>JAKFHU010001268.1:0-1261428 GCA_023783475.1 Daubentonia madagascariensis | reverse complement strand
TGTTGCATTAAGAGTAGGGTGAAAGCTAAATGGGAAAGAAAATGACACAGGCAATGTATTTTGTACTTCTAGTGCAATGGTGACAATACTAGACTTCTCTGTGGGGAAATGTACAAAAGCACAGTATTAAAGGAGGTCTAAGTAAGTCGGAAGAAAACTTGTCAGAAAACAAATATACCAAATAAAGCAAGGAGTTTCAAGTCTTATCAGAAGATTAGTCTGCAAACAATGATTATACAACCAACATCAAGGAATGCAATGAGGACATCGGTCAACATTTATGAATTACGTTCATTATTTGGCAGTATATAATTTATGCTGATAATCTCTAATACTCACCCAACGCCAGTTAGATGCTGCAATATATAAAAAATAACTTTTACTTGAACTTTGTTAGCCTGTCTTTGAAATATATTTTTAATGGTCTAGTGGAAATGACAACAAATTGCTGAAGCCGGGGAGATCTCAAGGAGCAAGACACATTTATTTCTTAATAATAAAACAAAAATTCTTCATGCAGATGTCATGTTCTGTACCAAAAATGCTCAAAATAAAAAGATTCCTCCTTGTCAGAAAGCTTGGCATAGCAAGGTCACATTTAAGCACTGTGGTAGACCTGCATAACCAATCAGCTTTGAGGAAAATAGTTTTGCCATCACAAGAATTTAAGGTAAAAAAAAACACATCCAATTTAAAATTTATAATGTGTTATTATAGAAGCTGTCAGATCAAGTCTCTTATTATGTGTAATAACAGTCCAGGAAAATGAGCTTACAGCAGTAAGATTTAGAAGATGCTTTCCTTGGTGAATTTGGGTTTTGAAGTATAAAAACTTTGTTTATACAAAGATATTTTGGGAACAAAAGTGAATATTAACTGTATGCTATTGTTATAAATTAGCTCTCGTCAAAAGGCAAGCCTATATATATATTTTGTTTTCTATATTTAATTATTTTTTATACGTAATTAAAATTAACTGGAATGTTATATCCATGGACAACTTGGTGACTTGATTTGATTTGTATTCCATAAGACTAGCAGGACATAGTGTTCTTTTTGATGTCAAATATAGTTCAGACACTGGGGATTCAGAATTTAGAAGAGGTGGGTAAGATGATCTCTCAGCTATTCATGATGATACATGAAGGTAGGAGTTGAGAAATTCACTGAAGGGGTCATGTTATGAATTTTTTCCTGAAATATGACTTTCCATAACAAAGATTCCACTTTCAAATAAATGGGCCAATTATACTTTTAATTGACAAGAGCAAGCTTTGCCATCTTTGCTGAAATTGTATTCTCCTGTTCTCTTATAGCTTCACACGAGAAAACATTTGTTGTGGTGATGTTTGTTTATTTTAATGTTGGTATTTAAAAACTAAGAATGATTAAATTTGATGCCAAAAGCTGGTTCCTACTTGGTATGATTGTGTACATCAGTTCATACAGTGGTTGCACATGGTGCTATTCTTCCAAGGCATGAGAAGTGCCATGTCCTTTCTCTTGGGCCAAATAACACTGCCTTTCTTAGTTCCCCATGCCCCCCAAATTTAGTGCCACACAGAATAAAATTGTGCTAGAATATTTGGCTTTACGTTACGCTAGGAATATCTTTTAAGTCTGTGTGTAGCCAAGAAGTGTAAAGGTATATCTGCTTCAAGTGCTTGGTTGCCTTTGTCTGATTTTATAGAAACCGAGTAGTAATTATAACACTGTGTGTCACTGAGGTGAATTTGCAAATGTAGGACACCTAGGGTACAGCAATATCTTGGAGGTGAAATGGGAGTTGTGATGCTGGATGACTTGGCCTGTGCCTGTGCCATTCACAGGGAGATAGGATTTTTGATTTTGGCCTTAGCCGGATAGGTTGCTGAGAGTTGCAACAAAAGTAACCTCACTTTTGTTAGCTTTCTGTGTTTACCCTTGTTCCCTCTGCCACACAGGTGGTTAGTGGTCATGAAATAATGTTTATTTCTAAACTCCAGCTAAACTATTGAATGAGTGAACTCTTAATAGTGTTGGATTGAATTGGGAAAATAACAAAATCTCTTTTTCTTTAAGAAAAATTACTTATGTGGTACAATGGACACTACTTGGGTGATAGGTACAACAAAAGCCCAGACTCCACCACTATATAATATATGCATGTAACGGAATTCAACTTGTACCCCCTAAATCTATTAAAATAAAAAAATTTTAAAAAAGCACTAAAGAACTACTTAACTCTATAAAATGTTTTGGAACCAGTCCTTCATGAATTTTTTCCCTTTATTCGAATTATCCCTACTTACTTTATAAGTTTTTTTTCCCTCCAAACAATTACAACTGTTTGTGAACTTGTCTATGATTTGGCTTTTAAAATTTTTTAAATGCATCTCTTTGTTTTTTCTCTATATTTCTCTTCTCATTGATAAAACAAAGCATCTTAACCTGGGATCTGTAAACCCAAGACATTGCATATAAGAATTTGTGCATTTGTGTGTAAATGCACTTTTTTTCCCCAGGAAAAGAACCCATATCTATCCTCCAAGGGCTGTGATCTCCTCGCTTCTTTTTGCCTCCAATTATTAAGATACTCTCATTGCTTTAGATTTTAAGCCACTAGGACCAAAAAAGTCTTTCGATTTCTTACTCTAGATATGGTGGAAAAAGGCTGGGTTTTAGAGCTGCCAGATCTGAATTTAAACCTTCAACAAATTATCCAACTGTTCAGTTTTCTGTTCAGTAAAATGAAGACAATATTATCTGCCCCATAAGTTTCTTCTAAGAAATAAATGAAATAATAAATATAAAATACCTGGCCCGATAAGATGAGTATCAGTGGCTGACTTATCAATGCATGAAGGTACTTTTATGGTTCCACATTATATTAATACCTTAGAATGATTTACTAACGATCTAAGAGTAATAAATGTAGTTGTAGTTCTCAGAGCAAATAGGTCCTCTTCTACAGCACAGCTATTGAGCTGAATTTCTATGGGTTTTTATTAGCAGAGCACCCCAATACTGCAGGATCACTGAATGAAGCCCCTGAGACCTGAGTTTTAGGGATCCATTACTGGTGCCACATAGCATCCTTAACCTTGACTTCTCTCTGAAACCATTTATATAGCATATTCTCAGGCCCTAGATCTGAGAAACTCTTCTAACATAAGAGAAGAAAAGGTGCAGTTTAATCTGTCACAGATTAAATGGTTAATAATATTTTATACCACAAACATTTCCTAAGAGTCCTCTTCATGCAAAGCCCTGGCTTAGGTGCCCACATATCCTACACAGAATATTAGGATAGGATATTTTCTGAATTAGAACTCAGTAGTGGATTCAAATCCTGGCTTCCACAACTTACTTGTTTTAAAATCTTGGTCAAGTGACTTAATCTCTTTAAGCTTCCGTTTTCTCGTTTGTAAATTGGGGGATAATAATACTACTCCTTTCATGGGTTTGTTGAGAATTTAATGAGATAACTCATTTAAAGTTCTTAGCACCTATCTCAAATAAATGTTATAAATAAGTAAATAGAGAAATAAATGTTACCTATTATTATTATTAGAGCTTTCCCAATCTCTTATTTACTGATCACTGACACATTTACTAAAGATTTCTGAAGAATGTTTCTCCTCATTGTGCTTATTTAGTCATTAAGAAAAGACAGAAAAACAAACAAAAAAACCTCCAAAAGAGCAATTGAGCATGTACATAAACAGAATATAGAAAAGAGAAACTGGGTCATAAAGTTTATCAGATTTTGTTCAATTTAAATCCAGCTTTTGGTCTACAAAAAGTTACTCAGTGAAGTCAGTGAGTAACTGTTGGTGGGTGGTTATTTGGACCACCCTCAGAGGTAATGTTTATTTTTTGGAGCTCTGAGCAATAAGAACTCTCGTATATATTCAAGATCAGCTTTAAAATGATTTAGAATCAAATAGGAGTGTCTTATACTCCATGCTCTCTTCACCTTCAGGAGAACATGTAACCCAATGGTTAAAAACACAGGCCATGGGGGTTGAAATACTGAAAAATATACACACACTGTGTTTACAACAGTACTTGACTCACAGTAAGCTTTATATGTGTTAGGTGTTTTTCTGTTTCTTACACTTCATATAAGCTTGTTGTGATGGCATCTCACCACGGAAATAATACTTTATATTTGATCACTTTTCTTATAACTACTGTCGTGGTTTATTTCCTCTTTTGCCATAAAAAGAAGTAAGTAACATTCTGTGTTTCCTCGTCACTCTGGTTACCAGAAAACTCAGGGCTAAGTTTGATAATTAACAGTGGATCCAGGTTATATGAAGCCTAAGCTAATAAAATTTTAAAAGATCTCTTTAAGAAGAAGAACACAAAATTAGGTAAGAATGTAAATATTTGCTTTGATAAGAAAAAAGTTGAAAGGAACAAATAGATAAGAACAAAACAAATATTGATGATAAGAAAAAATTGTAACAAATTTCAGATTTAAAAAAGGTGACAAATAGTACAAATACCACAAAATCCAAAAAAATAACATTATTTCTTCTAACATCCTGGTACGCCTCCACAATAGCATCTGATTCTGAAGATTTCAAGCCTTATTTTCCCTCAACTACTCATATATTTCTAATGCCAGCTGTCCCGGACACATTCATATTGCAACATGACCTCTGGTCCTGCACCTTTGGGTCACATATCGAATGAGTAGGCATTAAGAGTTAGGCATGGGAAGTAGGAATATTCCTGGAAGCCATTCCTACATGAGCATGGCTAACAATATTTTAACTACATACAGAAACTTCTGTGAATCACATAAAGATACCCCACTAAACCCCACTAAACTAAATGTCTCCCCATCTCAACTTCCTCAAAATACCGATGGCTATTCCAATACCATTTGATTTTAGGAGGAATGTGATGAAGAGAACATGGGAGAGGAAAGACACAGCAGTCTTAATTAATTGTGGGCAAAATTTACAAAAACTCATGGCCATGAGAACACATTGCCTGGGCCCCTCCTAGGGTGTGGAAAAGGCTTGTACTTCCTTAGTTTCATGATGACTCTGCCTCTGACCCTATATTGAGCCTGTCTGTGAATTTTCTGCTTGTACCTACCTTCTGATTTTACTAACCTTATTACTATTTCCTGCTGTGAACTGTCTAAAAAACTTTTTAGCAAGATATATATATATATGTAAAAACAATTTAGTTAATGAAACAAAATAGTGACAATAAACTCTGCCTGATTACTGTTCTCTTATAGTGAAAGCAATTTGGAATGTATAATGATAATAACTTCATTTGCTGTGTTCTAGGCACTGTAGTAAGTGCTTTAGATGACTTATTTAGTATTCACAAAAACCCTATGGGATAGGTACTATGATCCCTCACCAAGAATTTACCAGTGAAAAAGTGGAATCTTAACGAAGTTAAATAACTTGCTGAAGGCTAAGTGGTAGAACAGGGATTTGAACCTAGGCCTGCTTGGGGTTAATCACTTCACTGTAAATAGTGCAGACATAGACAGTACGTATGTTTTACCAGTGGTGTCAGGACACAAGGACTGATATTCTATAAAGGTCTTCTCTCTAAAAATGAAGTATGGTATGGACTTAAATAAAATAGTCTTGTGAAATTTCAATTCCAAATACTGACATAAACTATGATTTTTAAAAAAGTCTGATTGCATGGAAAGCAAAAAAAAATAAAGAGGCCTTGCTTCTCTTGAAAGCAAGAAAATAGTCCCTTGGTATTGGAAATGTAGTGCATGCTGGGTGGAATGAATCAACCTTTAAATCAACAGTTAGAGCAAACTAGATAATTGGGTAAGTTGAAACTTGTTGAGTCTATTACATCATTTCTTACCAGACACCATCTAATCAGTTTTTCCAGAAATGTTAGCACCTACACTGACAAATCTACATTCAAATGATGTATACATTTCAAGTTTCTCTTCCTAAACAGGCCCATATACACAGGGAGCAGCCCTCTGTTTATGACTTTTGTATTGTCTGGGTTCCCTTTCCCAACAGTCACTACCCAAATTAATCAATCCATTCACAGGGAATGGATCTCATAAGCTCACCCTCAGGATGTTAGACTAATGTGTCCTTGGACTCCAGGGTTTCATACTTCAGATATGTTGTCTTTTCCTCACAACTTTGAACAGTAGGTATTTAACACATGTGGAAACTGAGGCTCAGGGTGATTAGGTAACAAACATGGGCTCAGGATACACAGAGCATGGGTTTGCCCCTAGGTCTATCTGCCTCTGCTTTCCACTTGCCATAGTAGCTTCATCACAGGGCTAGGCAAACACCAGCACAAGGATCACTGCTTGACCGGGGCCACCAGAGTTAGTAACTTAAGAGTGTTGTCAGCAGACAGTTTTTCTGTTTCTGGGTTTGGGCCCCTCTTTGTTCTTCTGCCTTCCTCTGGTGATGAGATCATTCTGAGCCCACCAGCAATTCAATAACTGCCTTATCTACAAGAAATGTGGGAACGTGGCACAATTTATGTTCAAAAGATAAGTAAATGGAAGAGATTGGGTTTTTAAACAAATGGACACTTTTCTCTCAGTGTTTTTTCTTAAGGTTTTTGTCATTACTTTCCTTTATTGTAAAGCTTTCTAAAGAGAGAAAAGACCTTAAAAAGAGATAGCATATAAGAAATTAAGAAATAGTTTCTAAATGAGTGGAAGATTCCACCATGAAGAAAGAGAGAAACGTTCTCCAAATCATAGAATCCCAGCGTTAGAAGAGACCTTCATGATCATCTAAAGAGCTGTGTCTCTTATTTCAGATCCACAGACCTAAAACCTTGGGGTCACCCTGACTCCTCTCTTCTCTCATTTTTGGGCAAATCCTGTCATCTCTACCTTCAAGATACATCCAGAATCAGACCGTTTTATACATCTCCATCCACTGTGGTCCAATCTTACCAACTACTGCCTCTGCTTCTTGTACCTCTTCAGTTTACTCTCAAATCAGCAGCTAGTGATACTTGAAAAACATAAATCAGATCATGACCCTCTTCTACTGGCTCCTCATCTTAGCCTGTGTTAAAGCCAGTCCTTACAGTACCCACAAGGCTCTATGTGATCTGATCTCACCTCTCTGCTGTCCAGCTCCTACTACTCTCTATCCCTCCTCTGCTCCGGCCACGTGGGACCCCATTACTTTATCTGGATCATACCAGGAATGCTCTTGCCCCAGGACCTTTGCACTGGTGGTGCCCTTTGTCTAGAATACTTTTTCTCAGAATCTGCAAGGCTCATTTCCTTGTCTCCTTTAGGTCCTCATTCAAATGTTACCTTCTCAGTGAGGCCTTACCTAGTGAAAATTGTAACCTTATCATCCTTCCTAGTCCCCTTTCCTGCTTTATTTTTCTCCATTGTACTCATCACCAATTAACACATTATTTTCTTAGCTTAATTTATTGTCTATCTTCTTCCACTGCAATGAAAGCTCCATAAACGCAGGGAATTTTGTCTATTTTCCTCATTACTGTATCCCTAGCACCTAGAACATAGTAGGTGCTCAGTAAATATTTGTGGAATTAAATAAAATCTGGCAATTCAGCCCCTTTATTGTGTAGATAAAGAAGCTAAGGTCTAGAGAGATTAATTGATTTTTCCAGGGTATCCACCACTGGTTAGGGTTAGAGTGGGGGGCATTGACTTCGAATTTAGTGTTCATTTCACATGATATCTTGTTTTGAACAATTTTTAGCACTGACATCACATTCCATGTTTAAGACTCAGTACAGCAAATAATAATAGTGAGAGGAGCAGAGAGACACAGAGAGCAGGAGAGGGAGAGTGAGGTGGAGAGAATGATGAGGGTATGACACGCATGTGCTCGCACGCACACGCACGCACACGCACACACACGCACGCACACGCACGCACATGCAGGCTCAGAGAGGTAGAGAGAACAGAGACAAAAAGAAAGACACAGAGGACAGAGATAACCCTAACTGGATTCATGCCTCCACCTGTTGCCCATTCAAGTATGCCCTCCAACCTTCCATGCCACTACTCGGATTAATTTCCCCCAAACCAATTATAATCCTATAACACCCTTGGTGGTTCCCTGGGAGCTACAGAACAAAATGTGAACTTCTTAGCTTGGCATACAAGTCACCACCTGCCTCCTCTTATTTTCCCCAACACAATACCGCATAATTTTCCCTGACATCCTGACACTTTTGCCCTAGTGTTCTATTACTTTGCCTCTCCAGATTCTCCAGATCTTTCTACATATTTGTCCATGTTCACATGTAGTTTACTGGGCCTAGAATTCCTTCTTTACTTCTTCCACTTGGAAAACTACTCTGTATCTTTTAAGAGCTAGCTTAAAAATCCCCTCTGTGAAACTTTCCCCTTTATTCCCAGCACAGTCAGTGTTTCTGTCCTCTGCATGTCCACAGCCATTGAGTCCTTTTCCTGGTGGGACCGTTTACCACAGTGTCTGAATTTCCTATTCATTGTGGTCTCACTGTGTCTCTAGTGGCTAGCACAGTGTCAGAGCCTAGAGAGTGCTAGAGAGTGCTCAAAATGTGTTAGCTCAATGAAATAAGACCAATTGCAGCAGCTTAGCTGAATTTGGCTTTTATGATAAGTATTTATTGGCAGTAAGAAGTTGGAGATCATTATATGTAGCTGGTTATACAAAATAAAGTTAGACTACTGCTTACTTAAAGCTGTCTCTTGTGACAACAAAAAGTAAATTCTGGATTAGACTGTCATTGAGTCAGTGTGAATTGGCAGCTTTTATTGGCAACATTTTCATTATCTTTGCTTTCTTTTCCAATGACTACGGAAATTATGCATTTTTAGTTAATTAACTCATTTAGTAAACATTTATTGAATGCACATTCTGTATCAGGTACTATTCTAAGGTCTGGCGGCACTGAAGTAAAAAAGATAAATGCTATCCCTGCCATCTTAGAGCTAATGGGGTAGCAAGGAGGCCAACCTTAAACAAATATTACACAAATAATTAATGTTTTATAATTGTAATCACAGCTGATGTTATATACATCAGTAGCTCTAATAAGCACAGTAATACGTAGAAGTTATTGCGCTCTTAATATGTGCAAGTCATTGTTGTAAGTTCTTTACATGTTGAATTTTACTACTTATTTTAACCCTGAGTGTTGGGTTCTATTATTTATTTGTTTTGTTTTGCTTTCAGATAAAGAAGCTGTGGCACAGAAAGATTAAGTAACTGGGTCACCAGCCAGGAAGGGCAGAATTGGGATTTAAACTACTGTGCTATATTGCCATTTAGTACTTGCATAAGAAAAAATATTTTCAAGTTCTAAGGAAATCAGGCATGGAGTCTGGGTTAATTTACATGTTTTTTCCCACCTATTTAACACTATGAGTAAGAAGGTGCTTCAGGGTGTGGAATGTGGCAGAGGGTAGCACAGAATACTGCACTGGAAATGCTGCAGTCACTGAGGCATCAGGATGGCTTCTAGTTGTGGTTCCCATATCCATCTCTGCGTAACCTTGAGCAAGTTGTTTAGCTTACCTTGCATTCAGTTTTTTTAAAATGTGTGTTTGACTAGCTGTTCTTTCGGGACTTTTCAGTTTTGAAATCATTGCATGCAAATGTCCCTTCCCCAGAGAGCTGTCCCTGACCATCCAATATCCCTTCTCCCTCTCTCTTGCCTCACCCACTTTAGTTTTCTACATAGGGCTTATCATGACCTGACATTGGATCATAGATTTAATGTTTTGTTTACTGCTGTTTTCCTAGTTTCCTAGAACAGTGCTTAATATTTATGTTCATTTTAATTTTTATTGAACAAATGTGTTTTCCAAGAGACTGGGATAGGTAACAACCCTTAGGATCAGCATGGCATTGTTCACAAAAATACTCTTGGCACCAACAATTCCAAAATTGCAAAAAAGGAGGCAAAAGCCATGTCTTTTAGAATCTGCTGTTAAAGGGAAAACTACATTTCCTAAACTTGGCTTGCTAGTAGGTGACTTAGCATATTTTGACATTGAGTGGGTATGAAAGAAAGCCTCAGAGATCCAAGACAGAGAGATAGTTTCTACTAGGATTTCTTTCTTTCTTTCATTTTTTTCCAGGGAGGAGGAATAATAGTAGCTTGCCACCCACCCATAGAAATGCTGAACTTCTGTTTTCTGGGAATCTGTCCCCCTTGCTTTATGGAGATAGCACAGCCCTAGACAGTCATATTAAAATGATATCCAAAGTGTACTAGACACATAACTCCAGGGTTGACCTTTTTTATGTCAGTTTTTCCAAAACACATCTTTTAATAACACCCATATATCTCTAGTTTGTGAATAAATCAGAATGAAAATCCCTATCCTCTCTGGAAAACCCACAGTCAATTTCCTTCCCTGTGCTCACTACAGCTTATCTTTAAGTCATTATCAAACTGGTTGTTAGGTGGGCCTCTGGGTGGAAAGCTGCTGAACCCTGGGGAAAGATGAAAGCGCAGGGAGAGAGCTGAAGGCATCAGCAAAAGGGATTACGACAAACAGCTTCATAATGATAATTTCTTGAAGCCAGGAATTTTTGTTTCTAATGTCTAGCTTCTGTGGAGTGTGGTTGCTGCTGTTTCTACTTTCCCGCCAGTCTCTGATATTTATGGAAGAAAGGAATCATCTAAACTTCTGGTCTGGTCTCCCTCTTTGAAAAATGCAGCACAGTCTGTCTGTTGATGTCATTGGATTGGTAGTCACATGCTGTCTTCTGCAGTCAACTTTTTAGTGCTGAGCAGTTTCAGATGGAAGAGGAACACACTTAGAAGTTCAAAGCTTTTATGTGTTTGAGACTCATTTTCCCAGAGTATTCTCAAGGTCTAATAAAATTCAGACACTGAGTCTGGGTCACTTTGAATATTTGCTTCCTCTTGTACAATATCGTACACTGGTGGGTATTTAAATGAGTACATTAGGGTTTCTTAACCTTCGGTCCATGCATGAACTTTAGGCTGTCTCAGTAATCACTAAAATTGTAGGCAGAATTTTGTGTGTTCTCTCCATTTACTTTTTTTGGGAAGATGATTCACAGCTTTCATTAGATTCTCAAAAGAATGCTTGACTGTAGTGGAGGGTCTGTGTGGGAGAACACTGAGTGGAAAAGCTGGAGGCTTGGATTCTTCAGCCTCCAACAGCAATTAGAACTTGAAAAAAGACATTACTCTTCTGGGCATTAGTCTCTCACCCATAAGAAGGTTGCTTTGAGAAGGTTGAATTAAATCAATGTTTTACCATAGTTTATTCATGTACATGGTTATTTATGGGCTGTCTTTATGATTATTGCCATATCCAATTACAAACTGTACTATTTACTTGATATGTTTTCTTTCATCTCCACACTTAAAAAATAAAATCTATTTTAAAAGGAATCTCGAGGACATTGGTACTTTGAGATGGGAAACCTTTGAGGTGGCAAACCTCCTCATTTGCCACCAAATTAATAAACTCCTCTTTCCTTCTTCTCAAACTTCTTGTCCTCATTCTTCTGATGCGGCCTTGGGGACAAGTGCTGAACTTTTGGTAACAGAATTTGGCATCCCTGGGGGAGCCCATTGGTGCCCTGGTGGAATGGCACCCCATGATTGCTGGAAGAGGCAGGGAGCAGCCCCGGGTAAAAGCTCTGGGTCTTCGTGTGTAGGAGCGGCTTCTTTTTTTTCCTTTTAAGAATTTTTTTTTTTTAAATTTCAGAATATTATAGGGGTGCAAATGTTTAGGTTACATATATTGCCTTTGCACTGCCTGAGTCAGAAGGAGCAACTTCTTTTCAAAGTGAGAAAGCAAGGGATGACCCCAGCAGCTGCCAGCTCCTGTTTTAGCTCCAGGGAACTCCCAACTCTGTTTCCCCAAAGTAGACACAGCTCCTCACAACCTGAACTGAGTTGAGGAGAAGAAAATGGATTTGGAAAGTGTCCAGATGCCAGGCCATTTGTTGGGTAAGTTCCCTAGCATGCACACTGAGACCCTGATTCCACTTATTTGGGTAGGGTTTTGAACTCTTCAGCCCTGTGGCAGGGCATTCATTTGGGGACCTATTAGGGCATTTGTTTTGAGGTGTCTTTTGGGGGTGGAAGTCATGAGGTTGAGTGGAACTAAGGAACCTAGTTTGAATTTGGAGCTCATGTGTGGTTCCCAGAGAATGGGGGATTAGGCCACCATTTGGGGAGGGTTTCCTAGGGAATGGGGGAATTAGGCCACCCATTTGGGCAGGGTTTTGAGTCTTCCAGTCCTTTGGGGTGGTGTTTATCCCCTTTGGATTCCCCATTTGTGAACCTTCCAGCCCTGTGGTAGGGCATTTGAGGCACTGTCTTAGGTGCCATTTGTGGTGGCATTGGTTCCCTTTGGATTCCCATTTTTTTGATAGGCCCTGGCATTTTTGTGTTGAGGATCCCCTGTATTGTCTATTTGTTGTTTGTGAATTTTGTTGCAACATAAGGAAGCTCAATCTCAAAGTACCATTGGGAAAAAACTTTGGCTGAATGTTTAACTTATAGTAAAGAGAATGGCCAATGCACATACTGGAGTGTGAAGAGAAGTGGCCATTAAATGAAAATGCCCATTGGATTGATAGGCTGTGGCATTTTAGATTGTTTGTGTGGGGAATGCCCTATATTGCTTGTGTTTTATTGTTTGTGAGTTTTTGTACCACTTGTCTGGTGAGTTTTTGTATTGTGGCACTGCTTGTATGGAGTATGAGAAAAAGTGATGGTTGATGGTCCATGGTTTATTCTGAGCTGTTGGTTCTTTTAAAATTCAGAGCTCAAATGGTCGGCCTGCCATTACACAGTTAAAATGCTGAATCTCAGGCTCTCTGCTTGAGAAAAACTCATTGTTTATGGTATACAAAATGATCTGTATTTGTATAATTTTTGATAAATGAGGTACTCCTGCCCCTGCTGGAACCCCCACAGCTGGCCAGGGTGAGATGCCAGGTGGGGCCACAGCCTGGGGGTGGACCTGGCAGGAGGGAGGACTGGTGCTCGTGGCTTGCTGCCAAGGGGCGTGCAGCAAGGGGGAAGGAACACGTGCTGCCACTGCCATCTTGGCACCATGGGAGGGGTTGGGGAGGGTGCCGCCTGAACTAACTTTTCAGGTCCATGCCCAGTAAATTATGACTTGGGGTTCAATTGGTCTCTCCCAGCAGCAAACTCAATTTGGGCCAGAAGGAACCCCTAGTTGTAGCAGGACAATTTGTGGCAATATCAGATAGGGGGCTTGAATGTTCAAGAACAGCTGGCAGGGTCCTTTGAGACAGTCAAAAGGAAAGGGCTAAAAAGCCACCCCAGACTGACTTTTTATAAGGAAGAAGGACCTTGAAAGGAACATTGCCCCAAATTGCAAAGGACTCCACTGGCAGGAAGCCTCCAGGAGATCAAATGGCTTTTTTTAAGTCCAGGACTCAGATGGTGAAGGAGAGGGGCTGAGAGCCCCCTGCCTCCAAATATCTCCACGAGAGCCGTGGGCAAAATTGACAGTGGGGATTTGATTGGCACTAGCTGTGTGAACAGAAGTGGTCCGGGGGCCCCTTCCCCCGGCCGTCACCCCAATCCCCAGCCCCAGCTGCACCTGGTGCTCTGTGAGCCGGGCAAGGGGCCATGGGGTAGGGACCAGGTGGCAGTGGGGCAGCCATAGACAAGCAATGGCTGAGAAACTCGTCATAGCAGGCCCAGGAGGTGGACCTGGACAAGCAGCAGGAGCATTGGGTGTTGTTTCAGAAGCAGTAGAAAGTCACCTCTGGGGGGGTGACACCAAGTTCCTGCTAGAGGAATACCAGGGCCTGGTGAAGTATACAGAAACTTGCCATTGCACTTTGAAGTTCAGGCCTCAGTAAGCCTGCACATCATTACAGCATTGGCAAGAATAAGGCTACCAAAAGTAAGTAAGGATATTAAGTATGCCACTGAAATAATTGCCCTAATACAGGCCATGGCTGAGCCCAAATGGGTGGCCAGCATGACAAAAAGAAATCAGGCCACTGGCAGAGCTACTAAG
Organism: Daubentonia madagascariensis; assembly: GCA_023783475.1. Classification (NCBI taxonomy): domain Eukaryota; kingdom Metazoa; phylum Chordata; class Mammalia; order Primates; family Daubentoniidae; genus Daubentonia; species Daubentonia madagascariensis. The sequence continues at coordinate 1,247,432 of JAKFHU010001268.1, read as the reverse complement.
GAGGCTGCTGGAGGTGATCTGTTTCTTGGGGCCTTGATACCCCAGCTGGATTTAGGTCCCCTTTGAAACTAAAGACTGGGGCTCTGACATTTAGAGTGGCACAGCTAAATGGAGACATAATTCTCATAGACTCGTCTCCTACCCAAAGCTTTGGTTTGGCCTCTTATGAGGCACCTGCATGAATACACACATTGGGAAAGTGAGGCCTTGATGGATTTGGTGGGACCTCATTTGAGAGGACTCCATTTACAACTAATTGTTTATACACTTGGGGAGGTCCAAGGACAAAAGGTGACCCGCTACACTGGGAGACCCACATGTAGGAGTCCCCCTTCTTGATGACTGACAGTTTCACTCGGATGCCTGAGCTTGTGTTGGTAGATACTTGTCAGGCTGGGTGGAGGTTTGTCCTACCCAAATGGAGAGAACATTCGAGGTTCCAAGATGGGCTCCTACCAGGAGCTGCTGGCCTGAGACAGGGCCTTCACTGAGTTCCTGCACACTTACACCAGCACAGAGCAGGAACAGGCCTAGCTGACAGGATAACGGGCATCAGCAGCCCAAGGAAAGAGGCTGAGCAGATAGAGAATGGCACGCTGGTGATGGCCGCCATGGACAGACAGCTACAGAGCTGGCTCAGCAGCTCCTCCTCCTCCAGCAAGGACATCAGCAGGCACCCATTGTCAACAGGACCCAGAAACACACTCTGTGGAGCCCTGGACATTTCGCAAGAGTGATAATGGACCCTTTTTTGTAGCAGAGAAACCCAACAAGTAAGCAAAGCTCTACACCTAGATAGGGTGTTGCTGCTTGCCCTTCTCTGGATAAGGGTAGCCCTTTAGAAATAGGCTTAAGCCCCTAAGAAATAGTGTATGAGAGACCCTTCCCCTAAGAAATAGTTTATGAGAGACCCTTCCTAGCACCCTGAGGTAAGTGTGGTAATATAACCATGAGTAAAAACAATAGAATAAAACAATATGTCAAATGAGTGGGTCAGGCACTAACCACTATGCATGAGTTTGCCTCTTTCAGGTCCCTGCCCCAGTTGGAAACAGAGAAGTTGGAAACAGAGAAGTGGAAGGGACCGTATGAAGTCTGTAACAACTCATATCTTGTTAAAATTGTCAGAAGTGAAACCTTGGGTCCATCATACCAAAGATGGAGGGACAATTCCTTAGTGAGGATTTCCCTGGGCTATCACCTCTTCTGTTGATATGTCTTGCTGCTGGGTGTGTTATCCTAAACCTCATTTAGTATAAGTATTTCTGTACATGATTTCTGAATTTGCAGAAGCCGGTCTCTCAGATTACCTACAGGGTACAACTAATAGCTCTGCTCTCAGAGGTCCCATGTTTCTTTTCTAATCCAGCCCTGTATTGGATATTGTGTGAAAGACAGTCTATTTCACCTTGTCAATCCTCAGGGTTGTAGTTATTGCTTATGCCCTTTTTCACCTGATAATCTGTACCTTCCATCTAAAACATCACCCTAATTCAGCAGGAAGTAGCTTGATGACCATGTTGCCCCTCCTCCCATAGATATGGAAGGGTAAAATTGACAGTTGGGAATATGTAACAGAGAAAGTGGCCTGAAAAAGGGTAAAAATGTTTTCTGTCTCTTCAAAACATCCTCACCATTTTTTAGAACTAAAACCTACATCCCTGCCTCAGGCCAGTGATTGGGAGGGGCAGGAGAGTGTCCTTTGTTCTTTGTGCCACAGGAGATGGCTCAAGGGAATTGTCCAGGTGGAGGTCACGAGATTGTCTTGGCCAAAGATGGTATTAATCAGAACCTTTAAAAGCTCTGTACTTCTGCTCAGAAACAGGACATTGGTACTTTGAGATGGGAGTCTGCCAATCTCCTCATTTTCCAGCAAATTAATAAACTCCTCCTTCCTTCTCATTAAAAAAAAAAGGAATCTCTGTGCATTTGTAAGTGGAAAACCAGCATCACTTGATGTAAATTAAATAAAGGTTATTCATGTACTGTATGAAGATTATTGTCTTTACACCAACAGTAGGTGTGCCACACCTGACACAATGGTATAATGGATACACAGCCATCCCTTAGTATCCATGGGGATTGGTTCCAGGGCCCCTTGGGATACCAAAATCCAAGGATGCTAAAGTCCCTTATATAAAATGGCATAGTATTTGCCTATCACCTATGCACATCCTCCTGACTACTTTAAATCATCTCTAGATTACTTATAATACTTAATACAATGTAAATGCAATATAGCTAGTTGTTATACTGTATTGTTTAGGAAATAATGACAAGAAGACAAGGTAGGTACGTATCCAATACAAACATAACCATCATAGGCTTAACTACATTTTCCATCTGCAGTTGGTTGAATCTGCAGGTGCAGAACCCACAGACATGAAGGGCCAACTGTATTATATTTACCACTCCAGATTAACTCTCCACCGTTCTCCACCCAGAACAACCCAGAAAACATTTCCTTCAATAAGTCATTATCTATGTTTTTATTCTCCGTAGGCCAGATATGATAATGAGGAAAGCTGCTTTGGAATATTAATGGGAAAAACAGGAGCCTGAAATAGTAGAGGCCAGGTGGTGGTGCTTATCTCTCATAGACAAGGAGCATGCAATGACCAAAATGAGCCACAGGATGGAATGCTAATCAGTGTGCTTTGACCAATAGGATTCTGTGAAGATGGATAGATGATCATGGGTCTCTAGAAAAACATAGATGGACATCCTGTTAAGGTGCTCCTTGACATAAAACGACAAAAAAATTCTAGGTTCACTGACCCTAACTCAGATTGCTTTAGTGGGATTCATAGTTTCTTATCTAGTTCTCAGGCCTAGAGTCTAGACTAGGTCCCTATGAGGAAAGACCCTGAAATGTTGCCAAATTGTAAACCATGTAAGTTTTGCTAAGCCTCCTCCAGGGGGACCTGAAGCAATTTACTAGGGAGACTGTGTATAGTGGGGTGGGGGGAGGAAAATACCCAGACCTTCTGGGCATTATTAGATAGTGGTTCTGAACCTTTAAAGCCTTCATAGTTTAGTGATTAAAGCTTATAGAAGTCAGACGATAGGTGGAATCTTGGTCTACATCCAACTAACAGTGTGTCCAGTGGATCTATCAAGTGATTATTCCCCCAGATCCAGAATGTATAATAGGAATAGATATATCTAGTAACCAGAAGAATCCCACAATGATTCCTACACCAGTGGAATGAAAGCTATGGTAGGAAAGGCCAAGTGGAAGGAAGCTCCTGGAACTGTTTTACTTCTACCTCATTCCTAACAAAATACTAAGTCCTGTAGAAAGAATTGCAGAGATTAGTGTTACCGCTGAAGGCTTGAGACATATAGGGAAGATGTCCTACCACCTTCCCATTTAACTCACTTGTTTGGCTGGTGCAAAAGCTAAATGGGTCATGGGAAATTACAGTGGATTTTTGCAAACTCAATCAGGTGGTGATGCCAGTTGCAGAGGTATTTCCAGATGTGGTAAATTTATTGGAGCAAATCAGTATAGCCCATGGCACCTAGTATGTAGTATTGATCTGGCAGATGCCTTCCTTCTATTCTTTTTATTTTTTTATTTCAGAATATTATGGGGGTACAACACTTTGGTTATATATTTTGCCCATGCATTGCCCGTGTGTGGTAAATGTATGCCTTCCTTCTATTCTAATCAGTAAGAAACATCAGAAGCAGTTTGCTTTTAAAAGACATGGACAATATAAATTTATACTCTCTTGCCCTAGGACTATGTCAACTCCTCTGCAGTCTGTCATAATATAGTCCTGAGGGTCCTTGATCATCTTTATATCCCACAGGACACCATGCCTGTCCAGGACATTGAAGACACAATGCAATAGGATTTGATTAATATGAAATAGCAAGCCAGAGGGTGGAAGATAAATACTGCAAAAGTTCATGGGGCCAGTGATATTTCTAGGGGTCTAGCAGTCTAAGGCATGTTGGGATAGCCAAAGTTGTTGGCAAGTTGTTGCATCTTACACCACCCTACAAGGAGAAAGAAGCACAGTGCTTTTTGGGTTTCTTTGTGTTTTGAAGGCAACATATACCACATATTGTACAACTTGAAGGCTGAAAGTTTTGTGTGGGACTTAGTACATGAAAGGGGTCCATGCTGTAATGTAAGCTTCCCTGTCACTTTGGCATTATGACCCAGAAGACTCAATGTGTTGGAAGCATCTGTAGCTGTATGGGACCTGGGGCAAGCCCTTATAGGAGAATAATAGCAGGAACCTTAGGGTTTTCTTAGTGAAAAGTAGTTCTTGCCTTGCTCCTGGGCCCAGATAGAGACAATATTCCTGAGTATGGGATGCCAAGTGATTATGTTATTTGAGTTGACCATTTTGAACTAGGTGATATATCATCCACTGAATCATAAATTGAACATAAACAACAGCATTTTATTGTAAATGGAAATATTTATGACATCAGGCTTCAGCAGGTCTGGAGGGTTCAAATAAATTGCATAAGCAAGTGGTTCAGACTTCCATGAACTTCCTCTTGATAACTTTGATGCTTTTCCATCAATCCACACATTTATCTTCAAGGGGAGTTCCTTATGACTAGAAAAATCAGATTTCCAGGTTTCCCTAGATAGTACTGGTTTATACTTGTTGTCCCACTTAATCTTTAATGTTGAGAATCCCTTTCATTGTTAAAGGTGTCCCAGTTTGGAGGATCAAGTACATGGCAACTTTGTTTATGACCAATTAATGGAGAGGGAAGAGTATGTGTCTGGCTCATGGATTTCTCTATGGTATTCTGGCATCAGCTGGAAGTGGATAGTCAATGCACTACAACCCCACTCAATGGGCAGAACTTTAAATTGCATTTCTGGTGTCTATTTTGTGTGAAAGGAAAGATGGCCTAAGACACAGATCTACACTGCTCAGGGTCAGCACCAGATTGGTCACCTGGTCAGGGATTTGGAAAGAATAAAATTGGAAGTTTGGTGATAAGGAGGATAAAGAAGACAAGTTATTTGGATAGCCCTTTCTATGGAACATAGTATGAAGATATTTGTTTCTCGTGTAAATACCTGGGAAACCAACGTGCAGGAAATTCTCAATAATCGAGATGGCCCCTCCTGAGCGTGACATTTAGCCTTTTCCCGGCCACCATGGTGTTTGCCGAGAGGGTCAGTGTTTGAAGTGACGATGGTGTCAGGGATAGAAGTTATTCAAGGGCTCAACAATGTAACATGCTCCTTCGTAAAGTTGATCTAGCTACTACTACTATTAAGTGCCCAGCTGCCAATAACAGAGGCCAACTTTGAGCCCCTGACATGACAACATTCACCAGGGAAACAAGCATATATGTTCTCACAAATACATGCTTTGAATGGCAAAGAAGGACCAGAAGGGCAGGGTGTGCAGTGTGAATGGGAAAGCACAAATTCTTCAGGTAATGGGAACGATTCCATTCTTCCAGTGTTACTGTTGCTGTTTTGCTGAGTTCTCTTTATGAAAAGGATCGAGTGAAAAAGAAGGGAAGGACCATGATTCAGCAATTTCACCTGTGTACTTTAATTCATTTAGTTCTCACAACCTTGTGTGCTAGGTTATAGCCCCATAATGTAAATTAAAACAAAGGTGCAGAGAGATTAAGTTTCACATCTAAAGTCTCATAGATGATAAGATGTGATGTCAGGTTGAAACCCAGATCTTTCTGCATGTCTTGTACCATGCTGTTCTTTAGGAGACTGTCTGGGATGCTAAGTTGGGTCTCAGTGGGTATCTGCTGGCTATTGTGGAAATCATTCTCCTACTCTTGTACCTTTGCCAGAGCTAGTAGGGGAGGCTGACTGAATTTTTATCTTTCATATCTCTCCTTCAGCTCTAGTCTATGAAGTGAGGATGAGCAGAACCCTGCCTCAAGAGACAGAGGCAACAGGTGGTGACTACTTGCTCCTGCTAAGGTTCCTGAAGCATCCCAGGTTGGGAGGCATCTCAGGGCTCTTTTTTCCTGGGCTGCATCTGTGGAATCTCCATCAGGGGACGGAGGGGAGTCTCAATTTCATGGAGTCTAAGACGTGGGCTTAGGACAAGGTGGAGAGAGTGGGGTAGGAGGCTACTTTTTAGGGGTGACCAGCTCTGGGCTTGGGACCTCTTAATTTAGGCATATAGCCCTGACTGATACACACCTAGCCTTGGTAATAAGCAAGGGTCATTCTTTGCATGCCCTTTTTCCATGTTATATTTCACAGGAATGAGCTAATCCTCACATGGTACCCACATGACTCCTCTTGTGTTTCTTACCCTGCCTCAAGAGAGAGAGGCCTCACTCTGCAGATGTCATAGACACTGTTCTGGGAAAACTTGTCTGATCCCTCCCAGCCCCTGTAATGCCTCTTAAGGTGTGTTAGGGCCCTCTTCTCTGGACCCAGGGATACTCTAAGCTTGGCCTTTTCATAGCGCTTTTCACATGTGCTGTGGGGTTGAGTGTATCTATTTTGCAGTATTGCTGTGGGATAATGTATGTGAAGTAATTGAGCTTGGCCTAGGGTTTTGTTAATATGGTGATTGTCTACTTGTCAATCATGCCCATTGTAAACTCTGAAGGAGGGGACTATGTCCCTGATGCCTTGCAGTGTCTAGGGTACAGATAGATATTTAGTATACTTCTGATGAAAGAACAAATGAATTGAATAAAATGAGTTAAAGAGTAGCAAAAGTAGGGGATGAGTATGCTTTTCTTAATGATTTAAGTATATATAAATAAGAAGCATACAATTTCTGATATTTTCAGTGAGAAAAATTCTTTATTTAAAATAGGCTAAGTGGGTTTCTTTTTACGAGATTAAATAAAATACTCTACAAATGAGAATTTTAAATCCAATATACCAAACCCAACAATACCAGTCAGGAGTTCTTCACCAATCCCCGTTTAATAAAGTTTAAATGAATTAGCTTAGAATTCTGAGAATATGTGCCTTTCTTTGCTTAGAGAAAAAAGCAGTGCCACATTTCCTGGATATAATAGTGTCATGCCAGTAAGAGAAATTCTATAATGCTTAAGACAGTAAGAAACAGTGATTATCAAATGCTGAGACTCTTAGACTTGCTCTAATGTTATTAATAGTATTTCTAAATCACAGAGACAGTTGACACATTTTATTTCAATAAGATTTTGAAAGCAAGAAGGGGACCTACATTATTTCTAGCCATTTGTATTTATTAATACATGCTTAGTGCTTTTAATGCCTTTGCTGCAAAAGGGTAATAAGTGTTTTAGCAAAAAGGTACACTATGGGGACAAAGCTGGGAAGCTTGTGCATACAGAAGGTAGCTGATATCTCAGGGCTGTCAGGGCTTTTGGAAATGCCACGCATCATGAACAATCTGGGACTGTTGGGCTTTGTTTCCCAGCATGGATATCTCCTGAGGGTCTGGGGTCATTGTGGTATCCATGGTTGCTTCCAGGGGTGTGGTCATGTCAGCACCGTAGGTCTCGTAAATATCAGCTAATTCAGGGGTCATCAGTGGATCAGCGGCTGCTGGGGTGACACTGGGAGGTCTCTTTCTCTGCCCTGCAGGGCCCCTTGCCAGGCTAGGATCATCGTCCTCAGGGAAAGTAAGGAGCCCTGTGCGGGCACCAGCTAGTAGTTCTGTAAGGCGAGCTGGGTTTTCCGGATTGGCTGGGTCGTCTTCTGGCACAGGGGAGTCTTTTGTACCTCCTTCTCCCTTCTCAGGGCCTTTGGTTGTACCCAGCGGGGAGTCAAATTCCAGAGTGAAATCCCCACCCTTGGCTGGATTGTGGGGCAGTTCCCCAAGGCTGGACCTTATGCCTCCAAATCCTGGGAACATGGCTCCATAGGTCATGGGGCCTCCTCTCTCTCCCTAGGGAAAAAAACATTCATCAAAGACACCATTATCACATGCTATTAACTATACCATGCAATTATACCTGGTCATATTCCCTGAGAATCTATAAAAAAACTGATAGAGAACAGGGAGTTGGCTGACAGGTTTGTGGAAGCACATTTGTCACTAAACTGTCTTTGAAACATAATGGGGAGGATTCTGTACTTATCCGGGTGGGTAAAGGACACTTCCCACTTGAAAGGGTGGTAGAAACTCTTTACCATGCCTGGCTGGAAGGGTGGGGAGGGGAGCAGTGGGGCAGCAGGGCAGAAGAAACACTTGAGGCAAAGTGAGTTTGAATTTAATTTTAAGAAAGCAATAAGCAGTTGAAATGAGTACTACCATAATAAAACAAACAAAAACTGAAATCCATAATTGCATTTGTTTAGAGATGTTTTGGTGGATCTTGGGAATGGCATTTTTCGGTGTCCCCCAAATGAATGAAACTCGGCACAAGAACTTTTTTGTTTTTTTAAAGCACAAGGGGTAAGAAAAAGTTTGATTTCTCTGGAGGAATTAAAATGTTTTCTTTCTGTGGGCAGATAGAATTCCAGAAGTGACCACTTTTCCCCCCTCTACCTTGGCTGCCAGGAGTATGAGGACCAAAATCTTAGGCTCTTTGAAGCAGTTGAGCAGGGCCATGTGACTTGCATATCTGTATTCTGATTTCCTCACAATTTTGACTCATTTTAAATCTTACCCTCAATTTTTTGTTATATTTATTTTGTGTTTTTTGTAAGCTACTGCAAAATCTTTTAGGAATGAAGCAGAATATAAATAACTTAAGATTACAAGACGGTAATTAACACTTACTTGAATTTTGAATTTTCAGTCAGCTCTGTTGGTGTTACACAGATAACCTGCTCTTTCCTTCTACCTTCTCCCGGCTCTGCGCTCTCTAAGTCTCACCTTTCACATCGTCTCGTCCAGGGATGGCACTGTGAATCCCCGGCCTGGGCTAACTGCTTTTTCTCTCTTCCTCTTTCCCTCTAATAAAATTCTTATCGCTATCCCATAATTTTGAAATTATCTGCCCTTCTACCTATATTTTCAATTTATTAGACCATAAGCTCCTTGAGAACAGGGATCTTATCTTATCCTATCAATAGTATCTTCCTATGTGTCTGGCACAGAGAGGCACTCAAAAATGTTAAAATGTGAGTTTTCTTTCCCTGATAGCATATGTGTATATTTATTAATTTGATAGAATCTGTAGTTGATAATGATTTGTTAATTCAGTATGGCTTTTGTTTTGTCTTGCTTTGTGCTCTAACAGATGTAATGGGTAGAAATTTCTGAAGAAAAAAGTCAAATTGTGTGAGTCTATTGATCTCAAATCTTAAACTTGTAACATGCATGGATAATGATAACAGAATAAGAATATACTCTCACTGACTTAATGCATTTTGAAGTTTATAATAAGCAAATTTTAAATTTGGTTAATTTTCTTTTTCTTTTTGACCTTTCAATTTTGAGGTCTGAATTACTTGCAATGCTGTTGAATTTGGTGTTTGGAGGGGTTATATGGTCCTACAAGAAATGGGAACTCTGTATGAGCTACACATACCTTTTTTGGTTTGAAGTGTTTACACTTCAGTGATGATGGCCTTCAGGAGAGGTTTCTCCTCTGCTCATATACAAGGAATGGGGTAAAACCCTATGCTCAAGAATGGCCATCACTCAGAAATGAATGACTATGTAGGAAACATGATGAAATCTTTGGACACTGCTTTGGAATCAAGCTTTTGGTTTTGGAGTGGAAAAATCTGAGTTCCATGCTCATTTGGCTATATTCATGACCAGTGTCTCTTGCAGCCAGTCATCTGTGACTATTCTTTCCTGGCCAGTATTTTAAGAAGAGTGAGAAGACATTACTCACTGCCATTTCTTCTGAACTCATGATGCCAAGTCTGCCAGGGGCATTCTGTTCAAAAAGAAACATTGCATCATATGATGAACCAGCTGCCTTCTATTACCTTCTTATTTACTCAAGACAAAGTTATGTCATTTAGTTTTCCTTTAAATCTTAATATTATTGCTCTGTCCAGAGGCAGAGTAAAGTGGAGAGGTGAGTCATTATCAAATAAATGTAGCCAACTTGGATAATTCTGATCTAAAAATTATTTTTTCTTCAATGTCCGTGTGTGTGTGTGTATATATCTGGCCAGAATTATTCAAATACGAAGTGTGCCTCCTTACTATTTAAAAGAATATATATTTGGAATCTCTTGTGTGAGGCCTGGATTTTATACTTTTAGCCCTTAAGATAACATTTAATTCAAAATGATATTTTTTAATAGAATATGGACTTACCAATTGATTTGCTCCATAGGACAGGTAAAACATTCCTGGATAAAGCTAAATAAAATAAGATATTTATCACAAAATGCATTTTCCAAGGGAAAAACTTTTAAGTAAATTGCAAACAGAGAAGTGGTATTTAAAAAAAAAAACTTACTGGAGATTGTTTATTTTGTGGCATTGGTCCCCGAGCTATCAAACGGGCTATTTGGAATATCTTTAAATGGTAGAAAACAGAAAAAGTAATTTACACAGGCAAATACCCATTACAGTAATTTATAAGAGTTATATGAAACACATTTTCAGGTGGATTACTATGAAAAATAAGTATTTAATATTTAAGAAAACAAAGGAACCCATTATATTTCATATTCATGGATAAATGGGACAATTTAAAAATTTCACTCTTCTTTTTTGAAGTATAAAGATATTTTTCCCAAGAAAATGTCTCACTGATATCTGTACTTACTGATGGACCTTGGGGATCAGGAAAATCCATTACTGGGAGCTATATCACAGAGAAATATTAAAATTACCGGTCAACATAGACAAAGTTAACTGTACACATGCTTACCTTGTTTACAATTACAATGAAACAATCTCAAATGAGCTTCTCTGTTTTACTTTCTTTTAGTCTTTTGAGGGGCATGACCCAAGATTTATGATTTTCTTTACTAACATGACAAGTATAGGGGCAGGTAGATGAGGCATGTCTGTCATGGATTTGCTATCCCTTGGAGAGTAAAATGTAATGAATTCTGGAATTGGAACATACTTGGTTGGTTTGAATCCTGGCTCTGCCACTTACTTTTTGTGTAATCCTGGGCAAATTTTATAACCTCTTGAAGTCTGTCTTCCTCTCTTTCAAAAGGCCAATAATATCTACTTTTATAGTATTGCAGTCAGGATGATATGAGGGAATGTTAAATGCCTGCAACATACTAGTTCCTTTTCTGGCCATTGCATTTTTTTCTGTATTATTACAAGGTACTTTTGCATGGTTGTTGTCTCTCTGTCAGCGAGGTAATAATGCAAAATCCTACTTGTTATGCTGAGGGATCAATCACTGTTCTCAATCTTTCCAACATTATAAAAGACCAGTGATGGGAAGCCTAGACTTTTCTGGGCTGTTCTATTTCCTCTGGAAGCTTTCATCTTTTGCAACTAAGAAACCAAGTTTTACAGGCACAGGGTCTTTTAAAATCCATGCCCTGTCTCTGATGGCAAAGGACAGGAATGGATATTTATATTCTATAAAAAAAAATAAGTCTCAGATATGGAAGACTGATAAAGAACATACTTGTATTTTTGTGCATTATGCCTGAGGGCTATGATAATTTAAAACTACCCTGCAAATTGGTCTTTTATTAGGTCAGAGAGAGATCCTGATCTGACTTCAGAGAAAGGAATTACCTCAGGCTTTGGCGGCTTATCTGATGGTGCCACCTGCTGCTCAATCGCAGGCGGTTCTCCTTCCTTCAAGGGCAGCTGTTCCAGGCGGATTGGAGGCTGAGGCCTTCCCTTCTGTGCTGTGGCCTGCACGGCTGTTGCACCATTGGGCGGGAGGAAAGGTTTTAGTCCTGCCTGTTGAGGCTGCAGGGATGGCTGTGATGGGAGAGGTGGGGGATGCACAGGCAAAGAATATTCATACTGCAGAAAGATTTGAAAAGAGTATCAGGAAGGGATGGCTCATTAAATTGTGGTGTCTAGAATTTCTAAAGCAAAAGGGCTTGGGGTGCTTTCTGTCTGGAAAGGAGGCTAGGGGACTTGTCTTGAAGCTATGTTTACATGGGAAGCACCGATTTACTTAGAGTCAATGTTATTTGGGGAGGTCTTGTGTGTGTCTGCCTCCCCTACCTCCTTTGGGACCTGTTGTTCATGAAGATGGGCTACCTGAACTTCCTGGTAGAATGAGTCCCTTTCTCCTCTGGGTTCCCATAGATGCCTGTAAATATCTTTATTTTACCACTTTTTCACTGAATTATAATTATTTGTTACAAATCTTTGTCCCCCAGTCAACAGAGAGAGAATGATATATCTTATTTATATTTATAGCCTCTGTACTTAACATAGCTCCTAATAAGTGCCTAGCATGTGATGAGTGCTTAATATATTTCTGGAGTTAATGAAAGAATAAATGGTAACTACATAAAATACTGACTAAATTCCTGTATCATAGAGTCCATTTTGGAAACAATTAATCAAGTGAAGAAATAGTCACCATGAACAAAATTTATGGTTCTACTAAACGTGGCCTGGCAGGTAATGCTCCTGCTGTAGAAGGCCATATCACATTAAAATTTCCTGTTAAAGCCACCACATTTTATATCTTCTTTTAAAAATTACTTGTGGTAGATGGGTCCCTATTGCTTGTGGATTGGTTGCAAACTCCCCAAACTGGCAAGGAAGTTTCATAATTCTTTGTCTCTGCTTCACCTCTTCAACCACTGCCCATCACTGAATGCCTATGGTATTCGTTCCTCACACCTCACACTTCAGTACCTTGACATATGGTGTCTTATCTTATCTGAACCAGAGGAGATCTGAAAATTCATGCTCCTTGGAGCCATTCTCAAATGTCTTCACTTAACACAATTTGGTTTATGTATTTATTAGGCACCTAATAAATAACAGTTAACAGATTGATATATGTATTGACTTCTGTAGGGTTCATGATGTTTTAACTGGGATGTTTGTCATCATTTGAAATTAGCCTTTGAATAATTATTTAGGAAATATTGATTAAAATGAAAATTGTCCAGGATATAGCCTACTTCCATTTTTGGGACTTGATTACCTATTGTTATTGCTGATATCTTTAATATAGGTCTCTTATATTTTGGAGGCTATATCTCCCTATTTGAAATAAATGTACAAAATGGGTTGAAAAATTTTAAAATTTAGTAAGTACTGAAAGCAGTTATAGGCTTTGGTTTGAGGATAATTTTTTGTTAATTGCTACTACTTGTCTATTGTTAATATATACCAATTTAGAGAAGGCAAATAGGGAAAGATTTTAAAGCCCAAAGTTTAACAAATATTGATGCAATTCACTTACTTGTTGAGTTTCATGTTCCCTTGGTCTCATCCATGGGAAAGAAGAATGTGGTGGGAGGAGATCATTCATCCACAAAGAATTAAATGATTTCCCAAAGCCAAATCTAGAAAACTAAAGACATGGAGAAAAAAAGACATGCTTATATTTTAACATTGGATCAAAGTTGGCTTTCATTTTCTAAAAATTCCACAGATAGGGTAGAGATAGCAAAGCAAAAGTGATGTTGGTTAATTTAAAATGAATAGGTAAACAAATTCTCCCTTCCAACAGACTTCAATTCCATTCTAAACCAGACTGCAGTATTCCCATAAACTTGTTTGAGATTTAGCTCTTTAAGCTCTTGTGTTTTGGGCCATAAATTAAATTGATAATGCAAGAAAGGATTTTTTTTCACTAAAGAAAATTCAATATTGTTTTTATTTTTTCCTGTCACCCCATCTTATTTTATTTTAGGTTATCTCAATTACTTATTTGCTCTTCCAATATTTAAGATATTGCCTATTCACAAACAAATTTTATGAATTATAATGTTGCTCCTAATGTTACTACCATCACCACCATTAATACTTACAATAAGAAATATTTGAAAATATGATTACCTGAGAAAGTGCATTTAATCCCTGCAAAGTTCCCAACTGTCTCATTGTCTATCAAGAAAAAAGTGGGTTAATGTTTATCACAGATATTCCTTTTGACACAACTGATTTCTCGTAACATGTGACATTATCAAATCAAAGTTTGGGGTGGATCAATTTGAATAAAAACAATAGTAGACACAAATCATCATTGAAAAGTGTAAATATGAAATGTGGTTCTGCTGTTGTTGTTATTATCACTACGAAAATAATGATGTTACTTTTTATTTAATTAACAGAGAGAAAGTATTATTTAAGTGGGGGTTACATTGAAACATGGGAAAATAGCTCATTCAACTGAAACATAAATGTAATTGTGAAGACATTGCTTTGTTGACTCACTTCCTCCCATTTAACTTACTTTGCCTTTTACAAATTCAGCCCAAAGAAGAATTTGAAAAAACAGATAAACAAAACAAAAATAACCCTCATCTCCTTCCCAAACAAAAAATCCCTCAAAATAATAAGTAAAAGAAAATTGCTTCCAATTTTAAGTATCTGGATAGATTATCAAGAATGCCACCATTTCAACAGAAAGTCAATTTCACTTTTTTAATGAAAAGAGTTTTTGCGTGCTTCGGATTGAGTTTAAACTAGAAAGTGAGAAAAAAAAAATCCTAAGAAACAACAACTCAGTGAAATTAGCTTCCATGTGAAATAAGCATCTAGCTCAAATAGGCATTGATTACTCTCAGATTATCATGACACAAGGAAATTTCACAAAACCTTGTGAAAAATTTGTAATCTCATAAATATCTTTCTCTTTATAATTTTTTGTCAATTTTTTAACTCGTATGGTCAAAATTTCTATTTTGCTGGCTTTTTCTAAACAGAATATATATTATTTATGAGAACTGCAATAAAACAAGTATACTATACAGGCTATGCAGGAAGTATCATAGTACAATGTTGATGTTATTTACAGGACTTCTTATATGCAATTAGATTTTGTACAGGTAAATTTTCTTCATCAGAATTTTATCATAGAAGATGCTAGAAGGAGCAGGACTAAATATAAACTAAATAAAAACTATAGAGCAATATGTTTTAATTAATGTAGTAATTTTATTAATGTAATAATTATATTAATGTGTATATAATATATATTATGTACTAATTGTTAGTATGGCTTTGATTTGCATACAGATAATGTTCTAAAGCTTAAAGCACCTGAGAGTTTAAAATTGTAGTACAATTACAAGACAAAGTTCTAATGAATATTGTTAACTTTTCTAGAATTGCTCAGGATGACAGCCACAGACTTCTGACCAGCAAAATTGAGAAACAGCCCATCATATTTCTCCTTTATTAGGAATGTACCAATGTAAAGATTATACGTAAAAACTCCGGCAATACATACCTCAAGGCTCAAACTAGCCATGCCTGGGATCCCAGATTGCTTAGGAAACACCTAAATGGAAATAAGAATGATTTTGAGTTCTCTTTGGTGTGAAACTTTCTTAAATGCACATTGGGAATAGAGAGTCACACCAGTACATAAGGGCTAGCTGAGAGGTTTATTACCAACATTGTTTTTACCCAAATGACTTGAGCTTTGGGGAGAATAGAGAAGAATTTAAGTTATTGGGGAGAATTAACATAATATTTAATAATTTTGCTCCCACATGAATCATCTGGATTTTGCATCTTAATGCTATGTTGGTTATGTTGGTTTACAAACAAAATTTGATTTAGTTTAAAGTTATTCACAGTGAGAAGTAAAATAAAGCAACAAAATGGAAAATGAAGAGTACTTTATACTCTTAAAAAATTACAACAGAAAAAAGCAAAAGGGACAAACTCGAGTTGAATTTTCTTGTGCTTTTGACAAACCTACATGCTTTGATTTATAGATGTGGCATGGAATAATGACATTCAGAAAAATCATGTGCAAAACCTAACTTGCCTCCTGTTCAAAGGGCTTTAGCAAATTCTCTATTATCTTTAGTGAAAGATTATTTTGTGTATAAACTTGTAGATCTGGATTTATATTTTTCCATCATAGCAGAGATATTTCAGAATGCTTTTTGGATAAAAAGCATTCTAGCACTAAGTACTATCATACGTAATGTGTTCATTTAAAAGTTCTACAAAAATGTAGCTATATTTAAAACTAGCTTTTTAAAATGTAAGATATTTCCTGTACTAAACCAATCCTTATTAATATACACAAATGCCAGTAGACAAAATGGAAAATGGAAGAATAGAAATTAGAGTAAATTGGACTTTGAGAGTCTCTGGTTCTTTGGATATTCACACTATCTAGGGACTGGGGGTTGTAATGCCTGCCTGCCTTCATTTATACCACAAATATTTATGGAATGTTTACTAAATGTATTTGGATTATTTTTCCTTTATGAGTAAGAAGTTCGGGATTTCTACTCCCTTCTCTTTCACCCCCTACTTTTTCATATAAGTAAAATCCTACCTTCTGAGTTGTGGAGCAAATAATTCAGTTCTCCACATAATTCAGTTTTGGACATGAAGAGAGATAAAGACATAAATGTGTAGTAAACACTCTGGGTAGAGAAAGCGATTAGTTACCTGAAGGGTGATAGGAAGGAAGAGTGATTGTGCTTGTGTGTGTATGTGTGTGTGTCATGGGCAGATTGTTCAGAATTTGAGGGGATCGTGAGAGCAGAGCCTTCTCCCTCTCCCCCAATTCATCAGTATGAAAATAATCTTGGACAGATTCAACTGCAAGACAAAGTATACTTTGCTTTCCATCTGCTCTAAGTCATGAGTTAAAGAACAATATTTACATGAATGTAAATAGACAGGTTACATTTCCCCTGCGGAATTAAAGGAGAAGAACATCTGATTTGATGGGCTGTCAGTTGACGATCATTAGCAATTGTCCCATTGCTCGGAGTGGACCTGATGGTTCAGGTGTGGATCAGTATAGGTTCAAAGAGCGTCAATGGGTTAGATTGCTGGTGGATGCTGAAGCCAACCCCAATGTCAGTATCATACAAAGGTAAGCTAGGGTGGTGGCCTCAATTTTTCTTTCTTTCACTTAAAATTCATCTTATGTAGTAGAACAGAGACTCTATCTTTATTTGTGAAATTAAGGATTTCATCCTTGTAATAAATTTTCATCCTCTTTCTCCACACATTTAACTTTAAGAAAACTAAGTAGCTAATCTTTTCTCTCAAGGAATTAAAATATTCTAAAGTTTATTTGAGGCCAACTATGAACTCCTCAAGACAAGAGATCATGTCTTATGTACCTTTGTGTCTCCAATGCCCAGTACCTTGCTGGGATATGTGGCAGCTGCCATATCCATGTGATATTTGCTGAATGCACACAGCAGCTGAATAAAGTCTTTGTGATAACAATTACATGCCATTAGCTGGAGTAGTTCAGCGCTCAAAGGACTGTGTTTGTATGAGAACATTTCAGTATAAGCTAGAGTGGATCAGATGTAGGTCTGTAACACAATTAGCCCCATTGCCATGACATGTTTTGATTTGAGAAACTTTAGCTCTCAGTCACACAATTTCATCCCTACAAGGTAAATTTGTTAGTTCATTACTAGCTTCAAATGAAATTACCTAGCTTATTTTTGTAATCATGGTAATTTGGCTAATATTGTCCTTTTTAAAATGAAGAAAATAAATGTGCTTTACTTTTTCAGAGAAATTTTTTCTTTCCATTTCAGTTTAGTAATGATAGTAAAGAGTCAATTATAAAATTGTGCCATGTATTGTGGAGACCATCTAAGACTTTTAACTTTGAATGAGTGGAATAAGATTAGAAATTATCTTTGGCATATTTTAAATATCTTTTTGAATAGAAAAATCATGTTTGACTTGTTGCTTTTGTATGGTAAAGCTGACATCTAGGCAGCTATGGCTTTGCTCAATGGGAACTCTACCACTAGATTAAGTCAAGTGAGTCCACACATGGACTCTCAGCCAACGTTGCGTCAGTGTTGTCTGGTGTCCAAAAATCAGGAGCTCCTTCTAGAACACACTCTAGAAGAATGACTTACCGGCACTGCGACACTCATTTCCAGGAGGCACAGGATCAATATCAGGTCCTTCATTTTGAAAAGTGGAATCTAAAACATAATTTGGTTGGAGAATTAAATCAGACGAATTTTACTTCAGAATAGTTAAGAGACAATTTTTTGATTGACCCCGAGTCTTGCTCTTCCAAAAACAACCCTGTTCAGGTTAAAAAACAAAAACAAGAAATAAATGTTGCTAAACAATTGATTTGTATTTAGTAGTTTCTGAAATGAATTGACAAGCAATTAAAAGATTTCTAAGCACTTTTTTTTTAATGGAGCTACAACCTAAATAAACATGTAGGAACACCCTCCATGGATATTCTTTAAATGCTGTGTTTCTTTTTAGAAAATGAATTATGAATTTAAACATTCCTTCCACTAAGTGAAATATTGGTCTATAAAGTATCATTCACAGAAGTTTATACTTTGCTTATTCTCTGGGACAAATTTTGAAATGCATTTGAAATGTAACACACCTACCAATCATTTTATAACAAATGTTTATTTGCAGAAATATAGGGTATATCATGCAATGTTTAAGGTTATCTATACAACCATGCCAAAACTTATCTTTTTAAAATAAGAGTAAATTGAATATTTTAATTTCCTTTGATATTAGTGGAAAATATGTCTCAAAATTTAGTTTGCCTCTTTCTAAAATGCATTATCTCTTTATATTTATTTTATAAATTCAAAAGGCTCTTTACTCTTACATGAACAGAGATCTGCCTAACCAAGAGACTTGCTTGTCTTCTAATACTTTTTAAGATTAGGCACTGTCACTAATAATCACAAATAGTGAAAAAAAAGTCTATAGATACGTCTTTTTGTTTCTTAGTTGAGTGGGTATTAGGCATATCTTCTCTGGAGCATGCTAATGGATTACAATAAGCTATTATTCAGCTTCTGGTAACAAATGAAGATAAATCCTCTTTATAAAAGCTGTGTGAAGATAGGAAAAAAGAATTTACAGGAAACACATGGAAATCATAAAACTCCATTTTACCTTAGATGCTGACATGCACTGTGCTCTCAGGGCCTGATGATGCCAACCAAGATAGTTCCAGGAAAAGAAGATTAAAACTTTTTCTGGAGTGTGCATGGGACTCGCTCTGTACCTCTCATTCAGGGAAGATCAGAAACCTTTATTTAAAGTGCCAATCCACCAATCAAAGTGAAGCAAAATGGGGGGAAAAGTCTCTGCTCCTGCAATGAGTCCACACCCTTTTATTGCATGCAAGGACATTGGCCCAGTAGGGTCTTATTATTTTTAATTGTAACTCAGCCCCTGTATTTATTCAGGGAACTTGATTGCAGGGAAGACAGTATAGGAATAATGGACATAGGCTCTGAAGACAATCATTTTAGTGAGCTGGGGGAAATATATGTAAAATAGGTGCAAAACAAGCCATTATCTGTTTTGTGCAGGTTTTTATCTGCAGATAAAGCTAGTGACCCAATGCTAGCATTCTTAAGATTTTCACCCTCATGTTTATTGTGGTAAAGTAACTCCCCTTCTTCCCCCTCAACACACACATATTCTAAATGGAAACACTAAAATACCTTCCTGGGCTTCAAAGAGAAGATACAAATGTTAGATGGATAATGAATGTGTGTGATTTTTTCCTCAGAATTTCCTAGATGTTTTCATATCTGAAGATAATTGATTAGAGATAGCCAAGCTTTTCTCAGAAATTTCAGTCGGGACACTCTGTAAGAATCACTTCAGGTAAATCTTTGGTGTACAATTTTGTGGGGAGGGGGCATAAATCAGGATATTCTCCATGAACCAATCAAATCAACTCTTACTTCGCACATTCCTACTTCGCTCTTTAGACAGATCCATTTCCAGCCATTAGTATCAAGCTGGGTTAGTAAAACAGATTTGGGTCACCTAAAAGATGAACACAACATGGGTGTGTTTTCTCCATGAACAGATAAGAATATCTTGAATGTGGATTGAACATTAGCTACTTTTGTTATTTCTCTGCCCCTCTTTCTCTTTCCAAAGTTGTGATTTCAGACACAGTAGGGATAAGCATTTAAGATTAGTTTCTGAAGAAGGGATGAGTCAGTATACTCTTTAGGGAAGTAGGGATCTTGCCAATTACAGGGAACACTGGGGAACCTGGTATTTTGAGAGAAAGATGTCTCCATACCCAAGTGTAGGCCTAACAGCTTCAAATAGTGTTATGCAAGAAGCTGTCCCTGAAAAACTCTGTTTCCCACTGAAAACATTGTCATCCTTAGGATGCAAAGAAATAAAGAACGTGAATATGTTTTGTAAACAGCAAAATCTTACTGAAATGAAAAGTATTACTTTTGTGTGCTCTCTCTCTCTCTTTCCCAGCTCTGGTGCTTGATCAAGTCTCTTAATCTCTCTAGCCCCAGTTTCTTCCCTGTAGTATAAGGATAATAATTTATTATCGCAGGCTTATCTTGAAGATTTGATGAGATGATGAAGATGCAGCAGCTGCCAAACAGTGAGTGAAACTGCATGAAACATGAGACCACAAGGCACTGTCTCTGTGTGTGTGTGTCTTTTAAAGTCTGTAAGCATGATCATGACATGATAATAATGATGTTTTGGTAGGATTCTTATGTTCTCTTTGCTCTTAAGCCAAATATCCAGTATATCATTGGTTCTGTTGCTTCTTCCTTTTTTTAAATGTCACACTCAATCCTGGATTATTGTCTTCCAGGTGTTTACCTGGTAGTTTCTTTCTCCCCTAATAACCTGCATGCCAGCACCAAACATATCTTCCTGAAATACTGATTTTGGCATTTCCCTGCCAAAATCTTTTTAAGGATCCCTAAGGATATCATGTAAATTTACCCTCTGTGACTAGACAGTCAAATTAATGTTTCAATTCACCTTTCCATTCTTATCTCCCACCTCATGTGAGGCACTGTGCATTGATGTATTACATGATTGTTGTAATCATTTGGAGTTGGTTTCATTTTTGCGGCTAGTAAACAGTTTTTATCTTGGCTTATGGGATGTATGTTACTGGGAAAGTTAGTAAATATAATCCTAATACATCCTATGAAAAATGTTTTAATAATAAATGAATATGGAAATTAGTATAAGTATGAATGAGTTTCTGATAGTGATTATAAATATTAAGGAAATTACTGTAGCTGACATAAACCATGTTATGTTGATCAAGACTATATCTGCATGAAGAACAACTAGAGTGCCAGTCAAAAAAAAAGAAAAATATGGCTGGGCATGGTAACTCATGCCTATAATCCCAGCACTTTGGGGGACCAAGGTGGGAGGATTGCTTGAGGCCAGGAGTTCAAGACCAGTCTGAGCAACAGAGTGAGAGCCCATATCTACAATAAATAAGAAAAAAATTACCTGCACGTGGTGGCGTGTGCCTGTAGTCCCAGCTACTCAGGAAGTTGAGGAGGAAGGATCACTTGAGCCCAGGAGTTCAAGGCTGTGGTGAGCCATGATTGTGCCACTGCACTCCAGCCTGAGAACCTGTCTCAGAAAAAAACAAAAAAAAAAAAAAAGAAAAGAAAAATGCCTGTGTTCGGAGTATGGCAAAAACCACCACCATCAACAAAAAACAAACAACAAAAAATAACCAAAACAAAACTCAAAGTGATAGAAGATCTGAGACACGTGAGGGGACACATGCCCCACAGGAAAAGTTACAAAGAAAAATTTAAAGAAAGAAGTGGAAGGTGTTAGGATGGTGGCTGAGAGCACAGCTGTTTAAATTCCCTCTGTGACACTCACTGATCACATAACATTGGGTGAGCCACTCAACATATATATATATAGATATATATATAAAATTTTCATGTAATATTTTCTTTTTTCAGGTAGTATTTTCATCTGTGTTATGTGGTCTTCCATAGGTCAGCATTAATTTAATTTAATTTAAGTATAATAATGAATATAAAATGCTCAGCACATTATCTGATAGCCAGAAAATATTCAGTGATCATGAGTTATTATTATTCATGTCAAAATAAAAAGTATGGTAAAAATCTGTTTCATATTAGATTCTTTTTTTAGCTTTATTAAGGTATAATTGACAAAAAATTGCACACATTTAATGTCTACATCTTGATGAGTTTGGACATATGCATATATCCATGATACTATTACCACAATCAAGGTACTAAACATATTCGTTACCTCCAAATATATCCTTTTGTACGTTTGTGGTGTTGTCGATTTTTTTGGTAGGTCAGAACACTTAACATGGGATCTATTCTTTTAAGATATTTTCAAGTGCACAATACAATACACTATTGTTAACTATAGGCACTATGTTGTATACTGGATCTCTAAAACTCGTTCATATTATATAACAGAAATTTTATATCCATTGACGAACAATTCCCCATTTCCCCTTCTCCCCAGCCCCTGGCAACCACCATTCTATTTTTTGCTTCTATGAGTTTGACCATTTTAGATACCTCATATAAGTGGAATTATGCAATATTTGTCCTTCTGTGACTGGCTTATTTCACTTAGCATAATATCTTCTAGGTTCATCTATGTTAACACAAATGACAGGACTTTCTTCTTTTAAGGCTAAATAACATTCCATTGTATGTATAGTCCACATTTGCTTTATCTATTTATCTGTTGACGGACATTTGGGTTGTTTCCATATCTTGGCTTTGTGAATAATGCAGCAATGAATGTGCGGGTTTTGCCTAGACTCTTTTCTCACCTTTATACAACTTATTTTTCAAAGTTCTTCTCAAATTTTACCTCTTCCATGACTCCTTCCCTCGTCATTCCGCTCCACTGTGGTTTTTCCCTTCTCTGAATTCCAAATATTTGTATCATTCTTTTGACAATCATTCATACACTATATTGTGACAGCTTGCTTAGTATATTTAACATTTACCTTACCTATGGTCTTCTAGCTTTTTGGAGGTGGTTTTCATGGCTTTTCAATGATGTAAAACATTCCTGTGGGGCAGAAATCACCCATTCTACTAACTTGCGTCCTTTGGTGTTCTACACACATCACAATAGCTAGTATCGGATAGTATTTACTGTGGGCAGACATTAGTTTGAGTGTTTTACATATATTAATTTATATAATCCTCATAAGAACTTTATGAAAAGATACTATTCTTCCTGTTTTTGTACATGATAAAACTAAACTATAGAGAAATGAAGTAAATTGCCCAAAGTGACACAGTCAGTAAGTGGTAGAACCAGAATTTAGACTCAGGCATCTGGCTCTGGCTCCAGAATCCTTGCTCTTAGGTATTAATAGTATGTCAAAATGAATCAGTCACCCAGTGGCTGATGACATGGACCAATCAATCAGTGGCAGATGCAAAGGAGCATAACACTTACACCTGTCTGTAGGGAATTTATCAGATATTTACACAAAGAGGAGAGGTACACAAAAATAGTGAATGAAGCATACAATAAATCAATAATAATTTAAAAAGCACACATAGGCTAGGCTTGGTGGCTTACGCCTGTAATCCCAGCACTTTAGGAGGCCAAGGCAGAGGCCAGGAGTTTGAGCCAGCCTGGGTAACACAGTGAGACCCCGTCTCTACAAAAAATAAAAAAATTAGCCAGGCATGGTGGCGTGTGCCTATAGTCCCAGCTACTCGGAAGGCCGAGGCAGGAAGATTGCTTGATTCCAGGAGTTCAAGGTTGCAGAGAGCTGTGATCGCACCACTGCACTCCAGTCTGGGTGACAGAGCGAGACCCTGTCTCAGGAGAAAAAAAAACAAACACCAAGAAAACAAAAACCAAGCACATGATATCAAGAGGAATAAAACCCACATGGATTTATCTCCAAAATAAGAATGCTACAGAATGGTAATTCTCAATTACTGTGAGAATGGGTAAGTATTAAGTGTTCCAGCAAAAGAATCTGATGGAGTGTCATGCGTTATGCTTCAGTAGAAGGGAACAAAGGCAGAGAGTATGGTCATGTCAGGGGAAGGCCTATTTTTAAAGCTGCCTGTGTATGTTAGAATAATAAAAGGAATAATAAAGATTTCATGAATCTTATAGTAATGTCTACTGGATATAATATTAACAACTTATTTTTATTGATGACTTACCATGTGCCTGGTGCTGTGCTTTATATTCCTTATCTTAATTCATCTTCATCAACCACGCTATGAGGTAAGTACTGTGAAAACCCGGCTTTAGAAAGAGTACTAACGTCCTGTAGAGTTAGTACTTAGCATAGCTGGGACTCAACCTCTAAGACCCTGCTCTTGACCACTATGCCACTCACATTGACTGTTTTCACTTACTTAGTATTTTTGTAGGGCCCGTTTTCATGCGGGTTTGGGCTAATGTTTGTATTTCATTTTTATTTTAAAAATATTTTATTTTTCTGTTTTTTTGGAGATGGGGTCTCACTCCGTTGCCTGGGCTAGAGTGCAGAGGCATCATGATATCTCACCGTAACTTCAAGCTCCTCGGCTCAGCGATCCTCCTGCCTCAGCCTCCCAAGTAGCTGGGACTACAGGCGTGTGACTTGACGACTGGCTAATTTTTCTATTTTTTTTTTTTTTAAATGAGACAGGGGTTTCACTCGTACTCAGGCTTGTCTCAAACACCTGGCCTGAAGCGATCCTCCTGCCTTGCCCTCCAGAAGTGTTAAGATTACAGGTGTGAGCAACCGTGCCTGGCCCTGTGATTTTTAATATTTACAAAAAGTGGATAATAAATATATGTGAAGTCTATTGATACATTATTACCATAAAGTACTGCAGCATAGGAGTCTAATTTCAATTATTTTTGCCTGATAAGAGGATGGTCAAAGTTATTTTGAAAACTGCAGACAATATTATAAGATATTATTTTTTATTGGTTTTTGTTTATTTCATAATCAAGAACAAGAACCAGAAAAGCAACATAATGGTGATTAAAAATATAAAAGAGAGACAAATTAGAATTTTACTACCTCAACAACTTTTACATTTTTTTCTCTTACAGTACTTATTCATGTTAAATTCATATTTAGTATAGTTATGCCTATAGCATAAGTACCATTTTGTATTGGGTTTTATGTACTTACCATTTTATCATAAATATTAATATGTGGCTATAGGGACAAATATTATATTTTTAATTGGGTAATAGATCCTCAAGCTGATGTTTAGGACCTCTATTTTTCAACCTTTGGTTGCTTCTAATTTTTCACAATGACTATTTTAGTCAGTAAGGATTATACAAATATTTTAACATTTTTAATTATTTTGTTGGTATAATTTACCTTGAATATGATTCCTAGTTAACAGTATGGATATTTTTACAGCTCTTAATAAGTATTGCTGAATTATTAGAGTTTGTACACTACTAACAATTTATCTATATTAGTTTTACCATAACCTTGCCAGAACTTAGTCATCTAATTAATTTTTTCCCTATAACTTAATTGGTGTAATGCACTATTTCATTGGTGTTTTAACATATGTCTTTCATCATCATCAAGATTAAATATTTTTCTCACATATTTATTTACTGACTATATTTCCACTTTTAGTAAATTGTTCATGTTTTTGCTTATTAGCCACAGGGAAATTGATATTTTTATCAATTTGTATGTGTTTTTTA
This sequence comes from Daubentonia madagascariensis, assembly GCA_023783475.1. Taxonomy (NCBI): domain Eukaryota; kingdom Metazoa; phylum Chordata; class Mammalia; order Primates; family Daubentoniidae; genus Daubentonia; species Daubentonia madagascariensis. Next base: position 1,221,963 of record JAKFHU010001268.1, on the reverse strand, counting down.
TATCATTGAGCATATATTATAAAACATTTTATATAACGTACAAATTGATCCCTTGCTATGTTCGATGTAAATTTTCTGATAGACACTAAAAAAAAGTTTAAGTTAAAATACCTTCCCTGAAAAGGCTTCATATTTCACAGCAATTTCTCATGAAATATACTTCATAGATACTTATTGGAGTCAGGCTGATCTCATTTTCTGCCCCTCTTGCCTTTCTTTACATGGTGAATTCCAAAGTCACATAACTGGAAACTCTGACAGTGGACAAATTTGGCTTTGGTCCTTTACAAACAAGGGAGTGTGTGGCAGTAATATGTGTAATTGATAACAGTAGCTCTTGGAAGCTTCCAAGTAAAACACCAACTTGCTTTGCATGTTAAAATGGTGATTCATTTGTTTCTGTCCTGGATTATTATCTGTTGTTGATACCCGTAGTAAACCCACTTCAGAAGGATTTTTGGAAGAAAAGAGTTGACCACAAGCCAACATGGAATGACTTCAGCTCTTTACACATTGACCTTGAATGACTACAACAGAGTCAGTTTTATAGTAGAAATGGTATTTGGTTTTTGCCCTGCCCAGGAGAAGTTTCTGGTATAAATAATTGGAAAACAAGTCAGGCAGTGTCCCGTGCTAGTCACTTAACTGCTGAGTTTGTTAAAGAGCATTTAGTAAAGTCTCACTATGAACAGAAAATCACAATAGGTTTAACGAAGGTAAAGAGAGAAACTCACGTTCCTCAAAAATGTTATAGTCTAGTTGGAGAAACAATACATGACATTGACACATGAGCTGACATGAGACTTATTATGGAAAAAAAACTTACGTAAAAGACGATAGGCTAGGGTACAAATTGCTTAATTGCTAAGAGTGTAGGCTCTTTGGTCAGACTGCTTAGTTGGGATAGAGGTTCATGATTCTCTAGCTTTGTGTCTTGGACAAGTTATTTCACCATTCTGTGCCTCAGTTTCCTCATCTGTAAAAGAGTGTAAATAAGGGAACCTAAATAGGAGTAAATGAAATAATACACTAAGGTGCCTAGACTGGTACGTGGAAGAGTGTAAGCAGATAATTAATGCAAATTGGTTTTGATTTCGCATAAATGTTGAAGGAATGCCAAATAAAGAAGTTATTAGAAAGAAATAGGCTTAATTACAGAAGCATTCTTGCAGAAGGTAAGTTTTAAACCCAGGATTGCAGGGGATGAAGAATACAGACTGACAGGTATAAGGTGAAGGACCCTTCCATATTGAACGAATGATCCATGAAAAAAAATGACCTGGTTGTATAATGATGACAGAAAAGCAAATTATATAAGGTTAAGTATTACTAGGGAATCTAGTGAAAAATGTATCCAGTTGGTAGGATGTGATATGATCATGATGCCAAATGTACTGAAACCTTGGTTTTTCCTTTGGAAGATTGATATGGCAATAACCGCCTAGGAGAACATGAGCCAAATTAGAGTATCTCTTTTTTTTGCATGTAAGCTGTAGCCAGTGGATGGTGCCATGAAAATTGAAACTTTTATTCCAGCTTTTGGATTTTTTCTTGTCCATAATGTAAAAATCTGATATTTGGATACATACATTTTAAAAAAACTTAATATACATGAAAAATAATAGATTATATTTATTAAGTTGTTTCTATGTTCTAGGCCATGGGCATTTATTTAATCTAATCTTTCCAACAACCTCATGAGGAAAATGATATTATTATTGTTAATGTTTTATAGATGAGGAATGTGAGTTGAGCGGGATGAAGTAGTTTGCCTAAAGTCATACAGCTAGTAAGTGGCAGTCTGGATTTAACTCAGATCTAGCTGATGATAGAGCCAAATTATACCCAAATATTTAAAATTTCTCAATGGGAAGGAGCTAAATGTATAAAAGGAATTAATTGGATGTTTGAATTTCCTTGCAACTTAAATGAGAGGTTGAAATAGTTCACTTATTCATTCGACAACTATGAATCTAGTATGTACCAGATACTGTTCTAGGTACTGGAGATATCAAAGTGAACAAAACAAACTAAAAACAACCCTCACGGAGTTTATCTACTAGTGGAGGAAACAGTCTATAAACAAGATAAATAGGTAACATATATGGTATAAGTGCCAAAAAGAAACCAATTAAACAGGAAAGGTGCACAGGAGTTGTTGGGGGTGAAATATTAGGTAGAGTGGTCATGGCAGGTCTCAATGTGAAGGGGACACCTGAGGAAAGACCTGAAATAAGTAAGAGAGAAAACCATGTGGATGTCCAGGAGAAGTGTGTTCCAGGCAGAGGAAACAGCCAGTGCACACAGAGATTGTTTTGGGTGTGTTTGAAGATCCGCGATGGAGGCCAGTGGGGTTGAGAGAGGACTGAATGAAAGAGAGTTGTTGGAGATGAAATCGCGTAGGATCTCAGAGGTGATGGTAGCGGCTTTGAGTTTTACTCTGAGTGAAGTAGGAAGCCATTGGAGGGTTGTAAGCATATAGGAGGGACATGGTGTATCTGACTTAACATTTTAACAGGACCATTCTGGCTGGGTTTGATAGACTGAAGGGGGCCAAAGGAGGAAGCACAGAGACAGTCAGGAAGGAATGCAATAATTCAGCCAAGAGTTGGTGATGGTTTGGGCTAGAATGGTAGCAGTGGAAGGGGTGAAAGATTTTGGATATTTTTCAAAAATTTACTGATGAAGTATACGTAGGGTGTGAAAGAAAGAAAGGAACCAAGGGAGGCATAGTGTTTATCAAGTGGATTGATACCTCACTAATATGGGTGTCATTTTTCTTTAAATGCAGCTATCTGGAACTTATTCAGAAATAAGAAAAAAAGCCTCTTCAAAGCTACCCAAACCAAGAGCGCATTGTATTAATACGAAAGCTCATGTACTTATTAGAGACTTTCTCAGTTCCTCTTTATTCTTATCTGAGTTACAGTTCATCATTTTATCATTTTCTTATCCTAAGGTATTAGAAACAGCAAATCAGGAGGAAAGAGAAGTATTTAGAAAAACTTAGAGTCATCAGAAATAATAGCTGAACCCAAGGATAAAGATAAAATCAACTAAAACAAAACAAAAACATAAAGAACAGAGAGCCTGAAGATGCTTGGTATAGGATCTATTAATAATATTTCTCACTGCCCTAGAGAATTCCCTGTTAGAACAGGAATGGGTGTTTGTAATGATCATTGTGACATTCATCGTGTGTGCCAAAGACAGGTTAGATTATGTTTTGAATTTTTTGGTCAAAGAAGCAGAGAGGTAAAATTGTAGATATTTTGCCTTTAGAAGAATGAAATGTGTTGGAGTTCCTTCCCATCATCAACTTTTAGGGCAAGCACAGACAATATTCTGGTAGACGCACAGAGCTCTGGTCTGAATTATGATCTTCTTTCCTACCCTAGAGAGCTGGCTTAACAAACCAGAAGAAAGCTTAGAGGTTCTTTTCACTCCCCTTTCTTTTAAAGTTGGAACCTAGCTCAAGCCCCATCATTAAATTATTCCCTGTTTTCTGTTTTTTTCTGGGGCCCTTCTGGACACATTCCAAAGGCCTTTAGATGCCCCCAAAGCTCTCTATAAGCCCTAAAGACTTCTTTTGTGTGTGTGTGTGTGTGTGTGTGTGTGTGTTTTGACATCATAAAGGACAAATAATTTGTAGTATTTACATAAAAGGGAGTGTAAAGGTGGATAAACACAAGCAAGACATATCAATATGGATTAATATTACAAATATAATGTTGAGTGAAAAAAGCAAGTGGCAGAAGAATACAAGCAATGGCATGCTATCTATATAAAGTTCAAAAGGTACAAAACAAAATATATCATTTAGAAATACATACCAATGTAGTAAAATTATAACCAAAATTATCACAAAATTCAGTATGGTGAATACATCGGGGGAAGATAGAAGGACTTCAAAAGTTTAGGTAATATTCTGTTTCTTTAGCTGGGTTAGTAGATACACATATACTTATTTTATTATTCTTTATATCTTGTATGCTATTTATCCGCTCTGAGGATCCATTCTTTTGAAATATTAGAAAAAGTAATGAGAGAGAGATGGAAGCATGCCTGTATTACTATGTTCCCATAATTGCTGTCAGGTATACAGAGCAGACCCTTGGGGATCTTGACAACACTCTATTTCTTTGATGTCCTCACCAGGGAAAGATGACAGGCATATGCTTTTTATTCCTGCTGGATTTTTTTTCCCTCAATATCAACAGTTTCCAAAATATTTTTTTCTCTTTTTTCTTTTTTTAATTTCAGAATATTATGGGGGTACATATGTTCAGTTTACATATATTGCCTTTGTACCGCCTGAGTCAGAGCTACAAGTGTGCCCCTCCCCCAGAGAGCACCACACCATTAGGTGTGAATATACCCATCCCCTCCCCCCACCACTTGCCCAACATCTGATGAATGTTACTTCTATATGTGCACATAAGTGTTGATCAATTAGTACCAATTTGATGGTGAGTATATGTGGTGCTTGTTTTTCCATTCTTGTGATACTTCACTTAGGAGGATGGGCTTCAGTTCCATCCAGAATAATATAAGAGGTGTTGTTAGCTCACCATTGTTTTTTATGGATGAGTAGTACTCCATGGTATACATATACCACATTTTATTAATCCACTCATGTACTGATGGACACTTGGGTTGTTTCCACATCTTTGCAATTGTGAATTGTGCTGCTATAAACATTTGAGTACAGATGTCTTTTTTATAGAATGTCTTTTTTTCCTTTGGGTAGATACCCAGTAGTGGGATTCCTGGATGAAATGGTAGTTCTACTTTTGGTTCTTTGAGGTATCTCCATAGTACTTTCCATAGAGGTTGTACTAGTTTGCAGTGTATGAGTGTTCCTATCTCCCTGCATCCATGCCAACGTTTGTTATTTTGGGACTTTTTGATAAAAGCCATTCTCACTGGAGTTAAGTAATATCTCATTGTGGTTTTGATTTGCATTTCCCTAATGATTAGAGATGTTGAGCATTTTTTCATATGTTTATTGGCCATTAGTCTATTTTCTTTTGAAAAGTTTCTGTTCATGTCCTTTGCCCATTTTATAATGGGGTGATTTGATTTTTTCTTGCTGGTTTTTCTGAGCTCCATATAGATTCTAGTTATCAGCCCTTTATCTGATGCATAGCATGCAAATATTTTCTCCCATTCTGTAGGTTGTCTGTTTACTCTAGTGATAGTGTCTTTGGCTGTGCAGAAACTTTTTAATTTGATCAGGTCCCATTTATTTATTTTTGTTGTTGCTGTGATTGCTTTTGGGGTCTTCATAAATTCTTTGCCTAGGCTGATGTCTATAAGAGTTTTTCCAATGTTTTCTTCTAGAATTCTTATGGTTTCATGCCTTAGGTTTAAGTCTGTTATCCATCGTGAGTTGATTTTTGTGAGAGGTTAGTGGTGTGGGTCCTGTTTCAGTCTTCTACATGTGGCTATCCAATTTTCCCAGCACCATTTATTGAATAGGGATTCTTTTCCCCACTGTATGTTTTTGTCTGCTTTGTCAAAGATCAGATGGCTATATGAGGATGAAACTATCACTCTTTGCTGATGTTATGATCTTATATGTAGGAAACCCCAAAGATTTTGCCAAGAGACTAATGGAATTGATAAATAAGTTCAGCAAAGTCTCAGGTTACAAAATCAATGTATGCAAATCAGTAGTATTCATATACACCAACAACAGTCAAACTGAGAACCAAATCAAAGACTCAATACCTTTCACTATAGCAACAAAGAAAATAAAATACCTAGGAATATATTTAACCAAGGAGATGAAAGACCTCTATAGGGAGAACTATGAAACACTAAGGAAGGAAATAGCAGAGGACGTTAAACAAATGGAAAACCATACCATGCTCATGGATTGGCAGAATCAATGTTTTTAAAATGTCTATACTACCCAAAGTGATCTACAGATTCAATGTAATCCCTATTAAAATACCAAAATCATTTTTTGCAGATCTAGAAAAAATAATTCTATGCTTCATATGGAACCAGAAAAGACCTCGTATAGCCAAAGCAACCTTAAGCAAAAAGAATAAACTGGGAGGCATCAATTTACCAGACTTCAAGCTATATTACAAGGCTATAGTAACCAAAACAGCATGGTACTGGCACAAGAACAGAGACATAGACCAATGGAACAGGACTGAAAATCCAGATGTAAAGCCCTAAAAACCTTCTAAGATCAAATTCCTTCAAATCTTTTGGTTTTAAGTCAATAACTATAGATTAAAAAGCCACAAATTTTCTAATTTAAGAAACCTCTAATTTCAGAGCTTCTGTCTCCCAGCCTTTCTAGCTGCCCATCTGCATCTCTGTCCCTCCCACCAGAGACCAGACTCCACGGTCTTTCAAGGTCTGCACCTAGGCAGGATGGAGAGGAAGGGAGGGGCTCTGGCAGCTCTTTCTGCCTTGGGCAGGGTGTGGCTCCCTCTCCTAATTTTCTCTAGTCAGGCTGTCTATACTGCTTTGCATTCTTAATGTGGACTTTGTCCTTTCTCCACACCTTCTCCATTTTCTTTTCTGCTTTTTAGAGCTTCTTTCTAAGTGAGTTGGGGTGAGTGGGGTGGGAAGTGGGCCAAATATAAACTTCTTTATCTGGAAAATTCACTTACATGGAATAGCTCATTCTCTGACAAGATAAACAAATAGAGCATTATTGGTTATATACTAAATATGAAGACTTACATTTCACCTGATTATTTCCTTCAGATTTAATTTTGTCACTGAGGGGCACACTAAAAGCCCTGACTTCAGCATTATACAATGTATCCATATAACAAAAACATTTGTATACCCTTAATATTTTGAAATTAAAAAAAATAATTTTGTCATTGAAAAGAAATTTCAGTGATTTCTAGACAGACATAGATTACCATAAGGATTGAGGAATCTGTATTGTGACTCTCAGATACTGCATTTTTAGGGTATGTAAATGTTGGATTAAACATCATCAATTTTTTTTTTTTGGAATTTCTTGACCATGAGAGTCCCAGAGGTGAAAAGTTTGGAGGATTTTGCTGAATTTTTGATAAAGCAAGGTAATGTTTGGTTGATGTTGAAAAAATGTAGGGCTCTAAACCAATTGATCTGTAAAATATAAGAACTACTTCTCTCAGAAGGCAGTGAGGATTCCTTATTCAGGCAAGATGAAGACCCTGTTGTTTTCCTTCTGTTGTCTCAGCATTTCTGGCTGAACACAGAAGTGCAGAGAGGTACAAAACTGCAAGCAAAAATAATAGAGAAAGTATGGATGATGAAGCACACGCAGATGCTCTTTAAACCAGCAGGATGTATTTATCTCTGACTGGTTGTGCTGTACTTTCCAGGATATAATAAAATCTAGCATAGAATAAGTAGGAGAAGGGGAAGACTATCTATTAGATTCTACTTTTACTCTATGTCTGGTACTTTCCCTATGTTATTATATTTATTTCTCACAAGAACCCCAGAAGGAAGGTATTATTATGATCCCTATTGTTTAGACAGGGAAATGAGGATCAAAGAGCTTTTGCAACTTGCTCAAGTCCACGCAGGTGAGCTGCAGAATCAAATTTCCAGTCCAATTTGGGTCCAAAGATCATGGCTCTCCCATGACTCCAGCATACAGGGCTGAATTAGCGCTGCATAGCAGCATGGGGGAAACGACTTGCTTCCTACCTGCCCCCTCAAAGGCTTGCAGGAACAACTAGATGGGAGAATACCCATAGTTGTACTCTAGGTCTATTCTTCCTGAAGCATGTCCTGAGAAACACTACTAGCCTCTTGAGATGCTCCTTGATAAAAAGGTTCTGTGATCAAATATAAACACTGTATTCTATGTCTCCAAGTATATTACTGGTTCTGAAAAACCCCACAGTAAAGAAACTTTGCAAACTCATCCCAAACTTACTTTTCTTCTAACACTTATTAACCTGTGGAACTGGTGTTCTGTGGAACATACCTTAGGAAATGGTATTTAAGGTGAGTCTGCCACAGTTTGGGATGTGAGCTCCTTGAGGGCAGGGGTGTCATTTACCTTGAGTATCTTCAGTGCCTGTCACATAATAGGGCTCAATATTTGCTAAAGACATGACTTCATGAGTAAACAAACTAATGACATCTCTCACTCCAGCTGTTCCAGACAGATCTACCCAAGATGAAGGGGCAGCACAGACCTGTGCTTACTCAAGGCCTAAGGGGAAGATACTTCATCCTTCAGTATGTATGGTGCCTACAGACATGCAGGTCATCTCCTCCTATCTTCTGAGATATATGTGAAACCTGATTGATCTTCACATTGTGCTGGAGGAAGATGAAGTGGAAACGAGAAAATAACCATTTATTAAATGTCTGCTAAATGGTAGGCAATGGGAAAGCACTTTTTCTGTGTTATTTTATTTAATCTTCATATCAGCCTTATAAAGTGAATCTTATTGTCCCCATCTTTAGAGGTGATAACACAAACTCAGAGAGGTAAAGAACTTGTCAAGATACATATCTGACAAGCATGGCAAAATTTGAATCCAGGTCAATCTAACTCCAAAATCCACGTATGCTCTACCCTACCTCATATTGCCCCAAGGTAGAAAACTGGATTTGAATGGAATATAGTAATACAGAATTATTTACTTTGAGATTTTGACATGCTTTAAATATGTTGCAGATATTAATTCATAATAATTGTTAGAAGGAAGCCCAGAGACTTGACTCATTTTGGTTGTGGGCTCCTCTATTTTTTAAAATTTTAAAACAAAACAAAACAAAACAACAACAAAAAAACCAAATCAAATCAGTTTCTACCACTCTAAAGCCTGGGGTTGTAAGTTATGTGAAAATGCGTTGCAGGTGTGCAAGTTGTGCTGCCATGCTGCTGTTTTGGATACAGCCTCCTTTTTCATTTCTTAAACTTCATTGTTTGTGCCAATCTTTCAAAGGCAGGAAGACTTACTGATTTGTTTTAGAAGAGCTGGTCAGAACTGGCAGTCTCTCATTAAAGGCCTATACCAACTTGGAGAAAATCATACTATGTTCAATACACATTTCTGTGTGATAGGCAATGTCTGAAGGTGTCTATGGCAGTAATTACCCAGGGAAAAGATAGGCCAGAAAAACCCAGAATTGGGTAGATGAATGTTCTTCCAAACGAGAGAAATGAATCATTAGCAGAAAGGAAACCAGAAGAGTCAGCACACCTTAAATTTTAGGGTTTTCATGAATCAATTAAGAGACCAATTAGAATTAGAGAACATTTTAAAGAGAATGACCAAAAAATATTTGTGAGATAAAAATGTTATCAAATTAGAAAATGTAAATTTGCCAAGTAGTTTCATTTCTTTGGATGATTCTTATAGATATGTAACTGTTAATGAGGATTATAAATGATATAAAACCAATAATAACTAATTTTAATGAGCTTTTACAATGTGCTGGGTATACCTTAATCACTTGACATGCATTATCTCATTTAAAACTTGGAAGTTCTGGTAAACAGTGTTTGTCTTTCTGAATGGTGACTACGACCAAAGCTGGGCAGCAATTGCTCCCTTCAGCAGGGCAAGTGTCCTCCCTGTCTATCTTACACTTTGCTGGCTTCACTCATATATGTTACCTGCCTTGCCTGGGTAGTCATTTTTGTTTTTTCATACCTGCTGTAAATCTTAAGTTCTTTTCTTTTCACTACAACATGTAGGATAATTGTGGCTAAATTTTCTTCCCACTAACAAAACAATATGTGGCTTATACCATTATAAGCTGTAAGATAAAAATATGCTTCTTAATTAATGGAAGCAAAATAAGAACAGATGCATTTCCGGCCTCATGGAGTTGGGATATCATCCAAGACCTTGTAATTGCTCTGGTGTCTGCCAGCACCTTCATCACTTAGCAGGCACTGTAACTTTCTCCTCTACTGACAGCCACCCTTATGGAGACACAGCTATTCTCTGTCCCTGCTTTAAATGATCCTGCTGTTACTAACTACCTTTTCCTAAGTCTCTGGTTTAAATTTCCTAAGATAGAGAATCTGACTGATTCAACTATCATATAGGAAGTCCATATTGGGTAGAGCTTTTGAGTCAGGGCATCTCATTGGCTGTTGGCCAGGAAAATATCCATCCCTAGTCCAATCAGTTGTGGCCATGGAGGAAGAGTGAAATGGTAAGAGCCATGATTAAGAAATCTAGAAGTGATGTGGGCCTGGCAGGCATTTTGAAGTTCCCAGAAGGAAACTTTGATATGCTTTAATATATTGTAGATATTAATTCTTTAATATGTTTTAGATACTAGACACCTTTCGACACCTTTCTTGGCCTGTCCAGAATAAGCTTCTTGACACAATGGTTGTATTAAAAAAAAGTTAAGACCAGACTACTAGTTTATTGATTTATAATGAGCAGCAGAGTTCTCTCTCTAGTGAAATTACTCATAATTATTCTAATGTCTCCCCACAGAAAGATCTACATCAAAAGTCAAATCATAATCACATAATTCTGTGTGAACACAGACGTTAGATGGCAAAAGACTAACATATAACTTACGACAGGGACATATATAGCTCATGATAGGGATGGACTTGCCACTGGAGCTGGAATACATGGTGCTCCTTAGCTACAACCTCCTACATGTTTCTCACAGTAGAGATGGCCTTACAAATGGTTTGGTTCACTGGAGGAAGCTCCTTCAGTAGGTAATGCTTGGCCAGACACTAGCACAGTTGGTCTCTATGACTTACTTCTTTGTAAGGTTGTTTTAGTTAGGGTCCTCCTCCAGAGAAACAGAACCAATAAAATGTATAGATATATAGAGATATAGATTTATTATAAGGAACTGGCTCACACGATGATGAAAGCAAGTCCTGAGATCTTGCAGTTGGCAATCTGGAGACCCAGGAAAGCTGATGGTGTAGTTCTGGTCCCTAAGCACGCAGTCTTGAGATCTAGGAGAGCCAGATGTTTCTGTTTGAGTCTGGAGGCAGGAAAAAACTAATGTCCCAGCTAGAAGGTAGTCAGGCAGGAGGAGTTACCCCTTACTCTTGGATGGTCAGTCTTTTTGTTTAAGCAGGCCTTCAACTGATTGGATGAGGCCTACCTACATTGGGGAGGGCAGTTTGCTTTATTCAGTCTACTGATTCAAATGTTAATCTTACCCAGAAACACCCTTAGAGACACACCTAGAATAATATTCTGGGCATCCTGATGCCCAGTCAAGTTGACATACAAAATTAACCATCACAGATGGTGTTTAATTTTTTATTTTTTGCGAAAGGATTGTTAATTTCTTTTCAAAATAATTTTTTTTTTGTTGTAAAAGTAATATACGGCCTTCCCTGGGAGTTCCAGTCACAAGCCCCTCTCTAGATGAGCTCAGCCAAACATCTGGTTGTTTACTGTGCCATTGTGGTTGTGGGACCTGTGGTTTCAGTGGCCCATGTGTAAATTACTGTCTCCTAGGACTGTGCCATGGCCACAACCAAGGCCAGCATTCTAGGGTCCATCTGTAATGGCAAGACCAACATGGAGCTCTTGAAGCACGTGGAGCAGAATCTGCACTTGAAGGAGAGGCTCATTATCATTTCTCACCCACATCCAGTACTATGGGGCAGTGGATTTCAAAGTGTGATCTTGGAACCCATGGAGGTCCCTGAGACCCTTTTGTGGGTCCTGAGGTTAAAATTATTTTTATAATACTACTAAGGTGTTATTTGATCTTTTCACTCTCATTTTCTCATGATTGCATAGTGGAGTTTTCCAGAGACTACATAATGTGTGATATAACAACGGAACGAATGCAGAAGCAGATATGATCATCTAGCTATCTTCTCTGCAGTCAGACAGTAAAGATATTTATAAATATGTAAAAACAATGCCACTGTTCTTACTAAAATTTTTGTTTTGTTTTGGAAAGTATGTTATTTTTCATGTAGATATTTTATTTATGTTAATGTATAATTGGTTTATTGTTATTATTTTAAAAGTTAATTAACAAATGTTAAAAAGTCTTCTTAGTTTTAATCCACAAAGCCCTTTGGGGTCCTTGGATAATTTTTAAGAATGTAAAGGGGTCCTGAGACCAAAAAATTTGAGAACCTCTTTTAACCATTGATGTAATCTAAAAATTGGTGAAAACATTTGTTACTGTCATGTGATCCTAATTCTGTAAAATCATAGACATACAGATACATAAAAAGGAGACTGGAAAGAAATACACAGAAATAGTGATCATCTATGTTAGGATTACAGATGATTTAACTTTTGAATATATCTGTCAAAATTTCTACTATGAATGTGAATTCTTTTATTATTCAAATGAAATAATACATTAGATGTCATTTAAAATACAATGCATGCTGATTCTGTGGTAATGTATATATGGTAAAATAAATTAGAATAAATTCTTTTACACATATAGGACTATTTCCAATTCTACACAATTTAGTCCTTGAATATAATTCCTCTCATTTGGAAAGGAAGATAAAATCTTTCCAACCCCAGGATGGGCTTAATATTTTTCTTCACTTCCATTTTCTCTCAGATCTCTTTCAAAGAATTTCTTTGTAGGAAACTTTCTGCGGAGAAGAGGACTGAAAATTAGACATGAAATCAGAACAAAATGATAATGCGAATCTGAAGGTAAAATTCTGGGAACTTCCATTTTGGGATTTCCTATATTAAAACGAATTTAATTGCTTTCATTCCTTTTAAGTTGCTTCTACGTAGTCTATAGTTATATCAGAATTCTCCTCATTAATTTAATTCATGCATCCATTTAGTCATTCATAAATACTCACTGGATGATTTCTATTAACTAGTCTGGCTGCTCAGATGCTGAGTCAACAAAGCTGAATAATCATGGCCCCATTCCTCAAGGAGCTAACAGTTTGTGAGATAGCCAGACATATAAAGAACCAATTAAGATTTGGTCTGATAGGTGTTATAGTAGAGGGATGTGCTCAGAAGTATAGTACCATACAAAATTTAGAAGTTAGTTTATTTACTCAGCCAGAATTAAGTTCTAAATTTGTGCAGAGTATAGTGGTAGGGAGTATAAGGTGATGGAAAATAAATAATTTTGCCTTCTGGAAGCTTACAGTTTAGCTGGGGAGACAGTCATGCACACACATACACACACCCAAAAATCAGCAGCATGAGATTTAGTGCCAGTTACTTACAGTAAATAGAACCATAGAATTTCAGAGACAAGAATTTCAGAGGCAGGAACAGTTGTGAAACCTCGAATGAACCTTGATGAGCAGATAGGACTAAAGGTCAGAGAGTTGGGAATAGGTGTCCGAGGGTAGGGAGCAGAAAACTAGTGTACACATTTTGTTCTCTTCAGGCCCAAAGCCCTCTTTTTTATAATAAATATTTCCTTTTCTGAAATTAAATTCGTGGCATAACCTATCTGCACACATAATTTATAAACTAAATTACATTAAATAAAAATATAATGTCCTTACTATTAGTTAAAGGAGAAAGAAAAGTATAATAAACAGTGTATACTTCAATATGTAATGTTTGAGCATAACTACAGAAGTCGCCATCATGAAGTCAAATATTTGCACCTACTTGTAATGACTAAGGCACAATTTAGAAGAAGCAAAATTAAAAGCTATGTTGAACAAGAAGTAGAGGAAAATGAAAGAACAGAGGTATAGTGGATACTAGAATAAAAACTATTGCTAGGATAAGTAATGACAGACTAGACTTGTCTATGTATGATAAGAGAAAGAGGGAAATAACCTTAATTGCAGTAGGGGTAATATGTCAAGACAAATTACAGATTGTTGAAGTAAGAATATGAGGAAGTATAATATTCTTGCAAATCATCTGGATCTTATTTATGAGTGTGTGTAAAAATAATTCCCTGTGTTGCATGGGATGGAGATGAGACAGAATATTTCAGAAAACAAATCCTATCTTGCAACCACATTCTGCGGTATACATTCTGTCTTCAGTATCTAAAAGGACCACAGAGACCATATGCCTTGATAGTCAACAGGAAATCAGAGAGCTATTTACAAAAGAAATAGCAGTACAGGGGACAGCAGAGAAGTTTTGTGGTAGATCTCTGGGACTGCAAGATTGAAAAGATAGAAAAAGTTAGATTGAAGAACAATAGGCAATTTCAAGTTATAATTTTCATAACATAGATTTCTTATTATGCCACAAAATTAAAATAATAGAATTATTAATAAAATGTGGTGAGATCTTTGCGTTTAATGTATATCAATTACTATTAATGGTGTCTCAAGTGTTACTGAAAAATATTTGCATCAGCTTCCACAAATGTGGTTGATACAAGTATGTGCTATTGGCTCGAATGCCACGAGCGGTTCTGCCTTTAGGGACATCATTTCCCACAATGGTGAGCAACTCTTGGGAAAGTTTGAACAAAAACAAAGTATAATCTTCTCATGATTGAAAGGAAGATATAGGCTTAAATTATTTTGTGTATATTAACAATGTGCCAAATACATTGTGATATAGATAAAAAAGAATTAGATTCTAGGCTCAGATAAAAATTATTTTATTTACTTGCATAAAAATCTAGTGGGGCCTTTGAAAGTCACGCAGAATGTGAACCAAATCTTCCTTGTTTAGCACTTCCCTATGCTATACAGGACACTTAGCAGCAAACATCAATAGAATCTCTAGTCATTGTGACAGCCAAACATGCTCGTAAAAATTGCCAAAATGCCCCCCAGGGAAGTCCTATCTTTATTAAGAGGTACTATTACTATACAGAAATGAAAAGGACTTGGGCTAAGTGAAGTACACTTTAAACTAATGCATTATAGTGGATTTGAAAGAGAATGATGTGATCTTCTGTTGGGTAGAGCCAACTGGTAGAGACAAATACAAACGCAGATTTTGTTCAAAAAGTAGTGAGAAGCTATTGGAAAATTTTAATGTCTTCTTATTCTAAAATTTTACACCTATGTAGTTTCTCACATTTCTGTAACTTTTATAATATCACAGCTTAAAAAAATCAAATGCCTTGGATTAAAAAATAAGATGAGTTTGCAAGTTGTACTGATTCATTTGTAGGTGTTTAGCAGAGTTCAAATCCCAGCTGCCTGCCATAGCATTTTGGTTAAAACATCAGTTGTAGGGGATGTTCACTTTAGGGATGTCATTCTTGGAATATCATATTTTCTTACCACATCAAATAGATAACTACTAGTCATGTAATAAAGGGGGTAAGAATAGAGTGTCTGCTAGAATTTTTGTTCTGTGAAATTTTGTAGTCTTGAAATGATGTGAATCTTTACATCATGTTTAAGCTAAGAAGGAATCAAGAATGTACCTGATTTTTCTTGGGACAACTGACTACATTTTTGCCCAAGACTTCAAGTTTCTGGGTTACTTTTCTTCTTTAGTATCAGGTCTCTTATTGTATACTGACTGGAGCAGATTATGGAAATTTGAAGTTTAAATATTAGCACCTTCCAGAGGATGTTGTATAAGAGTGTTCCTTGTTTTTCATGGAGATATAAGTTATTTTCATAGCCCAGAAAGAAGAAATACCGATCACTCTTTCTTGCAAGAGTTTGTACTTTTTCTTGAGTCCCAGACCCAAAAAATCTTCTGGGACTCAGTAATTTCCTAGCGAAAAGTATAGGGTGATTTCAAGGTCAGGGATTATGTCTTATTTATTTTGTATTTGCGGCACCCACCATAGTGTGTAGCACATACTAGGCATTCAGTAAGTGTCTTTTGAGTACATAAATGAGGGACAAATGAATGTTTAGATAGGATAATTGCTGTGTTTGTGATTTTTCCTGGCTTATTCTTACTGCTGTCTTTTCCTGCTGATGTTGTCTGGCCAGCAGAGGGAGTCCAAGATCCACGTTAGGATCAGAGAACACAATGGGAATAAGAGGAAATTTCTAGCTACAGAAATGAAACCGTAAAGAAAGGAAACAAATGAATTTGAAATTTCCGAGAGGGTTTAATTTAAGTCTTTCAGTAAAAGATTACTTTTGAAGTGCTAACTAATCTTGACAGTATGTGAATTATACAATAGAGGAAAATTATTTGATTTTGAAATACGGAACTACCAAAAACTTTAAAGGAGAAAGTAAAGATTACTCAGAACTAACTTTGGCTCACATTTGGCTGTATATATTTCTGTTTTCAGACATGTAATATATAGAATGTAGGCTCCTCAAGGAATGAGATTTTTGTATTATTTACTGAATTATTCCAAGTGCTGGTTGAAGAATATATGGAAACTCAAGGTGCTATCTTTCCAATGCTTTTGTAAGTCTAAAATTATTTCCAAATAAAAAACTGTTTGTACTACAAAATAAAAAGTTTAAGTGTGCTTCTTAATCTTGTTTCAGTTCTTAGAATATGACTGCAACCTTAACCATCTTCATGAAAATGGAGAAATAAAAAATATAAATGTAATTCAGATTTTCTTTTGTAAAGAGTGGCCATTTCATTACAGAATACAGAATAAGGCTTGGTTTTATACTGTCATACCTTCACTGCCAGAAGTTCTGCAAAGCATTGTTCCTGTGAGATGAACATTACATTTTCTACAGAATCTTTCTTGAATAGGCATTTCTGAAACTTCTCGTCACAATCAATAGAGTTGGTTTTTTTGTTTTTAAAGGGATGGGGGTCTCACTATGTTTACCATGCTGGCCTTGAACTCCTGGGCTCAAGGGATCCTCCTGCTTCAGCATCCTGAGTTGCTGAGACTATAGGTGCACTCTACTGTCCCTGGCTAGAGTTTTATCTTAGACCTATCATGTAATCCAACCTGCTTATTTTTACTTTGTAGTTAAAAAAGAAAATGGAAATTATAGTTATATATTGCTTTATACTTTGCAAAGCAGTTTTATTTTATTTATTTATTTATTTATTTATTTACTTCAGAATATTATGGGGGTACAACACTTTGGCTATATATATTGCCCATGCACTGCCTGTGTCAGAGCTACAATCGTGGACATCCCCCAAACTGTGCTCCCCGTATCCATTCAGTGAGAGTTTTCCCATCCCCTCCACCCCCCTCCCACCTTCCTGCCCCCTGATGAATATTATTGCCATGTGTGAAGTAAATGTTGATCAGTTAGCACCAATTTGATGGTGAGTACCAGTGGTGCTTGTTTTTCCATTCCTGTGACACTTTGCTTCGAAGAATGGGCTCTAGCTCCAACCAGGATAATACCAGATGTGTTAATTCACCATTGTTTTTTATTGCTGAGTAATACTCCATGGTATACATATACCACATTTTATTAATCCACTCATGTATTGATGGGCACCTGGGTTGTTTGCACATCTTTGCAATTGTGAATTGTGCTGCTATAAACATTCGCGTGCAGATGTCTTTATTATAGAATGTCTGCAAAGCGGTTTTAAATTTATATCTTATTTTATCCTCAGTAGCCCTACAAGATAGGGTAATTATTATTAGCATTACTATTTTACAGATGTCAAAATATAGGCTCTGAGATGTTATTGTCTAAGGACACAGAGCAAGTTATTGGCTGGTACTCTTTCCTACTTTTCTGAAATTTTCTTACACTTTCTGAAAGTGAAAGTGGAAAGTCAAATTCTCTTTCCCTTCTAGGCCAGAATACAGAGTAATACTTATAATGCAATAAGTTATAATAATAATAGTCAGCCTTTATTGCATTCTTACAACATACTAGAGAGTTTGCTAAGTGTTTTCTAGGTAGATAATCTCACTTAACATTCTTTTAATTTTTCCAGGGTGTTGAAGCAGACATGGAGAGGATTGGCATCTGACTGGATGTGATGGGCAGGAGAAGAGGGAAGCATAAAGGATCATGATAGTTACCAGCCTTGGTGACATGGAATGTGGTAGAACCATTAACAAAGATAGAGGGTACAGAAAGAGGAACATGTGGGAAGATGATTTCATTTTTGAATATGTCATGTGTGTACTATCCATTCTACAGTATGCCCACTATTTGACATCTTTAAAGCACTTAGAATAATTTGTCAAAATTTAAAAAAATTTAAAAAATGTGCTTACTATTGTAATGGTTCAAAGACTGAGATTTGATCAGATTTGAGAATGTAAGCTCATAACTTTCAGCAGACTTATTTAGTAGCCACTTGTTTAGCATGGTAAAAGCTTCCCTAAGCATGTTTCTGAAGATTGCATTGGCATAAGGAGCTTCAATTAGTCTGGTGAGACATTCCTTTGAAAAGCAAATGAGACCACAATTACAGTGCATGGGGTAGACGGAGTGTAGAAGTGGGTAGATGATTGGTAGTTGACCAGGAGAAGCTTGCTGACACAAAGTCTGATTTGAGTAGCGGTAAAGAAGTGTGTCAGTAGTTATTATAGTATATGGGTCTTCCCTACCTGTAACCCTACAACTACATCCTTCAGAGTGGAAGAGGGTGGGGAGAAACAGCACATTATTAAGTAATCTTACATCAGCTGATCAAGCACACACAACACCCACAAGAATGTACAAAATGGTCCTTCCTGCTAGAGTCATGTCTTTTAACCCACACATACTCCTCAGAGGCATGGGTGCAGTCACACATCCTCACTCACAGACAAGCGTCCTTGCATCTCTCATGGAAATAACAGTTTAAGTTTATGTTTTACTTTATACGTTAAAGGAGAACAAAAAACCTTCCCTTTGGATTTAAATCCTTTCCATGGCTCTTAGATTCCTTTAGTTCAGGGCCCCACATTTTCTTGTCCCAGGTAAGGGGGTGGGGAACCTGAGGCCTCAAGGCCACATGTGGCCTTCCAGATCCCCAAGTGCAGCCCCTCAACGGAATCCAAACTTCAGAGAACAAATCCCTTTATTAAAAGGATTTCTTCTGTAAAATTTGGATTCCATCAAAAGGCCACACTCAAGGATCCAGAAGGCCACATGAGGCCCCAGGCTGCAGGTTCCCCACCCCTTAAGGTCAGAAACTTCATACTGAACATGGAGTCTACCTCTTAGCTTGTCTTCCATTTCAGATTATTCCTAAAAACTCTCTCTTCCCTTCTCTTTCTGCTCTCAATAAATGCTCCCGCTGTTACCCCTGGGACATGTCATGTTGCAGCAATGGGGAGGGACGAAGGGAAAAACACCAGATCTCACTGACTCCCGTTTTCAGGAAAAAATAAGGAGGAAAAAATTTACACAGTGATAGGAAATTCCTTTTTTATATGGATTTTTATATGGATAGATCAACAGAGCTAAAGATTGTTTTGTACAAAATTCCTTTAAGAAGGTTAGGTAATTGGTGAATAAATTATGGTTAGTCATTAAATTTATGTTTTAGGATGGACAATGGAGACTCAAGGGTGTCGGGGGGTGGGAAGGGGTGGATGATGGGAGGTTGCTTGGTGGACACAATGTGGGTTGCTTCAGTAATATATGCACTGAAGGCCCTGATTTCACCACAATGCAATATATCAATGTAACAAAATTGCACTTGTACCCTATGAATATATACAAATAAAAAATAAATGGGAAAAAATTATGATTTAACAAAATAGTGAGAAAATATTTATGATATACAGTTAAATGGAAAAAACATGTTACATAACAGTATAACTACTTCAGTATAAACCTAACTGTGTGCAAAAATACATATAATATACACTGAAAAAAGTGCCTGGAAAATATTCATCAAAGTGTTAATGGTAGTGACTTATGAATGGCGGGATTAGTGTGACTAATTTTCTTTCTTATAATTTTCTATATTTAAAAAAATCTCTGTCTACTTTTGTTTTAAAAAACAAAGTCATAATATTAGTTGGTGACTGTAAGTCTCTATTTAAGATGCTGCACCAACTCCAAAAAATACCATAGACTAGGGGAAAGGTTGTGGAACGTTGGTTAAAGAATACAAAATTTCAGTTAGAGAGGAGAATTAAGTTCAAGAGATCTATTGTACAACATGATGACCATAGTTAATAACAATGCATTGTATTACTGAAAATTGCTAAAAGAGTAGATTTGAAGTGTCCTCATCACAAAAAATAGTAAGTATGTGAGGTGACACATATGTTATTAATGAGCTTAATTTAGCCATTTCACAATGTACACATATTTCAAAACATCATGTTGTACATAATAAATATATACAATTTTTAGTTGTCAATTAAAATTAATTATTAATTAAAAATGGATATTTTCAGTCTTGTTATAAAAATTAGTTTTGCTTTTATTTTATTTTATTTTTTTGTTCAACTTTTTAAATGAAAACATTTATATATATTTCAAGTAGGAAGAATAACTAAAGTAATATTTTGGAGTCCACTATACATACACATAAACACATTCACAAACCCTCCATATAAAATTCTTACTTATTTTTTCTTCATTCAGGACAGGAGGGGACTGTTAATGTGAAAATTCCAGATGTACTGTATTTTTGAAGAATAATCACTTCTTGTTTGGTACAGGGTGGTGTGAGGCACCATGTGGAGTTGTTCCTACTTTGTCAGAATTTGCAACTAAGACCCAGATGGTAACGACGGGGCTGAATTTCCACATTCCTAGTTGCAGGGAACTATGGGGTATTGGGACCAGCAATCTCCTTGAGCACTCTGCACTGATTGATTGGTAATAGATCTCTCTGCCAAAGATAATGTGGAATGGGTGAGGAGCAAAAATCAGGATTTGCTTTCAATAATGGCAGATTAAGTGATTTGCATCAATTCTCCCTGTTCAAGACAGCTAAAAGGCTGAATGATATATTTTAAAAACTTAAAATTGTCAAAAAGTTAATAGTAGGTCAAGATCGAGGAAAGGATGAAAATCTAGAGAAGAGAACCCAGTATTTGGGGTCATTTTTGCCTTGGAGCTAGTTGCCAATGTGAAAGTGGCTGAACTGCGTGTTTGACAGCCTGTTTGGGAGGAACTAATGTCAGAGTCCAGGGCCTCCCAAAGGTACGAGCCCTGGAAAACTACAACTTGCTGTAGACTAGAGCCCACTAGAGGTGAACCAGAAGTCAGCCAGCCTTCACAGGAACTGCAGCCTGGCTTTCTGTTATCTTAAGTGCCCCAGAAAAATCTCAAACCCCAAACTGGGTTAAGATGATCGAGACTGTTGTTCTCCTTGGCTCCTGGCAGAAACAAATAAAAATACTCTCTGGCCCTAATTGTTTCTATAAAATTTTTTACAAACGATATTGAACATGCTATCAGAAATAATCTGATTCAAGAGGAGGCAGGATTCTATGAGGAAGAGTGAGAATAAAAACAGACAATACAAAAAGACCCATATGGAATCAAGGTAATTAGAATTATAGTTTGCTTTAAAAAAACTAAGACTATATTCAAGGAGATAGAAGTAAAGTTTGAAAATTTTGATAGGAAACTACTGGAAACTATAAAATATGATACATCAGGTTTCAAAAAGAGCCAAGTAAAAATTCTAGTAGTGCAAATGCCAATAAACAAAATTAAGAGAAAAATAGATGGGTTTAACAGATTAGACACTGCTGAAGAAAGAACTAATGAATGAAATATAGGTCAGAAGGTTAGAATGTAGGGTGACAGCAAAAGTCCTTAGCAATATATATTGACATTCAGGAGGTTGCACTCAGAGCACTGAGGATGCAATTTGCAACATGAATGTGTTTACCAAAACCAGAGGAGGCTATTCAACTGGAAAGGCAATGAGGAGGAACTGTGAATATCTGCAAAGAATGTGAGCTTGTATGTGCTAACTTCCTTCCATGATTTCTCTTCTGTGACTTCTTAAATTGCTCTATTCTGAGTTATACAGGGACACTGAAATGAAATAGTAGACTCTTTAAAATGTAGACTCTTAAAAAATAGTTAATAGTAGACTCTTTAAAAATATTTAGTAGATTTCAGAAGAGATAGAAGTCCACTACTTTTTGAGATGTTCTTATATGTAATGTCTTCTTGTGGTAATAAATTTGAAGTCAGTTTAATTCAAACTAGTTATTTTTGATTTGACTCTGAAGTGAATAATTGTTGCAATTATTTGTCCTATGTGTTAGTCTAAAATCTATCATATACCCACTTCATACTGTGTATATATTATTTTAATTTTACAAATCTAAAGTTTTAATTATATTAACAATTAAAAGTTCAACTTGTGTTTACTTAATCCAATTGAGTTTCCTGAATATGGCTTCTTAAATCTTAGATTAGATTTCTACTGGTCAGTTTGGCAAAGATTTCATTGAGAGAATGAGCCTGCATTTTTATGGCCCTTTTAGTGTGAATTCTTTTCCTGACCCATGGGGACTTCCTACTAAGGGCTACTTAGACAGTTGGAGGAGTTATAGAATTTAGTTTCCTTCTTCTGAATCACTCCCATTGTATCACAGGCATCACTTACTCATTTACTTTGCTCAGACACTCTCTGGTTTTCCATAAACATTGTTCTTAATCACTCTCCTTCCCGACTTCTTGAGTCCTTACTTGGGTTTATAGATGGCTATCAGATTTGAGACTTAATTTGTTTTAGTAGAATTTTGCTGTCCTTTCATTGGCTATAGCTAGTTCACTACTCTTAGTTTTTCTGTTTCAGGACCACTAGGGGGAGATCATTTCTTGCAAACCATACCAATTTGCAAACTTTTTGGTGTGGTCTAATATTTAAAAATACTAACCAGTGGGGGTTTTGGGGGGTATGTTTTTAAAAAATTAAGACTTCTTTTTTTTTTTTTTTTTTTTTTTTGCCAATTTTAGGTTTACAGAAAAATTGAGGAGAAAGTACAGAGAGAGTTCCCATTTACCCCCCCTCCCCCACAGTTAATTCTATTAGCAACATCTTGTATTAGCGTGGTACATTTGTTACAATGATCCAACATTTATACATTATTATTAACTAAATTCCATAGTTTACAATAGGGCTTACTCTTCGTGTTGTATATTCCATGGATTTTGACAAATGTATAATGACATACATCCACAATTACAGCGTTATACAGAATAGTTTCATTGTCCTAAAAAATCCCCTGTGCTCCACCTATTCATCTTTCCCTCCCCCTGAATCTCTGGCAACCACTAATCATTTTACTATATCCATATTTTTTGCCTTTTCTAGAATGTCATCTAGCTGGAATCACATAGTGTGTAGCTTTTTTTTTCAGCTTGTCTTCTTTCACTCATCAGTATGCATTTAAGGGTCCTTCATATCCTTTTGTGGTTTGATACTTTCTTTTCTTCAATCATTGAAAAATATTGTGTTCTCTGCGTGTACCACAGCTTGTTTATCCATTAACTTATTTAAGGACATCTGTTGCTTCCAAGTTTTGGCAATTATGAATAAAGCTGCTATTCATTATTTAAATTCTTGTGTGAATGTAAGTTTTCAACTCATTTGGGTAAACACTAAAGAGTGAAATTGCTGGATCATATGGTTAAGAATATGTTAAGTTTAGTAAGAAACTGTCAAATTGTCTTCCAAAGTGGCTATACCATTTTGCAATCCCACCAGCAATGAAGGAGGATTCCTTTTGCTCTACACCCTTGCTAGCCTTTGGTATTATCAGTGTTGTGGGTTTTAGCCATTTTAATAGGTCTGTAATGGTATCTCGTTTTTTGAATTTGCAATTCCATGCTGATAAATGAAATTGAGCCATCTTTGTATCTTCTTTGGTGAGGGGTCTGTTCAGATCTTTATCCATTTTTAAATTGGGTTATTTGTTTTCTTATCATTGAGTTTTTTGAGTTCTTTGTATATTTTGGACATCAGCCCTTTATCAGATATATGTTTTGTAAAGATTTTTTCCTAATCTGTGGCTTGTCTTCTCATTCTCTTAACACTGATTTTGGCAGAACAGAAGTTTTAAATTTTAATGAAGTCTAACTTATTGATTTGTTTTTTCCTGGACAGTACTTTTGGTGTTGTATCTAAAAAGTCATTGACAAGGTCAAGGCCACCTAGATTTGCTTTTTATTCCAGAATATTATGGGGGTACAAATGATTTTGGTTACATGTATTGATTTTGTTATGCTTGGGTCAGGGTTATAAGTGTGCCCATCACCCAGATAGTGTTCACTGTACCCTTTAGGAAAAACTCTTACAGATATTTCTCTTATAGAAAAATTGAGGCGAAAGTACAGAGAGTTCTTTTACTCCCTCCTCCTGCCTCCCCGCTGCTTGATTTCCACAGAGTGTTTCTTCCCTTTGTCCATATGTGTGCTCATTGGTTAGTTCCCATTTAATAGCAAGTACATGTGATATTTGTTATTCCATTCTATAGACACTTTACTTAGGATAATGGTCTCTAGTTCCATCCAAATTATTGCAAAAGGGCTTAATTCATCCTTTTTCATGACTGCATAGTATTCCATAGTATACATGTACCACATTTTGTTAATCCACTCATGAATTGATGGGCACTTGGGTTGATTCCACATCTTTGCAATTATGAATTGTGCAGCAATGAACATTCACATGCAGGTGTCTTTTTGATAAAATGACTTATTTTCTTTTGGGTAAATACCCAGTAGTGGGATTGTTGGATGAAATGGTGGGTCTACTTTTAGTTCTTTGAGGAATCACCATACTATTTTCCATAGAGGTTGTACTAATTTGCAGTCCCACCAACAGTGTGTAAGCATTCCTTTCTCTCTGCATCCACACCAGCATCTATTGTTTTTGGACTTTTTAATTAAAGCCATTCTAACTGGGGGAAGGTGATATCTCATTGCAGTTTTAATTTGCATTTCCCCTGATGATTAGTGACATTAAACATTTTTTCATATGTTTGTTGGCCATTTGTCTATCTTCTTTTGAAAAGCTTGTGTTCATGTCTTTTGCTGTCTTTTTAATGGGGTTGTTGGATCTTTCTTGCTGATTTGCTTGAGTTCTTTGTAGATTCTGGTTATTAGCCCTTTATTGGATGTATAGCTTACAAATATTTTCTCCCACTTTGTAAGTTGTCTATTTTCTCTGTTGATTATTTTCTTAGCTGTGCAGAAGCTTTTTAATTTAATCAAGTCCCATTTATTTATTTTTGTTGTGGCTGTAATTGCCATTGGAGTCTTAGTCATAAATTCTTTGCCTAGGCCAATATCTGTAAGAGTTTTTCCTACATTTTCTTCTAGAATTCTTACGGTTTCATGCCTTACATTTAAGTCTTTTATCCATCTTAAATTAACTTTTGTGAGTGGTGAGAAATGTGGATCTTGTTTCATTCTTCTGCATGTGGCTATCCAATTTTCCCAGCACCATTTATTGAATAGGGCTTCTTTTCCCCAGTGTACATTGTTGTCTGCTTTGTCAAAGATCATATTGTCGGCACAAAGTGATAGTTTGACTTCCTTTATCTGGATTTGGATATCCTTTATTTTTTTCTCTTGCCTGATTGCTCTGGCTAGGACTTCTAGCACTATGTTGAATAGAAGTGGTGACAGTGGGCACCCTTGTTTTGTTCCAGTTCTTAGTGGGCATACTTTCAACTTTTCCCCATTCAGTATGATGTTGGCTGTGGCTTTGTCACATATGGCTTTTATAATCTTGAGATATGTTCCTTCTATGCCTAATTTTTTGAGGGTTTTTTATCATGAAAGGGTGCTGGATTTTGTCAAATGCTTTTTCTGTATCTATTGAGAGGATCATATGGTCTTTGTTTTTGCTTCTCTTTATGTGGTGAATTACATTTATTGACTTACATATGTTGAACCATCTTTGTATCTCTGGGATGAAGCCTACTTGGTCCTGGTGGATTATTTTTTTTGATGTGCTGTTGAATTCAGTTTGCTAGTATTTTACTGAGGATTTTTGCATCTACGTTCATAAGGGATATTGGTCTGTAGTTTTCTTTTCTTGTTGTGTCCTTAACTGGCTTTGGTATCAAGGTGATACTGGCTTCATAGAGTGAGCTGGGGAAGATTCCCTCTGTCTCAATGTTATGGAATAATTTCTGGAGTGTTGGTTCCAGCTCTTCTTTGTAGGTTTGGTAAAATTCAGCCATGAATTCATCTGGTCTGGGGCTTTTTTTTGGTGGAAGTTTTTTTATTACTGCTTCAATCTCATTGCTTGTTATTGGTCTGTTCAGGAGTTGTATTTCTTCCTGATTGAGTCTTGGGAGGTTTTGTGTTTCCAGGAATTTTTCCATTTCCTCTATGTTTTCAAATTTATGTGTGTAGAGATTTTCATAGTATTCACAGATGATATTTGTATTTCTTTGGATATATATTGTAATATCTCCTTTTTAAAATCTGATTGAGCTTATTTGGGTCCTTTCTCTTCTATTCCTGGTTAATCTAGCAAGAGGTCTATCAATTTTGTTTATCTTTTCAAAGAACAAACTTTTTGTTTCATTGATTATTTGCATTTTTTTTTGTTTTCCATTTTGTTTAGTTCTGCTCTTACCTTAGTTATTTCTTTTCTTCTGCTGGCTTTGAGTTTGGTTTGCTGTTCCTTTTCTAGTTCCTTGAGACATGTCATTAGATTGTTAATTTGTGATACTTCTGTCTTTTTGATGTAGGCATTTAAGGCTATGAATTTTCCCTTTAGGACTGCTTTTGGTGAATCCCATAGATTTTGGTAGCTTGTGTCCCCTCTGTCATTCAGTTTGAAGAATCTTTTGATTTCCATCTTAATTTCATTATTGACCCAGTAATTGTTCAGTAGCAGGTTGTTTAATTTCCATGACCTTGTGTAGAATTGAGTGTTTCTCTTGGAGTTGATTTCTAGTTTTATTCCACTATGGTCTGAGAATATACATGGTATGATCTCTATTTTTTTAAATTTGTTGAGACATGTTTCATGGTCTAAGATATGATCAGTCTTGGAGAATGTTCCATGCACTGATGAGAAGAATGTATATTTAGTAGTTTTGGGGTAAAATGTTCTGTAAATGTCTTTTAGGCTCATTTGTTCTAGAGTCCTGTTTGAGAGTCCTGTTTAAGTCCAGTGTTTCTTTATTTATTTTCTGCTTGGATTATCTGTCCAGTTCTGTCAGTGGGGTGTTGAAGTCCCCAGCAATCACAATGCTGCTGTTTATCTCTTTGCTTAGACATATTAGGGTTGGTTTGGCCAGTCTGATGACTATGTGTCTTGATGATTGCCTCTTTGTGATGAATCTTCCAGGTGTTCGTTGAGCTTCTTGTAAGTGGATGTC
Organism: Daubentonia madagascariensis; assembly: GCA_023783475.1. NCBI lineage: Eukaryota > Metazoa > Chordata > Mammalia > Primates > Daubentoniidae > Daubentonia > Daubentonia madagascariensis. The sequence goes on along the minus strand of JAKFHU010001268.1, from coordinate 1,194,903 downwards.
TAAATCTCTAGCAAGACCAGGGAAGTTTTCCTCAATTTTCCCCTCAAATAGGTTTTCCTGCCCTTGTGCATTGTCTTCTTCATCTTTAGGGATGCCTATGATTCTTACATTTGGCCATTTTACATAATCCCATATTTCTTGTAGGCTTTCTTCATTCCTCTTAATTTTCTGTTCTTTATTTTTGACTGAGTTAGTTCAACAGAGTTGTCTTGAAGCTCTGAGATTCTTTCTTCTGCCTGGTCTAGTCTATTCTTAAAACTTTCCACTGTGTTTTGTATTTCCTTAAGTGAATTTTTCATTTCCAGAACTTCTATTTTTTTTTAAATAATTGGATCTTTTTAGTGAATTTTTCATTCATTTTCTAAATTGTTTTTCTGGTTTCTTTGAGTTGGTTTTCCATTTTCTTTTGGATTTCATTGAGCTTCCTTACAATCCATATTTGGAATTCTTTATCTGTCATTTCAAAGTTTCATTTTGGTTGGCATCCATTGCTAGAGACCTGGTGTTCCATTTTGGGTGTGTCATTTTGCTCTGATATTTCATACTTCCAGAGCTCTTTTGCTGATTCCTTCTCATATGGGGCAGGTGCCACTTCTTATTTTTGGATTTTATTTTGTTTAGATGGGGCTTCTTTTTTATTTCCCCCCTCACTCATAAGGGTGTGACTGTAGCAGATGTTGGGTAGGAATCTTTGGCTTTGTTTGTGGGTACTTTGGTGGCGGTCTATATTCTGGATGGATGCCTTGGTTATAGATATCCTTAGCATGGTGGTTTTCTCAGTTGCTAGTTGTTTTTAGGCTGCAGCAGTGCTGAGCTATGTGTGTGGGCAGATTCTCTGTCCCTCTTTGCTGAAGGAGGGTGGAGGTCTTTGAAGTCCTTTCTTTTTCCCCAGCCCTGTGGTTTACTTAACAATGTGAATTGTATTGGCATGCCCAGTTTAATCTCTGAGACAGTAGGTGGTGCTTGTGGGTGAGAATCAACCACACCCTGCATGACTGAGTCAGTAAATGCTGTAAAGAGCATGCAAATGACTTCCCTGCCAGTAGGTGGTGCTTGCCAGAAGGAGCAAGCTTCAGAGTTGTTTTTGGGACCTTTGACTGGCTCTAACTCCTCAGAAGAAGCCCTCAAATGTCCCAGATATTGGGCAGGGCCCTGGAACTTCCAAGGGAGTCTTTATTCTCCACTACAGCAGAGGTGGGTGGGGGAGTGGGGCTGGTCAGGGCTGGGTTGCGTGAGCCTGCCCTCAGGCTCCACAAGAGCTGGTAAGGTAGCAGTTTTGGCAGGCCTCTAGGGAGGGGCTGAAGTGGTCCCACCCATCCAGAAAGTCTACTTGTGGAGGAGGGGCCATCTAAGATTTGTGACCTGGCTGTCAGGAGCGGGTTTTGCCTTTCTCCCCACTCTCCTGCTCTGTGGTGTTCATCAGGTGTCTGTCAGTAGGCAGGAGTTCAAACTAGCTGAGCTCCCCCTGATGGCATTTGGGCTGGGAGCATCCCTGTCCAGGATCCTGCCCTGGGCTGAGAGCCTGGCCTTCCTGTGGGGGGAGGGGTGCTCCATAAGTGTGCTGTGGCTGGGACCCACATTGCCCTCTCCTCTCAGTTCTGCCTGTGTGGGCTCCCTCACTTCCCAAGGTTAGTTCACAATTCTCCCATCTGTGCCCCTGGGCAACATAATCAAGTGCTGGGGGTATGGGATCTGGCCTGTGGACCTGTTCCTGCATCCCCACAGATCAATCCCTGACCGTGATAGGGAGAAGCGTGCTGGATCCAAGTTGCCTAAGGGGTTCTCAAGCAGGTTTGACGGCCCTCTGCTTTGGGGTGTGCCCTGCTCTGATGGAGCAGCTGATCCAGCAGCACCAGAGAGGGCTGGTGAGCAGAGTGTTCACAGTTCGAGCACCCCTTAGTCTGCTGCAAGTCTTTAAGAGGAAAAGTTTGAGCCCATTCTCTATGGAAGTCCTGGTGTGATGTACGCATCAATAAGGGGGAAGCAGCAGCTCCTGGGAACACTGGCTCAACCCTCTCTTGGCAGCCATGGGTTGGGGAGGGGCAGCTGAGGCAAAGAGTCTGGATGGAGGAAAGCTAGCTCTCTGTCCCTCTCTCCAGAGGGCAGCCTGCCCAGAATGTCCTGGCTCTGAGGTCACACAGATCCCCCAGGACTCACTGGCCCCTGTGGTTCCTGAAATCTGGGCCAAAGTTGGGAAATGTTTGTGTGGGAATGAGTGAGATGAAAACTGAGGTACTGAGGCCCCCTGGGGAGGACAAAGGCACACGGTGGGTGGAGAAAAAATATGGCCCCTGCCATCTCGGCTCGGGTCTGCAGTGACAGGAAGCGACCCTGAGGGTGCTGGCAGCCTGGTGCTTTGTCCTCAAGAAGTGTTGAGTTCACTGGCAGCAGCCGCCTTTGGGCTTGTGAGGGTACAAAGGCTCTCCAGCAGGTTGGGAGCCTAATGACTGCCAGAAATGTGAAGGAGGGAGAAACAAACCACTCAACCTACCCATTTCACTGGACTCCAAGCCTCTTGGGGGTTGACCTCTGCTAATATCTTGCTCCTTCTTGTTCTGCTCTGCAGCTTCATCCTGTGGAATCTCTTGTAGGTTCTGGAACTTTTTCTCAGAATTATACCCAATCTATGCTTGTTTGTTTTTTTCCTTTTTCTTCTTTCTGAGACAATTTGGCAGCTGGTGTCTTTGGGCTGCTATCTTCTAGATTTTCTTCTATGTTATCGTCTAGAAGTTTTACAGTTTTGCAGTTTACATTTAGATCTATGAACCATTTTGAGTTAATTTTGGTGGAAGGTATAGGGTCTGTGTCTAGAGTCTTCTTTTTCGCATGTAGATTTCCAATGATCATGCTTTTTTCACTGAATTGCCTTTCCTCCTTTGTCAAAGGTCAGTTGCCTATATTTATGTGGATCTATTTCTGGACTCTCTTTTCTGTTCCATTGATCTATATTTCATTATTTCACCAAAACCACACTGTCTTGATTTTTATAGTCAGTTTGAAGTTGGGTAGTGTCAATATTGGGTTGGCTATTCTGGGTCTTTTGCCTGTACATATAAACTCTAGAATTAGTTTGTCAAAATCCACAAAATAATTTGCTGAGATTCTGGATAAGGTGATATTTAATCTCTAGATCAAGTTGGAAAGAACTGACATCTTGACAATGTTAAATCTTCCTATCCATCCATGCACATGAAATATTTGTCCATTTATTTAGATCTTCCTTGATTTCTTTCATTACAGTTTGGTAGTTTTCACTAGAGCGTTTTTATTCTAAGTTATTACTTTTAATCTTGGCTCTTCTTTCCTTAAATCTAGATCTTTGCTGTCATTTTCTCAAGAGTATACAGCAAAATTTTCCAGCACCTACATATGTGGTATTGTGACAGATACAGAGCAAACGCAGGAGCAGATATGAGAATCTTAATATATTTTATTTAATCAGACATGAAAGAGATTTTGAGAATAAAACCACTCACTATAAACTTCTCACTAATTTTGTTAATGAAATTAGGCATCTTCTCATCAAATTTTTAAAAGTGTAGTAATTTTTCATTTAAAAATGTTATTTATATTAACATGTAATTTATGTATTCTTGATATTTTTAAATGAATTCATAACTAAATATTTTTAATTTCTACCATCAAAATTATTTTTAATGATTAGTCACCTGACAATTCTATTAGGTCCTCATTTAATTCTGTTCAAAGCTAAGAACTAGAAACTACCTGAGTTGCAAAAAATTCTCATTTTTAACACCAGTATCAATATTTCAAATTCTTTGTTTGTTTTGTGTCCTGGAGGTTTTCTATGACAGAGTAATTTTCCACAGTAAGATCAGTGGTAGAGGAGACATAGGTCTTTCTTTTGAAAGGTGGAAAAAGAGTGACTATGAAAGGGGAAAAGGTAAAGGAGAACATGTTCTCAGATAGTGATGTCTTAGGAGAGTGCATATGTGGGAGTCGAGGATGGAAATTGAACCCTTAAAACCAACTGTCTGCCTGTAGCCCTTGGAAAGTCTTCGGGTCCCTGAGGAGTAGTACATCCCAGTTGGAAGGCACCTGGTTTAGATGGTCTAGGTGGTAATCACACACCTAGTATGTTAATGCTATCATGGAGATGTAAGAGTTTAGGGAGGAAGGTGTGAGGTTGGAAGGACAGATAACCTCCCTTGGTGTGAAGGATATTGAAAGCAAACACAGTGAATTTCTGTAGTGGTTTGGAGTTTGCAAAGCACGTCCATGTATTACCTGCTTGATCATCATATTAACCTCAGGGGGATATCTATGGCAGAGATTTTTGGCTCCTTTTTACAGATAAGAAAAATGAGGCTTAGAAGGAATTTTTTTTTTTGATAGAGGGTTATCAAAAAAGTCTTTTTTTCCCCTTCATTTTTTAGAAACAGGGCCTCGCTTTGTCACCCAGGCTGCAGTGCAATGGTGTGATCATAGCTCACTGCAGCCTCGAACTTCTGGGCTCAAGTGATCCTTCTGCCTCAGCCTCCCAAGCAGCTGGGACGACAGGTGCTGGCCACCATACCCAGCTGATTTTTTCTACTTTTTTTTGTGTGGAGGTAGGATCTCGTTATGTTGCCCAGGCTGGTCTTGAACTCCTGGGCTTAAGAGATCCTTCTGCCTCAGCCTCCTAAAGTGCTGAGATTACAGGCGTGAGCCACTGCACCTGGCCCTAGGAAGTCTTTTGATTGTATTTTTAATTAGTATCACCAATGGCAAAATATTTTTGGAAGATTAAATCCTAATTTACTCTCATTTGGCCATGAAACCATGACAATTCATAAATATGTTATTCAGATTATTCAAATTTGAAACACTGTAGCCAATAAATCTTTAACCACTAGCAAATCTTTAACCAGCTGAAAAATTTGACATGGAATATATTTCATGGGTGCGTACTTAGGTCTGTTGCATACTGAGGGGGCTCAGTCAAATAGAGTGAGAACTGTTGTTAACCCTATCTATATCTCTCTTTTTTGGGGGCCCTACTGTAGTTTGTATTAATCCCCCTCATTCCCTCCCACTCTAGAGGAACTGCAATTGTCTGGGTTATAAGTTTAAATCAGATTAAATTCTACCTCTTAGGTGAATGGAGAAAGAGTATAACCTTGATCTATTTTATCAATGTCATTTCTCATCAGGCATACCAAAATTAAACATTAAATGCCATAATCACTAAGTCTGAATATAAACACTTAAAGACAGGCAATACGATTTATAATTCTTTGTTTCCACTGTATGTTTTGGATGATCAAAAATAATTTGCTGGCTGGGTACAGTGGCTCATGCCTATAATCCTAGCTCTCTGAGAGGCCAAGGTGGGAGGATTTCTTGAGGCCAGGAGTTTGAGAACAGCCTGAGCAAGATTGAGACCCCGTCTCTACAAAAAATAAAAAATTAGCCAGGCATGGTGGCACATGCCTGTAGTCCCAGCTCCTTGGGAGGCTGAGGCAGGTGGATTGCTTAAGCCCATGACTCTGAGGTTGAAGTGAGCTATGATGACACCACTGCACTCTAGCTGGGGTGACAGAGTGAGACTCTGTCTCAAAAAATATTTGCTTATTAAAAATTAAATTTTTGACTCTTACAAAAAAGTGAGTCTTGAGGTGGTTGTGAAGAGACCAGAGTTTGTCCTCATATTGCTGGGTGTCCTCTCCCTTGACTTCTGTGCTTTCTACTTTCAGAGAAAGTCTTAGACGTAAAGTAACATGTTAGTATCCTGAGGTAATGTGGTTTCTGAAAGGGCCCAAATTTCTTTTCTTCTATACCCAAACAAGAAAAAGAGTCAATTTTCAAAATACACTTTAATAGACACATCTTCCAGGTGGCATAATGTTATATTTCAGAGACAAAATTCACCCATTTAATTATTTTTTTCAGAAGTCAGTATTCTCTAGGTAGAAGATATTTTCTGAAATTTCAAGAATATTTTCAGGTAAACTAAAAGTTAATTTCTTCTGAGACTCTCCAGTGTGTCTCAATCTATTCCATAATATGATTAATGAAAAAGATTCACATGCATCACCAAATTTGAGGTGGTTTAGTTGAGAAAATTTGAAACAGGTTACTGAATTCCTGGAAGAAAATAGAACACCTTTTAAATGTAGGTAAAAGCATACTGAATTTAAACATTTTTACTTGAGATCAAAATTTCTAGGAATAGGAGCACCAATATCAAACCAATCTTTTGCTATCTACAAGGATATTTGGTTCTAGACATTCCCACATGTTAAACAATTATCTTTGCTTGTTGGTATGAGAAAAGCTTATTTTTGCAACATTTCTTGAATCCCATCTGAGAGGAAGGGCAGGTGGGTTTATCTTCTCTGCTAAATCCAGTCTATTGCTAGTGGCTACTTGCAATGTTACATTAGGAAGGCTCTGAGGCTCATCCATCATCAATGAGTGGAAAAAGGATCACAACCAACAGATGTGTGTCTGCTATGGGCCTGTGTGTGTGCGTGCATGTGTGTGTGTGTGTGTGTGTCTTGGGAAGAGGAGCACAGTCTGCTTTCACATATTTCCAGCTCTGACCCAAATGGAAAATATGTAATATGCCCTCAACTAAAAGTTTTCTTTCAGTGTTAATACCATAGTGTTGGTGGCCCAGTAAAAGTTTCCCTCATGTTGCAGGAATCAATTGTGAGTGAGCTCCCTGATTTTATCAAGATCTGAATTTGTCAAGGCAAGACAAAGAACTCTTCTCTTTCATTCTGCAGGTGACTTTCATGGCCAAAGAGCCTTTTCTAAGCTGGGAGAATTTACCATTTGGCGATTCTGTGGTGGTTTCCTCGGTAGTATGTGTGCCCCTGTGGATGCCTGCAGGAGATGTCACTCCAAACTCATCATCTGTGTCTCTGGGAGTTGGGTGGTGGCCCTCTGGGGTTCCGTGGGTGGCAGGATTTACTCCGGCTTGTCCTGCAGGAAGGCTTCCACCCTGGCCACCTGGATTAGCCCCTACCTGACTGGTGGGCAGGATGCCTCCCGGGAACAAGGGATGGATGATGAGGCCTGTGAAGATTTGTGGGGCCACTGGCTAGAATGAAGGAGGCAAACAGAAAACAAAGTCAAAAGCCACACATTTTTAGGCTGGTTAATCACCCTTTTCTCTTCTAAGGGCAGCAAGTTTTGGTAAGAATGGCAGAATGGAGAGAGTAAAGTCAGAGAAAATAGCAAAGATCTAGCATTCCTCAGAGGAAATGCCACTGTTGGCCCAGCCAAGCCTGATACGGGATTCATTACTGGGATTCTTTGCTGTGCTTCATCTTCCCAGAAAGGGAGAGCCAGAATCAAGTCAGTCATGGGAAAAGGAAAAATGCATAATTTGTTATTATCAGGTGTATCTGGAGGTAGAGCTAAGGCAGAAAATTTATACAATTATGATAGGCTATATATCTGTTACTAACCTAAAAGATAATCTTTCTTTTGCTCATAAAAATTTTTTAAAAATGTAATTTAGGAGATGAAAATTTAATGAAAAAATTGATTCCAGTGGATTAATCAATCCTCATCTTCATAGCTTCCATCTCTTCAAGTTTCTTCTGAAGTATTTTTCAAAGGCATTGGAATATTTGGTCAGAAATATTTCTCTTGGCAATTCAACTACTTGTGTGTTTTTTGTGGTTACACAAGGAACTCCCCTCTATTGGAGTATTAGATTCTGATAGAGCAGGTCTGGGGTAGGACCCAGCAATCTGCATTTTTAACCACATTTTGAAGTCATCTTGATTTATTGGACCATGACTGAAGTTTGGGAAACACTGGCTTACATTTAAGAGATAGTGAAACCAGAATTAGACTTATGCTGGATGAGAGAAAGAAGTAGAGTATAGAAGTTTTCAATTTGAGGGTTGTGACACCCACAGTTTTGAAATAAAAAGGGTGAGTGGCAGCCATTATTAAAAAATAAAACAAAGAGAGTAGATCTGAGTACATTCTATATAGTAAGGGTTAGTATTGTTTCATTAAATTTGTGTGTGTGTGTTGACCTGCATGAAAAATGTTGTTGTTACTGTGAGTTGTACTGAAAAGATGTTTGAAAACCACTAGGACAATAGAAAGAAAAATGGCTTTGGATCTGGATCTATTTTTTTTTTTTGTCTTTGAGACCTAAATTATTTGAGCTAATTGAGCTCCAGTTCCTTTAACAATAAAGCTGGGTCAAAAATCTCTGCTTTGTAGTTTGATGAAGGTTAAAGGTAATGTATATAAAGGATCTGCTAAAGTGCTTATTATATAGTATTATATAATATACATGGTAGATGTAGATGTTCATGCATCAATGTTGGCAAAACATAGCCCCATTACTTGATTATTATTTATAGGCAGTGTAGCAAATCTCTACCTTTTCCATAATAGAAAAAACTGTTTAAACACTTCATTCCCAAATATTGCCTCAATTTCTTACTTTAGCTGTCATGTTTCGATAGCATGTTAATTCAAGTCATTTACTTTAAAAAATGACCTATGGAGGAATGCATAGAAGTGTCTAGTAATAGTAATATGAACTTTATTTACATACAGCCCTTCAGTTATTCATGTGTATAGAAAAGAGTTCATTCACCACAATCTGATGCTAGAAAAATATATATTTTCCTGTAAAATAAAAAATCCAAGTCAAGAAATTAAATTTTGTCTGTAATAAATGTCAATATTTATATTATTATATATCTGCATGCATTTTAATAGTTTATGATGCTAGATTGTAATCAATATAAGTTAAAAAATGTGCAATGTGCATTGGTTCTCTGAAGAGAATTGAATCTGACAGCAATACATGATAATAAAAGCTAAGTCAAATTAATGGAAAAGTAGTTGGAGAAGGATGATGAAATCCCCAGATAAAGAAAGGATAACCTAGTAAAAGCACCTATAAAAATGTTCAGTTTATTATACATTTAGTGTACACCAGATTCAAGGTTTATGGTCGAAGGAGACTATATGAAGACAGACACTATATTGTGGTAGAAGTAAAAAGAATTTGAAATGTTAGTAATTAAAAAAATTTTTTTACCAATTCCTCTGAGCTTAGGATAGTACCCTAAAAGCAAAATGATAAACACAAATTATTAGACAAATTTTAATATATTTGAAGCAAGGTATGTATAACATAACTTAAAAACTTAAAATACTTTTAAAGATTATAGAGAGAGATTTTATATTTTCAATAATATAAACTACCTTTGTGATCTGTATCACAAAACTCAAGCCAGCATATTATGTGGGACTCCTAACATTCATTCTCTGAGTAATGTGAGGTCACATACATTGTAAAAATTATATATTTTTCTATTATTAAGTAGATGCACATTGGAGGAAACCTGGAGAATGCTGAAAGCAATACAGAAGAAAAATAAACCCACTGTAATTCCACCATTCAGAGTTTGACATATTTTCTTCCAGATATTTTTCGTACATTTCTTTTTTACTTAATGGAAGTCATGTCATTTTTACAATTTTGTGTCTTGCTTTTTCTTTTAGTATTACCCAATCACGTAACTATATTGTTGATAAATTTTAAGAAATGTAATTTTAAATGGCCACATAGTATTTGCTCTTATGTTGTACAGTTTACTTGGCCATTTTTCTTTGGTCTTAGATTGCATCCAATATTTTTCTGTACTACAAATATTACTTTGATGACTATATTGTACATAAACCTTTGCTGTATTTCATATAATTTTCTTGGGATATTTCTTAGATGTGGAATTAAGACTTGATACAAATTTTATATTTTATTCTCTTTTTAGAAGTAAAAGCTGTCACCTGATACTGATATTTGGTCTTGTCGTTTTGATAATTTTATCAGGGATCTCAAGAATTACTTTCACAAAGGTAAATAGGGAGAGAGGAGAAAGTGCTTATAGAATTTGCAGGGAAAATACATATAGTTGAAAATAAATTTGAGATTAAAAAAATAAATCCCCAAGTCATTAATCATTAGATCAATCCCAATAACTTCTTTCTTTCTTTGGCAGAGTCTCACTTTGTCATCCTGGGTAGAATGCAGTGGAGTCATCGTAGCTCACTGCAACCTCAAACTCCTGGGCTCAAGTGATCCTCCTGCCTCAGCCTCCCGAGTAGCTGGGACTACAGGCATGTGCCATAACGCCTGGTTAATTTTTCTATTTTTAGTATAGGTGGGGGGTCTCACTTTTGCTCGGGCTGGCCTTGTACTCCTGAGCTCAGCCAATCCTCCCACCTCAGCCTCCCAGAGTGCTAGGATTACAAGTGTAAGCCACTGTGTCCGGCTACTTATTTCTTTCTTAACAGTTTGGTTTAGAAGGTTGGCTGGTTGCTTCATCTGTGTGTTATATCCATTAATGGTACAACTGTAACTAAGTAATTTTAACAATCTCCAATTACTCATTTTCAAATTCGGAATAAAAATATTGTCCACAAAAATTTGTATTGAAGATTAAATGAGATAATATATGTAAAATACTTAGAACAGTGTCTGGCACATAGTAAGTGCAGCGCTAGCTCTTGTGATTGTCAGTGTCCATACAGTGCAAAGCAAATTGGAAACTTCACAACTATCTGGTGAATTGAGGTAAGATTAAATAAATACTTCCCACAAAAGTGATTTAAAATGAAAATCATATTAAAAATAATCTTACCTGGGCTCCAAGTTGTGCTACAAAAATTGGTAACATCTGAAAAAAGAGAGAAAAATTCAGTAAAAATATACTTAAAAGACAAATTCTAGCAGATGATATAAATATTGAGACTTTCTTAAAAGGTACAATATTTGTTGAACAAATATTTCTTACTAATGTATCATCTATAATCAGATATAGACTCGTAGAGCTGGATGGGAATTGGAACTCATCCAATTTGTAAAAAATATTAGACCCAGAGAGATTTAGAAACCAGTTCAAGCCAGTACATTTAGAAGGTAGAAGTTAGTAAATTGGATAAAGAAAAAATAATTTTAGTCTCAAGTGATCTCCAAGCTGAAGATTATTCCAAGTAGTAATGACGATAAAATGCACAGATTTCTTTTATATTGCATTTCAGAAGACACATTAAAATATCCAATGGATATTTTAAAATGCAGAGGTTTCTTGAAACGTATATATTTAATCTTGCAATTGTTGCCAGGATATTTTGCTGTTAAAATAAAGCAATTATGGATGATATTGCTCAGTAACCTTGGCATCAACATAGCTCTTAAAACTAGGTAAGAAATAATTCAATGATCACTGATAAGTAAATAAATGTTAGGAATTTACAGCTGAAAAAGATTTGGGAGAGGTGTTGGCATGCTCCAGTATTGTCTACTACTCTAAGAACTACCCTAGAGTTTGTCAAAGAAAGCTAGATTTTTAAAGATTTATTTTTATTTCTATAGGAAATTCAGTGTCAGGAAAGTAATCAAAATGGAATTTTAATTTGGCAATAACCAACCCAAAAGATTTGAAAGTCTTATGAAATGGACTCTTAACTTTATTATTTCCCAAGACAATTGGTGCAGCAATTGTGGAATTATGGAATGCTAACAGGTAAAAAATACATACATTTATGAAAAGCCTTACTTTCAGTCAGGCTCTTGTCTACTGACAAAAAAAGACAATGACAACAACAACAGTAACAACAAAAACCCACTAACCTTCAGGGTGGCAATGGAAAAGTAGTTTGGGAGAAGGCACACAGTATTTGGGAGAAAAAGAAATTGAAATTTCTTCTTTAAAGGAAAGTAGGAGTGGAAGGAACAAAAAGATAAAAAGAGGAAACCACAGATGTTAAGTAACATCTGTAACAAAAGGTAACCTATTTTTCACCACTATAACAATAAAGAGAATAATTTTTTTCTTAGTCTTGGTAGTAAAATTATTTTAAATAAAAATGGCAAACACATTTTGTATGTTTACTATGTGGTAGGCACGGTTTTAAGTGTTTTATGTATATTTATCATAATCTTTATACTGGCTCTAGAGAAAAGTTATACTTTAATGCCCATTTTAAATTTCGAGGAAAGTGAACCACAGAGTGGCTAAATAACTTGGACAACATCACACAGGTAGTGAGTGGAAAGCTGAGATTTGACCAGAAGTTGTGTAGTTCTGGAGTTCATTCTTAACCATGTTGGCCTTTCTTTGATAACTGGGAGCTGCCAACAGGAGCCCAGGTTTGTGGCAGAGGAAGTAAGCCACTCTGCATAGGGAGAGGCAGGGTTGGAGGCATTGGAGCTGCCCAGGAGAGGGTCAGGTAGCCTTGGTGGTGAGCACAGCCTAGAGACATTGAGGAATTCCCACAGGGAATGAGGATTGATTTATATTGCTGCATGTTGGAGAGACCGCAATGGCAGACCCTCCATACTGGAACTTTTGTAACATCTTCAGTGCCCACTAGTGCCTTTGAAATGAGTGAATATTCTCTGGGGCATATGAAGATGTACTAAGTCTGGCTTCAAGATTGGAGCAGGGCAGCAACTGAGACTGAAGCTGGGAAGTCAGCATAGGATTATACAAGGATCACATATTAAAGAGATTCTCATTTTATTTGCATGTTTCTCAAGTCTTTTTTAGAGGGTCAACTTTATTATCAAGATTTTTATTATGAAGATATTTTGTGAGTCTTTGGCCCTGGAAATTCTATTCCAAAGTAAGAGTTGGTCCAGAGGAAATAGTCGTTGATATAGTCATAGACTTAGTTACAAGGATTTTCACTGTAGCATAATTTATAGAAGCAAAAGGCTTGGAAAAAACCCCAAACTTTCACAATAGGGAACCTAGTACACAATGTAATACTAAGCGGTCATTCAAAACAATGTTATAATTGAATATTACAAAATATGAAAACTATTTAAAATGTATATGCGGAAAAAATCAGGTTACAGAACATTAAATATAGCAAAAACATATTTTCTTTAAAAATGTACTTATATGTATAGAAAAAAGACTGGAAGGACATATCCTTTGCAGAAGGGTAGTCATGTTGCAGAGATAAGTTATTACAAATGTTTCATAAAAATTCGAACTTTTTCCCAAGTACATTCAACACTTCAAAAGGTTGATGCCTTAAGATTCGACCTTTTTAATGTAATAAAGTTCAAGACTTTTTCCTGAAGTATGCATGATGGTCAGAGATTAAAGGTCTTGGACTTTCAAGGGCTTCGAAAAGGATGCGAGGAGAAGAGATAATTTGGAAATACTTTAAGCTAATCACTTTTAAATTTTCTTTGTGGATAATCTTGGTCATCCGAAAATACTTCAACACAAATTTCTTTGAAAAACTGGTACCATCTCAATGTCTGCCTATACTCACTTTCAATCTTACCACAAACTCTTCATTCTTGTCTCATTAACTAATTTTGAGAGTTGTCCCCATTTCATGTTTTCTGGGTACTTTTATGATTATTTCAGAAGAATTGCAAGTTAGTTCTTGCATACTCTGGTTTAGAACATTGTCTGCAAATTTTATGGAATTTTCAAGAAGCTTAAAACATTCTCTACGCTTCTCACTGGAAGAAATGCTTTCCTAGTTAAACTAAAGTCCAGTTGTTTACATTACCTGGGATGCTTGCCTGTTTTAAACATTCAAGTCCCCTAGGGGTAATGGTGATGGCCAGGTGTCATCCTGCAGCAGGTTAACTGTAGGGCAATGAAAGTCCTGGTATCTTTCAGTTGGATATTCAGGAAACAGAATGTACTAAATACCTAAATTTATGTTATTGGTCAGAATTTGCCATGTAAATGCATAGTATTTATTAATGGATGTTAGATAAAGATGAAATTCATACATTATCTTAGTACGAGTCAACCAAAACTGTCTGTTACTAACTTTTCCCATGCTAAGTTTTTCTTTGGCATTTAACCTATTCTCTTTGAGAATTACTTAGGTAATTTTATCCTTGCTTTCCCCTTTTGGCTACAACAGCAATGGTTCTTGGAATTATTCTGATAGCTTTGTTTAATTAAGAAATTAATTCCTTCATAGGTATACCCGTAAAAATTAAGAGTTTCAGAATAAAATATCTAATCTGGAACGTGAACTGTATTTAAATCTGACCACTAAAATAAATCCACTTTACTCAGGAGAGGAACTTATTTTTCTCCCCAAGCAGATTAAACTATACAGATATTCTATGAGGAGACTGAAATCTTTCTATTCCTTCTAGTTTACTCTTGTTGATAGGGTGATAATAGTGGTCATAGTGTTTATGTGGGTGTGTGGATGTTGTAGGGGGGCATCAAGGAACATAGGGTGGAGAAATGGAGAGAGGAGCTTGGAGAAGAGGTGAGAGGAACTGGAAAAGGAAAGACTCAGCTACTCATCAAAAAAATAATCCATCACGACCAAGTGAGCTTCATCCCAGAGATGCAGTGATGGTTCAACATATGCAAATCTAGAAATGTAATTCATTACATAAACAGAAGTAAAAACAAAGACCATATGATCCTCTCAATAGGTGCAGAAAAAGCATTTGACAAAATCAACACCCTTTTATGATAAGAACACTTAACAAAATAGGCATAGATGGGACTTACCTCAGAATGATAAAAAGCCGTATATGACAAACCCACAGCCAACATTATATTGAATGGGAAAAAATTGAAATCACTTGCTGCTTAGAACTGGAACCAGACAAGATTGCCCTCTTTCACCATTTCTATTCAACATAGTGCTGGAAGTCCTAGCCAGAGCAATCAGACAAGAGAAGGAAATTAAGGGAATCCAAATGGTGGCAGATAAAATCAAACTATTGCTCTTTGCTGATGATATGATCTTATATCTAGAAAACCCTGAAGGTTCTGCCAAAAGACTACTGGAATTGATAAATAAGTTCAGCAAAGTCTCAGGTTACAAAATAGAATGTACACAAATCAGTGGCATTCATATATGCCAATAACAATCAAAGTGAGACCCAAATCAGAGACTCAATACCTTTCACAATAGCAACAAAGAAAATAAAATACCTAGGAATATATTTAACCAAGGAGGTGAAAGACCTCTACAGGGAGAACTATGAAACACTATGGAAGGAAATAGCAGAGGACGTAAACAGATGGAAAACCATACTATGCTCATGGATTGGCAGAATCAACATTTTTAAAATGTCTATACTGCCCAAAGTGATCTATAGATTCAATACAATCCCTATTAAAATACCAACATCATTTTTCACAGATCTAGAAAAAATAATTCTATGCTTCATATGGAAACAGAAAACACTCCGTATAGTTAAAGCAACCTTAAGCAAAAAGAACAAATTGGGAGGCATCAATTTACCAGACTTCAAGCTATACTACAAGGCTATCATAACCAAAGCAGCATGGTACTGGCACAAGAACAGAGACACAGACAAATGGAACAGGACTGAGAACCCAGATATAAAACCATCCTCATACAGCCATCTGATCTTCTACAAAGCAGACAAAAACATACATTGGGGAAAAGAATCCCTATTCAATAAATGGTGCTGGGAACATTAGATAGCCATATGCAGAAAACTGAAAGAGGATCCACACCTCTCACCTCTGACAAAAATCAACTCAGGATGGATAACAGACTTAAACCTAAGGCATGAAACCATAAGAATTCTAGAAGAAAACATTGGAAAAACTCTTACAGACATTGGCCTAGGCAAAGAATTCATGAAGAAGACCCCCAAAACAATCACGACATTAACAAAAATAAATAAATGGGACCTGATCAAATTAAAAAGCTTCTGCACAGCCAAAGAAACTATCACTCGAGTGAATAGACAACCTACGAATGGGAGAAAACATTTACATGCTACACATCTGATAAAGGGCTGATAACTAGAATCTATATAGAACTCAGGAAAATCAGCAAGAAAAAACCAAACCACTACATTAAAAAGTGGGCAAAGGACATGAACAGATACTTTTCAAAAGAAGATAGACTAATGGTCAAGAAACACATGAAAAAATGCTCAACAT
Source organism: Daubentonia madagascariensis (assembly GCA_023783475.1). Lineage (NCBI taxonomy): Eukaryota > Metazoa > Chordata > Mammalia > Primates > Daubentoniidae > Daubentonia > Daubentonia madagascariensis. Next base: position 1,178,983 of record JAKFHU010001268.1, on the reverse strand, counting down.
CTCTAATCATTAGGGAAATGCAAATCAAAACCACAATGAGGTATCACTTAACTCCAGTGAGCATGGCTTTTATCAAAAAGGAACTGGTACAACCGCTATGGAAAGTAATATGGAGATACCTCAAAGAACTAAAAGTAGAACTACCATTTGATCCAGCAATTCCACTACTGGGCATCTACCCAAAGGAAAAAAAGTCATTCTATAATAAAGACATCTGGACTTGAATGTTTGTAGCAGCACAATTCACAATTGCAAAGATGTGGAAACAACCCAAGTGCCCATCAATACATGAGTGGATTAATAAAATGTGGTATATGTATACCATGGAGTATTACTCAGCCACAAAAAACAATGGTGAACTAATACCTCTTGTATTATCCTGGATGGAGCGGGAGTCCATTGTCCCAAGTGAAGTATCACAAGAATGGAAAAACAAACACCACATATACTCACCATCAAATTGGTTCTAATTGATCAACACTTATGTGCACATATGAGAGTAACATTCATTGGGTGTTGGGCAGGTGGGAGGGTGGAGGAGGGAACGGGTATATTCACACCTAATGAGTGCTGCGCACACCATCTGGGGGAAAGCATGCTTGTAGCTGTGACTCAGGCAGCACAAAGGCAATATATGTAACCTAAACAGTTGTACCCCTGTAATATTCTGAAATAAAAATAAATGAATAAAAAAATTAGATCCATTCCTTTATAGGCTCTCTTAGTAAGAAAAACTTTCTATATTGCACTGAATAGCATCCAATGCTCTTTGACTCTTTCCTTCTCCTCTCTTTCAACTTATCTACAGTGAATATGTGTGTGTACATTTGTGGATACACGCACCCATATGCATGCTCCCTCCCAACATTAGGTATTATATTTATTTAACAATGGGTATTAAAATGATATGAAAGAGCACTTACCAGATGTAGATCTGACCCCAGTGCGAACATCTGTGTTAATGGTATTAGACTTAAAGAAGGGAAGACCTGCAGGACATTGAAATTGATGTATGAGACAAGAGGTTGTCTGTTTATATTACTCTGTCAATAGTAGACCTATAGTCCTATAAATATTGGAGTATATGTATACTCCGCATAATCTATATTCCTGTCAGAAGTGGATTTACCATGAACGTAAATGAAGGTGAAGCTTTAGGGCCACGCACTAGCATTGCCCCCATTTGTGGCCCTGGGAGGCACCCTAGCAATGTGTCAAGTTTATGGTGTTTATCAGCTTGAAAAATTTTGATTTACTCTTATTTCCTATCTCATTATAAATATTTACTTCAGTACGTAATTTTACATATCTAATTTTGCATTCTTTTTCTTAAAAAGTGTCCCCAAATTGAATAAGCTGCAGATTCCTTAAGGAGGGAGATTGGCCCCTGACCTGAGTTCTACAATGTCCATGGACTAGCAAGAGAACTTCAAACTCTAGCATTATCTGATTGTACTATTTCACAAAGTTTAGATGTAGGTAAGGCAGGGTTCTTTATAGAAGATGAAGAGTCGGAGTGGCAGGGATTATAGTAGCCAAGAGATAATGCAGTTTTCAAAAGTATTTAAATATGCTTTGAAGAAACAGATTTTACAGAAACATAACAGCTCATCAGCAATAATGAAGCTTAAGAAAACCATGAGGGAATCTGCAGTTATTTTTATAGGTCACCTCTTACTCCCTGCCGTCTCTGGCAAATACCATATAAGAGATGTCACGGTATCTCAAGGGCATACATGACCAAGCTTTGTAGCTACTGCTTTTTACAGTTTGCTAGATTTTATTGATAAACCAAATTATTATTTAGACAAAAGGAAAAAGAATGAAGGTGCTTTGCTTTTCCCATTCAAAATTTTCAGAAAAGTGTATTGGTTCTCTTTTTATTTCCTCCCAAATGAAAAGCCTTTCTCTTTTGTTCAGTCATGAGACTCTTTGTGTAAATCTTGATTTTAAATCCATCAGTCTTAACATGTTTCCTTTGCTGGTTTATAAATGTTTCCTATTGTAAGACTCTTACCGGATTTGGCTGCTGTTGGTTTAGTAGTGTTGCCTGATCTGGAGCCGGCTTTGTTGGAGGAAGTCCCAAAGCAGGGTTGAGATGCTTCTGTGAAAATAAATGTGTATTTGAAGAGACAGGGATGTGTTTGAGATTTTGTATCCATTTATGTCCAGAAGGTAACAGGTGTTACCAATGCGAAAATGTCCTTCTTTAAGCTCTGTGTATTTTGGAGCAGTTTAATTCCTTGAAACATTTTGTGCATGGCAGGACATGGAATTGTAGAGTGGAAAAATGCCGGACCAGGAGGGGCGGGATGATGTGGGTGGAAGGGTGGTAGGATGTACCAGGATATGTGGATTTTTGGTGGCTCTCATTTCTTTTCTGTAACTGCCTTTCTCTTTTGCCAGGACACGAAATAGATAATCTGCAACTTGACTCTGTGCACATTTGCTTTTTCTTAGTGCTTCAGGTAAGATGCCATAATTCTTACTGCCTTTTCATGAACCTTCCCACTTTTGCCTTATGACTGTAATGTCACCCTTGTAATGGAAGTTCAGTTTTCTTCCTGGCCTAGTGTATTAAAAATCACTGAATTTTAGGGCTGAAAATATTCTTCCTACTTATTTGGTCTAGTTGTACAGTTTTGTTTTTATAACTGAGGCCCAAAGAAGTCAAGTAACCTGGCCAAGGTGAAAAAAATAAAACGTTTCCTCTGCCAGGTTGATCCCAGTTGCCTTTGCTCCTGGATGCATTCCGGAAGGCATAGGGGTGTGGCCCTCCAGTACTGCCAGCCCTTGAGTAACCTTGAGTTTACCCTGGAGCAATCTTGGTTTTACTTTGGGCTTTTCCCCTCAGTTGTAAGAGGAGAGGTTGGTATTACTTGTCCTTGGAGGTCCCTTTCAGCTTTAAGATTATGTATGTATACACTCTGTTAATAAGTGTTTTCATCCCCTACAATTTGTTATGGTTAGCACAGCTGCCAGAGTGACCCTTTGAAAACAATAGTCTAATCTTGTCACTCTGCTCAGTGCTTGCAATGACTGTCAATTTCTCTCAGATTAAAAGCCAAAGACCCTACAATGGCCTACAGGCCCTTTGTGCCCCAGTACCTCTCTGACCTTCTGTCCCACCTCATTTCCTCTTGTGTACTCTACTCTGGCCATCCAGGCTCTTTGCTATTTCCAGGGCAGGTAAAGCCCACTCCTGCCTTAGGCTCTCATCTCTACCTGTTCTCTCTGTCTGGAATGCTCTTCCCCAGACATTGGCTCACTTCCTCCCCTGCTTCAAGTCTTTACTTACATTCACCTCCTTATTGAGGCCGACCCTGATCACTCTCCTGAGTGTGCAGCCTGCCCCATCCCCTCTAGGCACTCCCATAGGCCTGCTCCATCTTGCCTGCTCTGGGTTTTTTTCCCCATAGTGCTCACCACCTTTTAACATGTCATGTGACCTACTGATTTAAACTGTTCATCATTTGTCATTTGTTTCCTTGCTAAAATATAAACTTCACAAGGGTAGAAATACTGTGTTTTATTCAATGATACCTCTCAAGCAGATAAATCAGTGCTTGGCATACAATAGGCACTAAACAAATATTTGTTGAAAGAATGAAATTTTGTTTTCTAGAGCATTCACTTCCTGTGATTTTGATTTGTCTTATTTTCTTTCTTTCTACTCGTAGTATTCTCCATCTGGCACTTATTCTCAAACTTTTGATCTACTGAAAATACTTGCTAGGTTGTTGTATGTGTCCACATTTGCAAATGGATTCATTTTTTATGCCTTTATGATAATCCAATAAATTCATTTACAAATAATAAAAAATACCTTGTCCTTGTGTCCTGATTTTTTTTTTCTGCACTTGTAAAGAGCAGGTACTTGTGTCCTGATTTTTCATTTGAGAAATGTTGTTCCTACACCCAATAGACATTTCAGTGTCACCTCCCCCATGCCCTACCCCACTAACTCTCTAGCTGCTTTCACGTTATTGGCTATTAGCAACCTGTATTAGCATTGTCCACCTTGCATGGAAACTGTGCTCCTGGAAAATTTTATTTCTCTTGGGTTTTTACAAATTGTATGGTATTTTAAATATACTAGAGAAACCTATTTTGAAGAACCCTTTGGTAAATAACTCAGTGAAATGAAAGATCCATTTGTGTTATAAAAAAATTAAATTCCTCCTTTACCTGGTTCATAAAATTAATTTTCCCAGGCAACTTCTTTCAAGGAGGACATATAAATATATTCAGAGTAAAGTAAGAGGGAGCCTGGTTATTCACGTCTTGTTCCATCCCCTACAAGCTCACCCTGTTCATTTCCTTCACAGAACTAATCACAATTATTATTTATATTTTAACATTTCTTTAAAAATTATTTAATTATTATCATATCTACAATCTTTGTGAACACGATGAAGCATCATGAGGGATCATGTCTTTTTTTTTTTCTTCCTCACCACTGTATCTTTAGAAACTAGCATAGGGTCTGGCATACAGAGAGTTTTCAATAAATAATTTATTTATTCAATAAATAATTTATTTATAGTCATTGTATGGATGACTACAGAAGTGTCAAGTGAGCTTAAGGTGAAATTAAGAATGGTTTCTTTTAGTTTTGCTATTTCATAACAAATATTTTGTAATTTTTGTCTTAATGTGCATACTCAAGAATCTTGAACAAAGAGAAGTCCACTTAGAGATCAAACCACCCATCTCTATGTCTATAAAATAATGGAGAACAATTGGAGTAAGTGTTGGAGTTCTAGGGCTCCTTTCTTTCAAAAGCCTGTAATAAGTGAACACTTTTTTTGGGGGAGAGGAGGAGGTTTCTGGTGAAAACCAGAAAACCTGCTAGACAAATTCTAAAAGAGCTTTAACACTAACAGCTTTTTTGATGAAGTGTTTTAAGTCAAAAATGTTGAGCACTTTATAATATGCCTATTTGGTAGCCTTTTTAGTTTATACAATCTAGATATTTAGAGTTTCCAATTAAAAAAATTAGAAAATGTAGTTTACTTCTTTAGTCATGAACAAATAACTAGTTACCAAGAAAATCTTAAATTCTTTTTTGGAAAATAAAATAATTATCCACTTAGAGTAGATATAATCTAAGGCATTCTTTTGTCTCCTAATTTCTACCAAAATAGTTGACATTCTACCATTACAGGGTAGATGCATTTTTAAAAGACAAATATCTTGAAATATGCACCAATACCTTACTAGTTTACCATCTTCTGCCTTGGAAAATAAAAACAGGAAACTAAGGGAATGAGTCATAGATCAGAGCAGTTTTGACAGAGGGCAGGCAAAGAGATAAGTCTGTACTTAGAGATGCTGTTGAGGCTGGTTGGTACATAAAACAAATACATCACACTTACTGGTACGGACTGAGTTGATCCTAGAAGACAAAACAGTAGAATTGTAGTCTTCATGTTTCAAATTGCTACCTATAACAACAAAATAGTTACTCTTTCACTCTATTTTTTTTTCCTTTTGAGAGAAGATGATACTTAAAAAAAAAAAGAATGTTCTACTTGAAACATGGTCAATTAATGTTACCTTTGTGTCCACCAGGCAAAATGTACAGGTGAAACAATATTCAAAGTCCAGTTGATTTCTCCAGTTTACTCTGGTGAAAAATTTTACTCTTCGATGATTTGTGAGTTTGTAGAAGGAATTTAAACTCAGCTCAAGGAGATTGGCAACTGAGAGACCAATCAGGATTTAGCTGTCTATGAAATCATTTGGTTTCTTTCATTCCCCAACACTTCATTAGGTGGGTTATTAGTTGCAGACATTATATTATATTACCCAATGTCTACCATTTGAATAGAGGGTATTTCAGGGAGATATGCCTTGTGTAATTAAAAAAAAGTGCAGACAATAAAAAAATTAAAATCCTTCTTCACCTCCATCTTCTTCCCAAACGATTTCCCAGATATACCTGTTTTATCACATAAGTATGAACATAAAAATCAAAAACCAAAATATAGGCCTCTGTGCATGGTTAAAAAAATAAACTCTATCATGTAGATTGCTCTAATTTGCCTTTACTTAAATAATAAACAACTTTGTATATTAGTGCATGTAGATTTATTTCATTTATGTAATGGTTACATGATATTACATTTCTTTTTGATGAACATTTAATTAATTTCCATTTTATTTTGTAATTATAAAAGTATTACAATGAACATCTTTTTAAAACTTTTTTTTGCTCACGTGGGAGTATTTCTGGAGGTGTTATTCCTAGAAGTACTGCATTAAAGGATATGTAGGTTTTAAATTTCAATAAATATGGCCAAATTGCCTTCCAGAAATGTTGAATGGTTTGCTTTATTTTAAATGGAGGAAAATGATACTATAACCTAAGCAAAACACAAGGGATCCTCTGAGATTTCTTTCACAAAAAGAATAGCCAAGTGCTACCCGCAGGTTTTCAGGAGGTGGGTTCTCTTCAACAATTTCTGAGACCAAATCAGTGCCAGGATTGACGTTCTACCACTGTGGAATGGATACATTTTAAAAAAGCAAGTACATTGAAGTACTCACCAACACCTTATTAGTTTATCATCTTCTGCCTTGGAAAATAGAAACAGGAAACTAAAGGGGAATGAGTCGCAGAACAGAGAAGTTTTGATGGAGGGCAGGAAGAGAGGTAGAATCACATCAGGAAGGTCATCTGTAGTTTTTTCCCCCCTTTTTTTTTACAGTAAGGTGTCTGTTAATAAAAAATTGACTGAGATGATGAGGCATTTTTTAAAGCTTTTCCCCAACTATTCAATTCATTTATTTACATAATCAACTTTTGTGACTGTCAGATACTGTTAGGAATGTGGGACACTGTTTAGGAGGAGAAACACAAAGGTTAACAAGCAATTACACGCATGACAAGTGTAACAATAGGAGAATGCACAGGTGTGAAGGACAGTGTGTTTAACTTCTTTGGGTGCAAAAGGGCAGGGAAAGCTTAATGGAGGTCACCCTTGAACTGGGTTTTGAGGATTAAAAAAAATTCATTAAGAATTTTAATTTATTCCTCAAATAAAGGAGAGCACCCAGGCAGATCAAGGGTCTAGATATGAAGGAGTGAGATTATTGTTCCTTGTCACTGGAACAAAATGGGGAAAGGGTAGCAGTGGAAGATAGGGTTGGAGAGGTGGCTAATTTTAACTACCTATAACATTTTTTTGTTTGTTTCTATTACTCATTTTGACACTTGGTGAGATACTGGTTTACATGGCTCCTTCATCATTTCTTGACTTTTTGTTTCTCTTGAACTAGATGGAGAGTTCCTGGGGACTTGTCTTATATTTCCTTAGAGTCTTCTATGTTTATAACATTTTAAAGCACCAGATGGTCACAGCACATTGATGAACAAATGCTAGAGATGGAGCAAGGTTGGGTTGAGGGAGGACTTCAGAGAAGAAATGGGGCTTTAGGTGGATTTGGAGGATAAATATAATTAATGAGACAGAGAATGGCATGGTAAAGGGGTTGATACTGAGAGGAGCAATGGTACATAAATGCTGGAGGATGGGGAAGGGAAGCAACTTTATGTTCTCATGGGCTTTCTAGGCAAATTAATTCTTTCTTTTGTTCAGCCAATTCATTTTTTCCAACCTGTAATTTAACATATGTTCACTCTATGTTCACCAGCATTGTTTCAGTCATGGGATAAGACAGTGAATGGAAGGGACAAAAACTCTGCCCTCATGGAGCTTAGCTTTGTTGGGGGAACATTAAATATTCAAGTAGGCTCACTGTAAGGGAGGGAGCCCATGACACTGGGAGTCTACTTCCCCTGGGCATTATTTTCTGTGTATGTGCAGGGTGAGGGGCTTCCTTTGATTTTTTTTTTTTTTTGGTGGAGGCAGAGTTGAATTTTATGCCACTGTTATTCCCGGGCTTAGGTGATGAGACTTGTGTTCTATTGCTAGTCTAGAGTATGGTTCCAGTGAATAGCTCATTTGAATTGAATCATTATTTGTGACTGGGCATCAGGTGATTCAGGACCTCACAGTGCGTCAATTGCCTATTGCAGACATACTTCCGACCCCCAGCTGGAATGGGACATGCCCTATCCAGGAAACTTACCAGTCAGTGGGATCAGACAAAAATAAACAAGCAAAATTAAGAAGGCTGAGTAATTTCTTAGACAAGAAATTTTAAGTCTCAAAGCAGATAACTTGTAATAATGTAATTATAGAGTTGGGAGTCAAGAAATATGTATTACAAAAGGGAAAAATTCCTAAATCATTCCAAAACAAGGAGACATCAGCAAAAACAGTGAGATAATTTATGGTTCTGAAATGACTTAGGTATCAGGATTCATTAAAGTGTTTTATGAAGTATAGGTGACATGTCTTAGCCCTGTAGGTGTAGGCATTCCTTCATCTTTCCTATTGGTTTTAGTTTTAAGTTTCTTTGGATTATGGGCCCCTTTGAGAACCTGATTGAATGTGTATGTACCATCTTCTTAGAAAAATTCACATATGCCCATGAATGCAATGATTATCAGACAACTTGAAGAGTACCATGGATCTCTATGATCTCCTAATCCCAACTGTGAAGATCCAGGTTAGGAATCTCTGGTTTAGAGGAGTCTTGGTGGAATTCTCTAGTGATTTATGCGACCCCTGAACTTTATAGAACTTCTCAAGCCAAGAAATATAACTACTCCCCAATTCTACCATACCCAATGGATATAGGAAAATCTGGAATTACCCAGACCCAAAGCACTCTTTGTGGATCCCAATCTGTGATCATCTGTTTGGCAATGAAAGGATAAGGCAAAACTTTCCTTTTACCATTTGATAACTCAATTACAACATCAAAAGGATTCAAGGCACGTGAGTACTGTTAATTACAGTAACAGCTTGATTGAATAAATTAAGTACATTAATAATTGGAAATGACATCTAGCATTTCCTGATGCATTGTAATTCCAATGATGCCTATTAAACATAAATCTGAGTTGTGCTGGGCCAGGCATTGTACTTGGGTACTAGGGGACAAAAATGAATGAGACAAAGTCCCTACTTACATTCTTGTGGGAAACATAGTAAGTATCCAGTCACCATATGACGTGGTGCAGATAAAATGAGTGTGCGAGAAAGAGGCCAGAAAAGAGGCACAGTGCATTTTCATCTTGTTTTTCTGCATTTGTTCCCGGTACTGCCTCTGCCTGGAGTCCTCCTCTTCATCGCTGACTGCCAGTGTTCTACTCATCATTAAAGACTTTTCTTCTGTATGCTACCACCTTCATTAAATCTTTCTTTGTTCCTCCAATTTGGAGTCAGTGTTTTCCTTCCCTGAAACACTTTTGGAATTTGTCACTTTCTTATTTATTTTATTCTACCTTGACTGATGCTATTGTTACTCGTATTACTGTTTTGAGAGATTGGATTTCAAGGAAGATTCGGTGTCTTGATCAACTTTTATATCCTTTGGAGCTCCCAGCTTGTGTGTGATAGAACAATAAATATGCATTGATTTGAGCTAACAGTTGTTTACTTTTCTAAATTTACAAAAGTATTTAAAATTGTTACCAGTTAGTGTGACCCCAGGGGAAACTAGGGCTTGTGCGTGGAGGCCTGCAGTAGACCCACTTTTCTACGGAGTAGTTTGGTGGATGCCAGAAAGACAGCCACTGAATTAAGTGTATCTAAAATTCTACTAAATATAATAAAACTATATGGGTTTTTATGAATCTTTTAAAGTTTCGTTCAGGAGTATCAGGAAAATATGTCCAGACTTCTTAGCAGAATGAATTGGACCTTGGTCATAGATGATAAAATTCTGCATATAATGGCATTAGAAATGTGGATGTATTATATTAAATTTGCACATGCAACAGGGTTAAGCTTGAAAGACTGTGGTAACATCATACTCTGCTTATGTAGAAAAATTTCAACTCGACATTACTAATACATACTTATGGATTAAAAAAAAAGCTTGGGTGTGATTTTTCAAAATAGGAAGAATGTCCTTCAAATGGGCAACAGATCAGGATGCTGAAGGGAAGGATAAGAGATGCATTACTCGTGAGATGCATTACTAGTGTAAGGAATTACTTCCTGATTTCAGTGTCTGGATGATGGCATGATGCTTTAGATAAAGTTATAGCATAGTGCTGGGAATGTACACAGTTTGAGTTGACACTTGTCATTTGGGCAGTTACTTTCCATTTTGTAGAAGTAATTGGAAAAGTATGTAGTTTCAAAGTCAAATGTAAGGTCAGTATGTGATTCTGTGGTAGCATAAGGAGATTCTCTGATTTCAAAGTTGGATGCAGAGTCAGTGTAAGGTTTGGTGCCATCATAGGGAGATTCTCTTGTTTCAAAGTCATTGTAGGTGTCAGCTTTTAGAATTGTGTGGTTTGACTTATGGTTGTAGCAGATGCTAGTGTGGGAGTTATAGTTAAATCTGGAGTTGCAGATGTGGTGGTGGTGGTAGAAATTGCTTTAAGAAATAATAGCAGGGGCTGGGCGCAGTGGCTCACACCTGTAATCCTAGCACTCTGGGAGGCCGAGATGGGAGGATTGCTTGAGGCCAGAAGTTCAAGACCAGCCTAAGCAAGAGCAGGACCCTGTTTCTACAAAAAATAGAGAAATTATCTGGGCTTGGTGGTGCTTGCCTGTAATCCCAGCTACTCGGGAAGCTGAGGCAGGAGGATTTGCTTAAGTCCAGGGGTTTGAGGTTGCAGTGAGCTATGATGATGCCACTACACTCTACTTGGGGTGACAGAGTGAGACTTTGTCTTAAAAAAAAAAAAAAAGAAATAGTAACAAGGCTGTGAAAGTTATAGTAGTAATTTGTGGTTTGAGTTTGAGAGTGGGAGTTTTGAAATTAAAATATTGGATCTGGATGTGGGTTTGTCTAGAGGGGTATATGAGGAAAAAATTCATTTTTATTAGATTGAATTTGTCCATGTTTTTTGTTGATTTGTGGATTTGGATGAAATTTGGTGTGATTGGACATTTTTAAGGTAGCTTTGGGTAAGACTTGGATTTTTTTTTTTTTAACAAATAGTAGATCTTGGAAAATACTTTAATGGGTGAGATTTTGACTGACTACAGGTTTTGTACGAGATTTTAGAGAGGAAGCTCCTGACCGCAGCTGTTTTAAGGGGAGCTTTGGACAGGACAGTTCTTTGCTTTATGGTTCATCATGGATGATGATATGGGAAAGAAACAAATAAAAGAAGTACTTTTGGATGCATTTTAGATGGGTTGCCTCTTTGCTTATTGGTTGTTCTTGAGTGGTTTTGCATAGATCCAGGGCTTAACCGAACAGCTGTTTTTTGGACGAGCTTTTGACAGGGAAGCATCCTTCTGTTAAGTTAGTTTTAGATAAGTTTGTTTAGATGCATCTGTTTTTGGACAAGTTTTGGATGGTGCAGCTCTTCATATATTGGCTAGTTTCAGGGAGTTTGTTTGGAGGTAGCTCCTTACATAGTTTTTTGGGCCAAGAGAATTCTTGCAGATCACATTGTCTTGGATGACTTTGTGTATAGCAGTCCCCTTTGTCTGTGGTTTTGCTTTCCACAGTTTCAGATAAGCATGGTCAACCATGTTCAACATGGTACAAAAACATTAAATGAACAATTCCAGAAATAAATAATTTATAAGTTTTAAATTGAGTGCTGTTCTGAGTAGTATGATGAAATCTTGTGTTGTCTGGTTCCACCCCGCCTGGGATGTGAAACATACCTTTGTCCAGCATATCCATGCTGTAGATACTACCTGCTGTATACAATGTGATTGCATAGGAAAAAAGACAGTATATATAGAGTTCAGAACTATCTGTGGTTTCAGGCATCTACTGGTGGTTTTGGAATGTATCTCCTGTGGATAAGGGGGGACTACTGTAGAGCCAGGTCCTGCCCGAACAGCTGCCTTTGGATGAGCTTTGGACTTGAGAGCTCTTTTCTGATAGTCGATTTCAGATGCGTTTGTGTAGAGTTAGATCTTGAGTAACAGTTGTTTTGGGATGCATTTGGATGGGCAGTTCTTTGTTGATTAGCTGGTCTCCAGAGACTTTGTATAGAGCCAAGTCTTGGATGAACAACTGTTTCTTGATGAATTTCGGATAGGGCTGTTCTTAGCTGATCAGCTGGTTTTGGAAGAAGGTGAATTTGATCAGTGTTATAATTTGATCAAAGTGTGAATCTTTGTGTTGTCCTGTGTTTTCTTTGTTGACTATCACTGAATTGATAAGAAAGAAGGGTAAACATCAAAAACCATCACCGAATCTTAGGGGAGAATCAAGCAGGTAACAACTTCCTAACTGTGTTTTAAAATCACCAGATGTCAAGAAGGTGCTCAATGTCAGTTGTGAGCTGTTTGATCAGTTGTCCAGACTAGGTAGTTTATGTTAACTGATTTGAGAACTCGTCATTGTGGAGTGGGAAGGAATTGCTTGTCTTGGGGTTTGCTTTAGTGGTTAGTTTCACAATGTGTTTTCTTCTCCTTACCCTAAGCCCAACTGCATTCTAGACCTCTAACTAATTAATTACACAAAATAAATAGCTATTCAATATTTACTATTTCCCAGACAGTGAACTAACCACTGGGGATCAAACCAGTAGGTTGTCAGTTTTCTAGCTCTGTGAAATAAAAAGAGAATAAACAAGACCTAAGAGTCAGTCCTGTGGAAGTCCAATGTTTTGAAGTGTGGAAAGAGTTGGAGAAGTCCGTACAAGAGACTGAGAAGGAACAGACACTGAGGAGAAAAGGTTGGGGATAGTGGTTTTTACACAATGCATAGTAAGGCAGCTTTTCAAGAACAACAAAATGATCAAAGAGTGGAAAGTTGCTGAGAGGTTAAATACAATAACAATTGAAGTGTGTCCATTTAAATTAGCAATAAAAGGTCCTAGGTGAAGGGAGGAATTGGAGTCATGGTGATGGAGGCTGGATTAAGGTATGTTGACTAGTGACTGGGAGGCAAAGAAGTAGATGCAGGACGGTAGGATGTCTGCAGACGACGCAGCCTTTTGAGGCCTTCAGCTGTGGATTGGTGTGGTGAGACACGGTGCTGATTGACGGAGAGTGTGCTGGCGCTCTCTTTTCTTTATTCCCTTACCTTTCCTTCCCTTCTTCTTCTCTCTCCTCATGCTCTGTTCTCCTCTTCCTTCTTCAAAACAAGACAACACCAGAACACATTTAAATAATTATGAGAAGCCCCCAAAGAGAAGGAGTGACTAAAGATATAAAACAGGGAAGTATCTGCTGGAATAAAGGCCCTGGAAAGAGAGGATGTTTTTGGCTTTAGAGCACAAATGGAGGGATTGGCCTCTGACTGGGCCGTTGTAACAAGAATAAAGGAGAAAAAGACGGGAACGGATGCAGGTAGGTTTGTAGATATGGTGGTGGCACATTGAAGGAATCAATTTGATGACTTCTGTTTAAGCTGTGAAATAATAGGCAAGTTCATTTTCTAAGAGTTGGGGGAGAAGGGCAAGAGATTTTAGACTGAAGAAAATATAATGTCCTCTGGAGTGTGAGCATGCTAACATGAGACTAGTGATCTGGGGCAAGCATTTCTAGTAATTACAGTTGTTCTGCTGTGTGACTGTGTCCAGTAACTCTCAGCAACCTGGTTGCAGTAATGTGGTCCAGATGGTTGTGTTTCTAGTGGGATGTCTTTATGATTTTGGGCACTAATCAGTGGTGCCGAGGACAGTCATAGCTTTAGGGCAAGTGTGGAACTGGATAGATCCTCATTGGGGATTGCCTCTCCTCAAATCTCTTCCTTCTCTCCACTTTTTCCAGCTGATTTCCTCACTTTCCTTAATTAAGACAATATCAAGAAAATAAAAGCTATTATAAGAGAACTTTCTTATCTTCTCAACCTATCTGCTTCTGGACTCTTTTTTTTGTTGTTGTTACAATGGAAGAAATATCCTTACTCTTACTAAAGTAAAACTTCTCTACTTTTGTTCCAATTCATTTTTACTTCCTTAAGGACTTCGCTTTTCTCGGCTATCTTCCCATCTTGTTTTCTTGGGTCATTTCCATCAGCATGTCAACACATTCCACATGAAGAAACAAAACAAAACAAAACTAAACTCCCTTGACTCTACATCTCCATCCAGCAGCTGCCTTATTTCTTGACTCCTTTTTATAGGAATTATCTGCATTTTCTCTCTCTGAATTTTCACCTCTCATTTACTTATTTCACAATAGCTTCCATTCCCCCTTCACTGAAATTGCTGTTGCTTAAGGTCACTAATGACCTCTAAGCTGTCAGAGCCAATGGACACTATTTGGTCTTCATCTTAGTCAGCCTTTTGCTGACATTTGTACCATTAACCACTGCACCTCTTTCTTTTTTTAAGAAATTTACATATTTTTAAAATTTTTAATTATTATGGATACTTAATTGTTGTACATATTTATGGGATATATATGATGTTTTGCTATAGGCATACAGTGTGTAACAATCAAATCAAGGTAATCGAGATATTGATCATGTCAGGCATTTGCCATTTCTTTGTGTTTGGAACATTCCAATTCCACTCTTTTAGTTATTTTAAAATATACAATAAATTGTTGTGAAGTATAGTCACCCTATTGTGCTACCAAATACTAGATCTTATTCATTCTATCTAACTTTATTTTTGTACCCATTCACTATCCCTTCTTCAATCCCCACTCCCCACTATCCTTCCCAGCCTCTGGTAATAATCATTCGACCTTCTAACTCCATGAGTTAAATTTTTCATTTTATGTTTTTTTAAAATTTTACCTCTTGCTCACATATGAGTGAGATCATGCAATATTTGTCTTTCTGTGCTTGGCTTATTTCACTTACATAATGTCTTCCTGTTCCGTTCATGTTGCTGCAAATGACAAGATTTCATTCTTTTTCATGCTTGAATTCCATTGTGTACATGTTCTACATTTTCTTTATCCATTTACCCGTTGACGGATACTTAGGTTGATTCATAATCTTGGCTATTGTGAATAGTGCTGCAATAAACATGGGAGTGCAGATATCATTTCCATCTACTGATTTTCTTTCTTTTGGATATGTACTCAGCAGTGGGATTGCTGGATCATATGGTAGCTCTATTTTTAGTTTTCTGAGGACCCTCCATACTGTTCTTTATAGTGGCTGTACTAATCCACATTCCCACCAACCACTGTCTCTTTCTTGAAACGTTTCCTTTTCTCTCTAGGCTTTCCTGACACTACTCTACTGGTTTTTCTGTTATCTCTCTGACTGTTATTTCTAGTTTTCTGTATTGCCTTTAGAGACGTGAGAGTGCCTCAAAGCTCAGTCCTAACTTTGTTTCTTACCTTCTCTTTCATCTCTGTCCCTTCTGTTCCTTTCCCGTCTCATTTCTTGTCATCTCTTCTCTAATCTCCCAGTGAGATTTCACTGGATTCCAAGTCTTTAAATACAATTCAAATGCCGATAAACCTCAATTTTATTTTTGCCCAGATTTTTCCCTATGAGTTTAAACTTCTATACCTGTACTTGACATCTCTACCTGCATATCTAATAGTTATCTTTGACATAATACTCAAACTGAATACTCGATTGCATTCCATTTTTCTCCCAAACTCATTTTCCCTCAAATTTTCACCATCTTGATAAGTGGCACCACCACCACTTAGTTCTCCACGTCAAATATGTAGGAATTATACTTTATTTAACCCTCCCTACAGGTATTGGCATGTTCTGTCTGTACTACTTTTTAAATATGTCCCAAATCTCTCAATTTTCCCCCAAATCTGTTCTGGTTGTTTTTTACCCCATGAGTCCCATTTAGTTCTTGGTTTTTCAGCCTTGGCACCATTGACATTATAGACCCAATAATTCTTTTTTTGTGAGGGACAATTTTGCACATTGCAGGATGTTTAGCAGCATTCCTGGCCTCTACCCATTAGATGCCAGTAACGTGCCTCCAGAATGTTACCCAAAATGTCTGCAGACATTGCCAAATGTCCCCTGGGGGAGGGGGCACAACATCATCTCTGATTAAGAGCCACCAATCTATTTGCTTAAGATTGCTTTGGCTATTCAGGCTCTTTTTTGGTTCCATATGAAGTTTAGGATTATTTTTTCCAGATCTGTGAAATATGATGTTGGTATTTTGATAAGAATTTAGTTGAATCTGTAAATTGCTTTGGCCTATATGGCTATTTTAACAATGTTTATTCTTCTAATCCATGAGCATGAGATATTTTTCCATTTGTTTGCATCATCTATGATTTCCTTCATCAGTGTTTTGTAGTTCTCCTTGTAGAGATCCTTCACTTCCTTGGTTAAGTATATTACTAGGTATTTTATTTTCTTTGCAACTATTGTAAATGGTATTGTGTTCTTGACTTGACTCTCAGCTTGACTGTTATTAGTATATAGAAATGCTACTGATTTGTGTACATGGATTTTGTAACTTGAGACTTTACTGAATTTATTTATCAACTCTAGGAGTCTTTTGGTGGAGTCTTTAGGGTTTTCTAGATACAAGATTATATCATTGGCAAACAGGGATAGTTTGACCTCCTCTTTCCCAATTTGGATGCCGTTTATTTCTTTTTCTTGCCTGATTACTTTGGCTAGGACATCTAGTATTATGTTGAATAGAAGTGGTTATAGTGGGCATCCTTGTCTTGTTCAAGTTCTTAGGGGGAATGCTTTCAACTTTTCCCCATTCAGTATGATGTTGGCTGTGAGTCTGTCAAAAATGGCTTTTATAATTTTGAAGTATGTTCCTTCTATGCCTAGTTTTTTGAGGGTTTTTTCATGAAAGGGTGCTGAATTTTGTTGAATGCTTCTTCTGCATCTATTAAGATGATCATATGGTCTTTGTTTTTACTTTTGTTTATGTGGTGAGTCACATTTATTGATTTGCATATACTGAACCACCCTGGGAGCATCCCTGGGATGGAGCCCACTTGATCATGGTGAATTACCTTTTTGCTGTGCTGTTGAATTTGGTTTTCTAGTATTTTCCTGAGGATTTTTGCACCTATGTTCATGAGAGATATTGGTCTGTAGTTTTTGTTGTTGTTGTTGTTGTGTCTTTTTCTGGCTTTGGTATCAAGGTGATACTGGCTTGGTAGAATGAGTTAGGAAGGATTCTCTCCTTCTTGATGTGATGGAACAGTTTCAGTGTATAGGTGCCTGTTCTTCTTTGTAGGTCTGGTAGGATTTGGCCTGGAATCCATCTGGTCTGGGGCTTTTTTGTTGTTGTTGGGAGATGTTTTATTACTGTTTCAATCTTGCTACTCCTTACTGGTCTGTTCAAGATTTCTATTTCTTCCAGATTCAGGCTTCAGAGGTTGTGTATTTCCAGCTATTTAACCATTTCCTCTAGGTTTTCTAGTTTGTGTGCATAGAGGTTTTCATAGTATTCAGAGGTGATATTGTATTTCTGTGTTATCTGTGTTATCAGTTGTAATGTCTCCTTTTGCATTTCTGATTGAGCTTATTTGAATCCTTTCTCTTCTATTTGTGATTAATCTGGCTAGTGGTCTATTGATTTTGTTTATCTTTTCAAAGAACCAACTTTTTATTTCATTGATCCTTTGTATTTTTTTTTTTGGTTTCCATTTTGTTTAGTTCTTCTCTGAGTGGAGGTATCACGTTACCTGGTTCAAATTATACTACAAAGCTATAGTAAACAGAACAGCATGGTACTGATATAAAGGTAGAGAGATAGATCAATGGAACAGAACAGAGAATCCAGAAATAAAACCATATAGCTACAACCAACTGATTTTTGACAACTTGGACAAAAACATACATGGGGGGGAAGGACATCCTAGTCAATAAGTGGTGCTGGGATAATTGGATAGCCATGTGCAGAAGAATGAAGCAGGATCCCTATCTCTCTCCATATACAAAAATTAACTCAAGATGGATTAAAGACTTAAATGTAAGACCTAAAACCATAAAAATCCTAGAAGAGAATGTAGGGAAAAACTCTTCTGGACATCAGCCTAGGCAAAGAATTTATGACTAAGACACCAAAGGCAAATATAGCAACAACACAAATAAATAAATGTGACTTAATTAAATTAAAAATTTTCTGCACAGAAAGGGAAATAATCAACAGAGTAGATAGAAAACCTAGAGAATGGGAGAAAATATTTGCAAACTATACATCCAACAGAGGACTAATTTCCAGAATCTACAAAGAACTCAAATAAACCCACAATTGGAAAAAAAAACCTCATTAAAAGGTAGGCAAAAGACACAAACAGAATTTTTTCAAAAGAAAGTATACAAATGGCCAACAGACATATTAAAAAAATGCTCAACATCACTAATCATCAGGGAAATGCAAATTAAAACCTCATGAGATACCACTTTACCCCTATTAGAATGCCCATTATTAAAAAATAAAAAAATAGATATTTGCATATATGCAGTGAAATAGGAATGCTTATACACTTTTGGTGGGAATGTAAATTAGTACAACCTCTATGGAAAACAGTATTGGAAAGTCCTCATGAACAAAAAGTAGACCTACCATTCAATCCAGCAATCCCACTACTGGGTAGCTACCCAAAGTTAAAAGAAATCTTATCAAAAAGACACCTATATCCAAATGTTTGTCACAACACAATTCACAATTGCAAAGATATGGAATCAACCTAAGTGCCCATAAATTTCTGAATGGATAAAGAAAATGTTATATATGTATATATGATGGAGTACTACTCAGTCACAAAATGGAATGAAATAATGTTATTTGCAGCAACCTGGATGGAACTGGAGATCATTATCCTAAGTGAAGTATCTCAGGAATGGGAAAACAACACCATATGTTCTCACCAATAAATGGGAGCTAAACAATGGGTACACACAGTCATAATGTGGTGTAAAGGACATTGGAAACAAAGAAGGGGGAAGGTCGAAGGGGGTGAGGGATAAAAACCTACCTATTGGGTACAGTGTACACTATTCTGATGATGGGCACACTAAAAGCCCTGACTTCAGCATGATACAATTCATTCATGTAACAAAAACATCTGTACCCCCTTAATATTTTGAAATAAAAATGACTAAAAAATAAAAGAACCACTGATCTATTCTGAGACACAATTAACTCTAACACTGATTGCTGCAGCAGCCTTCAAATTAATCTCTTGGCTCTTACCCCTGCCTTCCAGTCCCAGGTAAAATTATCTGTGAACAGACAGCTGCAATAGATTTTAACTAATCCTCTGCTTCCACTCAGATTTCCTTGCCGTTCATTCTTTACCCAGCCCCTATATAAAATGTCAATCAGATAATGTCTTGCCCTCCTTAAAATATTCAGTGGCTTTTTATTGACATTTGAGTAAAATACAAACTTTTCACCATGGTCTACAAAAATCTTAAAATAATTTAGTTTGGGTCAACCTTGTCTTGTACTAGTCTTCCTGTACCTTATCATGTTCTTACCTCATTGGATTCCTTTCTGTTCTCCTCAAACATGTCAGGACCTTTACTCTTGCTTTTCCTACTGTCTGAAATTTTGGCCCTTGGATGTTTGTCTGGCTGGTTCTTTTTCAACCTTTAGGTCTAGGCTGAAATGTCTTCTCTTCAAAGAGGATTTTCCAGAATACTCTACTGCCCAATGAAGTGCTCTCTGTCACTTTCCATCACATCACCCTGCTTATTTTCTTCATAATACTAATCACCACCTTTAATTACCTTATTGTATTATTTACTTGCATATTGCCTAGCCCTCCCGACTAGAAGGCAAGTTTCATGAAAGTGGGGACATAGACTTCTCCACTGCTATCTTGGTGCCTGGCACATAATAGGTGCTTGATAAATATTTATTGAATGAATGAATGAGGTAGTTGATATAGTGGAAAGAGCACTGGCATTAAAATAGACATATTTGCATTTGAATCTGACTTACTGGCTGGATATTCTCAGGCAAATTAAGGAATATTGCTAACCTTTAAGTTTCTCATTATAAAATAGACATTGTTGCCTTCACCTTATAGAATTGAAAGTTTGTATGGATTTGATCCTAGTACTGTGCTTGGCACCTAGCAGATACTCAATATTAATTTTCTGTTTGGGATCTGAGACCCAAAGCTAAGCTATCAGCAGATTGGTGTCTATGGGAAAGACATGTTGATTGGGTCACTTTGCTCGTGGCTTTAAGTAACAAAAGGTCATTTCTTCAAAAAAGATGAAGGGCCTCTCTCCCTCCCTCCCTTAGAACTGCTTGGTTTTCCAGTTCTTGATTGTAGATGTGTGTTCTTAGTAGGGTTAAAGACTGTCAGCATCACTAGTCAATTGTTCTGGGGATTCCATTGCTGGGGCTCAAAAATTCTCTAGAGAATGTGTACAGTTTAGATGGACCTGGGAACAGTTTAACCTAACTCTAGGTCCCTACTCTCTCTCTCTTTAGCCTACTAGCAGAATATTTTAATGTGTCTGACATATTAATATGCAGAGCTATTTTGCCTTCTGTTTATTAACATCGCACTATCCAGACTAGCCCTCAATTGTATCTTTGCATAATCAAAAGCAGTTAAATGAAGGAGTAATTCTTTCCCTAAATGGAATGCTACTCCTTCTAAGATTCAAACTGTAGCCAGCCATAAAAATAAAATCTTTCCCTTCTACATGTATAATTCAGTGGAGAAATAAAATTAATCAATAAAGAGTACTGTTCCTAACATATGCTAACCACTGATATAAAGTAGAGAATATAGGTAAAATATTCAAGTGTCCTTTAAGTACTATTTTTGAAGTTATCTGACAAAATTGTGGCATTCTTCCAAAAAAACTATGTGAGGATGCTTCTTACTGTTCCTTGTTTTCCATAGTCCCTAGTTAAGGTAAAGAACTTTTTACCCCTAGGTAGTTTCCAGGGTTGATCTGTTTGTTTTGGAAGATTAGGGATCTGTGACCTGCTCTTATACTCTGGAGAAGTGAGCTTTGCTTTTAAGGTACTTGACCTTCAGAAATCATATCTGGATAATTAAAAAAAATTTTGCTTAAGCCTCTTGCTGATGACTATATTTTTCTGTTTTAGCATGTCCATATTCTTCTGTATACTTTGTATGTGCTATTATTAATATATATCATAATAGTAATATGATAAGTAAATTAACAAATGAGATTAAAGTAATCCTGAGTCACAGCAACTGAAAATGTGATGTGGTGTGGCATTTTCTGTCACTTCTAAACTCCAGATTTTTAGATTTCTAAAGATTGTACCTTTTAAAGAGACCCAGTTACCCCTCAAACAAAATAAACAAATAAAATGAAGCAAGCAAACAAACCAAACACTAAGCTAAACCAGAATCTGCACTTCAGTGAGGTTGCCACCAGAGGGTGCCTCTGTTAAGGCCATGCTGTAAGACAACTATGGTGAGGTGGTTTTTCTAGTCATAAACACCTGTTTCCTTCTTGACAAGGGCCAGAAATAAAATTCTCTGTAAAAAGTGAAACGTAAACAATAGTGATATAGGCATATTTGTAAATTAAAAAGATGCTGAAGATGCAATTTGGTCATCTTTTAAATCAGCATTCTGTAATGGTTTCTGACTTACTCCAAATTTTATGGAACTCCTTGAATATACATTTATGTTATTTATTTTTAGTTGAGTGAAGGTGTGAAGGAGAAGAAGATTAGATAGGAGACAATTTAGGAGGTAGACTTGATAGTAAATAATGATGTTTGGATTCATTAATTCAACTATACATTTATTGAGTCTTGCTATGTCCAGGCACTGCTTAGCAACTGGGTATGCCCCAGTGAAGGAGGGGAGTTTGGCAAGGCTCATTTTCTTTCTGAGTGTGGCACTGTCCTCTTCTTTAACTTTTATTTTTTTTATTTGAATACATTTAAAGGGTACAAGTCCAGTTTTGTTACGTGAATATATTGCATAGTGGTGAAGTCTGGACTTTAGTGTAACCATCACCCGAATAATGTACATTGTACCCATGAAGCAATTTCTCATCTTTCACCCTCCCATCCTTCTGAGTCTCCAGTGTCTGTTTTGTACAATCTATGTCCATGTTTACACATTATTTAGTTCCCACTTTTAAGTGAGAACATTCAGTATTTGACTTTCTGTTTCTGTGTTATTTCACTTAAGATAATGGCCTGTAGTTTCATCCATGTTACTGCAACAGACATGATTTCATTCCTTTTTATGGCTGAGTTGTATATTATATATCTATATATACACACACACTCTACGTTTTTGAAAATCAACTCATCTGTCAAAAACACTTAGATTGATTCCATATTTTTGCTATTGTGAGTAGTGCTGCAATAAACATATAAGTGAAGGTATCTTTTTGATATAATGATTTCTTTTCCCTGGGTTAGATATCTAGTAGTGGGATTGCTGTGTCAAGTGATAGTTCTATTTTTAGTTCTTTAAGAAATTTCCATACTGTTTTCCATAGAGGTTGTACTAATTTACATTCCCACCAACAGTGTGTAAGTGTTTCCCTTTCTCTGCATCCTCGCCATCTATTATTTTTTACTTTTTAATAATAACCATTCTGACTGTTATAAGATGATATCTCATTGTGGTTTTAATTTGCATTTCTCTGATGATCAGTGATGTTGAAAATTTTTTCATATGTCTGCTGGCCATTTGTATGTCTTCTTTTGAAAAATGTCTGTTCATGTCCTTTGCCCACTTTTTAATGGAGTTCTGTTGTTGTTGTTGAGTTGTTTGAGTTCCTTGTAGATTCTGCATATTTGTCCTTTGTCAGATGCATAGTTTGCAAATATTTTCTCCACTTACAATGGCTACAAAAATAAAATACCTAGGAATATATTTAACCAAGGAGGTGAAAGATCTGTACAAGGCAAGCCACAAAACACTGATAAAAGAAATTGGAGAAGACAGAAAAAATAGAAAAACAACAATGATCATGGATGGGGAGACTCAATGTCATTAAGAAGACCATGCTGCTCAAAACAATCTACAGATTCAATGCAATCCCTATCAAAATACCAACATCATTTTTTACAGAATTAGAAAAACAATCCTAAAATTTACATGGAACCAAAAAAGAGCCCAAATAGCCAAAGCAATCCTGAGCAAAAAGAAAAAACTGGAGGCATTACATTACCTGACTTCAAATTATACTACAAGGCTATAGTAACCAGAACAGCATAGTACTGTTATAAAAATAGGCACATAGATTAGTGGAACAGAATAGAGATCCCAGAAATAAACCAACATACCTACAGCCAACTGATCTTTGACAAAGTCGACAAGAACATATACTGGGAAAGGGCACTCTTATTCACTAAATGTTACTGGGAAAATTGGATTGCCATATACATAAGAATGAAACTGGATTCTTAACTCTCACCATATACAAAAATTTGCTCAAGGTGGATTAAAGACTTAAATGTTAGACCTGAAACAATAGAAATTCTAGAAGAGAATATAGGAAAAACTCTTCTGGACACTGGCCTAGGCAAAGAATTCATGACTAAGACCTCCAAAGCAAATACAACAAAAACAAAAATAGACAAATGGAACTTAATTAAACTAAAAAGCTTATGCACAGCAAAGAAACAATCAACATAGTTAACAGACAACCTGCAGGATGAGAGAAAATGTTTACAAACTATGCAACCTGTAACTGTCCTCTGAGACCCTCATCCCTATGAATCGTGGTAGTTATTAGACTCAACCCCAAAAAGTTTGAACCAGAAAATTTACTAAAAAAATATGAAAGGTTACTTAAGCATGTTTTAGCATTCCTTATTTGTTTGTAAACTTTCAAGTGTATACTCCTCTTTGCTTTGGAAGCTCACAAGTTACCAGAATAGTCTGCTTAATTTTACTTTTCAATGTTTCCATACAGAGCCAAATGTCCTTCTGGGTAAGGAATATAGCTTAGGTGGCCATCATAATGCTAGTCTGTGGAAAGTGTGTGATGAATTGATTGTAATATCTTTCATTCTTGGCTACTAATTACATGTACCACAGAATGTTCCCTAAAAAAAGGGAGTCATAGTCAAATAAGTTTGGGAGAGGCTGCATATTGTAAGGCTTCTTGGAGAGTCACAATGCTTCTGAGCATGTTCAAGTCTCTCAGAAGTCCTAGAATAAAGGAATGGGTTTCCTCTAACATCCCTCAAACTTATTTGATTTGAGATTTTATTTTCAAGAAACTACTCTTCTGTGGAATACATTTTGGGAAACACAAAATACATTATACCTGATATTTACTTTTTGGTAAGTGTAGATATGATACATTTTAGGCTTAATTAGATTTTTTAGGAGGTTTTATTTTATTTTTATTTTAAAATTATTTTAAATGGACAAATATTGTAAAAATTTATGGTGTACAACATGATGTTTTGATATATGTATACACCATGGAATGGTTAAATAAAGGTAATTAACAAATCCACTATCTCACATACTTTTAATTTTTTTGTGGTGAGAATATTTAAATTCTATTCTTTTATCAATTTTCACGTATACAATGCATTGTTCTTAACTATAGTCACCATGTTATATAATAGATCTCCTGAATTTATGTCTCCTGTCTAACTGAAACTTTGTATCCTTTGACCAATATTTCACCAATCTCATCCTTCCCCCACCCCTGGTAATCACCATTCTACTCTCTGCTTCTATGAGTTTGACTTTACTAGATTCCACATATAAGTAGATCATATAGTATTTATCTTTCTGTGCCTGGCTTATTTCACTTAACATAATATTCTCCAGGTTCATCCATGTTATTGAAAATGACAGAATTCCTTCTTTTTAAAGGCTGAATAGTATTCCACTGTATATATATACTACATTTTTCTCTTTTCAAATTTAATTTTTTTATTATTTCAAAATATTAAGGGGGTACAAATGTTTTTGTTATATGGATACACTGTATAATGCTGAAGTCAGAGCTTTCAGTGTGCCTGCTACCAGGACAGTGTTCATTGTACCCAATAGGTAAGTTTTTATCCCTCACCCCCCTCTCAACCTCCCCCCTTCTTAGTTTCCTATGTCCTTTACATTTCTTTGTGTCCATGTGTGCCCATTGTTTAGCTCCCACTTATTAGTGACAACAGGTGGTGTTTATTTTTCCATTCCTGAGATATCTCACTTAGGATAATGGTTTCCAGTTCCATCTAAGTTGCTGTGAATGACATTATGGCTGAGTACTATTCCATGGTACATATATAACACACTTTCTTTTTTTTAATTTCAAAATATTAATTAAGGGGGTACAAGTGTTTTTGTTACATGGATACCTTGAATAATGCTTAAGTCAGGGCTTATGATGTGCCCATCACCAAAATAGTGTTCATTGTACCCAATAGGGAAGTTTTTATCCCATACTTTCTCTCCCACCCTCCCCCTTTATGGTTTCTCACGTCCTTTATATTGCTTTGTGCCCGTGATATACCACATTTCTTTATCCACTCATGAATTGATGAGCACTTAGGTTAATTCTATATCTTTGCCATTGTGAATTGTGCTGTGATAAACATTTGAGTGTAGGTGTATTTTTGATCAAATGATTTCTTTTCCTTTGGGTAGGTACCCAGTAGTGGGATTGTTGGATCGAATGGTAAGTCTACTTTTTTACCTCTTTGAGAAATCTCCATACTGTTTTCTACAGAGCTTGTACTTGTTTGCAGTCTCACCAACAGTATATAGGCATTCCTTTCTCTCTGCATCCACTTCAGCATTTATTGTTTTATGACTTTTTAATAATGGCCATTCTGACAGGGGTAACATGGTACCTCATTGTGGTGTTAATTTGCATTTCCCTGATGATTAGTGATATTGAGCATTTTTTGATATATTTGTTGGCCATTTGTTTATCTTTTGAAAAAATTCTGTTCATGTTTTTTGCCTACTTTTTAATGGGGTTGTTTGCTTTTTTCTTATTATTTTGTTTGAGTTCTCCATAGATTCTGGAAATTAGTCCTTTGTTGGATGTGTAGTTTGCGAATATTTTCTCTCATTCTGTAGGTTGCCAGTTTACTCTGTTGATTATTTCCTTTGTTGTGCAGAAGCTCATAAATTTAATTAAGTTCCATTTATTTATTTTTGTTGTTGCTGTATTTGCTTTGAGGTCTTAGTCATAAATTGTATTCCTAGGCCTATGTCTAGAAGAGTTTTTCCTATGTTTTCTTCTAGAATTTTTATGGCTTCATGTCTTACATTTAAGTCTTTAATCTATCTTGAATTAATTTTTGTATATGGCAAGAGATAGAAGTCCTGTTTCATTCTTCTGCATATGGCTATCCAATTATCCCTGCACCATTTATTGACTAGGACATCCTTTCCCCAGTGTATATTTTTGTCTGCATTGTCAAAGATCAGTTGGTCATAGCTATATGGTTTTATTTCTAGGTTCTTTATTCTGTTCCATTGGTCTGTGTCTCTACTTTTATACTAGTACCATGCTATTTTGGTTACTATAGTCTCATAGTATAATTTGATGTCTGGTAAAATGATGCCTTCAGATTTGATCTTTTTGCTTAAAATTGCTTTGGCTATTTGGGCTCTTTTTTGGTTCCAAATGAAGCTTAGGATTATTTTTTCTAGATTTGTGAAATAAGACATTGATATTTTGATGGGAATTGCATTGAATATGTAAATTGATTTGGGAAGAATGGACATTTTAATGATGTCAATTCTAGTAATCCATGAGCCTGGGATGTTTTTGCATTTGCTTATGTCATCTATGATTTCTTTCATCAGTGTTTTGTAGTTTTCCTTGTAGGGATCTTTCACCTCCTTGGTTAAAATATATTCCTAAGTATTTTATTTTCTTTGTAGCTATTGCAAACGGTATAGAGTCCTTGATTTGACTCTCAGCTTGACTGTTAGTATATAGAAATGCTACTGATTTGTGTACACTGATTTTGTAAACTGAGACTTTGCTGAATTTATTTATCAATTCTAGGAGTCTTTCAGTGGAGTCTTTAGGATTTTCTAGATACAAGATAATATCATCAGTAAAAAAAGATAGTTTGACCTCCTCTTTCCCAATTTGGATGCCCTTTATTTCTTTCTCTTGACTGATTGCTCTGGTTAGGACTTCCAGTACTATGGTGAATGGAAGTGGTAACAGTGGGCACCCTTGTCTTCTTTCTGTCCTTAGGGAGAATTCTTTCAACTTTTCCCCATTTTGTATGATTTTGATTATGGGTTTATCACATATGGCTTTTATAATTTCAGGGTATATTCATTCTATGCCTAGTTTGTTGAGTTTTTTTTAATCATAAAGAAGTGCTGGATTTTATCAAATGCTTTTTTTGTATCTGTTGAGATCATCATATGGTCTTTGTTTTTACTTCTGTTCATGTGGTGAATCACATTTATTGATATGTGTATATTGAACCATCCTTGCATCCCTGGGATGAAACCCACTTGATCATGGTGAATTATTTTTTTGATGTGCTGTTGAATTTGGTTTGCTAGTATTTTTTGAGGATTTTTATGTCAGTGTTCATAAGGGTTATTGGTCTGTAGTTTTCTTTTTTTGTTGTGTCCTTTCCTGGCTTTGGTATCAAGGTGATACTGGCTTTGTAGAATGAGTTAGGGAGGATTCCCTCCTTCTCAATGGTATGGAATAATTTCTGTAGAATAGGTGCCAGCTCTTCTTTGTAGGTCTGGTAGAATTCAGCTGTGAATCTGTCTGGTCTTGGGCTTTTGACTTTTTTGTTGGGAGATTTTTATTACTGCCTCAATTTCTGTGCTGATTAACTGCTCTGTTAAGTATTTCTATTATAGTTCTTCCTGATTCAGGAAGAACTGAGGGTTGTATGTTTCCAGGTATTTATCCATTTCTTTTAGGTTTTCTAGTTTGTGTGCATAAAGGTTTTCATAGTATTCACTGATGATATTTTGTATTTATGCAGTGTCAGTTGTCATATCTCCTTTTTCATTTCTGATTGAGCTTATGTGAGTCATTCTTCTATTTCTAGTTAATCTGGCTAGTGGTCTATTAATTTTGTTTATCTTTTCAAAGGACCAACTTTTTGTTCCATTGATTTTTTTTGTATGTTTATTTTTTGGTTTCTATTTCCTTTAGTTCTGCTCTGAGCCTTGTTATTTCTTTTCTTCTGCTGGCTTTGGGCTTGGTTTGTTATTCTTTTTCTAGTTCACTTAGATTGATAATTTGTGATCTTTCTGTCTTTTTGATGTAAGCATTTAAGTTTATAAATTTTCCCCTTAGCACTGCTTTTGCTGAATTGCACAGATTTTGTTTTTGTTTTTTTTGTTTTTTAGGCAATTTAATTGTGATGTAGAAAAGTAGTTTAAAAAGTAAATAAAGTGGCCTGGGTTTGGTCCTAAAATGATTAAGACATTAAATAGTTCTGATGTTATTAAAATAGTACTAGGCTTTATTTTTTAATTTTTTTTAAATTAATTTTTAATTTTTAATTTTTAATTTTTATTTCAGAATTTATGGGGGTACAACACTTTGGCTATATATATTGCCCAAGCACTGCCCGTGTCAGAGCTACAATCATGGGCGTCCCCCAAACTGTGCTCCCAGCCTCCATTCAGTGAGAGTTTTCCCATCCCCTCCACCCCCCTCTGAATTGCACAGATTTTGAAATGTTGTGTCCTCTTTCTCGTTCAGTTTGAACAATCTTTTGACTTCTGTCGTAGTTTCATCATTGACTCAAGGATCATTCAGCAATAGATTATTTAATTTCCATGACTTTATGTAGATTTGAGAGCTTCTCTTGGAATTGATTTCCAGTTTTCTTTACTGTGTTGTGAGAAGATGCATGGTATGATTTCAATTTTTTTGAATTTGTTGAGACTTGCTTTGTGGCCTAAGATATGATTGATCTTAGAAAATGTCCCATGTGCTGATGAGAAGAATATATACTCTGTAGTTTTTGGGTAGAGTGTTCTGTAAATGTCTGTTAAAGCCATTTGTTCTAGAGTCCTATTCAAGTCCAGTGTTTATTTATTGATTTTCTACTTCAATGATTGTTCCAGTTTTGTCAGTTGGGTGTTGAAGTCCATGGTGATTATGGTGCTACTCTTTATTTCTTTGCTTATATCTAGAAGAATTTGCTATCTGAATCCGGGAGCTTCTGTGTTAGGTGCATATTTATTTAGGATTGTTATATCTTCTGGTTGAATTGCCCCCTTTATTATTATATAATGACCATCTTTGTCTTTTATTTTAAATCATTTTTGGTTCAAAGTCAATTTTATCTGATATGAGAATGCCTACACCAGCTTGCTTTTGGTTCCATTTGCGTGGGATATTTTTTAATATTCCTTTCTCTTGAGTCTGTGTGAGTCCTTGCAGGTTAGATGTGTTTCTCAGAGATAGCATATACTTGGTCAATGATTTTTCATACACTCAGCCAATCTATGTCTTTTAATTGGAGCATTGAGACCATTCACATTCAGTGTTAGTATTGATATGTGGGATACTGTTCTGTTGGTTATATTGAATGATACCTTTTTTTGTTTTTCCTCTTGTGCTATTGCTTTTTAAGAGCTGTGAGCTTTAACTTTTGGGTGTTTTTACACTGGTAGGTATCTATTGTGCTTCTCCATTATAGTGCATGTTTGAGCATTTCCTTTGGGCAGG
Organism: Daubentonia madagascariensis; assembly: GCA_023783475.1. NCBI lineage: Eukaryota > Metazoa > Chordata > Mammalia > Primates > Daubentoniidae > Daubentonia > Daubentonia madagascariensis. The sequence continues at coordinate 1,149,436 of JAKFHU010001268.1, read as the reverse complement.
TATAGGAGTCACAAACTAAGTCCCTTAGTGTTTGCTTGTCTGGAAAAATCTTTAATTCTCCATCATTTATGAAACTTAGTTTTGCAGGATACACAATTCTTAGCTGGCAACTGTTTTGTTTAAGAAGAATAAAAAAGGGGCCAATCCCTTTTGGCTTGTAAGGTCTCCACTGAGAAGTCTGCTGTTAGCCTGATGGGTTTTCCTTTTTAGGTTAGTTGTTGTTTTCATCTTGTGGCTTATAGGATTTTTTCCTCCATTTTGACTTTGGCCAGGTGTCTTGGAAATGTCCTTTTTGCCATGAATCTTCCCAGTTCGATGACCACCTTGTATCTGGATATCTGAATCTCTGGTGATACCAGGGAAGTTTTCCTCCATAATTCCCTTGAATATGTTTCCCCTGCTTTTTGCTTTTTCTTCTTCTCCTTCAAGGATATGTCTAATTTGCATATTGGCTCACGTGACATAGTCCCATATTTCTTTGAGCAGGTGTTCATTCTTCTTTATTCTTTTTTCTGCATCTTTCTCTGACTGGGTTACTTCAAAAGCCTTGTCTTCAAGCTCTGAAATTCTTTCTTCTCCTTAGTCTAGCCTGTTGTTGAAGCTTTCTGCTATATTCTGAATTCCCTAAATGACTCTTTCATTTCTTTAAGTTCTGTTATATCCTTTATTATGTTGTCTTTTAGTGATTTTAAAAATTTTTTTAATTGATGTCTTGAAACATTTTTTAAAGCTTCTTTGGGTGGGTTTTCAAATTTCTCTTCAATCCCATTCATCTTATTTGCTATACATATTCTGAATTCCATTTCTCATGTTTCAACAATTTCCTTTTGGTTGCAGTCTGTTGCTGTAGTTCTATTATGATAATTTTGGGGTGTTGAACTAGTTTGTTTTTTTCATGTTGCCAGTGTTCTTTTGCTGGTTTCTTCTCATTTGAAACCTCTTCTCTCAGTTCAGGGCCAACATGCTTGTGGTGCACCTGTTCTCCTTTACTGGGAATTCTCCTGTTAGTGATAAGGAGAGAGCCCAAGATGGTGGTTTTGAGTCTTATTCTGGAAGATTGATCTGGCAGGACAGGGACAGATGAACTGTGATCTTGTAATATAGCTGTTCTGCATTGTCCCATTCCCCTGTGGTTGTCACAATCTAAGCTGGTGCTGGGGGATCTTCATGTGGAGTGGTGGGTTGGACCCCAGGCCGCTTTGGGAAGTTTGGGTGGAGAGCTGAGTAAGTCCCTCTTTACAGATGCAGGCACTGTGGGGGATTGCTCTGCCCGTGACTCCCCATGGCAGTGGAAATGGCTGCTGGGCAAGACTCTCGACGTGGTGGCCATGGGTGGGTATGCAGGTGTTTGCTCCACCCAGGTCTAGGTGTAATGGTGGTACACAGTGGGGGGTGGCTCATTTCTAGCAGGTCCTGGTGGAGTGCTGGACCACAGGCATGGCACTGTGCAGGGCCACTGGGTGTGGACCTCTGTGCAGTTCATGTGCCCACAGGGGCGTGGCCTGTTGTTGGCATGTGGGGCCATGGGTTCTGGGCTGCCAGATTGCAGGGGCTCTCTCCTCACATAGGTCCCACTGAGACTGCTACTGTGGGGCCTCTCAAGTGGTGTTGGTGCCCACTCTGAATTCCCCAGTGTGGGGGGTGGTGCTTGGCTGCTAGTCATGGGGCATGAGAGAGTGTCTGCTCTCCCTGCTCTCTCCTTGGCCCTGCAGGGGCTTTGTGGGGGCAGTTCCAGAGAAGCTGATCCTTGTGTAGACTGGGAGCTCTGGACTTGGAGAGCTCAGAATGACACCAGCTGTGACAACCTGGGAACAGATTCCAGTGGGTCCCTGCTGAGCTCACAGTCTGGTGCAATGTTACTATGTAGTCTTCAAACAGTTTCCTGATCAGTATGGAGGCCTGCGGTGGTGGTGGAGGCCCCCTCACAGCTGAGGTTACAGTGTCTGTGGGTGGAGCATGGAGCCCTGGGGCTCTCTTCTTTGTCCCTTCCCCATCTGTGGTTGTCTCCCCCAGGTACCTTCTGATGTTGGTGAATGGATCTCTCTGTCCCCTTCTCCTCCACTCTGAGTGCCTCTCTTTGCTTCTCTGGTGATTTACAATGCTCTTTTCAAGAAGCTCCATCTGTAGGTGAGCATCTATGGAAACTTTTGATCCTCCCCTTGAGAGCAACACGTGCAGGCTACTTCCAGCCTGACATTTTGGCCCTCCCCCATACCACATTTTCTTATCCATTCATTTGTTGATGGACACTTAGGTTATTTTTATTTTTTGGCTATAGTGAGTAATGCTGCAATGAATGTGGAATTGCAAATATCTCTTCAGTATACTAATTTTATTTTTTTTGAATATATACCCAGTAGTGGATCATAGGGTGGTTCTATTTCCAATTTTTTGAGAAACCTCCATACTGTTTTCCATAATGCCTGTATGAATTTACATTCTCATCATTATACAGAGGTTCCTCTTTCTCCACATCCTTGCTAACACTTGCCTCTTGTCTTTTTGATAGTACCTGTCAGTAGCTAACAGGTGTGAGGATACTCAGCAGAGAGAGCAGCAACTTTCTCTGAAAGAGGCACAAACTTCCTGACCACTGTTAGAGAAAAATTGCCCTGGGCAGAATTAAACAGGCAGGGAAGCCTATTGAAAAAGGGGAGAGAGATTGAACTCAGTTTCACTGAAACAAAAGGCAGGAAGGTTTTTACGCCCTGAGGTGAACTAGTAGAAAAGTACTGGAGAACATTAGTGGGGAGAAATTGGTCAATGTGATTAGGCCATCTGTGTTTGTTAATTGATTAGGCTAGTTAGGTAGTTAGGTTCCTATGATCCCACAAAGACTAGGAGATAGGGCTGATGCTTACATTTCGAAAGGATTGTTCTTAGGTCCTGGGGAAAGACATTCTTTGAGTTGTAAGACTCATAAGAGGCTGAAAAATTTATCTACATTTCAAAGGGGCAGAGAAAAGATTTGAAATTACCAGATTTCTAAAGTAAATTCTCTAAGAAAAGGGAGGTCGGGGGCCTATGGATAAGAAGAAAACTATTCAAAGTTTAGTCCAGCTGAGGAGACATGTTAAATAAGGTCATCTTTGTCACCACCCAGAGCTTTGTGGCAGGAGCAAAATGTGCAGATGATAATATATTAGATCTCATCAACCTTCTGGAAGCTTAATCATCTCTCTCTAGGTCCCAATATACACATGTATACATAATGTTAGAATAGTCCTACATGTAACTAGTATGGATAAATTTTGGGGCCACCTTACCTGAACCAAGGGCAGCCCATCATACTCTAAAATATGCATTGCTCAATGTGATTGCTAAAATATAATGCATAGACCCTTAGGAATAAAAAAACTCACTTATCCACTTCATCCATTTCAGATTAGATAGCCTTGCCCAAGTACATTTTTGAACTTAATCGACATTGATTCTAAACAGGGGTTAGTTTTTTAGATGGATCCAGAAGTCATGATAACAAGCCCATTGAGCAGTTAAGGGGCTTATCTGGCAAAAGGGTGAAATACTGAAGATAAATAATAATATTTACAGATTTTCTTTCTAATATTTTCATCATCATAATTATCAATTTTCTTATCACCATCAAAAATATTTATTGGTAATTTATAGTACATAGAAACCTGTGTCGGGCACAGGATAGGCAAAAAGTATAAGAGAATATAGAGCTTTTAAGAGTATGGCTCAAGAACAGAGGTGTATTCATTTTTTCTCTCTTCTGAGGATGGCTCAGTTGGTTGATTTTTCCATTTCTCCTGAAAGAAGTGATCTTTGTCAAAGTAAAAAAAATGCATTTTATTGAATTTCAACTGTGAACTTATTAGGAAAGTTGCATGGGAGGGATAAATTGAAAGTAGAAGGTTGAATAGATTTTCTGGAAAAGGCATGAGACTTGGCTTTTGTGAATCTATGGATGATTTCTTTTAGTCATAGATAGATGAGCAAAAAAGGAACATTTTTCAGATGATTTTATTTTAAAATACATTTTTATTCTTAGTTTTTCTTATTGCAGAAATAGCACATTCTCATAGTTAATATTTTTTAAACAATCTAGATATTACAGCAGTATATAATGGTGTAAAAAGTTAAAGTTCCCCTATAAACACCTCTACTTTTTCTTAATTTCCTCACAATTTAAATATATATATTTTTACATATTTTTAAATTTTTTGATAACATTTATTACTAATAGTGTTTTAACAAAATATAAGATTGTAGTACTCATATTCTTATTTATTTATTTTTTAAGAGATGGATCTCATGGTGTTGCCCAGGTTGGAGTGCAATGGCATAATCATAGTTCGCCACAGCTTTGAACTCCTGGGTGTTCTCCTGCCTTAGCCTCCTGAGTAGCTGGGACTACATGTGTGCGTCACCATGCTCGGCTATTAAAATAATTTTTTTTTGTAGATGGGGGTCTCACTTTGTTGTCCATGCTGGTCTGTAACTCCTGGCCTCCAGAAATCCTCCTGTTTCAGCCTCTTGACTCATGGGATTACAGGCATGAGTCAACATGCCTGGTCACACATTATTTTTAAACTTGCTTTTCTCTCCCACTTAACAATGTCTCAGACAACTTATTAGTGTCTGTAGCTATGTACCTGATTCTAAGAGTTATTTTCAGATTATTTTAAGTGTATGGTTTTCCTTGATTTTATATTAAAATCTGTTAATAATAATAATAGCAATTAGCACTTTACTTTTATATAGCTGAAGGAAGCTAAAATTGAATGAACATCTACAGTGTGCCACTACGATTCTAGGCCCTTTAGATATCATCTCTTTATTCTGCTAGAAAAATTTCAGTTTAGAGAAATCAAGTAACTTGTCAAACTAATTAGATATTTAGTGAATAATTCAAACCCAGATCCACATGACCACAAAGACCTTGATTTTTCTGTTACATGGTTCAAAGTGCTTTGAAATATGTTGGTTGGCTAATATATGAACATAAATATTAGGAGGAAATAACCGTACAAAATTACGTGCAACCCCTTTTAAGTATAGTTTGTTTAAATGGCACTTCAGATGGCAGATCATGATCCACTCAAAGCTTTCAGAGTTCTGTCTGTCAGATACCCCATAGTTTTGCACAGTCCCATTGTGTTTCTCCTATGATTGCTTGGGAGAGTCTCCAAGGGATTTTATTGTTAATACTTCTTCCACCCAGTTAAAGCTTTGGGGGATTAAAAGGGAACACTTCTTTACTAAAAATAGGAAAGCCTTGATTTAGTAACTCCCTGAAAAATTTTAGGCCATTCTTATTAAAGACATATGAGTAGCTTAATCAAGGGAAAAGTTCAAGATGGTGTGCTGCTAATCCTTGTGTAGGTGAGATTTAAAGTTACTATTATAATTTGATATGATAACATGGTAATCTGATGTCTCTTTAGAGGATCTTAATTATAGTATAGAGAAGATCTCACAAACTATAAATTGAAAGCTATGAAGACATATACAAATATAGATTTCTAAGAAGTAAAAATCAAGATCAATCCCTATCTTCAAAACAGCAAGGCTAATGGATTGTGAATAAACAATGTTGGCCTTTGTATGTTAATAAAAAGGTTAGAGATGCACCCATTCTTTATAGTAAATGGCTCATTTATGATTTTTGGTCTTTTCAGTCTGTTAGAATGCCACGGAAACTAGTCTGCTTTTGTGTCAGGAAGGGAGATCTGAGATTTATTTGCCCATGGAAGGGTCTTTAGGATAAGGTGGTGAAGGTCAAAGACAGACAAGGTGTTCTTGATTTAAACTTTCAAATGTGTCACTTTCTTTTTGCTTTTACAAATCTTAATTGTAAAGTAGATTCAAGTATCACATGGGTAATTGAACTAGATTAAACAATCAATATTATGTTTTCTCATGGTGGGTTTATATTAACAAATCATTCTACCCTGGGAAGATTGAGAAGGAGGAATGGTCAGATTAGGTATGTATTCATTGGAAAGCTGATCTTTCATTGCAAAGTTCAAACCCTAAATACTATTTTTCAGGGGGATTACCCACAAAGCTTATTTGATTCATTCATCCATCCATCTATCTACCCATCTACCCATCCATCCACCTATCCACAAGAAATTTGTTGGGATTCTGCCCTGTTCCAGGCTCTCTGTGTAGCCACTGGGGATGTAAGGAGAGAAAAACAATCATGTTCCCTGGCCTCTTGGAGTTTATAGACAGCTGGGGGAGAGAGACATCAGCAAGTGAACATGTAAAAAAAATCTATAATTATATTTTTATTATATTAAAATATATAATTGTGACACATGCTAGTGAGGAAATAATAGGTGCCATGAGAAGAACAATTCCTGCTTTGCACTCTAAATAATCCTCGAGTGGTTAATCTTTTCTCATGGTTTCGTGTACTTTACACAGACCAAATCTCCAATTTCATTCCTCTAGTCTTTAAAAAAATTTTTATTGATACATAATAATTGTACATATTTACAGGGTACATGTGATTTTGATACAAGCATACAATGTGTAATAATCAAATCAGGGTAATCAGGATATCCATTACCTCGAACATTTATCATTTTTTTTTGTTGGGAACATTACAAATCTTTTAGCTATTTTGAAATATACAATAAATTATTGTTAACCATATTTACTCTTCTGTGCTATCAAACTCTAGAACTTATTCCTTCTTATCTAACAACTGTATATTTGTACCCTCATTCCTCAAATCTTAACTTTCTTTCCAACTTCAGCTCTCCTACTTATTCTGAGCATTTCCTTTTGGATAAAGCACCAATACTAAAAAGCATTTTTGTAAACTCTCCCACAAAAAAAGTACCTGTATCCATCAGGGGACTGTCATGTTCTTGCTTGGTTAATTCAAAGTTGTCAAGTTTTCCCCCTCTTTTCTCAGTTCTCAACGTTGACCTCAGGCTCCCTGACATTTTCCCTTTTCTAGACTTTGTTTTGTGCTTTGGCTCACCTTCTGTTCTAATCTTCCTTCACTGCCAACCCATTTGATTAATACTTTTAGTCTTTTCCCATCCTAGGTATAAAATACACTCAGATGGCAGAATTATTAGCCTCAAGTTCTATTTTCTCCACATCATGCTCCCTTTAAAAAAATCTACTTGGTTTTTGGCTGATAAATATCCATGGGTCAACAACATTTGTATACATGTTGCCTTTAATGAAATTAAGCAATAACTTTGATGCAACCACCAGGTTTAAGTTACATACATGAGAGAATATTTTGGTTGATTTTAGTTTCCCAGTCCTTTGTGCTTTGTTTTTCTCCAAACTCTGGTTATAATATACTTGTGCCCAGAATTTTATAAATTAGAAGAGAAGGGCCTATACAGTCACATTGCTATTCATCTTATGTTGGTACAAGAGTAAGGGTTTTATGTAAATATGTGTATATATAAAAGAGGGAGTTCAGGGTATATAAACATATGATTATATTAATGATCCATGGGATATAAGTTGGGTAAGAAGAGAAAGAAGGGATGGGAAGGCAGGAGGGAGGGGATGGAACATGATACAACAGGTGAGTTGTTGGAGTTGAAAGTACTAGAGGTGCAAAGACGGAAGATGGTAGTTACAGAATAGAAATCTTGACATTAAAATTTTGGCAGAGGTTCAATAATTGGTTATTAGAATTTGACCATAAGAAAGAGTGGGGAAGTGGTGTAGAGGAAAAGATCACTGGATGTGAAGTAAAAGAACTAAAAGGCCAGGGTTTTGAATAAATCTCCTGTGTGATTGTGGGAATGATAAAACATTGTAGTGGTAGAGAAAAAGTCAGAAAGTTCCTGACACTCTCCAACTCATTGGAGCTGGGAAGTAAAATATTTAGTGATTGGAAGACACTGACTGGGAGAAACGATGGGAACTACAAAAAGGAGGAGTAGTGTTTGTTAATTCTAATGACACATACTTTAAGGAAGTTGTAGCTTCTGAGGGGAAGGGAAGAGAAAGAACCTGGTAGTGGCTATGAGGTTCCCATATATCCTACCTTCAGGTCCTGTGCTTCATGGGGGTGTGAGAGAAAAACACAGCAAAGGTTGGAAAGTCTACTTTGAAGAGCCCAGTCACTGTTAGAGAAATAGAGTGTCAGGAACTTTCTGAGTAGAGACCAAAGACCCACAGCATGTTGCTGATGACTGACCTGACCCTGAGTGTAGAGGGCACAATGGAAGGGCATGGGGGTGAGGGAGGGTGGGAGATCTAGTTCTATTAGGGGATATATAGAACTATATGGGTGTAAAAGTCTGGATGGTGATGGGTGACTTGAGAGCCCTGGACCTCTTTCACTGAAAGGAAAAAGGGAAATACTTCAATTTCTAGAGGGGAAGCAAAGTCATTTGTCACTTTAAATGATAGTATCCAAGTAGGGAAAATTTGTATTACAGATAAGCCACAGGAGATAGAAGTGTTTTCAAAAGTAAAAATAATTTTATGTCTTTCTAACTTAGGGGAAATAAACATGTATTTTTTCTAAGGAATTAGGTAAAGCTATAAAAAATGAATTCTTCAGTGTCTGGTGGTGCTTTGGATATGTGTATTGACATATTTTAGCCTCATATTTTCATAAATAATTCAGCAAAAATTTAGAAAAACTTCCTCTTTCAGTAATTTATTTTATCTAGTTTACATACCATGTGACATCTTAACGACACAAATTCTTTTCTAGAATATTTCACTGTAATGTCCTTCTTCAAAAGCAGGATTAATAATATAGAGGGCAAAGTTGATATAGTATAAAAGTCTCATGAGTGAAGCTTAAATTTATATGATCTGATTCTTTTTTTTACATATATATACACACACATATATATATAAATATACATATAATATATATATATATATATTTTTTTTTTAGAGATAAAGTCTTGCTCTGTTGCCCAGGCTGGAGTGCACTGGCACAGTCATAGCTCACTGTAGCCTTGACCTCCTAGGCTCAAGTGATCCTCCTGCCTCAGCCTTCTGAGTAGCTAAGATGACAGGTGTGCAATCATACCTGGCTAATTTTTAAAAATTTGTTTGTAGAAATGAGGGGCCTTGCTATGTGTCCCAGGCTGGTCTTCAAGTTCTTAGCCTCAAGTGATTCTCCTGCCTTGGCCTCCCAAAGCACTGGGATTACAGCTATTGCACCTGGCTGATATTTTGTTTCAATATTTAATTTGCTATTGAATCTCTGAAAGAAAGACTAAAGAAAATGATAAAAGCCCAGAACTAGTAAGGACTGAAGAGTTGACCTAATCTAACTGCCTGATTTTTGATTTTTAATATGGAGGGAAGCATATGAGTGTCTAAGATTTAATAGATGTGAATGAATGGGTTCTGGGAAGCCAGGATCAACACCAACCTGTGCCACTGTACAGAGATGCTGCCTGCCAAGTGCTGAGCTCATGTGGACTGAAGAAAAGCAGAGAGCTTTCTAATTCATGGGTAGGCAAACAGTAAGAAATAATTCTAGATGATTTTCTGACAACAACTGCCATCATTTATTTAGTAGTTTTATTCTGTGTCAGATACCTGTGTCAGTTACATCATTTTTAAAAAGTCTTAATTAGTTTATAGGTAAGACATTATCATTCTAATAGATGAAGAAATTAAAGACTGGAGAGGTTGCTAAAGGTTATCCTGCAAATAAATGGCAAGAATGAGACTCAACCTCAATCTATCTGACTCCTATTCCTACACCTTTAAGCACGCCACAATATTTCCTCTTATTCTTTTCTACCAGAACAAATTAAATTATAATTTTCAAAGAAATCCCTGAAAATCTACTAGCTTCTCACCTCTCCTCCACCCTAAAACCAAGCTTTGGTCTTCACAGGTGACTGTAGAGTTGTTTGTATTATGCTTTAAATTTTCTAAATTCTCTCATTTAACACTTAGTGAACTACGGCAGTGATGAAGGAGGAAGGTGATGGTTTAGAATGACTAATTAGGGAGTTCTCTTCTAATGAAACAATAAAATACTTCATAATTTCACTTGCTTCATCTTTGATGTCTTCCTAAATACTATAGAAAATTATTTTAAAGAAAAAAGGCATAATCACAGAGTTAAAGAGTAATATAGTTCAGAAAATTGTGGTTTTTAGATGGTGCTAGACACAGGTTGTGGACTGGTGTAGGTGAATTCTGTAATTTCAGAATTGGTGACATCAAATTGTTCATCATAGTAATAGGGAGATTCTGTAGTGTCATATATGTAGTCAGTATCAGCGTCAGTGCTATTGTAGGGAAGTTCTGTTGTTTCATACAACTCGGTAGTCATTGTGAATGCTGTGATGTCTCCTATATCAGCAGCAGAGGAGGTGGAAACAGTGGCATTTTGCACAGAAGTGGAAGAAGATGTGGTGCTAGTGGAAGTTGTAGTTGTGAGTGTGCCAGTTGTGCTGGAAATTATAGTTGGAGCTCCAGTAGTTGCATATACAGTGGTGATCTCTCGTGTGGTGAAAGGAATTGTTGTTTGGGTGGTGTTAATGAGAGGAGTGGTAGTAATGAAGGGAGGTGACTTTTGAGTAGTTGGATTTGGTATCTTTTGCCCAAGTGGACGTGGGCCTTGTCTTCGACTAGGTGACTGTGGATGTCTTCTTTGACTTGATGGTTGAGGATGTTTTCTTGAACCCAGTAGATGTGTACATTTTCTTCCTCTAAGTGGCTGTAGGTTAGTTTTGGTGTGACCTGGTTTATTTTGAACAAGTGCTTTTAGATTAGGCTTCATTTGTCCAGGTCGTTTTTTAACAAATTGGTTTTGACGTGGCTTGTTTAGGCTAGTTTTTTGTAGACTTTGTGGATTAGGATTATATTTAGTTAGTTGAAGCTGGTGCTGAAAGACTGTATTTGAAAGAGATTTGGGTGGTCTGACAACTCTTTTAGCAGATGGATTTGGAGGAGACTGTGATTTTTGAGGCTGTCTTTTAGAGTGTGATAATGGCCCAGGATGTAATGGGCTGGGTCTATTGCGAACAGTTGATTTGGAATAGGGTCTTTTTTGAACAAAGTTATTTTGATGAGTTTGTGGCTGCCTAGAACTGCTTTGAGTTTTTGAACCATACTTGATTGAGTTTAGTTTTGGTTGGCTGGCCTTATTTGAATGATTTTGGAGTTTTGTCAGTTTTTTGGGGGCAGATGACTTTAAAATAGTTTGCTTTTTGGGAAGAAGTGACTTTGAATAAAAAATAGTTGATCTACTTAGTGACTGGCCGGCTAAATTTTGATGATGTTGAAGCAAGATGGATCTTTGTGGATTTGGACTTGGAAAAGACTTGACTCGGGCAGATGGTGAGCGAGATAGCACTTGACCAGGTGAGCGTAACTGTCTTTGATTGAGCCCATTGTTCTTTTCTTGACTCTGACTGGCCTGAATATAGACATAGGTAAGATCAATTGCACTTAATATCTCTATTGCAAAATCTTAAATTATGAAGAATTAAGAACATTTGTTCCTAATAATCTAATAGATATGGTTCAGGTCATTATAAAAAAAAAGGCTTAGTTTAAAGGGATGAGCATCTGCTTTCTCTTTTTATCTCTTTATAAGATATTTGTTACTGGTACAAATAAAGATAAGCCTTGGACCATTCATGCCTATTATGTGTATGCATGTACTCAATGTTGTTTTTCCACATAATCTTAACAGACTCCCTCATTTTGAATTAATTTCTCCCTCTTCTGTAGAACTTTGTTTTTATTTCTATAATAACATCAATCAGGGCTTTGCATTAAAAAATTAAATTATTTACCTAAATTGTAAGCTACTAGAGATTTTAAAATGAGTTGTAAACTTTCAGGAAGAAATATTTGTCTTTTTGTTCATCATTGCATCACCATAGGTCTTAGTATAATTTTTGGTATGTGTTATCCTCTCAATAACTTAGTCTTGAATAAATCTTTCTTTATTGAAAAGGAAGTTTAATTTAAGATAATTATATTACTTAAAAATGATAAAATATTCAAGAAATATTTATTTACATAAGTCTCAATAAAACACTTGTTGCTGACATACTATATTTGAATCTTCATAAAGGAATTCATATATAAATTACTGTTGTCACTCACAATTCCCCATTAATAATTTTGTTAACATCATACAATCTTAGTATTGGGAGACACTTTAAAGATTATCTAGGCCAAGTCCTATATTCAATAAAATTGAATGTGAAGCAAAATTGTGGGTTCACTTAGGTTGAATAAAAAGTTATACATATAATGAACACATATATGTTCATTGGAATAGGGTCTTTTTTGAATAAAGAAGTTTTCTATTAAGAATTAGTACTTATATCCCTTTGCTAACTCATCAAAAAAGTCACTTCAGCATGACACTGAGTCAAATAGAATTAAATTAAGTTGAGAAAAAAGCCACAAGTATCTTTTAGTACCTTCAACATCTTTCTTAATTTTTAATGATTAAGAAAAACTTATGTAAAATTTTTATGTATATAAGAAAACAATAAAATTTCATTCATATCATTAAGAAAGAAATGTAGATACTTGTGGAATAAATGAACAGAAAGGAGGAATAAAAGATAAATTTGGGTAAATCTGACTGCACTTTTCATTCTACACACTTTCTCTGTTGATCCTGTTCATTCATTTGTTAAGTATTTAGTAAGTATCTATTGTTAAACATTTGCTAGTGCTTGTGATATATTACTGGACAAAACAGATAAATTGCTGGCCTAATAAGAGTTTATATTTTAGCAGGTGGAGACATAATAAACAAGATAAAAAAGAAAATTATATACTATGCTAGGAAATCACAAATGCTGTGGTAAAAACTAAAAATGGGAAGGGGATGAATAGAAGTGCTGGGGTGGGAAAATTTTCAATTCAAATAGGATAGGCAGGAAAGAATTCACCACCAAAGTCACATTTGAGCAAAGACTTGAGGGAGTTGAGGGAGCAAGCTATGTAAGTTCTGGGCAAAAAGTGTTCCAGGCAAAGAAAACGGCAAATGGAAAGGAAATGGGGCAGGAACTTATCTGAGCAACAATGGACCAGTGTGACTGAAATGAAGGGAGTCGGGGGAGAATAGTAAGAGATGATGTCAGAGAGGAAGTGGGGGTCGGAGAAGCAATCATGGAGGCTTTTGTAGGACACTGTAAATACTTTGGTTGATAGTCAGAGTGTGATGGGAGAGTTTGAGCAGAGCGTTGGCATGATTCAGCTTGGCGTCTGTGTTGAACAGAGACTGTAAGAGCAATGATGGAAGAAGGGAGACCAGATGAGAGATCCTTGAAATGGGTTAAATGAGAGACTATGGTGGTTTAGATCAGGATGGTAATAGTAGAGGTCATGAGATGTTGGTGATTCTCAATAAATCTCACAGCATTTGTTTACAGAGATGAGCAGTATAAAAGAAAATGAGGAAACAAAGATAATTCCAGAATTTTTGACCTGTGCAACTAGAAGATGGAATTGCCACTAACAGACATGGAAAATTGTAGGAGGGGCTGGGTGAAGGTGGGAATGGTGAGGAGCTACGTTTTGGATACAAGAAGCTTATTGGACGGTGAAAAGAGGGTTGGATGGATAACTTCTGAAGTTCATGGAAGAGGTCTGGCTAGAGATGTGAATTTTGGAGTCATCAGCATGTAGAAGCTGTTTAAAACTGTAAACCTGGATTAAAGTCACCTAGAGGATGAATGTAGATAGAAAAAAGAAAAAGTTTGGGGACTGAGCTCTAAGGCATTCCAACATTAAAAGGTCAAGCAGATAGGAAGGAATAGGCGAAGTAAACGGAAGGAGATGGCCAATCACAGCTAATGAGAATGGTCTAATAGAGAGTGAGCAACTGATGAGATAAGAGAGAAAGGGGAGCACTTGGGGTGATGTCTTTGTGTAGGCAATAAGGCAAGGGATCTAGTGCATAAGTGGAGAGAGTTGTCTTAGCAAGGAGTTCACGCTGCTCAGAACACACAGGTATGATTGAGAGTAGGTAGGTATAGATATGGCAGTGGGAACTTATGAAGGTTCTTTTTTAGTTGTTTTTATCTTTTTCAGTGAAATGGGAAGTGGGTAATTTGCCAGGAAAGAGAATGGAGGAGAAGGTGTTGGAGGTGTGAGGAGAGAGGAAAGGTTCTAGTTATCTAGAGGAGGGAGAAAGTGTATGAGTGAGAAGTTGAACAAGGAGGTGATAATGAGAGACCATGGACTCTAATTTGGCTAAGGAGAAAACTAAGGACACGAGGAAAGTTAAGGGCAACAAAATAGGCTCAAAGGATTTAGGGCAGCAGAGGGAAGAGGGCTGGAAAGATTGAAGTGTTGGTTGGGGAGTGGCCAATAAGATCATTTGAGAAAGCAGGATCAGCAACTGAAAGGACAGGGGTTTGGAAGGATTTTCTACGTGGACATTGAAATCTCCAGGAATTAAGACAAGAATAGCATCAGACAGTGACAATGAGCCAGGTGCTAAGACCTTTGAAGAATGAGGGCCAGTAACTTGGGCCAACTGATGACTGTAACTATATAGGCTGGTGGGTGGTATAATAAGATGATGTAAAATTCAAAGCAAGTGTTTTTCAGGTGTGTGGGAGGAAAGACTGGGCTGGAGGCAGTAATCAGAAGCAAGGAGATCAGCTGTCACGCCTCCCGGTCTAGGGGAGTGAAGGAAGGGGAAGGAAATCAGCTTCCACTTAAGAGAGGTGCAGGGAAAGCCAGTTTCTAAGGGAAGAGAGTGATTTCAGTTATAGTGAGAGGGCATTTGGGAGCATTTAGAGAAGATAGTTAGGAGGTAGTCTATCAAACTCATAGCTTCTATTCTTCCCATATGCTACAGGTTCTTAAAGTTGCATTTCCTCACCAGCATTCTCTCCTTAGTTCTGAATTACTGCCAATGTGATGAGATGAGGATAGTTAAAAAAAAAAAAAAAGAAAAGAAAAACTCCTCGGTTTATGTTATATTGAGACTGCTTTATTTGTTTAAAATTATACCAGAACATATAGAGTTGTCACTCAGTATCCATGGGGGATTGGTGCCAGGACCCTCCATGGGTAGTAAAATCCATGGATGTTCAAGTCCCTTATATAAAATGGCATAGTATTTGCACATAACCTCTGCACATCTTCCTGTATACATTAAATCATCTCAGATTACTTATAATACCTAATACAATGTAAATGCTATGTAAATAGTTGTTATACTGTATTGTTTCAGGAATAATGACAAAAAAGTCTATACATGTCCAGTACAGATACAACCATCTATTTTTTTCTGAACATTCCGATCCATAGTTGGTTGAATTCATGGATGCAAGGCCCACAAATAGGAGGGTCAACTGTATATATAAATAAATATTTTGATTTAAAGTAGTCCCTTGATAGCTTATGTTCCTGTTTCAACAATATTGTTGTTGCTCTAAAGCAATATTGGAGCTCTTTTTGACAATTTGCCTTCAGAGCTGATTTAAGTGCATGTGAAAATTTATATATTTTATTTATCATCATATAGATTATGCATCACTTTACTATAGTGTTTGGAGTCAAAGATGAACTACGGTGAAAACTTCAAAGAGATTATTGAAGTCACTGTCCGGTACCAGAATTAGATAAGGATGGAGTATAATTGTGATTAATGGAACTTACCGAGAAGCATACACTTAGAACCCAAAGAATTAGGAATAAGATTTTCATGCTTAATTTCTATGCCCTGAAAAAAGCCAGAATGATTATTGTTAGTTGCATTGGTTAATACATTGGAACAAAATTCTAACTTATTCAAAAGGCATAGTTTGAGAAAGTCTCATATTTATTATAGGGATGAGTCTATGGGTGATGAAGGATATTTAAAATATAAATAAATGTAAAGAATCAACCTCTTTTTTCTTTTTTAATGTTTATGGAAAAGAGATCAAATAAATTGAGTACTCCTGATATTTTTGGAAAGAGCATTCGTTTTTCCTGCAATTACTGTTCAACATCTGTAAGATATTCAGGGACAAGGAATGTAACAAAATCCAATTTCTTTTTCTTTTTTTTTAGAGATGGGGCCTCACTATGTTGCCCAGTGGCTATTCACAGGTATGATCATAGTGCCCTACGGCCTCAAACTCCTGGGCTCAGGCAATCCTCCTGTCTCAGCCTTCCAAGTAGCTGGGAAGAGATTTGTGCCACCGTGCCCAGCAACAAAATCCCATTTCTATTTATCATCTGGTTTTTGAACAGCCTATCTACAAAGTAGAACTCCCCTGTCCTATGAAGATTCTTGCATGCTTGCAAAGAAGTATCCTCAGAACAAAGAGGATATATTTGGGCAATATATCCTACCCATCTCTAAATGAGAAAAAGAAAACTTCACAGGAAAGGTTTAAAATCCTGGAAAATTATTACTAAAGTATTAATTTTAATGAGTGGTACAATTTTAAGTTACACATAGGATTTCTTTTATGCAGCAGACATTTCTAAGGCAGATTATGGCTATATATTCAGTGAATGAGGAAGTGCATTGTCATTTTCTTTATTGGGCTGAGAATGAAAAATCATACCTAAAGATTGATACAAGAGTGAGGATTTTTGAAATACATTGTATGCAAGTTTACCTTCCTCTGTGCCTGCAAATCAGTTTAGATTTTTTATCCAAGTAAAAGAAAAGTTAGTTTAGTTCATTTTAGATAGGAAAAAGAAATTGAAATGCTCACTCACTTAAAAAAGTTAAAAACAATATATATAAAATTCTTATATATTTAAGAAATCATTAAAACAAAATTTAGTTCCATATAATGGGGTGTCATCAAAGAAATACAGACACATGGAAAAGAGTTGTGGTGGGATAGAAAAGTGTAAGGGAAAGAGGAGTAGGGGAAAGGGGGAGTGAGAGAAAGAAAACAGTGGGGTCGGGAGGGCCCCCTCTTCTCACTGCAAGCATCTGCCTTGAGCAGTCTCATCCAGTCTCCGCCTTCAACTGCCACCTCCACGCTATTGTGTCCCAAAGCTGTACTTATCCAGCGTCTGTCTCTTTGAGCTGCAAAACTGTACATCCCACATCCACTCACTTTTCTATTCAGGTGTCCAATAGGGGCTTCAAACTGACATCACCAAAACTAAACTAATAACTTGTCTTCTTCCCCCACCCCACCCCACCCCACCCCATCTCCTCCTATAGCCCCTTCTGAACGAATTACACCACCATTCACACAAGTTTTCAAAGCAAAAGACTGGAAGTCACTTTTGACTTCTCACTTGTCAAAACCCTTCTTCCTCCTTGCTGCTTCCCCCACACTCCCCACACCCTAACAGAAACTGGATCAACTCTGCTCATTTCATTAACATTTCCTGATCCTATCCTTTGACTTATTCCCTGTCCCTAGCTGTAGTTCAGTTTCTCATAATTTTTCAATGTGTTATTGTAATTGCTTCCAAACTGAAGCCCTACTCCAGCGTCCACTCTTCCTTCATCTGCCTACCAGCTGCGGCCAGAATGTTTTTTCAAAACTGCAAATGCAGGACATTTACTCATTTTGCTGAGTATCTCCCATGTATACATGAGGTATTCATGTTAAAAAGACAAGCAAATGCATTCATGATGCTCTCCTGTTTAAAATCCTTTGTTGACTTTCCACAGCCTCAGGATGAAATCCAAATTCTTTAGGGTGACATGCAAGGTCCTCCCCATTCTGTTCAAATTTTTTTTTTATATTTGCTACACCAACATAGAGGGCTTGAAGTTTTCTAAACACACTATGCTCTCCTCACCTCTGTTTCTACTACCTGGACTCTGCACTGGCTTCTCTGCTTCCTGTTGTTCCCATGATTAGATAATTACTATTTATCTTTCAAAGCTTTGCTTGGCTGTGGCCCCCAAGCCTTCCTTTTCTCTTACATTGCACCTAAACTAAACTATACATCACCTAAACTATATTGTATTAGCTATTTGTTTCCCTAGACCACCCCTACCTACTCTCAGACTGAGACTTTCTTCTTAAGATTGGAACTTAAAAAAAACCTCTTGTATTTTTAGGGAGAATGGCAAAGTACCTTGCATATAGCAAGCGTTAAATATAAGTTTCTTGAGTGCAGGCTAGAGTGAGAGGGAGGATCAGTAGGTTTTGAAGCAAATGTTTTAAGTGCTCTTATCTATCATGCTGTTCATTTGAATAACTTACAATATACTCTTTGTGATAGGATTTAAGTATAGACTAAATCTTAGTTTTTTGTTTTATCTTTACATTGGAAGATGACCATTATCTCATTTAAAACTGAAATTTCTTTGAAGTGGAAAAGGTTCTTTTTCCTATTGAAGCTTGAAGAGTTTGCACACACAAAGAAGTAACTGGGGTTTTACACAATGATTTCCTAAGTTCAGATGTTTCAGTTACTTCATTTGTAATAACATTTTCTTTATTGTTTGAGAGATAACAGCTGCCTAAAGATTACGTTTAGATGCACGTTTAATTATTGAAATTGTTTGGTTAACTAATTTCCTTTTTGATCTTCTAGGGTTGTGGGCATACTAAACCATGAGAATACAAAATATCACAGTAAACAAATACCCGCAGGAATAAAATAATCCTTCATGTTTGGCACAGAATAGAAAATAAACCATAGAGGATGTGTTGAAAGTTTTGTGCTACAACATTTATTTTGGCAAGTACTAATTTATTTTGTTTCCTATCACCTGTTCAGGTAAACATTACAGAAAATTAACTATCCTAGGAAGAAAAGTTTATTCAAAGGAAAATTGGCTGGGAACATGGTAAATGATACATATTTATGGCAAGTCTATTATATGGCAGGAGTATGCTGTTAATTAAGGATCCAAATAGTGAGCCAAACAGAATCCTTCTCTCTCAATGGAGCAAGTGAGGGAGTCAGGCATTAATTAAATAAACATATATAAATGAATACCCAATTAGAAAGTGTGATGAGCAATGGCTCCGTGACAGAGCACGTAATGGGACAATGCAGATCAGAAGAGGTGAGGCATGGATAGGGAAGAACACTTTGGTCAAGTGACATAGATGCTGAGACCTGCAGAGTGAGTAAAGGTAGGTCGACAATGAGTTGTGGCAAGAGAGTTCAAGGTAAACCCTGTTTAGGAAGACAGCTAAACTTAAAGTGGAGTCCAGAGCGGCTGGAGGGCAGTGGTCAACAGGGGGAGTGGTTGAGATAAAGCTGGAGGGGAGCCAGCGGCAAGGCAATGAAGGGCTTTTTAAACTATGGCGAAGTTCTGCATTCTGTATTTCATCTTAGTTATAAAGGTTGTTTCCGAAATAACTGTCCCCTAGATACGCAAAACTCTTTTCTTTGCCACACTCAGTCACTGAAAATTTTAAATCTTAAAAAAAGGTCATCTCACTTCTTTCTGTTAGGGCACATTTGAGTTTTAGGATTGGCTGCAATTAATATTTCTTGGCATTTCTCATATGCATTCTTGATTAAAAACTCAATTGTAAGCTGAAGGAGTTTAGGTAAAGTCCTTATTTACAAATATCCACGTACTTACCTTAGTAGAGGTTCCCTCTTGTTGGGTTGGCCTTTATTAGTTACTGTGTATGAGCTTCCACTTGATGGTAACTAGAAATTAAAAGGATTAACACGGAGAAGTTGAAGAAAAATATTGGTGATTATATATGACCCTCCTACTGGATTCCTATTGGTGATGAAAAAAGGTTTGATGAATTCATTTCTGGACTGATGATCTTTTCTTAAACAAAGGATAGTTGTAGTGAGTGGAAATTGGCAGGCATACTTTGCATATATTTTTTTTTCTTAAGCAAACACAAACTCATATTCTTCCAGGGCACAAATTGTACTTGCAGAGTCAGTTTTGAAAATTATCTAAACTCTTTTTGCATTCTAGGGAGTGTATCCTCAGGAAGACCTTTAGTTGATAGAAACTTATTGTTCTTGGTGTCTTTTAATATGATTTTACACAGAGTCTAATATGCTTTTAGGAGGAACTAAAATTTCAGGAGAATTTAATATATTGACTTTTCCTAGAAATGACATCAGGTTGATGATATTCACTTGAGTCTTTGAATAAAACCCTTTATCATTTCAGCTTGCACTGAAAAGGAAAAGCTCACAAACTTCATTAACCTAGATTCTCAGCCTCATGCTCAAGAATAGGTACTTACCATAAAAATTAGTGGCAAAATTAATTGAACAGAGTTGAGCTAAATATTCTCAGATTTATTTCAGAAAAGACTTTTAAAGCATCTGTTAAAAGAAACCTTGAATCCTCTGAGCTGATGATGACTCTGACATTTACTAGGCTAAACTTGATCTCATTTTACTTTTTTTGCTTATTTCAAAATATTAAAGGGGTACAAATGTTTTTGTTACATGAATACCTTGTATAATACTTAAGTTGGGGCTTTTACAAATAAAATATTCTGCCGGTCCCCAGAATAGAGTTCATTGTACCCAATAGGTAAGTTTTTACCTCTCACTCCCCTCCCCCACCTTTTGGTTTCCAGTGTCTGTTACATTTCTTTGTGCCCATGTGTGCCCGTTGTTTAGCTCCCACTTACTAGTGAGAACATGTGGTGTTTGTTTTCCCTTCCTGAGATACTTCACTTAGGATAATGGTCTCCAGTTCCATCCAAGTTGCTGCAAAAGACATTATTTCATTCCTTTTTATGGCTGAGTAGTACTCCATGGTGTACATATACACCACATTTTCTTTATCCACTCAAGAACTGACAGGCACTTAGGTTGATTCCACATCTTTGCAATCGTGAATTGTGCTGTGATAAACATTCAACTGCAGGTGTCTTTTTAATAAAATGACTTCTGTTACTTTGGGTAGATGGCCAGTAGTGGGATTGCTGGATCAAATGGTAAGTCTACGTTTATTTCTTTGAGGAATCTCCACACTGTTTTCCATAGAGGTTGTAGTAATTTGCAGTCCCATCAACAGTGCATAAGTGTTAAGTGTTCCTTTCTCTCTGTATCCAAGCTAGCATCTATTGTTTTTTGACTATTTAATAATGGCCATTCTTTCTTTTTCTTTTTTTCACTACACAATGTAGGTATTCAAATGATGGCCATTGTGACAGTAGGAAGGTGTTATATCATGGTGGTTTTAATTTGCATTTCCCTTATGATTAGTGATGTTGAACATTTTTGATATGTTTGCTGGCCATTTGTCTTTTGAAAAACTTTTGTTCATGTCTTTTACCCACTTTTTAATGGGGTTCTTTATTTTTTTCTTATTGATTTGTTTGAGTTCTTTGTAGATTCTGGATATTAGCCCTTTATCAGATGTACAGACTGCGGATATTTTCTCCCATTCTGTAGGTTGTCTATTTGCTCTGTTGATTATTTCCTTAGCTGTGCAGAAGCTCTTAAATTAATTAAGTCCCATTTATTTATTTTTGTTATTGCTGCTTTTGCCTTCTTTTTATAGTTCCTTGAGATGTGACATTAGGTTGTTGATTTGTGATCTTTCTGTCTTTTTGGTGTAAGCATTTAAGGCTATGAACTTTCCCCTTAGGACTGCTTTTTCTTTATTCCATAGATTTGGAAAGCTTTGTACCCCCTTTGTCATTTAATTTGAGGAATCTTTCATTTCCATCTTAATTTCATCATTGACCCAGGGATTGTTTAGCAGTAGGTTGTTTAATTTCCATGACTATGTGTAGATTTGAGTGTTTCTCTTGGAATTGATTTCTAGTTTTATTCCACTATGCTCTGAGAAGATACATGGTATGATTTTGATTTTTTTTGAGTTTGCTGAGACTTGTTATGTGGCCATTGTTGATTTAAAGTCTATTTTGTGCAATATGAGAATAGCTATACCTGCTCGCTTTTGGTTTCCATTGGTGTGGAATATTTTTTTCCATCCCTTTACTTTGAGTCGGTGTGAGTCCTTGTGAGTTAGATGTGTTTCTTGGAGACAGCATATGCTTAGCTTGTGTTTTTTCATCCATTCAGCCAGTCTTTGTCTTTCAAGTGGGGCATTCATACCATCCACATTCAGTGTTAATAGTGATATGTGGAATACTGTTCTGTTCCTCATGTTGAATGATGGTTTGTTTTCCCTCTTGTGATATTGTTTTATAAAAGTTGTGAGCTTTAACTTTCAGGTGATTTTACACTGCTTGGTATTTATTGTGCTGTTCCTTGTGTAATGCACTCTTGAGCATTTCCTGTAGGGCACATCTAGTAGTGACAAATTGCCTCAGTGTTTTCTTGTCTGGAAGAGCCTTTATTTCTCCATTATTTATGCAACTTGGTTTTGCAGGATACAAAATTCTTGGTTGGCAGTTGTTCTGTTTTAGAAGATTCAAAATGGGGGCCCCAATCCCTGTGGCTTGTAAGGTCTCCACTGAGAAGTCTGCTGTTAGTCTAATCAGTTTTCCTTTGTAGGTTAGTTGTTGCTTTCATCTTGTAGCTTGTAGAATTTTCTCCTTCATTTTGACTTTGGCCAGGTTGATGACTATGTGTCTTGGAGATACCCTACTTGCTATGAATTTTCCCGTTGTTTGACAATCATCTTGTATCTGGATATCTGAATCTCTGGTGATACCAGGAAAGTTTTCCTCAATAATTCCCTGAATAGGTTTTCTGTGGTTTTTGCTTTTTCTTCTTCTCCCTCAGGTATACCCATAACTCATGTATTGGCTCACTTCACATAGTCCCATATTTCTCTGAGTGGTTCATTTTTCTTTACTCTTTTTTCTGCATCTTTTTAAAAAAAATTTTAAATTTTATTTTATTTCAGAATATTATGGGGGTACAACACTTTGGCTATATATATTGCCCATGCACTGTCTGTGTCAGAGATACAATCATGGACATCCCCCAAACTGTGCTCCCTGCATCCATTCAGTGAGCATTTTCCCATCCCCTCCACCTCCCTCCCGCCTCCCCACCCCCTGATGAATATTATTGCCATGTGTGATGTAAGTGTTGATCAGTTAGTACTGATTTGATGGTGAGTACCAGTGGTGCTTGTTTTTCCATTCTCGTGACACTTTGCTTCAAAGAATGGGCTCTAGATCCAACCAGGATAATACCAGATGTGTTAATTCACCATTGTTTTTTATTGCTGAGTAATACTCCTTGGTATACATATACCACATTTTATTAATCCACTCGTGTATTGATGGGCACCTGGGTTGTTTCCACATCTTTGCAATTGTGAATTGTGCTGCTATAAACATTCATGTGCAGATATCTTTATTATAGAATGTCTTTTTTTCCTTTGGGTAAATACCCAGTAGTGGGATTGCTGAATCAAATGGTAATTCTACTTTTAATTCTTTAAGGTATCTCCATATTACTTTCCATAGAGGTTGTACTAATTTGCAGTCCCACCAGAAGTGTATGAGTGTTCCTATCTGTTCACATCCCCACCAACATTTGTTGTTTGGGGAATTTTTGATATAAGTCAATCTCACTGGAGTTAAGTGATATCTCATTGTGGTTTTGATTTGCATGTCCCTGATGATTAGAGAAGTTGAGCAATTTTTTATATGTTTGCTGGCCATTATTCTGTCTTCTTTTGAAAAGTTTCTGTTCATGTCCTTTGCCCATTTTTTAATAGGGTTGTTTGATTTTTTCTTGTTGATTTTCCTAAGTTCTCTATAGATGCTGGTTATCAGCCCTTTATCAGATGTGTAGCATGCAAATATTTTCTCCCATTCTTTAAGTTGTCTGTTCACTCTAGTGATAGTTTCCTTGGCTATGCAGAAGCTTTTTAATATGATCAGGTCCCATTTATTTATTTTTATTGCTGCTATGATTGCTTTGGGGGTCTTCATAAATTCTTTACCTAGGCCAATGTCCATAAGAGTTTTTCTGATGTTTTCTTCTAGAATTCTTATGGTTTCATGTCTTAGGTTTAAATCAGTTATCCATCGTGAGTTGATTTTTGTGAGAGGTGAGCGGTGTGGGTCTAGTATCAGTCTTCTACATGTGGCTGTCCAGTTTTCCCAGCACCATTAATTGAATAGGGAATCTTTTCCCCAGTGTATGTTTTTGTGTAATTTGTGAAAGATCAGATGACAGTAGGAGGATGGTTTTATATTTGGGTTCTCAGTCCTGTTCCATTGGTCCATGTCTCCGTTCTTGTGCCAGTACCATGCTTTTTTGGTTACTATAGCCTTGTAGTATCACTTGAAATCTGATAGATTGATGCCTCCTAATTTGTTCTTTTTGCTTAAGATTGCTTTGGCTAGAGGGGGTCTTCTCTGGTTCCACACAAAGCATAGAATTATTTTTTCTACATCAGCAAAAAATGATGTTGGTATTTTGATAGGGACTGCATTGATTCTGTAAATCACTTTAGGTAGCAAAGACATTTTTACTATGTTGATTCTACCTATTCAAGAGCATGGTGGGGTTTTCCATCTATTTACATCCTCTGCAATTTCTTTTCTCAGTGTTTTGTAATTCTCTCTATATAGGTCTTTGACCTCCTTAGTTAGATACGTTCCTAAATATTTAATTTTCTTTGGTGCTATTGTGACAGGTATTGTGTCTTTACTTTGTTTCTCGGCTTGACTGTTATTGGCGTATATGAAGGCTATTGATTTGTGTGCATTGATTTTGTATCCTGAGACTCTATTTGAATTCATTTATCAATTCCAGTAATCTCTTGGTTGAATCTTTGGGATTTTGTAGATATAATATCATATAATCCACAAAGAGTGAAAGTTTGACCTCTTCTGCCCCTATTTGGACACCCCTGATTTCTCTCTCTTGTCTTATTGCTCTGGCAAGGACTTCCAGCACTATGTTGAATAGAAGTGGAGATAGTGGCCAACCTTGTCTGGTTCCAGTTTTAAGGGGGAATGCCTTCAATTTTTCCCCATTCAGTATGATATTGGCTGTGGGTTTATCGTATATGGCTTAAATAGTTTCTAGGAATGAGCCATCTATGCCTATATTGTTAAGAGTTCTTATCATAAAAGGCTGCTGGATTTTGTCAAAAACCTTTTCTGCATCTATTGAAAGGATCATATAATCTTTGTTCTTGCTTTTATTTATGTGGTGAATTACATTTATTGATTTGCATATGTTGAACCATACTTGCATCTTAGAGATGAAGCCCACCTGATCGTGATGAATTATTTTTTTGATGTACATTTGAATTCAGTTTGGCAGGATTTTGTTGAGAATTTTTACATCTATATTTATAAAGGATATCAGTCTGTAGTTTTCTTTGCTTGTTGTGTCCTTTCCTGGCTTTGGTATCAAGGTGATATTGGCTTCGTAAAAAGAGTTTGGGAGGATTCCATCCTTCTGGATGTTTTTGAATAATTTCTGCAGTGTAGGCACCAGTTCTTCTTTGTAGGTTTGGTAGAATAGGTGTGAACCCACCTAGTCCAGGACTTTTTTTGTTGGAAGATTTTTTATTACTGCTTCAATTTCGGTGCTTGATATTTGTCTGTTTAGGAATTCTATTTTTTCCTGGTTGAGCCTAGGGAGGTAGTGTGTATCTAAGCATTTGCCCCTTTCCTCCACATTTTCATGTTTTTGGACATAGAAATTTTTGTAGTATTCAAAGATGATGTTTTGTATTTCCATGATATTAGTCGTGACCTCTCCTTTTTCATTTCTAATTGAGCTTATTAGAGTCCTTTCCTTTCTGCTTCTGGTTAACCTGGCAAGTGGCCTGTCTATTTTGTTTATCTTTTCAAAGAACCAACTTTTCATTTTATTAATCTTCTGTATTGTTCTTTTGTTCTGAATTTCATTTAATTCTGCTCTGATCTTGGTTATTTCTTTTCTTCTGCTGGGTTTAGGATTGGTTTGCTCTTCCTTTTCCATTTCCTTAAGATGATTCATTAGTTTACTTATTTATGACCTTTCTGTCTTTTGGATGCAAGCATTTAAGGTGATAAGTTTTCCTCTCAGGACTTCTTTTGCTGTATCCCACAGATTTTGATAATTTGTGTCCCCCTTATCATTTAGTTTGAAGAATCTTTTGATTTCAGTCAGAATCTCCTCCTTGACCCAATAGTCATTCAGCAACAGATTGTTTAATTTCCATGTGTTTGGATGAAAATGTGGGTTTCTGTTGGAATTGATTTCTAGTTTTATTCTGCTGCGGTCTGAAAAGATACATGGTATGATCTCTATTTTTTTGAATTTGTTTAGATCTGTTTTGTGGCCTAGGAAGTGATCAATTTAGAGGAAGTTCCATGAGATGATGAGAGGAACTTATATTCAGCGTTATTTGGGTGGAGTGTTCTATAGATGTCTGTTAGGCCCAAATATTTGGTAGTCCTGTTTAGGTCAATTATTTCTTTGCTTATTTTCTGTTTGGAGGATCTGTCCTGTTCTGTCAGTGGGGTGTTGAAGTCCCTAGATATTATGGCATTGCTATTTATTATGTTGTCTAGATCAAGCAGTATTTGCTTTATGTATCTGGCTGCTCCTGTGTTGGGTGCATAAATATTTAGGATTGTTAAATCTTCTTGTAAGATTTTTCCCTTCACCACTGTATAGTGTCCAAATTTGTCCTTATTTACTTTTGTTGGTTTAAAGTTTATATCATCTGAAATAAGGATGGCTACTCGAGATTTCTTTTGGTTTCCATTAGCCTGGAAAATTGTATTCCATCCTTTCATCTTGAGGCTGAATGAGTCCTTATGTGTAAGATGTGTTTCCTGGAGACAACAGATACTTGGCTTGTATTTTTTAATCCATTCAGCCAGCTTATGTCTCTTCAATGGGCAAATCAAGCCATTTACATTTATTGAGAGAGTTGATTTTTGGGGTAGATTTCTGTTTATTCTGTTGGATAGTCTCTTGTTCCGTTTTACCTCCTGAGTCATTGTGAAATCTGGGTTCTGGAGTTTTAGCTTTTGGGTGGTTTTACATTGGTGGGTGTCTGTTGTGCTGGTTAGGGTACAATGCAGGTCTAAGCACTTCTTGCAGGGCCGGTGTGGACTTTGCAAATTCTATGAGTGATTGCTTGTCTGGAAAAGTCTTTATTTCTCCCTCATATAAGAAGCTTAGTTGGTCAGGATAAAGAATTCTGGTTTGGCCTTTATTTTGTTTTAGAAGACTGTGGATGGGTCCCCATTCCCTTCTGGCTTGTAAGGATTCAGCTGAGAAATCTGTAGTTAATCTGATAGGTTTCCCTTTGTACGTTACCTGCTGTATTTGCTTCACAGCTCTGAGGAGTGCCTCTTTGTGTTTACTTTGGTCAGTCTAATAACTATGTGACATGGTGAATACATTTTCATGTTGAATCTCCCAGGAGTCCTGTGTGCTTCTTGTACTTAGATATTGAGATTTCTGGCTAGGCCGTGGAAATTTTCCTCTATTTTTCCTTCAAATAGATTTCCAGCCCATGCGAATTTTCTTACTATCCCTCAGGGATGCCTATGATCCTTATGTTTGGCCTCTTTATACAATCCCACATTACTTGTATGCTTTGCTTGTGCCTCTTGCTTTTCTGTTCTTTCTCTTTGACTGATTTATGTAGTATATAAGAGCTATCTTCCAGCTCTAAGATTCTTTCCTCAGTGTGATCCAGCCTATTCTTAGGGCTTTCCACTGTGTTTTGTAGATCCTTGAATGCCCCTGTCATTTCTTGTATTTCTATTTGATTTTTACGTAATACTTCTATTTCTTTAGAAAATTTTTCATTCACTTATTGCATTTTTCTTATGGTTTCTTTGTGCTGGAATTCCATTTTCTCTTGAATTTCATTAAGCTTCCTTATAATCCATAAATGAAATTCCTCTTCTGTCATTCTACCCATTTCATTTGAGTTGGTATCCATTGCTGAGGAACTAACAATTTCTTTTGGGGGTGACTTTTCACTGTGATTTTTCATGTTTCCTGAGTTCTTTCACTGATTTTTTCTCATCTGGCCTCTTGGTCAAGAGCTGGGGGTGTTAGGGCTAGTTTATGGCACTTTCTCCAAGCCCCTGAGATTTGTTCCTTGGCAGAGCCAGGGAAAGGAGTACTGGTCTGTATTGCCTTAGGTGTATTTTAGCAAGTTTGGTGGATCTCTTGGGTTACCTCTGACTTGTTGTCTTCTCCTCTTCCTGGTGGAGTGTAGTGAGATTGTCCTCTCAGCTGGAGCTCCAAGCTGGTGGATTGTACTTGAGGGTGTGAATCCACAGCTCCCTAATAGCTAGGTATTCTGTCATGTCCATGGCAGACCCTGATCCCCCAGGCCCCAAGCTTTGGGAGGGGTCTTGTAGCTCCTAGGGGTTACTTTGCCCCTGTTCCTCCTGAGGTGTGGGTAGAAACACAATTGTTTTTGGCTGCAGTATGAGAGCTGGATTGGGAAAATTCTACACAGCTCAGAGGTTGCTTATCCAGCCACATGTGTCTGGCCCTCTGAAGTGCGTTTCCGTGTGATACTGGCTGATAGGGGGATCTCCAATTGTGCACCCCTTTTCCACCACTAGACTCCTAGGCGAGGCAGGTGGGTGTCTCTATTCCCAGAAGTCTCCTCCAGGGTGATGTTCCCACAGGGGCGGGGCTAATGGCCACTGGAGACACTCTTGGATTGAGTGAAATTCCCTAATGAAGAGGGCAGGGTGAGGGGGAGCTGCTCTAGTTCAGCCTGTAGCTCTTGGGGCATTCGGTTGCCATCAGAACCGGTACTTATACAAAATGAGTCACTATAACCAGCAACCTTCAAGATGACCGATCTCTGGGGTACAGGAGGGCTGGGACCTAAAGATCGGGCACTAGGACCAGCACATAGAGGACTTGCAGGTGGCCAGAGCCAGGGTAGCAGGACCGGATGGACAGGCTGCAAACTTTTTCCAATACACAAAGGTTCTGCCATTACAGTTCTTGGATCTCATCTCACCTGGAACCCATGGAGGCAGCTGTCCCTGGCCACCAAAGGTGAAGCCTGTTGCACCAGGCCGAAGAGCCCCCGGGCCAGGGGTGTGGTGACTCTAGAGACCTAGCTAATAGCTCCAGGTGGGAGACTTTAGTGATGGCTGCCAGCTGCCAGCCAGGCATACAGCAGGGCTCAGATTGTGCTGGCGAATGCAGCTTTTCTCAACCGGCCTGGGTCCCGCGGAGGCAATTGCTGGCAGCCCCTAAGGGCATGTCCCGCTCTCCATTCAACTCCTGTGCCCAGGTCCTGCTGACTTCCAGTGGTGAGGAGCCAGTGTGCAGATTCCCGCGTACTATCCCGGGAAGCTATATCTCAGCCCAATCCCTACCTGGCCCTGAACGGTCCCTGTATAGTGTGGCTGAGAGTTTCGTATGGCTCTAACAATTGCTTCCTCTTCACAGAGCCTGCTGTCTCGAGCTGCAGCTTTGCCCCAACTCTGGGCTTGTCTATGACTGAGTGGATGAGAAGTCTGTGGGGAAGGTGAGTAACAGCTTGTAGGTTAGGTCGCACTGTGCTAACCTGGCAAGCGCATCCTTCCCGCGCTCTGGGTTCTATTGTACTCCCTGTGCTCTCTGATCTTTGTGAATGAATATCCCAGTTACCTGTTTTCTTGGGCTGAGTGTCCCAGGATGTTCCTCTGTAAATTCACAATGCTGTTTTAGGAGTGAGTGATCCACATGCAGGCAGCTGATGGCTTTTTTTGCCTCCTTCCCTGGGAGCAGTGAGGTGGGAGGACTCTATTTGACAGCCATTTTTTCTCAACCTCCAGCCACCATCTTTGATTTGGGCAGTCTGCTC
Source organism: Daubentonia madagascariensis (assembly GCA_023783475.1). Taxonomy (NCBI): domain Eukaryota; kingdom Metazoa; phylum Chordata; class Mammalia; order Primates; family Daubentoniidae; genus Daubentonia; species Daubentonia madagascariensis. The sequence goes on along the minus strand of JAKFHU010001268.1, from coordinate 1,119,870 downwards.
TTCAGCAGCTGCCATCTTTGGAAATCTTCACTAGGAGATCCTGTTTGGAGACTTGGTTTCAGGCTCCACCCCACTCCTGGCCCAAGAGCATGCACCCCGGGCTGCAGCAGGCCCCACCCAGAGCAGCCACTGGCAGATCCTCCCTCCGACTCTGTGAGAGGCTGGGAGAGCTGCATTTTCTGTGCAGACAACAGGCACCTAAGAAGCAGTTAGCAATCTGTTTGTCAGGGCTGTCTGCCAGGTTGCCTCTGGTGGTTGCCATCTTTAGACCTCTCCCATTGGAGATCCTGTTTGGAAATTTGGTGTCAGGCCCCACCCCACTCCTAGCCCAAGGGCTTGTACACCAATGTACAGCAGGCCCCACCCTTAGCAGCTGTGGGCAGCCACTCCCCACAGGCTCTGCGAGAGGCCAGGAGAGCCACGTTTTTCTGCACCAATGACTGGTGCCTTAGAAGCAGAAAGCAATCTATTGATCCAGGCCATCTACTGGGTCACCTATGGTGGCTGCCATCCTCAGGCTACTTTGCTTGGAGGTCCTTTCTGGAAACTCAGTTTCAAGCTCCACCCCACCCTTGACCCAAGGGCTCTTCTGCTTAGGTGTGGCAGGCTCCACCCTCAACAGCCCCAGGTATGCTCCTGGGGGCTCTGTGAGGGAGGAGGAGACCTGCATTTTCTGTGTGGATGACCATCTGTGGGACTCTTGTGCCTAAGGAACAGATTGCAATCTATTAACCTGGGCCATCCTTCCAGTCCCCCCCTGTGGCCATGATCTTCAGGCCACTCCACTTGGAAGTCTGGTTTGGAAACTTGGTTTCAGGCTTCACCCCACTCCCAGCCCAAGGGCTCTTAAAGTGGGGCTCAGCTGGCTAGGACCCAGCACTTCCTCAGGCCTTGGGTGGAGTGAGGAGAGCCAAGCCTTCTGAGTGGCAGACCTGCATCTGAGGCTTCCTGGAGCTTAAGAGGTAGATTGAAGCCTACCCACCCAAGCTACCCTTCAAGGCCCTAGCCAGCTCCTGCCTCCCAGGTCCTGAACCCTCCTCCCAGTTCAGGTTGGCTTGCCATCTGCATGATCCCAAGCATCTGGAGAGTCCTTGTACCTATACAAGCCCAGAGATAGTTGCTGTCAGTGAGCAGGAAGCTTTCTGTGGTCTTAACACCAGGTTTCTAGCACCCCCAGGGTACATCCCATCCCACAGATTCGAGTCAGACAGCAAGCACCATATTGTTTCTCAACCACCCAGGCACCTTTGCACTCCCCAGGGGACTTCAACTTCCCTGGCTTCAGCCTGCTCACCCACACACCAACATTTCTCAACTTCTACCCAAACTGCAGAAGCCACAGGAGTCCATTGGTTCCTGGGGCATTCTGCATGAGTCCCGAGCCTGGTCTTTTTGGGTAGTCAGCCTCCCAGAGAAGGGGTTGCTGACCAGAGGGTGGACTTTCCCCTCCCCAGAATCTTTTTGCTCCCCTTCCCCTACCTCTCTCACACCTGCAGAGAGAGACAAGAGAGCTGCCACATGGAGGCTCCCACAGGGAGTGGGGCTCAGAACTTCCCTTCTGGGGTCCTGCAGTGGTCTGAAGGGTGTATGGATTGTGAGCTCTCTGCTTGCCAGTCACTCCCCACTGCTGCTTGCCTGGCAGCCCTAACAGAATAAGACAGGCCCTGAGGTGGTTGGGCATTGAGGCACTGTGAGCACCCTATGAGTGACATGGGACCAGCATTCTTTTCCCTGGCATGGTCAGGGATTGATCTCTGGGGTCCTGTGGACTAGCCTGCAGACCAGATCCTGTACACCCTGGTCTTGAACACATTGCCCCGGGGCACAGAGGGGATATTTGTGAATTTGACTCATGAAGTGTGGGTGCCTGCAGGAGCAGAACAGGGGTGACAGAGCAGTGTGGGTCCTAGCTTTGGTGAACTAGTAGGCCACCCCTCCTGCCTTGGGAGGTCCACGCTCCCAGCTCAGGGTGGGACACTGACCAAGGAACCTCCCTGCCTGTACCTCAGTCTTTGGGGAGCTCAGCTGACTTGAGGTCCTACCTGCAGACAGAGGCCCAGGAAAAACTGAGAAATAGGAGAGGGTTGAAAGGAGCAAGGCCTTCTCCAGACCACTGGATTGCAGGTCTCAGACAGCCCTGCCTTCACACGCAGACTCTCTGGTTAAGTAGGGACACCTCAGCCCTGCCCCCAGGCAGCTCAGCCCAGAGGTGGGCAGTGGTCCTTTAACCCTGGCATGTCCCTTAACAACTTCTGACGAGTCTGAGGGCAGGCTCACCCAACCTAACCCAGCTCAGCCTCATTTCCCCACCCACCTCTGTGGTCGTGGTGAATAAAGGACTCACCTGGAAGTCCCAGGGTACCACTTACCACCAGGGGCATCAGAGTCCTCCCTCCTAAGGAACTAGAGCTGATTACAGGACCCCAAAACAACATTGCAGCTTGCTTTTTCTGGCAAGTGCCACCTACTGAAAGGGAGGTCAAATTGCACGCCCTTTTACTACACCTACTGACTCATCATACAGGGGTGGTCGGTTCTCACCTACAAGCACCACCTACTGGCTCAGAGTTTAAATGGGGCATGTCATTATCTAAATAAAAGAAAATCAATAAGTAAGAAGCAACACCTGTTCCAGATGAGAAGAAACCAGTGAAAGAACTCTGGAAACATGAAGAATCAGAGAAAAAGGCCACCCCCAAAAGGGAACACCAGCTCCATAACAATGGATACCAAACAAAAGCAGAATATAGAAATGACAGATGTAGAATTTGAGCATGGATTTTTCATGCACTTAATGAAGTGCATGAAAAATAGAAATCCAACACAAAGAAATCACAAAAACATTACAGGAAATGAATGGAATTCACTAAAGAAATTGAAGTATTAAAGAAAAATCAAACAGAACTTCTAGAAATGAAAAATTCTTTCAAGGAATTACAAAACACAGTGGAAAGCCACAAGAACAGTTAGTTCAGGCAGAAGAAATAATCTTAGAGCTTGAAGACAACATCCTCCAATTAAACAAACCAGTCACAGAGATAGAGCAGAGAAGCAAGAGGAATGAGCAAAGCCTACAAGAAAAGTCAGATTATGTAAAAAGGCCCAACATAATGAACACAGGCCTCCCTGAGTGTGAAGAAAAAACCCCACAAGGGTTGGATAATCTATTCAAGGGAATAATTGAGGAAAATTTCCCTGACCTCACTAGCAATTTAGATATCCAGGTACAAGAAGCTCATAGGACTCCTGGAAGACTCAACACAAAGAGGATTACACCATGACACATAGTCATCAGACTAGCCAAAATAAATATGAAAGATGTCCTCTTATGGGCAGTGAGGCAGAAACAACAAGTAACTTACAAAGGAAAACTCATCAGACTAACAGCATACTTCTCAACTGAGACCCTCTATGCCAGAGGGATTGGGGCCCCATTGTCAGTCTTCTCAAACAGAATAATGCCCAACCTAGAATTTGTATCCAGAAAAACTAAGTTTCATATATGAAGGGGAAATTAAACCTTTCCAAGACAAGCAAACACTGAGGGAATTTGTCAAGCCAAGATCTGCCCTGCAGGAAGTTCTCAGAACAGCATTATTCACAGAGCATCACAAGAAAAACTTACCAAAGTAAAATTACCCAAAAGCCAAAGACTGAAGGCCAGATACCACAATGGCTGAAGTGATAAAACAAAACAACAAAGTTCAACTTAACAGGATGAACAAAACTCCACCCCACTCATCAATTTTCTCAATAAACATGAATGGCTTGAACTGCCCACTGAAGAGACACAGACTGGCCAAATGGATAAATATACACAGGCCAAGTATCTGCTGTCTTCAGGAAATGCATCTAACGCACAAGGACCCATACAGACTCAAGGTGAAGGGATGGAAAACAATTTTCCATGCTAATGGAAACCAAAAGAAAGCAGGAGTAGCAGTTCTCATAGCAGATAACTTATTCTTCAAATTAACAAAATTAATGAAAGACAAAGATGGTCACTATATAGTGGTAAAAGGAACAATTAAACAAGAAGACATAAAAATCTTAAATATTTACACACCTAACACAGGAGCACTGAGATTCATAAAGCAAATCCTACTTGATCTGAATGAAATGACAGACAGCAACACTGCAATAGCCGGGGACTTCAACACCCCACTGACAGAACTGGACAGATCCCCCAAACAGAAAATAAATAAAGAAACAAGGGACTTAAATAGAACTCTAGAACACATGGGCCTAACAGTCATTTACAGAACATTCTACCGAAAAACCACCAAATATACTTTCTTCTTATCAGCACATGGGACATTCTTTAAGACTTTTCACATCCTAGGGCACAAAACATGCCTCAACAGATTAAAAAAAATAGAAATTATACCTCGCATCTTCTCATATCACAGTGGATTAAAATTAGAAATCAACTCCAACAGAAACACTCATCTCTATACAAAGTCATGGAAACTAAACAACCTACTACTGAATGACCTTCAGGTCAAGGATGAAATTAAGATGGAAATCAAGAGATTCTTTGAAATAAATGATAATGGGGTCACAAGCTACCAAAATCTCTGGGACACAGCTAAAGTAGTTCTGAGAGGAAAATTCATAGCCATAAATACCTACATCCAAAAGGTGGAAAGATCCCAAATCAACAAGCTAAGGAATCATTTCAAAGACCTGGAAAAGGATGAGCAAACCAATCCCAAACTCAGCAGAAGAAAAGAAATAACCAAGATCAGAGCAGAACTAAATGAAATGAATAACAAAAGATCTATACAGAAGTTTAATAAAACAAAAAGCTGGTTCTTTGAAAAAGAACAACAAAAACAAAAACATATACAAAATTGACACTCCTCTTGCTAGAGTAACCAGAAGCAGAAGAGAAAAGACTGTAATAAGCTCAATTAGGAATGATAAAGGAGAAATTACAACTGATATCACAGAAATACAAAATATCATCTCTGAATACTATAAACACCCCTATGAACACAAACTTGAAAATGTGGAGGAAATGGGCAAATTCTTAGAAACACGCAGCCTCCCTAGGCTCAATCCAGAAGACGTAGACTTCCTGAACAGACCAATATCAAGTACCGAAATTGAAGCAGTAATAAAAAAACTTTCCTAAAAAAAAAGCCCCAGACCAGATGGTTTCACACCAGAATTCTACCAGACCTACAAAGAAGATCTGGTGCCTATACTGCAAAAATTATTCCACAACATTGAGAAGGATGGAATCCTCCCCAATATCTTTTACAAAGCCAACATCACCCTGATACCAAAGCCAGGTAAGGACCCAACAAGAAAAGAAAGCTATAGACCAGTATCCCTTATGAATATAGATGGAAAAGTTCTCAGTAAAATACTAGCAAATTGAATTCAGCAGCTGATCAAAAAAATAATCCATCACGACCAAGTGGGCTTCATCCCAGAGATGCAGGGATGGTTCAACATACGCAAATGTATAAATGTAATTCATCACATAAATAAAAGTAAAAACTAAAACCATATGATCCTCTCAATAGATGCAGAATAAGCATTTGACAAAATTCAGCACCCTTTTATGATAAGAATGCTTAACAAAGTAGGCATAGATGGGACTTCACTGAAAATGATAAAAGCTGTATACAACAAACCCACATCCAACATCATACTGAATGGGGAAAAATTGAAAGCATTCCTGCTTAGAACTGGCACAAGGATGCCCTCTATCACCACTTCTATTCAACATAGTGTGGAAGTCCTAGCTAGAGCAGTCAGACAAAAGAAGGAAATCAAGGGCATCCAAATGGGACTAGAAGAAGTCAAAATATCACTCTTTGAAGATGATATGATCTTATATCTAGAAAACCCCAAAGACTCTACCATGAGATTACTGGAATTGATAAATAAGTTCAGCAAAGTCTCATGATACAAAATCAATGCACACAAACCAGTTGCATATATATACACCAACAGCAGTTGAACTGAGAACCAAATCAAACACTCATTACCTTTCACAAGAGCAACAAATAAAATAAAATACCTAGGAATATATTTAACTAAGAAGGTGAAGGAGCTCTACAGGGAGAACTACAAAACTCTGAATAAGGAAATACCAGAGGATGCAAACAGATGGAAAACTATACCATGCTCATGGATTGGCAGAATCAACGTGTTAAAATGTCTATACTACCCAAAGTTATCTACAGATTCCATGCAATCCCTATAAAAGTACCAACAGCATTTTTCACAGAAATAGAAAAAATAATTCTATGCTTTGCATGGAACCAAAGAAGACCCAGTATAGCCAAAGCAACTTTAAGCAAAAAGAACAAATTTGAAGGTATCAATCTACCAGACTTCAAGTGATATTACAAGGCTATAGTAACCAAAAAAGCATGGTACTGGTGCAAGAACAGAGACATAGATCAATGGAACAGGAATGAGAACCAAAATATAAAACCACCCTCATATAGCCATCTGATTTTTGACAAAACAGACAAAAACATACACTGGGGAAAAGAATCCTTGTGTAGTAAATGGTGGTGGGAAAATTGGATAGCCACATGTAGAAGACTGAAACAGGATCCACACCTCTCACCTGTCACAAAAATCAACTCATGATGGATACCAGACTTAAACCTAAGGCACGAAACCATAAGAATTCTAGAAGACAATTTTGGAAAAACTCTTACAGACATTGGCCTAGGCAAAAAATTTATGAGGAAGACCCCAAAAGCAATCACAGCAACAACAAAAATAAACAAATGGGAACTGATCAAATTAATAAGCTTCTGCACAGCCAAAGAAACTATTGCTAGGGCAAATAGACAATCTACAGAATGGGAGAAAATATTTGTAAGCTATACATTTGATAAAGGGCTGGTAACTAGAATCCATACAGAACTCAGGAAAATCAGCAAGAAAAAATCCAGCAACCCCATTAAAAAATGGGCAAAGGAAATGAACAGAAACTTTTCAAGAGAAGATAGAATAATGGCCAAGAAACACATGAAAAAATGCTGAAAATCTCTAATCATCAGGGAAATGCAAATTAAAACCTCCATGAGATATCATTTAACTCCAGTGAGAATGGCTTTTATCAAAAAGTCCTGAGACAGCCAATGCTAGCATGGATGTGAAGAGATAGGAACACTCATACACTGTTGGTGGGACTGCAAACTAGTACAACCCCTATGGAAAGTAATATGGAGATACCTCAAAGAACTAAAAGTAGAACTACCTTTTGATCCAGCAATCCCACTACTGGCTATCTACCCAAAGGAAAAAAAGTCATCCTATAATAAGGACATCTCTCGAATATTTATAGCAGCACCATTCACAATTGCAAAGATGTGGAAACAACCCAAGTGCCTATCAATACTGAGTTGATTAATAAAATGTGGTATATATATATACTATGGAGTATTACTCAACCACAAAAAAAAATCATGAACTAACACCTCTTGTATTATCCTGGATGATGCTGGAGCTCATTCTTTTAAGTGAAATATCTCAAGAATGGAAAAACAAGGACCACATGTGCTCACTGATCAACAATCATTGATCAATCATTGGTACTGATTGACCAACACTTATGTGCACATATGCAAGTAGCAATCACTGGGTGTTGGGCAGGAGAGGGGGGGAGGAAGGGAAGGTAATTCACACCTAATGTGTGTGGTACACACTGGCAGGGGATGAGTATATTTGTAGCTCAGTTGGCACACAGGCAATGTATGTAACCTCAACATTTGTACCCCATAATATTCTGGAATAAAAAAAAAGTTGTTGTTCCCCATGCTGCTATTGGAAGCTTGAATGGGGTCTGGATTAGTCCCTCTCCACAGAGGCTGGCAATGTGGGAGATTGCTCTGTGTGGTTCTCCTTGCAGTGGTGGCAGTGACAGCTGGGTGAGTCTATCTACGCAGTGGTTGTGGGTGTTAGGACTTCGGCGTTAGCTCCACCTGAGTCCAGATGCAATGGTGGCTCCTGGCTAGTGGGTCCCTGTTGGTGCATTGGATTGTGGGGGCAGTTCCTACCAGATGGTGGGTAGGAGACACAGGGGTGTGTTGCTGGGCTGGGTGGCAATGTGGCAGCCATGTTGGTGGAGCTGTGGGGCTGAGTGGAGGCATGGGAGCTCTGAGCATGGGGTTGCAGGGCTGGGCCACCAGGTGGCTGGCACTTACTCTCTTCCCAGGTCCTACTGAGGCAGCTGCCACAGGTCTTCTCCAGTGGTGTCAGTGGGTCTGCATTAGTGGCATCAGTAGCACCCATTCTGCTCAAATCACCCATTGGGGGTAGGGGGTGTTCGGCTCCCAGTCATGGGGTGTGTAAGAATATCCACTCTCCCTGCTCCCTCCTTGGCCTGGCCAGGGTGATGCAGAAGCTGGTGCAGCAAAGCTGAGCCCTGTATAGACCAGGTGCTCTGGATCTGAGAGGTTGGAATGGTGTCAATTGCAGTGCCTTCAGCACAATGTCACTGCACAGACTCTAAGCAGCTCCCTGATCAATCCAGAGGTCTGTGGTGGTGGAGGGGGCCCCCTCACAGCTCAGGCTGCAGTGTCCATGTAGGTAGCCCCAAGGTTCTCTCTTCCTGTCCTTCCCCACATGTGGATGACTCCTCCAGTTACTTTCCAATCTTGTTGAGTGGATTACCCCATCACCTTTTCCTTTATTGTATCTCTTATTGTTTCTCCAATGATTCACAATGCTTTCTCCAAGAAGGTTCATTCATAAGTGGGCATCTACTTGCAACTTTCAGTCCTCTCCTTGAGGGTAGCGTATATGGGCTTCTTCTAGTCCACCATCTTTCTCCTCCTTTTAAACTCTAGTGCTGCCTTCTGAACACTCACCTTCAGTGTCTTGAGGTTACCGTAAACTCAACATATCTAGAATCAAATTCATTGCCTCTACACAGATGGTTTCCTCACCTGACTCCATTATTATTTTCAGCATTCTTTTGCAGAGCATGGAGTCTTTTTGTTTCCACCTATATCTAATTAGTAGACACATTTGTTCTTCCCTCAGGTCTTTTGCACACATAAATTTTCTTTACTAGTCCTCTGTAAAGGGAAGTCTGGGTTGCACCTTATGAGGTTATGTTTAGATTATTGTAATAGCTTCCACACTGTTCTCCCTAATTCCAGAGTTGTCTGTCTCTCATGGGTAAGATTTATCACATCCATTTCTCCATTATTAATTCCTCACAAACACTTTCATCATGTCATGTCTCCTTAAAAGATTTAAACATTTCCCTATTGCTTAGTAGATAATTGCCATTCATGTTGATTCCATATATCCACCATCTCTCACTTTATTATTATCATGGGTTGAAATGTATCCCCCCCAAAAAGATATGTTGAAGCCCTAATCCTCAGTACCTTACAATGTGATTTTACTTAGAAATAGGGCCTCTCCAGAGGGAATCAAGTTAAAGTGAGGTTATTAGGGTTGGCCTTAATCCAATATAACTGATGTCCTTATAAAAAGGGGACATCTGGACACAAAGATAGATACTCACACCAGGAGAAAGTAAAGAATGCAGAGATAGGGTAATGAATGTACAAACCAAGAAATGCCAAAGATGGCCATCAAACCACCGCAAGGTAGGTGAGAGACATGGAAGAGATTCTCCCTTACAGAACTCAAAAGGAACCAACCCTTCTGACACCTTGATTTTGGACGTCTATACTCTAGAACTGTGAGATAATAAATATTTTTTGTTTAAGCCACCCAGTTCATGGTACTTTGTTATAGTAGTCCTAGCAAAGTAATACAATTATCTACTATGAACTCCCCTTTCAAGCAAGGTTATTTTGCTCTTTTTCCCCTAATACATGAAGCACATTTTTTTTCATTGCTGCTTCTGGACCTCTCTTCTTTACTTTGTCTAACTAAAATTGTATACAAACAAACTTCTTTTAGGTCCTAATTTAAGAAAATGTTTCCAGAATCTTCAGATGTTCTTTATCTTTTCTGAGCACTTACTATTGCCAATTAATTGACCCTATTAAGGTGCTTTGAGTCATCAGTGATTTTCACACTTACTTGTATTCGTTTGCTTAATGGAAACTAATTATTTTGGATGACTGAGAATAACCTTCCTTTGTATTCTGCATATCACTCAGTGTAGGATTTTGACTTTCAGAGTTGTTCTTAAAATATCTTGGGGTAATTTCCTTGATTAAAATTTAAGTGTATATAAGTACTTCAATTGTGGATTTAATTGAGTAGGTGGATTGCTTGAAGAAGTTTTGAAGAATGAAATGGAAAGGATGGTCAACAGAGTTAGAGAAGGCTTGGAGTTGGCATAAAGAGAATTAACAAAGATCTGGAAAGGTCCCCCAGGGGATTCTGATGCAAGTAGTCTAGGAACTAAATGTTGTATTTGGCTAAGAGTAATTTAGGAGCACAGGCCTTGTCTTGTTTTTGGTACCTGGCAAAATGAGTGGCACTAAGTTAGTAATCACTGTTTTCTGAGTGAATGAGAGGAAGACAGTTTGCATAGTGGATCTTTCCTGGATGTGGAACAACCATTGCTTGTACTACATAATCAAGGCACTTGGCATAGAATTATAGAATATCCTTCTTGTTTTAGTGGGTCAGAGATCTGTTCTTGGTTACAAGTTAAAGTCAATTGATATTTAGTATTAGCAAGGCAAACCTACTTACAAGGGATGGTAAATACAAATTGGAGGTATTTACCTATATAAGATCTTCAGATATTACTTCATGCTAAATTCCAGAGACATTATAATATTTTATGCATGTGATACAGTTTTTTTTTTTAATTTCAGAATATCATGGGGGTACAACACTTTGGCCATACACATTGCCCCTGCACTGCCCGTGTCAAAGCCACAATCGTGGTCATCCCCAAACTGTGCTCCCCGCATCCATTCAGTGAGAGTTTTTCCCATCCCTTCCACCCCCTCCCACCCACCCGCCCCTGATTAATATTATTGCCCTGTGTGTTGTAATTGTTGATCAGTTAGTACCAATTTGATGGTGAGTACCAGTGGTGCTTGTTTTTCCATTCCTGTGACACTTTGCTTCAAAGAATGGATTCTAGCTCCAACCAGGATAATACCAGATGTGTTAATTCACTATTGTTTTTTATTGCTGAGTGATACTCCATGGTATACATATACCACATTTTTTCAATCCACTCGTGTGTTGATGGGCACCTGGGTTGTTTGCACATCTTTGCAATTGTGAATTGTACTGCTATGAACATTTGTGAGCAGATGTCTTTATTATAAAATGTCTTTTTTTCCTTTGGGTAAATACCCAGTAGTGGGATTGCTGGGTCAAATGGTAATTCTACTTTTAATTCTTTGAGGTATCTCCATATTACTTTCCACAGAGGTTGTACTAATTTGCAGTCCCACCAGCAGTGTATGAGTGTTCCTATCTGTCCGCATCCCCACCAACATTTGTTGTTTGGGGATTTTTTGATATGAGCCAATCTCACTGGAGTTAAGTGATATCTCATTGTGGTTTTGATTTGCATGTCCCTGATGATTAGAGAAGTTGAGCACTTTTTTATATGTTTGCTGGCCATTATTCTGTCTTCTTCTGAGAAGTTTCTGTTCATGTCCTTTGCCCATTTTTTAATAGGGCTATTTGATTTTTCTTGTTGATTTTCCTAAGTTCTGTATAGATTCTGGTTATTAGCTCTTTATCAGAGGTGTAGCATGCAAATATTTTCTCCCATTCTGTAGGTTGTCTGTTCACTCTAGTGATAGTTTCCTTGGCTGTGCAGAAGCTTTTTAATTTGATCAGGTCCCATGTATTTATTTTTGTTGTTGCTGTGATTGCTTTGGGGGTCTTCCTCATAAATTCTTTGCCTAGGCCAATGTCCATAAGAGTTTTTCCAACGTTTTCTTCAAGAATTCTTATGGTTTCATGTCTTAGGTTTAGATCTGTTATCCATTGTGAGTTGATTTTTGTGTGATACAGGGTTTTGATTCTCTAGTCAAATGTTTGAATATTTAGTACATGAAAAATTAATATGAAATAAACTTAAACAGATGGACTGTTTTATGTTTACAATATTACATAACCAAATTTGTCGAGAGAGTTGTATGGGAGGATTAAATGCAAAGGGGATTTATATTAATAAAAACTATTTCTTCCAGTTAAAAAAATATGATTCCTAAGAATAACTTTTCTCATATTTTAAAGTTTTTTTCTCTATGTTTGTATGAATATCTCTATCACTGTAATGAAATTTAAAGAAAAAAATGTGATCAGTTACCCATATATTTGAGATGAATTTTTTTTTGAGAAAAGAGTAATATTATTAAGTGAAGCCAAACTGTTTTCCACCCTGGCACACTGATCTTTGTTCAAGGAGACATTTAGCTAAGGATTAGTTGTAAGGGACATCACAATAGTTTCCACTCCACTTTCCATGATAGTGTGGATTTTGGAAAGGTTAGACAAACAATTTGCAATATTGATTGATGCTAATATATTTTTGTGCCAAGTGACAATTTAACTTTGAGAGGCTGTCAACAAAACCTTACAGGTTTTACACTAAACTTAACCTTCACATTGACATTTCCTTTCTCTTTTTTCCACAACTTCAAACCTAAGAATCCTAAAGTTCAAACAGAGGTCCTTTATCTTGGAAGTTGTTTCATTATTTGATTGTATTGTCTGTAATCTTGTGAAAAAGATAGATCTTTAACTGGGCTGAGGGACCTCATGGCACTAATTACACCTCCTTGAAAATCTCCAGGGTGGTGTGCAATCACCCTGGGGTGTGTGAAAAATGATCAATTTAGTGTGGGAAGTAAATGATAGGACTTATTTAGTGTTTAGTTAAAAACAAAAAAAATGAAGTAAGCTTTATTAGCATTTAACCTATGTACTGATAGGTCCAAATGTCAAACATTTACATGTTATATTCTAACCAGAAACATTGTCTTTTGCTAGTAGAGCTGTTGAGGTAGGGATAAATAGGGTATATACCATGATAGTTTCTATTCTATCTTGTTTGGTAGTATGGCTAGTGGAGATATATGTTGAGAAAAGAAAGGGAGTTTCACTGCATGGAGGGGCTAATTCACTTTTAGCATGTTGTAATATGATATAGTTAACATGTTTTTATTTAAGAAATCTATCAATTATATTGTTTTGAACAGTAGAATCTCTAAAATATTTTTGTAATAAAATAGAGTGTTATGATTTAAATGTGTCCCCTCCAAAGTTCAGGTGTTGAAACTTAATGGCCAGTGTGATTAGAATTATCAGGTGGGGCCTTTAAAAGATGGTTAGGCCATGAGGGCTCCTTCCTTGTGAATGCAATTAAAGCCCTTATGAAAGAGGCTTCATGCAGTGTTAAGCTCTCTTGCCCTTCTATGCTCCACCAGGTGAAGACACAGTGTGCCTCCACTCTGGAGGATACAGCAACAAGGCACCACCTTGGAAGCAGAGAGCAGACCTTAGCAGACAACTGAGCCTACTGGCACCTTGATCTTGGACTTCCCAGCCTCCAGAACTGTGAGAAATAAATTTCTGCTTTTTATAGATTACTCAGTCTCACATATTTTGTTATAGCAGCTCAAAGTGGACTAAGAGAATAACAGTGAAAATCTCTGTACCAGATGGAGGTTTGTTGGTAATTTTTGGTGAAGTATTTTAAAAAGTTGTCAAAATTAAAAATGAGTTATGAATTTTATTTGTTAAGGCATGCAGATTTTCTAACTTTTTTCTGATAAATTGATGTTAGTAGCAAGCTATATGCAGACATTTTTGAAAAATGTAGCACATTGTCTCTACAAAGTGATCTCTACAATAAACCTATGATAATGAGTGAAAAAGTAATTTCTTTTTGAGGACAACTTGTTTTAAGGAGAACGCAATTTGTTAAATATTTTTGGAAATATTTTTATCACTATACCACTTTGGAGAAGGTGCAGGTGGGTGGAAGGGGAAAGAGAGAAAAAACATAAATTGATATCTGAAATATTGCCCTCTTGGTCAACTGAAGTCACATTGTAGTAATTGGTAGTTTGGAGGGTCTGAGAAGGCTTTACTTACATGTTTGGTGTCTTGGCAGGAATGGCTGTAAGGCTGGTTTCATTTGGGGCTATCTACCAGAGAGCCTATCTATGTATGACTTCTCCAGCATGATGGCATTAGGGTAGTTTGACTTCTTTATTTCTAGGTACATATTTTACAACACTATGGTATGGCATAATGTAGTATTGTATTTTCTGATACTATGGTATTGTATTTATGTTGTGTTTAGTCATTTTTACCTCATACATTTCTTGCAGTGTCTTCTTTGTTCTTATTTAAGTATTTTAACTAAAACTCTCTTGGCAGTTTTTTTTTTTTTTGGTGTGGCAGAGCTCTGTGTAAAAAAGTTTTGAGTCTCTGTATTCCTGAGAATATTGCCCTCCTGCGTTAATGACTGTTTGGCTGGATATAAAATTCTAGGTTCTAAGTCCTCTTCCATCAGTACTTTGGAAACACTACTCAATTGTCATCTTATATCTATTATTGGTTATGAAAAATCTGATATCAACATGATTTTTTCTTCCTTTTCAAAGTTTTTAGAATTTTATTTTGTCTTTAAATTCTTAAATCTTACTATGCATCTAGGTAAGGCCTTTTGTGTATCATTCCTCTTTTAATCTGAGGTCTTTCACCTTTTTAAATCTGAGAAATGCATCTCCATTTCTTCTTCAAATTTTCCCGCATTTTTCTCTTCCTTTTTTCCTGGAACTGCTATGGTTTGAATGTTTATGTCCTTCCAAAACTCATGTTGAAACTTAATCCCCAACCCCCAATTAGTATTAGATTTAATACTAATCTCATTAGTATTAAAATGAGATTAGCTCATGGGGGCTCTGCCCTCATGAATAGGATTAGTGCCCTTATGAAGGGGCTTGAGGGGGCATGTTCGGTCCTTTTCCTCCTTCATCCATGTAAGGACACAGCAAGAAGGTGTCATCTTAGAAGCAGAGAGTAAGAGTTCACCAAAGACTGAATCTCTTGGTGCTTTGATCTTTGACTTCCTAGCTTCCAGGACTATGAGAAATAAATTTCTATTATTTATAAATTACCCAGGGTGAGGTATTTTGTTATAGCAGCCTGAATGGACTAAGACAGGGACCTCTATTATTTGGATATTACTACTCTACGTCTACCTTCCATATTTCTTTTTTTTTTCCCCATACTTTCTGTTTACCTGTCTTTTCCTTCTGGGAGATTTCCCCAATTTGTTCTTCCAATTTGCTAATCCATGCCTTGACTGAATCTAGTCTATGTATCCCAATTGTTGGGCTCTTTATTTCAATTATTATATTTTTATACATAATATTTCTGCTTGCTTCTTTTCGATGTTTTTTATTTTGTTCATATGCCTAATATATTTCTTTACTTGTTTTAAGAATTTTATTAAGATAATTATTAGTCTGTTTTAGTATTTCTGCTTCTGGTAGATTCTATATTCCAACATGTGTTTTTCCTTTGAAATAGTTGTTCTTAGCTAGGCATGGTGGCTTGTGCCTGTAGTCCCAGCTACTTAGGAGGCTGAAGTGGGAGGATCACTTGAAGTCAGGAGTTTGAGACCATCCTGGGCAATACAGTGAGACCCCTGTCTGGAAAAAAAATAGTTGTGCTCCTCAAATTTTTTTTCCTAATGAGCTCATTTCCCCTGGTGGTATCAACTTCTCTGTGGGCAGTGCCCAGTCCCTAACAGCCCAAATTGCTCAGTGTGTCAGGGGGTGGCTGAGGCTTTGAGTCTGTCACTCCTCACTCAGAACATGAAACTCAGGCCAGAAAACAGCTCTTTGCATCTCAGGAGAAGCTGCATTAGGAGGAGATGCTCCTCAGATCATAATTCACAGGTAGGGTTTTGAGAGAAGGATGAAGCAGCAGCTTCCCAAAGTTACTCAGTTCTTACCTGTTCTCTAATTCCTCCTATGCTGTCTTAGGTCAGGTTTCTCAGCTAACAGAGTGAGATGATTTGTTTACAGGAATTTATTGGGATTTGGTTTCAGGAACAACGCTGGTAAGGGAGTAAGGGAGGCAGGATTAGGCAGAGGGAGAGGTTGAACCGTGATGCTGTTGCAGCAGGGGTTTCAGCTGATTCCACTGGAACTCTGGAGCATGGAGATCCTTTCAGAGTGTCTCACATTGAGGAAAGGGGGGCCAGGACTTGGTACCATTATCCCACCCACATTGACCAGTAATTGAATGTAGGCTGCCCCTGGGGAGAGCTCATGTTTGTTCCCTTCAAGGGCAATTCCTGGAGAGGGACTCAGCTGTCAGCAACCAACCCTGCAGTCAGTTGGAAGCATGAGTGCCTTGGTCCTGAAGGAGGAATCTGGACTGTGCCCTACAGGGCTGCTATGCTGCCCTGATTTACCCCTCAAGATTTCTGGGCCAGAGGTCCAAAGGCAGAAGTGGGGGAGAAGAGATTGCAGAACCCTTGTAGTTCCCCTTCTATGTTATCTTCTTCCCACTGCCAGGCCTAGCTGCCTTTTGCTCAAGCTAAAACCTTCCAGCTCTTAGATGCACCAGTTTAAACAATTCTCCTACCTCTCTTCACTCTATACTTTCATACAGTCTCCTTCCTTTACTATTGTTTCTCCCTCTGTAGTTAATCTGGGGTTGATCTTAAGGGAAGGACTCAGAGTTGCTAATGGAGGATCTTTGTCCAAAACATTTTCCTGCATAGTAGCAAAAGCAATCTTAAATCAGATTGTGTCATTCTGCCGCTTAAAATCCTTTGTTGTCTTCTCAATGTACTTAGAGTGAAATCCAGAACCTCTAACCTTGGTCTACAAAGATCTTCATGATCTTGCCTCTATTTTTCTCTCTAACTTAATCTCAGCCCACACTTCACCCTGGCCTTATGTCTGCTCTGAAAACATACCGTGATCTTTCCTGCCTCTGGTCCCTTGACCCCACTTGTCTGACTCTTTCCTTATATATCCTTCCTCAGAGAAGTCTTCCCTTTGCTTTCTATTTAAAGTATCCTCCTCCCTCAATTGCTCTTTATCTGTTTTCTTCTTTCCTAGCATTAATAAAATCTTAATTATTTTTTCATTTATTTGCTTATTTGTTAACTCTGTTCTTCCACTAGAATGTAAATTCATTGAGGACCAGGGTCATGTTTGCTTTGTTCATTACTGTTTCACTGTTGGCTACAGTTCTTGGGGCATAGTACTCTGCTGAGTAGATATTTGTTGAGTGGATCCTCTCAATACCAAATATAAAATATACTTATTTCTTTTCTATCCTTAATGTCTACTGGTTCTTTTCCTCCAGGTTGTATACATGCTCAGCCCTCTCCCAAGTTAGAAAAAATTTCTTCCTTGGTGCTTCACTTCTCTCTTATCACCACTTTTTCTGATTCCTATGGCTCCAAACTGCATGAAAGTTCAGTTTACAATCACTGTCTTTAATTCCTCCTCAATTCATTGTAATTTGTTTTCTATCTTCACCACTCTGCTATGTCTCTGGCAAAAGTCACTCATGCTATCTATATTGCCAGATCCATTTTGACTATATTCTTATCTTTTTGGACTTCTCTGTAATATTCAGCTGAGTTGAACACTTTTATCTGAAAGTTTGTCTCCTCCACAAGCTGTGAGTTGCTGGAGGTTAGAGACTATATTGTACTCACTTTTCTGCATTTGCTGTTTATATTCTTAGTGTTTGACACATAGTAGGTACACAATAAAGGTTTGTGGGACTTTTGAGCATATATACAGCAAAGGATGTATATTTAGGAGTAGTGGGAGGTTAGGTAGGGCCAAATGATGTAGAGCAAGTATTGAAACCTCCAATAACCACAGAATGTAAATTAATGTAGTGGGCTGGGTGGGGATGGTGGGAAATGGTACAGTTGGTCTCTGAAGAGAGTAGATGCTATTTAAAGCCAACTGATAGATGATCTGTGGAAATGCTGATCCAGTATTTTCAGATCTTATCAAGGAGCCAGAAATCTGGATGTTTATGAAGTCATCTGGTGTTTAAATGTTGGCTATCAATTTAAAATCTGATTAAAAATACTGTAAAGGTCAAACAAAGCATGTATATAGACTATTTTGTCCCATGGGCCTCTAGTTTTCCATGTTGAGATTATCCTTAAAGCTAAGGGAAGCCATAGATGGATTTTAAGCCAGGAATGGTATGTTTAAATTTACATTTCAGAAAGAACACACTGAAAAACAGACCATAGAATTTACTCAATAATAATGGTGGAATTTCAAATCAATGGTGACAGGATGGATTTATTTTTTTCAATAAAAGCCACTGGGTTAATTTGTAATTATCAGAAAAAAAGTTAGCACTTTTTCTTTTCCCATATGAAGGAGTTAGAAATATGCCAGACTAGTATATCGACTGTTTTGAGTTAAAAGCACTTGAAAAACAGTTACAAGAAGATCACTCTGACTTTCTGTTTCTTAAAAGCAGGAGGTAAAATTTCCATGTACAAGATATTCTTTCTATACCAAAAAGAAAATATCATGCTTATGTCATCAAGAAGGGGAACTTGAAGCTGAGGGAAATCTGTAGAAACAAACCTTGTTAGACTAACCCTTATCCTCCTAGACACTTTTCTACCCAGTCAATTGCCCTGCCCCCTCTGCATTGTCACAGTTTCATAATTCACTCTCTTTGTCTAATTTAGTATATAAGTATTCATTTCTAGCTGTGTATTTGGGTCTTTATTACCTTATGAAGTTTCCTGTGTCATGTAAAACTTGAGCTAAATAAATTTGTATGCTTTTATCCTGTTGATCTGTCTTCCAGCAATATAATTATCAGGCTTAGCCAAAGCTGAGAAATACCCTAAAAGATTAGAGGTAAAATTTTGCCTTCCCTACCCATCACACAATATACAAAAAATTTTACAATGGGTTAACTATTTGAATATAAAAAATGAAACCACAGGCTATCAAGAAGAAATTATACCTGCATATTTCATCTAGAGGTGGAAAATTTATTTTAAAGTAAATATCTAAAGACAAACACCAAATACAAAGTGTTTACTTGAGCCAAAATGAGGACAGCTGCTAGGAAGACTCAGACCCACATAACCTTGGATGTGAGCTCCATTCAGACTTTGTTACTAGCAGGTTTTCAAAGGCAAAAAAAGGGAACAGGGAGTGGGCTTATACAAAGTTGTTTGTCAGGAGTTCTCATTGGTTTACAGAAATAACACTGATTAGTGATTGGGTACCCATTGTTAAGCTTATATTTTGTGCCTCAGCCTCTGCCTTTTAGGTTGGAGAAAAAAAAAAAAGAAAGAAAGAGAGGAAGTAAGGAAAGAAAGAAGGAAAGAAAAAGAGAAGCCAAAAATATTTCACCCCTAAATATACTACTTTGGCATATTTGGAGAGGGCTCTTCAGAGGACTTACAAGAATAGCCTTGCAACTTTTATGGAGAAGATTTGCATCCGTAGAGAAAATCTGCATTGGTGAAATAAACAGCCAGGCTTTCTCTGTTCCGCACCCTCCATCTGGGTCTAGGAAGGACTGCCTCCTGGGAGAGAGACAGAGTCTGACATCTTTGGGGGTCTGAGAGAAACTTACTTCCTGAGAGCTGCTCCCTGGGAAGTTTCATCTGCATAACTAGATGGCCTTTGCTAGCCAGGCCTCCTCTTCTTTCCCTCCCAGAACTGGTCTTCCCCCTGCTCTAAGCCCCTGTTCTTTCGGTAACCTCGGGATGGTATAAAACTTCAACAATATGGCTTTTTCTTTGAGATTTTTATATTTGGTATGAGTACCATGCATACATGCATATATATTTTTTTTTTTTATAATGGAAGCAATGAACCTTTATTTGCAGTTGACATGTTTGTCTATGTAGTAAGTCACATAATATTGACCAAAAAACAAAACAAAACTAGACCTAACAATACAAGAGTTCAGCATGATTTCAGGACACAAGATCAACACACAAGAATAAAAATTGTATTTCTATATACTAGCAATAAACATGAGGAAACAAATAAAAACACAATACCATTCACAATCACTATGAAAAATTAAATACCTAGGTATATAACGTGTAACTGATCTGTATGCAGAAAAATACAAAACACTAGTGAAAGAAATAACAGCAAATTTTAATAAATGGACAGATTATATCATATTCATGAGCAGGAAGTCTCAACATAGTTAAGATGTCAATTCTCCCTAAACTGATATATAGATTTAATGCACCTTCCATCAAAATTCCAGAAGTACTTTTTTTATAGATATGGACAGGCTTATTCTAAAATTTATATAAAAGGTAAAGGAACTAGAATAGCTTAAACAATTTTGGAAAAGAAGAATAAAGTGGCAGGAATCACTCTATCTGATGTGTAGACTTATTAGCTACATTAATCAAGAAAGTGCGGTATTGGCAGAGGCTTAGACACAAAGATCAATGGAACAGAATAGAGAACCCTGAAATACAACTATACAAATATGCTCAAGTGATTTTTGAAAAATTTTCAAAGGAATTTTAGCAAAGGGTACTGGAACAATTGGATATCCATAGGCAAAACAAGATAAAATAAAACAAAATGAATCTCACCCTAAACCTTACCGTCTATAAAAAATAATTCAAAATGGATCACTGATTTAAATGTAAAATGTGCACTATAAAACTTTTAAAAAGATAGAAGAAAATTATTAGGAGCTAGGGCTAGGCAAAGAGTTCCTTGACATTAAAAACATAATACATGAATAAAAAATTTACAAATTTGAACTCATTAAAATTAAAAATGCTTGCATTGCAAAAGACTCTATTAAGAGGATAAAAATAAGCTACAGACTGGGAGAAAAAATTGTAAACCACACATCTGACAAAGTTCTCACATCCAAAATATATCACAAATTCTCAAAGCAATCCAATTAGAAAACGAGCAAAAGAAAAGAGGAAATATGAATGGCAAATAAAGACATGAAAAGATGTTTAACATAATTAAACAATAGAGAATTGCAAATTAAACCCATATTCTACACACCTACAGAATGGTCAAGATAAAACATTGTGATGATACCACATGCTGGTGAAAATTCAGAGAAGCAAGATCTCATGTATTTCTAGTGGAAATTAAAACAGTATAGCCACTCTGGAAAACTGGGAGTTTCTTATAAAACTAAGCACATAATTACCGTAGGATTCAACAATTGCACTCCTGGGCATTTTCTTTTATTTTTAAATTATTATGTGTACATAATAATTGTGTATATTTATGAGGTACATGTGATGTTTTTTTTTTTTTTTATATATATATATATTTTTTTTATTTATTTTTTTAATTTCAGAATATCATGGGGGTACAACATTTTGGCCATACCCATTGCCCCTGTTCTGCCCGTGTCAGAGCCACAATCGTGGTCATCTCCCAAACTGTGCTCCCCACATCCATTCAGTGAGAGTTTTTCCCATCCCTTCCACCCCCCTCCCGCCCGCCCGCCCTCAGATGAATGTTATTGCCCTGTGTGATGTAAGTGTTCATCAGTTAGTACCAGTTTGATGGTGAGTACCAGTGATGCTTGTTTTTCCAATCCTGTGACACTTCGCTTCGAAGAATGGGTTCTAGCTCCGACCACGATAATACCAGATGTGTTAATTCACTATTGTTCCTTATTGCTGAGTAATACTCCATGGTATACATATACCACATTTTATTGATCCACTCGTGTATTGATGGGCACCTGGGTTGTTTCCACAACTTTGCAATTGTGAATTGTGCTGCTATGAACATTCGAGAGCAGATGTCTTTATTATAAAATGTCTTTTTTTCTTTTGGATAAATACCCAGTAGTGGGATTGCTGGGTCAAATGGTAATTCTACTTTTAATTCTTTGAGATATCTCCATATTCTTTTCCATAGAGGTTGTACTAATTTGCAGTCCCACCAGCAGTGTATGAGTGTTCCTACCTGTCCACATCCCCGCCAACATTTGTTATTTGGGGATTTTTTGATATGAGCCAATCTCACTGGAGTTAAGTGATATCTCATTGTGGTTTTGATTTGCATTTCCCTGATGATTAGAGAAGTTGAGCACTTTTTTATATGTTTGCTGGCCATCATTCTGTCTTCTTTGGAAAAGTTTTTGTTCATGTCCTTTGCCCATTTTTTAATAGGGTTGTTTGATTTTTTCTTGTTGATTTTCCTAAGTTCTGTATAGATTCTGGTTATAAGCCCTTTATCAGAGGTGTAGCATGCAAATATTTTCTCCCATTCTGTAGGTTGTCTGTTCACTCTAGTGATAGTTTCCTTGGCTGTGCAGAAGCTTTTCAATTTGATCAGGTCCCATGTATTTATTTTTGTTGCTGCTGTGATTGCTTTGGGGTCTTCTTCATAAATTCTTTGCCTAGGCCAATGTCCATAAGAGTTTTTCCAACATTTTCTTCGAGAATTCTTATGGTTTCATGTCTTAGGTTTAGATCTGTTATCCATTGTGAATTGATTTTTGTGAGAGGTGAGAGGTGTGGATCCACTTTCAGTCTTCTACATATGGCCATCCAATTTTCCCAGCACCATTTGTTGAATAGGGAATCTTTTCCCCAGTGTACATTTTTCTGGAATTTGTCAAAGATCAGGTGACTGTATGAGGTTGGTTTTATATTTGTGTTCTCAGTCCTGTTCCATTGGTCTACGTCTCTGTTCTTGTGCCAATACCATGCAGTTTTGGTTACTATAGCCTTGTAGTATAGTTTGAAGTCTGGTAGACAGATGCCTCCCAATTTGTTCTTTTTGCTTAAGATTGCTTTGGCTAGACGGGGTCTTCTCTGGTTCCACACGAAACGTAGAATTATTTTTTCTAGATCGGCAAAAAATGATGTTGGTATTTTGATAGGGATTGCATTGATTCTGTAAATTAATTTAGGTAGCAAAGCCATTTTTACTATGTTGACTCTGCCTATCCAAGAGCATGGTAAGGTTTTCCATCTATTTACCTCCTCTGCAATTTCCTTTCTCAGTGTTTCATAATTCTCTCTATATAGGTCTTTGATCTCCTTAGTTAGATATATTCCTAAATATTTAATTTTCTTTATTGCTATTGCAAAAGGTATAGCATCTTTAATTTGTTTCTCGGCTTGATTGTTATTAGCATATATGAAGGCTATGGATTTGTGTGTATTAATTTTGTATCCTGAGACTTTGCTGAATTCATTTGTCAATTCCAGTAATCTCTTGGTTGAATCTTTGGGGTTTTCTATGTATAATATCATATCGTCTGCGAATAGTGAAAGTTTGACCTCTTCTGCCCCCATCTGGACGCCCCTGATTCCTCTGTCTTGTCTAATTGCTGTGGCCAGGACTTCCAGCACTATGTTGAAAAGAAGTGGAGATAGTGGACACCCTTGTCTGGTGCCAGTTTTAAGGGGGAATGCCTTCAATTTTTCCCCATTCAGTATGATATTGGCTGTGGGTTTATCGTATATGGCTTTAATAGTTTCTAGGAATGAGCCATCTATGCCTATATTGTTAAGAGTTTTTATCATAAAAGGGTGTTGGATTTTGTCAAAAGCCTTTTCTGCATCTATTGAAAGGATCATATAATCTTTGTTCTTGCTTTTATTTATATGGTGAATTACATTTATAGATTTGCGTACGTTGAACCATCCCTGCATCTCGGGAATAAAGCCCACCTGATCATGATGGATTATTTTTTTCATGTGCTTTTGAATTCGGTTTGCAAGGATTTTATTGAGAATTTTTGCATCTATATTCATAAGGGATATTGGTCTGTAGTTTTCTTTTTTTGTTGTGTCCTTTCCTGGCTTTGGTATCAAGGTGATATTGGCTTCATAGAATGAGTTTGGGAGGATTCCATCCTTCTGGATATTTTCAAATAATTTCTGCAGTATAGGCACCAGTTCTTCTTTGTAGGCTTGGTAGAATTCAGGTGTGAACCCATCTGGTCCGGGACTTTTTTTTGTGGGTAGATTTTTAATTACTGCTTCAATTTCGGTGCTTGATATTGGTCTGTTTAGAAATTCAGTTTCTTCCTGGTTGAGCCTAGGGAGGTAGTGTGTTTCTAAGAATTTGTCCATTTCCTCCACGTTTTCGTGTTTGTGGGCATAGAGATTTTTGTAGTATTCAAAGATGATGTTTTGTATTTCCATGGTATCAGTTGTGACTTCTCCTTTTTCATTTCTAATTGAGCTTATTAGAGTCCTTTCCTTTCTGCTTCTGGTCAACCTGGCAAGTGGCCTGTCTATTTTGTTTATCTTTTCAAAGAACCAGCTTTTCGTTTCATTGATCTTCTGTATTGTTCTTTTGTTCTCGATTTCATTTAATTCTGCTCTAATTTTGGTTATTTCTTTTCTTCTGCTGGTTTTAGGATTGCTTTGCTCTTCCTTTTCCATTTCCTTAAGATGATTCATTAGTTTACTGATTTGTGACTTTTCTGTCTTTTGGATGTGGGAATTTAGGGCGATAAATTTTCCTCTCAAGACTGCTTTTGCTGTATCCCACAGATTTTGATAACTTGTGTCCCCATTATCGTTTAGATCGAAGAATCTTTTGATTTCATTTTGAATCTCCTCTTTGACCCAATACTCCTTCATCAATAGATTGTTTAGTTTCCAAGTTTTTGGAGGAAGATGTGAGTTTCTGTTGGAATTGATATCTAATTTTTTCCGCTGTGGTCTGAAAAGATACATGGTATGATTTCTATTTTTTTGAATTTGTTTAGATGTGTTTTGTGGCCTAGGATGTGGTCAATTTTAGAGAAAGTTCCATGAGCTGATGAGAAGAATGTATATTCAGTGTTATTTGGGTGGAGTGTTCTGTAGATATCTGTTAGGCCCAAATGTTCTAGAGTCCTGTTTAGGTCTTTTATTTCTCTATTTACTTTTTGTTTGGAGGATCTGTCCAGTTCCGTCAGTGGGGTGTTGAAGTCCCCTGCAATTATGGCATTCCTGCTTATTATGTTGTCTAGATCTAGCAGCATTTGCTTTATGTACCTGGGTGCTCCTGTGTTGGGTGCATAAATGTTTAGGATTGTTAAATCCTCTTGTGAAATTTTTCCCTTCACCACTATATAGTGTCCATTTTTGTCCTTCTTTACTTTTATTGCTTTAAAGTTGATGTCATCTGAAATGAGGATGGCTACTCCAGATTTCTTTTGGTTTCCATTAGCCTGAAAAATTGTATTCCATCCTTTCACCTTGAGTCTGAATGCGTCTTTGTGTGTGAGGTGTGTTTCCTGAAGACAACAGATACTTGGTTTGTATTTTTTAATCCATTCAGCCAGCCTATGTCTCTTCAATGGGCAGTTCAAGCCATTTACATTTATTGAGAGAATTGATATTTGGGGTAAATTTCTGATTATTCTGTTGGGTGGTATCTTTTGTTTTACCTCTTGCGTCATTGTGGAGTCTGGTTTCTGGGGTTTTAGCCTTTGCATAATTTTACATAGGTGGGTGTCTGTTGCGCTGGTTAGTGTATAATGCAGGTCTAAGCATTTCTTGCAAGGCCGGTCTGGATTTCGCAAATTCTATCAGTGATTGCTTATCTGGAAAGGTCTTAATTTCTCCCTCATATAAGAAGCTTAGTTTGGCAGGATACAGAATTCTGGGTTGACCTTTGTTTTGTTTTAGGAGATTGATGATGTCTCCCCATTCCCTTCTGGCTTGTAAGGTTTCAGTTGAGAAATCTGCAGTTAATCTGATGGGTTTCCCTTTGTAGGTTACCTCCTTTTTTTGTCTTACAGCTCTGAGGAGTGCCTCTTTTGTGTTTACTTTGGTCAGTCTAATAATTATGTGGCGTGGTGAATGCCTTTTCACGTTGACTCTCCCAGGAGTCCTGTGTGCTTCTTGTACTTGGATGTCGAGATTTCTGGCTAAGCCATGGAAATTTTCCTCTATTATTCCTTCAAATAAATTTTCCAGCCCATGCAAATTTTCTTCCTCTCCCTCAGGGATACCTATTATCCTTATGTTTGGCCTCTTTACATAATCCCACATTTCTTGTATGCTTTTTTCCTGTCTCTTGTTTTTGTGTTCTTTCTCTTCAGCTGATTTATTTAGTGCATAGAAGCTGTCTTCTAGCTCTGAAATTCTTTCCTCTGCATGGTCCAGCCTATTCTTAAGGCTTTCCACTGTGTTTTGTAGATCCTTGAATGCTTCTTTCATTTCTAGGATTTCTATTTGATTTTTCCGTAATATTTCTATTTCTTTGGAGAATTTTTCATTCATTTCTTGCATTTTTCTTGTGGTTTCTTTGTGCTGGGATTCAATTTTCTCTTGAATTTCATTGAGCTTTCTTATAATCCATAAACGAATTCCTCTTCTGTCATTCTACCCATTTCATTTGGATTGGTATCCATTGCTGAGGAACTGATAATTTCTTTTGGGGGTGACTTTTCACTCTGATTTTTCATGTTCCCTGAGTTCTTTCGCTGGTTTTTTCTCATCTGGTCTCTTGGTCGAGAGCTGGGGGTGTTAGAGCTAGTTTATGGCCCTGTCACCAGGCCCACAATTATTTTTCCTTGGCAAAGCCAGGGAGAGAAGTAGTGGCCTGTATTGCCTTAGGTGTATTTTAGCAAGTTTGTTGGATCTTGAGTTAACTCTGACCTGTGGTCTTCTCCTCTTCCCAGTGGAGTGTGGTGAGAATGACCTCCCAGCGTGGGCTCTGAGCTAATGGATTGTACTTGAGAATATGAGTCCTCCGCTCTCTATTAGCTAGGTATTCTGTTATGTCCGTAGCAGACTCTGATTCCCCAGTTGGGTATGCGAAAGCCCTGTGCTTTGGGAGGGGTCTTGTAGCTCCTAGGGTTACTTTGACCCTGCTCTTCCTGAGGTTCTGGTAGAAACACAATTTCCTTTGGCTGCAGTGTGAGAGCTGAGTTGGGAAAATTTTACACAGCTCAGAGGTTGCTCATCTAGCCACGTGTGGCTGCCCTTCTGATGTGTGTCTCCGCGTGAAACTGGTTGATAGGGGGATCTCCAATTGTGTACCCCTTTTCCACCACTAGACCTCAAGGCGAGGCAGGTGGCCGTCTCTATCCCCAGCAGTCTCCACCGGGGGGATGTTCCCACGGGGAGGGGGGAGTAGTGGCAGCTGGAAGCACTCTTGGGTGGCGCGAAATTCCCTATTGAAGTGGGCAGGATTATGGGGAGCTGCTCTGGTTCAGCCTGTGGCTCTTGAGGTATTTGGTTGTCATGGGAACCAGCAGTTATACCAAATGAGTCACTATGGCCAGCAACCTTCAAAATGAGCGATCTCTGGGTACAGGAGGGCTGGGACCTGAGGGGCGGGCACTAGGACCGGCACGGAGCGGAGTTGTCGGAGGCCAGAGCCGGGGTAGCAGAACCAGATGGACGAGCTGCAAACTGTTTCCAATACTCAAAGGTCCCACCTCTACAGTTCCGGGATCTCGTCCCACCTGGAACCCACGGATGCCGCTGTCCCTGGCCACCACAGGCAAAGCCTGTCTCGCCCCAGCGGATGAGCCCTGGGCCGGGGCGGGGCGGAGCTAGAGACGCGGCTCACGGCTCCGCGCGGGCGGCTGTAAAGATGGCGGCCGCCGCCAGCCTGGCGCACAGCCGGGCTCCGATCGCGCCGGGAGCGCAGTTTTTCTCCGCCGGTAGTTGTAAGCAACCTCTAAGGGCGCGTCCCGCTCTCCGATAAACTCCTGGGCCCAGTCCCGCTGACTTCTAGTGGCGCAGTGCCGGCCTGCGGGTTCCCGCGCACTATCCCGGGAAGCTGAATCTCGGTCCCCGCCCAGTTCCTCTCCAGCCCTCGGCAGTCTCTGTATATTGCAGCTGCGAGTTGTGTCTGGCTCTGGCACCTTCCTCCTCTCCACAGGGCTCGCCGGCCGGAGCAACTGCTCTGTCCCAACTCTGGGCTTGTCCCTGACTGCGTGTATGGGGAGGCGCGTAACCGCTTGGGGGGCAGGTCGCGCCGCGCCGACCTGGCGAGTGCGTCCCTCCCGCGCTCTGGGCTCTATTTTGCTCCGTGCGCCCTCCGATCTTTGTGAAAATTTTGTACCTGTTTTCTTGGGCTGGGCGTTCGGCGTTGTTTCTCTGTCATTCGCAATGCTGTTTTTGGAGTGAGTGGTCCGTGTTCGCCGGCAGCCGCTGGCGTTCTTCACCTCCTTTCCTGGGAGCGGTATGGTGGGAGGACCCTATCACACCGCCATTTTTTTTCAGATCTGCATACATGCATATATTAACAAATTTCATATGCCTTTTCTTTTATTAAAAAAAAAGACAAACACCAAAGAGAAAACAATGATATATATGGTTGTGTAAAAATTAAAACATCTGCCAAAATAAAACTAAAAGGCAAACTATAAATGAGAAAAATATTTATCATATGTTACAAAGGCATAATGTATGTGTAAAATCAATTAACATATAGAAACATTTCAATATCACAAGAAATCAAAGCAGTATATATTAAACTATAATAGAATTTTCTTTTGTCATATGGTTAAAGATTTAAAAAAGTGAGGATATAATAATCAGCATTAGTGACAGTGTGGGGAAGTGAATGTTCTTACTGAGGTGAGGGTGAGTAAAAATTCAGTTTTCCTGAATTTGACAATATGTATCAAAGCTTTTGACCCAGCAATTCCACTTTTGCAACTTTATCCTGTCCAAATAATAATGTGTTAAATGACTTATTAAGGCTATTCATGGAAGCATTATTATTGAAAAAATGAAAACAATTTGATGCCTCCAAATAGGGAGCTAGTTAATAAATTGAAATATATATGAATAAAATAAAACACAACCATTACAAATTATGTTGTAAAAGAAAATACACAGGAGGCTGAGGCAAGAGGATTGCTTGAGCCCAGGAGTTTGAGGCTGCAGTGAGCTATGATCAGAGAACTGTGCTCCACCCTGGGTGGCAGAGCAAGACCCTGTCTCTAGAAACAAACAAAAAAAGGTAATGACCCTAGAAATTGTTCATAAATGGACAAAGCAAATTACAAACACTACTGTATTAATCCCAATTTTGTTAAAAATATTTGCACAGAAAAAGTATTGAAATACGCTCAACAACATATATCAGTGATTACTTTTGTGCCTCAGGATTTTTCACATTTTCCTCATTTTTACAATGTCCATATGTATTAGTTTGCTAGAGCTGCCATAACAAAATACCACAGACTGGATGCTTAATCAACAAAAACTTATTGTTTCACAGTTCTGGAGGCTGGAAGTCCAAGGTGAAGGTGTGAGCAGGTTTGGTTTTTTCTGAGGACTGTCTTCTTGGCTTGCAAATGGCTGCCTTCTTACCATGTCTTCACATAGTCTTTCCTCTATGCACACATTACTGGTGTCTCTTCTTCTTCTTATAAGGACACCAGTCTTATTGGATTAGGGCCCACCTTAGAGGCCTCATTTAAACTTAATCATCTCTTTAAAGACCTTTTCTCTAAATATGGTCACATTCAGAAGTGCTCAGGGTTGGGATTTCAACATATAAATTTTGGGGGGGTGGTGCACAATTCAGCCCAGAACATGATGTATTTATTTTGTAATCATGATTATCCCATACACAATTATGGAGATAATATTGGGGATTCATGGGGGTAGGAAGACTTTAATTTTTATTTAAAAATCCTGGCTGGGTGCGGTGGCTCATGCCTGTAATCCTAGCACTTTGGGAGGCTGAGGCAGGAGGATTATTTAAGGCCAGGAGTTCAGGATTGCTGAGACCAGCCAAGGCAACATAGTGAGATGCTGAGATGCTGTCTCTACAAAAAAAATTAAAAAATTAGCCAGGTGTGGTGGTATGTGCCTGTAATTCTAACTACTCAGGAGGCTGAGGCTAGAGGATTTCTTGAGCTCAGGAATTCAAGGTTATAGTCAGCTGTGATCATGCCACTGCACTCCAGCCTGGGTGACAGAGTGAGACCCTGTTTCCAAAAAAAAAAAAATCTTTTATTGTTTATAACCCTTACATGTAAAATTGATTTAAGTTTATCTTACTAGTGTATGAAACATATCCATTTAAATTATGTTTGGAAGACTGACAAACATACCTTCTGACCTGGCTACTGTACACATTATTTGGCTATGAGGGGAAAGGGATGCCACTAATATTTAATGAGTACTATGTGAGTACTACTATGAGAACTCAATATTGATAAGTATTAGTATGTGCTACACTGTGCATTTTACGAACATCGTATTTAGCTCTCACAAATATGTTAGGTAATTTGCACAAGTGACACACAAAGTCCACAGGTAGCATGTGTTAAGGGTCAATGGAATTTAGGGCTGACTCTAAGCCTGCTACCTTCACTTGCTATACTACAACCACCACCTATCAAGTTTTGTCATATACTCTGTCAACATTAATTACTCATTATTGGAGCACTAAATCTGTTTTTTTCCTTGAAATTATTTTTCCTGAAAATTAGAAGTACTACATTTGCATTGATTCTTTTGTAATAACTCAAAAAATTTTGGATAAAGAGTTTGATATTTTCTAATTTAAAGAAAATAATATTTTACCTTCCATTCATAGTTTTGAATCTATCAACTTAAATACACACCCACACATATGCATACAGGATTCTTTTAAACCGTTTATTAGCTACAGCACAATTAAAATTGACATTTATATAGCTGTCGGAAGTGTTCAAAGAATGTGTTCAAAGTGTTCAAAGAATGACCGTATGTTCTTCAAAATAATGCTTTTTGCCATATCAGAAGAAAATCACATTTATTGTTCAAACATATATAATTTAAAGTTAGCTTTCAAAGCATTGATGGCAGGCTTAAATTTTAGAAGTGAATTATTTGGATTGATAAAGATCTGTAATAAAGAATATATAAAGACAATTTTAGTAACTAGAGACATGTGTTTCTGAAAAGAATAGAAATTTCAATCATTTGACATTTTAATTTTGTAGGTTGAATTTGTTATTAACTGAAAAATTGCTTCATAGCATCATGTAAATACTCTGTGAAAATTTACATTGTAATATTCTTCACCAAAACCAATATCAATAGTTTTGATCAAAAATAGAGATTGAAATCTGACTTGTAATTAATGAAGTGTGGCCAATTAACAATATGCTTCTTGTTTTTACTAGTTTCTTCCATAATTAGGATGTCATGAAGCCATTTATTGGCAAATTTCCATTTGATTCTCTCTATAGGCATATCCCATTTTTTATAGTCTTAATGGAATGCTACAACCTTATTAACCAACCCAGAGATTTTGGTTATTTATCATTGAATTTATAGAGAGGTAAAAAACCAAAAATACTCAAGAGAGAATTCATATTTTTGATGAATATTTTTAATGGTCTTTAGGCTGAATCAGTCATTCCAGGAATTAGGGGGGTTGGTGGGTTTCTTCCTGAGTGGCTCTTCTGGCTTGGTGTCACCCACAATCCTAAGTGATAACTCATAAGTAAAGTTTTATTTTTAAAATTTAACCAAACAGTTTTCCATCTAGGGAAATCTGGCTTTCTGGAAAGCAGTTATTCATTTTTGATTATAAGTGATATAGTTTTGGGTACAGTAACTATAGCAGATAAATAGGGCATTATTCTAAGTTGTGAGTGATTTTTATTTTAGTAATTGTTATAGATGGATACTTTCATGATTGGGCATGATAGTAGTAGTTGAAATTGTATTTTGTTCTTTGTACTTATAGATCATCTCTACTAAAAGCTGAAAGCACTTTAAGACTATATTTTTAACCTAGTAGTTTTAGTGGTAATGCTTAAATTGGGAAAAGGGATTTTGGAAGCTGATGGTCCACAATTGAAATGTGATGTGCTTGTTCTATTAATATATGGACTTGCTGAAGAAGTGTAGAGGTTGTTGAAGGAATCAGAGCTCGAGCTGTATTTTTTGTAGTAGAAGGAAATGTGATTAGAGAAGTGGGTACGGCTAGTTCAGTTGTGGTCTAGGTCATTGTAGCTGAGGGAGTGGATGCTTCAGGTCCAGTGCTGGACATCTCTACTTTGACAGAGCTGTTTTGTGTTCAGTGATTGTTGTTGGGGCACCTTTAGGTACAGTGGTATTCTCTGAGGTGATTTAAGCACAGCAGTGATTGCTGGGGTGGTTTCAGGTTCAACAATTGTTAATAGGGGTGGTTTTGAGTTTAATGGTAGTATCCAGGGTGGTTTTGTGTTCAGTAAGGATTTCTTGGGTGGTTTTGGGTTCAGCAGAGGTTTCTTGGGTGACATGGAGTTTAGTGATTGTAGTTGGGATGGTTTTAGATTCAGCAGTGATCTCTGGGGAAGTTTCAGCTTCATTGGTGGTCTCTGAGGTTTCAGGTTCAGGGGTAGTCTCTAGGGTGGTTTGTAGTTTGGTGTTAGTTGGAGTCATTTCAGGTTCAGGTGTTCTCTGGGGTGGTTTTGGGTTTGCAGGTGGTTTCTGGGGTGGTTCCATGTTCAGAAATGTTTTATGGTATGGCTTCATGTTCATCACTGCTTTCTAGGGGTCGTTTTGGACTCATCAGCAGTTTCTGTAGTGGTTTCAAATTTTGTTGTTGTCTGTGGGGTGGTTTCCAGTTCAGTGGTGTTCTCTTGAGTGGGTTTATGTTGATCAGTGGTTTCTGGAGGTGGTTTTGGTTTTGGCAGGTTTTTCCAGGGTTGTTTTGGGTTCAGTGGTAGATTCCGGGGTAATTTCAGCTTTAGTAGTGCTTTCTGTGGGTAGTTTCAGCCTTAATAGTGGCCTTTTGGGGGTAGTTTCAGATTCAGCAGTGCTTTCCAGAGTAGTTTCAGTATCTGGGGTGGCCTCTGGGGGGTGGTTTTGAGTTCAGTGGTATTTTTTGGGGGATAGTTTCGGTTTCTGGAGTATTGTTAAGGTTGATTTTGTGTTCAACAGTAATTTTGGGTGGTGGTTTCCTGTTTGGTGCTAGTCGTTTGGTTGGTTTCATGTTCGAGGGTGATCTCTGTGGTGGTGTTGGGTTCAACGTTGCTCTCTTGAATAGTTTCTTTAGCAGTGATTTCTGGGGTGGTTTTGGGTTCAGCAATAGTTCTGGTGGCGATTTCAGGTTTATTAGTGGTATTTGGGGAGGTTATAATTTCTGTCATGGTCTCTGCGGTGGTTTGGGGCTTGGAGGTGGTATTTGGGACAGTTTCATGCTCAGTATTGTTTTTGGGCATGTTTTTGGGTTCTAAAGTGATTTTTGAGGTGATTTCAGGTTTAGTGGAGGTCTCTGAGGTGGTTTTGGGCTCAGTAATAATTTCTGAGTTGGTTTTGAGTTTGGGAGCTGTATCTGGGGTTTCTTGTTCACTAGTCTTTTCTGGAATAGTTTTAGGTTCTGCTGTGTTTTCTGAGATTTCAGCTTTACTGGTGATTGCTGTGGTTATTTTGGGTTCAATGGAGGTTATTGGAATGCTTTCAGGTTTAACAGAGTTTACTATATTGTTTTTAAATTCAGGGATAGTCATTGGGGTAGATTCAGGATCAGAGAATGTATTTGCTTGGATTACTTTGAGTCCAGATGTGATTGTTGGGGTGGTTTCAGGTACATTAGTCATTGTTAGAGTTGTTTTGGGTTCAGATGTCATTATATTGGTGGTTTCAGCTTCAGTGGTGATTTTTGTGGTACTTTTAGCTTCAGTGGTTGCTGTAGCCATTTTTGGCTCTGAGGTGGCTGATGAAGGTGTTTGGGGTTCAGTGGCGACTGCAGAAACTTCTGTAGTAGATTCAGTAATAACTGGAATGCTGGTAGGTTCATATAGTGTGCTAATAGAAACTTGGTTGGGTAAAAAAGAGGTGGTGGTTGCTTTTGAATGGATTTTTGAAGGGATCATTTTAAATTGCTTTCTAAAGATAGGGTGATCAAGACAATATTTCCTATATAAAATTGGTGATGGAGATAGCTTCTTACACATTTTTTTAAGTACACGATACTGTTTATATCTATGTTTTTGTCTCCGGTAATTAAATATTTTCATGTGATATTTGTGTGTTATGCGTGGCAACATGTGAAGATGACTAATGCTAGCTTTATGAAAATTATGATATTTTGATAAAGAGAAAAAAGCTGATCCAGTTTTCTGTTGAAAGAGTGCTGTGGGTTTTCTTTTACTCTCACCAGGCTATTAAAAGAGAAAAGAGTGAATAAAATTTTAATAAAATAATTATTGAAATTTAATAAACATAATCTAAATTTGGAATCATCTTTTTTTTTGGCGAAGTACAGCACACATACATAAAACATATTGTATAGTTCAATGTTAAAAAGGCAAATACGTATGTAACTACAATACAGATAAAGAAATAGAACATTATCATTACCCCAGAAGACTGTTTTGGCTTCTTCCCAATTTTGACCCCTCCTTCCTCCTCATAGTCAACCACTATCCTAATTTCTAACACAGGAGTAGACCTGGTTTTGAATTTTATATAAATGGAATCCAGCAGTGTATATTCATTTGTGTCTGGCTTATTTTTCTTAACATTTTGTTCATGAGATCATTCATATTGTTGAATGTAACTATAATTTTTTAAAAGTCACCATAAAATAAATAGTCTTGTCCATAAATCCACCACAAAATTAGTCATTCTATAATTTATGGACCTTTAGAATTATTCCAACTTTTGGTTATTAGAAATGGTGCTGCTATGAACATCCCTGTACATACATGTTTGTTGTTATAGATGTACATGTATTTTCTTGGGGAATATACTAATGTTGAATGTACCCATACCTGATGACTCAGTCTATATATATCTTCAATATTAGTATATAAAACCACACAGATTTCCAAAGTGATTTCACAAACTTGTGTTCCCAGTGATAGTGTATAAGAATTCTACTCACTCCAGACCTTCAGTAACACTTGATATTGTCAGTCTTTTTAATTTTAGGCATTCTGACAAGTATGCAGTAGTATCTCATTGTGGTTTATAATTGCATTTTCCAGGTTACAAATGAAGTTCAATTCTTTTATATACAGTATATTTACTGGTTACTTGAATAGGAGCAAAGTCTTGAGGACATTCTATTGTCTTCTAGACACCTTAATGTATTATATTTTACTTTGAGATTTACAATTCACTAGTCCTTTTTGGGGAGGAGGAGAGGTGAAATAATATGAGTTTGGCTTTTAATTTTTTTTCCAATTTGAATATCTAATTGACTCAGTATTTCTATAGAAAAGAAAAACATCCTTTCCCCATTGATCTGTAATGCCACCTTTTTTACAAATTAGGTGTCCGTATATCTGTGGGTCTGTTTCTGGGCTATTTGTTTCAGTGGTGTCCTTATCTTTTGCCAAAACTATGCTTCACAATTACTGTGGCTTTATAATGTCTTAACAATCAGTAGAGCAATTCCACCAACACTTTTTTTCTTCCAAGAGTATCTTGGTTATTCTTAAACCTTTGCATTTCTGTATAAGTCTGATGATTGGTTTGTCAGTTTTCACAAAAAACATCTTGGGCTTTTGATTAAGATGGTATTGAATCTATAGATCAGTTTGGGAAGAATATCTTTACAGTGAGTCAACCTTATATGTTCTTCTACTTAGGCCTTTAATTCTTTCAACAGCATTTTATAGTTTTTAATGTAGAGACCTTTCATGTTTTTTTATAAATTTTTTTTCCTTAGGTGCTTCTTTCTACTCTTGTATATTCTAGTATAATCAATAGAAAATATGTTACCTCAATATAGGCTAAACTGCTAATATCACCAACTCTTTAGGAATGAAAGTTTAGCAAAGAACTGCTAGCAGCTAAAGTCCTTGTTGAAGGGGAAGGGAATATAGGCTGGGTAATTGAAGAAGGATTTATACATTTACCTTTTAGCAGTTAAAACATTTTTTTCTCTTTATCTTTGGTTTTCTAAAGTGTTTTGGTTTGATTTCCTTCGTATGTATTCTGTTTACATTATTAGGTCTTGACTTTTACAGGAAAGCCTGTTATATTTTCCCATTAAGTAAGATGCCATCTCTTGGCTAAGGTATCATACTTTATCATATTGAGGAAATGTCCGTAAATTCCTATTTTTTTTAGTGTTTTTAACATGCACGGGAGTTAAATTTTTCAAAAGCTTTTCTATATCTATAGAGATGACCATCTAAAATTCTCTTCAAGTCTATTAGTATAAATGATTATAGGAATACATTTTATAATATTGAACCACCCTTGCATTCTTGAACTGAACTCCACTTTTTCATATTGCATCATTATAATATGTTGGTAGATTCTATTTATTAATATTTTATTTAGGATCTTTGCCTTGATATTTAAAAGTAAGATGGGTTTATAGTTTTCTTGGTGAATATTTTTCAATTTTGGGGATCAAAATTGTACTCATTTAACAAAGAATTTGGAAGATTACCATTTTCTATGTGCTCAGATACTTTAAGAAGTTTTGAGATTTCTAATCCTTAAAGGTATGGTAGAATTTCCTTGTGAAATCATTTGGACCAATGAATGCTTTTATGTAGGGGAACTCTAATGCATCTTATATTTTTTCTATGGTAGTTTATCTGTTTAGACTTTCTGTCTCTACTGGGGCAAATTTTGATAAGTTGTTTTTGTAGCCAAGTACTCCATTTAATCAATGCATTTAAATTTATTTGCATAGCTTTACATAAAATATCTTCTTAAAATGTGGTATGTATACACAATGGAATACTATTCAGCCATAAAAAAGAATGAAATCTTGTCATTTGCAGCAATATGGCTGGAACTGAAGGTCATTATGTTAAGTGAAATAAGCCAGGCACAGAAAGACAAATATTGCATGTCCTCACTCATATTTGGGAGCTAAAAAGTTGAACTCATGGAAGTAGAGAGTAGAATGATGGATGCCAGAGGATAGGAAGGGTGTGTGTATGGGGTCGGTGAGAATAGAGGTTAGTAAATAGTTACAAACATGAAGTTAAATAGAAGGAATAAATTCCAATGTTCTATAGGAGAATAGGGTGACTTTAGTTAATGACAATGTATTGTATATTTCAAAATAGCTAGAAGAAAGGACTTGAAGTCTTCCCAACACATACAAATGATAAATACAGGAGTTGATGGATACCCTAAATATCCTGACTTGGTCATTACACATTCTGTGTATATAACAAAATACCACATGTACTCCATAAGTATATACAAATATTATTTATCTATAAAAAATAAAAAATAGCCTCTTAATTAAGAGGAAAGATGGTTATTTCATCCTTGTTATTCCTTTTTTATGTTTTTTTTTAGCTCTACATAAGTTTTATTTGTTAAAGTAAAACAGGTTTATACTATATAATACAACAAAAAATTAAGTATAGCAATAAATTGAAAGATCTATGATCTATACTTTGTGTAAGCAGTTGGAAATACACATCATAATTGCTATAGTTTTGAGTACCTACTGTATGCAAGAAGTTACACTAAATGGTTGACATACTAGTTCACTACTATCTTTTTTTCTTGCCAGCAATCATGGAAGGCTGATATCATTCATGTGTTACAGAGGATGTAACTGAGAATTTTTTTTGTAAAGAGACAAACCTGGGATTTGAGTACAGGGTTTTTTATTTCTACTTTTAAAATTTTATTTCAGAATATTATGGGGATAGAAACTTTTGGTTACATAAATTGCTTTTGTACCATTTGAGTAAAAGTTATGTGTGCCCATCACCCAGATGGTGTACATTGTACCTATTAGGCGTGAATTTACCCATCCTCTTCTCCCTCCTCCCACCTGCTTGATTTCTGATGAATGTTATTTCCATATGTGCATATAAGTCTTGATTAATTAGTTCCAATTTAATGGTGAGTACATGTGTTTTTTTTTTCCCATTCTTGTGATAGTTCACCTAGACAAATGATTTCCAGTTCCATCCAGGTTAATACAGGAGGGATTAGTTCACCATTTTTTTAAATGGCTGAGTAGTACTCCATGGTATACATACACCACATTTTATTAATCTACTCATGTATGATGGTTACTTGTGTTGTTTCTACATCTTTGCAACTGTGAATTGTGCTGCTATAAATATTTGAATGCAGGAGTCTTTTTTATAGAATGCCTTTTTTTCTTTTGGGTAGATGCCCAGTAGTAGGATTGCCAGATCAAATGGTAGTTCTACTTTTAGTTCTTTGTGGTATCTTCATACTACTTTCCATAGAGGTTATACTAGTTTGCTGTCCCACTAGCAGTGTATTAGTGTTCTTATCTCTCTGCATCCATGCCAGCATTTGTTGTTTTGGAACTTTTTGATAAAAGCCATTCTCACTGGAGTTAAGTGGTATCTCATTGTAGTTTTGATTTGCATTTTCCTGATGATTAGAGATGTTGAGCATTTTTTTTATAAGTTTGTTGGCCATTTGTCCATCTTCTTTTGAAAAGTTTCCATTCGTGTCTTTGGCCCACTTTTTCATGGGGTTGTTTGATTTTTTTTCTTGCTGGTTTGCTCAAGTTCTTTATAGATTCTAGTTATCAGCCCTTTATCAGTCGTATAGCATGCAAATATTTTCTCCCATTCTGTAGGTTGTCTATTTGCTCTAATTATTATTTCCTTGGCTGTGCAGAAGCTTTTTAATTTGATCAGGTCCCATTTATTTATTTTTGTTGTTGCTGTGATTGCTTTTGGGGTCTTCCTCATAAATTCTTTGCCTAGGCCAATGTCTATAAGAGTTTTTCCAATGTTTTCTTCTAGAATTCTTATGGTTTCATGCCTTAGGTTTAAGTCTGTTATCCATGATGAGTTAATTTTTGTGAGTGGTGAGAGGTGTGGATCCTGTTTCATTCTTCTGCATGTGGCTATCCAATTATCCCAGCACCAGTTATTGAATAGGGATTCTTTTCCCCAGCACATGTTTTTTTCTGCTTTGTTAAAGATCAGATGGCAATATGAGGATGGTTTTATATCTGGGTTCTCAGTCCTGTTCCATTGGTCTGTGTCTCTGTTCTTGTGCCAGTACCATGCCATTTTGGTTACTATAGCCTTGTAGTTTAGCTTAAAGTCTGATAAATTGATGCCTCCCAATTTGTTCTTTTTGCTTAAGGTTGCTTTAGCTATGCGGGGTCTTCTCTGGTTCCATATGAAGCATAGAATTATTTTTTCTAGATCTGTGAAAAATGATATTGATAATTTAATAGGGATTGCATTGAATCTGTAGATCACTTTGGGTAGTAGAGACATTTTAACAATGTTGATTCTGCCAATCCATGAGCATGGTATAGTTTTCCATCTGTTTATGTCCTCTGCTATTTCCTTCCTCAGTGTTTCATAGTTCTCCCTGTAGAGTTCTTTCACCTCCTTGGTTAAATATATTCCTAGCTATTTTATTTTCTTTGTTGCTATTGTGAAAACTATTGAGTCTTTCATTTGGTTCTCAGCTTGACTGTTGTTGGTGTACATGAATGCTACTGATTTGTGTACATTGATTTTATAACCTGAGACTTTGCTGAATTTGTTTATCAATTCCAGGAGTCTCTTGGTGGAATCTTTGGGGTTTTCTAGATATAAGATCATATCATCAGCAAAGACTGATAGTTTGACCTCTTCTGTCCCCCTACTTGGATACCCTTGACTTCCTTCTCTTGTCTGATTTCTCTGGCTAGGACTTCCAGCACTATTTTGAATAGAAGTGGTGATAGAGAGCAACTTTGTCTGGTTCCAGTTCTAAGCAGGAATGCTTTCAATTTTTCCCCATTCAGTATGATGTTGGCTGTGGGTTTGTCATAAATGGCTGTTTATCATTCTGAGGTAAGTCCCCTCTATGCCTATTTTGTTAAGCGTTCTTATCATAAAAGGGTGCTGAATTTTGTGAAATGCTTTTTCTGTGTCTATTGAGAGGATCATATGGTCTTTGTTTTTACTTATATTTATGTGGTGAATTATATTTATAGATTTGCATATGTTGACTCTTCCCTGAATCTCTGCGATGAAGCCCACTGGGTTGTGATGGATTATTTTTTTTGATAAGCAGTTGAATTCAGTTTGCTGGGATTTTATTGAGAATTTTTCCATCTATATTCAGAAGGGATATTGGCCTGTAGTGTTGTTTTTTTGTTGATTCATTTCCTGGCTTTGGTATCAGGGTGATAGTGGCTTTGTAAAACATGTTGGGAGGATTCTTTCCTTCTTGATGTTGTGGAATAATTTCTGCAGGATAGGCACAATTTCTTCTTTGTAGGTCTGGTAAAATTCGCTTGTGAAACCATCTGGTCCGGGATTTTTTTTGTTGGAAAATTTTTTATTGCTGCCTCAATTTTGGTATTTGATATTGATCTGTTCAGGAATTCTATTTCTTCCTGATTGAGCCTAGGGAGGCTGTGTGTTTCTTAGAATTTGTCCACTTCCTCCACATTTTCAAATTTATGTGAATAGAGATTTGTATAGTGTTCAGAGATGATATTTTGTATTTCTGTGATATCAGTTGTAATTTCTCCCTTTTCCTTCCTTATTGAGCTTATCAGAGTCCTTTCTTTTCTGCTTTTGATTAATCTAACAAGAGATTTGTCAATTTTGTTTATCTTTTCAAAGAACCAACTTTTTGTTTCACTAATCTTCGGTATAGTTCTTTTGTGATCAACTTCATTTAGTTATGCTCTGATATTGGTTGTTTCTTTTTTTCTGCTGGGTTTGGGATTGGTTTGCTCTTCCTTTTCCAGTTCCTTGAGATGATTCATTAGATTGTTGATTTGTGATCTTTCTGTCTTTTGGATTTAGGCATTTGTGGGTATGAATTTTCCTCTCAGGACTGCTTTAGCTGTATCCCATAGATTTTTGATAACTTGTGTCAGCTTTATCATTTACTTCAAGGAATATTTTGATTTCTGTCTTAATTTCTTCCTTGACCTGCCTATCATTCAGCAGTAGGTTGTTTAGTTTCCATGACTTTGTATAGTGAAGAGTGTTTCTGTTGGAATTGATTTCTAATTTTATTCCACTGTGGGTTGAGGAGATGCATGGTATAATTTATATTTTTTAAAATTTTTTGAGACATGTTTTGTGGCCTAGGATGTGATCAGTCTTAGAGAATGTTCCATGAGCTGATGAGAAGAATGTATAATCAGTGGTTTTTGGTTAGAATGTTCTGTAATTGTCTGTTAGGCACATTTGTTTTAGAGTTCTGTGTAAGTTAATTGTTCCTTTATTTATTTTCTGTTTGGCAGATTTGTCCTGTTCTGTCCAAGAGGTGTTGAAGTTCCTGGCTATTACAGTGCTGCTGTTTATCATTTTGTTTAGATCAATTAGTATTTGCTTTATGAATCTGGGTGTACCTGTGTTAGGTGCATAAATATTTAGGATTGTTATGTCTTCTTGTTGAATTGCTCCCTTTACCATTATGTAATGATCATCTTTGTCTGTCTTTACTTTTGTTGATTTGAAGTCTGTGTTATCTGATATGAGAACTGCTACACCAGCTTTCTTTTGGTTTTTATTTGCATGGAATATTGTTTTTCATCCCTTCACCTTGAGTCTGAATGAGTCCTTGTGGATTAGATGTGTTTCCTGGAGACAGCAGATACTTGGCTTGTAATTTTTTATCCATTTAGCCAGCCTATGTCTCTTGAGTGGGGAGTTCAAGCCATTCACATTTATCGAAAGAATTGATAATTGGTGTGGATTTCTGTTCTTCCCATTGAGCAGAACTTTATTGCTCTGTTTTACCTCTTGAACCACTGTGGTGACTGGGCTCTAACCTACAGTTTTTGGGGGTTTTTACACTGGTGGGTGTCTATTGTGCTGATCCATGTACAGTGCTGCTCTGAGTACTTTCTGCAGGGCAGGTCTGGACTTAGCAAATTCCCTCATCATTTGCTTGTCTGGAAAAGACTCAATTTCTCCATCAAATGTGAAACTTAGTTATGCAGGATACAAAATTCTAGGCTCACAGTTGTTTTGTTTAGGAAGATTGAAGATGGAGGCTCACTCCCTTCTGGCCTTGTAAGGTTTCTGGTGAGAAGTCTGCTGTTATCCTGATGGGTTTTCCCTTGTAGATCAGTTGTTGCTTATGTCTAGTTGCTTTTAGGATTTTCTCTTTCACTTTGATTTTGACCAGGTTGAATACTGTGTGACTTAGAGATATTCTATTTGCTGTGAATCTTCCTGGAGTTTGATAACCATCTTGTATGTGGATATATGGATCTCTGGCTATACTGGGGTAGTTTTCCACTGTAACTCCCTCAAATAGATTTTTCATGCTTTTAGCACTTTCTTTTTCCCTCTCACAGATACCTATAATTCCTATGTTTGTTGGCTTCACATATTACCATATCTCTCTAAGTGATTGCTCTGCCCTTGTTGTTCTCTTCTCCACCTCTGTAAATCATTGGGTTAGCTTGAGAGCCTTGTCTTCAAACTCTGAGTTTCTTTCTTTTCCTTGGTTTAATCTGTGGCTGAAACTTTCTGCTGCATTTTGAAAATCGCTGAATGACTCTTTCATTTCTTTGGTTTTTATTATATCCTTCCTAATTTTGTCAAGCTCTTTAGTGACTTTTTCATTAATTTCCTGAAATATTTTTTTGGCTTCTTTTTGTTGGTCTTCAACTTTCTCTTCAATTCCATTCATCTTATTTATCATCCATATTCTGAATTCCAGGTCTGTCATTTCAACAATTTTCTTGTAGTTGGAGTTCACTGCTGTAGCTTCATTGTTATCCCTTGGGGGTGTTGATCTGTTTTGATTTTTCATGTTGCCAGATT
The DNA here is from genome assembly GCA_023783475.1 of Daubentonia madagascariensis. Classification (NCBI taxonomy): domain Eukaryota; kingdom Metazoa; phylum Chordata; class Mammalia; order Primates; family Daubentoniidae; genus Daubentonia; species Daubentonia madagascariensis. The sequence continues at coordinate 1,077,297 of JAKFHU010001268.1, read as the reverse complement.
TCTTTTGCTGGTTTCTTCTCTTCTGAACCCTCTTTTCTGAATTCTGTGTTAATAGGTTTACAGGAATCCTGTTCCTTGCTGGGAACTATTCAGATAGTTGTAGGATGTTCAAGTTGGGAGCTGGACAAGACTGTCCTGATTGAGGCTGGTATTGTGGAGATTTCTCTACCCAGGGTCTCGCCACAGAGGTTACTGCAGCAGTTGGATAAGGTTGTCATGGGTTCCTGGGTTGTGGGCGTTTGCTCAAAGTACATCACAGTGTACTGGCGGCCTGAGGCTGGGGATCCCTGGCAGAGCACTGGATTTTGGAGTAGCTCTTTCAGCTCTGCTTTGGTGGTGGAGGCTCTGGAGTGGGGTGTTGGTGTCCAGGTGCAGCACTGGAGAATTGGGGATGGTGTCTCAGGCCTGGAAGGAGCTCTGGAGGCACAGGGGCAGAGTCTCAGGGCTGGGACTGGGGAGGAGATGCGAGCAGAACCTCTGAGTAGGGACTCTGAGCCAAAAGCAGGGCTGTGCAGATGGTCGGCCAATCCAAACTGGAGGGCAGGGCCGGGGCCAAGCTGGCAGGAGGCATTTGAGGCCCACAGGGCAGAGTCAGAGCAAGCAAGTAGCAGGCTGCTGTGCAGGCACCGGGGTCCTGCTAATGCCAAGTCAGGGGTGCTGAGGTTGGCTCCAGCAGCCCAGGGACCTCAGGGATCTCCACTCTCCTCTTGGGGCTTGCCAAAGCGGCCAGCCACCCCAAGCCTCTCACTTCAGAGCCCGCTATGCTCCTGCATGATGGCCTCCAAGCTGGGACTGGGGTCAGGTGGAAGTAAAGCCTCTGAGCAGGGCCTCTCAGCCAGAAGGGGGGCCGTGTAGATGGCAGGCTGATCTGACCTGGAGGGCGGGATCAGGGCCAAGCAGGCAGGAGGCAGCTGGGTCCTGGAGGGTGGTTTTGGGGCTGAGCCAGCAGCAGGCTGCTTCTTAGGCACAAGGGTGCTGCGGATGCAAGGTCATTCCTGCAGAGGTCATAGCTCTCCACACCCCACCCGCTGAAGTGGTCACCCAAGGCATCTCAGGATAGAGCCTGCTGCATCCCTGCATGAGAACCTTTGAGCTGTGACTGGTGTGGACCTAGAAGCAAAGCCCCTGAGTAGGGGCTCTGAGACAGAAGCAGGGCTGTGCAGATGGCAGGCAGATCTGACCTGGAGGGCAAGGTCAGGGCCAGGTAGGCAGGAGGAAGTTGGGGCTGCAGGGTGGAGTTGTGGCTGAGCAAGCAGCAGGCTGCTCCACCAGCACCTGGGTGCTGTGAATGTCAAGTCAGGCGGGCTGAGGTTGGCTCCAGCAGCCGAGAGACCATGGAACTCTACAGGCTCCACTCAGGGCCTGCCAAAGCAGCTCCCCAAAGACTCTCAGGTCAGAGCCTACTGTGCCCCAGTGTGAGAGACTCTGACCCAGGACTCTGGCTCCAGGGATGGAGCCAGAAGACAAAGCCCCTGAGCAGGGCCCTGGGCTGTGCAGATGGCGATCCAAAGGAACCTAGAGGGTGGGGTCAGACCAAGCAGGCAGGAGGCGTCTGGGGCCTGGAGGGCAGATTCGAGAGCAAGCAGCAGGTTGCTTCTTAGACACACGGGTCCTGTGATGCCAGGTTGGATATGCAGAGGTCATAGCTCTCCATGCCCCACCCAGGACCCACCAAAGCAGTCGCCCAAAGCCTCTCACTTCAGAGCCTTCTGCTCTTCAGTCAATTCCTATGCCCAGGTCCCGCTGTGCTGTAGGAATGAAGTGCCTGGCTTCAAGTTCCGGGGTGTGGCTCAGGGAAGCCACAAGTCAGTCTGCTCCCTCCCCAGTCTAGTGTAGACTGGCACGATGCACTCGAGAGTTCAGGATGGCTTTAGCTGTTGCCTGATCTCCACAGCACCTGTTGTCTAGTGCAAGGGTTCTGCACGGACTCCAGGCAGATCCCCGTCTGAGCAAGTAGGAGGTCTGTGGGGGTGGTGGGAGCCGTCTTGCAGTTCAGTCCACACTGTACTGGCAGGGCGAGCATGGCGCTCCTGTGCTCTATTCTCCTATCATTCCCCATGTGTTCTCTGATCTTGTTATATGTATCACCCCCTCACCTTTTATTCCACAGTGAGTGTCCTGCCTTGCTTGTCTGTCAATTCACAGTGCTGCTTCAGGGAGAAGTGATCCATACATAGGCAGCTGCCTGTACCTTTCACTTCTTTCCTTGGGAAGGGCGAGCTGGCAGTCTTCCTCTAGTCCGCCATTTGTCCACCCCTCTCCTTGTTATTTCTAATTTTGTGTAATTTTCTTTCCTTCTCTTTATTATTAATGAGACAAAGATTTTATCTTTTTAAATAATTTTTTTCAAAGGAAGCATTTTTGGATTTATTTGTTAACATTAGCTTTCACTTCATTGTATACAAACTCATTAATTAATGTTTTTATCTTATATATTCTTTCCGTATGCTTTCTTTTGGTTCTTTTTCTAACTTTTTGACTTGGACATTTAATTCCTCTCTTTATTTTTTCAATTTAATTGATATTTAGGGCTATTTTCAAGATTTAAAATTAAATATATATCTAAATGATTTATTATAATGATTAAGTTACTTTGAGTCTTTCATGGTCTAGGTCTTTTTGTCTACCTGATTTGTCTTAATTGAAGAGAGACTTCTTTAACTCTGTTATTGGTGTGTTTCTGTCCATTTTATCCTTGAATCTCCTCTAGCTTCTGATTTATGAACGTTGTTGCATAAATATAAACAACTGTTATAATATACCCTTTACCGCTAGAAAATGTCTCTTTCCTACCTACTTTTTGGTTGCATTGAACCTCATTAGATAGCAATATTGTGACTACTTCTTTTGCTTTATTTGCATTTACGTAGTATATCTTGGTTTATCCTTTTATTTTTTTGACCTTTCTGAATGTCTTTGTTTTAAGTACCCCTTGTTTACAGTTCCCTAATGGAGTTTTCTTTGTTAGAAAATCTGAAAATCTTTATCTTTTTATAGATAAGCCATTTACATTTATTGATGTGATTGATATCTATTGATTGATACTCAGTTCTGTCATATTTTATAATATATTTACACATATCACTTTTGTGTTTCTGTGTTGTTTTTAATTTGCTGTATCTCTGTGTTTAGAAAGACTTAAATTTTTATTCTAATGGTTACCTGTTACCTTTATATTGATACCTTGTATAACATATTTATGTTTATAATATGTTATGTATAACATATTTAGTCTTATTTTTTGAATACTGTCTATTGATTCACTACTATAAGAAATATTAAAATTAGCTAGTAATGTTTTCTTTCTTAACCCTTTTTCTCTGTCCTGGCATCTAATCTGAAGGATTATGTTTTACTTCCTGGTAACATGTATGGCAATCAATGAGCTTATTCCTGCTCTTTGTATACTGTTTTACTACTGACTATATCTTTGGAAGTTATACTGTATCCACAGTATGAGAGCATATAACCATTATTTACTATTCCTTCTCCCTTATATACATAATTAAATCTTAGTTATACAGGTAAATATGTATTCAGTGCTCATCACCAGTTCTTATTTGGTATATGTCCTAGCATTTTTTTTGCTAAAGCTCAATCTCTAGTCAGATTCTTTAGGAGAACCTCATGGGAACAATATGCTTTGAGTCCTTCAGTTTCCTAAAAGTATGTTTATAGTCTTTACATTTGCAGATCAATTTGACTGAATATATTTTGAGTATCTTAAACATTTTACTTCATTGTCTTTTGTTACACAGCATAACCACTAAAAAGACTGATGTCCATCTAATTTTATTTTTCTAGTAATTTGTTCCTTTTTATCTGAATACCTGAAAGATTTTTTAAAAATCAAAGGCCAATAGTTTTACTAGAGTGTATCTTAGTGTTGACTGTGGGTTGGCTTTTTTTTTTTTTTTCCGGGTGCATGTGTGGTATGCCATTTCTTTCAGTAGTTTCCAGTCTTCTTTTATTTTGGGAAATGTTTCTTGAATTATAGTTTTAAGTATTATGATCCATTGCATTGATTTTCTTCTTTAAGGACTTCTATTAATAAAATGTGTACATTGGCTCTTCCCACTCCCAATCCCTATTTCCTATATCTATTACTTTTTCTTAAATCTTTAAATCTCTTAATTCTTTTTTCCATTTAAACATGTTTTCTTCCTGCCCATTTATATTTATCTTGGATATTTATTTCCTTATGTGTTACATATATTTTACATTTTTCTTTTATTTCTAATTCTTTCCTGAGGTCTGTAAACTTTTTTTCAAATTTTGGTTTTGTCCAATTATCTTTTTCTGAGTTTTTCTATTTCTGATTTATGCAGTTCTTTCATAGCTTCTATATTTTCCTCCAGATTTTTAACTTATTTTGATATATAAGGCTAACATTTTCCTCTGTTTTTGGGCAAGCATTTTTGGCATGCCTTCTGTACCCATAGGATCATCATTTTGACCAATATTCTTTTTTTCTTAAAACCGTTTTGCAGGGGTCCTGCCACAATTATTTTTTGTGGCTAATTTTTAATAGATTTTCTTGTCCTCTGAAGGAGAGTGTAAAACATAATAAATTTCCTACCTTTGTGGCCCTAGGATTTCCTCTTCTATTGTTATCATGAAGATTTAATAAATTATGGCCTTAGAACTTTTGAGGTCTACCTTGTCTGCTCCCCTTTCCTACTTCCGTCAGCATATTTTCTTTCTTTTCCTTGTCCCTTTCCTGTTAATTTAGATACTACTCTCGACAATTTCCCTTCAGTGCAGATCTTCTTTTATCTTGAAGGGAGCTTTGGTTGGTTAGCTTACAGAATTCACAAAACCTAGATTGTCCCATATTGTCAGACCTTTTTCTGATCCTCTTGGCCTCATCAATAAATTGGGAACTTTTCACTTGGTTAGGGTAAAGAGGTCACTTATTTTGCTTCAGTTGTTTTCTTTAATTCTAAATAAAGTTATTTTTTAAATAAATCTGGATATCATTTATTAATGCTATACAGTGGCCCATATACTTGTAACAGCTTGACCAAAACATTAGCTCCTTGTGGATATGGCAAGCTGACTTATCAGGTGATTACTTGGTGAAAAAAGAAATGCTTTCAAAATCATATGCTTAAATGATACAAGATAGCTTGATGAATTTATGTCAACAATAAGAACACACCTACCAGAAGGACTAGATGTTAAGATGACAAATGCAAATGACATGAAGCTACAAATGTAGTCAGTATTATAAATTGTGGAAACCTTCAGATTCAACATAAGTCAACAAATTATTCATGAATGTTTACAGAGCAGATCCATTCAGACTTGAAAACCAAAGGGAAAGATTATATCCGAATTAAGACTCAAACTCTTTACTTAAAGAAAGGAGGGCAAAGAAAATGAAAATTGCAACCCAACTTTCATTTCAAAGAAGAATCACACTGTTGGTGGTGGCTCTTTGTTGATGCACTCTGGCACAATCTGAATCCTTGAGAGAACTCTGACCATCTCTGAACAAGGTGACGTTTTTGTCACACAATGTCATATAGAGCTGGGTGCAATTTGATTCGAGTAAGAGAAGAGGCATGGCATAGCGTCAAGCTGACACCAAAGATAGATGATTTTTTTTTAACTTGAACATCAATACCTTTGCTTCTTGAAGAAAGGGAATGGTCAGGGGTATAAAATTTTACTCAAACAGCAATTGAACTGAAGGATGACAAGTGTTCAATCCTGTTAAGTGTGCTGCCAAAATTTCTGGCATTTGGAAAGTTCACAGAACACAAACATGTTGAGAATTAGCACTGAGTTTGCAAAGGTGGTCTGAACAAAATAAGGGCGAAGGATTGTGACTGAGACTTACCCCAAAGCTGGAAGTCAGAATCCAAAGCCCAAGAATCAGGGATAATGTTCTCATCCTTTCTTGTTATGCCCTGAAAATAGTCAGATGGTCATCCCTCTTAGCCACATTGATGGATACATTGGGTAGGTTCAAGTTATTTAACTGGAAAAAATGCAATTTATGTTTTTATGTATAATCTTCAAGAGACATGGCGTTCTGGATAATAATGAGAAAATGTTCAGGGATGTTACATAAAGAAATGGTCCATTTTTAAAAGTAATAAAACCACCATATAAGTAGATACCAATATTGCTGCTTTAAGACATTATAAAAACGGTTTGGTAAATTTATGATTAGGTCATTTTTTATCTTCCTAGATAGTAAACTTAAATCAAAGTCTTTCCTAGGAATGTACGTGTGAAGAAAATCATTGCCCTGTTTACAGGTGACGTAAGAACTTCTTGTTTTAAAAATTATTGTTTATGGTTTCTTGAAAAAGCTTTTATTATTCCACAAGAGTCTTACTAATTAAGGATTTAAAAACTTCATATCAGTGTCAAGGCATTTTCATGTTCTCCATACCTCCCATCTCTCAGGTGAGTCACCCATAATATTCTGCCTCTGTGCATCAGGCTACACTCTTCACACACTAATCTATTTCTTTCACTGCTGCTGAATATTTTCTGTGAAATAATTAGACTGCCAATCAAGATTGACGTAAGGAAACAGAATAGGTGGAAAGGGGCATAACCCATTCAAAATCATCTTTGAATTATGATTTTCAATGTTTGTAAGTATATATTTTCAGAGGTGATGTCTCTGATAAGTATGACCACAGATAACTACATTTGTACAATATGAATGAAAGAGAGTACATCCTAAAAAATACGAGGTAGATAATTCTAGGAATTAGAAAGGAAAAATTGACATCTTTCTCTTGGAGTCACCATAAGAAACAAATGACCTAATGTGAAAGTACTTTGAAAGCTGTAAAGTGATTTCCAGTTGTATAGCCTTTATGTGATTATAATTATTTCAGATATATAAATTCCCAATTCCCAGCCTCTTAGATTATTTAAGAAATATTTGAGCTTTCAGAAGAAGAGAAAAAAATAATAAAAGATATTTGTTACAAGACTTCTCTATGCCAGGCTCTATGATGGGCATAGTAGGGAATACAGAAATTTCTAAAGCAAGTTTCCTGTGGCAAGAAGGTCAGTGTCTACAATAGAAGTGACATGTAAGATTATCTGACATAAAAGAAGAAGAAAACATGATAATTGTAGAGATGCAAAAGAGGTATATTTATCACTGCTTTGGCTCAGGGCAGCCTCAAATGTGTTCCAATTGCTGAGACTTTCCCTTTCACACAACTGTGCAAGGTGCCTAGGTCCTTCCTGAATCTCTGGAGTTTGCAGCTCTCCTTCTAGGAATTCTTTGTGTCTCTGCAAAGAAAATGTACTTTTTCTCTGTTTTCTTTTCAAAATTTGAAAACTGGGTTTCTGTTCCAAATCTTTTCCTCAGGATGAAACTCCCATATTTTCAAAATAAAAAAATGTATCTTTTGTAACAACCTGGATGGAAGTGGAGACTATTTTTCTAAGTGAAGTATTGCAAGAATGGAAAAACAAACACATGTACTTGTTACTAAATTGGAACTAATTGATTAACACTTATGTGCACACATAGAAGTAAAACTCAATGGAAATCAAGCAGGTGGGAGGGGGGAGGAGGAGATGGGTAAATTCACACCTAATGGGTACAGTGCACACTATCTGGGTGAAGGGCACACTTATAACTTCAAGTCAAACTGTACAAAAGCAAATCATGTAACCAAAACCTGTGTACCCCTGTAATATCTGAAACAAAAAAAGAAAAAAGATAATATAAGGCTGCAAGGTTGCAAAGTTTTTATGCAAAAGGACCTAAATAAAAAAGTATAATTCAGAAGTCTCAAATTGAGAATTCCCAGTACGTACCTTTATGGGGGAATGCTTCTTCTCACGTATAGGTCAAAATGGTGAAATTTGATGGTGGCTAGTTGCTGTCTTATGGCTCTCCCAGGGTGGCAGCAGAATCAAATGAGAGAGCTTTTAAAGGGACATATAGTTTTTTTTTTTTTTTTTTTTTTTTTACATAAGACTTCTTATAGTCTTCAATGTTTGTTGGTGATAACAGAAAGTTTTGTTGGTAGGGAAGGTCATTTCTGGATTGATAATCTTTATCCACACAAAGAAGTGGCAGTTAGGATGTTTGGCAAGAGATCATTTTGTAACTATTCATGACTAAGGAACATTGTGATTATTTTATTCACGTTCTCCCAGTGAATTTTATGTCCTGGGATTAAGCTATATAAATTCTTTTGGGTCATTGGATTTCCACTGCCATTAGTACTAATATGCCAATTGTTTATGGTACCTTTGTACCCATAAGCTTTAATTTACCTCCCACCTAGCCAGGGACTCATACAAATATTTACTAACTCTTTCAAAAGCACACAGAATCCTTGAGCTGTGGAAAGAAAAGATGTGAAAGACATTGGCTCAATGTTCAACAAACACATTTTTAGTTCCTGGGAACACAGCTAACTTGAATCTTCCATCCTTCTATCTAGGGGCATAAGCAGGAGAAAAGCATGGCACTCCTGAGTTTGGCCACTCCAATGTGCCCTGCTTTCTCTCTATCTTTGAGCAAAATACAAAGGGAGTGAAGGAGTCATGCAGATATCTGGCTGAAGGGAATTTCATGCACAGGCCCTGAGGTCAGGAGTGCCTAGTTTGAAGAAAACAAGGAGATCAGAATGGCTGAGGTGAATTTTCTCTTCCTGTCTTGCTCAAATGTCATTTTTCCCAGTGATATTTATCTTCACATCCTATTTAAAATTGCAGCATGTTCTCTTCAGCATTTACTTTGTTCTCCTTGTTCTTTCTTGTATATACTCACTACCTTTGACATACATGGTAGGCAGAATAATGTCCCCCAAAGATGTCCACATTCTGATCCTCCAGAACTCATGAATATGTTAGGTTATGTGACAAAAAGGGAACTAAGGTTGCAGATGGAATTAAGGTTATTAATCATCTGACTTTAAAATACAGATTATTATCGATTACCTGGTGGGCCTACCATGATCATAAGGGTCCTTAAAAGTGGAATAAATCTGTTAAAAAAAAAAAAGAGGGAGGCAGAAGAGAGTCAGAGGGAGATGTGATGATGGAAGAAAGGAACAGAAAGGTGCAATATTGCTGGCTTTGAAGATGAAGAAAGCAGCCTTTAGAATTTGGAAAAGGTGAGAAAACTATCTTCCCTAGAGGCTCCAGAAAGGACCTCAGCCCTGCCCAAACCTTGATTTTTAGCCCAGTGAGACTCATGTGGCACTTCTAACCTATACAACTATACAGAATAAATTTGTATTGTTTTAAGTCACTAAGTTCATGGTAATTTGTTACAGCAGTAAAAGAAAACTATTAGTAATACAATATAACATAACTTACTACATAATTTACATAGTTATGTTTATTTATTGTCAGCTTTTTCAATTAAAACTCATTTTTAAAAATAGTGTATTTGTATGGTTCAAAATACAAAACTATCCATAAAGGTATAAACAGAGAAGTCTAGTTTCATAATGCCTCCTCTTACCTGTCTCATTTCTCTTTTAGATTTATTAGGTATTTGTTTATGCATATTGTGATGGATAACATTAGGTGTCAACTTGACCGAATTGAGGAATGCCTAGATGCTTGGTGAAGCATTGCTTCTGGGTGTGTCTGTGAGAGAGGGGTCTTCTACCTCAGTGAAATTTCTTGGGACCCAGTGGTGTGGGGCCTGTCGAGATATCCCTTCTGAGGTGAAGAATAAGTTGTTACATCTGGCCCCCTCCTACAACCAAGAAAGAGGCATATTTAGATTTTGGAGGCAACATGTTCCTCATTTGGGTGTGTTACTCTGGCCCATTTACTGAGTGACCTGAAAAGCTGCTAGTTTTGAGTGGGGCCCAGAATAGGACAAGGCTCTGCAACAGGTCCAGGCTGCTGTACGAGCTGCTCTGCCACTTGGGCCAAATGATACAGCAGATCCAATGGTACTCGAGGTGTCTGTGGCAGTTTGGGATGCTGTTTGGAGCCTTTGGCAGGTCCCTGTAGGTGAATCACAAGAGAGGCTTTTAGGATTTTGGAACAAGGCTCCACAATCATCCACAGATAACTACTCTCCTTTTGAGAAGCAGGTCTTTGCCTGCTACTGGGCCTTAGTAGAAACTGAATGCTTGACCATGGGCCACCAAGTTACAATGCAGCCTGAATTGCCTATCACAAACTGAGTATTACCTCAGCCACAAAGCCATTAGGGGAGCACAGCAGCACTTCATCATCAAATGGAAGTGGTATATGCATGATCGGTCCCAAGCAGGCCCTGAAGGCACAAGTAAGTTATATAAAGAAGTGGCCCAAATGCCCATGGTTCCTACTTCTTCTGCACTGCCTTCTCTCTCCCACCTTGCACCTATGGCCTCATGGAGAGTACCCTGTGACTAGCTGACAGAGGAAGAGAAGATTAGGGCCTGGTTTACAGATGGTTTTGCCCGATATGCAGGCACTACCCAAAAGTGGATGGCTGTAGCACCATGGCCCATTTATGGGGCATCCCTGAAGGACAATGGTGAAGGGAAATCTTCTCAGTGGGCAGAAATTTGAGCAGTGCACCTGGTTGTGCCCTTTACTTGAAAGGAGACATGCCAAGACATGTGATTATATACTGATTCATGGATTGTAGCCAGTGGTTTGCCTGGATGGTCAGTAACTTGGAAGGAACATGATTGGAAAATTGGTGACAAAGAAATTTGAGGAAGAGGTATGTGGATAGACATTTCTGAGTGGGCAAAAGATATGAAGATATTTGTGTTCCATGTCAATGCTCACCAAAGGGTGACCTCAGCAGAGGAGGACTTTAATAGTTGAGTAGATGGGATGATCTGTTCTGTAGATACCTGCCAGCCTCTTTCCCCAGCCACCCCTGTCATCATCCAATGGGCCCATAAAATAAATGGCCATGGTGGTAGGGATGGAGGTTATGCATGAGTTCAGCAACATGGACTCCCACTCACCAACGCCAATCTGGCTGTGGCAACCACTGGGTGCCCACTCTGCCAGTAGCAGAGACCAATAATGAGCCCCTGATATGATGCCATTCCCTGGAGTGATCACATTGGACCAGGCTGATTACATTGGACCACTTCCATTGTGGAAGGGGCATTTTGTCCTTACTGGAATAGACACTTAACTCTGAATATGGATTTGTCTTCCCTGTATCCAGTGCTTGTGCCAAACTACCATCTGTGGACTTATCCATTGCCTTATCCACCATCAGGATATTCCACACAGTGTTGCTTCTGACCAAGGCTGTCACTTCACAGCCAAAGAAGTGCAGCAATGGGCTCATGCTCATGGAATTTACTATTCTTACCATGTTCCTCATCATCCTGAAGCCACTGGCTTGATAGAACAGTGGAATGGATTTTTGAAGTTGCAGTTGCAGTGCCAGCTAGGTGACAATACTTTGCAGGGCTGGGGCAGAGTTTTCCAGAAGGCTGTATGTACTCTGAATCAGCATCCAATACATGATACTGTTTCTCTTATAGACAGGATTCACAGGTCTGGGATTCGTGGCACCACTTACCATCACTCCTAGTGACCCAGCAGCAAAATTTTTGCCTGCTGTTCCCATGATGTTATGTTCTGCTGGCCTAGGGATCTTAGTTCCAGGGGGAGGAATTCTTCTACCAGGAGACACAACGATGATTCCATTCAACCTGAAATTAAGAATGATTATCTTGCCACTTTGGACTCCTCATGCTTCTGAATCAATAGGCTAAGAAGGGAGTGTTGGTGTTGATGGGGGTGATTGATCTGGACTACCTAGGAGAAATTGGACTACTACTCCAAATGGAGGTAGAGAAGAGTATGTCTGGAATATAGGAGATCCCTTAGGCTGTCTCTTAGAATTACCTTGTCCTTTGCTATCTTTTTTTCCTTTCCTTTCTTATTCCTTTATCATGTAACATAAGATTGACTGACTTTATATCAGTATTTAAGTATTGTTAATCGTACATCATGGTATTTAAGTTATGGGAAATTATTAGAAAAAGCATAAACATCACTCAAGAATGTTACCTCTGCTCTTGGTGGGATTAGTGCATTTTTGTTTGTATGCAGCATAGTTGTATCATGTTAAGTGGAATTACGACCTTGTTATTGCCTTCATAGAGATTAAGTATGGTCTAAGGAGATGCATTTGAGTGCTAGGTTGATAAGGGTGGACTTGTGATTGTTGATATTATATGTCAATTTGACTGGATTGAGGGAAACCTAGAAGGCTGGTGAAACATTGTTTCTGGGTGTGTCTATGGGGGTGTTTCCAGAGGAGATGGACATGTGAATTAGTGAACTGAGAGAGGAAGACCTGCCAGCACCATCCAATCGGCTGGGGTACTGGCCAGGACAAAGCAGGTGGAAGAAGGGGTATCCTCGGCTTGCCTTTGTTTCCCCTCTCTCTCTTCCGGAGTAGGATGCCTTTTTCTCCACCTGCCCTTGGACATCAGTTCTTTGGCTTTTGGACTCTGGGACTTGCACCAGTGGCCTCCTGAGAGCTGTTAGCCCTTCAGCCTTAGGCTGGGGGCTGCACTGATGGCTTTCCCAGTTCTGAGGCTTTTGGGCTTGGACTGAGCCACACTACCAGCTTCTCTGGTTTTCCAGCTTACAGACAGCTTGTTGTGGGACTTCACCATTGTGATCATGTGAACCAATTCCCCCTAATGAATCCCCTTTCATATGTAGATATATATCCTATTTTATATTTATATCCTATTGATTCTGTCTCTCTGGAGAACCCTGACTAATATACACACAGTGTTGTTTTTTTAAAAAGTAAGCATACACACACACTTATTTTCTCCACTCTCATATATGAAATGTAGTGTACTTTTGTATTCTACAGCTTGCTTTTTTTCACTTAATTATATATTTTGAAGATCTCTCCATGCCAGAGCACAGGCTTTTCTCATTCATATTTTTTTTTTATTTTTTGAGACAGGGTCTCACTCTGTTGCCCAGGCTAGAGTGCAGTGGCATCATCATAGCTCACTGCAACCTCCAACTCAATCGATCCGCCTGCCTCAGTCTGCCAAGGTGCTGGGATTATAGGCATGAGCCACCAGGCCCAGCCTCCTCATTCATTTTTATAGCTCACATAGCTTTTTATCATGTGGATATACTATGGTTTATTCAACCAGATGCCTATATCTGGACTCATGGATTTTCCCCATTCTTGTGCTATCATTAAATGGCATAATGTATAAGATTACACATGTATCATTTTGTATTTGTGCAGGTATATCTGTAGGACAGAATTCTAGAAACAATATTGCTGGTTAAAAGACTAAATATACCTGAGATCTTAAAAAAATATTACCAGATTTTACTCCATAGGTGCCGTTTTAAATTTCTATAATTTCTAAGAAGGCCTGTTTCCCACAGCCTCACCACAAAGGGTGTCCTCTTTTGAATTTATGCCCATATGTTAGGTGAGAAATAATATCTCAGTGTAGTTTTAGTGTCCATTTCTATCATTATAAGTGAAATTTAGCAGCTTTTCATATATGTTATATATTTTTTTCTGTGAATAGTCTGTTCATGCCATTGTCATTTTTTATGCTGACCTGTATTTCTTCCCCATTCCTAGATGCTTTTCATATTTTTTGGGGGAGATTACCCCTTTGTCTGTGATACAAGCAAAAAACATTTTTTTCTTCTTGATAAAAGCCAATCTCACTGGAAGATTTACATATAAGCAATCAAAGTGTTTGTAACCCCATAATATTCTGAAATTAAAAAAAAAGAATGTAAATCTTCATTTAGGCCTCTTTTTACCAGCCTGAGTCTAAGAAAGGCAAGAAACTTCAAATACACACGATAAAAATAGATTGCCATTTGAAGTTTTTATTAGTTAGCCAAAAAATCTAAATATAATCACCAGAGTTCTTATTAATAGAAGTAGTAACAGAAAATAAAAATACCTCCACATCCCAAATTAACATCATCTCTATATACCAAGTAGCTAATTTTTATGCTTTTACAAGTAAAGTCAAGGTTTATTCTCAGAGACAATTTTGCAAACTTGACAATAGAGTAGTAGTGTGGTGTGGTTTAAAACACATTCAAATGTATGACTAAATGTTTTAGAAAATATTCTACTGTTAAATATATTTCACATTGGATTAATGTAAATTAATTGAATTGGTAGTAAAATATTATGAGTACCATGTGAACATACAAAAAAGTCTTTTGTGGTTCACAGAGGCTAGAATGAGGTACATTAGATTTCAATTAACTAGATATAAGACAGTAAATGTCAAACATAAGGTTTAAACAGTTACATACTCTCAAAAATATAGTGCCAGTCTTGGTTTATACTTGCCTGCCAAATTTCATTCCACTCGCTTCAAATCTTCACTTCAGATCAACCTTCCCCTTTCTTGGCTCACATTTTGTGAAACGTAATTTTATTTAAAGTTTAAGATGATTGTGTAAAGGATTTTGTCATTAATCAGCAATACAATGACAGGTCTCTCAATAGATACAGAGATTTAGATAGATAGATATATCTGTCTATAAATATTTAGGTATTTTTGTTCATCTGGAGAGACTCAGTTTTATCACTTCACTTTTATAGGATTAAGTGATTCAGGTCAGTTTTTGATTGGGGGTAAAATGTAGTGACCTTGTAGTTTCCAACATTTAGGAAAAAGTAAATAGTTGATGACTCAAGCAGTTTTCTCTCTGTACCTAATGACTTTCTCTCCCCTTAGTAGGCTATTTCTGTAGGTCCCCAAAAGTGATCTTGAGTCTTGGACATGCACCTGGTTTGTGGGATAGAGGTGGTTTGTCTTGTTAATAGGTCATGTGGGGGTGAATAGTTAGATAGAAAGATTAGTGATAGTGCTTTAAATCTGAGTAATATAATTTCACTTTTGGATTGGTGGTAAAAGTAAAGATGGTAGTTCTGCACTCATAAATTGCATCTTATAAATGACAGCACACTTTACAACATATGATGTACTACTGCTTCACAAAATGATCAAAAATTTGGTTCATTATATCCTGAAAACCTGAAAGAAGTCGAGAAATTCTATTTTGGGTGACAGATGAAGTTGGTTGTTTAACAGTAGCAGTTTGAGTAGTTTGGCTTGTGGGTGCAGCTGTAGTTTTGGAAGTTTCAGGTGCAGGAGAGCTTGGGGAAGAATTAGGAGGGGTAACTACGGCAGCTGTTGTCTCTGGTGGTGCAGCTGTTGTCTCTGGTGGTGCAGCTGTGGTCTCTGGTGGTGCAGCTGTGGTCTCTGGTGGAGCAGCTGTGGTCTCTGGTGGTGCAGCTGTGGTCTCTGGTGGTGCAGCTGTGGTCTCTGGTGGAGCAGCTGTGGTCTCTGGTGGTGCAGCTGTTGTCTCTGGTGGAGCAGCTGTGGTCTTTGCTGGTGCAGCTGTGGTCTCTGGTAGTGAAGCTGTGGTCTCTGGTGGTGCCGGGGAATGCTCTGGTGTTGATGAAGCTACAGAAGAGCCTGTGTTGACATTATTTTCTTGTGAAGGTATGTTGGTAGCATTCTGAGCAAGAAGAGTCACGCCTGGAGAGGTAGCAATTTTGGTAGAAGCAGATGGGAAATTCACAGGTGGGATTTGGGTGATAGCCTCTGATGGATTATTGTTGATCACGGTTTTATTTTTACCAGGACACTTAGGTGGCCGTTGATTATTTGGGAGTTTGGGGGGTTTATTAGCTGAATGTGGAGGCTTATGCTTATGGGGTTTGTATAGACCAGCATGGAAAGGCTTTTTAATGAGTGGATTCTGGTGATAGAGTGGTCTAAAAGGATGTGGTAATTTGTGGTTAGGTCGGGGTCGATGGAGATGATTCCTTCTGTGAACTAGTTCATGTTGCTTCTTTTGACCTTCACCAAACTGTGGAAAAGAAAGAAAGTTCAAGAAATGAAAAAAAAAACCGCATTGATTTATCAACTAGGGGATCACTGCTGACATGGGATGAACAGTATTTGTCGAGTTTTGGGATTGGAAACTGGAGTACAGTGTGTCAAGTGATTATCTTCTTAATTTCATCAAGTCTCAGTAAAGAATTGCTATTAGAAAGTTTTGTTTTGTCAAGTGTCTACTTTTCAGCTAGCTGGGATGGATATGTTCCTGTGGGCTCTAGCCTGGATAATTAGCTAGATTTGCACTTTTGTGCTTGCAGTTTCTCTCTTCTCTCTATGGTAGAAAATGGTCAAGTTACTCCCTGAGGCCTCAGCAAAAAGGCACCCTGCTTGCTTAGCCTGTTCACAAAACTTTAAAGACATTCAACTGATGTCCAGAATCCCTTTCTGAATCACACCGCTTAAAATTTACCATCATCAAAACACAAAATAAAACAATCAAACAACAACAAAAGCCCAGTCAACCAATTTACCAAACAAGCAAAATATCCCACCCCAACTCCATATTCTCTGTATCCCAGGAAACAGTATTTAGCCTTTATAAATTGGAGAAAGAACTTTGGTCACTACTTTTTAACTTCATTATTTAAAAAATTAGAATTACAAAAAGCTCAAGGGGTTCATGAATCATCTGATTTTGTGGGAAAAATTTTGCATGTTTTTGCATTTTGTCTGGATAGAAGACAGACGGCTTTCATGATTTCTCAAAGGTGTTTATGTCTGAAAAGAACACTGATCTAGTCCAACTGTACATATGATACTTGATTTTTTTCCAGTACACCTGCTGAATGGCTTTCCTGCCTATGCTTGACAACATGTTTTGATCAGGAACTCACTACCATATCTTCCAAAGCAGCTTGGCAAAGAATTCTTGATAATGAATGAAGGTTTGTTTCTTGGGATTTCCATCTTAACTGAATAAAAATTTATTTCTTCAGATTTCCATTCTTTGGTCCCAATTTTATGTTTTGGCAACACATAGAAGATCTGGGAGCCTTTCAAAATTTGAAAATAACTTCCATGCTATCTGGGTCTTATATTTTGCAAGATTAATATTTTTGGTTCCTTTAGCAACATTATTTGGGTTAGAATATCATCACTATTTCAGTTTCTTATCTCTAAACATACTGCAGTTTGTATCTTTTTTTTCTGTATTTGATCTCATACTAAATTTTTAAATGATTAATTATACTCATTTAAACTGGAGAAAGGAAATATTAACTTAAGGATAAGGGGGAACATCCCAAACTCCCAAACAAGGATACATTACATTTTTTCTCCTGGTAATTTCCACATAAGTCCTTTTTAAACCACCAAATGTATGAATCATTCAATTTCCACATTATAAAACTCTCTTTGGAGAAAGTCTAGTGACAACTTCTGAGACTAGCAGAGTTGTTTAGCTAAGACAACTTCCTCAGAGACTAATATGTCCAGCTTCAAAAATAGCTTTGGAAAACATTACTTGTTTAGAACATTAAATTATCCGGAAAATTTCAGTTCCTGAGTGAACATCCATAAGCTAAATAATGGCTTTATTTTTGAATAGATCTCTTTTAAAAGGGCATAGATTTCCAGAATCTGTAACACTGACTCCAGGAACCTCTCAAGAGATCCTCTCCATTAGAGTGGTGGTGTTTTCTCATATAAAATAGGTGGGTCACATTGTTCAAATCTTTCCCTGGAGTCTCAATATGCAATCCAGATTATTACAAAACTGCTCTGATTGAAGCAGGATTGGGAGTCTCTTATGCCACTAGGTCAGTCTCTCCCTTTCCAGGTGGTCTCTGAAGATGTTGTGAAGAATGTTCATATCTCAGAGGAACATGTTTGAAACACACTACAACAGACCAGCAGTAGAGGTTTGGGTCTGTCCTGTGTCTGCCATTAAATAACTGAGTGACTTTAGGCAAGTCACTTAATGATACTGGAACTCAGTTTACTCATTTATGAAATTATTTGTATTAAATTAAATTCCAGATCCTGAGTCTAGTTCTATGACTTCTATGCTTCAAAATAGTTATGCTGTTCATTCCCTTAATCAGATGAACAGCTTCATGAGGGCAGGGATTTTGTTTTGTCCGTCTTTGTATGCCCAATACCTACAACTATGCTTGGCTCATGGCAGGCTACATATGTATTGAATGAGTGAATGGATGGAAATGATAATAACAAATAACTAATGTTTTATTGAATAAAATCTTAACATTTAAAAGTGTTTTTTAGTATATAAAATAGTGTCAGCTATTTTACTTTAGGTGACCAAAGTAATACCTAGGCCATTTTTATATGAAGGCAAATTAATTAAAATCCTATTAGTTTTAATATTAGGCTAGCATAGAACATGTGTCAAATGATCAGTTTGTCTGATTTATTTAAAATATGTTAATTATTATGATTGGCTGTCACAGACGGTTGTAACAGAACTTGTGGATTGGAATTGGGTTTAGGGAAGTTTGAGAGGGGAAGGAGCTGAAAATGCATGCCTCTAAGGTCCTGAGCCCAGACGACTGAAGTATGGAGGTGCTTATAATAAATATAGATATGCCAGGAAGAGCATATTAAAGATATCAACCCTTGCCTGTCTGTTCACATTCATTATTTTTATATAAAAAAATCTATATATAGCACTTACTTTGTGTCAGGCCCTATTCTAAGGGGTTTACAAATATAAATTTATTTAATTCCTTAGCAACACAATAGGTGGGCACTATTATTGTCATTACACAGATCAGGAAACAGAGTCTCAGAAACATTAAGTTACTTTTAGGAAAATTTGTCTCCATGTGCAAACCACACTTCTGGGGTGAGGGGGGCGGGAGAACTGAGGAACGAAGAGAGGGTGGGGTGGAATCAAGGGAAGCTGGAGGGGAGAGACACTTGACACCTAGAGCAAGAAAGGAGGTGCAGGAGGAAGCAGAAGTTTCCTAAAATAACTAAGGAATGCCAAATTCTCTAAGGAAGGAAGAGGGTGAAAAATTAGGCATGAAAGAAATATAGAAAGAATCAGAAAGGAAGAGGACTGGGAGACTGTAAGGTCAAGATCACATTGACTTGAAATTAGGAAGAACACTAAATTTCTGCATTTGAGGTTACTAACGTATTTTTGTGACCATTTGAAAGTCTGTAATTCTTTTCTAATGAGGAAGGAAGCATTATGTTAAATAATGTTATATTTAACAGAGCTCCTCATCTGACCCTAGAGTGTATGTACCTCTTCAATCTTTCTCTGGGACATCTGGAAGAGAGGAGCCAGACTGTCTGCTTCCTGAAATCACTCTACGAAAGTAGGTTGTTGCTAGAACTCTGGGGCTGGCCATCCCTGGCTGAGGGCTGGTGCTACTCTCTGGTACATCCCTGTATTTTCTGAGGATCAAGTTGAGGTCTTCCTGTGCTACCTCC
Organism: Daubentonia madagascariensis; assembly: GCA_023783475.1. NCBI lineage: Eukaryota > Metazoa > Chordata > Mammalia > Primates > Daubentoniidae > Daubentonia > Daubentonia madagascariensis. The sequence goes on along the minus strand of JAKFHU010001268.1, from coordinate 1,058,038 downwards.
TCATATTCAAATTCTTTGGAGACTCTTTCTCTCACTAGAAACTTTTTGAGATTTGGGCAGGTTGAAGAGTTTTATTTATTCTGAGCATATGGAAGAGATGATTCTTTATATATCTAGATTCATGGGAAGTACCATGAAAGGCCTCCTCAAAATAACAACCCAGATTTCATCATTCCACAATAACAAAGTGATTTGTGTTGATTGGAATATCATTTCTTTCAATCTAGAGGTGTTGGTTAACTAGGGGTTCCTTATTAAAATTTAGCTTATTAAAATGTTAACATCAGTGTGCATATTCTGACCCTGAAGAATGAACAACTATGTAAATAGAGATTATAACAATCTTACAGTCATAATTTTTACATCTACACTATGTTTTACAATTTATGTTTTACATGTGTTCTCATTCATCCTTCAACAGCCTGGTGAAGCATATACTGTTACTATTATTTTATGCATAGGGAAATTGAATCCTTGTAGATAAATTTTAAATTGCTTAAGATTCATCTAGATGGTCAGTGTTAGAGGTGAGTTTAAACCCATATCTTCTGAACCCAACTTGAGTGCTCGTTATGCTATAATCACAGAAATCAGCATGAGGGGCCAGGGAAAAAGCCTAAGATGGTTTTGTGGGGGGATATTATGTGACAAATGGGAAATATGAGAATACAGGACCAAATTCCCTCCACTTTATCAGTTCTCCTGCCCTCTCTATCTTCCCTCTACAGTCATAGTATTTTGAGGCTATTCAGCCTCATCCATTAAATGTACATTTTACTTCTTGATGCTATTTCAAATTTGTCACAATAAAATTGAATAAATACAGGTATATAGCCTTAGAGACAAATATGGTTATTATTACAGGGTATATCACCTTGGATCATTATTAATTTTAGTCTTCCTTTCCTAGTGGAGCCTAAATATCATAAAGATAGGGTCTACTTTGTAATCTTCTCTTGGTTTTGGAAACCATGCTTTCCTGTCCCCTTTTGTGGTTCTGCCATTTTTTCTATCCATACTCGGACTTCCTGCATTTTATCCCTAGGTGTTCTTGTAATGTCTCATGGCTTCAAATATGTTCTAGATATAGACTTTACCTCTTGACTTCTTTCTGAACTCCAGACAATGTATATCCAACTGCCTTCTTGATGTCTTCATGTGGAAATCTAATAGCCGTTTCAAATTTAACATGCCCCAAACAGAACACTTTTGTTAATTTCTTTTACCACACACATAATACAGCAGAAGGTATAGTAGATTCAATCACCAAAATATATCCTAAATCCACTTTCATGTTTTGTTTTAACTGCTGACATTCAGTGTAAGTCACTATTATCTTTTATCTGGACTACTGCCACAGTTTCCTAACTCATCTCTTTATCTCAATTTCTGTTCCCTGTCACCCGTCTTCTCCTGAGAATCCAGTGTTACATATCTCTCCTGGGGGGGTGGGGGTGCTCTAATTATCCTGAGGCTTCCTGACATACTTAGAATTGAATCCATATTCCACACCAACACCTAAAGGCCCTATGCGATCTGTCTTCTGCACCTCTGCCAGATGTCATCACATTCATGGTACTTGGTGATCTGTAGATATTGATTAAATGAAATGAATCATTCTCTTATGATTTAATTATCTATTTTCTTATGTTTCACAGAACACAAAAGATGTCAAACTTCTTGGAAATAGGGATTGCCTGTTATGCTTTAAAAGTCTCAATTAGGTATACATGCAAAATGTTTGTTGATGGCCTAAGAAAAGACTGATTTGGGTGGATACTCACTGAGAAGCATGCACTCAGTGTGCAGATGCACACAAGCAGTGGCAAAGTTTTCATCTTTTTCTGCTGATTCCTGGGAAAAACAGAAAAGTGGCTTACTATTAGTTATGATGTTGTGGGAGAAGGGTACATTTTGGTGAATCACGTATTTTTGGTAGAAAATACACTTTAAAATAGACCAATGATTTCTGAAAATTATGTGTATATTTTCATTCCATAGTGGTGAGGCAAATTTGCTTCAAGCCTAAAATACATTCTTTTGGAGAGGAAGCAATGGAGGAGAGTCAAGAATTATTCTGTTATAACTAGTTTGCAACATGAGCATTTTCTTTTCACGCTAAAGATTGCCTAAGAAAGACAGGATCTTAGGAAATTGAGGAAATAATTTTCTTCTTATTTCTATTTTAATCCAAAAAGCCTCCCTCTTTGGTGAACCATCATATAAACTACCCGATACTTATTGGACATGGTTTTGTAAATATTCCTTGATGTTCTTTTAAACAAAGAAGATGTTCCTTGTCTCTGGGTTATGAGGTTGTTACTTAGGACAAAGAACCATATCAAAAGGGCTTTTACTGTAACTTCATTCTACTGAAAATTTTTGTCATTTTTTTGCCTTTTTTCTAAATCCCTGAAGGACAGGAATTATGTTTTATTCATTTTAGTATCATCATTCCTAGTACATAATGTAGTCTTAATAAATGTTTTTTAAAATAGCTACTTCTAAAAGATAATTGTATTTTTGGCTACAGGTTGAAGGAGGGAAGAATAAGAGAAGGATATGGCCTTTTACTTTTCTTGTTTTATGTATACACCATGTACATGCCAGTTTACCAGCTTTAGAAAACAAAGGCTATTCATTATACAGACAGATTACATACTAGGGTAAGTAAATTAGTGTGCATGTCAATGTGGTGTGCTGTTGTATCAGATACCCTTCATAATATAGCCCTGTGGTTTGTCAAACTGTGTTCAAGTCATTCAGACTTGGTTTAAATCCCAGCTCTGCCACTTACGGTGTGACTTTGAGTGAGTTGTAATCTTACATCATAAGATTGTTTTGAGGATTGACTGGAATAATATATATTATAAATTGTACTGAGAATAATTCCTGATCCATCATAAAGGCTCAGTGGTACTTATTATTATAGTACTTGTGTACTAAGATGAAAACAATCTGGTCTAATTGGAGAAAGGAATTATTATTTTATCATATTATTTTGATACATTATTTTATCTGTTTCCTAATATACTGTCAGATTTTATTTTCAAGACCAAAAAATATTCATACCAATCATATTTTATTCTAATAACATATGAATTGAGCCTGTTATCACACAGTTTAGCAGTTAACCAGAAGAGAGAATAACTGTATTAGAACTACTGCTATTATTTAATATATGTATATTACTTGAAAGCTGCTTAGCTACATTAGAATATATCTAAAATATCCACATACCTGGTGTAGTGTGAATTTTTCTTCTTAGGATGTTCAATCCAATTACTTGCCTTCAGCCGTCCTTTGAGGATGGTAACTAGGAGCAAAGGAAGAGAAAGCACATGAGAATTTTCAGGTTTTATAACTCTCCAGTTGAGCTTTTTGGAAATAGGAAAATTGTTGGATTTCCTATAAGGTCACTTCTGTCAAGAAATTTGCTTTCAAAGACAAAGAAAGAATAGTTGTAGTTTGTTGAGGTTGACAGTAGTCCTTTGTGATCAATTTTTTCCTGATGAACATGGTGACGATCAGAAGTTCTCAATGAATAGTTTACTTGATTGATAGGAAGCATGAAAGTGATTGATGACACCAATGGAGACACAAATAACCATGGCCCAGGTCCTCCAAGCAGGAACAGATCCTCTACCCTTCCTGTTGGCTCTCATAGTAACCAGACTGATTGCCTTCTGGCAGTTAATGTAATGGAGCACCATTTTCCCTTGTCAGTAAGTAAAATTTAACAAAGGACAGAGGATTAAAACAATAACATGATGAAGGACAATTGCTTTAAATCTAAAAAATGAACACTGAATTTTTAATATGAGTAATTTTTAAAATTTTGACTTTTTATTATGAAAAATATTCAAACATATGGAACTGTGAGAAGAGTAGTATAATGTACAACTCTACACACATCCCCTAGATTTCACAATTGTTAACATTTTGCTATGTATGCTTAATTGTTTTGCTGAAGTATTTTAAGGTAAATTACAAAAATCATGACAGTTAATCGTTCTTTAAACATTTCACTCTAAAAAACATTTCTTTTTTAAAACAATACCATAAACCTCTAACAATATTAATAATTCACACATATAACCTTAATCTAAGTCCACACTCAAATTTTCCCAATAATGCCAAAATATTTTTAATAATTTTGTTCTTTTTTTTTCTTTGTATAAATTAAAGAGGTACAAGCGCAGTTTTGTTACATGGATATATTGCATAGTGGTGAAGTCTGGGCTTTTAGTGTAACCATCACCTTAATATTGTACATGTACGCATTAAGTAATTTCTTATCCCTCACCTTCCTTCCATATTCCCACCCTTCCTAGTCTCCAATGTCTATTATCCTACACACCATGTCCATATGTACATGTTATTTAGTGGGAGCTATATACTTGTAAGTGAAAACATGTGGTATTTGACTTTCTGTTTCTGTTATTTCACTTAAGATAATGGCCTCCAGATCCATTCATGTTGCTACAAAAGACATGATTACATTCTTTTATGGCTGAATAGTATTTCATTGTGTATATACCACATTTGCTTTATCCCTTTATCCAATCGTCTGTTGATAGATGCTTAGGTTGATTCCATATCTTTGCTATTGTGAATAGTGCTGTGATAAACATATGAGTGCAGGTACCTTTTTGATATAATGATTTGTTTTCCTTTGGGTATATACTCAATAGTGGGATTGCTGGATCAAATGGTAATTCCATTTTTAGTTATTTGAGAAATCTCCAAACTGTTTTCCAGAGAGGTTGTACTAATTTACATTTCCACCAACACTGTATGGTCATTTTTTTCTAACCAGTACCCAACTAAGGACCCTGTTTATTCTAGAAATTTTCTTTCTTTTCCCCTATGGTGGTATATCTTGAGTGATTAGACAAGTTGTCTTATAAATACTTATTTTCAGGAAAAAAACTTTAGAACCATTTCCATATGGGTTTTCAAAATTAGATATTTCTACTATGGAAAATTGTTAACCTGGATACAATTTTGAAGGTGTGATTCCACTTCTAGCTAGTCAGTTTATTCTTTTTCACATACGGTCTCTGAGGGCAGGTTCAGAAATTATATTCTTTGGGTTTGATTCCTTGCTTTTCCACATAGTAGCTGTGCAATTTTTGGCAAACTATAACTTTTCTAAGCCTCAATTTTCTTTATCTGCAAAATAGGGATAGCATTTTCCTTACAAAGTTGTGAGAATAAAATCACATACTTTAAAGAGTCTGACATGGTGCTCTTAAATTGACAGCCCTCAGCTATTACATTGCCATCAGTGAAAAGTTAGGGATAGTTTTTTGAGATAGCAGTGAGAGAGTGGATATGGGTTATAATATTATTTTCCTCTTTTCTTGCTAGTAACTAGTAATATGCATTTACAATATGCTTGTTAAAGTCAAAATTGACAGTGAAGTAAAATTTTTATTGATGTGAAACAAACTTTTCTGAGTACATGGCTTCATTAGAGCAATTTTCAAATCGCCTTAAGTTATTGCCCACTTAGTTATGATTTGTAATGATGTGAAAAAATTGATAGGACTTCCAGAAATGTCTAATTATTCCCAGTTGTGATTCACATCTAGAGATAACAGGTTTAATTTTCTTTAAATAGTGGGAAAGTATAAGACTAATTGGACCTAAGCCAGTACCTTTCAGGTTTTGTTTTTCAATAAATAATGACTAGCATTTATGTATTCTTGCAGTGTTGAAGCCACTTTGAGTTTTAGGAACTTGTTATTATATATGTCAATTACACAAAAATTTGGAAATAACATGTGGAAATGACTGACACATGGACTACAAATCACCATTATGCCATATTTTAAATTAGCACTGGGTGTTGTAACATGGGACATGACATCATAACCTCACAGTATATTGCCCACTGAGTTCTGGAAAAGCTACAGCTAATTTTCTGTTCCTCACTACACTCCCATCTCCACACCAAAATGCTTCATAGTTGGAAAAAAACTAAAAAAAAAAAAAAGAAGCTTGTTGTCTGATTCAGCCACAACTAGAGCTTGGTGGGTTAATTGAAAAGTCCATTGAAGCAGAAGCAGAATTTATAGTAGAAGGCTTTTGCTAACCCACTTTTCACCCTGACCCCCAGCCCCATTGGATTTTCCAGATTATTTTATGCTTTCTAATTCCTCTGTGAAACATAATTAAAATACGGAGAACATCAGTTATTTCAACCAATGGATCAAGACAGCCTTTACTGTATCAGTATTATTTTACGATTTATTTTTGTGGTTTGAAATGTATTTTCTGGTATTCCTAAAGTTGAGAGTTGACTTCCATTAGGGTTTTGAGAAGATCTTTGCAGGATGGGAGAGTCTATGGAATCCACTTCCACGTTTAGAGAAATAATTTGGAGTTAAGAGCAAGAGAATTTGGCAATGATACCAACAGAAGATTGGCCTGGAAAAATAATAGAGAGCAGTGTCTCAGATTTGACTAGTCTTGGCAGGAAATATATAATCGAATTTATGTCTGTACAGGTAAGAAAAAGAAAAGGAATGATACGCATCTTTAGTTTTTGATTTCCTACTATGATCTACCTTATCTACATATCGGCCCTAATATCTTAAATATACCTGAGTCCTTTTCATTTTCAAAGTACTTTTGTACGCTTCATAATTATCAATGATCTAGAAAAATTACTAGAGGCAAGTGTAGCATTCTAGCAATTTGTGGGGACATTCACTTTGCTTAACATTACAGTGCCCTTGAACTAACAATGGATAATGGTGACATTGAAATCTTCTTAATGCTTTTTGTAAGTATGTTGATTAGGAGAAGGTTAGATAAATAGGCTGTACTTTCCAGTAAAATGACTCATTTGGTATTTTCCATTTCTCCCACTTAAGTTAGTTTGTCAATCTTTTTTTTTTTTTTTGTCAGGAACACACCTTTTGTATCAGCTGTGTGCTTCTGGCTTCAAATTTCTAAAACTGACCCTTTTTAGACTAGAGATCCTCTCTTTTTTTGATTTCAAGATTTTACCTGTGTGGTTTCCTTCTGACTTGAGTTCAGCAAAGCCTAATTTAATCTACAAATCTCAAAAGGTAATCAGGGAGCTCTGTGTCTCTTCATTGAGTAAGGCTTTTCCCCACTGAGAGAAATTATGATTATTTTTGTAATTGCCATGTTTGCCTCTGAAGTTTTAGGTCTACTTTAAAGATGGCACTTTGTATTGGAGTGGGAGAGAAAGACACAGAAGAAGAAAGTCTTAGACTTAAGGGGCAGGGAGAGCAACACATCATTCTGCAGGAAACAGCAGGGTCAGTGGACACACAGCAAGAATGGGAAGGCGATTCTCTGCATTTGTCCATGGTTAGTCCTCCCCATAAAAGAATTGCTCAGGCTGAGTTGTGAAGTGGCTTAACAACATTTGTATTCATGATCTAATCACTTTAATGTAGAAATGTGATAAATAGAATAGTAGTTGAGGAGAAAATTACCTTTTTGGAATATTCTTAAATTTCATCAATTTTTATAAAGTGTGTAGTCTTACTTTCTGAGCATAAGAGGAAGTTTAATTGCTGTCTGTGATAAAATTTTTTTTTAAAATGAGGCAATTATCTTTAAAAAAACTTGCTTGAAAAATTTTTTTCCCCTCTTTAAACATCAATTGTTTTTGTCCAGGTGTTGTTGAAACCACAAGGGTGTTTCGGTCTAGGTCTAGTTCCTCGTCCCACAAGGATCCAATTATTGAGACAAGGATGGCCAAGGAAGAAAGGAATTTTTTAATATGATGGACGTCTTGTTGGGAGAACAGGAGAAGCTGCCTTAAATCCATCTCTCCGACTAATGGAGATCATGGGCTTTTAAAAGAGGCCCCCCCATCTGACCTCCTCGTCCACCCCACTCCCCTCTGCACATTCCTCAAATTCCCCCCCTGAGTAAGCCCAACAGAAATTTTAACTTCTATATAATAAACCTTTAATAAAAAAATAGGAAACTCTAAGTAACTGCTGAGAAAAAGTTGTGTTTAAATTCTACCTGAAATTATGAAAGATCACAAAGGAAAGGAAGGCTCTTAGAATTGCTTTCCAATTAAAACAAAACAAAAGGGAGGCATCAAATGAAAGAGATTATCACTGGATAACTTGCATGGAGATACTGCAAATCCATAAGTTTATTTTGTGCTACATATGGGAAGGAAAGGAACAAGAGAAGAGTCCTGAATGTGAAAAAATCTTTTCTCTGGTTAGCTGAGCATGATCAAAAAGGAAAAGGAAAGATATTGGCAAAGGCAAAGTCAACTTGCAATGATCTTGGGGCTGTTTCCCCACAGTCATAGGAATATGGCCCCTAAATATGTGTCAGGAAGGAATTTTTACTCTAAAAAAAAGCCCACGAAAAAATTATAGAATGAAATAATTTAGGTTTAGTGAAAAATGTAACAAATTTACCACTAAAGCAAGTTTTGGCAAACTATGGCATGTGGGCCCAATTTGATCTGAAGGCTGGTTTTGTACCCAGTAAACAAAGAATGATTTTTACATTTTTAAAGGTTGCAAAAACAATTAAAACAGACAAAACAACAGAAATACTAACAAATCCTAATATATTTATTATCTGGCTCTTTATGGAAAAAGTTTGCTAATCCATGTTTTAACCAGAGGAACTTTTAAAAGAAAGTGATCTATAATATTTTACCATTTAATGTTTGGGGTGTTTGTCTATTTTTAGAAATCCTTTAAAAAGTAAAACAGGAATATTCTATGGAAAAGGCTGGTGTATTTCTGCAGTGATTGGTGTATTATTGTGCTCTGTGGCCAATTGTCTAGGATTTGTTCTCTTAGTAGCTGTATGACTTTATGCAAGTTATTCAACTCTGCTGAGTTGAAAAAAAAATATATATAATCTACTCTGTGGAGTTTTTGTAGAAATTAAATAGGATAATGAGTGTTAAATGTTTAACAATATCTGACACAAAGTAAATGCCCCATAAATGTTAGCCATTATTTGTGAAAGTGTTAGATGCAAGCAGTCCAGAATTATGGCAACAATTTAAAGAAAATTCACAGTGTTATATAGGTAGTGTTAGTCATGACATACATGTGTTTGCCCAATGGAGAAATTCATATTCATTTTGGAACCCATTTAAGAACTTCTGCTGCCAACTCAAGGTCGTAGAAATTAACTCATAACATTGTTCCAGGTGTGTACAGAAAGAAATTAACTCCTTTTATTTATACCTGATAAAGTGAACTTTGAACCACTGCACAAGCAGAAACTGGAAGCCACACCTCACCCTAGATTGGCTCAGGACAAGAACAATGAGTTTACAGAGGCATTTCAGAAAAACTCTTCTTTGTGCGTATTAGGTGCACAATCTGACAGGCTATATAAGACAAGTGATGCAAAGATGAGAACATTGTGTATGAGCGCTTGTGTCAATGAAGGAGAATGTAACTATCTAAAATGTTTTTAAGGTAGAACCTTCTAAATGATAGCAACTTAAATATATTTCATGGATTTTACCAGTATGGCCAACTCCTAATTTCAGAGAGAGTGATTTGGTTGGTGGATTAGGTATGTCCTAACATATCTTCGGGCATGCCTAGGCATGGTTCACTTGATGGGGTGGTCACGAGGGGTGGGAATTTGGATCTGACGCATTCGTTGAGATGGACTTGTTGGGGATGGGATTAGCTGCAGTTTCGTGGAAGTAGCTCAGTATAGCAGGTAGAACACGCATTTGAAGGGTACAGTGAACAGACAAAAGATGTAAAACAGGTAAACACTTGAGGCCAAGGGCTCCAAAAGAGTGTGTGTGTGTGGTGTCTCCTGATGGACAAATGAAAGACAGCAGTACAAAATCTAGAAGGGAACAGGTGACATTTGGAAATGAAGGCTGATAGAAAGGCAGCAGCAGGGAACTAGATCTTAACAGGTATCCAGCCTACTGGGCTTGGTTTAGGAGCAGGGAGTACTAAGGGCAAGTCAAAGAGCTGAGTACCAGAAGAACTAGAAAACCAGGCAATTTCTTCAATGTATGTTTGTTCTGTTCTAGGTCCTAAGAATACAGGAGTAAATAAAACATTTTGTCCTCATTGAGTGTACATTAAAAAAAAGTGAAGGAGATGGAAAAGAAACAAGATAAATAAGTGAAATATACACAAATACGTTAGATAGTGGTAAGTGCTGAGGAGAAAAAGCAGGGAATGAACATAGGCAATGTTTGGGGTGGGAGGTTGAAATTTTCAGTAGGGTGGTCAGGGAGGGCCTCTCTGAGGTGACCATTGAGCTAAAACCTGAAGGAGGTGTGGGAGGAAACCAAGTGTACCTCTAGAGAAAGAGAATTCCAGACAGAGGAAACTGCTAGCATAAAGCCTCAGAACGGGGAAATGAGCCTGCTGTGTTTGAGGAACAGCAGGGAACAGGGAGAAACAGGGCAGATCCCTGAGGGAGGCACAGGTAAGAAAAAGGTGTAGCTTCACTTTAGCCAAGCAGGAGCTCTGAGGCATGAGACCAAAGCTGGACTAGCAGCCGAGCTACTTACCAGTCCTGATCCAGCCTGCGGGAGAGCTGGTGGGGTGTCCAGGAAATTCTGCTGTGCAGTGAGGAGAGCTGCAGAAGCTGATGACCTGACATGTCCTGGGCACCACTTCCTTCAGCTTCTGCCTGTGGAGATCTGCTTTGGGCTGTTTCTTCCTAAGTTGAAACATTGATCAACCTTTTTATCTCTAGTAATGCTTTGACTTAGAGTCTATTTTGTCTAATGTTAACACCAGCTTTCCTTTGGTTTGTATTTGCTTACATATTTTTTTAATCCTTTTACTCTGAAGATTTCAATGTCCTTATATTTTAAATGTGCCTCTTGTAAACAGTATATAGCTTGTTTAGAATCCAAGTTGACAATATTTGTCCTGTAATTGAATTTAGGTCCCTTTACATTTAATATAATTAGTGATATATTTAGGTTTCTAATCTGCTTTTTTAGTTTACGCTTTTTATTTGTTTTAACTGTGCTATTTTGTTGGGTTTTTTTCTTGACCTATTTCCTTGTTATTCTGTTTATCCTCCTCTCTTTGTCAATTCTTTTAGTGATTACCTTAAATCATGTCATGTGTTCTTAACTCAGCAAAATCTAAAGTGAATTGATGGCATTACTCGATACCTAAACAATATAAGGATTCTAAAACACTTTGGCTGCTTTTATCCCTCTTCTGAGCTACATATTGTTTCTTTTTTATAAAAAATTTTTAAATTTTTAATTATTAGGGGTACATAATGATTGTATATCTTTATAGGGTACATGTGATGTTTTGATAAAGGCCTACAGTGTGAGTAAATCAAATCAGGGTAATTGGGGTATCAATCACCTCAGGTATTTATCATTTCTTTGTGCTAGGAACATTCCAGTTCCACTATTTCAGCTATTTTAAAGTATACCCTAACTTGTTCATTATAGTCACTTTTTTGGGCTATCAAATATTGTTCATTCTATGTATCTAACTATATTTTTGTACCCATTAACCATCCCTATTTTATCCTGCCCTCCCTGCTACCTTTCCCAGCCTGTTAACTGTCATTCTACTCCCTGTCACTGTGAGATCAATGTTTTTTTTTTGAGACAGAGTCTCGCTCTGTCACCTGGGCTAGAGTGCCATGGTGTCAGCCTAGCTCACAGCAACCTTAAAGTCCTGGATTTAAGCGATCCTCCTGCCTCAGCCTCCCGAGGAACTGGAACTACCGGCATGTGCCACCATGCCTGGCTAATTTTTCTATTTTTAGTAGAGATGGGATTGTGCTTTTTCTCAGGCTGGTCTCGAACTCCTGAGCTCAAGGGACCCTTCCACCTTGGCCTCCCACAATGCTAGGATTACAGGCATGAGCCACGACATCTGGCTTAGATCAATTGTTTTTAATACTTAGCTCCCACATACGAGTGAGAACATGTGAAATGTGTCTTTCTGTGCTTGGCTTATTTCACTTAACATAATGTTCTTCAGTTTCATCCATGCTGTTGTAAATGGCAGGATTTCATTCTTTTTTGTGGCTATATATTATTCCATTGTGTATATGTACCACAATTTCCTTTTTTTCTTTTTTTAATTTCAAAATATTAATTAAGGGATTACAGGTGTTTTTGTTACATGGATACCTTGTATTAATATAATGCTTAATTCAGGGCTTTTAGTGTGCCCATCACTAGAATAGTGTACATTGTACCCAATAGGTAAGCTTTTGTTTCTTACTCCCCTTTCACCCTCCTGCCTTCTTAGTTTCCATGATCTTTACATCTGTGGACCAATACTGGTCTGTGGCCTGTTAGGAACTGGGCCACACAACAGGAGGTGAGCAGCGGGCAAGCAAGTGAAGCTTCATCTGTATTTACAGCTGCTCCCCATCACTCACATCACCACCTGAGCTCCGCCTCCTGTCAGATCAGTGACAGCATTAGATTCTCCTAGGAGTGTGAACCCTACTGTAAACCACACATTCGAGGGATCTAGGTTGCAGGCTCCTTATGAGAATCTAGTGCCTGATGATTGAGGTGGAGCTGAGGTGGTGATGCTAGCACTGGGGAGCTGCTGCAAATACAAATTATCATTACCAGAGAGGTTAACAATGTAATAATAATAGAAATATAGCGCACAATAAATGTAATGTGTTTGAATCATCCTGAAACCATCCCTCCCACCCCCAGTCCATGGAAAAATTGTCTTCTGTGAAACTGGTCCTAGTGCCAAAAAGGTTGGGGACCTCTGCTTTACACCACTCTATGACCATGTGAGCCCATTGTTTTGCTCACACTTATTTGTTAGAACATGTGGTGTTTGTTTTCTCATTCGTGACATGTTCCACTTGGGATAATGTTCTCTAGTTCCATCCAAGATGCTGCAAATGACATTATTTCATTCCTTTTCATGGTACGTGTACTCCACGGTATATATACACCACATTTTCTTTATCCACTCATGAACTGATGGCTAGGTAGGTTGATTCCACATCTTTGCAATTGTGAATTGTGCTGCAATAAACATTTGGGTACTGGTGTCTTTTTGATATGATGACTACTTTTCCTTTGGGTAGATACCCAGTAGTGGGATTGCTGGATCAAATGGTAAGTCTATATTTATTTCTTTGAGGAATCTCCATACTGTTTTCCATAGAGGTTGTACTAATCTGCAGTTCCACCAACAGTGTATAAGCGTTCCCTTCTCTCTGCATCCATGCCAGCATCTATTGTTTTTTGACTTTTTAATAATGGACATTCTTTCTTTTTCTTTTGTTCACTAAACAATGTAAGTATTCAAATGATGACCACCCTGTAAGGTGGTATCTCATTGTGGTTTTAATTAGCATTTCCCTGATGATTAGTGATGTTGAGAATTTTTTCATATGTTTATTGGCCCTCTGTTTATCTTCTTTTGAAAAAAATCTCTTCATGTCTTTTGCTCACTTTTTAATGGGGTTATTTGTTTTTTTTTTTTTTTGCTTATTTATTTGAGTTCTTTTTAGATTCTGCATATCTGTCCTTTGTTGGATGTATAGTTTGCAAATATTTTCTGCCATTCTGTAGGTTGTCTATTTACCCTGCTGATTATTTCCCTTGCTAAGCAGAAACTTTTAAATTTAATTAAGTCATATTTATTTTTGCTTTTGCTGTATTTGCCTCTGGAGTCTTACTCATAAATTCTTTGCCTAGGCTGATGTCCAGAAGAGTTTTTCTGACATTCTTTTCTAGAATTTTTGTGGTTTCATGTCTTACATTTAAGTCTTTAATCCATCTTGAGTTAATTTTTGTATGTAGCAAGAGATAGGGATCCTGCTTCATTCTTCTGCATGTGGCTGTCCAATTATCTCAGGACAATTTATGGATTAGGGTGTCCTTTCCCTAGTGTACGTTTTTGTCTGCTTTGTTGAAGATCAGTTGGTCATAGCTATATGGTTTTATTTCTGGGTTCTCTATTCTGTTCTATTGGTCTGTGTCTCTACTTTTATCTAGTACCATGCTGTTTTGGTTACTACAGCCTTGTAGTGTAATTTGAAGTCAGGTAGTCAGGTAACATGATGCCTCTGGATTTTTTATTTTTGCTTAAGGTTGTTTTGGCTATTCAGGCTCTTTTTTGGTTTCATAGGATGTTTAGGATTACTTTTTATAGATCTGTGAAATATGATGTTGGTATTTTGATGGGAATTGCATTGAATCTCTAAATCACTTTGGGCAGTATGAACATTTTAATGTTGATTATTCCAATCCATGAGCATGGGATGTTTTTTCCATTTGTTTGTGTCATCTATGATTTCTTTCTTTAGTGTTTTGTAGTTCTTCTTATAGAGATCTTTCACTTCCTTAGTTAAGTATATTCCTAGTTATTTATTTTCTTTGTAGCTTTTGTAAATGGTATTGAGTTTTTGATTTGACTCTCAGCTTGACTGTTTTGGTAAATAGAAATGCTACTGATTTTTGTACATTAATTTTGTAACCTGAGACTTTGCTGAATTGATTTATCAACTCTAGGAGTCTTTTGGTGGAGTCATTATGGTTTTCTAGATACACAATCATGTAATCAGTGAACAGGGATAGTTGACCTCTTCTTTCCTGATTCGGATGTCCTTTATTCTTTTCTTGCCTGATTACTCTGGCTAGGACTTCCAGTACTATTTTGAATAAAAGTGGTAACAGCGGGCACCCTTTTTGTCTTGTTACAGTCCTTAGGGGGAATACTTTCAACTTTTCCCAATTTAGTATGATGTTGTCTGTGGGGTTGTCATTTACGGCTTTTATAATTTTGAGATATGTTCCTTCTCTGCCTAATTTGTTGAGGTTTTTTTTTTTTTTATCATGAAATGGTGCTGGATTTTATTGAATGCTTTTTCTGCATCTGTTGAGATGATCATATGGTCTTCATTTTTGCTTCAGTTTATGTGGTGAATGACGTTTATTGATTTGCATATATTGAACCATCCTTGCATCCTGGGATTAAACCCACTTGATCATGGTGGATTATCTTTTTGATATGCTGTTGAATTTGGTTTGCTGGTATTTTGTTGAGGAATTTTGCATTTATGTTAATGAGGGATATTGTTCTGTAGTTTTCCTTTTTTGTTGTGTCATTTCCTGGCTTTAGTATCAAGGTGATCCTGGCTTGGTAGAATGAGTTAAGGAGTATTCCCTCCTTCTTGATGTTATGGAACAGTGTCTGTAGGATAGGTGCCTGTTCTTCTTTTTAGATCTGGTGGAATTTGGCTGTGAATCCATCTGGTCTGGGGCTTTTTTTTTGGGGGGGGGATGTTTTTTAATTACTGCATCATTCTCACTAGTTGTTATTAGTCTGTGTAGGATTTCTATTTCTTCCTGATTGAGTCTTGGGAGGTTGTGTGTTTCTAAGAATTTATTCATTTCCTCTAGGTTTTCTAGTTTGTGTGTGCAGGGGTTTTGTAGTGGTTACAGATGATATTTTTTATTTCTGTGGTATCAGTTGTAGTATCTCCTTTTTCATTTCTGTTTGAGCTTGTTTGAGTCCTTTGTCTTCTATTTCTGGTTAATCTAGCTAGTGGTCTATTGATTTTGTTTCTTTTCAAAGAACCACATTTTTGTTTTGTTGATCCTTTGTATTGTGTTTTTCATTTCTATTTCATTTAGTTCTGCTCTGAGCCTTTTTATTTCTTCTGCTGGCTTTGAGTTTGGTTTGGTCTTCTTTTTCTAGCTCCTTGTTGTTAATTTCTGATCTTTCTGTCTTTTTGATGTAAGCTTGTAAGGCTATGAATTCCCCTCTTACTATCACTTTAGTGCATCACATAGATTTTTGAAGGCTGTGTCCTTTTTGTTGCTCAATTTGAAAAAATTTTGATTTCCATCTTGATTTCACCATTAACCCGAGGATCATTTAGCAGCAGGTGGTTTAATTTCCATGTTTTTGTATAGTTTTGAGTGTTCCTCTTGGAATTGATTCCCAGTTTTATTCCACTGTGGTCTGAGAAGATGCATGGTATGATTTCAATTCTTCTAAATTTGCTGAGACTTGTTTTGTGGCCTAATGTGTGTTCTATCTTGGTAAACGTCCCATGTGCTGATGAGAAGAATGTATATTCTGCAGTTTTGGGGCAGAATGTTTTGTAAATGTCTTTTAGGTCAATTTGTTCTACAGTCCCATTTAAGTCCAGTGTTTCTTTGTTGATCTTCTGCCTCTATGATCTGTCTATGTCTGTCAGGGGAGTGTTGAAGTCCCTGGCTGTTACGATGTTGTTATTTATTTCTTTCCTTAGATCTGGGAGAATCTGGGTGCCTCCAGTATTAGGTGCATACATATTTAGTATTGTTATAGCTTCTTGTTAAATTGATCCCTTTATCATTACATAATAACCATCTTTAGACATGTGTTGGATTTTCTTACTGTCACCTCCATGTCTCTTAAGTTCTCTACTTTCTTTTGTTTCTCTGTCATAGAATTTGGATATTACCATTGACTTATTTTCCTGTTCACTTATTTTCTGTGTAGTTGGATATAATTTGCTGTTAAACCTGTCCATTAAATTTTACAATGTGATTGTGTCTTTCCTCTATAGAAGTTTGATCTGCTTTTTTTCCTCCTTGTTCCAGTCTTCAGGTTGTTCTTAACAGTTTCTTGTTTTCTGCAGTTGCTGTCCAGATTGTGTCCAGATTCTTACGTGGTAATCATATTTATTTTACAATCTGTATCTGATAATTTCTAAAGTCTGTGTGGATTCTATTTCTGTTGGTCTCACTGGTGTATTCCTTTTATCTTTATTTTTTGATTATTATGGTTAGCTTTCCTTTGAAGATTAATGCAAGAATTCTTGGTGGTTTAAGATGAGAATATGTATACTCTGGAGAAGATTTGGTTTGATAAGTTCTTGGGGCTACTATCAGTGTGGAACAAACATTGTTTTATTTATTTATTTTTAATTTATTTAAATTGGCTTTATGAAGACATATTTTATATAAAATGAAATTTACCAATTTTAAGTATACAATTAGTTAAATTTTGCCAAATACTTACAGTTGTGCAATCACCACTGCAATCCAATATAAAACATTTCTACCACCCCAAGAAAGCTGCTTCATGGTCCTTTTTAAGTCAGTTCCATCCCTCTACCCCAGAGCCTTGCAGCCATTGATTTGGTTTCTTTCAGTATAGTTTTGCCTTTTATAAAATTTCATATAAAATGAATCACACAGTGTAGTCTTTCATGCCTGAATTTTTTCACTCAGCATAATCTTTTGAGAATCATTCGTGTCATTGCATCTGTCAGTAGTTTATTCCTTTTTATTGCCAAGTATTCATTTGTATAGATATTTTTCAGCTTGTTTGTCCTTTCTTCTTTTGATGGACTTTGTATTGTTTCCAGTTTTTGGCTATTATGAATAAAGTTTCTATGAACATTTGGGGACAAGTCTTTGTGTGAATATAAATTTCTATTTCTTTTGGACAAATATTTAGGAGTGTAATTTTTGCTTAGTATGCATATGTTTATTTTATAAGAAATTACCAAACTGTTTTCCAAAGTGACTACACCAGTTTTTATTCCTCTCAGTGCTATATGAGAGCTCTGGTCATTCCATGTTATTGCCAACAATTATATTTCTGTGGGTATGTAGTGGTATGCTATTGTAGTTTATATTTGCATTTTCCTAATGATAAATGATGAGCATTTTTTCACATGCTTATTTGCCACTCATGTTCTTTTGATGAAGTGTCTGTTCCATTCTTTATCCCATTTTCTTTTATAGGATTGTTTCTCTTCTTGTTTTAAGTTGTATGAATTCTTTACATACTATGGAATCAAGATCTTTATTAAATAGACATATATTTTGCATATATTATATTTTCTCCTATTCTGTGGCTCACCTTTTCATTTTTTAATGGTGTCCTTGGAGAATCAAAACTTTTTTAATTTGATGAAGTCCAATATATAAAAATTTTCTTTTATGATTCAAGTATTTTGTCTCTTACTTAAGATAACTTAGTCTAATGCAAGGCTATAAAGAATTTCTTCATTTTTTAAAAAATAAGTTTTATAGTTACTTTTTACATTTAGGTCTATGTTCTATTTCAGTCATTTTTTTGTATGATGTGAAATAAAGTTCAAGGTTTTTTTTTGTTTTTTTATATGGTTATACAATTTTCCCAGCACAATTCATTGAAAAGGCTGTTCTTTTTATATTGCATTACTTTGGTACCTTTAGAAAAGAAATCAATTGACTATATATGTGTGAGTTGTTGCTAGATTGTCTATTGTGTTGCATTGATTTTTATGTCTATCTTTACAGCAACCCTACATTGTATTGATTATTATAGCTTTATATTGTCTTAAATTAGCAAGTGTAAGCACTTCGACTTTGTTCTTTACAAAATTGTTCTGACTATTCTAATTCCTTTGGCTTTCCATATAAATTTTAGAATTAACTTTTCAATTTCTATGAAAAGTCCTACTGAGATTTTGATTGGGATTGCATGTAGTCTGTATGCCAGTTTGAAGGAAATTGAAACTTAACTACTTTGAGTCTTCCAATTCTTAAACATGAAATGTGTGTCCATTTATTTGCATCTTTTAAAATTTTACCCAGCAGTGTTCTATAATTTTCTATATATAGCTCTTGCAAATTAGTCTATTTAATTTATTACTAAGTATTTTATAGTTTGGGTGCTATTGTAAATAATATCTTTTATTTCAGTTTTTAGTTCGTTCCTGGTATTTAGAGATATAATTGATATAATTACTATGTATCATATGACCTTGTTAAATTCACTTAAGAGTTCTAATAACATTTTTGCAGACTCCTTGGGATTTCTACATAGGTGATAATTTTTTTTAACCTTTCCAATCTGTATACATTTTGCTTCTTGTCTTGTTACACTAGCTATAACCTCAGGACAGTGTTGTATAAAAGTGGTGAGAGCAGACCTTCAAACCCTATTCATGGTTTTAGGGGAAAGCATTAGGCTTTCATCACTAAGTATGATGTTAGGTATTATTTTTGTGTAGGTGTTCTTTATTAATTTAAGGAAATTCCTCTCTTAGCTTACTGAGAGTTTTTCATAAATTAATGTTGAATTATATCAAATGCTTTTTCTGCATGTATTGAGATGACCATGTGGCTTTCATTTTAATCTTTCAATATGGTAAATTACATTGGTTGATTTTGAATGTTAAACTGATATTGCATTCCTAGTACGAACCTAACCTGCTCATCATGTATTATTCTTTTAATATATTGTCTTATTTAGTCTATATTTACAAAAGATAAAGGTCTGTAATTTTCCTTTATCATAATGTCTTAGTCTGATTTTGATATTAGGGCAATGTTGGCATTCTAAAATGAGTTGGGAAGTGTTCCTTCCTCTTCCATTTTTCTGGAAGAGTTTGTGTAAAATTGGTATTATTTCTTAAATATTTGGTAGAATTCCTCTGTGAAGCCACCCATACCTGTAGTCTCTGTTTGGGAATTTTTTTTTCATTTTTTAAATTGACAAATAATAATTGTATATATTCGTGGGGTACATAGTGATGTTTTGATACATATAATGTATGGTGATCAGATCAGGGTAATTATATTATATCCATCTTATCCATATCCAACATTTATCATTTTGTGCTGGGAACATTCAATATCCTCTGTCCAGCTATTTGAAACTATATAATATATTATTGTTAACTATAGTCATCCTACAGTGGTATAGAACTCTAGAAATTATTCCTTCTATCTAGCTGTAATTTTGTATCCTTTAGCAAATCTCTCTTTATCCCTCCCTTCCCCTTCCCCTTTCCAGATCTCTAGCATTTTCTATAAGATCAGTTTTTTTTTTTTTTTTTTAGCTTCCACATATGTGTGAGAACACGTGGTGTTTAACTTTCTGTTCCTGGCTTATTCATTTAACATAATGTCCTCTAGTTCCATCCATGTTACCATGAATGACAGGATTCCTTTTTTTTTTTTTTTGTGGCTGAATAGTATTCCATGGTGTGTATATACCACATTTTCTTTATCCATTCATCTGTTATTGGACATCTAGGTTGATTCCATACGTTGGCTATCGTGAATAGTGCTACAATAAACATAGGGGTGCAGATGTGTCTCTGATATAATTTCTTTTCCTTTGGATAAATTCTGAATAGTTGGATTGCTGGGTCATATGGTAGTTCTATTTGTAGTTTTTCTACACAGTGGCTATACCAGTTTTCATTTTGTCTGGGAAAATTTTTAAATAATAAATTAAATTTCTTTAATAAATATGTAATTATTCACTTGATGTATTTCTTTCTGTGTGAGTTTTGGTCATTGTGTCTTTCAAAAATTTGTTGCACTTCATCTAAGTTGTCAAATTTATTGACATAAAGTTGATAATAATATTTCTTATTACCCATTTAATTCCTGAAGGGTTTGTAGTGTTTTCCCCCTCTCATTCCTGATATTGGTAGTTTATGTTTTCTCTCTTTTTCTCCCTGATCATACTGGCTAGACATTTAATGATCTTATTGATATTTTCAAAAAAGCAGCTTTTGGTTTATTTTATTTTCTCTATTGTTTGTTGTTTATTTCATTGGTTTCTTCTCCTATTTTTATTTTCTCTTGTCTGAGTATTTTAGGTTTATTTTGTTCTTTTTCTAGCTTAAGATTATGTCATTTATTTTCAATTTTTTTTTAAATTATTATGGGTACATAATAGGTGTATATCTTTATAGGGTACACCCTATAAAGATTAATCCAATCAGGGTAATCAGGGTATCCATCACCTCAGGCATTTTTCTTTTCTGATAAGAACATTTAATGATATAAAATTTCCCTAAGCGCTGCTTTAGCTGCATCCTACAAATTTGATATATGTTGTGTTTTAATTTTCATTTAATTCAAGATATTTTAAAATTTATTTTGATTTATTCTTTGATCCATGCATTATTTAAGATAATTCACTTAACTTTTAAATGCTTAGAGTTTTTTTTAGCTATCTTACTATATTTAATTTTAGTTTGATTTTGTTGTGGTCAGAAAAGATAATTTGTATGATTTCAAATCTTAGAAGTTTATTGAGACTTTTTTTTTAGTGTCCAGGACATGGTCTATCTCAGTTATTGTTCCACATACCTTTGAAATGAATGTGTATTCTGCTGTTGTTTGGAGTGTTTTTTAAATGTCACTTAGGTCAAGTTGGTTGTCAGTGTCGTTCAGGATGAAATTTTTTGATCACCTAAGTTTCATGAATTTAGGCTGCCAACCGGGGTTGCTTGTGGTTTTAACTTCTCTGGGGTCATTTTATCCTCCCTTTGCTTTCTTCAGCACAAAGGTGTATCTTCTTGTAGTACCCTGGTAGTGGTGATGGGGTGTAGTAGGGTGTTTCTGGTTCACTTTATTTTGAAGATGTTAATATTGTAATAGTGCAAACTACTTAGGTGCTTTCTCTTATACACCTTCCTCCCCCAAATCTGGAAGATGTTGAAAATTGACATTTGGATTTTTCAGGTTTGCAAAGTTCCCTTTGGGCCAAACCACCTTCAGTGTTCTGCCCACCTCTCTGTGTTCCTACCTTCACCTTAATTTTGGCCTCATGACATCTGCTCGGTAACTTCATGGTTTTCCTTCAGCATATTTGGTTGCTTTCAGTAGAAGATCCATTTGACTATAGCCATCTGTGTTTTTGGAAATAGTAATCCTCCTTAAACTAATTAACAATTAGAGATGATGTAAAGAGGAAGGAAGTGAATTTCTATTGATTACATCAGAGTCCTGGAGCAGGTAAAAATCTTAGACATTACCTAGTCATGTAATTTTTTTTAACTTGTAAAGAAATTAAATAAATTTTTCAAAATTAGAGTGAATTTAATTGGTAGCCAAAACTAGACTAGAATCCTGATCCACTGATTCCCATTTTACTCTGTTATTTGCTCCATCATACTGCCACCTTTTAAATTGCTCTGATCAAAAACGAGGAAAACAAAAAACAAATTAAGTAAAAGGATTTGGTAAGAGAATGAAGTTTAAGGATTCTCTGAAGATTTTACTTATTATTCCTTTGTTCCCTTATTTGTCTCATGAATTCAAATATAAATACTATGATCAAAATAAAACCAACAACTATTATTGGCTAACAGTTGCTATTTTATACTCAAAATATCTAGTGAAATTCAGTGACGTAAGTCAGCTATGAGCAAAATTGAATATATTTTCTAAGGGCAATGACCAGCTTTATTTATTTCAAGCTTGCATGATTTATCTTTACCTTAAGAAGAATGACTTCCAGCCAGGAGGCTAGCTAGTGTTCAAAACCACACAGACTAGGAGATGATAGTGTTCAAAGCCATAGATAATACAGTCATTGAAGTAATCCTACCAATTAAAGCCATCTTTTGAAGTTGGGCTCTTCAATTTCCTCTCTTTTCCCAGAGTTCCTGCCTTGTTTTTATACCACTATCATTTTCTCTGTTTCTCAGGAGTCCCTTCCTTGTTTTAATAACACTATGTTTAGCTTTCAATCATAGAGATTGGCAGTGTGACACTACATTTGTACTACTGCCTGTGCCTAAGTTTGCAATGGAAAAAAGCTGGTTAGGCTCTCTATTGTGTATAGAAGCCTTTGGAAATAGTGAGTGTGCCTAGGGTTCTTCATTACGCTGCAGTTCTGTGACCCCATAGGGGAGAAGAGGCTCCTTAGTACCATTCTGATTTGCCTACAAGGGGAGATTTCACAGAGTGGCCCTAAGAACTTCACTGTACTTGGTGTTTTAATGCATTAGAAAAACCTTCAAACTGGTGAATAACTGGGCAACATACCATTCCCTCTGCCTGCAAGGCTGTTCCCCCCAATTCAGAGTTCAGCCTAAACATCACTTCTGAAGCCTTCTCTGATATCTCCAGACTAGGTAATGTCCTCGTTCACTTGCTTTCATTGACTACTGAAATGTAGTTAATAGTTTGTATAATTCTTTGGTTCCTGGCTATCTCCCTGACTGGGTCACAAGTTATAAAGGAGCAAGAACGTATTTTTCTGATTTACCTCTGTGTCTTTGGCACTTAGTGTAGTTCCTAACAGGCAGTAAGTGAGCAGTCATTATCTAATGAGTAAACTGTGCAAGCTCCAGCCTGGCTCATTCTGGGCTGAGCCTGGAGGACCTATACATAGAAAAGAGTTAGAATTTTATCTTTCCCCCACTATATTTACTATATTCCTCTTATCTGATTTTGTTCCAGATGATATCATAGCCATCTTCCACTTAAGTAAAAGTTTAGAGGCTGTGGTTAAAATTCAAATATTATAGATTTTCCTGAGAGAAATATTTTGTGGAAAATACATATATACAAAATGGGTGAAAATAAGGCACATTGAATTATTAGAAGTCGTTAACAATTTGACTAGAAATAATTAATATTACTTCACAATTGCACTAAAAAAGGTCCTGTAGTATAAGTAATTACATTTTAGTACAATAGTGAAAAGAATTTTCTTAACAATTTGAGATGTCTGATAATAATATGAACTTCATAATTAAGTATCATACACTATCTGTTTGGAAGCAATTTAAGTAGATACCACAAGACCACTTCACACTAACTTAACAATAGAAATTCCTAGGAGGGTGGTTTGGGTGGCCTCTAAAAGGCACACATGCTAAGATCTTATGATTTTTATGATTGATTTTCAAACTGGGTTCAGGGCAACTGCCTTCTCCTTACTTTCTAGGCTGTGAATCTGTTTCTTTCCGTAGATTTTTAGTACTTACTTTCTTCTTTGTTATGTAATCTCTGTCTTATTAGGTAGCATCAGCTCTGTCTTCTTAACTATCCTCCTGGTCTTATTTATGTGGAAACATTTGTTTTATTAGGTGAAGAAATGATTTTAAGTATAATAAATGCTCATTGTAGCAAATCAAATAATACAGAGATGTTTTAATAAAAAGTTAATTATCTGCTCTCCATAATTCCCTTATCTGTTTCTAACATAAACAATGTTAACAGTTGGATGTTTAACCATCCATATTTGCCTTTATATTCATATTTACATGTGCTATAAATATTTAATATAAATGGGATGACACAATTTTGTTATTCTGCAACTTAATTTTTTAAAAATTTTGAAACAATCTCAAATATATAGAAAAGTTGCAAATATATAATAGTCAGATGACTTTTTCCACCTTTTACCATTTGAGAATAAGTTGCCAACCAGACAATTCTGTCACTGCTGAATAATTAGTGTTTTTTTCCTTCTAGCAAGGGCATGCTTTTATATATTAACAATTATATTAACATTGAAATGTTTTTATTATATAATCTTCAGACCCTTTACACATTTCTCAAGTTGTCCTAAAAATGTCCTTTGTAGCAAAAGGGTCATGGGTTGCATCTAGTTAACATGTCTCTTTAGTCTTCAGCAGTCTGGATCAGTTCCTCAGTCTTTCATGACCTTGACATTTTAAAAATTACATGCTAGTTATTTTGTAGAATGTCCCTTAATTTGAGGTTTCTGAAGTTTCCAAATGCTTAGATTCAAGCTATGCATCTCTGGCAGGAATGTCTCACAAGTGATGCTGGGTTCTTCTTGCTACATTGTGTCATGTGGCACATGGTTTGATTTGACCGTAACTGGTGATGTTCACTTTGACTACTTGATTAAGGTAATTTCTGTAGGCATCTTCGCTGTAGTGTTACACTCTTTCCTTTTGTAATTCAGTAAATATTTTATGGGGAGTTATTGTACTTTGAAACCATGTAATCAATCCATTTTTCGTCAAATTCTGTCTCTCTGTCTCTCTCTCTCTATATATATATGGACTCATGGTTTTCTATGGACTCATGATTTCCTATTCTTTTTAATGTGTTATAATCAATTAACATAATTTATTTTGGTGCTCATATTGCACCCATATTTGCCCTTTAAACTGGCTTCTGTTCCATTTTGACATGTACTCATCATTGTTTGAACACCCATTTCCTTGCTTTTTGGCATGACAAAATGTTAAGGCCCTCCTTTTACTTTTACTGTCCCAGTCCTGGAATTAACAATTTTTCTAAGAAGCTCTTATTTCTTTTAGTGAAGAATTTAGAAGCCAATTTATTTCTGGACTTTATACTTGATCACTGTTATGGGGGATTGTTGCTCCAAGGTCTTCTCCATGAATAAAGTTATCCATATGCATAGCTACACACACACACATCCATCTATCTACATTGAATACACACTGGTATCACCAATTCCAATCCAAGCCCAAAGGATTCATTCTAGTTTAGCTTTGATTTTGGAATCAACTGTTCATCTCTCTCTAACTTTCTGGATAATTTCTAGTTATAGTTTCTATTTTTTCTTTGCTGTAGTGGTTATTTAAAAGAATGCTTCTTAATTTGTAGTAGATCAGTTTTTTTTTTTAAATTATGAGACAAGGAAGCTATTAGGAGCAGAGGGTAGTTGAAGAATCTATAATAGAAAATGTTGAAATTGGAACCTGGAACAAATTAGGTT
Source organism: Daubentonia madagascariensis (assembly GCA_023783475.1). NCBI lineage: Eukaryota > Metazoa > Chordata > Mammalia > Primates > Daubentoniidae > Daubentonia > Daubentonia madagascariensis. The sequence continues at coordinate 1,032,587 of JAKFHU010001268.1, read as the reverse complement.
TGATGATTATAGTTCTAGGTCAATCCCAGAGAAAAGGAGAGTCAGGTTTGGTTTGCCAAGGTCTGGAGCCCTGACAGCAGTGAAGGAGGATAAGCATCCCAATCCAAGCTCAAAGATTGGAACAGTTGGGTGTGTAATTCACACCTAATCCCACCAACTGGGGAAGCTGAGGAGGAAGGCTTGCTTGAGGCCAGTAATTGGAGACCAGCCTGGGCCATATAGTGAGACCCTGTCTCTAAAAAATAATAACAAAAAATTAGCCAGGTGTGGTGGGGCACATCTGTCATCCCAGCCACTCAGGAGGCTGAGGCAGGAGGATCGCTTGAGTCCAGGTATTCCAGGCTGCAGTGAGCTATGATCCCACCACTGCACTACAGCATGGGGACAGAGTGACACTCCTGTTTCTGGGGGGAAAAAAAAAAGACTGGAACAAGGAGGGAAAGGAGAGGTAATCATCAGAGGAAAGCACATTTTCAGAAAACTAAATTCCCAACACCCTTGGTGATGGCTCTTGCAGCTGTGACCCATGCTTACTGGATAATTCGTGAGTCAAGCCTGAATGCAATTCTTTAGGCAGTGTTTTTCCAATTGTGGGCTCTGGTGCATTAACGGTAGGTGAGTAGCACTAAAAGATAATGTGTGTATGATATAAGATGTATTTCATGGTGCATCGAAGATGAATCTGAAGAGTTTAAAACATTATTTTATGAAATGTGAGAGTAGAAAAGAACATTATTTTAAAATTAATATCTTTTTTCACATAATATATAATTTTGAGCATGTATGTAGATATCTAACTAAGCAAACTAAACATTATAAATAGAATGTGACAACTTTACATCTCTAGAAGTTTATATTCATGTTTCTAAATTCAAAAGCTTTTTGGTTATGTTCTTACTTGGAAAATGTGGGGAGTGTCTTATATACATGTTACTTCATATCCAGGCATATTTCTAGTCAAATAACTGCCTAAATCGAGGAGTTATAGGAATACAAAGAAAGTATCAGAGGTGGATCTGAATACTTTCTCTTACGTATGCCTAAATCTAACCATGGCACTTAATTTATCATACACATCTTTTTAATTGAAAGCAACCAAGGAGTTCTCAGATTTCCCAGGAGAAGGCAGTCATTTCAAACTTTTATAAGCTAGAGAAAATCAAGAAGAGATATTCTTTGTTGTATATTTCCCATTAGGGGCAGGTAATTCTTAAGTTTGGTAATGCTAATGCACACTATTAAAGAGGATCTTTATTATGTTTAAATAATCATATGGGCTTTGAAATAAATTCTTTAGAGCTTGCTGCTGTTATGTGTGCCCTGTGAGAGATACACAATCATAATCCCCAGAAATGAATTTATGAATATTTGTTTTTTGATGAATGCTGTACTTGATAATTCTTTAAGCAAATACCACGAAAAGAATTCAAAGCTGCCCAGCAGATAAAACAAAAGGCAATTTTTTTCTTATTATAGTATTTATTGTAATTTAAAAGATTGCATATATTAGGCATTTTTAGTACTCAATATGATCCAATTAAAATAATCAGCTTACATAAAACTTAGGAACACAATTGTAAAGTAAAGAATATTATATTAGACATTTAATTTTTCTTTTATGTAATTCATTTAATTCATTTTAGTATTATATCATCATCTTGTGAAAGGTTATTTTTATCATTTCATAATGTCTAATGAAGGACTAATTTGTGCCTGGGACACCTCAATGCTATAAATTATCCTTTAAAAATTATCTTTTCAGAGGCCAAGCATTGTTTGAAATAAAATGAAAATGTCACTAAAACATATCTTCAATTTTCTCACATTAGCTTTCATTTTCATTTAATTTTTGTTGCTTCCAGATTACCCTTTCTAGACAACATTTTGTTAATATAAATCTCATTACACAAATGAACGCTGGGTAAAAGCAGCCATGTGCAAGTTTATGTCCAGTCTGATGTGAATGGGAGCTCAGGTTGCTTACATTCTATGTTTCCTCTAGTCACATTGATTTTTCAGAAAATGATGCCGGATTGTTTTTGATTCATTTATAAATTGCTATTGGATCTTTAATAGATAAGGACTCTTCTAATTCAAACTGTCTTAGTGGCAAGTACCAATGGTAAGTAATAGCATATTAACTTTTCTTCATAAATTGTCTTGCTTGTGGTTAGCTTAGATTACTCTCTAATTGTTCATATTTACCAAAGATTTGTATTTGTGTGTGTGTAGTCCACCAAGTCCAGAGTGCACTTTCTGGGTGAGAGTTGGGGAAGTTTAGGAATGGGTGTTGAGAAGGGGGATAAAGGGTTTCCTTTGGTCTCAATTTGATTTCATTCTATCTCAGTCCTGAAGCCATACATAATTTATTCACCAAAGCAAACACATTCTGATGTAATGTCTTTAAATTTTTCTTTTGGGCATAGATTTTAGAAAAATTCATCATGATGCCCAGTGTTTAAAGATAGGTCTTTATAATTTCATAGGTAATAGAAATGATACTTCTAGTTTGTGTACTGAAAGGAAATATACCTATGGTATTTAAAGTTTCTTTTTATATTAAGAATAGAAATGAACATATTTTTAGCTGGAATAAAATTTAACATGTTAGTAAGAAAGTGCAGTAGGTATAAGATTTTGGCCTCAGGTTATGTTTGGTTCAGAAGCCCCACCCGTGTAGTTCACGCTCTGTGGTAGATAGGCTCTACAAGATCATTTTTCCCCAGCCTGACCCTGAATTTCTATAGAAGCAGCTGATGTGGGTGTAGCTGTGTCACCTTCAGTGGTGACATCACTCCCATCAGGTGTTTCAGAAAAAGGGCTAGCACTAAGTGTTGAAGTGTCATCATCAGTTGTGAAGATAGTATTGGTCATGTCAATAGGTGGAGTTGTGGTGTCAGGAGGGGTAGTGTCATCAATTGTGGAGGAAGCAGATATGGTGGTGGGTGTTGGAGTTATGGGGGTGTCAGAGGCGATCTCTGTGGAAACAGGTGTGCTGAGTGCATCAGCTGAAGTGTCATAGGGTGCCGTTGTAGTTGCAGCTGTAGTCATAGCAGGTGTCGTGGGTGCCGATGAGGAACTAAAAGAAGCAGTGGTTGAGGCAACAGATGTGGTGGACAGGAGAGTTGAAGTTGCTGTGGATGTAGGTGTGGTGCTGCCTACAGCAGACGTGGTGGTGAGTGCAGCTATGGTAGTGACAGTCTGTGTGTCTGTGGAAGTGGCAGCAGTGGCTGTGGATGCAGGTGTGGTAGAACTGGCTGCACTGGCTGTGGCAGTGTCAGTAGCATCATATGAAGTATCTGTAGATGCTGGGGGAGATTCCTCAGTGGTGGGGGAAGAAGCCTCAGAAAATGTAGAGGCTGATGTAGAAAAGAGACTAGCTGTGGTGGTGGATACCTCTGTCGTGGCAGTGGTGGTTGCAGGAGTGGCTACGGTAGGGACAGATATAGTGGCAGAGGTGGTGGAGACAGACTGCTCGGTGGCTGAGGAAGAAGAAAGGATTGAGGTGGCCGGGGCTGTGCTGGTGGCTGTGGTGGATGAGCTGGAGGGAGGAGCCATGGTAGTGGCACTCTGCGCTGAGCTGGGAGGGGCAGGAGTACTTGTGGGATTGGTGGATGAGGAGACCTCAGCTGTGGAGGTGATGGGCTCTGTGGTGGTTGATGTGGAGGAGGCTGTGGGGAGAGTGGTGGAGGCAGGTGTGGTGGTGTCAGCCTGAATGGAGGTTGGGGAAGAAGATATGATCGTAGTGGCAGAGGTGGTGCCTGCAGCAGATGAGAGAGAGAGAACAACTGTGATGGCCAGCTGTGAAGAGCTAGAAGGGGCAGATGTGGTAGCAGCAGAAGTGGCAGAGACAGACTGCTTGGTGGCTGAGGAAGAAGAAAGGATCGAGGTGGCCGGGGCTGTGCTGGTGGCTGTGGTGGATGAGCTGGAGGGAGGAGCCGTGGTAGTGGCACTCTGCGCTGAGCTGGGAGGGGCAGGAGTACTTGTGGGATTGGTGGATGAGGAGACCTCAGCTGTGGAGGTGATGGGCTCTGTGGTAGTTGATGTGGAGGAGGCTGTAGGGAAAGTAGTGGAGACAGATGTGGTGGTGTCAGCCTGAGTTGTGGAAGAGAGAGCAGAAACTGTCGTGGTAGCAGATGATGTGCTGGCGGCAGCAGAAGATGTTAAGATCCCGGCTGTAGTAGGTGAGGCAAAAATGGTTGTGGCAGGAGGTGAGGTGTTGGAGGTGCCAGAGGAAGTAGAGGCAGAGGCAGATGTGGCTGTAGCAGAGGTCGATGTGGAAGCAGCTGTGGGAGCACTCTCTGTGGTCCTGGCAGGGGTGTTAGTGGCCACAGATGTGGTACTTGCAGATGCTGCAGGAGGTGCTCCAGGTGTGGTGGATAAAACAGATTTATTAGTGGCCTCAGCAACTGTTGTGGCCAGAGATGCAATGGTGGTAGGAGCAGTTGTGGTAGTGGCAGCTGTGGGGGTGGCAGAACCAGAAGTGATGGACTGTGCAGTGAAAAAGGGAGAAGATGTGGTTGTGGTAGTGGGTGAGCTGGAGGCACCATCAGTGGTGGGCTTGGGCTCTGAAGTGGTGACAGAGGCAGCAGTGCTAGTGTCCAAGTCATAGTCAATGGTGGTGTCATCCAATGTGCTAGAGTCCAAGGTCATCATGTCATCTGTGGTGGCCAGTGCACCTGATGTGGTATCAGCGGGAGCAGTTGTGGTGTCTTCTACAGTACTGGAATAAGGAGCAGAGGAGTCAGATGTAGTGGTGGAAAGAGGATGCGTGGTTATTTTGTCAGTAGCCACAGTGGCTACTGCTGAGCTGGGGGTAGGAGATGTTGTGATGGAGGCTTGTGAAGGGCTGGAAGATGTGGAGGAAGATGATAAAGTGCTGGTGGCAGCAGGGGTGGAGGCAGAAGGAGTGGAAAGAGCAGGAGTTAGGGCTGGAGAAGTGACATCCTGGGGGGTGGTAGAGAGAGCAGCAGTGGTCATGGTAGCAGGGGAGGCGCTGGTGGCTTTTGTGGACAGGATGGAGAGGACAGCTGTGGTTGTGGCTTCCTGTGTGGTGTTAAAAGGAACAGCTGTGCTGATGGAAGCTTCCATGGTAACAGATGCAGCAGAGGAGGAAGTGACTGTGGAAGCAGCAGTGGCAGGGGCTTCTGTGGTGGGGGCAGGCATGTTAGTGGCAGTAGAGGTGATATTTGTCACTCTGCTGCTTCAAGTGCGGTGGATCGAGCAGATTCCCTAGTAGCACCAGAGGCAGCAGTGGTGGCAGCTGTGGTGGAGACCTCAGCCATGGAGGTGGCAGCTTGAGTGGTACTGGAAGAAGTAGAAGTGCTTGGGGCAGCAGGTGTGGTGGTGAGAGTGTCTTTGATAGTAGAAACAGAGGCAGTTGTAGAAAGAGAAGTAAGAATAGCTGTAGTGGCAGCCAATGTGGCAGAGGGAACATCTGTGAAGGTGGGGGGCTGTGTGGTGGCAGGCGATGTATAGGAGGCAGTAGAGGTGAAATCAGTAGTGTCTAGTTCATAATCAAGTGTAGTGTCATCAAGTGGGCTAGAGTTAGATGTTGATGTGTCATCTTCAGTGACCAGTGTTGTGGCCACTGTGTCAGTGAGTGAAGCTGTGGTGTCTGCTTTGGTAGTCAAAGGAAGTATAGCAGAGACAGCGGTAGAGGAGGAAGTAAGATCTGTAGTGGTTTCAGGGATGATCACTGTGGATGTTGCTGTGCTAAGGGCAGCAGAAGTGGTGGAGAGAGCATCTGTGGTGGCATCTTCCATGGTTGTAGCAGTAGAAGTAGTCATTTTCATGGTAGGCATGGCCACAGTGGCAGGGTTAGCATTACTGGCCTCTGATGCAATAGAGGTAGAGCTGGATGTTGCTGCAAATGTACAGATAGATGGAGTAGCAGCAGAAGTGCTAATGGAAGTCTGTGCTGTGGCAGAGGGAGCTGCAGTGTCCACAGAAGTGGTGCTGATGGCAGCAGACACGGTAGAGAGAGCAGATTTGGTGATGGAGATAGAAGCTGTTGAAGGAGAAGTAAAGGGAGCAGGAGTGGTTGAAGCAACAGATGTGGTAGAGAGACGCTCTGTGCTGGGGGCAGCTTCCTTGATGAGGGGGGTTGAAGTGACTCTGGGAGCAGGTGTGGTTTGGGCAGCTATGGCGGTAGCAGACGTGTTTCTTGCTGGTGCTGTGGAGAGAGGAGGTGTGGTTACGGCTGATGTCCTTGTAGTATCTACAGCTTTTAAGGTACTTCCAGCCAGAGTTGTGGTAATGACTGAAGATAGTATGACTGTGCTGACAGTCGGTGCAGTGGTAGTTGTGGGTGTAGCGGTGGTTAATGTAGACTGAGAAGCTGAGTCTGCGGTGATAGGAGATGTAGTTTTTGTCACAGTTGTTGAGGAAGTAGAAGCAGGAGTTGTTTTAGTGGTGATGGATACTGAGCTGGTAGATTCAGCAACTTTGGTGGTAGTAGGAAAGGATTCAGTGGTTTCCACCACAGATTTGGTAACTGGGACAGATTTTGTAGTAATAGGGATTGTGGAAGAGAAACTAGTAGTTTTAGTTGGTTTGAGAGATATAGGGGCAGATGAACTGGTGCCAGCTACAGAACTGACAGTGGTAGTAAGTTTGATGGTAGGCACTTGAGGCTTGATAGAGGTGGTCAATTTTGTAGTAGGAATCACAGATTTTATAGTTGTGGTAGATTTGGTTGTGAAGGTAGCAGGTTTAAAAGTGGTAGTAGGTTTGTTGGTGGAGGTCACAATCATGGTAGTGGGTGTGGTCATGGTTGTGGCAGGTTTATTAGTGGTTGAGGATTTGGTAGTAGGAGCCTTTGCAGTTGTGGAGGATTTAGGATTAACCACAGATTTGGTAGAAACAATGGATTTTGTGGTTGTAGCTGTAGGATTAAAAGTTGGGGAAGATTTGATAACAGAAATCACTGAGCTTGTGGTGGGCTTTCTTCTAGTTGATGCAGATTTAATGGTTGTAGAAGGTTTGGTGGTCAATAACAAAGGTCCTGAAGGTCCAGTTTCAGTGGTTGTTGGACTAGGATTTGTTGGCAACTTCCCAGGATGTAAGGGAGGCTGTATCCCTGGACGATGATGCTTAGAGCCAGGTTTAGGTTTCAACGATGGCTTTCGACGAGGTCTGTGTAAGTGAGGTGGTTGCTTTTTACCAGGTTGCCTTACACAGTGTTTTTGTGAGCCAGGGCGCTGAAAAGGTATATGTGGACAGGGAAAAAGTGGATTAACAAATTGTTTTTGTACAGCAGGATGACTGAGTGAAGGCATCTTTGGTCCAGGTTTTCGTTGGCCAGGATGATGATTCTGAGGGCCTGGTTGAGGAAGTCTCTGAAGATGAGGATGTCTTGCCTTTTTGCTTTTCTTTTGTGTTCTTGGTTTTGCCTTAGGTTTTCTTTGGGTAGACTGTTTCCTTATTGGTTTATTCAAATGAGGTTTTGAGGGCCCACTCTGGTGACGTTTGGGAACCTTTGGGCCAGTCTTTGCTTGACTTGTTTGTTGCTGTATGGTTGGATTTTTATGAGGTTTTGCTGGACCAGGTGTTTTCTTTGCATATAATGGTCGAGGCTTAGTTTTATGTTGACCTTTTCTTGGACCATTTGGAATTGAAGGTAGTTTGGGTACTTTTGGGTTTTGTTGAAATTTGGTGCCAAAGGGAAGTTTAGGTTTCTTTGATAAATTTTTAGTGGGTTTGCCTGGCTGATGTTTCACATTTCTAGGTTTTTTAGGAGCTGGTGAATCCCTAGGACTTGGGGGTTGGTGGGAGTTTTGTTGCTCAGGAGATTTTTGAAGAGGTCTTGATTTATCAGGTTGCTTTATTACCTTTTTGGTTTTGTTTGGTCTTTTTGCAATGGGTATTGACTTTGCAGATTTTTTAGCAGCACTCGGATGATATTTCCTTTGGCTAATTTGTTTTTGTTTAGAAGTCTTTGTTTGACTGATTTGCTGTTTTTTGGTTGTATTATTATGAGGTTTTGATAGGATATATGTTTTCTGTGGACCTAATGCTTGTGGCTTAGTTTGGTGCTGATTGTTTCTTTTACCAATTAAAACTGCAGGTGGACTGGGTCTTTTTGGATTTTGTCGAATTTTGGTTCTTAAGTGAGGCTTAGATGTTCTTGGAATCTTTTTAACTGTTTTTCCTTGCTGAAATTTAGTTTTGTTAATTTTTTTGGGAGCTGTTGAATTACTGTGATTTGGGAGATAGTTAACATCTTGTTTCGGGACAGGTTTGGCTTGGCCAGGTTGGTGATTTCTAGGCCCAGTCAGGACAGATTTATGTTGACCAGTTTTCCACTTTACTTGTTTGCTTCTATTGTTTCTATTTGCTCTGGTCTTAGGTTTTGAGATTGTAGATTGCTTTATTTCAGAAATATTGAAGTGATGTTTTCTCTGGTAAGTTTGCTTTTGTACCAGAGATTTTGTTTGACTCGATTGGTGCCTAACAGTTATATTTTTATGAATTTTAGATTGATCGGCTATTTTTGGCAGTTTAACTTGGTGTTGGCCATTTATTTTACCAGTTGAAGATAGCCTGGACTGTTTTGGGTTCTGCTGAACATTGGAACTAGAGTAAGATTGGGATTTCCTTGGTAATTTTTTAGCAGTTTTGCTTTGGTGAAATTTGGTCTTTCTAGGTTTTCTGTAAGCTGTTGAATTTTTGGGGCTTTGGATTTTTTGGCTACTCTGTGGTGCAGGAGATCTTTGATGAGGATTTGGTTGACCTGATGGGTGAGGTCCATGCTTGGCTATCACTAACCTTTTTTCTTTTCCTTTTGTTTTTGGTTTAGAGTGTCTAGTCTTTTTTATTTCAGTACTGTTGAAATGGTGTTTTCGCAGGTCATTTTGCTTTCTTATAAAATTTTTTACTTGACGTGGTTGCTGTTTAATAATTGTATTCTTCTTAAGTTTTGGTTGGCTAGGTATTTTCTGCTGGCCTAATATCTGTGGCTTTGCTTGTTGGAGACCATTTCTTTTAGTATTTGAAGATGAAGATGTTTTGGTTTGGCTTGCCTTCTGTTGAATAACAGTATTTGTGGGAGACTTAGATTTGTTTGTTAATTTTTTAGGTATTCTAACTGTATAAGTTTTGAAAATGCTAGAGGCTTTGTGAGCTGTTAATTTTGTATTATTTTGGGGTTGTCGGCCTTTTTTTTGTGCACGAGATATCTGATTAGGTTTTGATTGGCCAAACTGAAGATTGCTAGGCCTAGAATTTTTAGATCTCAGCTTACTTCTTTGTTTTTTCTTGTTAGTTTTGTTTTGTCTGTTAGATTTTTCCTTAAGCTTTGATAATGGGGTTTGTTTTGTTTGAAAATTATTAAAATTGTATTGTTTCTGGTTAGCTTGTTTTTGTACAGTAGTTTTTATTTGGCTACTGGCTTGTTGCTTTATGGTTTTATTTTTTTGAAGTTTTGATTTAGCAGATGTTTTCTGTGTACCTAATGTTTGTTTCTTAGTCCCATTTAGGTAATTTCTCTTAGTAACATGCTGATCTTTTGTCCATTTATTTTGTTCAGATTTCTTTGACTGAGATTTTGATTGGCTAGTTATTTTTGGCTTACTTAATAAGTTTGGCTTAGTTTTGGGTTTAATGTCCTTTTGAGATGAAGGAAATTTGGATTGATCTAATTTTGGATGAATGTAGTTACCTGTGAGGGGTTTACTACTTTTAATTGACTTTTGAGCAGGTTCACCTGCATCAGTTTTGGTAGTGCTAGATCTTGGCTTAACTGGTAAATTCAGATAATTTGGGGGTTGTTGTCTACTTTGTTGTACAGTAGAGCTTTCACTAGATTTTATCTTTGCAGATCTTTTTGGACCAGAGGGATTTAAATAGGCTTGATGGCCTCTAGATCCTTGTTGAGAAGATGGATTTAGCTGAATAGGAATCTGATTCTTTCTCCCTGAGGAAGTGCCATGCTGAAGTGAAGATGATGCTCGTGGAGATGGATTCACCTGTCGTCTGTTTTTCACCCTTTTTTGTCTCTCTTGGGTTCTACTGGTCTACGGAAAGAGAAAGGAAAGCATTTAGCAAGAATAACCTCTCACTGAAAATTTCACAGATTAAAAATCTTGACTAAGTTTTCTTTATGCACTGGTAAAACGATGTTATTATTGCATGATAGGGAAAACTCTTTTTTCTGAGATAACTACTGCATTGGGAGTAAGGCTTTTGCTCAGGAGGGTTCTCCAAATATCACACTGTGGTGACCAGCACAAAGTCACAGAGACTACCACATTCTTTGCCCCTGATGGATGCTGTGAATGAGAATGTGAGGCTCTTATTTCTCTTAGACTGTAATACTTCAAATTCATAGAGGAATCGAGGCACTAAGGCACTAATTATATTCAGAGACTTTAACTAAGAAACTTGCTCATTTTAGGTGCTCAGTTTAAGTTTACTGAAAAAAGAGAAACAGCATCTATTGTACAACAGCTTTCCAAATAATTTTTCACCACCACTTCCTCTTTAATCCTTCTGAGCAAATCCTCCTGACAACTTGCTGGTTAATCTTCATAAACAGTTCCTCTAATATTTTCATTTTTTTAAAATTTTAGAATATTATGGGGGTACAACACTTTGGCTATATATATTGCCCATGCACTGCCCGTGTCAGAGCTACAATCGTGGTCATCCCCCAAACTGTGCTCCCCGCATCCATTCAGTGAGAGTTTTCCCATCCCCTCCACCCCGCTCCCGCCTGCCCGCCCCCTGATGAATATTATTGCCCTGTGTGATGTAAGTGTTGATCAGTTAGTACCAATTTGATGGTGAGTACCAGTGGTGCTTGTTTTTCCATTCTTGTGACACTTCGCTTCGAAGAATGGGTTCTAGCTTCAACCAGGATAATACCAGATGTGTTAATTCACTATTGTTTTTTATTGCTGAGTAATACTCCATGGTATACATATACCACATTTTATTAATCAACTCGTGTATTGATGGGCACCTGGGTTGTTTCCACATCTTTGCAATTGTGAATTGTGCTGCTATAAACATTCACGAGCAGATGTCTTTATTATCAAATGTCTTTTTTTCCTTTGGGTAAATACCCAGTAGTGGGATTGCCGGGTGAAATGGTAATTCTACTTTTAATTCTTTGAGGTATCTCCATATTACTTTCCACAGAGGTTGTACTAATCTGCAGTCCCACCAGCAGCGTATGAGTGTTCCTATCTGTCCGCATCCCCGCCAACATTTGTTGTTTGGGGATTTTTTGATATGAGCCAATCTCACTGGAGTTAAGTGATATCTCATTGTGGTTGTGATTTGCATTTCCCTGATGATTAGAGAAGTTGAGCAATTTTTTATATGTTTGCTGGCCATTATTCTGTCTTCTTTTGAAAAGTTTCTGTTCATGTCCTTTGCCCATTTTTTAATAGGGTTGTTTGATTTTTTCTTGTTGATTTTCCTAAGTTCTGTATAGATTCTGGTTATCAGCCCATTATCATATGAGTAGCATGCAAATATTTTCTCCCATTCTGTAGGTTGTCTGTTCACTCTAGTGATAGTTTCCTTGGCTGTGCAGAAGCTTTTCAATTTGATCAGGTCCCATGTATTTATTTTTGTTGCTGCTGTGATTGCTTTGGGGGTCTTCTTCATAAATTCTTTGCCTAGGCCAATGTCCATAAGAGTTTTTCCAATGTTTTTTTCAAGAATTCTCATGGTTTCATGTCTTAGGTTTAGATCTGTTATCCATTGTGAGTTGATTTTTGTGAAAGGTGAGAGGTGTGGGTCCAGTTTCAGTCTTCTACATATGGCCATCCAGTTTTCCCAGCACCATTTATTGAATAGGGAATCTTTTCCCCAGTGTACATTTTTCTGGAATTTGTCAAAGATCAGGTGACTGTATGAGGTTGGTTTTATATTTGGATTCTCAGTCCTGTTCCATCGGTCTATGTCTCTGTTCTTGTGCCAATACCATGCAGTTTTGGTTACTATAGCCTTGTAATATAGTTTGAAGTCTGGTAGATAGATGCCTCCCAATTTGTTCTTTTAGCTTAAGATTGCTTTGGCTAAATGGGGTCTTCTCTGGTTCCACGTGAAGCATACAATTATTTTTTCTAGATCAGCAAAAAATGATGTTGATATTTTGATAGGGACTGCATTGATTTCTGTAAATCAATTTAGGTAGCAAAGCCATTTTTACTATGTTGACTGTGCCTATCCAAGAGCATGGTAGGGTTTTCCATCTATTTATATCCTCTGTAATTTATTTTCTCAGTGTTTCATAATTCTCTCTATATAGGTCTTTGACCTCCTTAGTTAGATATGTTCCTAAATATTTAATTTTCTTTGGTGCTATTGTGAAAGGTATTGCATCTTTAATTTGTTTCTCGGCTTGATTGTTATTAGCATATATGAAGGCTATGGATTTGTGTGTATTAATTTTGTATCCTGAGACTTTGCTGAATTCATTTATCAATTCCAGTAATCTCTTGGTTGAATCTTTGGGGTTTTCTAGGTATAATATCATATCATCTGTGAAAAGTGAAAGTTTGACCTCTTGTGCCCCCATCTGGATGCTCCTGATTCCTCTGTCTTGTCTAATTGCTCTGGTCAGGACTTCCAGCACTATGTTGAAAAGAAGTGGAGATAGTGGGCACCCTTCCTGTTTTAAGGGGGAATGCTTTCAATTTTTCCCCATTTAGTATGATATTGCCTGTGGGTTTATCATATATGGCTTTAATAGTTTCGAGGTATGAGCCATCTATGTCTATATTGTTAAGAGTTCTAATCATAAAAGGATGCTGGATTTTGTCAAAAGCCTTTTCTGCATCTATTGAAAGGATCATATAATCTTTGTTCTTGCTCTTATTTATATGGTGAATTACATTTATAGATTTGTGTATGTTGAATCATCCCTGCATCTCAGGAATGAGGCCCACCTGATCGTGATGAATTATTTTTTTGATGTACATTTGAATTCAGTTTGCAAGGATTTTATTGAGAATTTTTGCATCTATATTCATAAGGGATATTGGTCTGTAGTTTTCTTTTCTTGTTGTGTCCTTTCCTGGCTTTGGTATCAAGGTGATATTGGCTTCGTAGAATGAGTTTGGGAGGATTCCTTCCTTCTGGATATTTTCAAATAATTTCTGCAGTATAGGCACCAGTTCTTCTTTGTAGGCTTGGTAGAATTCAGGTGTGAACCTATCTGGTCCAGGACTTTTTTTTGTGGGAATATTTTTTATTACTACTTTGATTTCGGTGCTTGATATTGTTTTGTTTAGAAATTCTGTTTCTTCCTGGTTGAGCCTAGGGAGGTAGTATGTTTCTAAGAAATTGTCTATTTCCTCCACGTTTTCATGTTTGTGGGCATAGAGATTTTTGTAGTATTCGAAGATGATGTTTTGTATTTCCATGGTATCAGGTGTGACCTCTCCTTTTTCATTTCTAACTGGGCTTATTAGAGTCTTTTCCTTTCTGCTTCTGGTCAACCTGGCAAGTGGCCTGTCTATTTTGTTTATCTTGTCAAAGAACCAACTTTTCGTTTTATTAATCTTCTGTATTGTTCTTTTGTTCTCAATTTCATTTAATTCTGCTCTGATCTTGGTTATTTCTTTTCTTCTGCTGCCTTCTTCCTTTTCCATTTCCTTAAGATGATTCATTAGTTTACTGATTTGTGACCTTTCTGTCTTTTGGATGTGGGCATTTAAGGCAATAAATTTTCCTCTCAGGACTGCTTTTGCTGTATCCCACAGATTTTGATAACTTGTGTCCCCATTATCATTTAGTTTGAAGAATCTTTTGATTTCCATTTGAATCTCCTCCTTGACCCATAGTCGTTCAGCAAAAAATTGTTTAGTTTCCAAGTTTTTGGATGAAGATGTGAGTTTCTGTTGGAATTGATTTCTAATTTTATTCCACTGGGGTCTGAAAAGATACATGGTGTGATTTCTATTTTTTTGAATTTGTTTAGATTTGTTTTGTGGCCTAGGATGTGGTCAATTTTAGAGAAAGTTTCATGAGCTGATGAGAAGAAAGTATATTCAGTGTTATTTGGGTGGAGTGTTCTGTAGATATCTGTTAGGCCCAAATGTTCTAGAGTCCTGTTTAGGTCCTTTGCTTCTTTATTTATTTTTTGTTTGGAGGATCCGTCCAGTTCTGTCAGCGGGGTGTTGAAGTCCCCTGCTATTATGGCATTGCTATTTATTATGTTGTCTAGATCGAGCAGTATTTGCTTTATGTACCTGGGTGCTCCTGTGTTGGGTGCATAAATGTTTAGGATTGTTAAATCCTCCTGTAAGATTTTTCCCTTCACCACTATATAGTGTCCATTTTTGTCCTTCTTTACTTTTGTTGCTTTAAAGTTTATATCATCTGAAATAAGCATGGCTACTCCGGATTTCTTTTGGTTTCTATTAGCCTGGAAAATTGTATTCCATCCTTTCACCTTGAGTCTGAATGCGTCTTTGTGTGTAAGATGTGTTTCCTGAAGGCAACAGATACTTGGCTTGTATTTTTTAATCCATTCAGCCTGCCTATAGCTCTTCAAAGGGCAATTCAAGCCATTTACATTTATTGAGAGAATTGATAATTGGGATAAATTTCTGATTATTCTATTGGGTGGTGTCTTTTGTTTTACCTCTTGCTTCATTGTGGAATATGGTTTCTGGGGTTTTAGCTTTTGTGTAGTTTTCCATAGGTGGGTGTCTGTTGTCCTGATTAGTGTACAATGCAGGCCTAAGCACTTCTTGCAAGGCCGGTCTGGATTTCGCAAATTCTATGAGTGATTGCTTGTCTGGAAAAGTCTTCATTTCTCCCTCATATAAGAAGCTTAGTTTGGCAGGATACAGAATTCTGGGTTGGCCTTTGTTTTGTTTGAGGAGACTGATGATGGCTCCCCATTCCCTTCTGGCTTTTAAGGTTTCAGCTGAGAAATCTGCAGTTAATCTGATCGGTTTTCCTTTATAAGTTACCTGCTCTTTTCATCTTACAGCTCTGAGGAGTGCCTCTTTTGTGTTTACTTTGGTCAGTCTAATAATTTTGTGGCGTGGTGAATGCCTTTTCACATTGAGTCTCCCAGGAGTCCTGTGTGCTTCTTGTACTTGGATATCGAGATTTCTGGCTAAGCCATGGAAATTTTCCTCTATTATTCCTTCAAATAAATTTTCCAGCCCATGCGAATTTTCTTCCTCTCCCTCAGGGATACCTATGATCCTTATGTTTGGCCTCTTTACATAATCCCACATTTCTTCTGTGCTTTTTTCCTGCCTCTTGTTTTTGTGTTCTTTCTCTTCGGCTGATTTACTTAGCACATAGGAGTTGTCTTCTAGCTCTGAAATTCTTTCCTCTGCATGGTCCAGCCTATTCTTAAGGCTTTCCACTGTGTTTTGTAGATCCTTGAATGCTTCTTTCATTTCTAGGATTTCTATTTGATTTTTCCATAACATTTCTATTTCTTTGGAAAATTTTTCATTCATTTCTTGCATTTTTCTTGTGGTTTCTTTGTGCTGGGATTCAATTTTCTCTTGAATTCCATTGAGCTTTCTTATAATCCATAAAAGAAATTCCTCTTCTGTCATTCTACCCATTTCATTTGAGTTGGTATCCTTTGCTGAGGAACTGATGGTTTCTTTTGGGGGTGACTTTTCACTCTGATTTTTCATGTTTCCTGAGTTCTTTCACTGGTTTTTTTCATCTGGCCTCTTGGTCGAGAGCTGGGGGTGTTAGGGCTAGTTTATGGCCCTGTCTCCAGGCCCACGATTTTTGTTCCTTGGCTGAGCCTTAGGTGTATTTTAGCAAGTTTGGTGGATCTTGAGTTATCTCTGGCCGGTTGTCTTCTCCTCTTCCCGGTGGAGTGTGGTGAGAATGACCTCCCAGCTTGGGCTCTAAGCTACTGAATTGTACTTGAGGATATGAGTCCACGGCTCCCTATTTGCTAGGTATTCTGTTATGTCCGTGGCAGACTCTGATCCCCCAGTTGGGGTATGCGAAAGCCCCGTGCTTTGGGAGGGGCCTTGTAGTTCCTAGGGGTTACTTTGACCCTGCTTCTCCTGAGGTGTGGGTAGAAACACAATTTCTTTTGGCTGCAGTGTGAGAGCTGAATTGGGAAAATTCTACACAGCTCAGAGGTTGCTCATCTAGCCACGTGTGTCTGGCCTTCTGATGTGTGTCTCCACGTGATATTGGTTGATAGGGGGATTTCCACTTGTGCACCCCTTTTCCACCACTAGACCTCAAGGTGAGGTGGGTGGCCATCTCTATCCCCAGCAGTCTCCACCGGGGGGATGTTCCCACAGGGAGGGGGGAATAGTGGCCGCTGGAAGCGCTCTTGGATGGCGTGAAATTCCCTAATGAAGTGGGCAGGGTTATGGGGAGCTGCTCTGGTTCAGCCTGTGGCTCTTGAGGTATTTGGTTGTCATGAGAACCAGCAGTTATACCAAATGAGTCACTATAGCCAGCAACCTTCAAAATGACCGATCTCTGGGGTACAGGAGGGCTGGGACCTGAAGGGTGGGCACTAGGACCAGCATGTAGTGGACTTGTCAGAGGCCAGAGCCGGGGTAGCAGGACCAGATAGACGAGCTGCAAACTGTTTCCAATACACAAAGGTCCTGCTGCTACAGTTCCGGGATCTCATCCCACCTGGAACCCATGGATGCAGCTGTCCCTGGCCACCAAAGGCAAAGCCTGTCTTGCCCCAGCGGAAGAGCCCCAGGCCGGGGCGGGGCGGAGCTAGAGACACGGCTCATAGCTCCGCGCGGGTGGCTTTAAAGATGGCTGCCACCGCCAGTCTGGCGCACAGCAGGGCTCCAATCGCGCCGGGATCGCAGCTTTTCTCTGCCAGCCGCAGCAGCAGCAGTTGCTAGCAGCCTCTAAGGGCATGTCCCACTCTCCGTTAAACTCCTGGGCCCAGTCTTTCTGACTTCTAGTGGCGCAGTGCTGACCTGCGGGTTCCCGTGCACTGTCCCAGGAAGCTGTATCTCCGCCCGGTTCCTCCCCAGCCTTCAGCAGTCTCTGTATATTGCAGCTGAGAGTTGTGTTTGGCTCTCGCAATTGCTTTCTCTCCACAGGGTCTGCTGCTTCGTGCAACCACTCTGTCCCAACTCTGGGCTTGTCCCTGACTGAGCGGATGGCGAAATGCGTAACCGCTTGGGGGTCAGATCATGCCACCGACCTGGTGAGTGTGTCCTTCCCGCGCTCTGGGCTCTATTGTGTTCCATGTGCTCTCCGATCTTTGTGAAAATTTTGTACCTGTTTTCTTGGGCTGGGCGTTCCACATTGTTTTTCCGTATTTCACAATGCTGTTTTCGGAGTGAGCATTCTGTACTCACAGGTAGCCGGTTGCGTTTTTCACCTCCTTCCCTGGGAGTGGTGCGGTGGGAGGACTCTATCAGACCGCCATTTTTTCCCTCCCTAATATTTTCATTTTTGATGCAAATACTCCCATTTCCTAATTTGGCTATTTGCTTTTCTTGAATTAATTCTTAGAGTCCTGAATTGATCATTTTTAGCTCCTTACAATTTGACACAAATCTATAATTTGAACTTTTAAATTCAGAATTATCTAACTCTTCATTTTTGACATGACTTACTAGCTCTGTATTTTTTTTCAGGTACATGTAATAATTTAATATGTACATATAATTTGTAAAGATCAAAATTAGTGTAATTTGGATATTCATCACATTAAATATTTGTCTTTATGCTAGAAACATTCAAATTATTCTTCTAGCTATTTTGAAATATAAAATAGACTATTGTAAGCTATAGTCACCCTACTGATCTATCAAACACTTAGGTCTTATTTCTTCTATCAAACTGTGTATTTGTACCCATTAATCAATCTTTCTTAATTTCTCCTTCCTCATTCCCCTTCCTGGCCTCTGGTAACTACCTCTGTATGTAGTTTTAATAATTTTCTGGGTTTGAAAAGCCACTGGTTTACATCTTTTACATCTCTGCCTGACAGAAATCCTACACATTTTTTGATATTATAGATACTTCCTGATCCTTCTTGCCAGAAGTGATTTCTAATTTTAGGAGTGGCATATATTCTATTTTGCATTAATATATTGTTATTTATTTATATATATCATCTTTTACCCCAGTAAAATTTAGTTCCTTGAAGCTAGAAATTATGCATTATTTATTCTTTATTTTCTTGTTAATATCAATTACAGTATCTCCCACAAAAAATGGCCACGAATATATTGAATATATATTTGACATTTTGTATTGGAGTCCCCTTAACGCTTTTCTGCTTCAGCCTAAATATCACTGTTTCCTTACTATTAATTTGCCATATGAAAAAGCTTTCAAATCATTCATCAGTTGAAAATTTTTCTTCTGAACGTTTTCAGTTTTTTAGTGTTTCTCATTAATGTGTTCCTAGATTTTTATTACTGTTTTATTTTTATATGGATGCTAATATTCATTGAGTTTTTACTGTATACCAGGATCATTTCTAAGCAGTTTACATTAACTCACCTCAAATCACCACAGCCCTGTGTGGTGATATGTTCTGATTAGTGTAGACCTCAGCTTCTCTGTTGGTACAGGCTTAGTTAACTTTGCCTGTTTGGAAAAACTGCCCACATTATTGACTCACCACTGACAATAGACAAAATGACTTGTAGGTAACTTTAAGTTCTATGTATTTAAAAAAAATTGATTTCAGTTTATGATATTTCTTGTATCCCTCTTAGGTTGTCTTTGAAAAACTGAAAAAGAACTACATATTACTGTGAAAGAGAACTGTATGACTGCATATGTTAATGTTTATGAGCATGGACTTTGGAATCAAACAGACCTGGTTCATCATTGTGGTTTTGCCACTGACCAGCTAGTTATGTAGCCTTGGGAAACTTTTCTTTTTAACTGATTTGAGGTTCAGTTCATAGTATATAAACTATGGAATTGCAATAATAGTAGTATTTAATTTTAAGTTTCTTGTGAAGGTTAAGTGAGATAAAAATGTAATTAGTTTGAGGAATGTCAGCAAGATAAAAGAGTAGGAATCCCTGGACCCTCCTCTCCCTCACAGACACACTGATTCAAAAACAATACACAGGAAAATTCCTTTTGTGAGAAACCCAGAAATTAGTTGAGAGGCTCCTGCATCCTGAAGTGATTACAAAACCAGCCATATCAAAGCTGGTAGGAATATTTGAGATACTGTCTCTCCATAAGCCTTATTCCTGGCGTGGTGCCATATGATCAGGAGTAAACCCCCAGCTCCCTGATTTTCCCTAGGCAGGGAAGGAAAGGATAGGACCCTATGTCCAGTGCTCTGATTTTTCTGGGTGCTTCTCAAGGTATTGGCTTCTGTCTCTCCTGTCTTAGCATACCCAGACAGGACCTGGGTTTGGGGCCACTGAGAACAAAAAATAGCAATTTGAACAAGCTTGGAGGTTTGGGAGGTCCTCAGAATGAATCTCTCCCAGGCTGATTGGTGAGGATATTCTCATGTATATGAACAGTCCCTGAAGACTGGGAGAGGTATTTGTTTCGTCTAATGTACAGGCAGCAATCCAAAGAGTCAAAGAAAATGAAGAAACAGGGAAATACATTCCTAATAAAGGAACAAAATAAATTACCAGAAACTAACCTTAATGAAATGGATATAAATGATTTACCTGACAGAGAATTAATAATAACCACTTAAATATGCTCAACAAGGTCAGGAGAACAATGCATGAACAAAGTGAAAATTTCATCAAAGAGATAGAAAATATATATAAAAAAGTACCCAAATAGAAATGATAGAACTGAAGAATATAATAACTTAACTGAAAAATTTGCTATGAGGATTCAATAGCAGACTAAACCAAGCAGAAGAAAGGATTAGTGAACTTGAAGATAAGTCACTGGAAGTTCTGTCAACAGCAACACAATATACATCCTTCTCAAGAGCACATGGAACATTCTCCAGGGTAGATCACATGTTAGGTCACAAAACAAGTCCTGACAAATTTAAGAAGATTGAAATCATACCAAGTATCTTTCTGACTACAAGGAATGAAAATAGAAATCAATAAAAAAGGGAAAACTAGAAAATTCATGAATATGTGGAAGTTAAACAACACATCAACAAACAAATGGGTCAAAGAAAAAATTCAAAGGGAAATTAGAAAATATCTTGAGACAAATGAAAACAAAAACACAACACATCAAAACTTATGGGATGCAGATACAGTATTAAGAGGGAAGTTTATACAATCTCAAATAAAAAACCTAACTTTACACCTCAAAGAACTAGAAAAAGAACAAACTGAGTCCAAAGTTAGCAGAAGAAAAGAAATACAAATATTAGGACAGAAATACTGAAATAGAGGCTAGAAAAATAGAAAAAAATCAATGAAGTGAAGACTTGGCTTTTTGAAAAATAAACAAGTGGCAAATCAGTAACTAGACTAAGAAAAAAGAGATAAATTACAAATAAATAAAACCAGAAATGAAGAGACTTACAACTGATACCATAGAAATGCAAAGAATCCTAAGAGAATACTATGAACAATTATATGCTGACAAATTGGCTAACATAGAAAAAATGGATAAATTCCTAGAAACATACAACCTACCAAGACTGAATCATGAAGAAATAGAAACTCTAAACAGACCTATAATAGTAAAGAGATTGAATCAGTAATTTAAAACCTTCCAACAACAAAAAGCCTGAGACCAGATGGCTTCACTGGTGAATTCTACCAAACACTTAAAGGATAACTCACCATGATCAAGTGGGATTTATCCCCGAGATGCAAGGATTGTCAATAAATGAAAATCAAATCAGTTAATGTGATACATTACATTAACAGAATAAATTACAAAATTTACATGATCATCTCAATAGATGCAGAGAAACTATTTGACAAAGTGCAACATTCTTTTATGATTAAAACTCTCAACAAACTATACATAGAATAAAATTGCCTTAACATAATAAAAGCCATATATGAAAAACACACAGCTGACATCATACTCAACAGTGAAGAACTGAATGCTTTTCTTCTAAGGTCAGGAACAAGGCAAGGATGTCCACTCTTACTATTTATATTCAATATAGTAGTGGATTGAAAGCTATATACTGTACTTGAAAAAATATATAGTAGTGGAAATCCTAGTCTGAGCAATTATGAGAAAGAAATAAAAGGCATCCAAATCTGAAAGGAAGAAGTGAAACTGTCTGTAAATGTGATGATCTTACATGTAGAAAACCCTAAAAACTCCACACTAAAAACTGTTAGAACTAATAAATGCATTTGATAAAGTTGTAGGAAACAAAATCAACATACAAAAATCACTTTTGTTTCTATATGTTAACAATGAAATATCTATAAGGGAAATTAAGAAAACAATCCTATTTATAATAGCATCAGAAAGAAAAAATATGTAGAAATAAACTACACTGAAAACTACAAAATATTGCTGAATGAAATGAAAGATGACACAAATGAATGGAAAGACATCAATGCTTATGGATTGGAAAATATTTTTATAGTGTCCATACTACACAAAGTGATTTATAGATTCAATGCAATCTTTATCAAAATCTTAACGGTGCTTTTTATAGAAATAGTTCTAAAATTTATATGAATTCATAAGAACCCCAAATAGCCAAAACAGTCTCGAGAAAAAAGAGCAAAGATAGAGGCATCACACTTTTTGATTTCAAAATATGTATTAATAACAAACCTACAGCAAGTAAAACAGTATGGTATTGACATAAAGACAGACATATGGTCCAAAGGAACAGAATAGAGAACCCAGAAATAAACCAACACATAAACAGTCTGATCTTCAAAAAAAGTACTAAAAATACACAATGGGAAAAGGATCGTCTCTTTAACAAACAATGTGGGGAAAACTGAACACCCATATGCAAAAGAGTGAAATGTGACCGTCCTCTTACATCATACACAAAAATGAACTCAAAATGGATTAAAGATTAAATATAATTATAATACTTCTACAAGAAAGCATATGGGAAAATGATTTTTTTTGGATATGACCCCCAAAGCACATGCAATAAAAGCAAAAATAGACACATGGGACTACGTCAAACTAAAAAGCTCTGCACAGTAAAGGAAACAAATAACATAGTGAAAAGGCAACCTATGGAATGGGAGAAAATATTTGCAAACCACATATCTGTTAAGGGGTTAATCTGTAAAACATATAAGCAACTCCTTCAATTTAATAGCAAAAAACAAAACAAAACAAAACAAAACTAATGACCTGTTTAAAAAATGGGCA
Source organism: Daubentonia madagascariensis (assembly GCA_023783475.1). Classification (NCBI taxonomy): domain Eukaryota; kingdom Metazoa; phylum Chordata; class Mammalia; order Primates; family Daubentoniidae; genus Daubentonia; species Daubentonia madagascariensis. The sequence continues at coordinate 1,010,369 of JAKFHU010001268.1, read as the reverse complement.
AAGGTCTTGAATACGCATTTCTCCAGATAAGTCATACAAATGGCCAACAGGTATATAAAAAGATTCTCAGCATCACTAATTGTCACTGAAATGCAAATTAAAGCCACAATGAGATACCACCTCACATCTGCTAGAATGGCTATTGTCAAAAAGATGAAATATAACAAGTGTTGGAGAATATGTGGAGAAACTGGAAACTTTGTACACCTTGTCCATTCTCACTTTTTTGGTGGGACTGTAAAATGGTACAGCCTATATGGAAAAGAGTATGGAGGTTCCTCAAAAAATTAGAAATACTATATGATAGAGCAATTCCACTTTTTGATATTTATACATAAAAAATTGAAATCAGTATCTTAAAGATGTATTTACACTTCCATGATTACTGTAGCATTATGTACACCAGCCAAGATGTGAAAACAACCTAAATGTCCATCAATGGATGAATGGATAAAAAAATGTGGTGTATATATAAATGGGATATTATAATATTTAGCCTTAAATAAGGAAATCCTGTCATTTGTGACAACATAATGAACGAACTTGAAGACATTATGCTAAGTGAAATAAGCTAGTCATAGAAGGATAAATACTGCATGATACCACATATACAAGGAATATAAAATAGTGAAACTCATAAAAACAGAGAGTAGAATGGTGGTTGCTGGTAGTTAGGGGAAGGGAAAAATGGGGAGTTGCTTTTCAACAGGTACAGTTTCAGTTATGCAGGATAATTAAGTTCTAGAGATCTGCTGTGCAACATTTTGCCTGTACTTAACATTACTGTACAGTACACTTAACATGAGATCTACCTTCTTAACATTTAAGTGTTCTTACCATGATAAAAACTCACGACAACAAAAAGAAATAATTTTAATATAATGCATTTATAGATAAAAAAGTAGTATATAGTAGGAATACAGTAAGAGCTCCACAAAGCTTAGCTACAATTATTAATTTTTTTCTGGTGTATTATAGCTTGTGAATTCTGAACTACTTCTTAAGCCTCTGTAGATGTGACAATGCTTGGCCTGAGGGGAGGTGGTAAAGCAAAATGAATAATGGTTAAGTTTGCGGAGTGCTAGAGAAATCACTGGTTTTGCTGCCTGTTAATCTTAGTGTTCCTAGAATTTCCTTTGAATATAACTATTTTTGGAGTAGACACATTGTAGCATAATCCTTATCACTGTCCCTTTCTTCATCACTAGACCATGGTTACGTCTGGATTCTGGGGTCTGTCTTATTCATAGTGTGTGCATTGGAGGAGACCTGTATTAGTGTGGTAAGAAAGGGAAATTGCAAAAGTAAAGGGGGAATATAGCGAACAAAATACTAAGTGATAAGATGAGTGAGCCAGCGAATAACTGTAGATAAAAACCCAACCTTTTCTGACTTTGAAAATCAGTAGAGATTTTACAGAATGTAAAACATCTGATATTTTGAAAGAACAGTAGGAACAACTACATGTTTTTGAATGATGAACATAATGAGGGAAGAATTATCCTGACGACATAAAATATATTATGAAACTACAATCTGTCAGAATAAAACTAGTATAAGAAAAGACAGCAAGAAAAACCAGCTAATTGGAAACTTGGTGCTGAGTGAAGAGGGGGCGGTATTAACACTCAGAATTTAGAAAACCAGTTATCAGTCTTGTGGGTTTTGTAGCCCCAATTTGCATCCTGGGTGGTCCAAGAAAGCTCAAGGTGAGGATTTCACTTAGAATAATGTTAGCCCAGCAGCGTTCCCAGGAACCCAGCAGAAGCGAATGTACAGTTTCTGTCTGGAGGAACTCCCCTTCATTCCATTCCTCAACAAATGAGAAACGCACAGTAAAAGATAAATGACGCTATATTAAAACCAGGCAGCATCAATGAGAATCAACAGAAACAATAAACAACTGTAGCAGACACTCAAAGGACATCAGATAATGGAATTAAGAGGCAAAAATTTAAACAATCTTGAAAATATGTGCAAACAGAAAGAATCATGAAAATGGCAAGGTAGATTATAAACGATGCAGGTATATCTTCTAGAAATGAAAAACAATTAAACTAAAAAAATTCCGCGGATGTATTTAACTGCAGATTAGGTGCAACTCAGGAGAGAGCTGGAAGGGAAATATGAAGAAGTTATCCCGAATGCAACACAGAGAGTAAATAGATAGACAATATAAAACATGTTAAAAGACATGAAAGATAGAGTGACAAGGAGTAGGTTAAGATATCTTTCTTGGAATCCCAGAAGGAAAAAAAAATAAATATAATAGAGGTATTATTTAAAAAGATAATGGCTGAGAATTTTCTAGAAGTGCTAAAATACACCAACCCATAGATTTCAGAAGCCTGATATTAAATAAATAAAATGAAATCTACCCTACACATTATACTGAAACTGTACAACACCAAAAAATACAGAAAATTATAAAAAAATCATAAGGATAACCTGAAAATCATAAAAGATGCCTTAAGAATAAAAATGGACTTTCCATTTGTTTTTATTAACAGCAGTAAGCATTGCAACATGGTGAGATTATACCAATGTGCTAAGAGAAAAATTTCAGCCTAAAATTCTATGCCTAATGATGGTATTGGGCAGAGGAAGTGGTGAACATATGGTAAATCTAATCAAACTTTATGCAAAGCAAAAATAATTTCTTGTGGGGTATAAAAAGGAAACCTAACTGGGCATGGTGGCTCATAGCACTTTAGGAGGCCAAGACAGGAGGATTGCTTGAGGCCAGAAGTTTGAGACCAGCCTGAACAACATAGCAAGACCCTGTATCTACAAAAAATAGAAAAATTAGCTGGGCATGGTGGCACGCACCTGTAGTCCTAGCTACTTGGCAGTCTGAGACGGGAGGATTGCTTGAGCTCAGGAGTTCAAGGTTGCAGTTCCAGAGGAGGATAAAGATACTGAATAACTTTAGGCTTTATTTACTAGATCATCATAAAAGAATAAACACATGACATATTTCTACCAAACTAGGGGAGCAGAAGAAATGAAATTATAAAACATATTCAATCCAAAAGACAGTAAAAAGAGGAAGAAAAAACCAAAAATACAGAAAATACAAAATAAGTGGTAGATATTATACCAAATGTGTCAATTACAATAGATGAAAATAGATTAAAGGTTCCACTTTAATCTGTTATTGTCAGTGTGTCAGCTTGGATCTTGTTTATGAAAGGCTTACCTAAAGCATAAGGATATACAATGATGAAAATTAAAGTAGAAAAACTTATGCCAGGCAAATTCTAACCATAAGACAGCTAGTGTTGCCACCTAAATATCAGAGTGAAGTTTAAAGCAAAAAGCATTACTGCAGCTAATGTGGCTCTCTTCATGCTTATTTTACTTTACCAGGAAGTTAAAATGATTTTAAATTTGATGACCTATAATCCCTCTGAATGTGGTATAATAAGCAAACATTTACAGAACTATAAGAAGGAATAAACCGGCCAAAAATTATAATGGAAATTTTATATACTTCTCTCAATCGTTGATAGATTTCAATGACTTTTTTACTAATACTTACTAAAAATTAGTAAAAATAGAGATCATTTTGAATACAGTTAAATCCTTACTTAATGGACATACTTAGAACGTAACAACTGCAGAATACATATTTTTTTTTCAAGCATAGACAGTTATAAAGATTGAGCACAATCTGGGCCCCAAAATAAGTCTTAACAAATTTTCAAAGGATATGCATCATTTAGTCCATGGTTTCTAACCATAATGCAATGACATTATGAATTAATCAATCAATCCTGGAAATATGTTTGGAAATTTGGAAGTACATTTTTAAGTAACCCATGTGCTAAAAAGAAATTTTATTAGAAATTTTGTTGGAAATTAGAAAGCATTTATGTGATACAGATGAAATTAATTTGTGATAAAAAGAAGGTATAAAATTAACAAGCTATCATTTCCTCTTAAATTAGAAAAATATAAAAATAAATCCAAAAAATACGAGAAAAAAATTAAAGAGCAAAAATTAAGACAGAAACCAAACATATAATAGAAAGGACCAAGAAAGCTAAAAGATAGTTCTTTGAGAAGACATAGAATCAACAAGTCTCTGGTAAGGCTAAGCAGGAAAGAGAAGGCACACATAACCAATATTAGAAATAAAGAGAATATAGGCATTAAAAAGATAAAGTATATTATGAAACAATGCCAATAATTTTGAATATTTAGATAAGTAACAAATTCCTAGGAAAACATAACATATAAAAATAAAGAATTGAAAATATCAGTAATTCTATAACTATTCAAGAAATGGATTCAGAATCCAAATATATTCTCCACATGGTAGCCCCAAGTGGTCCTTTTAAAATAAAGGGCAAATGACATCTCTTCTCTGCCCTAGTGATTTCTTATCTCCTTCAGAATTAAATTCAAAGTCCTTATTCTTAGGAAGTTGTACCATGATCTGCACTCCTGCAGCACACTGTCTGACTCCTTTACCGCTGATTAAAAAAGAGCGCTTACATGAATGTTTTCCTTTGTGATACCATTTAATGTACATTTTGTGTATTTTTTCCTCTGAGATGATTGTGTTTGATATGCCATGGCTGTCATCATTTCCCCTAAAGCAATAGCCTTGGCTCCTTCCCTGTTGATTGTTGGAAGTTTATAGGGTTGTTTTTTTGGTGTGATACATATTCTATGTACACCCACTATACACTGCCCCCCACCTTCTGCTTCAAAATGTTTCTCGACCCCAACTCCTGCCCAAATCCCCAACATCCTTTCAGTATTCTTTGGAATAGTAGATAATGTTTATATGTCTGTATGCCCTAAAATAAATATTACCTTTATTTTTCTGACCTAAGACCTGATACCACCGAATGCAAGCCTCTGTGAAATGTGGACGAGATAAATGTACATTAAAAAGTTACATATTAAGGTTGTCTTAATACTTTTTCAGAATACCAGGGAAACACACAGAACAAAAACTGACATGCTTACAAACTGAACACCAATATTCAAGTACTTCAGCAAAGTTGAAGTCCAACACATTAATATCAAGAATGTTCACTCTGCAGCTAATAAACCTCCCAAGATGAAAACTGAGATCAGAAATCTCAGTGTCTGTGCATGGTGGAGTGCCCCAGGGCTCAGAACTTGTTTGTCTCCTCTTTTGCATCTGTTCCCGCTCCCTAGGTGGGCACTCAGTGCTGCCAGATAATCACATATCCCTTCTGCCTTTACTCTTCCACTTTTCTGCGTGGTTAATTCTCGTTCTGTCCTCTTTCCTAGAATTTCCCCAGAACACCTCCATCCTCCCTCTCAGCTAATAACTTTGCTTCCACCTTTTCTGAGAAAACTGGAGCAATAGAAGAGAACTTCAAACTCCCACTACATCTATCCACCTACCAGCATCTGTACCTACTCACTCTATCTTCCCATGTGTTACCATAGACATATATGTGTAGCTCCTATCTAAAGCTAATCAACTCACCTGTGCTCTAGTTGCAACCCCTCTCCCCTATTCAAGGACATCTCTCCAATAATTCTTCTGCATCAATATTTTGCTTTTCCTAGAATATCTCTGTCAGCATAAAAACATACTTCTTGACCCACTTATCCTACCAGCCACAACTCATTTCTTTGCTTATCTTTGCAGAAAAACACCTGGGAAATTATTTATTCTCACTCTCAAATTCTCTTCTTCCATTCTCTCTGAAACTTGCTCCAGGTCAAGATTTTTATCCCCACTATTTCACAGAACCCATTCCTGTCAAGATAAACAGTGACCTCCTTGTGTTCAATTCTTGGTTCTCATCTTACTCGACCTGTCATTAGCATTTGACACAGCTGATTACTCTCTCCTCTTTGGAGTTTTTAAAAAATTGGCTTCATGGATGCAAACACTCTCCTATGTTTCCTCATACCTCCTTAGCTACTCCATCTTAGTCTCCTTTGCTAGCTCTTTCTCCCTAATGTCATAATTTTTGAGAGCCCTATGGTTCATTCTTGGGTGGTCTCTTCTCCATCTACACTAACTTCCGTGGTGCTCTCTCTCATTCTCATGCCACACAAATTTTTAATATCCTCCCAGATCTCTCCCTTAAACTTAGAATTTTCCATCCATCTGTCTCCATGAAATATTCACTTGCATTGTGCAATAGTAGTTTCATACTTATCACATCCAAAACTGAACTTCTGATCTTCCCAACCCCTGCCAAATTTCTCACATTCGGCCTTCCCCATTTCAGTTGATGGCAATTTCTACCATCCATTTGCTCAGGACAGAACTTTGGAGACAAACCAAACCCCTCTCTCTCACACTCCTGTTCCTCTACTTCAAAATATATCCAGGATTTTACGTCTTCTAAACCATCTCCGCTGCTACCACTGTGCTCCAAGCAACCATCATCTTTTTTTTTGTTTCAGAATATTATGGGGGTACAACACTTTGGCTATATATATTGCCCATGCACTGCCCGTGTCAGAGCTACAATCGTGGTCATCCCCCAAACTGTGCTCCCTGCATCCATTCAGTGAGAGTTTTTCCCATCCCCTCCACCCTTCTCCCGCCTGCCCACCCCCTGATGAATATTATTGCCATGCAACCATCATTTTTTACCTAATTACTATAGTAGCTGCCTTACTAGGCTCCCTTCTCATAGTATCCTCCTACAAGTAATTCTCAATACAATAACTAGTGTGTTTAAAATGTGAGTCAAATCAGTATAAAACATAAGTTATTCTCAGCGCAGCCTCTAATGTGGTTTAAAATATAAATCATGTTATTCCTTCCCTTAAAACCCTCCCATGGCTGCCAACTTTACTCAACTTAACTTAAGTTAGACCTTTAAGGCATTATATAATCTGGCTCCCATTACCTTTTTGACATCATTTGGTAATAATTTCCCTCCCATTCACTCATACCAACTTCCTTTCTGTTCCTGGAAAACACCAGGCACACTTTCACCTTAGTGCTTTTTCCCTTGTTGTTCCCTCCGCCTAGAACATTCTTCTACGGAGTCTCACATTTAGCTCTCTCATTTGTTCTTTCCTCAAAAGTCTCCTTTTCAGAGGTCTTCCCTGGCCACCCAATCAAAAAAATTTAAGCTGATCCCCATGTATATCACCCTTCCTTCCTTAATTTTTTTCTCCTTAGCATTTATCATCACTCACATGTCATCTGTTTATTTATTTTGCCTACTACTGTCTCCTAGTGTCCAGAATAGTACATGGTGCTTGGTAGGCACTAAATAATTGTTGTTGAATAAATGATTTTTACAGTGATTTGTTCCACTACCCAAATGGAAAAAAAATAGCTGCTTGGCACATATAAAAATATTCAAATTACATATAAGTGATTTTAAATGGCATTTAATGACTTTATATCACAAATGGAGGCAGACTAGGTTGCATGATGCTTACCGAGAAGCAGGCTATGAGCAGTAAGAGGCCCAGGGTCAAGTAGAGCCCTTTCATCCTTCCTGGCTCGTCCCTGAAAGAACAAGTATCACTCATTCTTAGTTGTCTGCATGGCAACTACATACGTGATGAATAATTATCATTAACACAGCTATTTCTTGTAGAGGAAATTAAGTGTAATCATTTGAAATCTTTTAAGGAGGCAAAATATAAATGCTAAGACATAATGTTTTGGTTTCAATACATTTTACATCTAATACTTTGCATTCTTGGAAAAGAGGCTGTTTTTCAATTAAAAAATTTAAGATTATTAAGCAGGTAAAATAGAAATATTGAAACATTTGAATTTTCAGAATAGTCATCATTATTCAAATGGTGCTACAAGCTGCATTTCAGCATTGACTATAAGCATTTTGTTGGTTTTGTGAATTTTAAGTTACAGCTACTCTCTCTTAGTGTGTATAGTACCAAGAATTAGTATGATTAAAGCAGGTATTTCATTGGATTAGGAATTTGTTTTATGAAGTCATGGAATATAAGAGAAAGTATTTGAGAGATGATGATTTCTAACCAATTAGTGCAGCATGTCATAAGGACACAGTCTCCATTCTCGAAAACAGTTCTACCTTTGTATAAAGAGTAGCTCCCATTTACTGAGCTGATCTACAAACTGTGTGTGTTTTATTTACATTGCTCACTCACTTCTGCAACAACCCTAGGAAGTAGTTATAATTATCTTCATTTTACAGATAGAAAAACCAAGAAAAAGTTTAAGCAACTTATTTAAGGTCACAAAGCTATTAAAGTACAAAGCTAGGGTTTGAAAACAGGACTCTCTGACTTCAAAGCCCTTGTTTTTATCTGTGTGCTATCATGAACAATCTAAAAATAATGCATTTTTCTTAAAAAATTCCACAAGAAAGGGAAGAAAACCTTTTTTGGGAACATCTTTTCTTTAATATTCTCTCATATTTGTTAGTTCTATGCCCTTATCTGGGAAATTAAACTGCAGAATTAGAATAATGGAACAAGAGGGAATTACACAGTTAATTTTTTTTTAAATTGCTTTTTTAATGTATTCCAACTTTTATTTCTTTTAGAATAATAATGTTACTATCTTTGTAAAATACATTACAAAGGCATTAAATGCATTACAAAGAGTTCAAACTGTACAGAAAAAAACATCAAGTTTCACCACCTAGAAATAACCATTGAGTTAACATTAAGTAATTATAATTTGAGATTTCTTTCTGTGCATTGAATTGAAGGAAACTAGGTAGAAATAATAGTTTTATAAAAATGAGACAATATGATAAATGTTTAATGATGAAATGCATTATAAAAATTTACTCTTAAGCTTACTATAAAAACATGGATGCTGCAGTTAGATTTCTGAGTAAAAATAATATTAACCACAATATTCAACCATTATGTTAGAGTAAACATTCAATTAATTTAAGCCTATGGTTAGGTGAGTGAATGTTATTTGACATTAAAAGTTAGGAAGAGAGGTGTAGAAAAGGCCTATTAGTTGGACTGGGCTCTTTTAAATGGGGCCTAATAAAAACTTATCTTCATCATAGTCCCGAATACATATTTTGCAAATATATAAAAACAGCATCACTGACTGCACTTTCATTAAAAGCATATCAGAGATTTATCCACAGCACCTGAAAACTTTTCATTATCTTGAAAAACCCAAAGATAAAAGAAGTGAGTCTTGGGTTTCTTTTTAAAAGTATCTGTTGAAAATTACTAGTACCTACCTTTGCAGCTTCCTTTTTTCTCAATATGGTCAAATTACTAGTTAAAAGGATTTTGTCAGCTATGGTATTTGAGCATCTTCATCACCCAGGACTAAGTGAAGACTAAGGACACAAGTGAGCAGAACTGGTGAGACAAGAATGGTTTTTATAACCTGTTCTTTTTCCTATTCTGTTCTTTAGAGATAGGAAATATTGTGTTGGAAGAGATTGTCATGTCTGGATTGAAGGCTGTGCTTAAACAAAAGAATAGATGGTTGTCTTTGGTGTTCCTTCCTGAGGAATAGTTGTGTTGTGATTCACTGCACCAGGTTTTTCCAAGTGCGTAAGTGAAGGTTTTAGTAACCTTGGCCACTGGGGATCCAAGTACTGAAGTTTCCATAATTCTTAAGAAAGCCTCATGGTCTTAATAAAAAAGGCTTTTATAGGCATGCCCATTCCATCCAATTTATAATGTGACAATTGGAAAAGACTAATAAAAAAGATTCAAAGCATGATTGTGGTATTATAAAGTATTAGTGGTAGGAGGAACCTATTTCATTTGTTTGTTCTATAAATTCCCTTGACCTGTTTTTTTTTTCCCCCTATTTAGCACCTACCTCAGAATAGTAATGTATACATCTGTTCATTATAGTAATGTATACATCTGTTTGACTTGCCCACTTGGTTAGGGACAAGTTTGATATCTTGTTCTTTGTTTTGGCCATAGTTTCTAGTACAGAATATTGTGCAAATAAGGCACTTAATGTATGCTTGTTGAGTCTGATTTTATTATATCTTACAGAAGATATAATTTGTTCTAGAAATGGAAAGTATAACTTCGGGCAGTGTTGACTCAGTCACGTTCCACCATCCTTTATTTCAAAAATATGTAGAGGAATACTTGTAATATTAGATGCACAATTAAAATATAAGTTATTTATAACTTTTATGTATATTATTCACATCACTCTTGGGGAACTGTCACTTTTCTTTTTGCTCCTGCCTTTCATGTAATCTTTGGAAAATTATCAAAACAAGGTTTCTCAAACTTTATTAGTTTATGAAGTCATCCTTGATGAGATTACCAGTGTTGTAGATTTTTTTCTCTTTCATTCTGAACTTCTGATTATTGGTTAGTACCTCATGATTTAGACTTCCATCCTACTTTGTTGCATGTCTCTCCGTCTCTCTTCTCTCTCCCTCTCCTTTTTTCTCTTGCATCTGGCTGCCTATGGTTTATAATCTAAGTGTCTTAATATTACCTTCTAAAACAGTGAAGGATCTAGTGTGATATTTTCTCTTCTATTTTCATGAGAGATTCAGTAGCCAAAAATGGGCCCATAACTTTAATTTGGGAAGTCCTTATGGTCTGGACTCTACGAACTTTGGTGAGTTGCTTATGGAAACTTGTTAGTTTGTAATACAGATTTGCCTTGTTTTAATAATGTTAACATTTATAAATCCAAGATTATTAATCAATTAGCTAAAATGAAAACAAAGTAGATAAAAGTCCTTTAATCTAATTGCTTGTTACAGGTAACAAGCAATTACCTTTACGAGTGGTAAACTCGTTCATGCCAAGGTAACTGTGGAACATTCATCTTTGTTAACATCATGGCACAAAGATTAGAGATGCACAAAGATGGAATTGTGGCATTCATTACATCCGTAAGAGTGTACGTCAAAAGAAGGTTAGACAAACAATTTGTACTTTGTAGTAAATGGCTCATTTGGGATTTTCAGTCTTTCCAATTGGGTCTGCTTCTCTTATCTTACACTGTCTATTTATAAAGCTTTCATGAATGTTTGTAAAAAATATGAATTTTCTGTTTGGGGTAACTATAAGTATTAAATGTAAAAATAATGCTTCTCAAATTCTTTATATCCTTACTTTTTTTGTTGTTGTTGATCAGTTTTCTGAGAGAACACATGTTAAATTTTCTCACCTAGATTTGGAATTAACAATTTCTTCTTGTATTTATGATACTTATCATTTAAATTTAAATGTAATTTCATTTATATGACGTTAAATACATGAAGTTTTATGGGTTATATATTTTCCAAATAGAGTTTACCTTTTTATAAAATTTCCCCCTTCTTATTCGATTTAAATTTTTTCACTTTGAATTCTGTTTTCTTTAAAATTGTCACACTACTATTTCTCATCAAAATATGCAATTATTTATTTAATGGCTCATTCTGTATTATTATATCTGTGATCTTATTTATTTGTTTGTTTATTTTTCAAAATATTAAGGTGGTAGAAATGTTTTTGTTACATGGATACATCGTATAATACTTAAGTTGGGGCTTTTAGTGTGCCCATCACCATAATAGTGCTTATTCTATGTGGTAATTTTTACACCTCCTCTCCTCCCCACACCCTCCTTCTTGGTTTTCATTGTCCTTTACATCTCTTTGTGTCCGTGTGTGCCCATTATTTAGCTCCCAATTATTAATGAGTACATGTGGTATTTATCTTTCCATTCCTGAGAAACTTCACTTAGGATAATGGTCTCCAGGTCCATCCAAGTTGCTACAAAAGATATTATTTCATTCTTTTTCATGGCTGAGTAGTTCTCCATGGTATATATGTGTGTGTGTGTGTGTGTGTGTATATATATACACACACACACACATACATACATACCACATTTTCTTTATTCACTCATGAATTGATGGGCACTTAGGGTGATTCCACATCTTTGCAGTTGTGAATTGTACTGTGAAAAACATCCCAGTGCAGGTGTCTTTTTGATAAAATGACTTCTTTTCCTTTGGGTAGATATCTAGTAGTGGGATTGCTGAATCAAACAGTAAGTCTACATTTATTTCTTTGAGGAATCTCCATACTGTTTTCCATACAGGTTGTACTAACATGCAGTCCCACCAACAGTGTATAAGCATTCCTTTATCTCTGCATCCACACCAGCATCTATTGTTTTTTGACTTTTAAATAATGGCCATTCTGATAGGGGTAAGGTGGTATCTCACTGTAGTTTTAATTTGCATTTCCCCGGTGATTAGTGACGTTGAGCATTTTCTTGTTCATATGTTTGTTGGCCATTTGTCTACCTTCTTTCAAAAAATTTCTATTCATGTCATTTGCCCACTTTTTGAAGGGGTTGTTTGTTTTTTTCTTGCTGATTTGTTGGAGTTCTTTATAGATTCTGGATATCTGTCCTTCATCAGATGTATAGCTTGTGAATATTTTCTCCCATTCTGTAGGTTGTCTATTCACTCTGTTGATTATTCCCTTAGCTGTGCAGAAGCTTTTTAATTCAATCAAGTTCCATTTATTTATTTTTTTTGTTGTTGTATTTGCCTTCAGGGTCTTAGTCATAAGTTCCTCACATAGGCCAGTGTCTAGAAGAGTTTTTTCTAGGTTTTCTTTTAGAATTTTTATGGTTTCATACCTCACATTTAAGTCTTCAATACATTTTGAATTAATTTTTGTATATGGCGAGAGAAAGGGATCCTGTTTCATTTTTCTGCATGTGGCTATCCAGTTTTCCCAGCATCATTTATTGAATAGGGCCTCCTTTCCCCATTGTATGTTGTTGTCTGCTTTGTCAAAGATCAGTTGGTGGTAGGTAGATGGTTTTATTTCTGGGTTCCCTATTCTGTTTCATTGGTGTATGTCTCTACTTTTATGCCAGTACCATGCTATATTGGTTACTATAGCTTTGTACTATAATTTGAAGTCAGGTAATGTGATGCCTCCAGATTTGTTCTTTTTACTTAAGATTGCTTTGGCTATTTGGGCTCTTTTTTGGTTCCAAATGAAGCTGAGGATTATTTTTTCTAGACCTTTAAAATATGATGCTGGTATGTTGATGGGGATTGTGTTGAATCTGTAAATCACTTTGGGCAGTATGAACATTTTAATGATATTGATTCTACCAATCCCTAAGCATGGGATGTTTTTCCATTTGTGTCATCTGCAATTTCTTTTATCAGTGTTTTATAGTTCTCTTTGTAAAGGTCTTTAACCTCCTTTGTTAAGTATATTCCTAGGTATTTTTTTTGTAGCTATTGTGAATGGGATTTAGTCCTTAATTTGACTCTCCCTTTGACTGTTATTAGTATATAGAAATGCTACTGATATGTGTATTTGTAGGCTGTAGTGGCGGTGAGCTATGTGTGCAGGTAGATTTCCTGTCTCTTGTTGACAATGGAAGGTGGGGGTCTTTGAAATCCTTTCTCTTTCCCCAGCCCTGTGGTTTTCTCAACAGTGTCAATTATTTTGGGATGCCCGAAATAATCTCTGAGACAGTAGGTGGTGCTTGTGGGTACGAGTCAGCCATGCCTTATATGATTGAATCAGTAAATGCTGTAATGGGCTGAACAAGTTGTCCTCCCTGCCCAGTAGGTGGTGTTTTCAGGAAAGAGCCAGCTGCAGTGTTGTTTTTAGGACCTGTGACTGGCTCTAGTTCCATCAGGAGATGCTGCAGGTGGTGGGTGGGGTCCTGGAGCTGCCAGGGGACTCCTTATTCTCACCACAGCAGAGGTGAGTAGAGGAGTGAGGCTGGGTGGGGCTGGGTCAGGGGAGTCTGCCTTCAGTCTCTACAAAATCTATCAAAAGAGCTGTCTCATCAAGCGTCGAGCATCAGCTACTAAGCGGCTGGGGAAAGCCACCAGGGTAGAAGTGGTTCCACCTAGCCTGAAAGTTTGCTCATGGGAGAGGGGCCATCTGGGTTTCACTGTCTCGATGTCAGGAGTGGGTTTTGCTCTTCTCCCTCCTCCCCTGCCCCAAAGTCTCCTTCCAGCATCTGGCCACAACCAGCAGCCCATACGAGCTAAGCTCACCTGCAGTGGCGCTGTGAGTCGGGAGCTTCCCTGCCTAAGATCCCTCCTTGGACTGATAGGGCATCTTTCCTACGGGGGGAGGAGTGCTCCATGAGTGCACTGCAGCTCGGACCCACACTGTGCTCTCCTTTCAGTTCTGTCCATGTGAGGTCCCTGGCCTCCCAAGATTAGTTCACAAATCTCTCCTCCAGGTCTCCAAGTAACACAATTGAGTCTTGGAGGTATAGGATCTGCCCTGTGGGCCTGTCCCCTTGTCCCCCAAGTTCAACCCCTCACCATGCCAGGGAGAAATGTACTGGTCCCAAGTTATCCGTGGAGTGCTTAAGCTGCCTTAATATCCCTCTGCTTCAGGGTATGCCCTGCTTTGCTGGAGCAGCCAGCTGAGCAGCAGAGGGGGGCCGGTGGGCAGGGAACTCAGAGTCTGAGCACTCATTCCTTGGTCCATTGTAGGTCTTTAAGAGGAAAGGTGTGGGCCTCACTCTCTGTGGAAGCCTCTATGTAGTGTACATGCCAACAGATGGGAAGCAGCCACTCCTGAGTGCCCTGGCTCAATTGTCCCTTGGGGCACCTGTGCCATTTGGTAGCAGTGGGCAGGGGAGGGGCGGGGGAAGGATAGGGGAGAAAAAGAGTCTGAATGGAGAGCAGCTAGCACTCTGGTCCTCTTTGTCCCTCTCCCCAGAAAGCAGCCCACCCTGAATATCCAAGCTCTTGGATCACACAGATCCTATGGGACCCATCGGCCCCTGTGGCTACCACAGTCGGTATGATTTGGGAAATGTTTGTGTGGGAACAAGTGACATGAAAACTGAGGGCCTGAAGCTCCCTGGGGAAGACAAAGGCACACGATGGGTGGAGAAGCACTGTGGCACCCACCACCTCAGCTTGGGTCTGTGGTGACTGGGAGTGACCCGGAGGGGGCTGGCAGCCTGGTGCTTTGTTTTCAAGAAGCTCCTGGTTTACTGGCGGCAGCAGCTTTTAGGCTCATGAGTATAGAAAAGCCTTCCAGCAGCTCAGGAGCCTGCTGACTACCAGAGGTGTGAGGGAAGAAGAAACAAAACCCCCACATACCCTTGCAGCAGGACTCCAAGTTTCTTGGGGGTTGATCTCTGTTGATATATTGTTCCATCTTGTTCTGCTCTGCATCTTCTTCCTGTGGAATCTCTGGTAGGTTCTGGCACTTTTCTCTTAGAATTACACCTGAGCTATGTTTATTTTCCATCTAAAACTTTTCCTTCTTTCTGAGATGATCTGGTGACTGATGTCTCTAGTCGACCATCTGGCCCCCTTTCTTCCTTCATCAGGTTTTGATTGGCCCAGGGTTTTCTGTGGACCTAGTGCTATTGCCTTAGTTTGGCGTTGACATTTCTGATGATGGTTAAGTGCCAATGGCGGATTGGGTACTTTCAGGTTTTGTGTAAATTTGGTGCCAGAATGAGATTTAGGTTTCTGTGATAAATTGTAGCCATTATTCCAGGGTGTTATTTGATTCTAGGTTTTAAACAAACTGTTAAATTCCTATGACTTGGATCTTGGTGGCTATTTTGTTGAGCAGGTGTTTTTTAGGAGGATTTTCTTGGTCAGATGGATGATTCTTTGCACAGTTAATTCAGGTCTCTGTTTATCAGGTTGCTATTTTTCTTTTTTATTAATGTTTTGTCTGTTTGCAATGGATTTAGGTTTTGAGTTTCCAGGTGGTTTTTGTTTAGTAGCATTTAAATGATATTTTCTTTGGTTAATTTATTTTTATAGGAGTTTTTGTTTCCTTGCATTGTTGATTTATGATTAAATTTTTATGAGGTTTTGATGTTTTCTGCTGATCTAATGCTTGTGGCTTAGTTTTACCAATTGAAACAGCAGGTTGTTTGGGTCATTTTGGGTTTTGTTGAATATCAATATCATAAAATGATGGGGATTTCATTGATAACTTTTGTTTTGACAGGGAGAATTTTGGTAGTGCTGTATCTTTTGTCAGCAGTTGATTTCTTACTACTTAGGAGGTAGTGATCACTTCCTGCTGTAGGACATTTTTGATCAGGATTTGTTTGATCTGGTTGCTAATGTCCAGGCTCTGTAAAGTAAGGTGTTTGTTTATCAGATTTTTTGTTTGCACTTTTTGCTTCCAGAAGTACAGATTGATTTGTTTGTGATTTTTGTTGTCCAGATGGTTTTGGTTGACCTAATGTGCTTGGCTTAATTTTGGGTTGAACATTGTCTTGATTAAATGAAGCAGATTTGGTTTTATCTGGTTTAGAGGGAATGTAGGTACTTTTGCAAGACTTTAATTTTTGTGTAGCTTTAGAGCAACTTTACTGTGTCAGAGGTAGCATTACTGGAACTTGTTGATAAATGCTGATAAATGCAGAATATTTTGTAATAGGTAGCTATTTTCTTGGGCAAGAGGATTTAGTTCAAATTTTGTCTTTTTTGATTTCTTTGAAGCAAGCAGTAGGGTTTTTTGGGTTTTTTAAATTTCAAAATATTATCGGGGTACAAATGTTTTTGGTTACATGTATCAATTTTGTCATGCTTGAATCAGGGTTATAAGTGTGCCCATCACCCGGATAGTGTTCATTGTAACAATTAGGTACAACCTCTATGGAAAAGAGAATGGAGATTCCTCAAAGAACTAAAGGTAGACCTACCATTTGATCCAGCAATCCCACTACTAGGTATTTCTCCAAAGGAAAAAAAGTTATTGTATCAAAAAGACACCTGCACTTGAATGTTTATTGCAGCACAATTCACGATTGCAAAGATGTGGAATCAACCCAAGTGCCCATCAATTTATAAGTGGATTAACAAAATGTGGTACATGTATACTATGGACTACTACTCTGCCATGAAGAAGGATGACTTAAGGCCTTTTGCAACAATCTGGATGGAACTGGAGATGATTATCCTAAGTGAAAGATCTAAAGAATGGAAAAATGAACAGTAGGATTTAAATGGGCTTAGGAGGTGGCAGGTCTTTGTTGAGCTGATGGATTTGGCTGCATTAGAATTACGTTGTTTTCAATGAGGAAGGTACATGCTGAGCTAAGGCTGCTGACTGAGGAGATGGATTCACCTGTGCTCTGTTTTTCAGCTTCTGTTGTCTGTCCTGAGTCCTAGTTGTCTGTGAAAAAAGAAAGGGAAACCAGTAAGCATGTGTAATATTACTATTTACTTTTTCACAAGTAAAAAGTCATAAATGAGAAATTTTCTTTCCTGATTAAGTAGAACCCTAGTATTATTGGATAACAGCATATGTAACTTTTCTTTGTTTTTGATCTCTCTATTTTATTGGGCTTATAGATTTGGTTCAGTGAGGGTCTATGGGTACCTAATACTGCTCCCTGTAATAACTTCCAAATGAAGCCATACTGAAAATAACAGTGATTCTCAAGCTGTGACATGCATCAGTCACCTAGAGAGCTTGTTAAAATGCAAATTGCTGCATTCCGACCCCAGATTTCTGATTCAGATCTGGGGTGGAGCCTGGGAATTTGCATTTCTAAGAAGTTGCTAGGTGATGCTGATGCTACCACTTTGGAGACAACATTTTGAGTATTATTGTTCTAGTGATTAACCTGAGACTCAGGTTTTTCTGCTTATTTTCAATTTTTTGGAATTCATTTGGCTTTATAGTCATAGAGTTTGGTTTAAAGGCTCATTACATGGTTATTTAGAAAAAGAATAGCCCCTTTTATTCCAATAGTCTGATTTTTCTCTTTAGCTGCTTTACTATCCTTCCAAGCATCTCCCATAGACTACTTGATACAAATCTACGTCTTTTTTTTCCTGACAATCCTAATTGCTTCATTTAGAAACTTACTTTTTCTGAATAAAGAATGGGTTCTACTTACTCATTTCTGGTGCTAAATGATCCAATCTCATTTAAGCCTCCTTTTCTTTAGTTTTTCTATCCTTATACTGCATTTTAACCATATTAGACCACATGCCATTCTCAGGACATGTTCTAGGTCTTATGACTCCATCCTTTTCCTTATACCATTTCCTCTGTTTGAAATCCAATTGGTCTCATCTCCACTCATCAAAACCAACCATGTACTTAAAGATCTAAATTCAGTGTTCTAATGTCATGTCAGAAGTGATTCATCGAAATCTCATAATGCTATGTTAATTTCACTTTAATATTTGTATGGTAATAGGTTATTTTTCAAGTTGTGAAACAATATGACATGATGATTAAGAGCTCACATTCTGGAGTCACTGTGTGGATTTAAAACTGGCTCTTTTACTTATCAGGTAGTTACCTTGGGCCAGTTGTTACCTCCTAACTATTTATTAGACTCTTCCTTGATCATATTCCTTCTACTATTGACCTGTTCATATCTTTAGCATTTGTTACTTTGACTATCCCTGTGGTTTTCTAAATGCTTTATATGTATCTGCCATTTCCCTACAGTTCAGCCCTCTACTGTGCTATTTGAGTGATACAATCAAAATAGTAAACAAATAATTATACATCCTATATTTTGATAAATCGAATCTGTGTTAGGAAGGAAGAGCATAGAGGCACACCTCATTGGACTGTAACCTTTATAAGGAAAATAGTTCATTACTATTTACAGGCTGGATTATTGAAGGCTTGTTCTGAGCAATAGATGACATAACTCTTATAAAACACTTAACACAGTGCCTGGCTCTTGGTAGGTACTCAACAATATCTTTTTAATAAATGAATGAATTTTATCTTTTTTACTTGATGTAATATGAATAATTTAATTATCTCCTTGGCATTCATTCAGAACTTGAAAGCTTTGCTGTATGAACACTTGGATGAATGTTCTTTATTTGTTTCTTGGCTTCTTAGAATGTTTCTTACTTTACAACAGAAGTTTTCTGAGTCTGGGATTATACATTCTACAATTTTTTCCTGCTATTTACAATATTCAACAGGAGATTCTGCATGCATTACATGTCTAATAAGTGTTGTTGACACCCAGCCAGTGATAGTGAGGTGACAGATATAGATATTCTCATGTCCTAGTGTTTTTTCATCTACTTACTTTCAAAACAGCTTCTTGTAAGATTCTCCATGAGACAAGTAGATTGCACCACCCAAGTTCCTTCTTCCCTCTCTGATTTCCTCCTTTTCTTCCTTCTCCCACAGTTATTGACTCCTACCATGTGCCTAGTAAAGTACTATATGCTGGGTAATAAAAAGACAGTGATGAGTTAGACAGATATGTTCTCTGCTCTTAAAGAACTTACAGTCTAGCCATACATTTGGAAGATGTTAATTCATGTTATTATGTTAAATAAAGGCTCTGGTAAGTCCTCTACTAAAAAATTAAATTTATTTAACTGAGGGTGTCACAAATTAACTTGACCGTAACAGCCCCTCTTGTTTTCTCATGCATATATCATAGAGACCTAGTATTCATCAAATGTCTTTCAGAAAATGTTGCACGTAACATTTAATAAATGCAAAATAATACTTTGCATCTGAAATACTCAATATCCCTTTTCCATGCATTCTTGTTCTCGTATTATCTTTAATATTTGAAATATAATTATGCTAATGTCTTTTGTAACATGTCAACAATATATCCTGATCAATTCTTTGTCCTAAAATCTTTCAGTCACTCAACATATACTTAAATGCCTATTACTTATCAACAATATTTTAGATAAATAAAATAATAAATTCATGGTCTCTTGGAACTTACATGTAAACATTTACTTAAACAGAGTTTGGTATTAGCATTTTGAAAACTCTGATAACAATTTAAATAGTTTCTGATTTCAGTGTTCTTGTGAATGGTAACAATTATTAATTAAACATGACTGTGTATCTTGACTTTATATATTAGGAAAAACACAGAGTTCTTCACTACGATTGCTAAGCTTTTCAAAGCTGTTGAAATTTAATAGTGCTCCAGTAAGTTCAAGTAGAAAGTGATTATTGTAAGGTTCTAGTATCACCTCCTAAATTTGTATAGGGTTATCTAGTTTTTAAAGCATTGATTGAGAGAATTTATATAAAATTATTGAAATTGAGGCAAGAAATATTTGTTCTAGGAAAACCGTGATGAGCCTGGGTCCTGGAAGTATCAATAATATCAAATATAAATTCCAGGAAGGCAGGGACTTTTGTCTGCTTTGTTCATTACTATAATTTCAGTTTTAAGAGCAGAATCTGGCAAATAGTATGGGCTCAGTAACTCTTTTTAGAATGAATGTATTACAAAATTGATCATATGCTCCCTCACACTTTTATTAATACTGGGCCTGATCATACTGGCAATATTGCCACAGTGAATAAACAAACTACAGTTGACCCTTGAACAACATGGGGTTGAACTGTGTGGGTCCACTTATATTTGGATGTTTTTCAACCAAGCAGAATTGAAAATACAGTATTCACAGGATACAAAACCCATGTAAATGGAGGACCAACTTTTTCTATAAGCAGGTTTTGCAGCATCAGCTGTAGGACTTTAGTGTGGATTATGGTATACTCGGGAGTCCTTGAACCAATCCCCCATGTATACCAAGGGGTGACTGTATTTCACTTGCATTATCATCAGGGAAATCTGACCACAAGCTTGTTCGCATATTTCCAGTGTAAGAACTGTTTTCCTACATAGTGTGTCCTTTTAATTTAATATCTTTAAAAATATATTGAAACCTTAATAGTCTACTTTGGGGTATTAGCTTTGTTTGATATTGACAGTAGTCAAGTATGGCAGGTCCTTGGATAACATCATTTTGTTCAATGTTTCTTTGTTGTAGCATTGATGAGAAAAATAAAAATTGATTCCAAGTAGGGGCCACTGTCTGTGTAGAGTTTGCATGTTTTTTCAAGTCTGCATGGGTTTCCTCTGGGTTCTCCAGTTTCCCCCTACATCCCAAAGATGTGCACATCAGGTTAACTAGTGTGCAAATTGTCCCAGTGTGCTTGTGTGTGGATGTGTGTGTGAATGTGCCCTATGATGGAATGGCGTCCTGTCCAGGGTGGGTTCCTGCCTGGTGCCCTGAGTTGCACCTGCACTACCCTGTACTGCAATAAGTGGATAAATAATTATCTTAATTGTTTTTATTAATCTTTTAAAAATGTATATATAGCTCACATTTATTTTGATATTTAATATTAGAAGTGTTTTGGTCTTTATTTAGAAGTTTGGTGATGTTTTTGTGACCAGAAATATGCCATAGGAACTTAAGTCTTGTTTATATCATTTAGCCTATGGTAAAATTGGTTTCATTATGTTCTTTTGCTTAAAGTTACAGTTTCCAAGAACCTATTGATGATGTTAAGTGAGGACTTGCTATAAAATCCAGTAGTTCTTAAGAATGTAAGATTTCTTTGCTAACAGTTTAAGATGTTTTATTTCTTGCAAAAATGAAGGAAAGATCAATGCTCTGGCTGCCCATTATGCACTTACTATGTTCACCTACTCTGCCTCCCTGAACACTGGACCATAAATTACTTGGGGTAAGAACACCATAGGGAGGGGTGAGGAGAAGTAGTGGACATAGTGGAGGGTGGCCAGGGGACTTCAGATTTCCAGTGGGTATACTAAAAACATGGGCCTAGGCTGGAAATGTAAGGCACTGCTGCTTAGTTGTTAAAAGTATAGTGAGTTATATGTGGGGGGGGCACAGCATGTGGTACTCTTTTGTAAAGGTCCAGTTCCACATACAACTTATGATCCCCACATTCAAGATACTAGACCCAAATTTTCTTCAGTAATATTTCAAAGAGTCTGTGGGAATAAATAGAAGACACTAATTTTACTGTAAGAAATATCTTTTTTTCCCCAGTTGGATCTTGTTGCACTTTTTGACACCAGACTGTATGAAGTGATGAGAGGAACGTCCATAAGGCATTCAGCATCTCCCAGTGAAACACATGTAAACTCACAAACCAAAGAGACAATTGCAATAATATGGAAAAATGTGTAAAGCATAGAGTGATAAGCAAATTCAAACATAAGCACTAAATCAAAGAAATTGAATGCTGGATTTAAATATAGTATAGCTTGATATATAGTATATAAGCATAGTTGTGTATGATATCAGAAAAAATTTATGGTTTGAAATCTGATATGAACACATAGAGGGAATGGGCCTAATGAAGCTTTCTGAGGAGCAGGGACAACACACTCGTACTCCCTGTTGTTCTTTGAACTCGGGCACAAAAAGGGTTCACTCTTAATTGTCCTGGAAGATACTATATGCTTGGCCAAGAATTAGTGTCTTCATGAAGGAAAGAATTTAGAAAAGAAATTAGCATGAAACATCATTTGAATTCTGGTAGAAGGAAAATATCTACAAAAGTATACAAATTTTTGAAATACTAAGGAAGATATAAAATATAAATGGAAGGAAAAGCATTATAATTATCTCTATACTAATATTACCCCCAGTTCCATATCTTTAAAATGGGGCTAATATTAGTACCTACCCAGGAGTGGACCCAGTTTTGTGGCTAAATCTTCTACAATTTTGGGCACCTCATAAGAAAAGAACATAAAAATGATTTTTGCAAATTTTCGAATACATAAATGCATTAACAGAACCTCTAATGAAATGTCATTTCTTGTCCTGAAATCTGCTTCTGTACTTACCTTATTGGGTGTCTGTGAAGAATAAATTAGGTAGTATATGTAAAGGATTTTAAAATAGTGTCTGACATGTTGTCAGTGCTATGTAAATATGTGCTACTCTATTACTATCATATGTTATCAAGTGTAATTAAAAGATCTTTCCATGAATTGAGAATTCTCTACCTTATTTCATATAATCTTAATATATTTGGACTGGAAGGAATGCAAGCAATTATCAGGTTTTTTCTGAGTATCTAGTGTGATA
Source organism: Daubentonia madagascariensis (assembly GCA_023783475.1). Lineage (NCBI taxonomy): Eukaryota > Metazoa > Chordata > Mammalia > Primates > Daubentoniidae > Daubentonia > Daubentonia madagascariensis. Next base: position 987,591 of record JAKFHU010001268.1, on the reverse strand, counting down.
TAAAGATACCTCCTTCCTCGGAACAATAGTTTTAACCACTTTGTAAATAGGAACCAACATTTAATGAGCTCTTATCCTGGGCCACGTGCTAGACCAGCAGCTTCACACAGATTATCTCACACTATCTTCTCAGTAGCCCTATAAAGTAGTAGTATTGTCACCATTTTATGTATGTATACATTGAGATAGAGAGTTTAAGTAACTTTTTGAAAGTAACAAATATTGTTAGTAGGACAACCAGGATATGAAACTAGGACATCAAAGCCCTGCTTTCTGTACTTCCTCTCAAATGGCTTGTTTTGACTCAGCGATACTTTTGGAAAGGATGCCCTCCTCCCTGCCTGCCCACCCCTCAACCCAATTCCTTTTGCAACACTGAAAAGAAAAGGTTGTGTTGGAATGTCTTTCTCACTTGCACTTGTCTGCATTTCTTCTCAGATGTTATTTTTGGCAAAATATTTGCCTGCAGATGAAGATTTATGCAATAATATAAGAGATATTCAGTCCTTCTTTTTTTCTTATTAGACTTAATTATAATACTGCTAAACTTGATATGATAGTTTTGATTTCAGAAAGGACTATCCAAACCATCATTCCATTCTACCTGTATGTGTACTCAATACATGAAATCAGCAGTAACTGTTATTTGGCATTAGAAATTTAGGAAGCAATAAGAGATGCATGCTAAATGGTGTTATGGTTTGAGTTGCATTCCCGAAAAGATGCGTTGATATTCTAACCTCCAGTACCTCAGAGTGTGACCTTATTTGGAAATAGAGTCATTGCAGATGTAATCAAGTTAAGTTACAATAAAGTCATACTGGAGTAGGGTAAGCCTCTAATCAATATGACTGGTGTCCTTAGAAGAAAACAGCCATGTGAAGACAAAGAGACGCAGGGAAAATGCCATGTGAAAACAGAGGCAGAGATTGGAATTTCAACCCAAGGAATACCTGGGGCTACCAGAAACTGGAAAAAGTGAGGAAGGAGCCTTCCCCTATAGGGAGCGCGGCCCTACACACAGTTTGATTTCAGACCTCTGCCCCCTAGAACTGTGAGATAAATATCTGTTGTTTTAAGCCACTCAGAGTGTGGTACTTTGTTACAAATGGAGACAAGGATTTCTTAATAAGTGATACCCCCATGAAGTCTTGAATGCTTTTCTGCTTTATATTCATATGTATATATGTTACTTGAAGAAAACTCCATGACATTGCTGGCATAATAAGCCCTGCACATAATACATTTAAGGGTTGAAAGCCTGGATCTCTATGCAAAAGTCTCTATACATGGATCCCAAGGACCTACCTGAGTAGGATCCTTCCTCCAAGGCCTGTCAGAGTCCCGTCAGCCCCGGTGCTCAGCATCTTCAAGCCCAGGAGAAACAAATCAACAAGGAGACCAGTGACTGGCCATGAGAGGATAGTGGCTCTTATAGCCCTTCTAATTGATTCATCTGGACATAGGGAGAGAAGGTCATGTCTGGAGTGAGGCATTTTGCTCAAAGAACATATAGCTGCTCCTGATGAAACCTGGCAGTTGTTCTGTGTACATCCATTCTTCCCGAAAAACTCAGTGAGTTAGATTGCTGGCATATGCAGGTTATGTTTGCATCTAGCATTTCTTTTCTCAACTAATACCTTTAGGCAACTGGTGGTGTCTATCATACTAACCTCTCCTTTTTTTCTGATGGAGACATTGTATTTGTGGTGTCTGTAATACGAACTTCTCCTTTGCTCTGATGGACATATTGTTGTCTTAATTAGACAAAGCTCAGACTAGGTTGGGATTTACGTGGGTGGGTTTCTCAGAATGAGCCTATTTCCAAATGTTTTCCAGTTAGAGGTGGTTTTGTCTTAGTTGGGAGGACTCTTGGTATATTTGCTTGGTGGCTTGGGGGCTGTGGACTTTTTGAGGGAAGACGATGGCCGGGAGAGTGGAGGAGGAAGTTGTCTCCTTGGGTTTAGTTCTGGTGGACCTCATGTTATTTGAATCTTCTAAGCCACTGTGAAGAATGGCCGTAGTATCCAGATGCCTTTACTCTCCTCAGTTCTCTCAACCTTCTTGAAGTTTGTGTAGACAATGGACTTTACCATATAATAATAATTAGAATAACAGAGAACATAGTTAACTTTTTAAAAAGGATGCTTATTTAATTTTGAATTAAAACATACACAGCTTCATTAAAGTTGGAAAATACAGATATATAGAAAAAATAAAGTGAAAAAATAACCTATAATCTAACCATCCCAAAGATAACCATTAATACCATTTTATAACATTTTGACATATCTTTTTAGTCTGCCTTTTGATTCTGTATGGATCTTTAAAAACAAAATTTTAGTTAAAACTTATTTTTATAATTTCACGTTCACTGGGAGTGATATAATTGTTGTTATAAATGAATACCTATTTAAATTATAAATTTTCAGCTGTCATTCCATGACTCTTCTACATAATTGTATTAGAATTCTTTTTTGCCCAAAGTGTAGAAATGAAAATATATTTAGTTGACAGAAGAAATTAAAATTATAGAAATATTGGTTGCAAGTTAATTATTCGTTCTAGGAACTACAGTAACCTATGATTATGATGCTGGCAGGCAGGTGCTGGAGAGGAGACCTCCAGCACCTGTTAGATATGGGAGAGATTTTGTAACATGATTGCTATTGAGTAAGTGGTAGACAAAATAGTATCAAAGGTATTCATAATAATCTGTGCTACTTGTATCATCTTCTTTGGTAGACTCATAATCAAATGTAGTGTCATAAAATGTACTAGAGGAAATTGTCATAGTGTCATCAGTTGTGCTTAATGTGTCAGCTGGAGTGTCAGTTGGTGGAGTTGTGGTTTCAAAGAAGGTATTATGAGATATGGAAGAGGCAAATGTGCTGGGGGCAATTGTTGAAGTGGGGCCAGAAGTTGTGATCATTGATGCAACGGTGGCTGATGTGGCGGGAGGGGTATTGGTGGTGGCAGTAGTGGAGGCTGCAGGTGTGGTAAAGAGAGAAGTTGTGGGAATGACAGTTTGTGTGGTGGCAAGAGGAACAGAAGTGTTCTTCATAGCATTTTCGGTAGTTACAGCAGTAGAATCAGTACCAGTGGATGAAAATATGGCATTGACAGCTGATGTTACTGTAATAGGGCTTATTGTAGAGGCAGTAGAAATAGGTGTTGAAAACATGGTTGTTTCAGGTTCAAGATAATCAGTGGTTATAGGATATAATGCATCGTGATTTGCAGTGTTGTCCATTGAAGTGACCATTTCCGTATTGGATAGGGAGGTCGAGTCGAATTGGGTAGTGGCTGCAAATGCAGTGGTGGTTGTGGCAGATAGAACTGAAGCCGAGGACTGGATAGTAGGGGCAGGTGTTGCAATAGTTGTAGGGAGTGGGTCAGTGGTGGTTACCCTGGACATGGTGGGAGTAGAAGTAGTGACTTGAGTTGTCTTGACAGCAGTGGTGACCACAGATGCTGTGGCCCTTTCTGCAGATTTGGTTCCTGAAGAAGAGGATGTGGGTATAGAAGCAAAATACTCAGTGGAAGCAGCTGTGGAAGCTGGTGGGGTTAAAGCATCAAATGTCACATTTTCAGGTGTCTTCTCAATGGCCAATGTGGTAACAGCAGGTAAGCCAGTAGGAATCTCATCTGTGGTAGGAACATTAGATAAGCTAGCGGTGGCCTCAGATGTGGGCCTTGCAGCAGACTTAGTACTGGCAGATGTCACAATATTTGAGGGAGTGTGTGCAATTGGTTTTGTGGCAGTGGTTTCAGGTTGGGGGCGAAATTTGGTGAGAAATGAGGATGGCTGTGGGGATGCAGGCTGCTGTGAAGCAGGGAGAGGTTGATGCCCAGTGGGCTTGGGCGTAGGCCTACAGATAGGAACTGGTTTGTGTCTTGGAAAGTGACTTATGTTGTTATTAAATGGATTTGAATGATGTTTGTATGAGCCAGGTTTCAGTGGAAAATCTCCTGGTTTACCAGGATTCCAGTGTGAGATATGGTTTAGGTGAGATTTTGGTTTGCAAGGTATTTTTCGGGCAGGTCTCTGCTTCTGAGATTGCTGTTTTGTGTGCTTAATTACTTTTTGCCTATATGCTTTTGCCTGAGTTTTTGAGTGGCTAGGTTGTTTTATTTTTGTTGTGTTTATACGATATCTCCTTTGGTTAGTTTGCTGTGGAAGATGGATTTTTGTTTGCCTGGATCTTTTCTCCAGGTTTGTATTCATGTTAAGTTTTGACCGTTTAGACATTTTCTGTGGTTTTGACTTGTTTTGAAGCTGACCATTTTGTTTACCAGTTGAAGATGAAGGAGGTTTAGGTTGATATGGGTTTTGTTGATTGTTGGTGTTGGATTGATATTTGGATTTCCTTGGTAATATTATAGCAGTATTGCATGGATAATATTTGATAGTGTGAGATCTTTTGTTAGGAGTTGATTTCCTATGATTTGGACTTTGGAGGCGACTTTGTGTCATTGGAGATTTTAGCCCAGGGTTTGGTTGGTCAGTTTTTAGGTAAATTTTTTTTTTGTTAGGTTCTCCTTTTATGTATTTATTTCCCTGTTGTCCAGGTCTTTTTGGCTGAGATTTTGATTTTTTTGGCTGAATTAATGAGTTTGGCTTAAGTTTGGTTTGAGCATTTCTTTGATTAATTGAAAGAGATTTGGATTGAGCTAGTTCAGGGCGAATATAAACACCTGAATTTGTTTTAGATTTTTTGGTGAAATTTAGTGAAGATTTTCCTGGATGAGATTTAACAGATCTAGAACTTGTTTTAGGAGGTACATTCACATGCGTTTGGGGACAAAGACTACCTTGTCGGACAGGGAAAATTTGACAAGGATTCATCTTCTTAGATCTCTTAGAAGCAATAGCATTTAAACGAGTTGGGGAGACTGCAGATCTTTGTTGACTAAATAGATTTGATTCAAGTTGTTTCTGACCAGTTTTAACTGAAGAAGGTACACGCTGAAGTGAAGCTGGTCCTTGAGAAGATAGATTTGGTAATGGTCTGTTCTTTGGCTTATTTCTCTCTTGTGTCCCACCTGACTATGGAAAAGAAAGATGAAAAACATTAAGCACATATAAGATGACAAGTACTGCCTTCAGACTCAAGTAAGAGGGACCCCTGATCTGGGTCCTGTGGTTTAAAGGGCCTTACTTTGGCCCTCAAGTGGCCATGGGGGCAAGATGAAGAGGAAGGAATCACCAGGAGGTTTTGTTCCCCTCTCCTCCAGTTCACTTCCAGAAACACAAAATCCTTTTCCTGGGTCCATCCTACTTAGTTGACCATGCTGCTAGCATGCACATGCATCCCTAGGCCTGAAGGGAAATTGAGGAGGATGTTTGGGCTGGAGTATCCACATCTGTGTTCATGTGTCCTCTCCCAGTGTTGGGGTGGTGGTGAGGGAAGGAGGAAGAGCCAGGGGTGGGAGGAGAGGAAGGTGGGCTGTAGGCTGGGGCCAGGACCTTGCTCATTATTACTCTGCCACCTTCTGACAAAGAATTCATGAGTCTAAGAATCTTAAATGGACTTTTTTTTTGCTGCTTTATACTTTTCTCTTTTTCTCTAATTTTCTACAGCATACTTGTATTTTTCATCATTAAGAAAAATGCAAAGAGTATGTTGATGCTCTTTGGGAGATTGAGCTGTGTATATATGAACCCAAAATATGGTAGCCTTTCTGTTGGATAGAAAATATAGCATTTACCAAGGAGATGGACTCAGATGTAACTCAGTTGGCCAAGGCTGTGAGAAATGAGCTCCCTGATCTATTTCAATTTCTAAATATCTTTGTGCTATTATTTATCCAATATTCTTTGCCCTGAGGATTTGGCTTTGTTTATGATCCTTTCTATGTTCTACATTTTTCTATCTCCTTCTATCAACAGTTGTATTCCCTCAACTTACTGGGTTTGCTCTAAGAGAGTATATTTTCTTTGAATAATTAGGTATTGGCTAAAGGTCACAGCTCAATTTTATTAATAGATGCTCAGTTAACCACTAAAATAAACTGAACAGAAATGGAAGGTAGTCATTTGATGCTTTCTGATATTTAAAAAAAGAGAGAGAAAAGGAAGGTAGGCCCAAAAGCAAACTGTCTTTTTCATCATATTTCTTGCAATAGTCCTAGATAACAAGATCTACTTTTTCCACGCATTTTAGTCTCACAGTAAATTTTAACTCATATTTTTCTTCAGCCTACTTTTAGTTCATGATGTAAATCTGCCAATCCATCCTCCTCAATGACTTTCAAAGCATCTTAACTTTTCTATATTCCATACTTCTTAGCAAATATTGGCTAAGGGATTAATAATTTGTTGAGAGAAAGACTCAATATTCACTATCATAGTGTTTATTAAGGTCCCTATCCCTCCATTTACTGCTGCCATCAGTCATTCCCCATTCCCGTTGATTTTTCTTATAATTGCTAATATATTGTTTTAAAGATACTCTCTTTTCATTATAAAATTCCCTGCATGAATTATAAGAGTATTTCCTATACAGTAGAATTATCAGTTCTAGTCTTTTATCCTAATATTTTTGGCTCTTTTATGGTTGTACTTACATGCAGAGTATAAGACACCTTCTTTCATTAACATTACTATCCCTATGTAGTAAGATATTTATGTAATAATGAAGTTCTTAAGGATGTTGACAGTTTTAAAGACAACATATACAATATTAAAAAGGGGACTAGGCCAAAAGCTATATGGAGGTAGGGGTAAAATCTGTCTGGTTCCACACTCAGTTTCTGGAACCTACATTGTAGCACTCAATAAAAATTCATTGAATCAAATTTAATATCTGATCTACTTAAACTTAGCTTTATCCTAATCTTTGTAGTCCATTCTTTGGAAGCCCTGACAAATGATCTAAGTTAGTTGTATATATTCCTAGGTTTTTCCTGCCCCTCAATCCCCATCACCTCTCCTCACCCCATCTTCCCCTGGCTCACTTTTTATGTTTACAAATGTTTAACATTCCCAGTGTTTCTCAAAATATATATATATTTTTTAATTTATTTTTTAAATTTCAGAATATCATGGGGGTACAACACTTTGGCCATACACATTGTCCCTGTTCTGCCCGTGTCAGAGCCACAATCGTGGTCATCCCCCAAACTGTGCTCCCTGCATCCATTCAGTGAGAGTTTTTCCCATCCCTTCCACCACCCTCCCGCCCGCCCGCCCCCTGATGAATGTTATTGCCCTGTGTGATGTAAGTGTTCATCAGTTAGTACCAGTTTGATGGTGAGTACCAGTGATGCTTGTTTTTCCAATCCTGTGACACTTTGCTTTGAAGAATGGGTTCTAGCTCCAACCAGGATAATACCAGATGTGTTAATTCACTGTTGTTCCTTATTGCTGAGTAATACTCCATGGTATACATATACCACATTTTATTGATCCACTCGTGTATTGATGGGCACCTGGGTTGTTTCCACAACTTTGCAATTGTGAATTGTGCTGCTATGAACATTCGAGAGCAGATGTCTTTATTATAAAATGTCTTTTTTTCTTTTGGATAAATACCCAGTAGTGGATTGCTGGGTCAAATGGTAATTCTACTTTTAATTCTTTGAGGTATCTCCATATTCTTTTCCATAGAGGTTGTACTAATTTGCAGTCCCACCATCAGTGTATGAGTGTTCCTATCTGTCCACATCCCCGCCAACATTTGTTATTTGGGGATTTTTTGATATGAGCCAATCTCACTGGAGTTAAGTGATATCTCATGGTGGTTTTGATTTGCATTTCCCTGATGATTAGAGAAGTTGAGCACTTTTTTATATGTTTGCTGGCCATTATTCTGTCTTCTTTGGAAAAGTTTCTGTTCATGTCCTTTGCCCATTTTTTAATAGGGTTGTTTGATTTTTTCTTGTTGATTTTCCTAAGTTCTGTATAGATTCTGGTGATCAGCCCTTTATCAGAGGTATAGCATGCAAATATTTTCTCCCATTCTGTAGGTTGTCTGTTCACCCTAGTGATAGTTTCCTTGGCTGTGCAGAAGCTTTTCAATTTGATCAGGTCCCATGTATTTATTTTTGTTGCTGCTGTGATTGCTTTGGGGGACTTCTTCATAAATTCTTTGCCTAGGCCAATGTCCATAAGAGTTTTTCCAATGTTTTCTTTGAGAATTCTTATGGTTTCATGTCTTAAGTTTAGATCTGTTATCCATTGTGAATTGATTTTTGTGAGAGGTGAGAGGTGTGGGTCCACTTTCAGTCTTCTACATATGGCCATCCAGTTTTCCCAGCACCATTTGTTGAATAGGGAATCTTTTCCCCAGTGTACGTTTTTCTGGAATTTGTCAAAGATCAGGTGACTGTATGAGGTTGGTTTTATATTTGGGTTCTCAGTCCTGTTCCATTGGTTTACGTGTCTGTTCTTGTGCCAATACCATGCAGTTTTGGTTACTACAGCCTTGTAGTATAGTTTGAAGTCTGGTAGACAGATGCCTCCTAATTTGTTCTTTTTGCTTAAGATTGCTTTGGCTAGACGGGGTCTTCTCTGGTTCCACACAGAGCGTAGAATTATTTTTTCTAGATCAGCAAAAAATGATGTTGGTATTTTGATAGGGATTGCATTGATTCTGTAAATTAATTTAGGTAGCAAAGCCATTTTTACTATGTTGACTCTGCCTATGCAAGAGCATGGTAGGGCTTTCCATCTATTTACATCCTCTGCAATTTCTTTTCTCAGTGTTTCATAATTCTCTCTATATAGGTCTTTGACCTCCTTAGTTAGATATGTTCCTAAATATTTAATTTTCTTTGTTGCTATTGTGAAAGGTATTGCATCTTTAATTTGTTTCTCGGCTTGATTGTTATTAGCATATATGAAGGCTATGGATTTGTGTGTATTAATTTTGTATCCTGAGACTTTGTTGAATTCATTTATCAATTCCAGTAATCTCTTGGGTGAATCTTTGGGGTTTTCTATGTATAATAGCATATCGTCTGCGAATAGTGAAAGTTTGACCTCTTCTGCCCCCATCTGGACGCCCCTAATTCCTCTGTCTTGTCTAATTGCTGTGGCCAGGACTTCCAGCACTATGTTGAAAAGAAGTGGAGATAGTGGGCACCCTTGTCTGGTGCCAGTTTTAAGGGGGAATGCCTTCAATTTTTCCCCATTCAGTATGATATTGGCTGTGGGTTTATCGTATATGGCTTTAATAGTTTCTAGGAATGAGCCATCTATGCCTATATTGTGAAGAGTTCTTATCATAAAAGGATGCTGGATTTTGTCAAAAGCCTTTTCTGCATCTATTGAAAGGATCATATAATCTTTGTTCTTGCTTTTATTTATATGGTGAATTACATTTATAGATTTGCATATTTTGAACCATCCCTGCATCTCGGGAATAAAGCCCACCTGATCGTGATGGATTATTTTTTTGATGTACATTTGAATTCGGTTTGCAAGGATTTTATTGAGAATTTTTGCACCTATATTCACAAGGGATATTGGTCTGTAGTTTTCTTTTTTGGTTGTGTCCTTTCCTGGCTTTGGTATCAAGGGGATATTGGCTTCGTAGAATGAGTTTGGGAGGATTCCATCCTTCTGGATATTTTCAAATAATTTCTGCAGTATAGGCACCAGTTCTTCTTTGTAGGCTTGGTAGAATTCAGGTGTGAACCCATCTGGTCCGGGACTTTTTTTTGTGGGTAGATTTTAAATTACTGCTTCAATTTCGGTGCTTGATATTGGTCTGTTTAGAAATTCTGTTTCTTCCTGGTTGAGCCTAGGGGGGTAGTGTGTTTCTAAGAATTTGTCCATTTCCTCCACGTTTTCGTGTTTGTGGGCATAGAGATTTTTGTAGTATTTGAAGATGATGTTTTGTATTTCCATGGTATCAGTTGTGACTTCTCCTTTTTCATTTCTAATTCAGCTTATTAGAGTCCTTTCCTTTCTGCTTCTGGTCAACCTGGCAAGTGGCCTGTCTATTTTGTTTATCTTTTCAAAGAACCAACTTTTCATTTCATTGATCTTCTGTATTGTTCTTTTGTTCTCGATTTCATTTAATTCTGCTCTGATTTTGGTTATTTCTTTTCTTCTGCTGGCTTTAGAATTGCTTTGCTCTTCCTTTTCCATTTCCTTAAGATGATTCGTGAGTTTACTGATTTGTGACTTTTCTGTCTTTTGGATGTGGGAATTTAGGGTGATAAGTTTTCCTCTCAGGACTGCTTTTGCTGTATCCCACAGATTTTGATAATTTGTGTCCCCATTATCGTTTAGTTTGAAGAATCTTTTGATTTCAATTTGAATCTCCTCCTTGACCCAATAATCTTTCAGCAATAGATTGTTTAGTTTCCAAGTTTTTGGAGGAAGATGTGAGTTTCTGTTGGAATTGATTTCTAATTTTATTCCACTGTGGTCTGAAAAGATACATGGTATGATTTCTATTTTTTTGAATTTATTTAGATCTGTTTTGTGGCCTAGGATGTGGTCGATTTTAGAGAAAGTTCCATGAGCTGATGAGAAGAATGTATATTCAGTGTTATTTGGGTGGAGTGTTCTGTAGATATCTGTTAGGCCCAAATGTTCTATAGTCCTGTTTAGGTCTTTTATTTCTCTATTTGTTTTTTGTTTGGAGGATCCGTCCAGTTCTGTCAGTGGGGTGTTGAAGTCCCCTGCTATTATGGCATTGCTGCTTATTATGTTGTCTAGATCTAGCAGTATTTGCTTTATGTACCTGGGTGCTCCTGTGTTGGGTGCATAAATGTTTAGGATTGTTAAATCCTCTTGTGAGATTTTTCCCTTCACCACTATATAGTGTCCATTTTTGTCCTTCTTTACTTTTATTGCTTTAAAGTTTATGTCATCTGAAATGAGGATGGCTACTCGAGATTTCTTTTGGTTTCCATTAGCCTGGAAAATTGTATTCCATCCTTTCACCTTGAGTCTGAATGCGTCTTTGTGTGTAAGGTGTGTTTCCTGAAGACAACAGATACTTGGTTTGTATTTTTTAATCCGTTCAGCCAGGCTATGTCTCTTCAATGGGCAGTTCAAGCCATTTACATTTATTGAGAGAATTGATATTTGGGGTAAATTTCTGATTATTCTATTGGGTGGTATCTTTTGTTTTACCTCTTGCGTCATTGTGGAATCTGGTTTCTGGGGTTTTAGCTTTTGCATAGTTTTACATAGGTGGGTGTCTGTTGCTCTGTTTAGTGTATAATGCAGGTCTAAGCATTTCTTGCAAGGCCGGTCTGGATTTCGCAAATTCTATCAGTGATTGCTTATCTGGAAACGTCTTTATTTCTCCCTCATATAAGAAGCTTAGTTTGGCAGGATACAGAATTCTGGGTTGATGTTTATTTTGTTTTAGGAGATTGATGATGTCTCTCCATTCCCTTCTGGCTCGTAAGGCTTCAGCTGAGAAATCTGCAGTTAATCTGATCGGTTTCCCTTTGTAGGTTACCTGCTCTTTTTGTCTTACAGCTCTGAGGAGTGCCTCTTTTGTGTTTACTTTGTTCAGTCTAATAATTATATGGCATGGTGAATGCCTTTTCACGTTGACTCTCCCAGGAGTCCTGTGTGCTTCTTGTACTTGGATATCGAGATTTCTGGCTAAGCCATGGAAATTTTCCTCTATTATTCCTTCAAATAAATTTACCAGCCCATGCGAATTTTCTTCCTCTCCCTCAGGGGTACCTATGATCCTTATGTTTGGCCTCTTTACATAATTCCACATTTCTTGTATGCTTTTTTCCTGCCTCTTGTTTTTGTGTTATTTCTCTTTGGCTGATTTATTTAGTGCATAGGAGTTGTCTTCTAGCTCTGAAATTCTTTCCTCTGCATGGTCCAGCCTATTCTTAAGGCTTTCCACTGTGTTTTGTAGATCCTTGAATGCTTCTTTCATTTCTAGGATTTCTATTTGATTTTTCCGTAAAATTTCTATTTCTTTGGAGAGTTTTTCATTCATTTCTTGCATTTTTCTCGTGGTTTCTTTGTGCTGGGATTCAATTTTCTCTTGAATTTCATTGAGCTTTCTTACAATCCATAAACGAAATTCCTCTTCTGTCATTCTACCCATTTCATTTGGGTTGGTATCCATTGTTAAGGAACTGATGATTTCTTTTGGGGGTGACTTTTCACTCTGATTTTTCATGTTTCCTGAGTTCTTTCGCTGTTTTTTTCTCATCTGGCCTCTCGGTCGAGAGCTGGGGGTGTTAGAGCTAGTTTATGGCCCTGTCACCAGGCCCACAATTATTGTTCCTTGGCAAAGCCAGGGAGAGAAGTAGTGGCCTGTATTGCCTTAGTTGTATTTTAGCAAGTTTGGTGGATCTTGAGTTAACTCTGACCTGTGCTCTTCTGCTCTTCCCAGTGGAGTGTGGTGAGAATGACCTCCCAGCTTGGGCTCTAAGCTAATGAATTGTACTTGAGGATATGAGTCCTCCACTCCCTATCAGCTAGGTATTCTGTTATGTCCGTGGCAGACTCTGATCCCCCAGTTGGGGTATGCGAAAGCCCCATGCTTTGGGAGGGGCCTTGTAGCTCCTAGGGGTTACTTTGACCCTGCTCCTCCTGAGGTGCAGGTAGAAACACAATTTATTTTGGCTGCAGTGTGAGAGCTGAGTTGGGAAAATTCTACACAGTTCAGAGGTTGCTCATCTAGCCACGTGTGTCTGCCCTTCTGATGTGTGTCTCTGCATGATACTGGTTGATAGGAGGATTTCCAATTGTGCACCCGTTTTCCACCACTAGACCCCAAGGCGAGGCGGGTGGTTGTCTCTATCCCCAGCAGTCTCCACCGGCGGATGTTCCCACGGGGAGGGGGGAGTAGTGGCCGCTGGAAGCGCCCTTGGATGGCGCGAAATTCCCTATTGAAGTGGGCAGGATTATGGGTAGCTGCTCTGGTTCAGCCTGTGGCTCTTGAGGTATTTGGTTGTCATGGGAACCAGCAGTTATATCAAATGAGTCACTATAGCCAGCAACCTTCAAAATGAGCGATCTCTGGGGTACAGGAGGGCTGGGACCTGAAGGGCGGGCACTAGGACCAGCACGTAGTGGACTTGTCAGAGGCCAGAGCCAGGGTAGCGGAACCAGACGGACGAGCTGCAAACTGTTTCCAATACCCAAAGCTCCCGCCGCTACAGTTCCGGGATCTCGTCCCACCTGGAACCCACGGATGCAGCTGTCCCTGGCCACCACAGGCAAAGCCTGTCTCGCCCCAGCAGAAGAGCCCCGGGCCGGGGCGGGGCGGAGCTAGAGACGCGGCTCACAGCTACGGCGGGCGGCTGTAAAGATGGCGGCCGCCGCCAGCCTGGCGCACAGCAGGGCTCCGATCGCGCCGGGAGCGCAGTTTTTCTCCGCCGGGCCGCAGCGGCAGTTGCCAGCAGCCTCTAAGGGCGTGTCCCGCTCTCCGTTAAACTCCTCGGCCCAGTCCCACTGACTTCTAGTGGCGCAGTGCCAGCCTGCGGGTTCCCGCGCACTGTCCCGGGAAGCTGAATCTCCGCCCAGCGTGATCCCCAGCCCGGCGCGGTGTCTGTACACGGCAGCTGAGGGTTGTGTTTGGCTTTCGTGATTACTCCAACTCCACAGCGTCTGTTGTCTTGTGCAACCGCCCTGCCCCAACTCTGGGATTGTCCCTGACTGAGTGGATTGGAAGGCGCGTAACCGCTTAGGGGGCAGGTCGCTCTGCACCGACCTGGGGCGTCCTTCCTGCGCTCTGGGCTCTATTGTGCTCCCTGCGCCCTCCGATCTTTGTGAAAATTTTGTACCTGTTTTCTTGGGCTGGGCGTTCGGTGTTGTTTGTCTGTAATTCGCAATGCTGTTTTCGGAGTGAGCGGTCCGTGCTCGCAGGCAGCCGCTGGCGTTCTTCACCTCCTTCCCTGGGAGCGGTGCGGTGGGAGGACCCTATCACACTGCCATTTTTTTTCACCCCTCTCACAGTATATTTTGAAGGAAGATTTCTTTTTCTTATGAGACACGTGCCATTAATTTTTCTTCATTCCCCACTTCTCTTTCCCTCTCTTTTTCCTTTATTTTGTTTTTGTTCTTGCCATCTCCCCGCCCCCATCTTCTATTTTTTTAGGTGAATTATCATTTTCTTAATTTTATTTTTAATGATACATAATAGATGTACATATTTTCAGGGTCCATGTGATAATTTAATACATTCTCATAATTTGTAAAGATCAAAGCAGTGTAATTGGGATATCCATCACCTTAAATATTTGCCTTTTCTTTATGCTATAAACATTCAAATGATTCTCTTCTAGCTATCTTGAAATATACAATAGATTATTGTAAACTACATCACCCTACTGATCTATCAAACACTAGATCTTTTTTCTTCTTCTCCCTCCATTTTTATGTCCTCACTTTGTCACATATGTATTGGTGCCAACAGTGTCCTGGGCAGAGTGTTAGATGCTGGGGGATTCCAAGATGTACAAGATGGATGCGGTGCACATGTTCATGATCTAGCATTGATAATGAGAAATGTTATACTATATTCCTCCATTGGAGAGTGAAATTAGTATGGTATTTTAAAGATACTGAGAAATCCTGCAGCTTAATCAAAATCCCAAACAAAAAAAATCCATTTAACTTTTTCTAACTTATAATTTTTAAAGTTGTTTGACTCCAGGGACTTTTAAAAATTAACAGTTATGATGTAATATAATATAGGCATAATAGTTTTTGGAGCATGCATCAGAAAAACTAGAGGAAACAATATAAACCCACATTGATTTTTTTTTTTTTTGCAGAGCCTGTGTTGAATATTATTTTAAATTACTAACACTTAAGTCTTTCCATACATGTACACTTCTTAGGTCTTTCATGTTTGAAATGACATATATGGTGACTTCTTTTCATATATGTTAAGACGAACAGATAGTAATAACAAATACTGATGATATCTTGGATCTAAAAGAAATAATTTTCTGACTTACCAAAATAGAGTTTCTAGCCATAGTTTTGTTGTAAAAGTAAACTGTTTTTTAACTTAAATATGACATTAAATCTTTTCAAAAATTTCTAAAATAGGTGAAATTTAACTGCATTTCTAAAATGCTTAAAGATATTAGAATATATTCATTTTTCACTAAATTCTAGTGAATCATCAATTACTAAGTGGGATTAATAAAAATATATTTCATTTGTATATTGCTTTCTAATTTTCACTCCTATTTATAAACATAGTTTTATTTGATTGAAATAACAAATGTAGAATTGCTGGAATTGAGACAAGAAATCGTTTTGTGATAGAGCCATGGTGATTATTGATGGGAAGTGTGAACAGAACAATAATAGGATATTTCAAGATAAATACTCTATTATTATAAATAAATTTATAAACATATAAGTGCTTGTGTATGTTTGTTTAGAAATATAATGCTCAATCTTACAAGGTATGATGGACTAAATTATATTGCCTCCATTCACATGTAATCTCCCTACTGCCATTTTGTCCTCTATGATCTAAGCTCCACATAGGACACAGTGATTTTAAAATCAAAAGTCAGGCATCAGATCCCCTGCTTAAACTTCCCAGTGCGTTCCCATTGACCTCAGAATGAAATCCCAACTTCTTATTACCACTTGGAAGGCACCACAGGAGCTGGCCCCCACCTTACTCTTCCTCACAATCACTTACTTCCAGACACTGACCTACCTTCTGTTTCTTGATTATGTTTCTTGTTCCCTCTTTGGTGGACCTTTGTCTAGAAATCTCTGCTCCAATATCATTGCTTCTTTTTTTTCCTTGTTCTTCATCTTAAGTGACACCTTTCTGGAAAGGCTTTTTGAAACACACAATCTAAACTAACATTTTTACTTCCTATCATTTCACCCTATTTTAGTTCCCGTAGTTTATTTTTATCATTATCTAAAATGATCTTTCTTTTGTTTCTTGTTTATGATTTACCTCCACTTTCAAGAAAGTAGGCTCTGTGTGAGCAGTCAGTGACTTTGTCTTCTTTGTTCTACACTGTATCTCTAGTTCTTTGAACAGTGCCTGGCACATAGCTTGACTTTGATAAATGTATGTTGAATGCATGTGTAAATTGTTTACCTTATATTAGCATCACTTAGTTTAACCTGGAACTGGTTCATTAATTTTTATTGGAAAAAATAATTTAGATTTCCTATACAGTCTGGACTTTTAGAGTATCATTTTGATCTTAAAAACTTCATTTCCTTAATCCACTCATAAATTGATGGGTACTTAGGTTGATTCCATATGTTTGCGATTGTGAATTGTGCTGCAATAAACAGTTGAGTGCAGGTGTCTTTTTGATAAAATGACTTCTTTTCCTTTGGGCAGATACCCAGTAGTGGGATTGCTGGGTTGAATGGAGATTATCCTAAGCGAAGTATCTCAGGAATGGAAAAAAACACCACATGTACTCTGTAATAATTGGGAGCTAATTGATGGGCACACACGGGCACAGAGATGTAAAGGTCATAGGAAATCAAGAAGTGGGGGAGGAGGAAAGGGGTAAAACCCTACCTATAGGGTACAATGAACACGATTCAGGGGATAAGCACACTAAAAGCTCCCACTTAAGCATCATAAAAGGTATCCATGTAACAAAAACATTTGTACCCCCTTAATATTTTAAAATAAAAAACCCCAAAACCTTAAAAAAACAAAAACAAAAACAAAAAACCTTTATTTTCTGAAGTCTTAACTTTTCTATTTCAGGACTAGTATTTTCTAGGGATTAACAAACTAACAAACATAAACAGTCTGTAAGAATTTGAGCTTTCTTTATGATAGTTGATAATTTTTGTGTTTCAAAAAAGTGAAAGAAGAGAAAGAAAAAAATAAATGCAGTTTCTTACAACACATTGTCTGGACTTGTGATTGGGGATGGTGATCAATCCCCTGTGGCTACCCATTCAGAGGTTCCTTATGACATGTGAGATAGTGAGTCTTTCCAGTATACTGAGCAATTACTTAGAGCTTGAGTAGCTTGCAGATGGAAGGGACAATATTCTTCTACATTCCACATGATTTTTAAAAATAATCAAGCCTGGACAGGCATTATTTGTTATGTTCTTTCTTTGATTATTACTAGTATGCAAAGTTAGCTCTTTATGTATAGCATGTGGATATCTTTTCAAGATCTTCTGAAATCCTATTTTCTTTGTGAATCTTTCTAGGATTTAGTGAGGGTAGAGGATAGATACCTAAAAGCAACTACCATAAATTCCATCTTTATTTTCCATCCTGAGACCTTTATACTAAGAAACACTAGATTATATGAAGTAGAGATGAATATTCATAAGAAGTTATATTTTTATGACCTTTTTAGATATGTAAAATGCCATACACACAAACATAGATAGGGTACCAATAGTAAAAAATGTAAAATATAGTGGTAAGAAAATTTAACACCTAAATGTTAAGTCTGAGAATTAGTCCAACTAATTATTTTTAATTTACAATTAAATATACAGGCAGATTAATTGAGCTCATGAGTACTTACCGAGAAGCAGGTCATAAAAGCCAACAGGCTCAGGGTCAGGTAAAGTGTCCTCATTGCTTCTAGCTGCTGTTTGAAAGTAAGCACAAGAAATGTCCATTTTAGTTGTAATAAAAGATCCTCCCTATTTGTCACAGAATAATGATAGCTTTGTAGAACAGTTTAAAAGAGTAATTGCCATGAGATGTGGTTATTGGAATTGTAGAGGCATGTGCTATTCATTGAAATATATGAAATATAGAAGATATTTAGATTATTTTTAATGCTAGGAAATATGATTATGATACTATATATTTATAGTAGGATTAATACTACCGAATTTTTGGTAAACTGGCTGTTAGTGATTAAAAATTTCTAAAATATGCTGTGACTATTAATGGAAAATATATAGTTAAATCACATGAGATTTAATAAATATCTATTGTGTTACATGTTCAAATGTATTCATTTATTGCAGTTAAGAATCAAATAAAAATGATTCATGTACATTTTCTGAGAGTTGGCTGGTCTAAATCTCTATCTCTAATAGAGAGTTGGTATAATTAAAGAGTTGGTATAATTAAAAGATTTCTCATTGAATTAAGAATCTTAGCAACATAGATTGATATCACTGGAAAGAATTTAGGAAATGATCTCACTTCTCTATCCAGGATAAGGGCATCTCCAAGTGCTCTAACTATTTCACAAAAAGAGTCACCATTTATCAGACTTATTCCTGTGCAAGTCTGTGCTTTCTATAAATACCTTCATTTACTCATGATGAGTTACAAATGAGGCTGGTATTATTATCTTCACAATATATAGGGAAATGGTTTAATTTCCTTATCCAAAGCCACAAATGTACAAAGTGAATGAATAAGTATTTGAATCCAGGACTATCCAACTCTAAATTCTGTGGCTTAATTCAGATATAGTGGTAAATTAGGAAAAGTATTTTTCCAAACTTTCCATAATACAAAGAAGATCGATTGTAAAACCTTTTCCTCATGTGTTCTTGGTTTCATTGCTTCTAAGACCTTATGTAGGGCAAGGCTTTTTTTCCCACTGGAGGTTAAAAATTTTGCTGGTATTTTCTTCTTATTCTCAGCCACAATGTAGGTAAACTAGATATAACAATTATGTTCTGAAAAGGAGCACACAGCTCTACGTACAGTCATTTATATGAGGGCTAATGTCTAGTTAGACAGCAAATTTCACTATTGTTAAAATAGAAGAGTGCAGTAGATGAGGGCAAAGAGAAATCAAGACATGGCAAATTAGGTAGGTTGTGGATTTCACTAATCCAGGAAGTCCCATGAAATCTCATGAAAAATTTTTTTGTCATACTATTAAATATTTTCAAGGTTAGAAAAATAAAATTACATCACTAACCACATTTTTATCTAAAAGAGCATTTAGAAATGTTTTTCTATTCAGTGAACTTTTACATTAATCACTAGAAATACAATGTTTAAGAAAATAACCTTGAATTTCTATTCAAAAGTTTTAATTTGTGAATTCCTAAGTACATACCCTTGAAGGAATCCTTTCTGCACGTCTGGTCAAACTACCTGTCCGCTGAATTCTTGTCAGTTACTGTGTCTAGGCATTTTGATAGCTAAGAAACAACTTAAAATCTAATGCGGCAAATAAGAAGGATCAGTGAAAGAATGTTTCTTACAGCCTTTGTACTCGATTCTTTTAGAAATAGGAAATACTGTAATTGAATAAAAGGTCATGTCTGGATTGAGGGTTCTATACCAAGAATGATTAGTTGTTTGTTCAGCTGACAGTTGTCCTTTGTACCTTGATTTCTTCCTGAGAAACAGTGGGTTGTGTCTTAATATGCATATTTTCCTGTGAGTAAGTTATGTGCTCTGGATAGAAGTATCTGTGTCAATTATTTTGGGGCCATGGTGGAATCTACTATTAATCAATAAAAAACAGAATAGATAAAAATGTCTCTATGCATACAAACTAAATTATATATTACTAAATATATTTAAGACTATAAAAGAATTAGTAAAGGAAATTATTAAAACATAGCTGAATGACAATGAAACACATAAAGTCAGTATTTATGGGACAAGGGTCAGTCTAATCTCTAGCTTTTCACTATCTATGAGGGAAGAATAAAGATTATAAACAAATGAGCTAAACTTTTAGTATCTCTAAGAACCGGGCAAAAACAACAAAACATGTCAAGAGAAAAAAGAAGGAAGGAAATATAAGGGCAGAAATAAATGAAATGGAGAAAAAGCAATAACAAAAACAATAGGAAAACATTTTGCAATATAAAAACTTGCTCTTTGGAAACATTAATAACATATTAATTCTGGAAAGAATGACTAGAAAAAATGATATAAATATACAATAATAAATAAAAAGGGGAAATAACCATAATTAATAATAGGTGAGAATATTATGAACCATGACATGTTAATATTTTTGAAAGCCTAGACAAAATGGATATATTCCTGAAAAACTATGAAACTCCTACATTGGCATACATTGCTGTTTAACATAATACTAGAAGACTTGTCCAATACTATGAGAAAAGAAAAGTGTGGAAGAGTTATAAGAATTGGAAGAAAGAAATAAAACTCTTATTATTAGCAAATACAAAATCATTTACATAAAATGCCCAACAAAATTAACAAACTATTAGGACAAATAAGGGAATTCAGTATAGTTCTTAGAAGCAAAATCAACTGACAAAATAGATAAAATTTCTCCACATCAGTAATAGTGAACCAAAAGAGAGAAGATAAAAATCAGACACCATTTTTCCAAACAGAAAATAAAAAACAAACAAAAAACCAACTGTAAATAATCTTGGAATTAATTATACTAGAAATACATAATATCATCACAGGAAAGACATTTAAAACTCTGCTAAAGAACTAAAGGAGGATCTGGATAAGTAGAGAAGTGGTTCACATCCAAGGATGAAATGAGCTAACACTATATAGGTGTCATTCCTTCTCAAATAATCTATACATTCAATGCAAAAAATAATGAAAATTCTATGTGATTTTTGAGCAACTTGACAAATTTGTTCTCAAATCTGCATTAAAAAAAGATTTATGGATAGCTAAGTCAACACTGAAAAAGAAGGGATGACTTTACCTATCAGATATTTAGACCTGCAACAAGACTATTGTAACAATTTTGGAGAGTATGGCACTGACCAATGGAACGGAATGGAGAGATCTATGATAAAAGTGGCACCAAAATCAATAGGGTAAAGGATGTACTGTTTAGTATATGATGTTGGAGAAGTAGCTCAGAAGGAAAAAACATTAAAACGGAATCCCTCTTTATATTCCAGATGGATTAAAGAATGAAAATTGAAAGGTAAACAAAGGAATGGACAAATATGTTGACTTTTCCCCTTTGAACATTTGCTTGTGTTAGCCCTCTGATTGACATTTGTGGCATGGATTTATTTTTTCATTTTTCTGTTCTGTAAGGTGAATTAAATTATTACAGAATTTGCAACCTAGGAGTAGGGAAGGATTTCTTTATACATACACAAATTGAAAAAACCACAGGGGAAGACATTGATAATTTAAAGATACCAACATTATAGATTTGTAAGGATACCATAAATTAGTAGTTATCAAACTTTTGGTCTCAGGACCGCTTATACTCTTAAAATTTATTGAAGAATCCAAGGAGCTTTTGTTTATGCAGGTTATATCTATTGGTAATATTTACTGTATTAGATATTAAAACTGAGACATAAATATTCATTATTAATTCATTAAAAATAATGAACTCATTACATGTTTATATAAACAACACAACTTATTAAAACAACTATATTTTCTAATGAAATGAGAAGAGTAGCATGGTTTTACATCTTTGCATTTCTTTTAGTAGAATACAGTTGGATTTTAATATTTGTTTCTACATTCTATTATGCTATGTTGTTTTGGTTAAAGCATATGAAGAAAATCCAGCCTCACTCTGATATATAGTTGGAAAAAACAGAAGTCTTTTAATTGCTCTTACAGATGACTGTGGATTTTCTTCTTTGATACTAATAGAAAATGCAAGGAGTGGTAGTTTTTTAAAGATTAGTTGCAAAGTGGAATCTGAAACCATATTAACAAAGTCTTCTTACTCTGTTACATTGAAATCTTTTGGTTATTTTTGCACTTTGAATGCCTCTTCTACCCATGCAAGATTTTGTAACATTATGCATTGGTCATATGAAAACTGTTGGATCACTGAGCTAAACAGATTTCCCAAATATTCACACATCAAAAAAGCTTCATTTTTTTAGTATCACCACCTCTTTCACCAGAAAACTCTTCAAGTATTGGGAGGCTGTTAGGTTCATGGAGGCAGAAAGAAATTTTTTAAAATTCTAATTTTCACTTGAAAGCTTAAATTGTATTATTGGCTACAAATCCTGTAAGTTGCTTTCTTTGAAATGACAAGCTCAATTTATGAAAAAATGTATAATTTCCAAGTCTGAATAAGCGTAGTTTGTTAGACTATCAAGTAAAAATGCTGTTCCATGAAAAAACAGTTTGTTACACTCCTAACACAAAGCACATGTGCTTTTTCTTCAGATGAATGTTATACTTCACTATGCAGCAGAAGTGCTTTATTATTGCTTCCCACTTTATTATACAGGATATCATAAAACAAGAACTCAGGGTTGAGATTTAATAAAATTAATAATATTTACTGCTCCAGTAAGGATGTTCTTTAAGTGAAAGTGGCCTTTTTTATTTTCTGCAAGTGTGTGGTAGAGGACAATTTTAGTGGTACTGCCTTGATTAATGTTAAGGCACCAGCAGTTTTACCCACCATCAGTGCAATTGTCAACACAGAGAAAAAGGCAACTAGTGTCTTTGGACGATGATGAAAATAGTTTGACCTTGCAGATTCCCTGAAAGCATCTTGAGGACCCTCCACCCCCAGTAGTCTGCATACCACACTTTGAGAGCCACTGACATAGATGAACAGATGGATGAGAGACTGGGAGAAGATATTTGCATAGTTTAAAACCAGCCAAGGACTAATGTGCAATTCTTGCGTACAACAGGAAAAAGATACCAGTGGAGAAATGGACAAAGGGAATCAAAGGCAGCTCAGAGGAGAAAGTCAAATAATGAACTTATTCATAATCAGAGAAAAGCTAATTATTAATAAATCAATATGATATACTACCTTACATTCATAAGAATGATAAACTTTACAAAATTGGATGATGTTTGTTGTTTGTAGTGATGTGGGAAATAGCAAAATTTGTGTGCTCTGATGGGAGTTTTGATGGGTACAGCCAGTTTGGAGAAAAACCTGGAGAGTATAAATGTGCCAGGCACTGTTTAATGATAATGCCTCATTTAATACATAACAATCCTCCGACATAGGCACTATTAATATCCCTACTTTAAAATTGAGGAAACTGAGGCACAGAGCGGTTAAACAAATTTCCTGATGTTCTACATTTAATAAATGGAAGGTTTGGGATTTGAACCCAGTCTGTCCCTAGAGTCAGTGGTCTCAACCACTGCATTACATTTGATTTTAAAAAGAGTCTTCCAAGGTTCCTAGTCACAATTAATCTCTCCATCTCATACACACCCGTAGCATTCTGTTTTTATCCTTATTGTTGCAATTTTAACCATTTTCATATTATGGTAATTACAGCATGTACTTGTGTCTCCTACTGGGTTGAGGTAGTATTGCCATCTTTATGAACATTTAAATTATCCACAGTAAAAACTTGCTGAATAAATTCCTTTTATATTTTATTTTGCAGGAGACTTTGTAAATTCTACAAAATGACAAAGTATAACTTCTTTGCATTTTTGTTAAAACAAATTTTACCTATTTTGAATTAAAAATGTGGAGAAATCCTTGAAATACATGTTTTTATAACTTACTAATTGAATAATATTTATTGTTATACTACAAGAATTTTCTCCTTCAGTGTAAGTCTCCCCTCTTCCTCATGTGTTACCCCTGGCAATATATGGCTACCCATCCTTCAGTACCAGTGTTCTCAAATACTGCTCTATTATTAAGTGTGCCTGGACACTGCAAACCTTTTTGGTTGGTATCTCTCTTTTTCCCTTTGAATCTTTGCATTGATTACAGAGTACTAACAATTTAGTCCTATATAGTTTACATATAATATATAATTATATAAGTATATATAACATGCATTATATACAATTATTACATATTATATTTATATTATATAATGGTTATGTAATTATTACAGATATTATATATAACATGTAGCTATAATTATATATAGTTGTAATATATAATATTACAGTTATAATCATACTATGTAATATCACATAACTATATAGTATATATTATATAGAACTAAGTTATATATATATATAACTTACATACATTATATATATTTACATCACACACGTATGTGTTCTATCACTCGTCCTAAATTATAGTAGAACAGAATTTATGTATGCTGCTTTATGTGCTTCTTTTTAGAAGGCTCCATACTTTCCAGAGATCTGGACATAGCAGCTTTACCTTAAAAACTATTGCATTGTGAATCGGGGAAGTCTTTAAGTCTCTGTGCTAATCTGTATGGTTAGCAAGTGGTTATAAATCTGTATTTTTGCTGATATAAGTGTAATCCTTAACTATAGGATATTATTTAATTAGCTCAAATGTATATGCAATAAAAATAAGATCTTATATTGAATTGCTTACTGTGAGAGAGAGTGGAAATGTTCTG
Organism: Daubentonia madagascariensis; assembly: GCA_023783475.1. NCBI lineage: Eukaryota > Metazoa > Chordata > Mammalia > Primates > Daubentoniidae > Daubentonia > Daubentonia madagascariensis. The sequence goes on along the minus strand of JAKFHU010001268.1, from coordinate 963,428 downwards.
TAAAAATATGTGTCTTTTTTAATGAATGGTTGTCTGGGGATTAACAGTCTATAAAGTTGACATTGTCACTGTCTCAATATCTGGAAATGCTTGGATCATAGGAAGGTTAGAACAACAACTTGCAGTTTTCTGTACAAACAGAACATATGGGCTTTTCAGTTTTTTCCACTGCAGTTTTTCTTCTAGTTGTAGTTAAATTTTGAAAACATGTTATGGTTATTTGGAGAGAATGTGCATTCCTTCTTTTTTGACTACAACATTCTCTCTTTATATATTAATATATTGGCACACTTATTTATGTTCTTTAAATTCTATATTTCTTTACTTATTCTTTGTCTACTTGATTTGCTGATTTCCAAAAAAAAAAAGAAGTGCAATGCCGTCTCCCATTGTGATTGTGGGTATGACAATTTTTCTTGATATATCTAAGTGTTTGTTTCATAGATTTAAAAATTATGTTGTTTAGATATATAATATTTTATAACCTTAATGGATGACAACTTTATTAATATAAAATATTCATATTTAACCATTTAGTAATTTTAACTTGATTTCTATATGTTAGAAATTAATATTGTCTCATGTGCTTTCTTTTAATTCATGTTTGTCTGGCCTATCTTATTCCATCCATTTTTTTCAAACTTTATATGCTTCCTTGTTTTAGGAATGTGGCTTACAAATGACCTATGGCTAAATATTTGTAAGCAGGGGGATTGATATGAACAAAGGCACGGAGATAATAAAAATGAGTGTATACTTGGAGGCGTATTATTCTGGTGGGCTAAATACATGGTGCTTGAAAGAAATGGGTTATAGTTAAGGTTAGAACTAGGTCAAGATGAAGTGGAGGCGCTCTTTTTTGTCAAGTTAAGAAATTTTGGAATTTTCCTTTAAGTGGTGGGGAGTAATAGAGTGTTCCCAATTGAGTTGTAATCAGCTTTATATTTTATAGGCATTTTTATTATTGATTAGGAGGATAGATTTAAGGTGGGAGAGACTGCAGAAAGACAAGTTGGAGGACTATTGCAATGGAAAAGACAGGAAATTTGGAAGATCTGGTCTAGCAAGTAGCAGTGGGCATGAAGAGGAAAGGAAGTCTGTTTCTGAAGTAAAATTGGACCAGTAAGATCACACATACATCTTAAAGATTTGGGGAAGAGGGGAGGAATCATAGATAACTGGAATCACCTGTGTAGGACACTAGGTAAATTGCAAAACTGTTTAATTAGACAAGGACTTTGGGAGGAGCAGAAAGTTTATTTGACTGGGATGGACAAAGTGTGATTAAATGGAATCATATTTTGTGCCTGTGACATGGTCACAGAATTATTCAGCAGACAGTGGGATTACTGTTTTGAGCCTCATGAACAATGTATAGACTTAAAATACATATGTGGCAGTCAAAATCATATACTAGAAGTTGCTCTATTTTATAGATTTAAAATTTCAAATTATCCTGACTTCTTTAAACATATTTTTCTTGTTACTTACATCTAACTGATTCTGTTTTTTTCTTCTTCTAGTTATACACATTGACAAACAGAAAAGAATCAGTTCTGTTTTCCTGTGAAACTTCTTCTAGGGGAGTAGAATAAAACTTTGATGTTTTGAAGTATCTGAATCAAGTTTTTGGAGAAGAAACTCATATTTAAAAGTTAATAAACTGGAGATGGGGAAGGAGTAAATGAGAAATTAGTATTCAGTGGGTATAGTTTCAGTTTTGCTAGATGAAAAAGTTCTAGAGATCTGTTGCACAACAATGTGAATACACTTAATACTACTGAACTGTACAGCTAAAAATGGTTAAGATATAAATTTTGTGTTATGTGTTTTTTACCACATAAAAAATTAATAAACCTTCCTGAAGGGCTCATGATTTCTGGCTTCTGAAGAAGCTAATTAGGATTGAGCAGGATCCAGACGAAGCCAGTGCTGTCCTCAGAATAGGATTAATGGAATTTAGACTTGAAAGTGGCAGACTTGGGGGGTTGCCGTGGTGAGGTAACAGGTACCCCAACCTTTTCAAGCTGGGTCTTTGACAGGTAATGTTGGGATGGGTAGTGATATCTAGACTGTTCCACTCAGACTGGAAGTTTCTGTTTTGGATGGGGAACTTAACTTCCCTCTAAGGTGGCTGAGTATGGCATTGTGATTCCTCAGCTACCCATCTCCTGGATTTAGTTTATCTCAGGGAATGGCCCAGAATTGTAGGGGACATGACGGCTTCTTCTTGCATTGGTGCTGCTGGCTGGAGACACCAAATTTCTGACTACCTCCACACCCTACCCTCCTTTGCCTACCAGAGACACAAGCCATAGCAAGCGGGCCTAATCCTAAATCACTGTTTCTATGAAATTTCCTAATCCCTAGATCCAGGTATCTGCAGGAAAGAAATTTGCCATTGGCTATAAGCATCCCCAAAAGAACCCTGGGGAATTACCCTCACTCCAATAAAACAAGGATGGGCTTGGAATATAAATATAAAAAGTCTCTGAGTGACCCAAACAAACTCTTTGCTGCTTTTGCATGTAATCCCAAGGCTTCAGTAAGGGGGAGATATAATGAGCTGATTTTGTAAGAGAAAATCACTTAAAGATGGAGAGAATTATACTTTGTAGGAGGCTTCTCAACTTCCCTGTGTGAACAGTGAGGAAAGACAATGCAAGAGAAACTTCTGGCCTGTGGTGACTTAGTTTCAGATTCAATGCTATACAACTGAAGCAGGGGGTGGGCGGGGGAAGTAGATCACCAGAGGAATGAGAGACAGAAGGGGAGAATTCAGTAGCTGCCAGGAGTAGGAAATATTAGAGATATTGTGTGTGTGTGTGTGTGTGTGTGTGCATGCACATGTGTGCTTCTGTGTGTGTGTGTGTGAGAGAGAGAGAGAATAGCAATGTTTCCATAAAACTTTCTATGTGACATGTTATGTGAAAACTTTGTCTCTGACCTTCAGGAAAATGTTGGTTAAACATTGAGGTTTCAGAGGTGAACTAGGGTTTCTTTCAATGTGACCCCGGGATTTGTCCAAGGAAGGGTCAACTTTACTCACTGATCAGATACCTGTTGACTGGTCTGGGTCAGGCTAATGTTCTACCAGAAGAGTATATGCAATGTTTCAGAGGCCAAGAAAACTGAAAATGTCATGAAAATATAGTTAACAACTTAAGTACCGTATCTCATATTTATTTTTAATTTTTATTCTGCTTTTATGTTTTCAAGGTCCATCTGCATAAAAAGATTTTAACAGGCAACTCTGTATGTATTATTCTAATACAATCCAGGTTAAGAGTTGTCATGAGACTTTAATGTCTTGTGACTGCTCTTATGTTTGGGTAGTGTGGTGATGGCAGGGAATAGAAGTGGGTGTGCTGTTGGTACCTCCAGGTGAGGCAGAGAGAGCAACTATGGTGGGGTTTCAAGTCAATTTTACTGATACGAGAATTGCTACACCTACTTTCTTTTGGTTTCCATTTGCATGGAATATTTTTTCTATACCTTCACCTTGAGTCTGTATGAATCCTTGTGGGTTAGATGTGTTTCCTGGAAACAGAAGATACTTGGCTTGTGTGTTTTTTTTATCCACTTAGGCAGCCTATGTCTCTTGAGTGGGGAATTCAAACAATTCACATTGATTGATGGAATTGATATGTGAGGTGCTATTCTGTTCATCCTGTTGGGTATTTCCTTATTGCTTTGTTTTACCTCTTGTACTGTTTGTTGTTTTATATGAATTCTGAGCTTTGGCTCAGAGTCACACTGGCATGTGATTCCTGTGCTGATCCACATATAACACTGTTCTGAATATTTCCTGCAGGGCAGGTCTGGTCTTGACAAATTCCCTCAGTGGGAATTTGTCTGGAAAAGTCTTTATTTCTCCTTCATAGATGAAACTTAATTTTGCAGGATGCAAAATTCTAGGCTGGCAGTTATTCTGTTTAAGAAGACTGACAATGGGGCCTTCATCCCTTTTGGCATGTAAGGTCTTGATTGAGAAGTCTGCAGTTAGCCTGATGGGTTTTCCTTTATAAGTTACTTGATGTTTTCACCTTATGGCTCGCAGTTCTTCCTTTGTGTTGACTTTGGCCAGTCTGATGATTATGTGTCTTGGAATTGTCTCTTGGTGATGAATCTCCCAATTGTTCATTGAACTTCTTGTACCTGGATGTCTAAATCTCTAGCAAGGCCAGGGAAGTTTTCCTTTATTATTCCCTCAACTAGGTTTTCTAGCCCTTGTGCATTTTCTTTCTTCAAGGATGCCTATGATTCTTGTATTTGACTATTTTACATAATCCCGTATTTCTTGTAGGTTTTGTTCATTCCTCTTAATTCTCTGTTCTTTATTTTTGACTGACAATTAATTCAAAAGAGTTGTCTTTAAGCTCTGAGATTCTTTCTTCAGCCTGGTCTAGTCTATTCTTAAAACTTTCCTTAAAAAAAGTTTTTCCTTAAAGAAATTTTTCATTTCCAGAAGTTTCATTTGGTTTTTCTTTGATATGTTGATCTCTTTAGTGAATTTTTCATTCATTTTCTAAATTGTTTTTCTGGTTTCTTTGAGTTGGTTTTCCATTTTCTCTTGGATTTCATTGAGCTTTCTTACAATCCATGTTTGGAATTATTTATCTGTCATTTCAATATTTTCATTTTGGTTGGCATCCATTGCTAGAGCACTGTTGTTCCCTTTTGGGGGTGTCCTTTCACTCTGATTTTTCATACTCCTGGAGTTCTTTTGCTGATTCCTTCTCATCTGGAGCAGCTGTTGCTTCTTATTTTTGGAGTTTTTTTGGTTTAGATGGGGCTTCCCCCCCCCCACTCATACGTGTGTGTTTGTAGCATATATTCGGTAAGAACCTTTGACTTTGCTTGTGGGTGTTTTGATGGTGATCTAGGTTCTGAATGGATGCCTTAGTTATAGATAACCTTAGCATGGTGGTTTTCTCAGTTGCTAGTTGTTTGTAGGCTAGTTTGTAGAAGTGGTGAGCTATGTGAGTGGGCAGATTCCCTGTCTCTATTTGATGAGGGAGGTGGGAGGTCTTTGAAATTCTTTCTCTTTCCCTAACCCTGTTGTCTTCTTAACAGTGTGAATTGTATTGGTATGCCCAGTTTAATCTCAGTAGCTGAGTGCTTGTGGGTGAGAATCAACCCCATCCTCTATGATTGCGTCAATAAATTCTTACAGCACTGTGCAAATTGACCTCCTTGCCAGTAGGTGGCACTTGCCAGAAGGAACATGTTGCAGTGTTGTTTTGGGGACCTGTGAGCAGCTCTAGCACCTCAGGAGAAGCACTCAAATGCCCAAGGTGGTGGGTGGGCCCTGGAACTTCCAGGTGAGTCCCTATTCTCTGCCACAGAGGCAGGTGGAGGAGTGAGGCTAGGCAGGGCTGGGTTGGGTAAGCCCATCCTAAGGCTCCACAAAAGCTGGCCAGATCTGCTAGCAGGCAGGAGCTCAAACTGACTGAGTTCCTCTGCAACTGTGCTGTGGGCTGGGGGTTTCCCCAACCAGGATCCTGGCCTGGGCTGAGAGTGTGGCTTTCCTGTGGGTGGGGTGCTCCATGGGTATGCTGCAGCTGTTACCCACAAAGCACTCCCCTGTCACGTGGGCTCCCTTGCCTCCTGAGATTAGTTCACAAATCTCCCCTCCATGCACCCGAGCAACACGATCAAGTCCTGTGAATAATTAAGACACCAATAATTAAAAAAATTAAATACTGTCCCTGACAGCAGACACAAAGACAGTTCATCTTAAATGTTATGTATGTACATAATAGTATATAAAATATCATAGAATCCTTAAAGGTAGCATATATCTGATAATGAAATACTATTATTTATAAAAGTATGAAAGTAATAATTCAGAAGGACCAGGTGACACACTGGAGTCAGGAAGATGGGGACCAGGATCCAGCACATGGACACCAAATAGCTATAATTGTAAGCAGAAGACGGGAGTTTGGTTAATCAGGAAAATCCAGAAGTGCCCAAGAACAGAGTCATATTTGCAAATTAATGTCAAGAGTGCAAAACTTCAATTTAATGAAAGAGAGGAGAAACAGAAATTCAGCCTCACAGACCAGCGTGGGATAGTGCTGGAGGGATGCGCCATAGACAGGGAGGAATGTGTCTGCTGGTGGACACTGCCTGTGACCTCTATGTCCACATTAGCCTGGGAACCCAGGTATCCTGCTGTTCTGGTCAATGCAGTGGTTGTGCTTGTTTACATCAAGCATCTTCCCTATAATTCCACCAAATGGGTTCTCAAAGTTTAATATACCAGAAAGCTGGTCTCAGCATTAGTGATATTTGTGGTACTTTGCAAATGTCATTGACATCTAATATGGATGATCTTGTGTTTTTTAAAATGATATTAGAATAATTTTCTCATTGTTTATCTTACATGGAAGGAATATACGGCAAAGTGAGCTTGATCTAAGGAGCAGCTCGTTTCATAATAAAGTTTTGTTATTGAAAACATTGTGTGAGTTGAATTTTCTATAAATTAAATTCATTTGGGAACACTGATATTTTAAAGGAGGTTTATAAAATACTCAAGTGAAGAACCCCCTTTCTACTTCATATTCCTTTGAAAATACAAATTTTTGTGCATCAGGCTTGCTCAAATCAGAGTGGAGGTTTTAGAGAGAAAACTGCACCATACACACAGAAGTGGGTTTACTGTGATGCTAATGAAAGTTGAGCTTCAGGGCTGGCCACTCGCACAGGCTTTGCACAAACTTTGCACAAGTGAGTCCTTGAGAAGGACTCACCCCCATCCCAATTGGTTTGGGTGTCCAAACTGATGATGCCACACATACCAAAAAGAAATGAAAAGGTTTATTACTCATGTAGTAGGACTTTCTGAGGATATCAGGGCAGGTGTTAACCAGTCTGGGTGGCTTAAAGAAAGAACAGACAATGTTGGGACTTTGGGACTTTGTGGTAGATAGGGATGGGGCTGGAGGAGAGGTCACAGTGGGATGGGGTTTGTGAAATTTGAAGTGCCCTCTGGTGCCAAAAGATGAGTGGTATATGTACTGGCCTTCTTATTTTGGTTGACCAGATGCAAGGTAGGTAAAAAAAAGGGTGGAGAATACATCAAAGATGGAACCAGCCTGTTTATTACAGGAGAATACCTGGCAATGTAGTCATATGATCATACCCTTTTATAGTATTTGCTGAAGTAAAATATTTCCCACGACTGGTTCAGACCACTGTCTTTCTCCTCTCCAATTTCCCTTCTGTCCCTTTCGAGACATTGGAGAGGATGTTGCAGGCATTTTGGAGAACAGGCTAAGAGGAAGTTGAGATGATGGTATATTTATATGGGTCACAGTCACTTTTGGATATAGTTATTACTAGCCTCCTTGGTGTAAGAAAGTCTTTTAGAAATAATTCTGTCGCCCACTGTGCCGTATCACACCCAGCATTGTGCTATGAATGTGCAGGGCCAGAGGTCAGATTAGAGTAATAACAAACCTTAAGGTATCTAACACCTAGAAAATAAAGTGGGTACAGGAGCCAGAGACATGGTTTAAAATGTACAGAGCAGGAAGTTAGCCTGTGGAAAGTTCTTCACTTACCGGACATATAAAATTGTAAGCTGAAGACTTGGTTCTTATTGATGCCTAGTCAAAATGGAAATTTTTGCCTTGATTATGCAGCATATACAATTATAAACTCTCTCAGCTTATCATCTGTCTGTTTATCTATCTATTTAGTCCCATGAAATAGAATTTATCAGAATTTCTATTTTTATAGGACACAAACAAAGTGCTTCAAACAGTGAGTACATCTCTATATTAAGGTACATGTTTTATGCATACCCGGGAAATATACTGTGAAAGACAAAACTTACATCACTATAATTGAGAACGTCATTGAAAAACTGCTATTATTTCAAAAGCTGTTTAAGATAAATCACCTTTACAAGAAAACTTGGAAATACTCCAAAATCTTGCAGCTCATACATGAAAGAAACGTAGCAAAAGTTTTCCAGTATTTGACAATGATTTGAAAAATCTACATGCTATTGCCAATGAGTTGTAAAATAGAAATTTCCAAACTATCAATAATAAAGACATTTTAATTAACCATGCTAGAAGAAAGCTGAATTATTATTTTCAATAAAAATGATGATAAAATTATTTTCATTTGAAGAGGTAACAAAGAATATACAAAATAAGAATTATAGACATCTTTTAGGTGGTTAATTAAAAACATCATGTTATTTTTGGATTTTGTCAGCTTTTCAAAATTTGTAATTTGTTGAGATTTCTTTTTCTAAATATTCAACCTTGTGCATAATTTTGAATTTATAATTTTGTATTCTTTTCCTTAAGAGGACCACCCAAATAGTATAAGGTTCAGGTCCCACAAAACCTGGATCTGCACTTTAATGACAGCAGTGGATTCTGAGGTCAGCCATCATTTCTCTCTCTCTAGCGGTAGACTACATCACAATGTAACCAAGCACTAAAGATTTAGAAGTATAACTAATATCATCATTACTTAATGAACAAAAATGTGTAGACAAAGATAAACTGACCTTGTTTATCTAATGACTATTTGTGGGAGGTGTGTGAGATTCTACCTGTGTATGTGTGGGGCGTGTGTGTGTGTTTGAAGCAGTGTGGGTAAATTTGAGGCATTTGCTTTTATTAGTTGCTTTGTCTTGCGTTAATAATACAGAAAGTAGGCATTTCATAGTTTTAATATCCATAAGTTTAAGGCTTACCAAAAATTTAGATTAAAAATGTGACTTCCTGGGTTCAAATCCTGGCTGTGATACTTTTAGGATATATAACAGTTTTGAGGAGTAAATGAATTAATCTTTGTAAAGTTCTTAGTATTTAGCAGAACTCTATAAGTGTTAAATAAAACAGTTCCAATGGTGTCTTCTTTAAGATTTTCTGTCTTTCCCAGTTCAGTCAGCATGCCAGATCAGTGGTTCTAGGTTGTATCTGTGTTGGGTGAGGCCCTCAGGTTTCTACAGCTAAATGCAGAGAGAGTTTTCTGGGTGATCCAAGGTGTTTATTTTTGGGGAGTTAATATTAGAAATTATTTAAGTAGTTTCTTCCTGGGCTGGGCCAATTTAGCAGCTCAGAAAATTTCACCTGGAATAAGTGAAGTCACAGCTCCCTTCAGTTCGTCTTTTGTAAAACATTTGTAAGATTTGTTTAATGTTTGTTTTTCCAGGCAAATATTGAACTCTGGGAGGACAGCAACTCTGTACAGTGCTGAAACTCAAGCACCAAGCCCAGTGCCTGCAATGGTAGACACGTGCTGAAGTGAATCACATTGAATTGAAAGGAACATTTTTCACTTCCCACCAGCAACCCTATCTCATGATGACTGCTGAGTTGTTTGTGCAAACCCAGTGCCTCTGGCCATTGCAGCTACAGCTCTGTTTCATTTGACAGAGCTTCCTATGCCACTTCATATCCCACCCTTTCTCCTGCCAGCCAAGTGCACCCAGATGCAGGATGCACACACAGACCCACACACATGCATACTATATCTCACATTGCCCTGAGTGGCTAGGAACTCTGACAAAATTAATCAGGCATTCTCAGTTACTTTCCTATGACTCTGTAGCATGGCCTTTTCCATAGGTCTTGTGGGCTCATTTATAATGGCAGTGGTGTCTAACAGGTATCTATTCTTGCCTGCGCTTGAAAAGAAATTAGGAAAGTAAGAATGCCTTTTTATTTTAAGTAGACATGAATGTGTATGTAACATTTCAAGACTTCCTGGAGGCTTGTAATTTAGTTAGTTTTAGAAGGCACAGATAGTTATGATTTGAGAGGATTTTGTATTCTGTCTTTAGGGGGATGCCTGGTTTATTCAGTTCAGTGTTCAAGGGAAATCCCAAGATCTAGAAAAATTTTCTTCTAATAGAACAGGGACCCCAAATTGCATAGTGGAAATTTCTGGTGTATTAGAGGAACAATGACCTGGGAAAAGTTGGGCAGACGTGCTGGGTGTGGTGTAGCTGGTGGGAGTATTCCTCTTAGAGATGTACGGTATACAACCTGTACAACATAAAGGATAAGTAACTCAGAGAAGCATGACTGTAGAAAATACATTGTAGGGAGGGCTCTGAGTCTTAGGTGGAAATTGTTCCTAATAGGGATGAGGGAAGCAGAAGATTGGGAGAAAAGTTAAAAACAGGGGAAAAGGTAGGCTGAATGTGGAATGAAGTTAATGGAGGACTTTGCAAAAACCAGTGAGTCTTTACATTCCACTGGGACTGCATTACTCCTTTCACCAAGAGTTCATGAGAAAAAGGAGAGGAATGGTATCTTTTCTTATAAAAATTGTCCCTCCAGGTGGCCAGCCTAGCCTGGCAACTGAAGTAGGGCTCATTGCAGAGATGGTAAAGATTGTCCTCATTAAAAACTTTGTGGGGAGCATGAAATGATGGCTGCCCACACTGGAAGGGATAAAGATCTCCTCAATGGCAGGAAATGTATTTTTTGATTTTGTTTGCATAGGTCATAGTAAAGTGCCTCATAGTAGCAAGCATTCAGTATATATTAACTAAGGAAAATTCAAGTTGATAATTAAACTAAGGCTGGCATGAATCTGTTCAGTTGTCTTTAGCAGGAACAGAGGAGGCAGGACAGACCTACGAGTGGAGAGACTCTGATGGTCTCACATAGGAAAATTAGTGGGGTGTTGGTTTACTTGTAATGTCTAAGCACCATAGAGATTTAGAAGCCAGATTAAGGTGATGACAACTGACAAGGAGATTGGGTAAATTTGCCATGTAGTACCCTAAAGAAGGAGTTCAGAGGATGTTCTTAAAAGGCCAAATACTTACAGAAGATTGAGTCTTCCCAGATTTTCATACATTCTTTAAAGAATTGGTGTAATCTTGCATTAAAAAGAACCAAAGAGGCCAGGTGTGGTGGCTCATGCCTGTAATCCTAGCATTTTGGGAGGCTGAGGCAAGAGGATGGCTTGAGGCCAGGAGTTCGAGACTAGCCTGAGCAACACAGGGAGCCCCGTCTCTATAAAAAAAAATTAATAGAAAAAATTAGCCATGCATGGTGGTACATGCTTAGTCCCAGCTACTTGGGAGGCTGAAGCAGGAGGATCGCTTGAGCCCAAGGGTTTGAAGTTGCAGTGAGCTATGACAACACCTCAGTACTCCAGCCTGGGTAACAGAGCAAGACCTTATCTCAAAAACAAACAGAAAGAACCAAAGAACAGTCAGAAACAAAATTTTGAAATGATAGCATCACACCTGATATTTTTAGTTTGAACACAAGAATTAAGTTAACAATCATATTTGTTGATTGCACTTCTGAAAGGTAATTTTCTTTTATAATCAAATTTTATTTTAATAAGATAGAAAATTCTGCCTCATGTCTCATTTAGACATTTTAATTTGTTTGGATAGATAGAATGGACTTTCCACTCTAGAAATAAATAGATCAATGATGCCATCATTATATATAATGGTTGCATAATTTGAGAAAGATTTTGAGGGAGGTAAAATCATCAATTTATTAAGTTATTTCTGTCATGTGTTGCTTAAGGATGGGGACACCTTCTGAAAAATGCGTTGTTAGGCAATTTTCATTGTTGTGTGAACATCATAGTTACACAAACCTAGATGGTACAGCCTACTATAAACCTTGGCTATATGGTATAGCCTATTGCTTCTAGGCTACAAGCATGTACAGCATACTACTGTACTAAATACTATAGGAAATTGTGACACAATGGTAACTGTGTATCTAAACATAGAAAACGTACAGTAAAAATGTGGTATAAAAGATTAAAAACGGTACACCTGTATAGGGCACTTACCATGAATGGAGCTTGCAGGACTAGAAGTTGCTCTGGGTCCATCAGTGAGTGAGTGGTGAGTGAATGTGAAGGCTTAGGGCATTACTGTGTACTACTGTGGACTTTACAAACACTGTATGCTTAGGCTACACTGAGTTTGTAAAAACATGTTTTGCTTTCTTCAATAATAAATTAACCTTAGTGTACTGTAACTTTTTTACTTTGTAAACTTTTAAACTTTTTTTAGCTTTCTGACTTTTGTAATAACACTTAGCTTAAAACACACACTGTACAGCTGCACAAGAATATTTTCATTATTTATTCTATAAGCTTTTTTCTATTTTTAAAACTTTTAATTAATTAATTTACTTTTACTTTTTAAACTTTTTTTGTTATAACTAAGACACAGACACACACACTAGCCTAGGCCTGCACAGGGTCAGGATCATCAATGCTACACTTTTCCACCTCCAAATCTTGTTCCACTGGAACGTCTTTAGAGGCAATAACATGCATGGAGCGGTCATCTCCTATGACAACAATACCTACTTCTGGAATACCTCCTGAAGGACCTGCCTGGGGCTGCTTTATAGTTAACTTTTTTTTAATAAGTAGAAGGAATATACTCTAAAATAACAATAAAAATATATAAAGTATACTTTATATAAAAGTATACTTTTTTTACAATTAAAAGTTTACATAGTAAATACATAAACCAGTGACATAGTCATTTGTTATCAAGTATAATGTACTGTACATATTTGTAGGTGCTCTACTTTTGAGCAACTGGCAGTGCAGGTTTGTTTACACCAGCATCACTATAAACACATGAGTTATGCATTATGCTACCATGCCACGATGGCTATAACATCATTAGGTGATAGGAATTTTTTAGCTTCATTATAATCTCATGGGACTAACTACCTTCATATATGTGGTCTTTCATTGACTGAAACATTGTTATGCTGCACGTAAATGTATTTCATGTTTTATATTTATAGGCTGTGTTGTTATACTTGAGATTACCTTTAAAATTTTAAAAATATATTTTGTTTTATATTTATTTTGTGTCCATATTTATATATTTACATATATTATTTCAATTTAAATTATTTTAAATTTTAATTATTTTATTTCTTCTAATTTATATCACTTACTTATATTTTGATTACCTAGTTGCCCCTAGGAAAAGGCATTAAAAACCCGATATAATTTGTCTTTCTGTTGTTTCTGCCTCTTTCTATGCAGGAAGTCAGGAACTTGCATATTTTTCCTTGCCTACTTATTTGGCCTCAAGATACTGAGTCAGGTTACTGGTGGGGTCAGCCTTTGAACGATTAATGATTTAATGATTCCTCATTAGCAGTCAACCCTTCTCTGCCTTGTTCTCTATCCCAGGAGGATGGCCATACAGACTATAACATGTGGATTCCCTCGCCTGTGAGATTTTGGTTGATTTCCACTGATTTAATACACGGAGGAGGGAGGTAGCGGTACTACCCTGCTCTCTCCCTGCTGCATGCTGCATTATCTGGTGGTAGTTACATATCTGCACAACAGCAGGTCCTGTTGGGTGGCGTTTTCTCCATGTTCCCAACTCTTATTCAGGCTCTGAGATCATTATTTTCTCCCTTTCCTGCATCAAGCCTAGGCCCACTACTGGCTCCATGGGAGACTCTGAATGCCTCAACAGCTCTTATTGGTCTTTTAAAATCCTGTCCACTCTAAGTAGACCATTTATTCATTTTTTTTTGTAAGGGTCTCTGTTTCCTTCTGGGAACATGACTTATCAGTTGTTGTTAGGTGATAAAATATAGGTTAGAGTAATAGTCTTTACGACAGCAATAGGTGCATTTTATTGCTCAAAAATTTTATTTTATTTTGTTAGGTGCACTGGTTAGATCAGGGTTGGTTCCATCAAAATCACTGAAGTTTATTTCTTCTAAGAGCACAGTGTAGTTTGGAAAATATCATTTCTTGCATCTTCAACCAAAAATGGAAAGGAATTTTTGCCAGAGACTCTTAGAGGTTGTGCTGTCTACTGTAGTTGGATTGGGAGTAGTAACTTGGATAGTGGCACTAAGCAACATGGTGCGGGGCGGGTGGGTAATAATTTGAGTAGTATCTTCAGTAGATGCTGTGGGGGTTGTTGCTGTTGATGTGGGGTTGGTGGGATTTGTTGAGGAGGCAGCAGTCATGGTGCGTTCCGTGGAAGTGGTGGTGTGTGCTATGGTAGTAGTGGTGGGTTTAGTGGTGAGTATTGTTGTAGCTGTGGTGGTTGTTTTTATTTGGGGTTCAGGGTTAGAGGAAGAAAGGTAATAAACAGTAGGATATGCAGGAACTGGGGGACATGGGGGTTTTGGCCTCCTAATAGGTCCTGGACGGTAAGGTCTTGATTGGAGAGGTGGATTTGGATAACCTGGAAAGGGTTGAGGTTGTCTAACAGGTCCAAGTGGAAGGGGCTGAGGTGGAACTCTCCCTGGGCCAAAGTGAAAAGGAGGTGGTGGAACTCGCCCTGGGACAAAGTAAAGAGGAGGTGGTGAATTAAGTCTCAAGCCATAGAGAGAAAGATGTCTTGGTGGAACATTTCTTGGCCTGTAGGGTTGAGAAGGTGGTGGTAACTGGTCGGGTAGATATAGTTTCCTGGGGACTCTTTGACTCTCACAGGGCTGTGGAGATAAAAAAACAAACAACAAGGTTTCTAAATTTGATCATTTCAAGTTCAAACATTAAAATATACTGTATACTTTTAAAAAACATTTATATATATTTCACTGAGAAAATAAATTAGAAAAAAGAAGTAATAGAGAATTTCCCTTCCCTACTGGAAGCCTGGGCACTCAAAGCAAAGTAGGATAGTATCAAATAAGGAAAAAAAATGATAATTTTGCTGTCTGACCTACAGGTTTTAGAGGGGACCAAATCACCTTGATTGTCTATAAAAGAGACCATCTTTGGAAATAGTTTCAAATGGAGGTAAATGCCCGAGTAGGACTATCTGGGAAACCTCTCTCTTACTCCATTCCAAGAACTCAGTGAGATTTCAGGGTCAGAACCATTAATTAATTGTGTAACTATTAAACTATTAGATGCAGCACTTCTCTCTAGGGGTTAAGGGGAACAGATTTAAGACCCTCCCTTACATGAATCTGAAATCTAGTAGAAGATAAAACCTCCCCACAACCCCAACTACAAAAGAGGTATTACAATAAAAAGCCCATGGGAGGTAGTATAGTGTGTTGGTTACGATGAAGATACTGGAGGCTGCTTGCTAGAGTCAGTCCTTGCCCTGTGGCATGCTGCCTGGGTGAGTTGTGTTGTCTCTGCTCTGTTTCCTCATTTCCCAAATGGATCTAGCAATAGTTCTTATCTTATATAGTGGTAGGTAGGACTACATGTAATCTATGTAAAGTGCTTAGACATAGTAAAGTACAGCAAGGGTTCAATATAAATTTGAGCTATTTTGTACTCTATGGTTAATAAGCATGGTAGTTTGTAAATGGTAGAAGTTCGAGATATAATTCATGAATAGTACAAAAATTCTAGAAATTTAGAAGGAAATTTTAATTTTGATAAAAGAGGGTTAAGAATTTCCTTATAGAGAGATAGCATTTAAATAAGATTAAAATAATAGAGTTGAAATGAGCAGAAAGAAGGCAAATTAAAAGAGTATCATAAGCAAATGAACAGGGTCAGGAAAGTAAAGTCTTATTCTCGGGAATAAGTTAGAAGACCGACCAGTTTGCCTGAAACAGAAGCTTTGGGAAGGTGTAAGACTCTGGTCATTGTCTTACAACATTTAACTCGTTGCTTTTGACTCTGTGCCATATTGCCCTTGGAAACATCAAACTTTGGATCAACTCTGTACAAACCACCTTCCGTATATCTACTTCCAGGGTGATGAACATTGCTGGAGAATGTCACAATCCCTAAGTATTAGCAACACGAGAGAGCCATAGTATCTATCTTCATCTGGTGCCTCAGCACTGCTAAACCATTTTCCCCCAAAGCCTGTCTTCTCAATATCACCTCACTTCTACCCTTCTTACTCCCCCATATGCGCAACAGATGATGATCTTGCCTTCTGTTTCACATAATTGAGGCTATTGCATGTGAGAACTTCTTCACTTTTTTTACTACACGCCTATAAAATGCACCGATGTCTAGTTGTTCTCACTTCCTGTTTAAGACCAGCCTCTTCACCTGTATTATATATCTACATCTTCTCCCTCCTTGGGGTCTTTCCTATCTTAATTGTCATTTTTCCCTCTTGTAATTTAAACCTCTTTCTAATCCCTGGGTCTATTCTTTCAGTCTATAATATCGATTTATATCTCATGCATCAAAGAATCCCATTCTCAACCTAGTGTACCACTGCAGGTGACCACTAGCTTATCTCTTTCCATTCCTAGCCTAATACTGTGGAAATCTGGACTAGATTTTCTGTTTCCATTTCCCGATTTCCTATTTATCCTGGTTTCTGTTCCCAACACACAACTGAATCTCTTTTACAAAGATCAGTAATGACTCAAAAATTAGAATTTTCAGTTATTTCCGAGGGGGCCATAGCCACGTTTTTGTCACATGACCTATTTCTCTCTGGCTACGTTTATTTGGGTTATTTCTAGACAGTTGATCCAAGGACTTCCAAACCACTTGCTGGGTTCCTAGGCTATGTGGCTAGATGAGGAAAAATAAGCCAGGTTTATAAAATTCTCTTTCTCTTTGTAACTTGAAATAGGAAATATGGAGATCTCCCAGTTAGAAGTGGGAACTAAAATGTGAATATTGTGAAGATGAAAAGAGCCAGACAGAGGCTAGGACATTAAAAGGGCCCCATGCAAACTACGTGATGAGGACACAGAGACTGTGAACAAAGACAGCATCTCAGAGAGGGAACAGTGCAGGGAGCCGCAGGGGTGCCATAAGAAGTAGAGACTGATTTTTAGGACTGCCTGGGTTTGCTGTGCTGGTTCTAATTTACATTTATTCTTGCACTGACTTCCTTTTTCTTGAGATATCACGAATGGAACCTGTTCTCTGCAACCAAACAAAAAAGCCTGTTACACTTTTCAACCCCCATCTTTTTCCACTCCCTATGCATTCTCACTTTGACCTTGTAGAACTATTACTAGTTCTTTCAACATAAGGAGCTCTTTCCCGTCCCCATGCCTTTGTACAAACATTTCCTCTAGTGAGAATGCTTCACCCCCTCTCTAATTTCCATTCACCTGGCACGCTCATGGTCTTCCTTCAAAATGTTTAAGTAGCTTCATTTTCCTCCCAATAATTTAATTTGAAAATTAAAATAATTGTGTGGCAAATATCTTCCTACATTATGCGATCAACCAAAATTTTACTTTTGTCAGACTTTCACTCTAGCCAAAAATGAACGTCATCACTTTCTCCTCACTGTAATAGTAATTTTTTTTTTATATTTTTCTCCTCTTTTAGACCATGTGCTGTTTTATTGCTGTTGGAGGAATAAATTGTATCTCCCTCAGCTTCGTGTCTCCAGCATCTTAGTCAGTGCTGGCATCTTTGGTATGAGATCAGATGGGTATGAGAAATCCCAGGTAAGTTAGGTGTTCTTACTCTTTTTGTTGCTTTAGCACTTTTATTATAATACTGTAATCATTTACAATATTGTATATTAATTGTTAACTACCCCAAACAATGTCTCTATATTGTTCATCTTTCTACCTCCAGTTCCTGGAATCTTCTAAATTCTCAGTAAGTGTTATTGGATAAATGGACGTGGATGCAAATAAAATTCTGAGATCTTAAGTTATGGCCACTACCATTAATGAAGATATAGGTGCCAAAAGGAAAGGAATGAAGTAAGTTTTAATACTTTTGAGTTTGAAAACCATGGAAGTTTGTAAACACAGATTGAAATCTCAGAGGTGGACAAATAGATTTGGAAAGCACTATTTATTTGGTCACATCAATAAATGAGAAAGTGATGAGGAGGAAGAAATGGCTGAGGACAGAAACTTAGAGATGGACAAGAGGAGGCTGAGCAGCTAGTGAATGAAAGTGATGAACAAAGACCTAAGAGGAAACCCAGATGGTGCAGTATCATGGAAATGAAGCTCACAGTGAGCTTCACTGAGCTGCTCCCTGGACCCTAAGCAGAGTGGGGAGAAATCAAGTGGAAAATTAAACACTTTGCAGCAAATTGCTGATCTCCATGTTAATATTTCTCTCACTTCCTATTTTCTTAACACTTCTTACCAACTAGCTTCCCTTCTCTACTGGCCAAAGGTGGTGAACTCTGTAATCCTAGAAAAATGATGAAAGTGCCTTCTTAAGGGGGTCTACATTTGGGGCTACTCACCTTTAAAAAGGAAAGGCTTATTGGAAATACAATAAAAGAGCTGGCTATTTTGAGTTTCATTTTTCTTATTAAGAGAGGATAATCATAATAATTGTCACACTGGATTTCTGGGGAAATTAAATAATATACTTTTGTAAGATACTTCTTGGCATTGATTAAACACTCTGTAAGATGTGGCTTTTAATATTATTATTGTGCAGCCTGCCTATATTCAAATTGGATTGTACTTTCTCTGCAGTTACAACATTTTATTGTTCCAAATCATCAAAAGTGATTTAATGATGTGTGAATTCTACAAGAACAGAGATTTTTGTCTGATTTGTTTGTTGTTATAGTTCTAGCACTTAGAATTGTTCTTCTTGATACTTAGTAGGTGCTAAAAAATATTTAGCAGATGAATGAATATATTCAAAGTAACTAGTTGAAGAAATAATTCTAAAAACACTAGGAGTGTTAAATTATTAAATCACAGGATTGTTTCTTTTCCAGCTTTGATGTTTTAATCCTTGTTTAGGTGTTAATTAAACAAAGCTAGTATCTGATGCTTAGAATATTTAAACAAATATAAATATTAGCTTCTAAATCAGATCATTAAATATGCTTTTGGATAACCTATCCTTGTTCAAGTTCCTGAGGGAAGATGGAAGATCCAAAATTTTATCCATTAAGATGTCTTCTTTTTAGCAGTTATTTTTAATGGTATTTATTTTTCATTGTATCCTTGATACCTGGTAATACCTGGTAATATCAGTCTTTCAGTAAACATTCTATCTTGAAATGTATTTGGCTTTATCCTCTAGTTTGGATCTAGTGTATTGAGAAAAGTATTAGTCTAACAAATCAATGGGGAAAATTTTAAACTTTTCTAAAGTGTATCAGAAAATTTGGGTTTTAAAAAACAAATCTTCAGTGTGGGAAAGTATTTCACCTGGTATGCATTATTGACACCAATAAAGAATTAGCTTAGAATTAACTAAGAGTACCTGAGGCCAGTTAAAATTGACATCCAATGAAGAATCGTCACTCCAAATACCTGTTCTTTTCAGAAATCTCCACAAAAACTTTATAAATATGTTTTAAATGAAATATGAATAATTAGAAAGCTTGTTATATATCTAATAAATTGTTTATAATTACTGAACAGATTTTGTCTGGTTAAGATAAAATGGCATTGATTTTTTAATGTTACAGTGCAAATTAAGTGAATTTTCACTTTTTTCCTGCTGATTCATTGTTTGATGATCTTATATAATTTTTCACAAATGTTACTTTTATAGTTCATTTTTTATGTACAAACAATACTTCAGGTTTTAGTTTTCAAATGTTCTGTTCCAGATTGGTGTGATTTTAATACCGGATTAGTGTGGATCTCTCCTGTGAGCATGATAGGCATCCCTTGTCAATCACGAGACCCTTACCTTTGAGCTTACACTTAGCCTGAGATCCATCCCTGTGTCATACTTCAGATGTCCTGTGAAATGGCATGAGTTAACAGGTACGAATCTGAAGCCTATTTGTTATTCCTGGAAGACAACTACCCAGAGGCCCATTCACTCATTCTCTAATTCCACTAACACTTATTGAGGGCTTATCTCATGCCCAGCTCTGTGCTATGTATTGGAGCATCACAAATAGTTGTCTAGCCTTCCAGGGTTTTTGTGACATTTGGAAGTAAGAGTATACACCACAGTACATTGTAAATATATAAATATGACCTGTTACTTTCTATTTTAATCCTAGATAGTCCCTGTCTCATAAAAGATAATTTCTCCTATATATTGAAAGTTCTACGTGTTAAGTAAAATAAAGTCCTTTATTTAGGCTAACAACTAAAACTGTTAAGATTTAGGCTAATAACTTCTTCTCATGAGGCAATGAATATAGCAAGAAATTGTTACTAGGGTGACTTTAAATATTGTGTTTTGAGTTTCTTTTCTTATATCTAAGAATATTTAGTTCTAATATGAGAAAATTCGTGTACTAAATTCATGTTTTTTAGGACATGGAATCCTCTGCTTATATAAATGGGATTCTATAATCTTTCCAAGTAGAAAAGAATTTGTTTTCAGTTGCATTTGTCCTGCAATTCAGGCTTCTGGAATAAAAATATGCCATTAATTAATAAGAATCCTCACGATGGATACTTTGTATAAGGCTCCTCAGAAGTTGCCTATCCTCAGTAGGGGGTTGGAGGCAGAGGAATAAAACAGCATTTCCTCTATTATTACCTCTGAAAAGTACTTTAATAAACTAAGCTGTATTCTATTTCCCCAGCCTTCCTAGGTTTACTTGTTCATGGAACTTCCTTTATCTTCTAATCTATTAATATTATACTTTTGGAAAGTCTGAACCAAAGTTTATTAATGTGGCCAGAGAAGTCATATTTGTCACAATGTTTGGGGGAATGCTACCAAAAAATGGTTCATTCCAGCATTATAATTGATAATTAATTGTAGTCCTTGACTTAGACTTTTTCATTTGATATATTGATTTCAGTTGAATTTATCTTAAAAACTCTCTTTCTATACTTAATGCAATTATAACATGATAGTATGAGAAGCTAATTTCAAGAAAATCTATTCAGGTCGTCTCAGACTTCAGCATGAGTAAGAATCCCCTAGAATGCAGTTTCCCAAGCCCCAAGGCCAGATATTCTTTTTTTTTTATTTAATCAGGTCTAGGATAAGGTCTGGAAAGACACATTCTTAATATGATATACATATCCCAAGGAGTGAAGCACTCTTCCACCGCAGCCTCATCTAAACTCAGAGAAAATAAAAAATTTGTCCAAGGATATTTTTACAAAATGTCATTAAATGTCTCATAACAATAATACTACTTTATCTGCTCATATTATTGGTAGGGTCTATTGACATATATATATTCACTGTATAATGTAGACTAATTTCAAAATAGTTTTCCTTAGGTAGGTACTATGCTATGAAATGAAGACCTCTTCTGTAAAGATCCCAATTCTGAATTCAATGTTGGTATTTCTGTGTCATCTAGCACTAGACACAATGCACAGTGGATTGTCAGTCATTTTTAAGAAATGAAACAAACTCCGAGCCCACTCTCTCCTCTCCAACCTCGCCTCAACCCCAATACACACTGGGGAAACTGTTTTTTCTCTAAGGTTCCTATTATGCTATTGGGGTTTTTAGCTAAGGTACTTATCACTTATTACTTTTCATTATATATTTTTGGATTTCCTGTATAGGTTAACAAAATGTTTTTCGAAAGTTCAAATTAACATAAGTGTTTCTTGAGGGAATGACGTTTCTTTTTCTGTTTTTACCTTTGCCCAAGGGAGTAGCACTTTACTCAATTCATAGGAGTATTTTCACCATAGCCAATGTATTTTCAGACATCAGAAAGGTTTTCTAATTTTAGTCTTTACAAATATTTTTAATAAAAAAGTATTATATAATCAATCCTTGCATTGATATATCATGTTGTCCTTTTAGAAAATTTATCATGAAGCTCCAAATGTATGCTTTCCCTATTTCCTGTAGCCCTAAAACGTTGAGTAAGCTTAAATTGTATATATTTTTTGACAACCTGATGGTAGTTCTTTTGAAAAAAATAGAAAGGAAGAGATGTTTCTAGATTAGTGCTAGTTTCCCCACATTCCACCTGCCCTGTGTGCTCTTCATGCCAGATCACTATCCCTTCATGCCCACGGACCGTGGACCAGATGGTTAGTCATATGTAAGTGAGAAAAAAAGGAAACTAAGAACAAGTCAATAAGGATCAACAGCTTAACACTGTGTTTTTATGTAAAAAGGACATCATCTTTGGTGTCAAAACTTTCTTTGAAGTTATGATTAACAGGAAATATAACAAGAGCATTTAGGATTGAGGGAACTTACCATGAAATGTGAAATAAGAGCCAATAGGCCCAAGATGAAAGTTAATTTTTTCATTCTTTAACGTTGCTCCTGAAAGCAAGCCAATGATTGTCCATGGTTAGTCAGCAGTATTTTTCTGAATTTAAAAATCAAAATTTTGAAAGAATTCTAATTCTTGTTATGCAATATGATGAAGAAAGAGAACCAAAGCCTTTTAAAGATGTACTTGACATTTGGGGGAAAAAACCCAGCATATATACACAGTAATTTTGTCATGTTTGTGTTCTTTTATAGCAAAATAAAGGTACCCATTTTATAAAAGATAATTCTAGATAATTTTTGAAAGTACATTTTAAAAGTAAAAGCATTTTTGGAAACTCCTCATTGCCTTTAGTGGTGACCACTTTGGAAGAAGATAACTCATTTGGGTGTACTTTTGTTATGTTTGTTTAAAATTAGTCAAAACTTATAGATTTCTATAGATTGGTGACCTGGATATTGTCAATGTGACAGGACTATTATAAAAAAATAACTTCTTAATATAATTACTGTGTTATTATTAGATTTATCTAAAGGGAAAGGAATTGTGCAATGTGTATCTTTCCTTTAACATCATCCTACTGAAGTGTTATTGCCTTGATATGTTTTTTTCCAAGTGACTCCCTAAAGCCAATTATTGTCCATCTGTGTGAATTAGGAAAAAGAGGTTTTGCACCTAATTTGTTTATAATTTTCAACTGTATATTATAAGTACATGGTATCCTGTGTTTTGAGAAGGCAAAGTTCAACCACCATCAGGTTGACAGGCGGTCTTGGCTTGAGTGGTGTCTGTCATCTGTGCTAGCCTTGAAAATGGCAAAGGAAGAGAGGTCCACAAATTCCACAATGGTATGTGCATGCAGCTACCCCCTTAAACTTGTTTTTCCTAACATACTCTCTTAAAAGCAGCTTAATGATGCATTAAAAACCTGGCTCAAACAAGAACAAAATAAATGCAAATCTATCTTTATGTACATTTTTGAGACTCTTCTACTCATGATTGACTTTAGAGATTATTAAAATATAACAGCATACAAATCAATAGATTGTGAAATTGGGTGTAAATTATGCAACTAATTAACATGAATGCTCTTCTTGACACACTTTTTCAGAAATTTTAAAGATTTGGCAAGCTTTACTACTGACAATTTTTTTTCTTAAAATACATCTGAGATTTTTAGATAGCATGACTATTTCTATTAAAAATCATAAGAATGATATTCTTGAGAATATGAGCAAAAGTTAGAATTCCAAAGTAAAAATCCTTACATTTATATTTCTAAATACCTACCTTGGTAGAAGATTCTTCTTTGGAACAATCAAACTGTTGCTTAATCTTACTCTTGCCAAATACTCAGTTTAAGTAACCACAATTTAAAAATTCATGAAGAAAAAACTTTCACAGAAAAATCTCCCTTCTTAAATACCTCTCTCTGGATTTCTACTGGAGTTAAGAGAAAGGTTAAGAGAAGGTAAACTTCTGTATTGATATAATTTATTGAAACAAAGAAACAATAGTTGTGGTTGCCAGTTTGGCAGCTTCATCTATAGAACTGTGATCCAATCACTGTCTAGCAGGCCCTGGGGAAGCATAGAGAATGCTGGAGTACGGCGGTTTTCAAACTTGGCTGCACATTGCAATTACCTGGGAAGCTTAAAAAAATCCCAAATCTTAGTCCTTACTCAAGACCAATTCATTTGAAGTTATGGGGTAGGAAGACAGGCAAAAGAATTTAAAAACTCCCCAAGTTATTACAATGGGAAACCTTGTTTGAGGACCACTGCTGTAAAATGGTGTGGATTCTGGAGTTTCCATGTGTCTACACAGAAGTATGAGAACTGAGATGTATACAGTAAGAATTGGTTTATTTGAGAAGAAGGAATTTGAAGAATGGAAAAAGGAAGTAGTTGAAATAAATGCTTTGTCTCAATTTTGGAAATAACGGAAGAAGATCTAGTGGTGAGAGAGAAAGAATTAGGAAATAGAGCTTTATAGTTTCTTAATCTTAATCTGACATTTCTTTCCTAGATATGTAATTTTATTTAAAGGTACTGTCTGTTCACATGCATTTGAGCTACTTAAAATATTAAATGTATGGAAATTACTTAACAAATTTTCATCAAGCTAATGAATATCTGAATTACTTAAAGGATAATTAAATACTCCAATATATATTGGTTTCTGTAAGTATGTGGTGTTATCTCTATTATCTGAGCAAGATGAAATGATACAATGTACACTAGCCTAGCAAAGATAGGAGGTATGGAAAAATTACAGAATCTATTTTTAATTTATGGTAAAAGGATATGGTAAGTTAGACAATTTTATGTTTAAGATAAATCCAGGTACTGAGAGATTTACCCATATGAGTTAAAATCTATTCAGTTGAGAGAAAAGTATCCTATACTAGAAGATGTTATATTTTATTTCCTAATAGCTAGAATTTGTGGAGTCTTTAATATGTCTTAGATTATGTGCTAATCACTGCATGTACATTAGCTCATCTAATACTCCCAACAACTCTTTGTAATTTATGATATTATTGCCAGATTACTGATTAAATAATAAATCATAGAGGAGTCAAATAACTTGCTGAAGTTAACACAAATAACTAAGATAGAAATTGAACCTAAATTTGTCATATTTAAAAGCTTAAATTCTTTTCCCATTATGCTATTTTGTCTCCCAAATCCAACTGATTTCCAACCACTTAACTAATTAATATACTTTAAAAAACGTTAATATCACTTACAGAAACTTGGAAACTCTTTACTAATATGTAATATCAATTTAGGGAGTAGCAAACAATTTAAAGGATGAATAGATCAGAATAGAAAATATCAGATTGTATTACATGTAAGTATTCTTTATGGTCATATATGTGGGTATACTGGGCTATTATATAAAATATATGTTTTCTGTGAGTTGCCGTCAATAAAGTGTAAGAGTCTTCTGTTATAGGGTAGTTTAGTGATGGTGTATAGGATTTAAGTCTGGTAGCCTGAGTTAAATCTCAACTCCCCTCCTTATAGGCTGAGTTTTGTATGGTCAGCTACTTAATCAAATTATGCCTCAACATTGTCATTTACAAACTAATATAGTAGTAATTCCACTTCATAAAATTGTTCTGAGGATTAAATAAAATAGGACATAGAAAATCTGACCCACATTATTACTAAATGTTAGTCTTTCCATCGGAATGCCTTCCTTCCTTCATTCAATTTTTAAAATATTCTGGTATGATGAATCTCTAGTAAAGGGGTAAAACATATTTAAATTTAAAAGGTGATTTAAAATCTTTTGGTGGTGATGGGGGAATTAAGTTGAAATTGATCTTAAATTACCAAGTTTTCTTTGCCTTGTTGGATCTTTGCTAATGACAAGTTTACAATTAGAACTTATGTACAATTTGTTAGTTTACTGATTATGTTTTACACAATTCTGTTGCTATACCTTATATGACTCAGGAAATCTTTAAGTTAATACTGACACTTCCTGAATTATTACCTTCTCTAGTAACATGCTCATTTTGTGAAAATACAAACAACTTTTCTTTTTACTTGGTGCTATAAATTGTTCTGGTGCTCAGTACATTTTCAGCCAAGTGTTTTAAATATAAGGTGTGATTTATAGTTGTAATGGATTATTGGCTGTGGAGGACTTAAGGAGGAACATTGTCAAAAGTGAAATAATTTCTGCATGGGTTATAGCCAACAAAGAATGAGTGTCTAAAGCAGGCGGAAGCATACTTCTTTTAAAAACAGAAACTGCTACTCAAGAGAAATTTTAATTAAAACCTGATATTAAAAGGCCTTGATTCCATACTTCCTAGAGCAATACTTAAAACAACAATTGCCTTTTGTTACAGGAGATTCACGTTGCTGGTATAGTCTCAGCATTGTTAGTGAATGAAATTATTTAGCAGATAAAACTTTTTTCTAATAAATATGTATCTAGCAGTATTCAAGGCAGTAATTTATGTTTTCTCCCCAGTTTTAGTACCCCTTTTCTCCCTTTAATCTGTCATTTCTTGTGTTATATATTAGAGGATATATTTTAAAACAAATTTAAAATTGTTAGCTTATTGTTTTGAATTGATCCTTTTGAATTATGAGATGTGCTTTATCTCTAGTAATACTTGTCTTTAAATCTATCTAATAGTATAGCTACATTTGCTTCCTTTTGGATAGTGTTGCATGGTATATTTCTTTCCTTTCTCTTCTTTCAATCATTCTGTGTCTTTATGTTTAAGGAAAATCTCTTATAGGCAATATATAATTTAAAAAATTGTCTGACAATCTTTGTCTTATATTAGAGAATCTAATCTGCTTACACTAAATATAAAGTACTGATGTCTTTGTGTTTAGATTTATCATCTTACTGTATGTTTTCTATGTGTCCCATCTGTTACATTACCTCTTTTCTTATTTTTTTTTTTAAGATTAATCAGGTAACTGTTCTTATTTCACTTCTCTTCTATGAGTTTGTTACAACACATTCTTTTTTAAATTTTTAAATGTTATTATGGGTACATAATAGTTGTATATATTTATAGGGTACATGTGATATTATGATACAGGCATACAATGTGTAATAATCAAGGGTAATTGGGTATCCATCACCTCAAGAATTTATCATTTTTGTTTTGGGAACATTCTAATTCCACTCTTCTAGTTATTTAAAAATATGCAATAACTTATTGTTGACTATAGTCACCATGTTGTGCTATCAAATACTAGATCTTGTTCATTCTATCTAACTATGTTTTTGTACCCATTAACCATCCCTGCTTTATTCCCCGCTCCACACTACCCTCCCCAGCCTCTGGTAACCATCATTCTCCCTCTATCTCCATGAGATCAATTGTTTTAATTTTTAGTTCCCACATATGAGTGAGAACATGTAAAATTTGTCTTTCTTGGCCTATTTCATTTAATGTAGTGTTCTCCAGTTCCATACATGTTATTGCAAATGACAGGACTTAATTCTTTTTGTGGATGAATAATATTCCATTGTGTATATTCCATTCATCCATTGATGGACACTTACTTAGGTTGATTCTAAATCCTGGCTGTTGTGAATAATGCTGCAATAGACATGGGAATGCAGATATCTCTTTCACTATATTTCCTTCCTTTTGGATATATACCTAGCAGTGGGATTGCTGGATCATATGGTGGTTCTATTTTTAGTTTTTTGAGGAACCTCCATACTGTTCTCCACAGTAGCTGTACTAATTTTCATTTCCACCAACAGTGTAAGAGGGTTCTCCTTTCTCTACATCCTTGCCAGAATTTGTTATTGCTTGTCTTTTGGATAAACGCCATTTTAACTGAGGTGAGATGATAGCTCATTGTAGTCTTGATTTGCATTTTTCTGAGGACTAATGATGGTAAACATTTTTTCATATATCTGGTGGCCATTTGGGTGCCTTCTTTTGAGAAATGTGTATTCAGATCTTTTGCTCATTTTTAATTACTTGATTACTTGATTTTTCTTCCTATTGAGTTGTTTGAGCTACTTATGTAATCTAGTTATTGATCCCTTGTCAAGTAGTTTGCAAATATTTTCTCCCATTCTGTGGTTGTCTCTTTACTTTGTTGACTGTTTCCTTTGCTGTGCAGAAGCTTTTTAACTCAATGTGATCCTGCTTATCCAATTTTGCTTTGGTTGCCTGTGCTTTGGGGTATTGCTCAAGAAGTCCTTGCCCAGACCAATGTCCTGAAGAATTTCCTTAATGTTTGCTTTTAGTGGTTTCATAGTTTCAGGTCTTAGGCTTAAGTTTTTAATCTATTTTGGTTTGATTTTTTGCATATGGCAAGAGATAGGGTCTAGTTTCATTCTTCTGCATATGGATCTCCAATTTTCTCAGCACCATTTATTGAAGAGACTGTCCTTTCCCCAATGTATGTTCTTGGCACCTTTGTCGAAAATGAGTTCACCATATATGTATGGATTTATTTCTGAGTCTATTCAGTTCCATTGATCTATGTGTCTGTTTTTAGGGCAGTAGCATGCTGTTTTGGTTAGTATAGCTCTGTAGTGTAATTTGAAGTCAGGTAATGTTATTCCTCCAGTTCTGTTCTTTTTACTTAGGATGGCTTTGGTTATTTTGGGTCTTTTGTGGTACCATATAAGTTTTAAAATTATTTTTTCTATTTTTGTGAAGAATGTCATTGGTATTTTGTTAGGGATTGCATTGAATCTGTGGATTGCTTTGGGCATTATGGTCATTTTAACAATATTGCTTCTTCCAGTCCATGAACATGGAATAGCTTTCAATTTGTTAAATGTCCTCTTCAATTTCTTTCATTCATATTTTATAGTTTCCATTGTAAAAATGTTTCATTTCTTTGGTTAAGTTTATTCCTAGGTATTTTATTTTATTTTGTAGCTATTGTAAATGGAATTACTTTCTTGGTTTCTTTTTCAGATTAACTGCTGTTGGCATTTAGACATGCTACTAATTTTTGTATATTGATTTTGTGTCGTGCAAGTTTACTGAATTTGTTCTTCTCATGGAGTCACCCCTTCCATTTCATTTGTCAGTGATACTGTTACTTACCTAATGTCATCCTGGGTGACTTAAATATTCAAGAGTGCCCCATCCCTTCTGAGTGTCCTCTAATCTTTGATTTACTCATCTCTAATGACTTTTCTCTTCTTTACTTAGCTATTCGCTGGCACAGTCACACATTGGGTTGCTATTACCCTAATATATTCCATTTCTAAGTCTCTCATTCAGACATCTCACTCTGGGACCACTACTGCCTCTTCTTCAAGCTTACATGTTCAACTATTCCCATCAGGAACTGGTGAGTCCATTGACCCTTCGATTTTCTCACAATCATTCAGCTCTCTTTGTCCTTCCTCTCTTAGTAACTTTCTTTCTAATATCCTAAATAAGTTTTTTAAAAAAATTATGATTGTGAATAACAATAAGAAATACATTGAACAGTGTGGCTCAGTATGCATACACATGAATGTATTTATCAGAACAAGGGATTATGAAGTATGATGCTCTCTGTTCCATTCCATGCCATTTACCTTATTCCATTCTATTCCATCTAATCCTATACTATCTAGTCTCCTCCAATTATATTTTATCAAAACTATTTCCTATCCTGGGTGAAGAAAAAATTTCCTTATATGGGATAAGAGGTAAGGCCCCTTTATAATTGCCTTCAGTGTCCAGAAAGTAAAATAATCAATTGTTAATGATTTCTTTACTTATGATTTTATCTACTAAATACCAAGGAGAAGTCTGAAAATTTTATATATATATATATATATATATATGTTTTTCAGACTCTATCTATTAGCTTACAATGTATCATAGAAAACCACAAAATATAAGAAAAACATATTTAAGGAATAAATTTTGCAGAATTCTGTATGAATGTTGCCAAGAAAGTGGGGAAAGAAAACTCTGACTTTTTCCAATCACTTCCCTAGGGTTATAGGTTCAGTAGGCACATGGATGGTCTGCCTTCCAAGTTACACAGTTTTTCCTAAATTTTGTCCCTGCATAATATACTCTCATTCTTTTTATCCTATTAATTATATTCTCATATCCACCCACCAGTTGATTGCTGAACTATTGCTTAGTCTCTCTCTCTCTCTCTCATAATGTAGTACCCTAATTAAGAGCAGGACACCAATTTCTTTGGTAGAATAGGCAAGGCTGTAGGAACAATCATACCTAAAATATAAGAGCTCAAAACGACAGAACTCAATTTATTCTTCATGTGACATTTTATTGACATCATAGGTTGTCAGGGTTAAGTTTGGGGAGATTTGTTTATACCCAGTCATTTAGAGTACAGAGATAATGGCAGCTGTTATCTTCAATATGTGATTTTAAGGGTTGCCTTGAGGATCCTTGTTCCAACAGCAGGAAGGGGGAAAGATTATGAAGGAATAAGTTAAAGGGTTTTATGGCTGAAATAGATTTTCCTCTTAAACCCTGGGGTTCCTGCTTTGATCTGAATTCATATGACAAGTAAACTACTTTCCTCATTTTAGGAATTTCCCAAGAAATTTGAGATTCCTTCAAAATGTCTCTTCAGAATAAATATTTCCATAAAGGATCATTTTATTTATATTCATTCAGAATTTTCTGGATATTTGTGGATTTCTCAAGCCTACTATGTGATGATCTGATTCCTCAACTACAGCTTGGGATCTTTGGGCACATGGGAGATGTTCTGAAGCCCCATCTATCATGGTGTTGCTGCATCCATATGTTTGTAATTGGCATTGCTGGATGACATCACAGTAGAAGGCTGCCATTATGAAGTAAACATTACAAAGCAGTACTATCAGTAAATGAAATAAGGAGTACCTAACAGAAACCTGGTGAGATCATTTTGTATCCTCATGAATTAGACTCAGCAAGGTCCCGTGTACTTAGCGACATGTAGTAATAGGATAAGAAGAATAGGTATTCACGGTGTCATCTTTATATTATCATTTATTTCATCCTGGCTCAAGGTGTAATTTTATTTTCATTTGAAAAATACCTGAGCTTCT
The DNA here is from genome assembly GCA_023783475.1 of Daubentonia madagascariensis. Lineage (NCBI taxonomy): Eukaryota > Metazoa > Chordata > Mammalia > Primates > Daubentoniidae > Daubentonia > Daubentonia madagascariensis. Next base: position 932,875 of record JAKFHU010001268.1, on the reverse strand, counting down.
AATTTGCATTTTTATAAAGAAGAGTGATCTATACTTTTGCTATTATGCTGTTCACAATACAGAGGAGAGGGAATGGATAAAATGGGCTTATTGCAGTAAATGGCAAGAACATGTAGGCTGTCCAGACAGCATAGATTTGTGATCTTCCTCAGCAGGGTTCATTGACCTAGATATGAAAGCAGAGAAAGCAGATACTGAGAGTGGCTTATAACATAAAAGTCAATATGGAAATGTTAGAGGCTGTAGGTACTGTGTAAAGAATGTGGGTTTCAGATTTGCTTCAGCTGAAATCCTGGCTCTGCCATTACTGAGATTCTTGTTCTCAGCCAAGTTATTTTAGCTCTCTGAGCCTCACCTAAAAAGGAAAAATACTGATACATGCATTGCTGAACAGCTGACATATCTATATCTAATCTATTTATATCTATCCATATATTTGTATCTGTATTTTGCCTGGTCAGTTTCAAGCATATAATAGGTTTACAATAGTTGGTAGTTATTTTTATTAAATGTTGTAGTCAATTGATTCATTTATTATTATTATTAACTAAAAAATATTAATTGAGTACCATGTATACATAACTTTTCAACATTAGGATCCAGGTAGAAAATGGAAGCAAGCAAACTCCAAATGCTAAGTATAGACAGGGAGATGAGGAGGACTGCAAGGTCTCAGTGAGGTCAGAGAGGGTATTTAATGGGGGTGGGGTGGGGAGCGCAGTGTGGAAAGATAGAAAACTTAGAGAAGAGTGTTTTAGAATCCTGGATTTGAGATGAAAGAATTTTCTGGGATGTTTATATCTAAGGGTACAGTCTTCTGGTGATGGGCTTAAGCAATGTTGGGGGTCATGGAAGACGATCAGAAACTCTAAAACTAAGTCTTGAGGGCGGGGTGAACACCTAGGGGCTAACACGGTGGGGGGTGTGATTGGAGCAGGCACAGGAAGAAGACAATGAAGCAGGATTTAAAACTCTGCTGAGGAAGATGGGAGCATGTTCTCAAGATTAGTTTGTGACTTATGTGAGGAAACGGAGTGACCGTTAAGTGACCGTTAAAAGAGAAGGCATTCTTCAATGAGGACAGCAGTAGAAGGATCTGCGTGTGGCTGGGGGCAGCAAGCAAAATTTCCTGGAGACATATGGTTTATAATGACTGGGATAAAGAGCAGTTTTTAAAGGAAAAGTCGTGCGTGTCATCATCAGAATTAAGTCAGGTTTAGTTAGTTTAAGATTCAAGAGAAACCTCCAAGACAGAGATAAACCTGCTCATGATAGAACAGGGATTGTGTTGAAGTGGCGAAAGGGACTGATACAGTGTTAGGTGTACAGACAGTGGCCCGGGAACCAGGGGAGAGAAGCATGAGAGAAATAAGGCACATGCTGAGGGGAGAGCTCTGTTGTTGAGTGGAAACTATGGCTAATGGCAATCAGGAAACAGAAGGCTGGGAGGAAAGTTAGTAGTGGGATCTGAGAATGCTAAGTAGGCAAATGTAATTAAGGGAGTGACTTGCAAATCCAATGCATCTCAAGATTTAATTGCAGTTTCTTAGGGGCCATGTGGGAGAGAAATGTGAATTAATTTATTTTTTGTTGAAGATGGCTCCTCATTTGAGCAAAAGTAAGTGAACTTGAAGACATATTGCTAGCCCTGGAAGGAAAAATGAACAATTTGAGAGTAGAGATTGTGTCTGTTTAACTTTATACACACAGTTCACTGTAAAATTCTGATACATAGTGAGTACTTAATGCATACTTATTGAGTGAAGGGTTAAATGGATTTGACAAAATTGTTTAGCTATTGTAAAGAGAGTTGGGGGGCAGAAGAGAGATGTTGGTGCCGGTACTGTTGGTTAGTTGAACACTTAAAGATGACCTCATGTTTGATGAGGGAGCTGTCTTGTAGGGGTAGGGTTTTGAGCAATACATCTGCTTGCAGTGAGATGGGAGAAATGCTACCTGTGGTGGCTACAATGGCAGCAGGTGATAATGTAGTGGTTATAGATATGTGTGTATGTGTGTGTGAAGGAAATTAAGAAAAAATAAAAAAAATCCAAACATAAGTGTAGTACATGGAGACAGAGAGCAGTTGAGAGAGAAATAAATTTCAGATGATTGTTCTGTGTGGCCACCAGATTCAGAATTTCAAATATTAAGCCCTCTGCCACTCCATTTTTATTTTTTCACCTTACTTTAGTAATTCTCCCTTTTCGATAAACCTATCTATTAACCTTCTAGTTATTTTTTGTTTGCTGTGTTTCTCTCATGTTAGTCAGTGGTTGAAACTGCTTCAGGCATCCACTTGTCTGATTTTAAAGGGACTCAGCTCTCACTGGGGAGGCATTTGCATGACCTACGTGGAACTTGTGATACTTTCCAAGGGAAATGCAAAAAATCAGAATTACACATCATTGCAATATAATGTGGTTTTTTTTTTTCCAGCTAGATACAGTTTGGTGTTCCTTGCATTTTCCTTTTTTGGTGATATATTTTTAATTAAATGCATTTACATGAATTTCAAGACACCTTTGAGAAGTGGGTTTGTTTAAAGATGTAATTATAAGCACATATTTCCTTCTCCATGGTCACTAAAACTTTAGAGCGACTATGTAGGTAATTTAAGCATTTAACAACCAAATTATATGAAGGTAAAATTGAATCGATAAGTGTTGTTCTTAGTGTTGACAAAAAAACCAAAAAAACCCCCCCAAAACTCTTCTTTTTGGGAGTCTCTAAGCCCCAGGAGGGCAAAGAGCTTAGTTTTGATCACTTATTTATTTCAGATAATTATCACAGTTCTTGGCACATAAAGGTTAGTAAGTAATATTGAACAAATTAAGAAAACATTGAAGTGGGGGCTTTCTTAGGTCTGGGTGGATCAGCTTTTGTTAAAACCCTTTCGCCCTGAGAGAACAATCCTGAGCAAGAAGGTATAATTAAAACAGATTATTACTTTTCCCTAAGAGACCATCAGGAATAATTTAGTGTGTCTTATATTTGTTTATTTTACTCTTCCAAAATTCCCTGTCTCTCAGATCATCCACCTATACCCAGACTCTCATACCAACATAATTATGTCATCATCTAGTTGGCCCCAGTCTCTCCTTTTCCCACTATTCCACAAACATCAACTGTGCTCTCTTGAACTCACAAAAATTCATTAGCATGATTCTGTATATCTCAGTTTCTTCTCTGAGTGTTTGTGACAATATATTGCAAAACCCAAAACTTGTCTGTATCCCAAGAACACTGCTTCTACTAGAGTACTCAACAGAGATGGTTGTATTTTCTCCATACTCTGTTCCACAGGGCTTGGGATTCAGGTAGATGACCTTGCCTTCATTGCTGTTTCTGGGCGATATCTCTTCTCCATCACCCCAGCATTGAAGAGTTTTCCAAAAAACCATACCTTCTCACTACTCTTCTTTACTGAAGTAATTTATTGCCACCCAGTCACTAATTGCCATTTATGAAAGACTTTACCACTTGAGTCACTGTCTTCTCGATGGCCCCTTAATTCATTACCTTTGGTGGCATTAACATTCCTGTAAATGATTTATCCCATGCTATGGCCTCTTAATACCTTGACCTCCTTACTTCAAACATTGGGATTTCAAAAGCCAGCATTGTTTTCTTTAATGCCAACCATTCTCACGGTAATGCCTTAGATATTATCATTACCAACAATTGCTGTGTTTCCAATTCTAAAATCAAAGCATTATACTCTCTGTCTACTCTATTCTATCTTTTATTAAATAAACAGGGGATGGAAGTTTACCTGAAAAACAGATAGATTTTTCTGGTTGCAGTCAGACAGATGTGGCAGAAGAGGAATCAGGAAGGAGAGAGGCATAGGAAAGAGAAATGAGCCTCAGAACAGATTTCCCCTTAGAGCCTCCAAAAAGGAACAGAGTTCCACCAGTACCCTGATTCCAGCCTTGTGAGACTTTAAGAAGAGGAATTATCTGAGCAGTGCTATTACCTAGACTTCTATCTATAGAATTGTGAGATAATAAATTTGTGTTGTTTTAAGCGGCATAGTTTGTGGTAATATGGAATGACAGCAATACAAAAATAATACAGAAGTTAAAAATACCTCAGTCTCAGCATGTCCAATGCAGAACTTATGATATTCCAAACCTTTACACCCTGATCTTTCTCCAGTCCTCTCTGTCTCAGTAAATGACACCATTATTCACACAGTTGCTTAGGCATCATTATCAGAGTAATTTCTAGATTGTTTCTTTTCCATCAAACCCCAAATTCAACACTGTATCAAATACTTTTGGATATTTCTTTAGGCTGTATCCTATAGCCAAACACTTGGTCACATCTCCATTGGTTCCATCCTGGTCTAAGCCACCACTTCTATCACCAGGACTCCTGAAATAGCTTCCAATCTTGCTCTCCTAGAAGTTTAGTACTCACAGAGCAGACTAAGTGATGAAGTTTTGAAAGTGTTAATCAGATAATGTTATTTCATCATTTAAAGTTGCAGTGATTTCCCATAACATCTGGAATAAAGTTCAAAATTCAAGTTCTTTATGAGCTGTCCTCTCTCTGCCTTCATGGTATCATCTCCTTCCATTCTCCTTCTTTCTTACTGAATATAAGTCACATTAGCATTCTTCAGCTCCTCTTGCAAAAAAATCCATTGCTGCCTCGGATATTTGCATGGTTGGTCCCTTCTGCCTTGCATACTGTTTCTCTATATCACTTAATACCTTGCTTCTTAATGTTCTTCAGGTCTTTCCTCACATGTCATCAGTGAACGTCTCCCTTATTGTTCCATATAAAGCAGCCAATCTCCACCACTTGGTGTCTCCCTGCATCTTCTTTATTATTTTTCAAAGTACTCACTTCTTAAATTTTATTTATGTGTGTCTATTTTTTTTTATGCCTCACTAGAATTTAAGTTCCATGAGGAGAGTGACTTTGACTGTTTTCATTATTGGTTTTTACTCAGCTACTAGAACAGTCCCATATCATGATAGGTTCTCAAAAAGTAACCTGTTGAATAAAAGAAAACATTAAGGATGTATAAAAAATTGGGACTTACTTTGGAGGTGTCTGTGAGAAATTTTAGTTTATACATGTTTGGTTTGATGGCAATGTGAAAAGTTAAGAGTCCTAACAGAAAAATGCAGTTCTATACTTCAGTAGCCAAAAATGGAAAAAAATAGCTCTCATGACATAATGAGGCCATTTTCTAAACAGTCATATTAGAATGCTTTTGACTAAAACCTCAACTGATAATTAGAAGCAATAGAAACTTGGAAATTGCTACCATCAGACTCTTATTGTTGATATCTGAAACAATCTCCTATCTTCTTAGCTTTCAAAAATTTTCATATGAAATTCTAAGACTTGTGCCCCATCTCTCACTTAGATATTTAGATTTGCTGGAAAGGTGTTTCTCCTCTAGAATGAGGCAGCTTGTCTTAAAGCCTATTTATAAGTAATGATCAGATGGTACTTAGGAATTTGCAGGGGATATGCTGTGATGAAGGCTCGGATTCTTTAGTTTTAATATCTATTAACATGTTATTTTGGGCTTTGTGGTATAATGGGCTGCAGTGCTGAAGAGGGAGTCCTGTTGCCTACTCTTCCAGATTCATAAGCCTAAGCTACAAGGTCAGGTGTCTCATTGCATTTTCCCCTAATTACCTCTTCGGCCTCATGGGACAAGGCAAGACTTCCAGCAGCACTAATTTCATGTGGGTGACATAACTGGGGACAAACAGGGGCTCTGATAACCACAGTGGAGACTTCATATTGTTGCTCAACTCTTTATTTTCACCTCATTCGTAACATGTTTGTGGTGGTTATTTCACAATTTCTTTCTAAGATTATTTCTCCCCAAAGCTCAGAACTTTTGGAATATCTCATTCCCATCCAAAAATGGAAAGGATTTTATGCCAAAGGGTCTGGGAAGTAGTGTTGGAAGTTGTATTTTGGGTGGTAGAAGCAGTAGTTATAATGGTAGTGGTGGTAGTTGTGCTGGGCGTAGCAGCTGTTGTATTTGTTTGTATTTGGGGTGCCGGTGTAGAGGAGGCAGGGTGAACTGAAGGATATACAGGGGACAATGGAGGTCCAGGTGGATAGGATCCTGGTTGGGAAGGTGGCTGTGTGTATCCCGAGCCATAAGGAGGAGGAGGGGGTGGCGGTGGAATTCTCCCTGGACCATGATGGGGAGGAGGGGGTGGCGGTGGAATTCTCCCTGGACCATGATGGGGAGGAGGGGGTGGCAGTGGATTTCTCCCTGGACCATAGGGTGGAGGATGAGGTGGTGGAACAAGTCCTGGGCCAAAAGGATAAGGTGGAGGAGGAGGAGGCAGTCGTCCAGGTGGATATTGTCCCCTGGGGTCTCTCTGACTCTCACCAGGCTGTGTGAAAAAAGTAAACAATTTTAAATCAGATATTTCAGAGTCAAGCATAAAGTGTAATACTTCCTATGGTTGGCAGAATTTCAAGATGGTCCCAAGATTCATGCTCCCTGTTGGCATATACTGGCCTGACCTTATCAGGTGAGCCCTTTCAACAGGTTCTACAACATCAGAGTCAGAAGACTTTGGAGAGATTTGAAGCTGTATCGAATGCCCTTCTATTGGCTTTGAATCAAGGAGCCATGTTGTGCAGAGAACCGCATGGCAGTCATGGAGAATGGGCTGTAGGATCTGAGAGTGGCCTCTGGCTCACAATCAGCAAGAAAGTAGGGACCTCAGTCCTATCGCCAAGGGGCTGAATTCTGCCTACAACCATAATACAAGCTGAGAGAAGACCCTGAGCTGCAGAAAAAAATATAGCCCTGGCAACACTTTTTCAGGTTTATGAGACCCTCAGCAGAGAAGCTAACTAAGCCAAACTCAGAGTTTTTGCCACAGAAACTGAGATAATAAATGTGTTTCTTTTATGGTACTAATTTGTGGTAATTTGTTATATGGCGATAGAAAAATATTATGTGTATCTAAGTTAGAAAGTCTGAAAGTCTGTATCAAAGAAAAGGAAAAGTTTTTCTCTAGCCTCATGAATACCTAGGCTCTCAATGAAAGCTGGGAAACTACTGAATGGAAAATATTATCACAGGCAAAAATCATATCCTTTGCCTACAGTATAGTCTGTCATTGAAATCAATTCCAAATGCAAGTAAGTGTCCTTACAGGTTGAGGAAAATGTCTCTTTTATCTCATTTAATAGTTCAGGGTTGTTCCAGGCTTTGAACACTAACAAATTGTGAAACACATTATTGAACACCTGCTTTGTGCAATATGCTAATGTAGGAGCTGAGGGGGTTGGAAACATGTCTTATGAGTATATAGGCTGAGCAGTGACAATATAAAGCAGTGCAAACATGGTCCAAAGGGAAGTGGAATGATAGTCTCTGGGGTTTCTGGCCAAGTTTTGAGTTCTGCCTCTGCCACTTAGTGGTTGTCTAAATGTGTAATCCTTTTTGAGACTCTTCTTCCTCATCTTAAAAATGACATTCATAAAGGCATCCACCTTTTGGAGTTTTGTGATTTGTTGTGAAATATTACCTGTAAAGTGCTTAAGTTAGTACTTGGCTCAGGTATGGTTTTTGTAGAGTAAAATATTTAGAAAAAACAGTAGCTGGTAAGTAGTGCAAGGAACAAATTCATTAGGTACATAGAGTGATTAGTTTTGGATAGAAGAAACATTAAGGATTGTCTCACTGAGAAGGCAACATTTGAGATGAGGCTTAAGGAGTATAAAACAAGGTTATAGACAAAGTAAGGCTTAGAGAAAAGGAAAAAAAGCTATAAAACTAGGAGGGGCATGCCAAATACAGGGAAAATATGTAAATGTTCTGGGGTAACAAAGAACAAATCCTACTCTACTGATGATAAAAAGTCCAAGTTGCTTGGAGCAGATGGTTTATTTGGATTCATAAGTACATTCACTTTTTGTGGTCTTCAGTCCCTTTACCTATTTGTTTGGCCCATGGCCCTTGCTAATTCCAAATTTGAGTATTGCCCTAAACCATTGGTCTCCTCAATTTTTAATTCCAGGTTCTTGACAGTGGTGGAGGATGTCACAGCACTGTCCCATCCCAAACGTAGGGTCCTTCAGTGCTGCCTGAAACCCTTTTGAGTGTCTTAGATTAGCTCTACCTCCTTCCCCAGAAGCCTGCCATTTTCCAAGTTGATGCCAATTTTATCAAAGTTCTCTGCTTTGTCCTGAGCCCTCATCCAGCCCCACCAACATGGCTTTCCTCCTGCTTCACCAAGATATTGCAGGCAATTAGAAATGAACTTCCCTGATTTATTGGCCATGGAACCATAAAGTCATTGATTTCTAGATATTTCCTCTTCCTTTGCAAGTGTTTTCTCAGGGACTTATCTCTGTCCCTTTTTCCTTTTATTTCCCGTAATTGCAGTATCTGCTATTTAACTGATTGGTTTTCTCTAGAAAAAAACTGTCACTTACGTTCAACTCACCTTTCCATCCTAATCCTATCAGCTTTTCTTCCTGCCTCCCAAATTCTAAATCCAACCACTCGTCATCTCTCCTGCTTCTAGTCTACTCTAAGTCCTTTGTTTTTACTGAATTACTATAGTGACCCCTTGATTTGACCTCTTGATTTTATGTTTGCCCCACTCACCTAAAATGCAGGGAGATTAAAGAGATCTTTTGAAAAATATATCAACTTATATTATTCATCTGCTTAAAAAGGGTTCACTTTCAACCACCCATACTGTTGTTTTTATCACGTTCTTCATACTGAAGCTCTATGAAATGGTGTTATAGATTTGCCAGTGTTACTTCTCATTTCTCAGTCACTCCCCAGCCTGGCTTCTGTCCCCAACATGACAGGAAAACTCTTTAACTCGTGTCACCAATGAAACAAACAACAATGCCAAGCCACTTCTGTGGGACCAGGCCTCATGCTTGTCCTCTCTAGCTAGTGACAGTTCATTGGCTTGTGGAGGGCATTTGACCCAAGGGCTGCCAATCCAAAGGCTAGTCAGGGTGTATGCAAGTTCAGGACTTGATTTTTAATTGTCAAGAAAAGAAATAGTGTAGGAAAATATTTCACAATATTTCTATTGTTGAGTCAATTAAGAAATTAGTAGAAAGTATCCTTGCCTGCTAAAGACATCCTGATAGTGTCTAAATATTATATTGATCTAAATATTATGTAATGAAAAAATCTTCATAGTAAATACCTATTCTATTCCTAATCTGTTAACCCAATCACAGTGATTAGCTCCCTTTCCACAGCAGGCCAAAGGTAACTCAGGAACTCAGTAAAAATGATGATGACACTATGTTAGGAAGAAATATTACCCTCTCAAAAGGCTATAAGTGTAGCTAATCTGCATTCCCTGGTTTAGGAACAATCCAGCTAAAACATGGATACTTTGAATCTAAATGTATTTCTATTGTAATGGGATTAATAGTAGTCAGACTTGCTTTGGGGTTTAAATGAGATAATATATGTAAAGCATTATGAAAATTACCTATAACAGAGAAAACACTGAAAAGATGACAGTCTTAATATCAATACATACCTCACCCACAAATAAATAAATAAATAAATGTATATATATATATGCACACACACAAACGTCACACTACCCTTCACATTTATAACTTTCAGTAATTATTAATCATCTTGAATCACATATTGAATCTCATATAGTTAAGTTGGGGAAAGGCTTATTTCCATTTAAACTTATGTTAAACTTTTATATTATTGGAAAGCTCTCTTTTTCAAATTTATTTTGAGAAAAAAAGTATTGTTTAGATAATATTAGCCCAATACTTTAAAATAATGAAATGGTTTTCTCTTGTAACCTGAGGACATGAAAATATTGAAAATCAGCTTTGAGATCAAGTCATTAGGACATAATGTGACCTTTCAAATATGTCAATATGTTTTATTGGTTTATCAAAAATTTTGTCCATTTATAATGCAGTCAGTAATACGGCCAAGATCAGACTACCTCAGTCACCTTTGAATGACCTTCCTTTATTCAAGTTTCTGAAAGTAGTTGGAAGAGGCATTCTTTTACGTTTTGTGTTTCAGAGTGATGTAATTTTGTGTTGCCTGCTTTGAGGAAATCCTAGTCGTCTTCTGAAAAAAAAGTTTTTATATTTTTCCCTTTGATATAAGAGATTTTATAGTTCTTTGGTAGAAATTACACTGGAATTAATCTCCTCTTTCTAACACTGGAATTACTCTATCCCTACTTTGATATTGAGTATCATTCTACTACTTTAGTATGTGTTTTTAAAAATGCCTTGTAACTTTGTGTGATATTTAGTATCTTCAGTGGTGTTTAACCTAGTCCCTTATACATGATAGGTGTTAATATAAATGTTTAGTATTTTCTCAAAATTTAGTAAGCAAAGATTCTCCTAGATGCTTGGCAACATGCATCTTGCCAGGTTGCTTTATCAGACATTCACATTCAGTCTTGGATAAGGTCTATAACACTATAATTTAATGAGTGAGTCAGGTGACTCTGGTGTGAATGATCCACAAACCACATGTGGAGAATAACTGATCTATTTTAACTACGTCATTTATAGGGTTTTATTTATTTGTGTAATTGCTAGAGTATGAGACCCACATTTATACATATCTGTATAATGCAATCTGATATTATACATCTGAGTTGTCCAATATGGTAGCCATTAGCCATGTGTGGCTCTTTAAATTAAATTAGAATTTAAATTTAAAGCCTTAGAACAGTGTTTCATCAGTGATTGATAGATACTAATATTATATAAGAAAGGGTAACATCATTAATGTAAGAAGAAATCTGAAGTAATAGTTAATGAGAAAAATATGAAGATGTATAATGATAATTAATGATACTTACTGAGAAACATGCTACAAGAACCCAAAGGCCCAAGATCAAAGATAGTGGTTTCATCCTATGGTTGCCCCTGAAAGTAAGCACAATGGCTGATCAACGTTGCTTTTTTTTGACTAAAAGGTATTATTTGGGACGTGTTACAATACATGGGATATAAAGTGATATAACGTTGTACAGGTATACTATTGCATCATTTTTAAGGGATTTATCTAATAGTCTTTTGGACTCAGTGGTAATGTGGAACAATATTGGCAGGGATATAAAAGTTGACTATAAAATGATGGAACTACTTTTTATTTTTGGCTTGTAAACTGACACTGGAGATATTGCCAAAGAGTTGTTCATAAAATGTTCTGAGAAATAGAAGCTTTTATAAATAAGGTTTTTGCCTTTGTAAGTAACTACTTTGAAATGAACACTTACTTACTTTTAAACATTTTGGTATTTTTTATATCAGTTATATTATTGATATCTGTAAACTTGTTTTGAGGCATTAATGTTTTTAACTATATCACGTGTCATAAATTTAAATTTTTGGAACACCTCAAAAACTAAGGAAAGGATAGGAATCACTGCAGGATATAATCTAAGGGAAAAGAGTCACATAATATATGTCCTAGTTTTAACAACATTTTACTAAGTTATTTTATTCCATAATGAGTGGTCTCCAGTGCTTCCAAAAATCCATATATGGTAGATCAAAGACCAAGGCAAAGAAAACAGAAGTGTCCAGGTATTTTATTCTCAATTGGCTCAAAATGTACACTATATTTCAAGTACATGAGAGTCCGAGTTCTGGGAAAGCAACTCCATGCACCATTGTGCAGATTGGTATCCTGACAGTCAACTCTGCGCATAAGTAGAGTGTGTTGGCTGAACAACACAAGTCTTGAAAGAATCCTAGGGACAAGATTTCACTGGATATTCAATTATATGTGGATATGTCTATTCCTTTAAGCTTTACTTTTCCTATAATCCGTTCTTATAAGAAGTTTGAAAAAAAAAGAAAAAGTAATAATAAAAATATAGGATAATTCCCTCTTTTAGAGTACATCTGAGAATATTCTCTCATTATAAAGTTTAAAGAATTTTAAGGTACATAAGGGGGATAGTCAATTGTGTACTTTGATGGACCAATTGTCCAAATGCCTAACATGAATGCTTTATTCTGACATGTAGAATTTTTCAAAATTTAATACATTTAATGACTTGTAATTTCATGTAAGGTAAAAGTGAATGTTTTATAAAAAGTTCATGAAAATGTGATCTTCAAAGTATGAGAAAAATTTAATATTCAAAGTAAAAATTCTGCAGTTCATATTTCTAAGTACCTACCTTTGTGTGAAGAGCTTTCTTAGGGCTGATTAATCTGCTGGTCACAATGACTCTTGCCAGTTGAAAGATGGCAAACAGAGGTGAGAAAGGACAAGAAATGTCTTATATATGTTGCAATGGATTTCTATTGGCAATAAGATAAAGGCTAGTTGGAGGTAAAATAACTTCTTGGTTGGTGCTCTTCAAACAAACATAGGAAAGCTGTCATTGCCAATTTGGCAATCTTTTTCTGCATTTTGTTTTTTCATTTCTGAGAAGCTTTGACCCATTCAATATTTATTATTTCTTGAGGCAACACGTACTTCATAATATGCAATCACCTCAGAAATATAATCTGGGGTCTGTGGCACAACATTTCCTCTTTATTTTAAAGAAAATGCACAAGCTGTTCTATTTCAAGTAATTTTAATGGGTCATCTTTATTATGTGTTACTCTCACCACATTTTCTATTTTATATCAAAAACTACATCATATGGGAAATAAAACATTTTAAAATTGAATTCTAATATGATGTAGAGAGAATTTAGGAACAAAAATGAGAATTAAAAACAGAAGTGACTATTAAATAGATGTTGTTAAGTACTGTGAGTAAGCACACACACATGCACACATACACAGTACCATGGTCAGTAATGCATAGAGTATCTAAAATATATGGCTTGACTGTTTGGATAACTGTGCTATATATTGTGGGTTTCATGTTTCTATTTTTTAGTTGAAATAATGAAACTGTATTACTGTTTTATACTTGGAAGTTTCTACATATCTGATTCTGTGTATTATTTCTCAGAGTTATGTAACATTGGCTTAATTGAGTGTTTTTGAAGGCTGAGAAAAATGAATGCTTGGATTAAGATTTTGATTTAAATTCTGGAAATAGCAGGAAGGAAAAACTGGTGGTGAGAGAGGGAGAATAGTCAGAAGGTTCATGTAGTTTCTCAAGCTTAAGATTTTATTTTATTTCTTTGAGTCTGTGATTATCTTAAGATATTTAGATTGTTCAAAAGACCCGTATATGAACATTTTTGAGGAATTTCCCTTTTGTCAATGAAGGACTAACTGAGATCAGCTGTGTTTCAAAAAATCATGTGGTTCTTGCCATTATTAACTTGAGAAACTTAATTAAACAAAAATAGGAAGAAATGCAAAGTTCTTGATTGTCAGAAAATTATATAGAGATATTTTTACTTTGAAGTAGATGTCTATTGAAAAGTCACAGGCTTGTATTTTTGAAAATCTAGGCTTTGAGAATTTTTCCTATGCTAGATGATTCTATAATCTCTAGTTTTATAATATAAGTTATGATATAAGAATAGATATTATTTATTAAACCTTTTAGCATATTCCATGTGGCAGATGAAATGAGTTCTATTACCACCCTTTTTTGCACATAGATACTAATTAGCTGAGTGGGACTTGAACCTAAGTTTGTCTACTTCAAGCCTGAGTCCTTAACCAGTATTCTCTGCTGCCTCCCAAATCTATATAAGCACCATAAATTTAGAACTAATATTATGTTACAGTACATCGTGGAGATGAATCAAGTGAATTTATGGTCACGTCATTCTATTTCAAATCCAGTATCAATACTTGTTATCTGGATTATCTGGATTATATGGATTATTATGCCTCAATTTTTCCATTTGAAAAATATGGATATTTATAATTTCTATGTCATGGAGTTTAGTTTCTCCCTCCCAACCTCCTTCCCTTCCTTCCTTCTGTACTTCTTTTGCTCATTCAATATTTTTGAATATGTGCTGGGTGTAAGACATCATGCAAATTGCTGAAGTTACAGCATATTTAGATGCTTAGTGTTTTACAAATATTTTGGAATTTAAAGGTGGTATAGGAATAAAGAAGACACACTTCCAGAGTTGATCTTAGTTTTAAATTACTGTACTTAATTTCATTTCCTTTGTTAGAATTTCCCAGACCTTTAAAAATTTCTAATGACATAAATTCTATTACTGGTTTGCTAATCTTACCCCTTAATCTATTGCTGATCCATTTACATACCCAGACATCAGTGAAGATGATTCTATTTCTAAGTTAATGGAGAAAGTTCCACTTCCTTCTCTGCCAATAATTTCAACAGTGTTGCAAAAGATGAGTGTCTCTTCTTTCTTGCTTTGATGCCAACATATTCACCAGCCAGGTGTTTTAAATCAAAGTGTGATCTACATTGTAATGGATCATTGGCTCTGAAGGACTTAGGATGAACATTGGCTAAACTGAAAGGCAAGCTCTGAGTGGTTTGTGACCAACAAAGTATTGGAGGAATACAGGAATAAAAGCAAACGGAAGCACCCTTCTGTTAAGAAACAGAAACAGTCACTCAAGTTAATCTTTAATTAACTCATGACTTTAAAAGATCCTGAGTAAATACTTACTGGAACAACACCTAACAGAGCTAATGTCTCTGGTCACAGGAAATTCAAGGTGACAGTAGAATCACATTATTGTTAGTACAGAGATTTATGTGAGAGATGCAAAATATTTTCATGATATAATTAGATTAGCAGAATTAAACTCAGTCATGCAGCCACATATTTGAAGCTTACTGCCAAGTTGTATTACACTTATTTCTTCTGAAACATAGCAGTAATAATTGTTTCTTTGCACCTGTGGAACGTGTGTGCTTCCTGTAGATTACTCAGAAATTGGTGATTTGGTTTCTGGGCTAATGACAAGGTAATGTTTTTCATGCTGTAGAATTTATAGATTGCTTTTAATAATTTCTATAGAAAATTTGTTGTGTGGGATTGATCAATGATGCCATTGACCGCTGAGAGAAAATTTAATCTATTGGATTGAAGATGTCTATCATGATGAAATGTAATTAATAATAAGGTTTGTAGATTGAAAAAAAGCTATAGTTCTGATTTGGACAGCATGGATGCTACAACAGCCCACACCACAAAGGTCTGTAAACTTCCTGGAAGTTGGCAACAAATTTTCCCTGGGCTTCCAAGTTGCCAAAGTTAAAAGAAAAATGAAATTGGATAAAAAAATTTGCAATGTCCATCAAATATAATCATGGTAATTGTTTAAGAAAAGTAGCTCTCCTTTCCACTGAGAACCATGAGAAATTTGCCATTTATTTTCAAGCAGGAAGTGTATTATTCTATAGTAAAAGTGAAAGTTGTCTTGGTGGTATAACCTGAATGTCCCCAGTCTGTGCATGTAAACAAGTATACACGATAGCCCTTTAAGCAGAGTGTTGCTAGATTGATAACCCCAACCGTGTAACCCAACAAATTCAGTTCCCCTTTAAAGATCTCTCTTGAGGAGTATTCCCGGATTCATCTTAATTTCCAAAATCTGTTTCATTTGTCACGATTTCATTTTCTTAATAACCTGGTGATATACAACCTTTCTCTTTTAACTACATCAAATACTTAAAAAATTTTAAACCATTACTATAACACATTTCTTATTTAATAAATCACATTATATTAATTTTCTCATTTAATAGAAAAAATAACTCTAAGATGTAGGAAGATATTAAAATCTTAGTTTTCTAAATGTAGAAAGAACCTCAGAGAAGAGCAGAATTAGTGCTAACATCACGTGAGGCTTTTTAATAAGGTTTATTCCTAAAAAAATTAGTTATAGTCTACTGATAAAAATGTTTTACTTAAAAATGGACTTTAAAAATAATGGAAGATACACATATCATAACCTAAAAGTTAGTACAAATACCTTAAATAACAGCTTCATATTTGGGGTAAAAATAGTGTATTGTTCCCTGAAATGGAAATGAAAAGACCTCAGTTCCAAAATTGACTTTGTTCCCTTTTAATAGTGTGGGCTTGGGAATGTGCATTAACCCGTTGGAGCTTTATTTTCTTCCTTTGTAAAATGATAAGTTAAATTGAATAGCTCCCTGTGGTCCCCATGACAAGCAGATTCAATTTCTGAGGGACCAGGATCTTATGTAATTTTGGGGGCTTACCCTGAGAAAAGGAATATATATTTACGATTACAGAATGCCTGCAGCCACTCCAAGGCCACCTTATATGGAAGTTACGAATATAAAATGGTCAGATCCATCCAGAGTCCACCTGATATGAGGGGAGGTGTGTCCAAGTAGAAGTTGGAATGAAAGAGAAAGCAGTGTTAACCAATGGTAGTTCAAATATCCTACCTTTTCAAATTTTATAAGAACATATGACCTTTTGAACTTGTTGCTGTAGCCTTTGAGAGGGCCTTAGAAGACTCTCAGCAAAGAAGTTTTGATGCTTCAGTTTCCTTGTCATTAATCTCCTATTGGGCCTCTTCAAACTCTCACACGTTTGTTATAAGCCTTGATATGTGTAGTAAGCATCTGGAGGTTGGTGTTAACTAAAAATTCAGGGATCCACTGGCTGAGGTTCTGACTTATTAGGTTTAGGGCAGAGCCCAGGAAACTGCATTGTTAGTAGACACCATAGATAATTCTGATGCAGATGTTTCATAAAGTATTCTTTGAGAATGACTGCTCTGATAGAATCCACACTAAAGGATGGAGGTAGACAAGAAAAGAACCTCTTTCATTTTAACTGAAAGCTGTTATTGGGAGCAACTGTTGCTCTGGTAAAAAGATAAGGAAAGGCTGTTAAAGGCTAAGTGTGAAGGCCAGAAGATGTTCCTCACAGCATGTATATAACTATGATCTCCTGCAGGTGGAGGGCAGAAACATCTGAAGCCCAGATCCAGGACTCCATCATAAGAATAGCAGATGTCTGGAGAAGACTGAACTCTCAATGGTAGGCAGATATGTATAACCAAGTTTAGAACCTCAATTAGGAAAGGATGAGACCTGGAGATATGGATTGATCGTTAGGTCTCTTGGTGTAACAATCCACTGCAAAACTTGGTGACTTAACAGAGCATCTGTAAGACTACTTGTTCACTAGGCAGATTTCCTGGACTGACCATTCTTGGCTGATATTACCTTGGCTTGCTTATATGTCTCTGTGAAGCTGGTGAGTTGGCCAGAAGCTGGCTGGTCTCGGATGGACTTGGAGGAGACAGCTCAGCTTTCTTCCCCATGTCTCTCACATCCCTCAAGCTAGTCTGGGCATACTCTTATGGTGATGTGAGGGGTTCAAAAGAAAAAAGCAGATATGTGATGATAGTTTTTTTCAAACCTCTCCTTTTTCAAATTGGAGAGGAAACACAGTGGTGTTTCCTGGTGAAAAAATGCTAATAGTAAAGCCCAGAGACAGTGCGAGTCAGTACAACCAATGGACTTTCATAAAGGGATGTGTGAAAAATTGAGCCATTAATTCAATAAACCTACCACATTTGGTGTTTCCAATGCCTCAACCTATTTTTGAAGAATCCAAAATTGAGTATAGTCTAGAGCAAATTTTCTCAACCTTGGCACTACTGATACTTTGGTTCAGATAATTCTTTGCTGTAGGGGACTGTATTGTGCATCTCTGGTCTCTACCCACTAGATGTCAGTCGCATCTTCCTGGATGTGAGGACCAGAGCTTTTCCAAACATTGTTAAATGTCCCCTGGGGGCAAACTTGTCCCCAGTGGAGAACCACTAGTCTAGATGAAGAAGTGACTCCTGGTTTCAGCACATAATTAATTTACTCAAATTTATTTCTCTGAGGGGTATTTTTGATTTTGACTACTGTGAGTGCTAGAACTGTATGGAGAGTGGTTTGTAACAAGTAAAACTGAAGGAGGAAAGAACTGTTGAAAGGCCATTACAGTTATCCAGATGGAGTTGGATAGTTACAAGGGGACTATGGAGAAGTCAACAGAATAAAGATATTTTCAAGGGATGTAATCAACAAGTCCATTTGATGGAATGGATATGGGGGGTGAAGAAGAGCAACGTCAAGGATGATACACATGAATAAGGTAAGATTTCAGGAAGAAGTTTGTAATTGAGCCAAGAAGGTTGAACTTGACTAGGACAAATGGAGATACTTGGAAGTCTATTTAAGAATAATAGAGACATGTGAGCCAGAAGGGATGTACCTAGTTAACATTGAACCTAGGGTGGAGGATGTAACAGCAGTAAGGGTGAATAGCAAAAACAGGGCTTAAAGGGAAATCTGGAGAGAGAGAGATGGCAACAGATGGAACTACTTCTGCCACAAAAATGTGTAGAAATCATCAGGAATGTTACAACTTCTGATGAGATGGGTTTGATTCTAGCAGTCTGTTACATGGAGAATGCTTTCATGGACAAAATTAGAGAGGGAAACTAGGAAAACATAATAGGATTGCCAGGCAGATCTGAGTGGCCTGTTGAGTTTGGGGGCCTTGAATCTTAGTGATGTCTCTCTAAACTTGTATGTTTTTCCTCAGCAGCACTAGGTAGAATTGTACACACTCAGAAGAAGTAATTACATCTATTAACCAAAGCTTGGGATTTTACCAAGTTGATGTGCTGTTAGGAAAAAACAATGAAAAGAAATTTGAAAGTATTGGCAAGGTAGTGTTTGAATTGTGGACCATAAAATCTACGCTGGATAGGAAAGAAAGTTGAGGGGATCTGGGAAGATAGTAGATGGTGAAGGAACTGGGGATCCTATTGAGTTCAAGGAACTATTATAGTGAGAATAACTAAGTGATATAACCTGGGAGTATGAGAAGAATGGTACATCTTGATATATGGATTTATGGGGGGGTATATGTGTGTGATGACAGCAAGGTCTAGGTTACTTGGGTAACTGAAGAGAAGTAAAGATCATTCAAGATGAAGAAATCAAGGAATGGAAAAATATTATGCATCCCAATGTCAATAAAACATCATAGAGAAAGTTATATTATTAGACAGAAAAAATTAAAACAGTGTGTAGCACAAAGCTCATCAGCATAAATAATGAACTGAATTTATACTTCATGATTAAAAACTGAATAAGAAAATGAGCATATGTAAAACATTTTATATTTACCAAGAAGCAAGCAATAAAGGTCAAGATGATAGCAAACAAAATCAAAGCCTTCATCTTGTCTAGGGTCCTCTAGAACCAGGCAGCAAGAGATGCTTCATTGGTGGTAAGACAATAAAGGAAATACTATTGTGTTTTTTCTAAATTTTAATCAAAGGAATAACATTCATGCCTATTATTGCATATCTATGGTATATGTCATATCCATGGCATAATTAGAAGTAATATTTATATAAAAAATATCCAGAGTCCAACACATATCAGCAAAATGTTGATACCTTTAACTTAAAAAAACTCAGTCTTGGAAATTATCCTCAATAAATTAACCAACAGAGGAAAAAAAACCCAACAATGTTTGTTTCAGTCTTACTTATAATTAAAAATATGGATACTGGTAATCATGAAGACTTTGTGGAAATTTGAAAAATACTTATGTTGTAACAATAAGTGGAATGTTTAAATATTATACTTTATGTAAGTTATCCACATAGATGGCTAGAAAATATAAGTAAAATGAAAATAGATGGTGGTATGATGGTGTAAATTATGTGTGAATTTTCTGTTGTCAAAAATTTTATGATATTTTATTGATTCATAATTTAAACTCATAAAAGAAACAAGAAATTTCCATTAAAATGGTCTTCTGACTCTGATTTTGACCTTACATACGTAAAACCCTAGACAGAAAAATATAACTGTTAACTTATAACTTAAAATATATATATATAGAGAAATGAAATACTTATGTTAATTTTACCATCAGTATTATTTTTATTATCTAAAAATAATTCTTAAAAATTTAATGTTTCTTCTAAACTTTTAATTGTCTTTTGACATAATCATTGTTTCTAGATTCTCTCATTCAAACAAAATGCAAAAATATTGCCTCTCCAATTGTAGCTATTTGAAGACTATTATACATATATTCTTTCTTCATAATCACACAATTTTTTTTCTTAACTAATTCCTATCCTAAAGAAAGAAAGTGGCTAAGAGGAATTTCTAATGGTAGGTTTAAATATTAATATTAAAAACTTGATATAATTAACATATTTGATGGAGAATTACTGTGGTTTAGCCGTGACTTTATTCCACAGAGTACCTACTTGTGAATTTAAAAGAAAGGCCACGTGATAATAGTCACAAAAGTTGAGTTTCAGTTCTCAAGTCCTGGGGATTTGGGGTGGTTGGGGACAGCTGAGAGATGTTGGTGCAGGTACTCTGTTAGCTGAAACTTAAACACGAGGTTATTTTTGCTGAGGGAGATGTCTTGTAGGGGTAAGGTTTTGGGCAGTATACATCCTTACAACGAGATGGTGGAAATGCTACGTATGGTGGTGAAAATGCCTGCAAATGATGAGGTGGTGGTTACAGATGTGTGTGTGAAGGAAATTAAGAAAGAGTAAAAAAAAGATAAAAACATAAGTGTAGTACCTGGAGACAAAGAGCAGTTGAGAGAGAAACAAATTCCAGATAATTGTTCTGCATGGACACCAAATTCCCAATTTCAAATATTAAACCCTCTGCCACCCTATTTTTGTTTTTCCAGCTCACTTCCAAGAAACCTTTCTATTAACTCTTTTAGTTATTCCTTATTTCATGTCTTTCTCTCATGCTAGTCAGTGGTTCAGAGTGCTTCAGGCATGTACTTATCTGATTTTAAAGGGACTCAACTCTCACTGGTGTGGTATTTACATGACCTACATGGAATTTGTGATACTTTCCAAGGGAAATGCAGAAACTCAGAATTACACATCAGTGAAAAATAATGTTTTTTTTTCCAGCGGCATACAGATTGGTATTCCTTGTATTCTCCTTTTGTGGTGATAATATATTTCTAATTAAATGCATTTTTCATGAATTTCAAGACACCTTTGAGAAGTGGGTTTGTTTAAAGATGTAATGATAAGCACATATTTCCTTCACTGTAGTCACCAAAACTGTTAAAGCAAGTATGTAGGTAATTTAAGCATTTACCAACCAAATATATCAAGGTGAAATTGAGTGGATCAGTATTGCTCACAGTATTGACAAACAAAAGAAAATAAAAAACTCTTCTTCTTGACATTCTCTAAGCCCCAGGAAGCCAAAGTTCTTAGTTTTTATCTCTTATTAATTCCAAGTAACTATCACAGTTCTTGGCACATGAAGGTTAGTAAGTAATATTGAACAAATTAAGAAAACATTGAAGTGGAGGCTTTCTTAGGTCTGGGTGGATCAGCTTTTGTTAAAACCCTTTCACCCTGAGAGAACAATCCTGAGCAAGAAGGTGTAATTAAAACAGGTTACTACTTTTCCCTAAGAGACCATTAGGACTAATCCTGGCATGTTTTATATTTGTTTATCTTACTCCTACAAAATTCCCTGTCTCTCAGATCATCCACCTATACCCAGACTCTCATACCAACATAACTGTGTCATCATCTAGTTGTCCCCAAACTCTTCCTCTTCTCCTGTTTCACAAACATCAACTGTGGTCTTTTAAACTCATGAAAATTCATTAGCATGATTCTGTATATCTCAGTTTCTTCTCTGAGTGTTTGTGATAATATATTGCAAAACTCAAAACTTGTCTGTATCCCAGGAACACTGCTTCTAGAGTACTCAGCAGACGTGGTTGTATTTTCTCCATACTCTGTTACACAGGGCTTGGGATTCAGGAAGATGACCTTGCCTTCATTGCTGTTTCTGGGCCATATCTTTTCTTCATCACCCCAGCATTGAAGAGCCTTTCAAAAAATCATACTCCCTCACTACTCTTCTTTATTGAAGTAATTTATTGCCACCCAGTCACTAATTGTCATTTATGAAAGACTTTACCACTTGAGTCACTGTCTTCTCCACTGCCCCTTAATTTGTTACCTTTGGTGACATTAGTGTCCCTGTAAATGATTTATCCCATTCCATGCCCTCTCAATTCCTTGACCTCCTTACTTCAAACATTGGGATTTCAAAAGCCAACATCGTTTTCTTTATTGGCAACCACTCTCATGGTATTGCCTTAGATATTGTCATTACCAACAATTGCATTGTCTCCAATTCTCAAAACAAGGCATTAAACTGTCTACTTTATTCTATTTTTTCTTAAATAACCAAGGGATGGAAATTTATCTGAAAAACAGATAGATTTTTCTGACTGTAGTCAGACAGATGTGGCAGAAGAGGAATCAGGAAGAAGAGAGGCATAGGAAAGATAAATGAGCCTCAGAACAGGTTTCCCCTTAGAGCCTCCAAAAAGGAACAGAGTTCCACCAGTACCCTGATTCCAGCCTTGTGAGACTTTAAGAAGACGAACTAGCTGGGCAGTACTATTACCTGGACTTCTATCTCTAGAATTGTGAGATAATAAATTTGTGTTGTTTTAAGCAGCATAGTTTGTGGTAATATGGAATGACAACAATACAAAAATAATACAGAAGTTAAAAATACCTCAATCTCAGCATGTCCAATGCAGAACTTATGATATTCCAAACCTTTACACCCTGATCTTTCTCCAGTCCTCTCTGTCTCAGTAAATGACACCATTATTCACACAGTTGCTTAGGCATCATTATCAGAGTAATTTCTAGATTGTTTCTTTTCCATCAAACCCCAAATTCAACACTGTATCAAATACTTTTGGATATTTCTTTAGGTTGTATCCTACAGTCGACCACTTCTTCATATCTCCATTGGTTCCATCCTGGTCTAAGCTACCACTTCTATCACCAGGACTCCTGAAATAGCTTCCAATCTTGCTCTCCTAAAAGTTTAGTATTCACAGAGCAGACTAAGTGATGAAGTTTTGAAAGTGTTAATCAGATAGTTATTTTGTCATTTAAAGTTGTAGTGATTTCCTATAACATCTAGAATAAAGTTCAAAATTCAAGTCCTTTATGAAGTATTCTTTCTCTGCCTTCTTGATATCATCTCTTTCTACTCCCCTTCTTTCTCACGAAGTATAAGGATATTAACATTCTTTGGCTCCTCTAGCAAAATTGATTACTGTTTCAGATATTTGCATGGTTGGTCCCTTCTTCCTTGAATATTCTTTCTCTAGATCACTTAATACCTTCCTTCTTAATGTTCTTCAGGTCTTTCCTCACATGCCACTTTATCAGTGAGCTTCTCCCTTATTATCCCATAGAAAGAAGCCAATCACCACTACTTGGTGTCTCCCTACACCTCTTTATTGTTTTTCAATGCACTCACTTCTTAAATTTCATTTATGTGTGTCTACTTTTTTTTATGTCTCACTAGAATATAAGGTCCATGACTTTGATAGTCTTCATTATTAGTTTTTATTTAGCTACTAGAACAGTCCCTGTATCATGATACATTCTCAAAAAGTTATCTATGGAATAAAAGGGAGCATTAAACACATATAAAAATTAGTACTTACTTTAGGTATCTTTGAAAATTTTGTTCCATAAGTATTTGGTTTGATGGCAATGTGGTAAATTAAGTGTCTTGAAGGAAAAAAGAAGTTATATCCTTCAACAGTCAAAAATGGAAAAAATATAGCTCTCATGACATAATGAGTCCATTTCCCATGTAGTCATATTAGATGGCTTTTGATTAAAACCTCAAGTAATAATTAGAAGCAATAGAAACTTGGAAATCCCAGTCTTCAGCCTCTTACTGTTATCCGAAACCATCTCCTGTCTCTTTCTTAGCTGTGAAAATTTTTCATATCAAATTCCAAGACTTGTACCCCATATCTCAGTGAGATATTTTGATTAGCTGGAAAGGTGTTTCTCCTCTGCAAGCTGGCAGCTTGTGTTAGATTCTATTTATAAGTAATGATCAGACGGTACTCAGGAATTTACAAGTAATGATCAGATGCTGTGGTGTGGACCACTATTTTTTAGTTTTAGTATCTATTAACATGTTATAGATATTGGGCTTTGTAATTGTATGACGGGCTGCAGTGCTCAAGAGGGGATCCTCTTGCCTACTCTTTCAGATTCATAAACCTAAGCTGCAAGCTCAGGTGGCTCATTGCACTTTCCCCTAATTACCTCTTTGGCTTCATGGGACAAGGCCAGACTTCTGGCAGCACTAATATTCACATGGGTGACTTAACTGCAGGCAAACTGGGGGCTCTGATAACCACAGTGGAGACTTCATATTGTTGCTCAATTCTTCATTTTCATCTCATTGGTAACATGTTTGTGGTAGTTGTGTCACAATTTCTTTCTAAGATTATTTCTCCCCAAAGCTCAGAGATTTTGGAATATCTCATTCTCATCCAACAATGGAAAAGATTTTATCCAAAAGACTCTGAGGAACAGTGTTGGAACTTGTATTTTGGGTAGTAGGCAGTAGTTACAGTGGTAGTGGTGTCAGTTGTGGTGGACATGGCACCTGTTGTTGTAGTTGTTTGTATTTGTGGTACAGAAGTGGTGGAGGCAGGATGAACTGGAGGATATACAGGGGGCAATGCAGATGCAGGTGGATAGGGTCTAAGGGAAAGGAGGAAGGGGAGGAACTATTTCTGGGCCATAAGGAGGACGAGGTGGTGGTGGAATTCTCCCTGGACCGTAAGAAAAAGGAGGAGGTGGAACAAGTCCTGGGCCAAAAGGATAAGGTGGTGGACGAGGAGGCAGTAGTCCAGGTGGATATGGTCCCCTAGGGCCAATATGACTCTCACCAGGCTGTGGGGAAAAAGAAGTAAACAATTTTAAATCATACATTTTAAAGTCAAAGTCAAGCATAAAGGTGTAATACTTCCTATGGTAGGCAGAATTCTAACATGGTCTCAAGATTTCCTCTTCCTGCTGGCATATGCTGGTCTGACCTCATCAGGTGAGCCCTTTCAAACAGGTTCTACAGTGTCAGAGACAGAAGACATCAGAGAGATTTGAAGCCACAGCAAATGCTCTTTTATTGGCTTCTAATCAAGGAGCCATGTTGTGGAGAGGACCACGTGGCAGTACATGGTAAATGGGCTGTAGGAGCTGAAAGTGGCCCCTGGTTCATAGCCAGCAAAAAAGTAGGGACCTCAGTCCTACCACCAAAGGACTGAATTCTGCCAACCATTATAATACAAGCTTAAAAGAAAACCCTGAGCTGCAGAAAAAAATACAGCCCTGGCAACATCTTTTCAGCCTTGTGAGACCCTGAGCAGAGGGAAAATATGCAAATGCTTTGGTGTAAGAAAAAGCAAATGCTACTGTAATGATGATGAAAAGTGCAGGCTGCTTGGAGTAGACAATTTATGTAGGACACACACTACATTCACTTGTGTGGTCCTCAGCTCCTTTACCTATTTTTTTGACTGGCCCATTGCCCTTGCTAATTCGAAACTTGAGTATTGGCCTAAACCATCTGTCTTCTCGATTTCTAATTCCAGGTTCTTGACAGTGGTGGAGGATGTCACAGCACTGTCCCATCCCAAACGTAGGGTCCTTCAGTGCTGCCTGAAACCCTTTCAAGTATCTTAGATTAGCTCTACCTCCTTCCCCAGAAGCCTGCCATTTTCTAGGTTGATGCCAATTTTATCAAAGTTCTCTACCTTGTCCTGAGCCCTCATCCAGCCCCACCAACATGGCTTTCCTCCTGCTTCACCAAGATATTTCAGGCAATTAGAAATGAACTTCCCTGATTTATTGGCCATGCAACCATAAAGTCATTGATTTCTAGATATTTCCTTTTCATTTGCAAGTGTTTCCTCAGGGACTTATCTCTGTCACTTTTTCCTTTTACTTCCCGTAATTGCAGTATCTGCCATTTAACTGACTGGTTTCCTTCAGAAAACAACTATCACTTAGGTTCAACTCACCTTTCTCCCCAAACCTATTAGCTTTGCTTCCTCTCTCCCAAATTCTAAGTCCAACCACTCATCATCTCTCCTGCTTCTACTCTACACTAAGTCATTTGTTTTTACCTGAATTACTGTAGTGACCACTTAATTTTACTATCTTCATTCTACACTTGCCCCTCCCCAAATGCAGAGAGGTTACGGAGATCTTTTGATAAAAATATATCTTTTTATATTATTCCCCTGCTTAAAAAATTGTTCACTTTCAACCATCCATTCTCTCATTTTTATCACATTCTTCTCACCAACTTTCCTTCATAGTGAAACTCTATGAAAAGGTACTGTAGATTTGCCAACTTTACTGCTCATTTCCCAGTCACTTTCCAACCTGGCTTCTGTCCCCAACATGACAGGAAAACTCTTGAATTGGTGTCAACAATGAAACAAACAACAATACCAAGCCACTTCTGTGGGACCAGGCCTCATACTTGTCCTCTCTAGCTAGTGACAGTTCATTGGATTGTGGAGGGCATTTGATCTGAGGGCTGCCAATCCAAAGGCTAGTCAGGGTGTATGCAAGTTCAGGACTTGATATTTAATCGTCAAGAAAACAAAT
This sequence comes from Daubentonia madagascariensis, assembly GCA_023783475.1. NCBI lineage: Eukaryota > Metazoa > Chordata > Mammalia > Primates > Daubentoniidae > Daubentonia > Daubentonia madagascariensis. The sequence goes on along the minus strand of JAKFHU010001268.1, from coordinate 906,436 downwards.
ACTGAGTGTAGGAAAATATTTTACAACATTTTTATAGTTGAGACAATTTAAAAATTAGTAGAAAGTACCCTTGCCTGCTAAAGACATCCTGATAGTGTCTAAATATTATATTGATCTAAATATTATATAGTGAAAAAATCTTCATGGCACATATCTATTCTTTTCTTAATCTCTTAACCCAATCACAGTGATTAAATCCCTTTCCACAACTGGCCAAAAGTACTGAACTCTTCAGTAAAAATGATGACAACACTAAGTTCGGAAGAAATGCTACCCTGTCAAAGGGCTATAATTGGAGATAATCTCCTGCATTCCTTGGTTTAGGAACAATTCAGCAAAGACATGGATACTTTGAATCTATATTTATTTATGTTGTAATGGGATTAATAGTAGTCAGACTTGCTTTGACGTTTAAATGAGGTACCATATGCAAAGCATTGTGAAAATTACCTATAATGGAGAAAACGCTGAAAAGATGACAGGCTGAATATTACTACTTACCTCACCCATTTATTATATTTGTTTACTTATGTATATATGCAAAGGATATGCTATCCATCACATTTCCAACAGTCAGTCGTTATTAATCATCATGAATCTCATATAGTTGAGGAAAGGCTTATTCTATTTAAACTGTGTAGGTTAAACTTCTTATATTATTGGAATCTTTCCTTTTCAAATTCATTTTGAAAAAAATAATTATTGTTTAGATAGTCAAAGCCCAATATTTTAAAGTAATGAATTGTTTTTCTCTTATCTCCTGAGGACATGAAAATATTGAAAATCAGCTTTAAGGTTAAGTCATTAGGATATAACATGACCTTTCAATATGTCAATATGTTTTATTGGCTTATCAAAAATTTTGTCCATCTATAATGCACTCAATAATATGGCCAAGGTCAGACTACCTCAGTCACCTTTGAATAACTTGCTTTTATTCAAGTTTCTGAAAGTAGATGGAAGAGGCATTATTTTGCATTTCACATTTCAGAATGATGTAAATTTTTTCTGCTTTGTGGAAATCTTAGTCTTCTTCTGATAAAAAAGTTTTCATATTTTTCCATTTGATATAGTAGATTTTATCATTCTTTGTAGAAATTACAACAAAATTAATCTATTCTTTGTAACACTGGAATAAATCTATCCCTACTTTGAAGTTGAGTATCATTCCACTACTTTAAAAATGTGTTTTTTTAATCCCTCATAAGTTTCTATGATAGTTACCATCTTCAGTGTTGCTTAACCCAGTCCCTTATACATGATAGGTGCTGATATAAATGTTTAGTATTTTCTCAAAATTTAGCAAGCAAAGATTCTCCCAAATCCTTGGCAAAATGCATCTTCCTGGGACCCATTACCAGACACTCTTATTTAGTCTTGGATGAAGTCTATAATTATATATATATGTGTGGTTTTTTTTGCCAATAGATTTAGGGGGTATAAATGTTTTCTGTTACATGGATGAATTGTATAATGCTGAAGTCAGGACTTTTCGTGTGCCGGTCACCAGAATAGTGTGCCCTATAGATTGTTTTTTATCCCTCACTCCCCTCTTTCCCTTCCCCCTTCTGAGTTTCCAATATCCCTTACACCATTTAATGACCACACATACCTATCATTTAGCTCCAGTTCTAAGTGCGAACATATGGTATAATACTACATTTTTAATAAGTGAGTCAGGTGATTCTGGTGTGAATGATCCAAGAACCACTTTTTGAGAATAACTGTTCTAACTATCTCATTTTTAGAGTTTTACCTACTTGTGTAATTGCTAGAGTTGGGACCCACATTTATACAAATCTGTATAATTCAATCTGATACCATATATATGAGCTGTCCAATATGGTAGCTGTCAGCCATGTGTGGCTATTTAACTTAAATTAGATTTTAAATTTAAATTTAAAGCAGTAGAACAGTGTTTCATCAATGATTGGTTGGTATTAATATATAAGAAAGGGTAACATCATTAATGTAAGAAGAAATCTGAAGTAATAATAGTTAAGGAGAAAAATATGAAGATGTGTGATAGTAGTTTATTAATATGATACTTACTGAGAAACACGCTACAAGAGCCCAAAGGCCCAAGATCAAAGACAGTGGTTTCATCCTTATGGTTGTCCCTGAAAATAAGCACAATGGCTGATCAGCATTGCTTTTTTTTTTATTAAAAAGTATCATTTGGGACATGTCACAACACATGGGATATAATGGAATGGGGTATGATATAGTGCAGGTATACTATTGTATCATTTTTAAGGAATTTGCCTAACATTATTTTGGACTCAGTAGTAATGCAGGGAAATATTGGTAGGGTTATAAAATTTGACTGTAATATTATGGGACTAGTTTTCATTTTTTGACTTGTGAACTGACACTAGAATAAGGCCAAAGGGTTGTTCATTAAGTGTTCTGAGCAATAGAAACTTTTATGAGTAAGGTTTTTGCCTTTGTAAGTAATTATTTTGGAAGGAACACTTATTTACATTTGAACATTTTGGCATTTTTAATAGCAGTTACATTATTTATAGATTTCTGTAGACTTGTATTTGAGATATTAACATTTTTATCGGATCACATGTTATAAATTTAAGTTCTTGGAACACCTCAAAAATAAGGAAAGGATAGGTATCACTATTGGATATAATCTAAAGGAAAAGAGTCACAGGATATATAGTTTTAACAACATAGTACTAAGTTATTTTAGTTCATAATGAGTGGTCTCAAAGTGCTTCCGAAAATCCATATATGGTAGATCAAACACCAGGGCAAAGAAAACAGAAGTGTCTACTCTCAATTGGCTCAAAATTACAATACATTTCAAGTACATGATAGCCTGAGTTCTATAAAAGCAACTCCATGCACCAATGTGCAGATTGGTTTCCTGACAGTCACCTTTGCCCATAAGTAGAGTGTGTTGGCTAAACAATGCAAGTCTTGAATCCTAGGGACAAAATTTTAACTGGATATTCAGTTATATGTGGATATGGCTATTCCTTTAGGCATTACTTTTCCTATAATCCGTTCTTATAAGAAGTTTGAAAAACAAAAGAAAAACCAATAATCAAGATATAGGATAATTCCTTGTTTTAGAGTACATCTGAGAGTATTCTTTCATTATAAAGTTTAAAGAACTTTAAGGTACATTGGAGGGAAAGTCAATTGTGTACTTGGATAGACTGATTATCCCAAATGCCCAACATAAATATTTTGACATGTAGAATTTTTCAAAATTTAATATGTTAAATGACTAATAATTTCATGTAAATCACTTATTTTTTTGGTAAAAATGAATGTATAATTCATTCTATAAAAAGCCCATGAAAATGTTATCTTTGAAAGTCTGAGAAAAATTTGATATTCAAAGTAAAAGTTCTTTAGTTCATATTTCCACATACCTACCTTTGTGTGAAGATTCTTCTTTGGGCTGATTAATCTGCTGGTCACAATGACTCTTGCCAGTTGAATGATGGCAAATAAAAGTGAGAAAGGACAAGAAATCTCAGCTCTTATATATACTGCAATGGATTTCTATTGGCAATAAGAGAAAAGCTAGTCAGACATAAGGTAACTTTTGGGTTGATGCTCTTCAAACAAAGATAGGTGAGCTTTCGTTGCCAATCTGGCAGTCTCTTTCTGCTTTTTTTTTTCCATTTCTGAGGAGCTTTGACCCATTCAATATTTGGTGTTTCTTGAGGAAACATATACAACAAATCATAATATGCTATCACCTCAGGAATATAATCTGGGGCCTATCAGGTGTTCTGTTCTAAGGAATTTTAATTGGTCTTTTGTTTGTGTTACTCTCACCATATTTTCTGTTTTTATATCAAAAACCACATTATATGGGAAATATAACATAATTTTAAATTGAATTCTAGCACGATCTAGAGAGAATTTAGGAACACAAATAAGAGTTAAAAATGGAAGTGATTAAATAGGTGTTGCTAAATACTGTGAGTACACACACACATGCATGCATACATCATACCATGGCCAGTAATGCACAGAGTATCTAAAATATGCAGCTTGGCTGTTTGGACGATGTGCTATATGTCGTGGGTTTCATGTTTCTGTATTTTTTTCACTTGAAATAATGAAACTGTGTTACTGTTTTGTACTCGGAAATTTCTACATATCTAATTCTGTGTATTATTTCTCACAGTTATGTAACATTGACTTAATTGTTTTTGAAGGATGAGAAAAACGAATGCTTGGATTGAGATTTTAACCTAAGTTCTGGAAATATCAGGAAGGAAAAACTAGTGGTGGGAGAGGGAAAATAGTCAGAAAGTTCACGTAGTTTCTCAAGCTTAACTATATTTTATTTCTTTGAGTCTATGATTATCTTAAGATATTTCGATTATTTAAAAGACCTTTATATGAACATTTTTGAGGAAGTTCCCTTTTGCCAATGAAGGACTAAATAAGAGCAACTGTGTTTTAAAAATCATGTAGTCCTTGCCATTATCAATACTTAATTAAACAAAAATAGGAAGACATGCAAAGTTCTTGATTAAGGTAAAATTATACAGAGATATTTTAACTCTGAAGTGGATGTCTATTGGAAAATCACAGCCTTGTATTTTTGATAAATCTAGGTTTTGAGAATTTTTCCTATGCTAGATGATCCTATAATTTCTAATTGTTACAAATTATTATATAATAATAGTAGGTATTACTTATTAAACCTTTAGCATCTTCCACATGGCAGGATGAAATGAGTTCTAGTATCATCTCTGTTTTACACAGATATTAATTACCTGAGTAGGACTTGACCCTAAGTCTACCCACTTCAAGCCCTGAGTCCTTAACCAGTATTCCATGTTGCTTCCCAAATCTAAATAATCACCATTAACTTAGAACTACCATTATATTACAGCATATTGTGGAGATGAATCAAGTGAATTTATAGTTAGGTCATTTACTTCAAAGCTCAATACCAATACTTGTTAGCTGGGTTATGTGAGTCAACTTCATTTTGCCTCAATATTTTCATTGAAAAATGTGGATATTTATAATTTTTATGTCATGGAGTTTAGTTTCTCCCTCCCAACCTCCTTCTCTTCTTCCTTCTTTACTTCCTTCACTCATTTAACATTTATTTAATACCTGCTGGGTGTTACACATAGTGCAAGTTGCTGAAGTCACAGGATATTTTAATGTTTAGTGTTTTAGACATTTTTTGGAAGTCATAGCTGGTGTAGGAATAAAGAAGCCACAATTCCAGAGTTGATCTTAGTTTAAATTTCTGTACTTAATTTCAATTGCTTGGTGGAATTTCACTGCCCTTTAAAAAAATTCTAATGGCATGATCAAAATCAAGTACAATAAATTCTATTACTGGTTTGCTAATCTTACCCCTTAATCTAGTCGCTGAACCATTTACATGCCCAGACATCAGTGAAGATGATTCTATTTCTAAGTTAACATAGAAAGTTCCACTTCCTTCTCTGCTGATAATTTCAATAGTGTTTCAAAAGATGAGTGTCTCTTCTTTCTTGCTTTGATGCCAACATATTCACCAGCCAGGTGTCTTAAATCAAAGTGTGATCTACATTGTAATGGATCATTGGCTCTGAAGGACTTAGGATGAACACTGACAAAACTGAAAGACAATCTCTGAGTGGTTTGTGACCAACAAAGTATTAGAGAAACAAGCAAACGGAAGCTACCATCTGTTAAGAAATGGAAACAGTCACTCAAGCTAATCTGTAATTAACTCACGACTTTAAAAGATCTTGACCAAATACTTACTAGAACAATACCTAACAGAGCTAATGTCTGTGGTTGCAGGAAACTCAAGGTGACAGTAGAGTCACATTATTGTTAGTGACAGATGGAAAATATTTTCCTGTTAAATTGGCACAATTAAACTCAGTCATGCAGCCACATATTTGAAGTTTGCTGTGCTGTTGCATTACACTTATCTCTCCTGAAATGTAGCAGTAATAACATTTCTTTGGACCCGTGGAAAATATGTGCTTCCTTTAGATTATTCATAAATATATGATTTGGTTTCTGGGTTAATAACAACTTAAATATTTATCATGCTTTAGAATTTACAGATTGCTTTTAAAAATCTCTAGAGAAATATTTGTTGTGTGGGATTAATCAATGATGCCATTGGCCCCTGAGAGAAAATTTAATCTATTGGGTTGAAGACGTCTGCCATGATGAGATGTAATTTATAATGGGGCTTGCAGATTGAAAAAAACTATAGCTCTGGTTTGTACAGCTTGGATGCTGCAAGAGACTCACACTACAAAGGTCAGTAAACTTTTTGGGGGTTGGCAACAAATTTTCCCTGGGCTTCCAAGTTGCCAAAGTTAAAAGAAAAATGAAATCAGATAAAAAAAATTTGCAATGTCCATCAAATATAATCATGGTAATTGTTTAAAAAAAGTAGCTCTCCTTTCCACTGAGAACCATGAGAAAATGTGCCATTTATTTTCAAGCAGGAAGTGTATTATTCTATAGTAAAAGTGAAAGTTGTCTTGGTGGTATAACCTGAATGTCCCCAGTCTGTTCATGTAAACAGTATACACGATAGCCCTTTAAGCAGAGTGTTGCTAGATTGATAACCCCAACCGTGTAACCCAACAAATTCAGTTCCTCTTTAAAGATCTCTCTTGAGGAGTATTCCCGGATTCATCTTAATTTCCAAAATCTGTTTCATTTGTCACGATTTCATTTTCTTAATAACCTGGTGATATACAACCTTTCTCTCTTAACTACATCAAATACTTAAAAATTTTTAAACCATTACTATAACACATTTCTTATTTAATAAATCACATTATATTAATTTTCTCATTTAATAGAAAAAATAACTCTAAGATGTAGGAAGATATTAAAATCTTAGTTTTCTAAATGTAGAAAGAACCTCAGAGAAGAGCAGAATTAGTGCTAACATCACGTGAGGCTTTTTAATAAGGTTTAATCCTAAAAAATTACTTATACTCTACTGATAAAAATGTTCCACTTAAAAATGGACTTTAAAAATAATGGAAGATGCACATATCATAACCTAAAAGTTAGCACAAATACCTTAAATAACAGCTTCATATTTTGGGTAAAAATAGTGTATTGTTCCCTGAAATGGAAATGAAAAGACCTCAGTTCCAAAATTGACTTTGTTCCCTTTTAATAGTGTGGGCTTGGGAATGTGCATTAACCCCTTGGAGCTTTATTTTCTTCCTTTGTAAAATGATAAGTTAAACTGAATAGCTCCCTGTGGTCCCCATGACAAGCAGATTCTATTTCTGAGGGACCAGGATCTTATGTAATTTTGGGGGCTTACCCTGAGAAAAAGAATATATATTTACGATTACAGAATGCCTGCAACCACTCCAAGGCCACCTGATATGAGGGGAGGTGTGTCCAAGTAGAAGCTGGAATGAAAGAGAAAGCAGTGTTAACCAATGGTAGTTCAAATATCCTACCTTTTCAAATTTTATAAGAACATATGACCTTTTGAACTTGTTGCTGTAGCCTTTGAGAGGGCCTTAGAAGAATCTCAGCAAAGAAGTTTTGATGCTTCAGTTTCCTTGTCATTAATCTCCTACTGGGCCTCTTCAAGCTCTCACACATTTGTTATAAGCCTTGATATGTGTAGTAAGCATCTGGAGGTTGGTGTTAACTAAAAATTCAGGGATCCACTGGCTGAGGTTCTAACTTATTAGGTTTAGGGCAGAGCCCAGGAAACTGCATTGTTAGTAGACACCATAGATAATTCTGATGCAGATGTTTCATAAAGTATTCTTTGAGAATGACTGCTCTGATAGAATCCACACTAAAGGATGGAGGTAGACAAGAAAAGAACCTCTTTCATTTTAACTGAAAGCTGTTATTGGGAGCAACTGTTGCTCTGGTAAAAAGATAAGGAAAGGCTGTTAAAGGCTAAGTGTGAAGGCCAGAAGATCTTCCCCACAGCATGTATATAACTGTGATCTCCTGCAGGTGGAGGGCAGAAACATCTGAAGACCAGATCCAGGACTCAATCAAGGGGAAATGCCTAAATGGTACAGGCTTCATTTAAGCACACATTATTTTTTTGGAGGTGATTGGAAGATTAATGGCTTCTGCGTTAATCACCTTTGAGTCGTAACAACAAGAACAAAAACCTTTGTGACTAATACAAAAGAAATATATATTTCTCTCATGTCAGAAATTGACAGCTGTTGGTGTTCATGTTTCTGCAGCTCCATTGTGTCTTCTTCTTCAAGAATTCAGGTTGAGGAAACAGTCTCTAGTTAGGACTTCCAGTTCTTATAGCATAAAGGAAAAGAGCAAGAGGGCAAAGTGATGCAATTCCTGCTTTCATTTGCCTTTTGTCTCTGGAGCTCATATTTCAGTGGCCATAGCAAGTCACATTTCCATGCCTGAGAGTGAGGTGGGGAGGTATACTCTGCCTACAGGGAGGAAGGCCCTGCAAACTGTAAGGAAAGGGGTGAAAATGTAAAATCTTATTTTTGTAAGGGAGGGGGAAGTAAATTATTGGAAGCACTAGTACCATCTCCTGCAGTTGGGAAGCAGCAGTCAAGAGGATGACAATTCACCTTCCTTCCCCTGAGATTGAGGGTTGTTGAAGAATCAGAAGCCCCCACTTGAGAAAGTCCACTTATTTCGTGTAAAGAAGCACTCTCCTTCTTTGAACATCTAATTCCTTCTGCTTCCCCCTGGGATGCACTTTTATTAATTGTTACCTTTTTAAAATTAATTCCGAGGAGGGGGCAAGATGGTGGACTAGAAGCAGCCTGCACTTGCCGCTCTCAAGGAGGGGATCACAGCTTGCGGGTAGAGGATCACCCATGGATGGACTGTTTCAGAGAGAGCATTGTGAATCATCAGAGAAGTCACTGGAGACACCCAAAGTTAGGGAAAGAGAGGCAAGGTGATCCACTCGGCGAGATTGGAAGGTATCTTGGTTAAGCGTCCCCATGTGGGGAAGGGTCAGGGGAGAGATCCCCAGAGCTCCGCACTTCCCCAGCAGATGCTGCAACCAGAGCTTCAAAGGGCCTCCCTACCACAGTAGGCCTCTGAACTGATGAGGGAGCTGCTTGGAGATTGTGTAGCAGTATTGCACCAGACAGCAGGCTCAGTGGGGTCCTGTCAGCTTCTGGTCCCAGGTCATTGCAACAGACACCATTCTGCACTCTCTGTCCCAGAATGCCTGGTTTGCAGAGGGGTCAGCTGCACTTCAGCCACCTCCCCATTACTCCTTCCAGGCCAGGGAGGGAATAGGGAGGGCAGGTGCTCTCACGTGCTCTAAGACTGGTTGCCATGCATCACCCCTAATCCCCCCACTGGCCCCTTCCCAGGGATCCAAGAAGAGCAGGCATGCACCAGCCCTCAGCTTCTGTCACTGCCACTGCTGCCACCTGAGTAGCACTGGAGCACCTGACACAGTCAGACCTGGGCAGAGGGAGAGCCGCAGCCTCTGCAACTCCTTAGTGGGGTGCCATGCATCATCTCCCTGGACTCACCAGCCATGGGTGGTCCAGCCACTGCAGCCTGATGAGCCACCCTACCACCAGCTGTGGTCCTGCGATCTGCCCAGGTGCCAGCCAAGGCACTACAACCTGTCCAAGCATCTGCCAATGTCCCATGACCTGACCAGGTGCTGGTGATGTCCTGTGTCCTGTGACCTGACCTGATGCTGGCCAAGGCCCCCGCTGACACATCTGGGTGCCTGCCAAAGTCCTGTGACCTGCCTGGGCATCCACCAAGGTCCTGCAACATGCGTAGGCATGGGCAAAGGTCCTGCAACATGCCCAGGCACCTGGAAAGGTTCTGTGAATCACCCCAATACTAGCTGCAGTCCCCTGACATGTCTAGGTGCTCACCAATGTCCCAGGATGTATCCAGGTGCCTGCCAACGTCCTGTGACCAACACCACCACTGGCTGCAGTCCCACGACAAGTCCAGGTGCCCTCCAAGGTCCTACAACTTGCTGAGGCATCCACCAAGGCATGCCACACACTTCCATGGAGAGGACTCTTTAGCTGCCTGCCTGAGCTTCCAACAGTGGCCTAGGGACAAACCCACCAATGTGAACGAATATCCCCCAGCACTGGCTTGGACTGTGACAACCACAAGGGAACAGGGAGACATAAGGAAACAGCTGCATTATAGACTTTCAGTGTATCTGCCCCTTGCTGGGTCAGTCCTTTGGAGTAGGACACAAAAGTGCTACCCAAGGACCTCTCCTCCTTTTCACTATGTCGGAGAGTTCCCAGCAAAGGAGGACAGGTATGCCACACACCTGTTAGCCCTGAACTGAGAGAAGAGGTTTCAGATTAAAAGACACCAGCAAAAGAATTCTGGCAACATGAAAAAAAAAAGCTAGTTCGACACTCCAGAGGATCACAATAGATCCACAATGGACCCTAAACAAAAAGAAATTGTTGAAATGTCAGAAATGGAATTTGGAATATGGATGGCAAATAATGTGAACAGGATTGAAGAGAAAGTTGAAAACTAACACAAAGAAGGCAAAGAAAAAATTTTTAGGACATGAATAAAAAATATGAAAAGCTCGCTGAAGAGATAGAAAGCATGAGAGAGGATATAACAGACTTAAAGAAAATGAGAGTGTTATTTAGGGAATTACAAAATATAGCAGATGGCTTCAACAGTAGGCTACACAAAGCAGAATAAAGGGCCTCAGAACTTGAAGACAAGGCTTTCGAACTAATGCAGTCAGTCAAAGATGCAGGAAAAACAATAAAGAAGAATGAACAACCACTCAGAGAAATACAGAACTATGTGAAATGAGCCAATATAGGAATTATAGGTATGCTGGAGGGAGAAGAATTAAAAACAAGAAGCATCAAAAACTTATTTTTTTTAACTTTAAATTTTCTATTAGCTACATTTTTTAAAGTGGAAAAAAAGCAAGTGAAATTAAATTTAGTAATATATCTTAACCCAACAAACCAAAATGTCATCATTTCAACATGTACGCAATATTGTAAAGTTGTTAGTGAAATATTTTACAGTTATTACAGTAAGTCTTCCAAATCTGGTATTTACACTTATAGCACATCCTATTCGTACTAGCCACATATCAACTACTAGCGGCTATTATATTAGGCGGCACAGGTCTAGTTAGTATATAACTGACTGAACCAAGGTAAATTGTGAAAAGGTCTTTAAGGACAAGTGCAAACAATGTCTTGGGAGAGCAAAGGCCTGAAGGATCTGGGGAACTTCTTGGATGAGGTATGATGCTCACCTGTACTTATCCCAGTGCTAATGCTCTGCTGCCTTGCTCCACAGGTTGGAGGAGATGGCAATTGCTGTCCAGAGCCATCACAAGGTGAAAAATAAGTAAAGATAGTGATCTCAGGGCACTTAATGCTACAGGGTTTAGGGGCTGAGGACTGGAATAAAGCAGGTGTGGTTAGGACAAATTGACAAGCACACTTTTGCCTCAGGGCCCTTGTGCTTGCAGCCCCCTCTGCCTAAAATGCTTTCCACGTGCCCTTTTATACCATGGTTCATGCTCCCTGACCTCCCTCTGGGCTTTATCAGCACCTCCTATTCAGTGAGGTCATCCACTGCCGCCCTACTGAAAATTGCAACCCCCCAAAATTCTCCTTTCCCTCACTCACCTTTGTTTTTCTCCAAAGAATATATCACTATCTGACATAGCATATATTTACTTGTTTATTTTTTATTATATATCCCTCAATAGCATGAAGAACTACATGAGGGTAATGATATTTGTCTGTTTTATTTATTTATTATATATATATATATATTTTATTTCAGAATATTATGGGGGTACACTTTGGCTATATATATTGCCCATGCACTGCCCGTGTCAGAGCTACAATCGTGGACATCCCCCAAACTGTGCTCCCCGCATCCATTCAGTGAGAGTTTTCCCATCCCCTCCATCCCCCTCCCACCTGCCCACCCCCTGATGAATATTATTGCCATGTGTGATGTAAGTGTTGATCAGTTAGTACCAATTTGATGGTGAGTACAAGTGGTGCTTGTTTTTCCATTCTTGTGACACTTCGCTTCGAAGAATGGACTCTAGCTCCAACCAGGATAATACCAGATGTGTTAATTCACCATTGTTTTTTATTGCTGAGCAACACTCCATGGTATACATACACCACATTTTATCAATCCACTAGTGTATTGATGGGCACCTGGGTTGTTAGCTCATCTTTGCAATTGTGAATTGTGCTGCTATAAACATTCGCAGGCAGATGTCTTTATTACAGAATGTCTTTTTTTCCTTTGGGTAAATACCCAGTAGTGGGATTGCTGGATCAAATGGTAATTCTACTTTTAATTCTTTAAGGTATCTCCATATTACTTTCCATAGAGGTTGTACTAATTTGCAGTCCCACCAGCAGTGTATGAGTGTTCCTATCTGTCCACATCCCCACCAACATTTGTTGTTTGGGGATTTTTTGATATGAGCCAATTTTACAGGAGTTAAGTGATATCTCACTGTGGTTTTGATTTGCATTTCCCTGATGATTACAGAAGTTGAGCAATTTTTAATATGTTTGCTGGCCATTATCCTGTCTTCTTCTGAAAAGTTTCTGTTCATGTCCTTTGCCCATTTTTTAATAGGGTTGTTTGATTTTTTTCTTGTTGATTTTCCTAAGTTCTGTATAGATTCTGGTTATCAGCCCTTTATCAGAGGTGTAGCATGCAAATATTTTCTCCCATTCTGTAGGTTGTCTGTTCACTCTAGTGATAGTTTCCTTGGCTTTTGAAGGAATATTGAGGAGAAATTCCCTGGTATTGTCAGAGATTCAGATATCCAGATACAAGATGGCCATTGAACACTGGGAAGATTCATAGCAAATAGGACATTTCCAAGACACATAGTCATCAACCTGGCCAAATTCAAATGAAGGTGAAAATTCTACAAACTGCAAGATGAAAACGTCAACTAACCTACCAAGGAAAACCCATCAGGCTTACTGCATACTTCTCAATGGAGACCTTACAAGCCAGAAGGGATTGGGGCCCCACTTTTAATCTTCTTAAACAGAACAACTGCCAGCCAAGAATTTTGTATCTTGCAAGAGGAAGTTTCATAAATGATGGAGAAATAAAGGCTTCTCCAGACAAGCATACACCAAGAGAACTTGTCACTACTAGACCTGCCCTACAGGATATGCACAAAAGTGTATTACACATGGAAGACCAAAATAGATACCCACCAGTGTAAAAACAACTAAAAGTTAAAGCTCACATCTCTTAGAAAAATACACAAGAGGGAAAACAAAACAATAAGATATAACTCAACATGATGAACAGAACAGCATCCCAAATATCAATACTAACACTGAACATGAATGGTCTGAATGCTCCTTTTAAAAGACATAGACTGGATCAATGGATGAGAAAACACAACTGAAGTGTTTGCTGTCTTCATGAAACACACATAAACCACAAGAACCCACAGAGACTCAAGATAAAGGAATGGAAAAAAAAATTCCACTCAAATGGAAACCAAAAATGAGCATGTGTAGCCATTCTCATGTCAGATAAAGCATATTTTAGATCAGCAATGGTAAAAAAGACAAAGATGGTCATTATAGAAGGGTAAGAACTCAATTCAATGAGAGGACATAATAATCTTAAATATATATGCACCTAACACAGGAGCTCCCAGATTCATAAAGCAAATTCTACTAGATCTAAGCAAAAAATAAACAGTAGCATCTTAATTGCTGGGGACTTCAGCACCCTGCTGACAAAACTGGACCAATCGTTGAAGGAGAAAAAGAATACAGAAACACTGGAATTAAACAGGACTCTAGAACAAATAGACCTAATAAAACTACTGAGTATATATTCTCATCAGCACATGGGACATATTCCAAGATTGATCATATCTTAGGCCATGAAACAAGTCTCAGCAATTAAAAAAAAATAGAAATCATACTATGTATCTTCTCAGACAACAGTGGAATTAAACCAGAAATTAATTTCAAGAGAAACACTCAGATCTACACAAAGTCATGGAAATTAAACAACCTGTTCCTGAATGATCCTTGGGTCAATGATGAAATTAAGATGCAAATCAAATTCAGTTCATCATTGAACTGAATGACAAAGGGGACACAGGCTTTCAAAATCAATGAGATATAGCAGCAGCAGTCCTAAGGGGATAATTAACAGCTTTCAATGCCTACATCAAAAAACCAGAAAGATCAAAAAAACCTAATGTCACATCTCATGGAACTAGAAAAATAAGAACTGACCAAATCCAAAGCTAACAGAAGGAAAGAAATAACAAAGCTCAGAGAAGAACTAAATGAATTAGAAACCAACAAGAACAACACATGGAATCAATGATACAAAAAGTTGGTTCTTTGAAAAGATAAACAAAGTCAATAGACCACTAGCCAGATTAACCAGAAATAGAAGGGAAAGGACTCAAATATGCTCAATCAGAAATGAAAAAGGAGACATTACAACTGATACCACAGAAATGCAAAATATTATCTGTGAACACTACAAAAACCTCTAAGCAAACAAACTGGAAAACGTGGAGGAAATGGATAAATTCCTGGAAACACATAAACTCCCAAGCCTGAAACAGGAAGAAATAGATATCCTGAAAAGACCAATAATGAGCAGTGAGATTTAAGTAGTAATAAAAAATCTCCCAACCAAAAAAAGCCCCAGACCAGATGGATTCACAGCTAAATTTTACCAGACCTACAAAGAAGAACTGGTACCTAGCCTACAGAAATTATTTTATAATTTCAAGAAGGAGGTAATCCTCCCTAACTCATTCTATGAAGCCGGTATCACCTTGATGCCAAAGCCAGGAAAGGACACAACAAAAGAAGAACACAACAGACCAATATCCCTTATGAACAAAGATGCAAATATCCTCAACAAAATACTAGCAAACCAAATAACAGCACATGAAAAAGATAATTCACTATGATCAAGTGGGTTTCTTCCCAGGGATGAAAGGACAGTTCAAGATATGTATATAATGAAATGTGATTCATCACATAAACAGAAGCAAAAACAAAGACTATGTGATCACCTAAAGAGATACAGAAAAAGATTTGATAAAATCCAGCACCCTTTCATGATAAAAAACCCTCAACAAACTAGACATAGAAGGAACATACTCAAAATTATAAAAGTCATATATGATAAACCCACAACCAATATCATACTGAATGGGGCAAAGTTGCAAACATTCTTCCTAAGAAATGGAACAAGACATGGGTGCCAACTGTCACCAGTTCTATTCAACATGATACTGTAAGTCCTAGTCAGAACAGGCAGGCAAGAGAAAGAAATAAAGGTCATCCAAATTGGGAAAGAGGGGGTAGGAGGTCAAACTATCTCTGTTTGCTGATGATATGATCTTGTATCTAGAAAACCCTAAAGATTCCACCAAAAGAAGTAATAAATAAATTCACCAAATCTCAGTTTACAAAATCAATGTACACAAAGCAGTAGCTATTTTATATACTAATAACAGTCAAGCTGACAGTCAAATCAAGGAGTCAATACCATTCACAATAGCTAAAAAGAAAATAAAATACCTAGGAATATATTTAATCAAGGAGGTAAAAGATTTTCTACAAGGAAAACTATAAGTCACTGATGAAAGAAATCAGGGATGACACACAAAAAAATGGAAAAACATCCCTTGCTCAGGGATTGGCAGAATCAACATTTTTAAAATGTCCATAATGCCCAAAGTGATTTACAGATTTGACACAGTCCCTGTCAAAACACCAACATCATGTTTCACAGATCTACAAAAAAATAAACTTAAACTTCATTTGGAACCAAAAAAGAGCCTGAATAGACAAAGCAATCTTAAGCAAAAAGACAAATCTGGAGGCATCTCATTACCTGACTTCAAATTATGCTACAATGCTATGGCAATCAAAACAGCATGGTACTGGTTTAAAAGTAGAGACATAGACCAATGGACCAGAATAGAGAACCCAGAAATAAAACCATATAGCTACGACCATCTCATCTTTGACAAAGCAGACAACACACACTGGGGAAAGGAAGCTCTATTCAATAAATGGTGCTGGGAAAATTGGATACCCATATGCAGAAGAATGAAACAGGACCCCAATCTCTACCCATATACAAAAACTAATTCAAGGTGGATTAAAGACTTAAACGTAAGACATGAAACCATAAAGATTCTAGAAGAAAACATAGGAAAAACTCTTCTAGATATCAGCCTAGGCAAAGAATTTATGACTAAGACCCCAAAGGAAAATACAGTAACAACAAAAATAAATAAATAAGATTTAAGTAAATTAAAGAGCTTCTGCACAGCAAAGGAAATAATCAACAGAATGGGAGAAAATATTTGCAATCACTCTATCTGAGAAAGGGGTGATATCCAGAATCTACAAATAAGTCAAATAAATCAACAAGAAAAAAAAAAAGAACCTTATCAAAAAGTGAGCAAAAGACATGAACAGTAGTTTTGCAAAAGAAGATAGACAAATGGCCAGCAAACATATGAAAAATGCTCAATATTACTAATCATCAGGTAAATGCAAATTAAAATCACAGTGAGATAACACCTTACCTCAGTTAGAATGGCCATTACTAAAAAGTCAAAACACAATAGATGCTAGTGTGGATGCAGAGAGAAAGGAACGCTTATACACTGTTGGTGGGACTGCAAATTGATACAACCTCTATGGAGAAAAGTATGGAGGGTCCTCAAAGAAATAAATGTAGCCCTACCATTCCATCCAGAATTCCCACTGCTGAGTATCTACCCAGAGGAAAAGAAATCATTTTATCAAAAAGGCACATGCACTCAAATGTTTATTGCAGCACAACTCACAATTGCAAAGATGTGGAATAAACCTAAGTGCTCATCAATTCACAAGTGGATACAGAAAATGTGGAGTATATATATACCATGGAGTAGTACTCAGCCATAAAAAAGGAATGTAATGTCTTTTGCAGCAACTTGGATGGAACTGGAGACCATTATCCTAAGTGAAGTATCCCAGGAATGGAAAACCAAACACTATATTTTGTCACTAATAAGTGGGAGCTAAATGGTGGGTATACACAGGCACAAAGAAATATAAAGAACACTGGCAACCAAGAAGCAGGGAGTTTGAGGGGGTGAGGGATAAAAATTTACCAGTTTGGTACAGTAGACACTATTCTGGTGACAGGCACACCAAAAGCCCTGACATAAGCATTGTGGAAGGTATCCATGTTACTAAACCATTTGTACCCCCTATTGAAATAAAAATAAATAATTCAATTCTTATTTTCAGCTGGATATAATTCCTAATTCATCTTTTCTGACAAAAACTTGTGCTCCTGATAGCATTACCTTTTTAAACCATCAGTGTGCCCGTTTTGGTCTTTTTAATATGAAACTTCTTTTGTTGCTTACTTCTTGCCCCCTTACTTTTTATAATTTAAACACTATTGAGACTCTTATTTCCACACATTTGTCATTCATTTTCTCCTTGTACTTCTCATTTTTTTTCTTCTTATAAGTGTTTTAATACTTTGTCTTAAACCTTTTTCTCTGCTTGCCTTTTATGTAAATTTCTTAGTTCTCTCACTTCAGACTGCTCCTTCTACCAGCTTACTCTTCTTCCCTCAGGTCTAACTGTGGGCTTCCCTCCTCATCCAACCTTTCTCTTTTTCCTCCTCCTCCTCCTCCTCTCTTTCCTTGTTTTGCTTCTCTTTTTTCCTACCCATCAATATCCTGGAGAACTTGTATTATGAGGAGAAAAGTGCTCTTGTATTTGTACTGTTAAGTTCTTTGTCCTAAATACAGATAAATTTTACTTAATCACTTGAATGAATTAATTTATCAACTACATATAGATCTAATATATCTTTGGATGAAATGGTTTATGTAATGGTACAAAGTTTCAGTTAACCAATCTCTGAAGACAATACCTCTTTAGGTGAAGAAGTAGTGCTTCCGGAAGAATATCTGTAGATCTGTAGGAATTTAACTTATATTTTTCTTTCAATGCTTTTTGAAAGAATATCTTATTAGACTATGATCTCTTTGAGGGCAAGATTGCATTTGCACTACTTTCTTGTAGCTTTTGTCATAGTTGAAATTTTATATATGCATATGTATAATTTATATAAAATACAATTATAGATTTATATACATATTTGATTATGATTGAATGCATTGATGTTTTATATCAAAAAGGAAAGTGATTTCTAAGATTTATAATATTGTAACATGATGTTATATGGGGTGGTTTTAAAACACTTTTTTTGTTTTTGGCTTGTGAAACATTTAGGTTTTTTTGGGGGGGACGCATACTTTGTGTGTTATAGAACTATCCGACAGGATAAATGTGCTGATGATAGTGCTGTCATTCTGTAGAGGAATAAAGAAGAGACCAATACACATATGATCAAATGCATAAATCAAGTTATCGTTGGAAGGTTTTACAGTGTGGCAAGACAAAAGAATAAACAGTAAGAATCCATATTTCTATATTTTTGTTAAAATGAGAAGATCAGAAAAGGTGATCACAAATATATCAATATTCAGTTTTCCAGGATCTGTAAAACAGAACAAAATACAATATGCCATTAATTAAAAGTAAATATGCTCTACTGTCTCCAATTGTTTTAAAATAGCCAAATGCTGGTTAGGACATTAGTAGCTGGGACTTTGGAGTTAAATGTATGTGAGTCTGAAGACTGGGCTGCCATTTATGAGTTTGATTTTTGGAAAGTCACATAGCCTCAGTTTTCTCATCTTTAAAAAGGAGTCCATGACATCTGCTTCACAGGAGTGCTGTGAGTTTTAAGTTAGATTCAGTATAAGAAGTATTTAGTGCCACAGGAATATCTGAAGTATTATATGTGTTCAAAAATTGGCATCTATTATTGTGATTTTATATAATTGGGATAATTCTTCCCATTATATTCATAATTAGGAGCTCCTATATTCAGAAATAGGAGCAATATATGATGTCCTACTTCTTTAATATTTTTTCTGAAGAGTCATATTATATCTTGATGTGTGTTTTAGTTAATGTGTATAGCAAAAGAGCCATTTTATGGGTTGGGATTTTGTTTATATTAATATTTTCAAGGATAGTTGTAATATTTCCTAAAATCTTTACTTCTTTTTTGCCTTATTAGAGTTGATAGATCCTGAAAGAGGGAGACTTATTCTTATGTGAAATGTGCATTTTGTGGAATTTAATAAACTTCCAACTCCAAACTAACTTTAACTTACTAAGGCCCTAATTAAAAGTAAGCTTTTCAGTTAAATAAACATACGTTAGTGTTGGGATCAGAAGGTCAAAACAGATACACTTGTGATGAACCATTTAATTATTTCTTTTGTAGAAATTGGCCAGCAATGTGTTTGTAGATATAATCTGCTAAAGGAGACTAAATTTAGTTCTCGAAATAAAAGAGGAATAAAAGCTTCTAATTCATATGCCAGTGTTGGAAACTATGTATCTTTCTCTTTGGTTGTGGCAGAAAAAAATGTGGTTTTATTTAGATACAACTCAAAGTCACTCAGAAAATATTTTGGATAATATTTACCTTGGCTTGCCTTTGTCTTCTTGTAGTTTATTAACACATTTGAAATCTCTGACACTTGTAGAATTTACGAAAGCTGTTTCTGCTGGCTGGCAGGGGAAGCATCAGAGGCAGCAGCTGGGGTACACTCGGTTGCCACAGCATTGGTGGTGGCCTCAGAGTGGAGGGTGGTAGGAGCCACGTTGTTGGAAGTAGCAACTGTAGTTTTGCTTATAGAGGCAGTGAAAGGAGCTGTGGCGGCAGCAGCAGTTGCAGGAGTGGAAGTGGTTAGCGGTGCTTGAGAATTGTGGTTTACAACATTCACAGGGGTTTGTGTAGGTCTAGAGATGATGAAGGACGTGGACGGTGGGGGTAAGGGTGATGGGGGCGGGGGCGGTGGTTGCGGAAGAGATCATGGACACCAAGGAGACCTGCAGGATGTGGTTCGGATTTTGCACAATCTGCGTAGTTTGGTTGACAACGGTCATTTTTTGGCTTTCCGAGAATTCTTTTATTAAGTGTTTTAAAATTCTCCTCAGAACTATGGCTAGACTTCAGAGAGATAATTAAAAAAAATTGTTTTTATGGGATGAATAAACTTACATCAGGCTTTAAACATGTATTTATATTATTTGAATTTGAGTATTCTAACTTCATTCTATAAGTAATTTGATAGAATAATATGTCCACCTCATACAGGATTTTGAATTATGACTTTTGGTAAAATAGAAAGGAAGTAAACTGTGTCTCTGCTGTTATCAAAGCCTAAAATGTGTTCCATAATAAGCACTATGTTGGAAAATATTTTGGTGGCCAAATAACAGTGGAAAGATTTTGGGTTAAAGTAAAGCATGTTTCCTTAATGCAGGGCTTATTAGAATTGTTAGTATAATATTCCAGTGAATATTTAGCACATCCAAGTGATGTGCAATATTTCCCAAATATAGTTCACCATGGATATTTTGTGTATGGTGTGTGTGGGTAGTAGTTTTTCATACTAGTCTTTCTGTGTTTAATGGAGCAACTTTTAGGAAATGCTGTTCTAATTTCCATCCTGTAAAACAGCCTAATACATTTTAATGCTCTGGATGAACAGAAAGTTTGCATTGTTCTCATTTCAAAGACCTGCAAATACAATGAGATTGATAGAGTACTCTGTGAATCCACGTTTCTGACTCATTGCATGGAATCACAGGCACTAAAAGTTGGAAGTGCCTTCAGTAAGTGCATTTTTACCCCATGAAAGCCTCATTTTAGCAATGCCAAGAATATTTTTTTGATTTAATTGGCTTCAGTTACACAGATTTTTAACATGACATTCCATTAGGATTTCCAACTAGGCCCTGGCCTCTCATTTTATAATCACTAGCAGAGGCTAATCTTTGAGATTTTAAATGTGATGTTCCACTTCCTTTTCCATGAAGCATTAGTTCTTGTCTGTTTTTGTGTCATACACCTCCTTCATGCCAATATCTTTCAGACTGAGTTTGGAGAATCTTAACATTCAATCCTCATGCCCAGGTGCTCCCATGCCATGTGATGCTAAGACAGTGTTGTGTTTGTCCACTGAATAGAAGATGTCATACTCCAGTAAATCTGTACTGGAAGACCCAGGAGGCACTCAATTTTTACAATAGATTACCTTTACTAGAGGGTTATTTTAACATTCTAGCAATGTTGTAGTCTCTTCTCTGGATCCTTTTCAAGATTTGTTTATTACTGTGTAGATTCTTACTAATATGTCATAGCTAAATGATGGGTACACATAGTCATGTAGTAAAGGACACTGGAAATTAAGAAGGGGGAGGATGGGGGAGAAGGATAAAAATTTACCTATCGGGTACAACATACACTACTCTGGTGACAGGCACACTAAAATCCCTGACTTCAGCATTGTATAAAAAACACTGTACCCCTTAATATTTTGAAATAACAAAAAGAAATGCCATGCAAAGGAAGAAAATTGAAATCCCAAATATATTTCCCAATTGATGCCTAGGTACATGTGGCTACATTTACCTTTGGGTGAACAAAAGAATCATAGCCTAATAATATAAATCAGTGATCAGTCAGTGAGAAAAACATCCTAGTCTGCAACTGATTGCCTCCCTACTCACAACTCCAGCATTTAGGTAGGTGTTGTCAGGAAAGCTGATTTCTGGGATACTGTAGAATGATCAGGGTTTGGGATAAATTGAATATATACAGATTGGTTTGGGGTTTACTAAATGGCAGTTATCAGGCCAATGACATTACTGGAAAGATATTTGCCTTTAGCCGTATTATTAATTACTGGAAAAACAAGGCCCATCTTAAAAGTCAGGTGTCTGACCATTTCTCAGAATTCATTCACTTTGAGAAGTGTAAGATGATAGGGTTGAAGAAAGGGGTGGAAAAAAGAAACTAGAGAAGAAGTAAGTTGCCAGAATTGTCTTGAACTTTCAGGACAGGTTTGGAATTGTTTTTCCTTATAAATATTAGAACAATTTGAGTCATTAAACCAAGAAGTGTCTATTCTACAGTATCAGAAGCAGGTTAACTTTGTTTTGTTTTTAAGGATTCATTTAGAGTACTTGTCTGGGGGTGGTGAAAAGAGAGACAAGGAAGATATAACGGGATGTCATGACAAGTATTTCAGGTAACACATTGCACTGTGCACCGACATCCAATTTGACATGAGGTGGTGATTATGAGAATTACGAATTACAAAGAGTTTCACAGGTATTTGTAATTTAGAAAAGTCTTTCTGGCTGATTTTGAGTTTTCTTTCCTTTTTCATGGAACACCATTGATTTTAAGAAAAGAAACTAGTTTTTGCTTTTTGCATGGTCATGGTCATAGGGATTGTTCCTCATTTTAAAAAAAACCATCAATATTTACAAGGAATAAGACATCTATATTGAACAAAGAAATATAGATATATTCTGGTACTGAAGTCTAGGTAAACTTTGCATTTCATGAGCTAAGCTGTCCTACTCCCATTGCAGATTAATACGCATTTAAGAGGCAGGCTACTGGAAGCAAGATTTTGGTGCTTATACAACTATTCCCATTTGGTTTCTAAACTGATATTCAGGTGACTCTCTGGCCTTCTTTCTTGTCATTTTATTAGGTTGGAAGTAAAAGAAAATATTTGTACCTTGTTGATTCCTCAGACATAACTGGCTTTTGATTGTGATAGAAAATATGAAAAAATAACCAGAAATATAATAAAACTTACTTTGTGGTTTTTTCACTTATGGGAAACACAAATATAAAAAAAGTTGGATCCAGAGCATGTAAGATATTTTGAGAATAGTGATTGTAAGTCATGTAGGAGGGTAAAATGTGGTTGGGTTAGGATGAATAGAATGAAATACAATTTTAGAATTTCTGGTGTCATCATTATACATGAGGGACCTTCTAAGAGTTTAAAGAGTACACAGTCTATGGAATAAGGACGATCTGTTTTTCTTGTGTCCTTTAAGCAGAAAGGTTCCTTTTCCTCCACTTTAAAATGGATGTGCTGGCAACTGGTCTCCAATTTCTAGATAGTGCTAGATTTGGCTTCCTACAACATTGTAACTACCATTTACTCAAGTGCCAAGCCTGGAGACCATTATGGTATTACCAAAATCCTATGAACTTGGTGTAAGAAAAAAACCAGACTTTTTTGTGGAAGAAAAAAATGGGTGGTCCAAAGAAACTCTGGAATAGGGTTTGCCATGGGATGGGAAATCCTCCTTGCTGCATTTTAGCATGGGGCAAGAAAGGAAGAGACAGTTCCCATAGTTGTAGTGCCCAAAAGACTCTGATTGTTCAGGAAATGATCCTGGATTATATTTGTAGCAATAAGTCTTAGACAATGTTCCTCTCATCCTTTGGATAATGTAAATTAGGTGCAGATGTTATGTAAACAAATCTAAAACTATTATAGGATACCAAAGAAGTTCTTGGTTGAAAGTTGATATCATGTCTAGATTTTAATTTATTTGATCCATGTGAAATTCTTCATATGGTTGCAACATTATTTTATAGTATTCCTTATAGTCAGTTTTCTTCACACATTTTTCTTTTTGGAGAGCCTACCAAAGACTAACTTTTATGTAGGAGTGCTACGGCTGAGGTAGATTCAGAATACCAAATTAAAAAATCACAACATTACAGGGTCCCATTTACACATGTTTGGAATTCTGGAGACTACTGATATGTGGGAGGAAAAAGAAAAAATATTGTGCATCCCAAGGTCAACAAAAGATTGTAGAGAAAGTGGTAGAAGCAAATTAAAACAGGGTTTATGTAGTATAAAGTTGCATCAGCATACAACAATGAACTGAATGTACACTTTATGATTAAGAACTGAATAAGAAAATAAATATATGTATTTAATAAAACATTTTATATTTACCAAGAAACAAGCTGTAATGATCAAGATGACTGCAAACAAAATCAGAGCCTTCATCTTGTCTAGGGTCCTCTAGAACCAGGCAGCAAAAGATGCTTAATTAGTGGTGAGACAATAAAGGAAATACGATTTTGTTTTTGCTAAATTTTAACCAAAAGGAAAACATTTATGCTGATTATGGCATATCTATGGCACAATTAGAACTAATAAAATTTATAAGAAAAATACCAGAAGTCTAACAGATATGAGCAAAATGTTGATACCTTTAACTTAAAAAAACTCAGTCTTGGAAGTTATCCTCAGTAAATTAACCAATAGAAAAAAACCAATAATGTTCATTTCAGTCTTACTTATAATTAAAAATATGGATACTAATAATCATGAAGACTTTGTAGAAATTTGAAAAATGCTTATGTTGTAATGATAAGTGGAATATTTAAATATCATAATTTATGTAAATTATTCATATAGATGACTGGAAAATATAAGTAAAAATGAAAATAGATGTAGTATGATGGTATAAATTATGTGCAAATTTTCTGTTGTCAAAAATTGTTGATTTCATAATTTAAACGCATAAAGGAAACCAGGAAATTTCCATTAAAATGGTCTCTGATTCTGATTTTGACTTTATATACTTAAAACCCTAGACATAAAAATGTAAATGTTAACTAGTAACTTTAAAAATATGTATATAGTTAGAAATACAAGTTACTTATGTTAATTTTACCATCAGTATTTTTATCTAAAAATAACTCTTAAAAATTTAATGTTTCTGTTAGACTTTTCATTTTCTTTTGATGTGATCATTATTGCTAGATTCTCTCATTCAAAGTGTAAAAATAAGGCCTCTCCAATTTTGGTTTTTTGAAGACTATTATAAATATATCCCTTCTTCATAAATGTATAGTCATGCAACACTTCATTAATGACTTTTTTTTTTTTTGCCAACATTCACTTAACTAATTTTTTTCCTGAAGAAGGAAAGTGGTTAAGAGGAATTTTTAATCTTTAGTTTAAAATATTGAAAGCATGATAGAAATAACATATTTGATGGAGAATTACTATCTTTTAACAATGACTTTATTTCACAGGCCATCTCCTTGTGACTTTAAGAGAAAGGTCATTTTCTCTTAAAAGTCATAAAAGTTGAGCTGCAGTTGTCAAAACCTGGTCCCATTACCTACCAGAGGCCTAATTTTTTAATTTTTAAAATGAAGTGATTAGTTTATTTGATTGATGAAATGGTCAGATTTCAATTCTCCAAGAATAAGAATAGAAAAGCAAATTAATAAATATATCTCTATCATATGAAAGAATCATAATTTTAAGTAAAATATGAGACACATTTTGATATTTATATGCCCTTCCCTTTGCAATAAGAAAGGTAAGTAGATGGAAGTAATCATTTAATAAAACATCAGGCCCGATGATTTCTTGCATAAAATAAAATTTGAGTAAAATAAACTTTTCTGCCCCTGAGAACATTTTCATTTTTATAGGTACAAAAATAAAATATGAGTTTTTGTCTAGAAAGGGCCATTTTAAAGCTGTTAGGGATTCCAGAGCACCAGCTATTTTTATTATCATAACTTTTACTGACATTATTACCATTTTACTGGAAAAAGTAGATAAAATTTACAGCTGGAGAACTCATTAAAGCATTCCTATTTTTTTCTGTTGATGGTATTTCCTTTCAAATCAATTTCCTATTAGAACTCTATGGAAAGCAGATTTGAGAGTTCACAATATTTTCACTAATTAGAAACTATATATAATCAAAGTCTTAAGAAAATTGGTTTTTCAGCCTTTGAAATTTTAAAAATGATACAATAATAAGGGAGTCCTCTTTCTGCTTGTCTGGCAGTGTCAGCCTTACCTTGGCTTCTGAAGTCTGGAAGCTCAGAGAATGAGTATGGTGATTCATGCTTTATAAGGATTTTTTTTTCTCTTTTATGCTTTCTATTTTGCTAAGCAAAATATTATTGTTATTATTTTAGCATTTGCTTCTGTGTTAATCCATACTATTTCCTGAAACAAAAAAAGGCAGTATAATCTTCAAAAGTTAATATTTGTCCTTCTTCTTTTTCTCAGGAACATCAATCATGGGTAATTATGTGTGTATCAGGGGAGGTGAAGTTTTATTCATTATAGCTTAAATGTGACACTTTAGTCAATTTCTTTCCCTCATTTCAGATGTTTTCTCAACATTTTACTGCAAAGGAATAATATTGAAACTTGACTACAAACCCTACACCTAACGAATATTTTCATAATTTACTATGCTATATACAATATAATACTTTGCTGTATGTGCTATTGTGCACTCTGAGCTGGCAGAATTGAAGATGAGAACTTCTTTTGTGTTCATCTTTAGCTTTTTAAAGTAAAATAGTTTATTTCTGAAAGTTAATTTTTAGAAATTATAAAATTAGCTCAACTTGAACATTAGTGATTTGAGAGCATTGCATTCTTTTTTCACCTTTCCTTGATGTAAAAATGAGAAAAATGTGACTGAGGAACAATTTTTGCCCTTTCTATATAACTTTTACCAATTGTACTATTCAGAATAAATGTGCCAGTTATTGAACAATACAAAATATGAGAATTGTAATAGTTTGACATTTAGATGTCAGTAATCTTTACTTTCTGTGAAAATGTTGTTCATCACCAGAAAGATAGAAGAACATCACATGGAAGACCTACTGGTGGATAATCAAATTTACAATGCTTTTTGTTCAAGTTAACTGTTAACAATGGTATATTTGTTTGGTATTGTGATGAACTAAAGATCAGATGAGGACCTCTAGACTTTTTTTTATCTTAAAGGTGAATTTGAGAGCATTAGACACATGTCTCTTGAGTATTGGCTTTTCAATTTATTCATATCTTCTAAAAATTTATTTAGGATAATTAATAACAATGAGAGCAACCTAAAATCTAAATCAAGATGTGGATCTAGATCTATGTGCTTTTATGTAGATAGCAATTGTGTATATGAAGAGACTGAGACTTGAAAATAACTTGCTCATAATTTCAAGAGCCAGTATTTAAATGCAGGTTTGTTTGTCTCCACAGCTTTTTTTCCCCCTGCAAGATATTCTTAAGTATGTTTAACTTCTGTTGAGAGAATTTCTGCTTAATTATTATAGTGAATAAGCTATAGACAGAGAGATTCCATATTAGGCATTTTTGTGTCTCTATCAACTAGTAGATTTCCTGGCGTAAATTTAGGTGAAATATAATGCTTTTGACCAATTAAATTTATATATGAGTTTTCTTTCCTTTTTTGACTTTGTTGCAAATGATTCTCATCTAAAATTCTGTAGTTTGAGAGAAAATGTGAGTTTTCTAACTCACGCAATGCTCGCTCTTATTAAAGAGGGGCAGCCATCTTGGCTAGAAACACCTACCCGTGAGGGTTGGTCTGAGCTTTCAGACATCTACGTAAAATGTTACCTGTCAAGGAGTTTATGTAGTTAAGCTTGTGCTTATTTTATTATCATTCTAGTTAACAGCATAATTGTAATACCTTGATAAGTATTGAAATATATTGGTAACTATTCTTTTTTAAAAGTTTTAGAATATTATGGGGTACAAACGTTTTGGTTACATGTATTGTTTTTATACAGTTTGAGTCAATGTTATAAGTGTGCCCATCATCCAGATAGTGTGCATTGTACCTGTTAGGTGTGAATTTACCCAACCCCTTCTCCCCCCTCCCACCTGCTTGATTTCTATTGTTTTACTTCCTTTCCGTATGTGCATATAAGTGTTGATCGATTAGTTCTGGTTTAATAGTGGTAATTATTCTTATTCTTTTCTCTTTAAGGTTTTCTTTCTTTCTTACATGAATGCCATAGTTGTTTTAATCTCTGCTTCTTGCTTCCTCTATCTAACTTTTACTTTTTCACCAAAATAATCTTTCTAGAACACAATTAACTTATTAATCCTCTTCTTAAAACTTTTGATGATTCTCATTATCTATATCTGCATTTCCCAAATCACATTACACAGAGCACTGGTCCTAGAGGTACTTACTGGAGTTCTGTGATAATAGAGCCCCATGAGAACTCCTTATACATATTTTTATTTAAAGACTCCAGGAAATTCATCCCAGTATTTCATCAATGCATTTTACCCTAAAACTCTAATTCCAGTGAAACTAGCTCAGGGAATATAAGCTGTTAGTCATGTGAAGTTTTAACTCTAAATTGCTGCACATGGTGTGACGGTTAATTTTATGTGTCAGCTTGGCTAGGCTATGGTGCCCCATTATTTGGTCAAACAATAGTTTAGATGTTATTACTGTGAAGATATTTTTTTAGATGTGATTATCTCTTACAATCAGTTGACTTTAGGTTGAGCAGATTATGCTCCATAATGTGGTGGGCTTCATCTAATTAGTTGAAGGCCATAAGAGCAAAGACTTACGTTTGCTGGGAAAGAAGGAATTGCACCTCAAGATTGCAGCGTAGAACTCTGTCTGAGTTTCCAGCCTGCTGGCCTGCCCGTAAATTTTGGACCCGATACTGCAACAGCAACTCTTACCTAAATCTCCAGACTGCATCTCTGGAGAACTTTGACTAATATGCATGATCTGATATGATTTGATTACTTTTATGATTTTTTTGTAAGGCTATAGTATCACTCACAATTTTACATGTCTGTTACTAATTATATTCAGACTTATTATACTCTTCTCTTGGTTTAAAATTATTGATCACACCAAATACTTTTATGCTTCTGGATCTTTGCCCTTCCTCTTCCCGCAGGTTGCAACCAATGATCCTTTTCTTGTCCTGATAAACTCATATTCATCTCTAAGTATCCAGTTCAAACCATCCTTCTCTGAGAGCATTCGTAGTTTAATAAATGAAAACATCATTCCCTCATTCAGTGGTCCATTTTATTTATTTAACAGATGTCTATTAAGCATCCACTGTGTTTCAAGCTCTCAGAATTGAGTACTGGACAAGGGGGATCTGATCTCTTCTCTTTGAATGAAGTGATCAGATAGCTCTATTTACTAAGGATACTCTGGTTTATGCCTGTTGTTCTGGGGTCATTATTAGTAGTGCCTCTTTTCAGTCTCAAAAGTGTTCTGGTTTTGATGTAAATTATATGATCATCTTAATGATCAAACATACAGTCTAGTAGGGAAGATAAACATTAAATAGATGTTATGGGTTGAATTATGTCCTTCCTTCTAAAATATATGCTTAAGGCCTAACCCCCAGAACATGTAAATGTGACCCCCTATTTGGAAATGGAGTCTTTTCAGATGTAATTAAGTTAAGATGAGGTCATACTGGATTAGAGTGGGCCTAATTTAATGACTGGTGTACTTATAAATAGAGAGAAATTCAGACAAAGAGACACACCAGAGAATATCATGTGACAATGAAGGCAGAGATTGGAATGATATGTTTACAAGCTAAGGAATGCCAAGGATTGTCAACAACCATCAGAAGCCAGGAATAGGCAAGGAAAGGTCATCCCCTAGAACCTTCAGAGAGAGCCTGGCCCTGCTGACACCTTGAGTTCAGACTAATTTCCACCAGAACTGTGAGAAAATATATTTTGTTGTTTTATGCCACCTAGTTTGTGGTCCTTTTTTACAGAAGTCTGAAAATAGTAATGTAACAGGCAATTTAAAAAATCTATGGAGTTGCATAAAGCAAAGGATAGTGTACCATGAGCAATATGATAGTAGGATACAAGGGCCTATGTGGACTTAGGCTTCAGGGAAGATATCACTGAGAAAGTGACATTTAGGTGAGGTTTAAAGGGTGAATTTAAGAATATTTCAGGGAGAGCACACCATGTTCAATGATTCGGAGGTAAGACATAGCTTGGTGCTCTAAAGAGGATTGAAAGGAGATCAATACAGTTGGGATTTAAGAACGAAAAATGACAGTAGTGTATTATGAGGCTGCGTAGATAAACAGGGTCCTGGTTGTGGTGACCCTGACAAATATCATAAAGATTTTGAACTTTATCCTAAAGTTTGTGGAAGTCGCTGGAGAATTTTGACAATGGAGATGGAAGATATGGTCAATTTGTATAATAAAATGTCACTTTTGCTTGGTTGAACTTGGGATAAAGAAGTGGCAATGAAAATGGAGGCAAATGGATTTCTGTGATATTTAGGATGCACAGGTACAAACTTTGTTGGGTGTGGGAAACAAGAGAGAGAGAAGAATGAAGGATGATGAGTCCCCAGTTTCTGGCTTGGACAACTGTGCAGACAGTGTCTTTTGCTGAGATGAAGAAAACTAGAAGAGAAATTTGAGGGAAGAGGAATGCCAATTTCCATTTAGGTTTCTGCTATTCCTGAAGTGTTTGTGAAAAATCTAATCTGCAACAGATAGAATTAGGGGAAGCACACACACTATAAACATACTGGCCCGATTCCCTACTCTTCTTGGGTCCTTGAAGTTACAAATGTTCTTCTGATGCATCCTTATGTAGAGTTAGTTTAGCAACTTGAACAAGTGCCTCGGGGATCTCTTTAGGAGAATGTTCTTTCTTTGTGGTCAGGAGTCTTTTCCTCTTAAAATTGGCTTCTCTCTCTCTCTCTCTTTCTAATTGTGGTCAGGAATTCCTTATGACATGGAGGAGAGTGTTATGCCACAGGGTAGGGGTAATGCCGGGAAGGGGTGCAATGGAGATTATGTTACATTGGGACAAAGGGAGCTTTGGACAGAGATATTAAGTCAGAGGGAACTATAAATAGGATTATCTTGTGACACAGAAGTGTATTTTACCAAATAAATACAATAAAGTATTACAGGTGGTGTGATTGAAGAATGTATATAGCGGGATACACAACAGGTCATCATACCTAGGGCTGGTTAGAGAAGAAGCATTTGAGGTGAATATGAAAGATGTTTAAGTGTTTACCATGTGAGACTGTAAGGATTCTAGGGATAGGGGCATGCTGAAGAAAGACACAGGGTCTTGAAATAGCTTGGGTTCTTAGTTGTCAAGATGCTTTGGTTTTAAACAACAGAAAACTCAACCCAAACTAATTTAGCCAGAATAGAAAATGCATTGTCTCAGAACCGTTTTAAAAGATGCATACTATTGCTTCACATAGATACATACAAATGTAACCAATTCCATATTTCTAGAATTTTAGATTGTTTTCAGTGTTTCTTCTTTATGAACATATAAAATCACATCCTTGAGTGTAAGTTTTTGCCAACATCCTTGTATTTAAATCTGAGAGCCAATACAGTATAGTGATTAAGAGAGCGTGGGTTCTGGAGGAAGACTGCCTCGGTTTGAAGCTTTCTTTGCTACTTATTAACTGTGAGGCCTGGAGCATGTCAAATAGCTTTTCTGACTCAGGTTTCTTATCAGTAAAATGGGTATGATAATGTTCTTCCTTCTAGGAGTATCATGAAGACCAAATATTATTCTAAATGTTAGCACAACAGTGCCTGACGTGTAGTAATAGCTCAATAACTGTTAGTTCTTTCATGATCTCTGATTCTTAAGAAAATTCTTAGAGCTAAAATATTTAAAACTAGGCCAAAAATTTTACATATTTTTAATGCTTGTTAATGCTTGTTACATGTATTGCCAAATTGCCTTCCAGCCTTCTAGAAAGGTTGGAGAAATTTGGAGAAAGACCGCAAAATTAGTTAACAATTAGTTAACTTAGGACAATCATTATCAATTGCCAAATACCTAAAAGTGGTATATGATAGCTTTAATTTCTGACTATTAAATATTTTTATATGTTTATTAGCAATTTGTGCTTCATGAATTATCTTTTTATTTCTACTGCTTATTTAAAATGCTTTCTAATACTTTGGTTTCTCTTCAGATCATATAAATCTTTCACCTTTTAAAATGCTTTCTTTGTAGGAACTCTTTATAGAGTAAGGATAGTAATCTTTTCACTGCTATGTATAGTGCAATTAGTTATTTACTTTTTAATTTTATGCCAATTTTCTTTGGTACAGAATTTATAGCTATTCATGGTGTCAAATCTATCAATATTTTATTTGCCTTATATACTTAGATAGATTTCTCAGCTCCATTTGGATTGATATACAGATATATTTCCTTCTAAGTTTTTGTATGGTTTAATTTTTTACATTAAAGTCTTTAATCCGTTTAGAATTTATTTTAGAATATGGTCTTAAACATAATGTTAAAAATTGCTTTATTATTCCAACTTAATTTTTCCCAAATACTTGATCGTTCAAGCAAGATTAACTATCATATCCCATGGTTTTGAAGTCCTCTTTGCCATATAATAAATTTTTATGTTATAATATGTTTCTGAGTTTTAACACACTACTATATTATTCTAGTCTATCTAATCCCCATACCACCACCCCCCATACAAAATTACTATTAACTCAGTGTTTTGATTTTGTCCTTGTTTCTTTTTTAAAAATAATAAAATTATGAATCTTGATAGAATAATTCTATTTCTGGTGACTAGAGCTGCATTATTCTTTAAACAACCAATGTATTTTCATCTTACCTGTATCTCTCCTAATTTGAGAATTCTGTACTGGAATATCAAACACACATACACACAGTAAATCAGTTGCCATCAAACAGATTTATTGAAGAAAAATCAGCAAAGGTAAAACAGACCCATCTAAAATGTCTGTGTCAGAAAAGAATGAAGATATAGTCCTTCAGTTGCTAACCAAGAGCATAACAAGAGTGCGATATTCGATATTTAAGATCTGGAAAAAATTGACAAAAATTCAGGAAATAAATTTTAACAGAAAGAAAAATTGATTTATATGTTTACACAATATTTTACTGACAAAGGTACATATTTGTAAAATATCATTTTGCCCTAGTTTGCATCCAACATGAGCTAAGAACCCAAACATATTTCTTATACTTCTTACATGTGGGTGCAAAACAATTACCAAATAGTCTTAATTCTTATATAAGTAAGAGTTGAAATATATTTATAATAGAAGAGAATCATTGGTGAAACACTAATGAAAAATTATTTAGAATAAGCATTTCAGAAGATCTTTTAATACTAAAGTAATTTTTTTGAGATATGTTAATTTGATTCTCTTCATATCCCTAATTGTTACTAAAATATAATATTGAGAATTAACTAAAATGATATACATCATTAAATGTAGCAGGAAGTGAGCTTCTTCATCGCTATCTCTTTATACCCCTGAAGGTTGGGATAGAAAATTTTACATTAAGATAGGTAATTGTTGGGTAACTCAAACTTTATGATGTCAGAGGAACTCTTATACTGCTAGTTTTTTAAAGTTTCCATAAATATATTCTGCTGCATAGCCTTGAGTTCTAAGCATCTGCATTTTCTAAGTCTAATACTTGCCTTAAATGCCCATATTCTTTTGTTTTTTAAGATTTTTGCATGCTGTAAAAACTTCTTCGATATTAAGACTAGCTGTCTAGGCTATTACACAATTCTACATGGCATCCCTTTTGCTGCTTTCAAATCATGAACTCATCTGGATCTTCTTTCAGTAGTTTAAAGATACCCGTTTCAGATGTAGAGGTGTCTTCCTTGTAGTTTGGGGTATCTAATATAGAGGTAGTTCCAGAAAATGACTCAGTGACCTTAGTTACAGAGTCTGTTCTATTATTTTCAGACGAATCTTCTGTTGTCATGGTAGATGGTTCTTCCTCGAGGTTCGTAGCTACTGATGCAGGGACAATGAAGTCATATCGGGATTCAACAGCAGTAAGCAAAACAGAATGGGTCTCTGCTTCATTTGCAGTTTCTCTCTCCATCCAAACATTGGCCTCATCGGTAGACTCTTCATCGGTTAGCGGAGTGTCTTCCGGGTCATCTTTGTCTTTTTCATCAGAGGTAGTGAGTTCAAACACAGTGATGAACTTTTCCTCATCAGAATCAGTTAATTTAACCACAGCATTGGGGTCATCCTCTGAAAGAATTAGGTCAATTTCAGTTATTTTCTCTTCTGTAAGATCACTTATGTCTGGCATGGTGGTGAAGTTTTTATCAGTAGCGGGAGGGATTTCAGCCTCAGGGACAAAGGAGTCAGTGACCTGGACAGCCTCATCAGCAGGAACATTGGATTTGATGGAGGAATTGTAATTGTTAACATCATCTTTACCCTTTTTATCTGGAAAGGCAAGGGTGTCAGCAACAACGGCAGTGCTGTCCTGTAGTGTGCCAGAGACATCAGAAGTTATTGAGAGCTCTTCATCCGCTGTGTCAACGGTAGCCAAGAGGATATCTTCTTTTGCTGTGTTAGTGGAAAAGTCTATTAAAGAAACAGTAGCAACTGGTGATGAAATATTGCCAGTTTTCACTGGAATAAGATTTTCAGTAACAGAGTCATTCGCTATAGATTTTGTAGTGCCAGTCAGAGTGCTAATTTCTTTCTCCACATGAGTTGTTGGCTTAATAAAATGGGGTTCAATATCATCTTCTGCTTTGAGTTTTTCCTTTGTAGGTATAAGTTTGTTGCCTGTAGTTGTTGAAAAATCACTTTCTAGTGTATACTCATTCACTGAAGTAACATGGTCTCCTTCCGAAGTAATAGTTGTTTCTGATTTAAGAATAGTATTGTCAGCCCCAAAGAAAATGGTTGCTTCGGTTGGTGTTTTACTGCTTTCTGTTGGAGGATGGGAATAAATTTTAGGCAAACCATCTTCAGCCATGGGGTGAAGTGGCACTATGCACTCTCACAGGTCTTCCTCCTGGGCTCAGTGGTTTCCCTAGGCAGGAAAGTGGTGTTTATCATAGTGATTACAGCATGGGTCATCATGGTGATTGTTGCATCAACCACAGGGGCAATAGCACTGGCTCTCCTTGGGGTTTGTTTCTCTGCTGTGATTGGTCATCTAGTTGCAAGAATATTGATATTAGATGAAAAGACAATGGAGTCCACTCTGATTATGAAATCAAAATCCACAATCAAACATTTCAATTGCAGGAAACTTAAGATTTACCATATTGCTGTTTACAAGGGACATGTCTTCTGGTATGGAGCTAGTGTCACTTGAAACAGACATAGCAGCGTCTACCAGGTACTTTGCCAGTTTAGTATCAGGAGGTGGGACTCTGCAAACCACGAGATTGTCAGTATCAGCTTAAAGTCACCTGTCTTCAGGTGAGTAACAATATCTTTTTTAAGGTGAAGCCATCTTCCTTTGAGATTCATGTATTTAAATGTCTAAAAAAATTAATGGCATTTTTGGCAGTAAGTGTAGCTGCAGAAGGTAATTAGGTAGCAGGGACATTGGTTAGTTCTCTTCTTCAGAAAGGGAAATCTCACTTTTTTAGTAG
The DNA here is from genome assembly GCA_023783475.1 of Daubentonia madagascariensis. NCBI lineage: Eukaryota > Metazoa > Chordata > Mammalia > Primates > Daubentoniidae > Daubentonia > Daubentonia madagascariensis. The sequence continues at coordinate 871,229 of JAKFHU010001268.1, read as the reverse complement.
AAATAATAACAAATAGTTACTGGCCTGTTAGGGTCTTTGCTGTGTTTTTCTTCATTGTAATTCTTACTTTTTCTTGAATGAATTTGAGTAACAGTGAGAATGTCAAGTTTTGTAGGTTAAATTTTTTTAGGAATGCTTTTTGGCAGAGAGTGTTGCTATTTTAACTGCAAAAGACATTTCTGGCAGGGAGTTGGTGTTATGTGTCAAAATTCACCCAGAAACCAAGAACCAAGGTGTGGAATAATTGTATTAGCTTTAAGAATTATATTCTCAATTTCAGAGGGGTATTTATTATAGCAATATTAATTATATCAGACATCATCATTGTATTATCAACTATGAGGTTTAGCTAATTAGATGAAAGGAGGTTTTTAGTCTAGTGTTCACGCTTTAGAACCAACCTTTTCCCAGTGTTTTAGAATAAATGGAATTTTCAGACTCAGAAACAACTAAATCTGAGAAAGGGCAGCAGCATCAGCCAGAGTACTGGTTTCCATCTTAAGGACAGATGCTTATTCTTCATTAATATAGACTCAGATCCAAAGTTTTCAGCTTCCTCTGTTAGTTGATTGCCCTGGTGTAGCTATATCACCATTCTCCGCAGAAATATCAGAATAGATTTTAAGATGGTCATTTTTCATTTGAAAGATATGGACAGCTTCTCCAGAAATTTTTTGCTTCAAGGGAATGTCACTTTTGAAGGCTCCAATGTCTGTATTGATATAGGGAATGCTATCAGCATCAGAGACAGAGAAGGAAGTCTCAAGATAGTAATAGGGTCAGGTTCTTTGTTTTTAAATAGAAATACTGTCAGGTCCTGGGGCAGTAAAGAAAGTCACAGGGTAAAGTCATTCTTTGAGTTGGCTAACTTAGTGGGAGGAATTTTTAACCTCTATTTTTTCCCCATCATCTAGTGGTTGTGAAGCTTAATTTAGGATAAAGCATGCTGTAAACAGAAGACTTGCTGTCCTTTTTGGGGAAATTTCTTTGTGTACAAAAAGGAAAAGGTTAGCTGTGTAACTGCTGGAAGTTATCTGGTAAAACCTGGTATTTGTTATGTTGAATAGATTGGAATAAGGAGAAAATATTCACTTTTATGAGCATTTAATCTTTAGTTAGTTATGTCAGATGAAATAATTATATCATCCTCATTAATACTAATTTGTCAAATAGCCTTTAATTTCATAGATAACTTCTGTGTTCACATCAACTCTGTCTGCTTCCAGTAGTATAGCTGTGAGGTGTAATCTTGTTGATTGCAGCATAATTATTCCTCTTCTAAGGGGAATGTTATTGCCATTATCTGTGTTTTCCAAACCATTGATCTTATAAAGAACATTTCAGATTGAATGTGTGCCATTCATCAAAGAGCAGAAAGCATATGGTGAAAATCTTGGTGGTACTGCAGAAAATTTAGTGGTCTTGAGAATGAAACTAGAGTCCTCTGCTCCAGGGAATATATTATACTCTTCTTTGACCAATAGATCATTGCCATCAAAGATATTATCTGACTTAAGAACAGAGAGTCAAATTCTATAGATAAGTTTTAGTTTATCTAAATAGTATTTTCTTCCACTGTTGCAGTGTCTATTATACTAATAGGAACATTTTTTCCCCCTCAGAGAAGTATTAAATTTATATCTATTGACATGTGTTTTAGATTATACAACTTATTTTTTAAGTGAAAAGGTAGAAATTACTAACAAGTAGGAGATTTTTCAAAAAACCCCAGGAAGGTCATTTGGCACATTTATGATTTTCAGTGATACTTGACTAGGAAAAGAGTCCTCAGAAATAGATTTTGAAAATGCTGATATCATAATAATATCCCACTGAGACTTTCTTTGTGTGGAGAATATCTTGAGATTCATCAGAAGGAATGTCATGTGCAATTTTAAAAGATTCAACTATTAGAAAAGTGGTGTCTCCTATGGACACTAGAATTCCTGTTTCAGAAAGAGCCTATGTATATCTTCAGATTTTATAAATTTTTATTGGAGACAATACAGTTATTAACCTTAATTGAGGTGATTATAATCATTATGGAGTCACTGAGGAACTCTCAGTTTCAATATCTTCATTCACAAAATAATTCCTGTCTTCAGAAATAGTGAAGGAAGTAAGAAGCACAATCACATTTTGAGATTTGGGTATGTCAACATCCACATTTTTGTCCTCTTCCCCTCCAGTGATTGGAAGGTTGGGTGCATGACTAAGGTGATTGTAATTGAAGAATGTGTTGGCCTGGGTGGTTGCTCTTTCTTTGTTTCCAAGGAAGATGGCATTCACAGCAGGGTTAGTCGTGGCCCTCATATCTGCTTTAATGTTTGTAGGCTCCTTGGGGATACCATTTGGAATAGTTGTTTTTATCTGTGACTGAGAAATATCCCTAAAAAAAGTGTTTTCTTCAACCTCCTTTTTAGTTTGTGGTAAAATAGAAATTTCATGAACCCTAGGTAATCATTTTTTTTTTATCTCAACAATGGATTCACTAGTGACATTTGCACTTTCTGAAGCTTAAAATTCAGTATTTGCTGCTCTGAGATTGTCTATATTAGATTCCAACTGAGAATTTCCTTCCCCTAGAGAAATGATATCTGTGTAAGATGAAGATTTTTCATCAGTAGGAATAATGGCAATAACTTCTGTGAGCAAATTTGAGTCTCCAGCCATAGAGTTTGTTTCATGAGGAATAGATCTAGCTGGGAGGGAATCCTTGGGTATGGGAAAGCTTGAATAAATTGCTACAGGGACACTTTCATAAATCCTATTTACTGATTTATCATCAGCAATGAGATTTTTATTCACAAGATAAGGATTTAGGTCAGCATCATAGAGTTTGTTTCCTTCTAGATAATTGGATCACTTCCTATTGTTATATTTATATCTGTAAGGTGATTCATTTCAAATTCAGTAGCTGTGTTTTTCATTGAAGAAACTTTAGTTATTTCTCTTTTATAATAGAAATTTGGATCACTATATTCATTAGGAAAAAAAGTAGAAGACTTGGTGATTGTTTTCTTAGATTCTGAATTTCGATTGCCAGAGGCATCGATATCAAAAATTTTGTCCATGGTAACAATAGTAGTAGATGTGTTAGGTTTGACATCTGTGATATTGTCTGAAGAGCTAGTAGAGTCAGCTTGGAAAACAAAATAGACCAAGGGTAGAGCCTTTTGGGACCATTTGACTTTTAGTATTTTGCCTTCCTGAGATAGCACCTTCATTAAAGCAAGCTGAATCGGTTGGCACAAGCTCAGACGCTGCTGCTATTAACATTGTTGGGTGATATAGGTTTTCACATTTTACAAGTCTAGGGGCTGTCATTTCTTTAGCAGGAGCATTATTAGTTAAGATGCTAGTTTCAGGTAATGCCAGAGATGTATGTCTTAGAGACATGACACTCTCTGATGGAAGGCCAATGTTATTTTTGTCTTCAGTAGAGATAGAAGGAACATTTGGTATAATGTCAGACATCCTTCTCAGAGGAGAAAAGGAAGTAAAAGCTATGATGATTGCAGCTTCTGTGTTTTCATCCATATTGGAAATGTCATCACCGGATAGCTGAGCTAAAGGAAAATTACTAAATCTTGAACCACACACCACAGCTATACCTGTTTAATCTTCAGCAAAATCATGTGGGTAGTGTCTGCTCTTCTGGGTGTAAATGTTCTATAAATGGTGGGTAATTTGTTTTTCCTGAGCAAGTTATAACTATTTTTGATAGCATGATTAGTAGTAACAGTTGTGAATGTCCTGCTGTCAACTATGGGTTTTGTGTCTAAAAAAATGGAATACTAAATTATTTTATTTCCAAAGTCAGAACTTTCAGAGAGAATTATGATGTCATCATCACCATTTATGGTGCCTTTTCTCACAGGTGTTTTGTCAGAAAAATGAGAAGGAAAATGCTCACTTGCATCAATTAGAAAGTAAGTTGTAGGTCTGTGAGCTTTGGTTTTGACATTGGCAATGGGGTCTTTGACAGGAATAGCATCAATGTCAAAGTTCTTGTTTTCCTGTCTAGGCATTATAGCTTGGTGATTTTTTTTAGCTTTGAACTCCAAGGGTATTACTTTGGATAGACTGTCTGAAGCAGCAACTGTGGTATATAGTACATGAGACCCACGTGTCTTGGGGGCATGTCTGAGCATACTCGTTTTTATAAAAGGATTATTTGCTTTATCCTCTAATTCAAAGACATATTTATCTGAGCTATATTCAGAATCACCATCATGAGATATAATAATTATATGGTCCACATATACTGGAGTGATTTTGCCTGCAGAAGAAATGTCATCCATCCTTTCTGAAATATCATCTGTAAAATAAATTTTTTCATACTCAGCAGCTCTCTTTCTCTCTCTAAAATCTTTGTGCCCAAATATATTCCCTTTTTCAGAGGTAATAATAATAGGCAAAATAACTTGGTCAGATGGAATAATTGTTTCCTCAGGTAGAATGTTATAATCAATCTTTTTTGTGGTATCTTTTCCCATAGCGGCAACAGAAACAAGTTCAGAAGATTTGGGAGTACCCACGGATGTTGTGAGATCAGAAGGGGGAAGAGTTGATCTCCATTGTAGGCCATATGACCTAGTTGGAGTGTTTGTGATGGACGCGCCTATGTCAGTGACCTTATCATGAGAGGCAGAGCTTTGACCATTAGGCCTAGGTGCTTCTAAAAGAGTTAATGTGGAATCAGCTGAAGAGATTCCTTTTAAATTGGGAGGTGCTTGAAACTTGAAAGAATTATCAAATTTAACAGTGAAAAAATCATCTTTTATTGTACTTGTACCTCCTGAAAATAAGCTTTCTGCTTCAGAAGTATGGAATTCTTCATCCACATTGTTGTTACTATTGAAGACAGAATTGGGCTCGGTTGCTGAAGGAGGAATTCTCCCCACAGCTGGCATGAGAGCTGTTGTATTCGTGAAGTGACTTAATTCAAATTTAGCAGCTAGATGTTCATGATTGGAAAGATTAGCTATTTTCTTTAGTTTGTAGACATTGCTTTTAGACTCTTCTGTTGGGAAAAAGGCTTTCATTATTGCTTTTTGAGATTTGGAATATATTTTGTCAGTCTCAGTTTTATAATTTTCAGGGGTATTTTTATTCAGAGAGAAAAATGAATCAATTTCACCATCTGGGGGAGTATCTGAAAAAATGGATCCAATTGGAGAAACATTCCAGGCCAAGGGATGGGAATGAATGTCAGTTTGAGTTATTATAACCTGCCCCTCTGGAATATTACCTCCATTAATGGCACCACCATATTCAGCTGTTCTCTCTAATACTTCTGACCTAGTTATTGAAGACTCAGAAAATGAGTTCTCTCTCAGTATCTTTACTGATGAAGGGAAGATCATCATTAGGAATGACATTGAACCCAACCAAAGAAATAATGTTGTTCTGTGAATGGAGCACATCTGCCAAGTGTGTTTTAAGTTTATTTGAATCAAATCTGGATGATATGGTGGCTCCTACTACATCTGGGGCAACATTGTTATAAAAAGCAGATGAGACACCTCTCCTGTTGAATTTGTCTTTATATTCTATAGGGATAGTGATCACGACAGGATGAATGGAGTCAGCTGTGAACATTCTGTTCTCTCCCGTCATTGACATTTGTTCTGGGCCTGGAAAAAGAGGGTACTCCATTCTTTTGCCTTTGGGGATAATGATGATGGTGTTATCTCCAATTAGAAGACCAGTTTCCAGAATTGTTTCATCTGGAAGCTCAGGTAAAAAATTCCAACTTGGATCAGTTAGAGAATAAATCATGGGCCTGGGAGACTCAGTATTAAAGTTGGCAGTATAACTTTTGAGAACAGTAACATCATTGTCAGAATTAAGATTTTCCTCTTGAGGGGCCAAACTATGGTGTTTTTTGTGAGTATTGATATCGGTTGGAGCTCCTTGAGAAAGATGTTCAGAGACTACAGCACTGGGATAGGATTCGTGGGACTCAAATATATTGGAGTCATTAGTGAGTGTGGCCTTTTCTATAAGGGGACCATTTCTTTTCTCCACTAATACAAAGACATAGTTATCTGCATCATATTCAAGGGCACTGTCAACAGGCACAGTAGTTACTATATTGTCATTATTTGGAATGACACCTGCCAAAGGGGTGTCATGTTCCCCTTCTGAAATGTTTTCTGTAAAAGCAACCACTTCAGTGGATATATCTTTCTCCATAAAGACCTTGTCCTCAAATCCACTATTACTAATAGTGTTTTTCATGCCTTTTTTTGAAATAATGGTAGTAGGTAAAACAATGGATTTGTCAGGTAGAGTATTTTGTCCTACAGGTATAATAATATTTTTAGTTGTTGTGGTGTCTTTTTCCATTTTGATGACTGGATAAAGTTCAGAATACTTAGATGAGCTCATGAATTTTGTGAAATGAGAAGGAAGAAGAGTTGGTTTCCATGGTAGACCATGTGTTCCAGTGGGAGTGTTTGTGATGGTCTCTTCTCTGGTAGTGTCTTCAGGGGAAGAGCTTTGATCATTAGGCCTAGATGCTTCTAGAAAAGTTAATGTGTAATCAACCGAAGAGATTCCCTTTAAATTGGAGGGTGCTAGAGGTTTAGCATCAAATTTAACAGTGAAAGAATCTTCCAATGTACTTGGATCTTTTGGCATAAAATTGCCTGCTTCAGAAATACGAACTTCCTCTTCTACTTTGTGGCTGCTCCTGGTGAGAGTATTAAGCTGAGTTACTGAGGGAAGGATTTTCCTCATAGCTGGTCTGAGAACTATTGCATTTGTGATATGACTTAAATCAAATTTAGCAGCTGGATCTTCTCGATCAGAATGATTAGCTATTTTTCTTTCCTCAAAGACCCTATGTTGGGAGATTTTTGTGGGAGAAACGGCTTTCGTGATTATTCTCTGAGGTTCAGAATATATTTCATCTGTTTCAGTTTTAGGAATGTCAGTAGTCTCTCTATTTATAGAGGGCAGTGAATCAAATTCACTATTTGTAGAATTGTCTGAAAAATTAATGGAACCAATTGGAAGTTTAGTTGATACAAAAGAGTGAGACTTGAGGTGAGTCTTATTTTTAATGGGAACATCACCACCATTACTAAAATTGGCATGTTTATTCATTGTCTCAAACATCTTTGACCATGCAATTGAAGAATTAGTCAAGGAGTTATTTGTTACTGTAACTGGGCTAGAGATTAGAAGATTTTTAGTCAATGCATTGGGAGTGAGCATGGGTTTTTCAGGAACTTGTAGAGCTATGAATCCTGTGGACCTAATACTGTCTTCTCCAGGTAGCATAGAATCATCTCTTTCATAACTACCCTCAGTGGAGAGAGCAGTGGTACCATCCACAGCATGGATTGTATTCATAGGTGAGAAAGAGATTGAAGCCCTATTATTTAAAACTTCAGTATCTTCATTGATGAAGGAAAATTCACTATCAGGAATGACATTAAACTCAGCCAAAGGATTAATGTCTTGTGAGTATGGCATCTCTGCCATATTAGTTTTATCTTTAATATTATTTACTTTAAGTGATAAGATACTATCTGCTTTATCTTGGATATCAGTGTTATAAATAGTAGATGAAGTGACTTTCCTGTAGAACTTGTTTTTATTTTTTAATGGAGAGATGGTCACAATGGGATCAGTGGTTTCATCTGAGGACATCTTTCTCTCTACTATTATTTCTGGGTCTGGAACAAGGGTGTACTCCATCTTTTTGTCTTCAGGGACAATGATGATGATGTCATCTTCTCTTAGAGTTTCCCTTTCCAGAATTGTTTTATCTAGAAATTTGTGAAAATTCTCACTTGTGTGAGTTAGGGGGTGAGTCATGGAATTGGGAGCCTTAGAACTTAAATTGTCAGTGGAGATTTTGAGAACAACAGCATCAATGTCAGAACTGGTGCGTTCCTCTCTAGATATCAAATTTTGCAGTGTTTCTTTAGTTATGACCTCAGTTGGGGCTCCTTGAGATAGATGTTCAGAGGCATCAGCACTGGAGTAGAATGGATGAGATCCGAATATTTTGGGGTTATCAGTGAGCATAGTTTTTTTAATAATTGGGTTGTATTTTTCTTCCTGTTGTTCAAGGACATAATCACTTGTGACATACTCAAGAGCACTGTCATCAAGCATAGTGCTTATTACATCCTCATTATTTGTAATATTTTCACCTTTTAAAGTAACATCTAAAATATTTTCTATAATAGGAACTACTGCATGTTCAGTGATTATGTCTTTCTCTGCAAAGTTTCTGTGCACAAATCTTTTACTAAAAATGGTATTCAACATGCCTTTTGTTGAAGTATTGATACCAGGTGAAATGGTGTTTTTGTGAGTTGGAGTATTTCTTTCCTCAAATGGAATGTTACTAGTTTTTGTTGTAGCATCTTTTTTCATTTTGACAAGTGGGTCAAGTTCAGAAGATTTAGGTGAACTCAACAATGTTGTGAAATCAGAAGGAGAAAGAGTTGATTTCCACATTAAGCTGTGTGATCCAGTTGGAGCATTATGAAGCAAACCTCCTGTGACTGTGTCTGCATCTGGGGGAGCAGAGTTATTATCCTTAAGCTCTAAAATCTTTTCTGGAGACACTGTGGAATCAGGTGAAAGAATTCCTTTTAAACTGGCAGGAGCTTTAGGTCTAACAGAAATATTAAATTTACCAATGAAAGAATTATCTTTCAAACTTGAATTTCCTAAAACAAAATAGCCTGCTTCAGAAATATTGACTTCCCCCTTCTCACTGTTACTGCTTTTGGGGAGAGTGCCGGGCTCAGAGATTGAGGGAAGTGCTTTCTCCAAAGTTGGAAAGACAACTGTTGCATTTGTAATATGACTTATACAGAATATAGCAGCTGTGTCTTCCTCAACAGAGGGTTTAGTCCTTTCCCTTATTTCCGAGGGGGAAGGGTATATTTGCTTGGGTGAAAGGATTTTCATGATTGTACCCTGAGGGTGAGCATCTGTCTTACCTTTAGAAATATCAACAGTTTCCCTCTCCGCAGTAGGTGAGGAATGAGCATCATCATTTGTGGAACTCCTAGGGAAGGTTGTTGAATTTGTAGAAGGAATAATTGAGTGCAAGGAGTGGGGCTGAAGGTCTGCTTGAATTTTAATGACCTGATTTTCTGAAATATCAGTTCCATCAATGAGATCAAGGTATTCAGTCATTGCCCCTGATACTACCGATATTGACTTTGAAGAGTCAGTCAAGGGGTTCTCTCTCATTAGGACGGAATTCTTGGTTAAAGATTTAGGGATGAGGATGATGCTTTCAGTTGCTAGTTGAAATGGGAATTCTCTAGACCTTACATAATTTTTATCAGGTTGCATATAATCACTCCTTTCATAACTGTTCTCAGGGGAAAGAGCGGTGGTATCAGCCACAGTATGAGTTGTTTTCATAGGTGAAGAAGAGGTTGAATCCTTGTGTTTTTTATCCCCAGAATCTTCATCAACAAAGGGGAGTTCATTATCAAGGTTGACATTGAATGCAATGGAAGGAACAGTCACATCCTGTGAATGGTAACTCCCTGCCTTGAAAGTTTTGTCTTCATTATACTCTGACTTGGGTGACGTGATGGCTTTTGCTTCCCTCAGAACATTAAAAGCAGTAGATGAGATACCTTTCCTATAGAGCTTGTCTCTGTTTGTTGTTGGAGTTGAGTGCATGGTGAGATCAATGATTTCACCTGGCAATGTCTTGCTTTCTCCCTCAGTTACCATTGATTCTGGGTCTGGAGCATGGATACGCTCTATCCATTTGCCTTCAGAAAGAATGATGATGATGCCACTTCCACTTAGGCTCCCACTTTCTGGTGTTAAATCATATGAAAAATTGGGAGAAAAATCCCCATTTCTATCTGTTAGGGAGTAAGTCATGGTTCTGGGTGACTTACTATAAAACTTGGCAGTATAATCTTTGAGAAAGGGATATTCCAGGTCAGAATCAGAGTTTCCTCCTCTGGAGATCAGCGTTTGGTATTTTGGTTTAGTTTTGAACTCTGTGGGATTTCCTTTCAGTAGATTCTTAGTGACATGTGTAGTGGATAAGGGAGTATGAGATCCAAATCCTCTATAGATTTTGCCTTGTGCAAAGGCAGGTATTTTTGTTGTGGGGTTCTTTCCTTCTTCACCAACATATAATGTATTTTTCTCTGACACATATTCAAGAGTGCTGTCATCAAGCCCAATGGTCATTAGATCCATATTATTTGGATTGTTTTCCCCTTCCAGAAAAGTCACATCTGACTCTGCTGAAAAGTCCTTTGTGAAAGGAATTACTTCATATTGAGTTACATTATCTTTTTCTATAGAAGCTACATATCTTTTTACATTGTTCCTCATGTCTTCAATAAAAATGATATTGTCTGGTGAGATGATTTCTTTGTCAGGTAGAAGAATTATATCATTAGGTATAATAGAGTCATCAGTCATTTTTTTGCTGCTCTCTCCTATAATGAGTGCTGGATCAAGTTCAGAATTACTGATTTTGATAAAATCAGTAGGAGAAAGAGGTAATTTCAGGGTTAGATTATATAACTTATCATAAGAGTTTGTGATAGACCCTTCTAAGTTATCATTATCAAGAGAAAATGAACCCTGAGACCTGATCTTTTTCATCTTTGTTGTGCTCACTGTGGAATCAGGGTAAAACGTTTCTTTGGAATTTCCAGGTACTTTCTGCTCAGCAGAAGCAGCCCCAGGCTTAAGAATGAAAGGATCAACTCTTACTGTATTTACCTCTCTTACATTCACTGGAAAATTGGCTTCAGAAATATACAAATTTTCTTCTACCATAGCCTTATCTCTACTGAGGAACGCATTAGCCTCAGTTCCAGAGGTAGCAATTTCTTTTGCAGATGGGTTGATAACTGCTGGATTTACATGGTGACTTATATCATAGTTAGAAGTTGTATTTATCTCTCTGTTTTTGTGGATTATAGGTTGAAGGGTTCTATTAGGTGAAAAGGCAATGGAATCAGTTTTAGCATTAATGTCCTCATTTTTAGTGGCAGGTGTGTCGGTGGCTACATTTATGGGTTTCTTTAAAAAAGTAGTAGGATCTGCCAGAGGAACAGAGGAGGCCATGAAGAAAGGCTGAGGAGCACTTTGTACCTTCATGATTTCCCAGTTTGGGTCGATGATAATAGAGTGTTCACCCAATGGCTCTGATACTTCTAATGTTGTCACTGATGTATTAGATAAAGAATCATCATTTTCACTAAGGGGAAGTTCCATTCTAGGTATTTTTTGATTGGAAATTAATAGAGATTTTAATTTTATGGACAGGACACCATCTACCTTACGCATGGCTGTGTCACTATTTTCATTGCTGTCCTTAGACTGAAAGGCAGGGGCATTAGATGAAATGGTGGCATTTGGTGGCATTTTGGTGGCATTAATCATATTAAGAGAAGCCATTGAACTTTCTTTGATTACATCCTTGGCAACTTTACTGACATAGGAGATAATCTCAGTTTGGGAGGTAATGTCCTGAGCCAGAGGGTTAATGTGATTCTCTGAAGGGGTCAGTTCAGCTAAGTCCATTTTATCTTCATTGACTTTTGATTTTTCTGATGTGATGCTGTCTGCCAACTCTGGGGAAGCAGTGTTAGGAACATTGGATGAAATGCCTTTCCTATAGAAACGACCTTCACTTTTCACAGGGGTAGTGATCACAATAGGATCAGTAGAGAAAGCACTCAATGTTCTGTCCTCTCCCATGATAAATATCGTTTCTGTGTGTGGTACAAAGAAATGCTTCATTTTTTTATTGCCTAAATCAGAAACCTCAGGGAGAATGAAGACGGCATCATCTGCACTTAGAGTACCCTTTCCTGCAGATACTCTTTCTAGAAACTCAGGAAAAAAAGTCTCATCTGCATCAGTTAGGGAAGAAGCCATGTTTTTCAGATTCTGAGTATTAAAGTTTTTGGTATAACCTTTGAAAGAAGAGACAATATCAGAGTCAGAATTTTCTTCTTTGAGAATAATAGTTTGGTATTTTTCTTTAGTTTCAAACTCAGGGTGAATTATTTGATACAGAAGACTCCTTGAGGCCTCATCTTTAGAGAAGGGTATATGAGATACAAATCCATTGTGTCCATGTGCAGATGGAATAAGTTTTTTAATAGGGATATTTTCTTCATTCCCTACTTCAAAGACGTGCTTATTTGAAATATATTCAGAACCACTTTTATCAGGTTCAATGATGATCAAATCCATATCATCTAAGTGATTTTTCTTTGCCAGAGTATTTCTAGGCCTAAGAATAAAGGAATCATCTCTCAATGTATTTTCATATCCCAGTGATAGAGGAGTTCTTATTCCAGATGTATGGTAATAATTTTCCTTATTTATGTCTTTAGAAGAAATAGTAGTGAAGGAAGTCTTAGGTATAATGTCTGTATGAGAATTGGTTATGCTACCTATAGCAATTTTGTGTTTTTCTGTTGCTGGATCACTTTGCTTATCAGTATAGGATGAATAAGTGTTGCTGAAAGTTCCTTTATCCAGTAACACAGTGCCTTCCAGAGCAGGATTTGTATTATCTTTCATTGGAATACTAAAATATGATGTTGTAAAGGTAGATTCTCTTTCAGGGAAAAAGATATATCCTTTTGGGACATTTTCTTTCATCATTGGATAAAAAATATCACCATCAGAGAATGCGTCATGGTTAGAACTGCTATTACTGTTTCTTACAATCACTTTTCTTTGAACCTTGGAAGTAAATTTTCCAAGTAGAGGTTTTGAGACTTCAGCCACATAGGATGGTACAGGATTCTCAAGTTCAGGCTGGTCGGCTCTGCCTTTGGTTGTTCCTCTGAATCTGATGGAGTCATATGCATCAGAGTTAGTAGAATATTGTTTAGCTGCCAAATTGTTGCCTTTAGGAACATTGTCATCTGCTATAGGTGTAAGATAAATATAATCTCTGACATTTTCTTCTTGAAGAGTATCTTCTTCCTCTGCTATAATGCTCACTACCTCTTTTGGGGGATCTGCTTCATAGTTCAATGTTATATTTTCCTTGAAGGAGTTTTCCAGTTCATTACTTGGGATATAAAACATGGTATCAACTTCTTCTTGAGAGGCAGTGGCGACAGCTACTGTCAAAGCTGTTGGGGTAGCCTTATTATGAAAATAAGCTTTGGGTATTGTAATATCTGCCAAAGATATCTTTTTCACAGGATTTATTGATCGAGGATGATTGAAAGGGGCAACAGATTTCATAAAGGTAGAGCTATCAGCAAATAATAAGGTACCGTCATCTCTAGACACACTGGGATCTTCTCTGGAAATAGTAAGGCCATTTCCTAGTTTATTAGGTTTATCGTTAAGAGTATTATCTTCATTCATGGTCAGACCACCTTTTTTTATTAGTGAAGTGGCAGCTATTGAAGCCAAGTCTGTTACAACTTTAGTGTTTTTATCCACATAGGAAATATCATCAGCCACAATAGAAATGCCAAGAGGGATATTTATTACTTCAGTTCCAGCCATTTTGCCTTTGTTGACCTGTCTGTTAGCATTGCTTGAAGTGATGGCAATAGGGGCTCGATAGCCATCTCTGTAATCAATAAGTTCTGGATTGTCCATTGTGGAAAGTGATAGTTTGTGTTTGATGATGTTCCAGGCAACATTTGGGTTCTCTTTGGTGACAGGAAGTGAATTATCAGTGATTGCATTATAGTGTACATTAGGAGCTATAGGGTAATCCATTCTTCCAGTTTGGGGGAAAGAATTGCTAGGTAGAAGGAATGTAGTGCCATCTGCTGCTTCCACATTCTGCATTACAGCTGCACTTTCACCCAAACCATTAATTACTGTTTTGGTGGCCTTTGGCTTAAAGTGTATTTTGTCCTTTGTAGCATTAGTGACATCATATAGAACATCAACATTTTCTTCCCCGGGAGTACTAAGTTCTCTGTCACTTATTATTACTTCAGTAGTAGGTATAACACTAAATTGGGAAAGGGACTTTGTAATATCAACAGTTCTAAAGCCATTTCTTTCAAAGCCGCTGTCTTCTGATTCAAAGTCCTTGAAATAATATGCAGGCAGAAGGTCTTCTTTTATTTTAAAAACAGCGTGTTCCTCTACTACAGGCTCGACTTTCATATAGGAAGGTGATTCTTCTTTATTAGCCATTTCTTTGTCTATCAAACTTCTAAATCGTTTTCTTGGAGTAAGAATACCAGCTATCCTTGCAGGTGGGGATACAGTGGGCCTGTCTTCTGCCATGGTGGCCTTATTAATCACTAGTTCAGAGCTGTCAGTTATATCTGTGGTCCCCTTACCTGCACTGGAAGTGCCATTGTCTTCATCATTGGGAGAGGTGAAATCAGCTGTAAGAAAAATAGACTCCAATGGAATGTGCAGAAAATCTCCTGATACTTTATTGTATATAATGGCATCATTAGTGAGATGAGAATTTTGAGCTGCAGGATCTGATATTTTCATCCAAGCACTAGTCAAGGAGTGATCATTAACTAGCAAAGAAGTTTGAGCTTCATTATTCTGGGCATTGGCCATTAGTTTAGATGATTCAGCTACTGATGGAAAAGTGTATCTTTTATTCATAGGAAAGTCTATTTCAGGGTTAGGACCTGCAACACCGTCAGCATTGTTGTCATTAGTAGAGAAACTAGTGGTTTCATCCACAGATTCAGTAGATTTATCTGAAGGGGCAATAATGACCTTTGAAGCTAAGGTCGTGTCAGCTTCACTGTATTTACTAAAATAAACAGACTCAACAGTTGCAGGGTGAGTGATGGGAACCACAGGGGTGGTATTGCTCTGGAAATTGGCTGTTTTAAGCATAGTAGTTCTTTCAAAGTCCGTTTTGGCTTTGGCATCATTTGCAGTAATAGTGGTGGGGGTTCTTTGGTCACCTTTGTTGTTGATGAGGTTTTTGCTGTCCATTGTAAAGGGCTTTATTTTGTATTTGAAGAGGAGATGGAACATATCAGGGACGTCAGAAGGGATGGTGATTTTGCTTCCTGGAGTTTTGGCATAATTTGTATCAGCATTAAGAGAGTAAACTTTTCTTTTAATCTCTGCTGTTGAAGTGTTTGGATAAATGAAGATGACTTCTACAACTCTGTTATCTTGGTTCATATTTGCAATTTTTTTAACCACAGAAATGACATTCTCAGTCTCATCAGTGCTCACAGACTTAAAATAGTCCCTACCAGTTTTGAGATATACATTGTCAAGAATATTAGAATTATATTTAATTATTGAGTCATTATCTTTAGATCCAGTTGCTTCAGCAATATTGATATCGTTAGGTGTCATAATATTTTCCATCTGAACAGCTTGTCTGCCTTCTCTTATTGCACCTTTCTTTGAAGGCCAAGTTATTTTAAAGTTATTATTTGTGTTAGTAATTGGCTCTATATGATTAGGGTTAATATAATGTTTTGTAGAGGTGATGTTATTTTCTTTGGAAATAATTAAGTTCCCCACATGCATCATATTTTTAACTATATCTATCATTGTTTTGCTATCGGTGGAATTACTAACAATGCTATTACTTTTCTCATACATCCTATCATTAAGAAGATAACTCATGGTATTAATGGGATTGATATTGGAAATAGCTTCATCAGTATCAGTGGCAATCATGGTAGATTTTTTATCAGCCTTGTCATAAGTATTCAGAATAGGAATAGATTCAAAATCACTGCTATTTTTTGCAGAGAGAAGGCTAGGTGTTTGAGAATTAACTGTAGTTCTACCATCATTCTTTATGTCTGTGGCTGCAATTGCAATAGAGATATCTTTCTTTGGAAGGTCAGGCTCATTGCTCACAGTTTTGCTGTATTTTTCCAGGTAAGTTGTATCAGTGATAATTATGTTGTTGTCCACCAGGTCAGGCTCATCAAGCAGAGTTGTATACTCTTTTTCTAGAGTGTCTATGGCATCAAATTTTCCTGTATTGCCTTCTGCTGCCATAAAGGCTGTGGTATAAATAGAGAACATACTGTCTGGTCCCGCCTCTTCCTCATGAGTAGTGATACCACTTCCAAGGAAGTTGTTTGCATTTGATATGGCAATGGTACTTTTAATTGCTGTGGCAGGAAATTCATTCTTAGCATTTTGGATGTATGCAGCAGGATTAGGGGCAAAGAATGGTTTAGATCTGCCAGTGGGTGGGAAGAAGGGCTTAAGATGCTGAGTTGCTTTGGAGACTGTCTGAAAGTGAGGAATAGCAGTGGGGTCATACTTGTGTTGGTAGGTGGTCATGGATACAGGTGCTAAAATGCTATTTTTCCCAGAAATAGTCATCCTGCTTTGTGTTATTTGGAATTTTGGTGCAAAGCTGGAAATTGTAGTACCAGAAGCAGAAGTATCATTACGCATAGTATCAGAGGAGGAAGCATTGCTGTTTGAAACCTCTGCCTGTGTGGAGTTGCCTAATGTACCCTTGACATTAGCAAAACCAGCTGAAGTCTGGTTAGCTGTAGGGTTATTTAGTGCACCATCCCCAAATGGGGGAAAATTATAGAAGCTAGCTTGAAGGGTCTCTGAGTGGTTTCTTTCTGAAAGAGAGCCAGAGAGGCTTCTTATTCCATCAGGAGACCCAGAGTAGCTATCTGAATCTTCTGTAGATGCAGAATTTTCTTCTGTTCTTGGGATGGATGAGAGTAGATTTGCTGTGTGGCTGTCTGATGAGGGCAAAGATGGATTGGCAGACAAATGTTGACTTGTTTGACTGTGTATTATACTCCCATTATACTAAAGAGAAAGAAGTATAACATTTTTGTGAGGTTACCCTTGCATCTATTTTACTAAAAATCTGAAATCAATACACAGCATTAAATTGATGAAATAAAGCAACATTCTAAAGATCTCTGCTTTCTTCTTTACCCAATGGTTTTTAAATTAATTAAGTTAAAATACATAATATCAATGTAAAAAAGAATAGCTGATATGTTAGGGTTAAGTACCCTCTGTGAGTATAAATTTAGGTGTCCCAAAGCAAACTTTCAGTAAGAAATCTCTGAAAGTATAAAAAAATGTGGAGAAGTCCCTTCAAGTCCTATACTACTACGCATTATAACTTGTTATCTTTACTTCATTATGTGTATCATTAATTTTAAAAGAAGGAAGTTTATAAATAGAAAATAGATTATTAAAGGCACAATGATGCTTTATTTAGCAAAATGTTCTTTCTTGCATTAAATGTAAGTTGATGATCTAAAGCCATTTTCCCCTCTATCTAATTTTTAGTTCTAGGAAGATACTATCATCCAAAATACTAAAACTTACCGGGAAGTAAACCACAAAATTTAAGATAGTCACAGTCAGGACTCGGATCTTCATCTTGTCTTGATATTTATTCCCTGAAAGTAAGGTGCATGGTTGTTCTCTTACATTAACACATAAAATACTGGAAATAATTTGTATTATGTTCTTTAATTATTGACATTTACTAAAATACCAGCTTAATTAATAAGATAAAGACAATACCCAAGTATTTCTAGTGCATTTTTAGGAATGATAATACGTGGATGGAGTACTCTATTTGCTAAGGCCAATGCCATTTTAACCAATCGGTTAGAATAGGAAGAATTTTGGCTGTTTTCTATAGCTTATAGAGTATCAAGGAGTAAACAGTATAACTAGCAAATACATTTTAGACCGAATACTTCTGTGAAAACTTCACCATATATATTTACCCTTATTTTCATGTTAATTATTATCTACTTGTTGCATTTTTTAGAGACCATGTTGACACGAGTTAACTTAATGAATCTACAACCAGTCAGAATATAAAGTCTACCCAAGTAGATCTCTTATACAAAAGAGCTATAAAAAAGAGTAGGTGTTTGAAGAAAGAATGGCTCCAAACATTGCGGTTTATTCAAGTATTTACCTTGCAAAGGGGTCTTTCCTTTCCGTCGCCTTCTAGCATTAACTCTCGATCAAATCAGTCTCATGCAAGCAATACATGAAGATGAAATCCAGGCTGAGAAAGCTTAAATATAAGAAAGGCTCCTCATTCTTCCTTCCTTATTGCAAATGGGGGAGACAAAATCCTTCACTTATAAGGGATTGCTTTGGAGTTAATCCCGAAACAAAAGAAAGAAGAGGAAGAGTCTGTTGGCTTTTGTGCACGCAGCTCTCAGGCACAGAGTGAACCTGTTAGCTTATCTTCAAATTCAAAGGGGCAAGGCTCATACTTTAAATACTATGAAGGCTTCTAAAAATTAACTCTCTAGCATCTATTGCCATTTTTCCTCCTATTTTCCTTTTTCAAAAAAGTTATTTCTTCTTCTGCTTCCACAGCAAAATTTTGATCACTCTAATAGCATTTTACATGTATTGCCATTTGTTAGTTTACATGGGAATTCCCCTTACTAGCCTATGGTTTTCTTAAGGACAGAACTATGTTTGGTGGTGTCTGAAAAATATGTTTATAATATAGGAGAAGAAAAGTTTAAGAAAATAAGATGGCCTATTACAAACCTTTTTTTTTTTTCTTTTCTACATGATTTATACAGATACCATGCTGATCTCTCAGACATCCACTTCCTTCAGTAAATTTAACACTGGCTGATACAGCTGTTATCTTCAGTTTCTGAAGCTAATTGTCTATTTACATGGAATCAACCAAAATACATCACACCTATTGTGTTGCTTGCTGAGGTGATTAATCCATACATCCTCTGAAACCTCCATAAAATTAATGAACTTAAATCGTTTTAGGCTTTTAGCGATTTCTGGAAGAAATGGTACAACTGTACTTTTATTAGATAATGTAGAGACTCAGTGTGAACTTAATTGGCTTGCTATCCCTCCCCACTTCAAGACACCTAAAAATTTACTTACTGGTAATTATAACTCTTTTTTGTAAAACCCTATATACATCTTTCACAGAGTGTAAGCCTAAAATTCAATAATAATTGTGATATATGGGTCTTACTAGATAGAAAGACAAATGAGGCCAAACTTCTTGTCATTCATTTTTTCAGGCTTCCTCAATTTTGGCTACCCTTTGGCTTATCTTAATACTTTTCTGTAGCTGACATTCTTTTATTACACATTGGAACAAACACTAAATCTCCAAAGTTGTGTCCATCACTGGCTTATTTTTTTGGTCAGGCAGAGTACTGATGTACAAAGCATCCATGCACACAACAATTACCTTCAGATCAAAAGCAATGGGTCATGAGTTGAACAAATACAATGTTATCACATCAGTAGTTTGGAAATGCCTTTCCCATGACATTAAATACTGCTCTTCAAGGGAGTCGAAGTAGTTGTTGAAAAGCCAGTGCAATAATACATGCTTAAGGATAGAATGCTCATTTGATTAGAGATAATATTTGCAGGTCTTTTCATTTCAAGTCAGCCTCCAGCTTCAGATGCAGAATCCCTGGCTGGCACTAGTTCATCTTTATAAGATATAAGATAGCTAAGATTTCTGCCTCATGGTTTCAAAGTTGAATCTGGCACAATAAAATCAGTGCTTTGTATGTTAAGAAACTTCATCTTGAAATTATTCTTTTTTTATAGTCCAAGAAGTCCTAATCCCTTGTCCCCTTTCATTGACGTGAATAGCTCATTTATTTTCCTGCATGCTTTCCAGTTTATGACTTACTCAATATTTCTGGAAATTATCCTCTATAATGCTCATGTAAGCTAAAACCAGTGCATTTTCATGTACTAAAATAATCATGTTGAAGGAGGAGCTACCGATTAGGAAACAGGTTAAGGTTCTCCATCTAGCTGTGGGTCTTACAAGTCCACAGTCATAGCCTTAGTTGATTTTCAAAGAATGCTTGTCTTGTTTTATTTATTCTCTAAGCTTAAAGGTACCACATGTTTAATGGACAAGAATGCATATCAATTCAGCAATTACTTATTGAGTATCTGTGAAACGCACTGATGGAAGTAGAGAAGTAGGAGATATAAAAGTTATCCTCAAAGAATTTATTATCTATTCTAGGAGGAAAGGAATGCACATGATAACCATGTCAATTGCTGTTTGTTTATTCATTCAAATATTAATTGAGTGCCTATTAACTTTAAGGTACAGCTTCAGGCCCTGAGTGACATAACTGGGAGCAAGATAGGCAAAATCTGACCAATGAGTTACAATAAAAAAGGCTACAATTTGGGGGTTTCAACAGAGGGAGAAATTACTTTTTGGAAATGTTCTTGGCTTTTTGAAGTTTGGGTAAATTTTGAGAGCTAGAGTTGGGTTAGGGAGGCCTTGTTACATGTAGTAAAAGGCATGAACAACAGCACAGAAATGAGAATTCTTAGGGCTTAAAATAAAAACAAATCCCTTTTCTCTTGACTTTTGATTCCCCCTCTAGATATTGCCCCGTTTCTTTACTCTTAAAACAAACCACTCAAAAAATTTGTCTCAAGTTCCTCCTTCCCATTCTTTCAACCTGCTTCAACAGGCTCTTGCCTCTACTACTCTACGTAAGATGCTGTCGTAGTTCACACCTTTGAGTTGCTCAAGCCTTCATGTTGTTGAATCAAGCTATCCATTTTAAGTCCTCGTTTTACTTACCAGTGCGTTTGACACAGTCGATCATGCCTCACTTTGTGAAACCTTTTCTTCATTTAGTTTCCAGGGTATCACCTGCTCTTGCTCTTTCTCCTACTTCACTAGCCTCTTTCTCACTCTTCTTTGTTATTTTCTCCTCATTTCCTCATCCTCATGGAGTAATCCACGGTTCAGTCTTTACATCTCTTCCCTGCTCTATTGATACTCACTCCCTTGGTGATTTCATTCAGTTACACATGTCTAAATATAAATACCATCTAAATTATAACAATTATCAAATTAATATCTCCAGCTCAGACATCTACCTTAAATTCCAGACTGTTATATCTAACTTTTAACAGAGCCAATTGCCTGTCAATAGGCATATCTATGACATGTCTGAACAAAACTTGATACAATCCAAATACCACCAAACAAAAATGCTCCTGTAGTTTTTCCCATCACATTTTTGGGCAGCTGCTATAAACTGAATTGTGTCCCCCCTAAAACTCATTTTTTGAAGAAGTAACCCACAATGTGACCATATTTGGAGATAAGGTCTTTAGAAGGTCATTAAGGTTAAATGAGGTCACAAGGGTGGGCCTATAATCTGATAGGGCTGTTGGCCTTATAAGAAGAGAAAGAGAGAGATAATCTTTCTCTGTGTGTGCTTAGAGGATATTCCATATCAGAGCACAGTGAGAAGGCGGCTGTCTACAAGCTAGAAAGAGAGCCCTCATCAAGAACTGAATCAGCCTTGATCTTGGACTTCCAGTCTCCAGAACTATGAGAAAATAAATCTCTGTTGTTTAAGCTACCCAGTCTATGGTATTTTGTTATGGCAAACTAATACTTACTTAATCCTTCCTATTGCTCAGATAAAAAAATTTGGAGTCATTCTTGCCTACTCTATTGCATACCTAACATCCAATCATTGAGCAAATATTGATGGCTCTACATTCAATATATATCCAGAACCTATTTCTTACCAGCTCCACCACCACTGCCATCCTCGTCTAGCAGCTATCAATTCTCACCTTGATTACTGCTTTACTATTTTAACTAGTTTCCTGTTTCTACTCTCTATTATCATCTATTATCTATTATTATCTATTTCCACTATAGGCAGCTATAGTGTTTCTTTTAAATACTAGTCAGATTATGTCACTCTTCTGCTCAAAGCCTCCAGTGACTATTCATCTCATTAAAAATAAAGCTGAAGTCTTCAAAGTCCTGGAAAACATTGTCTCCTAGTAGCTCCCATAACTTATTTTCTCTATGGTTCACTCTGCTCCAATCATGTAACCTTATTGTGGCCCCTTTAATATTCCAGCCATTCTTAGCCTTAGCAATGAGGAAGAGGAATGAGGTTAATCAGAAGCGGGGAGACTGGTTGCAGACTATTACCCAGCCCATCCAGATTAAAGGTCATAAATCTCTAAAAAGGATAAGGTTGGATAAAAGCAAATATCATTTATAAAAAATTAAGATAATTGGGAGAGAATCAGTAGAATACAGTAAGGACAAAGAATAAGAGTTGGGAATAGTGCTGAGATTTATAGCTTGGGCACCTGAGTGCATGACAACTGAGATGAGGATGATAAGCAGAGGCTGTGGGAGGCAAAGATAACACATTCCTTCTCAAACATGCAGCATGTGGGATGTTTCCATGGTGTCTACACAAGTATGTTCAGGTACAAAGCAACTGGAAATGGAGATCTGGAGCTCAAGAATGAAGTGATAAATGTCAGGATGGTGCTTCCCTTTTGTCCAAGGCAGTGTCTGGAAGGGGGCACGTAGGAGACTTCTGGCGTGCTTGTCATGTTCTTCATCTGGGTAGTGGCTGCTTACATGGTGTGCTCACTTTGGAAAATTAATCGGTTTGTGCATTTATGATTGTGCCCCTCTTTTCTCAACATCCATGCCAACAAGGGCTAGATGTGAATTTCTATAATTCAGAAAAAGATGTTAAAATATACTTCTTTTCATTTGGGCTTTTAATAGGAATTTAATACAAAAATTCCTGTGTGTTTGAATTCTAGAAAAGGAGTGTTATCTGCCTTCTGTTACATCAAATGGGTCCTGGGGCAGATGATTTCCCCTCTCCTGTCAGCCCCTGGCTATTGATATTGATACTTTCAAAGCCAGTCACATAAGCTTTTCAGATTTTTAGGAAATAAAAATTCTAAATAAAAATTCCCTAATGCTATTCTTGATTTTTTTGGGTTTTTTTGGTCTTTGGTGGAATGAAAATATCCAATATCCAGTATAATACTCTGAGCCATCTTGCCAAGGATTATGTATTAAAAATACCTTAGTTTACATGCTTATTTATTTCAGGGGATTCCAACTCCTTTACATGCTTTGAGTCTAAAATGTTACCTGCAATTAAATTAGTTGGATGTTAATTTTTCACGTATTTCCCATTAATTCTAGATGTAATTTTATAAAGGCTAGATCTAACACTTCCTAGCTCTTTGACCTTGAGCAAAACATTTAATGCCTCCACGCCTCAGTTTTCTCATCTGTAAAAAGGGTCCAACAATAGAACCAACCTCCTAGGTTTTGTTGCTAAGATCTAATGTGATTCTGTGACCATGTATAGTGCTTGGCATATATGAGCACTCAGTAATTGTCAACTATTATTATTGTTACTGTTCTGAAATATAAATGGTAATCTTGACAGTACTTTAGATGTATAATCAAGCTGGGAAAGACTTCAGCCTCCTGGATTATTCTCCTGATGTTGACTTATTTGTGAAGAGAGTACCCCTGGGACAGGCCTGGTCCAATAGAACCACTAGTGTGGTTATTATAACTTAGATTCTGCTCCAGGGGGAGATCATACTGGCTCTTTGTTTTATTAAAAAGGTTTACATGTTCCTTACTTTAATAAAAACGTGAAGGATTCTCATCCCTTGTATCTTTGAATATTGCCTCTGTGACCTTTATTTATTGTTTTATTAGAAAAAATTAGGCATTATCAATCTATGCCCTATGTCTCTTAAACTCTCTTTAATCTTGCCAGGCTCAAGTGAGTATAGAGCATTGCCTCTTGTTTCCCTTTACCAGTGATCAAAATGTTTTTAGTTTGTTTGAAGGAATCTCAGAACTATGAGAGTCTCAGAATTATGTGCAGTGTCTTAGTTCCAACTCTTGTCTGGAGTAGGCCCAATGCACCATCTTTCATCCTCATCTGGGTTTTAAAGTCAATCTCCTGTGTTACCACGTCCGTCCAGGAAGCCTCAGAGTCCCTGCACATGTTCTCCTTCCTAGATTTTATTTCCTTTCTGTTTTTGTGCTGTGGGGGTTTCCCTTACCGTTATTTTTTCCCAAAGTCAGTTATACGTTTCAAAATATATTTATTATAATCAATTCAGAATTTTTCAGTCTCAAAAATTTTATGTACATTTCTCATGGTCTGAAAAGTAGGCAAAATGGGAAAGACATTTCAGATTATTTTAGTGGTCATGACACTTCATTTTCGTTCCTTTGATATCTTCTTGTGGAGTTTGGCTGATGAGAGTTCTAACTCAAACTTATTTGCTTATAATTTCTGCATTCCACCCAGTTACGTCATCAAAGCAAAAATTGCCATGGGACAAACTTAAACAACAGTCAAGGAAGACTTTATTCAAGACTTTTGCAATAGTCAACTCTGCTGAAACAAAAAGCGGGCGGTTTTTCAACACTCGTGTGAATTAGTAGAAAAGTATTGGAGGATGTTGTGTGTGTGTGGAGGGGGAGGCATAGATTAATGGCGTGGGCCAGTGTGCACATTGCCTTATTTCTGAGTTTGCAAATGTTTTTCTTTCTGATTAAGACATCTGTGTTTGTTACTTGGTGCTTATGGAAGTTAGGCTCCTATCCTCCCGTGGAAACTGGGAAATAGGTGTGCTGTCTTCTTTGATGGTTAAATTTCAAAGGGATGGTTCCCAGGTCCTTAAGAAAGACATTCTTGGGATGTAAAGCTGACAAGAGGCTTTTTAAAAGATTTACATCTCAAAAGAGCAGAGAAAGAATTTCCAATTGTAAGTTTTCTAAAGAAATGCTATAAGAAAAGGGAGGTCAGGGGCCAAGAATTAGGAGGAAACCTGTCTGAAGTTCAGTCAAGCTGAGGGGAACATCAAGGCCTTGGTCAACCTTAGCTATAAGTATTGCTCATTATTGGGAGCTTTTTAGAGGGACAAGCATATGAATCTTTTAATTCATTTCCAAACATGTGGGACTGATAAAATGCATACAGGGAACAAATGAGTTTCAAAATGATTTATTGAACTAAAGCTGAAGAAGTAAAAAATGAGCACATTTAAAAAGTGGGAGAGTGAAAGAGGCTGAATTTCTCTTTAGTAGAATGTTCTCATTTCTGAAGAGTGATGACAGTAAATTCTTGAGGCAATATCGGCAAAAGGTAGGGTGAGAAGTTTAATATTGAGGCATATGAGGACCTAGAAAAAATGTTGAAAAATATAAGATTAATTCATAAGTCCTGTAAACTTTACCTAGTTGTTTTAACATTGCTATTTTCTGTTTTTTTTATGTGAAACTAGCCCCATCCTATGTAGACCTCCCCCCAGCACTCCTCTCTTATTTTCCTGACAGCCTGTAATCTATTTTAGAGTCAAAGATATCTAGTTACTTGTTTTATGTTTCAAGTGTATCTTGTTAGCTACATGGAAGGCCTCAGCCATCATTATTGTTACCTAGGATGATTTCATCCACTTTTAACAACAATGACAACAAAAAAACCTGATAGATAGTATGTTCCAGCAATCCCTTCCCTGAGATAGTCCTAGATATATTCCTTCCATCTTAGAGTTTTAGATTCTGGTTCTATAATCTAGACTAGTTCTTCATCATATTGTGTCTGTGTCTGTGTCTAAAAAGTTTTCTAAATTTTATTTTCTTCTTCACAAATTTTCTTTATTGATAGTAACATTATGTCCTCATTTCCGTCTGATCTCAACTGAGGTTTGACTCTTGCTATATTCCAGTCAAAAACAATTGCTTCCAATTTCTTGACTGTGGTCCACTCATTCTCGTGTCTGAGCTTGTATAAATGCCAATTTCCCATTCTGAAATACCTTCTGGGTGAATGTTTTCACACTGGTAACCTCACCAGGCTCTTCCTCACCTTCTCAAGATCTTGTTATGAAATATAGTTTATAAAGTGGTAGAGCTCAGTAATCTTTATTTTGAAAAAGAAGCCAGGTGATTATGATTCAACTGTCTACTAAACTATCTTCTAGGATGACTATACTAGACTTCTAAGCTTTGTGATAGTTGGCTTTAGTACTAAGACACTTGGATTCTAGGCCTGGCTTTGCCACCATGTGTTCTTAATGTGAACACATTCCATAACTCTCTATTTTTACATGTTAATTGGGAGAGTACCTTCTCTCTTTCATAGAACTGCAAAAATTAAAATTTAGTCAGATCCATGGTAACTAGCTATGACACAAGGTATTTGGGGATATGCAGAGCACTTTTGAATTTCCTCATCTAAGTCTTTGCTTGTATTAAATTACCTGTTTGCTGAAATGCTTGAGATGAGCTTTGCATTGCTTTCACTGTGCGGAAGCAGCATTAATAACAGTTGTAGGAGTATTGGCTGTGGTGGTAGTAGCAGGTGGTGTGCTGCTAATAGTAGCAGAGGTGGTTCCAACTGAAGCTGTGTTTGTGGTGACTGCAGTTGTGGGACTGGTGGCTGCCACTGGGGCAGTGGTGATGGAGTTAGCTTCAGGTGTGGTTGTTGCTGCTATTGTGATAGCTGGAACAGTGGGGGTTCCTTCAGGAGGTAGAGTGGTAGCATTTGATGCAGGTGTGGAAAATATAGGGGGTTCTGTGGATCCTGCAGAAGTAGTTGTGGCAGCTGCAGCACTTGTGGCCTCTGTTGCAGGGAGAGTAGTATCATTTCCTGAGTCAGTAGTGACCTCATCAGTGGGGGTAGTTGGTTCAGGTTCTGAGGTGGTAGAGTCCAATTCAGTGGTTAAAGCATCAGATACAGTGATAGAGATTGAACCTGTTGGAGTTGTTGTGGCAACTTCAGGAGTGGTATTCCCTACTGATTCAGTAGTGGTCTCATCCACTGGAGTTGTGGTTTCAGTAGGTGAAGGACCAGGTTCAGCAGTGGAGGCAAGAGTAACTGAGATTGTGGTGGTGGTGCCTGGTACACTCATAATGGCAGTAGTTGTGGCACCCAAAGCTGACTGTGTGGTCACAGTACTTGTGGAGGCTGCAGCTGTGGCAGTAGTGGCTGCTACAGGAATTGTGGCTGTAGATGAAGCCATTGTTGCAGTAGTAGCTATGGATGTGGTGCCTGCCTCTGAGGTTGTGGAGTCAGCTGAAGGGGTTGTGGCATCAGTAAGTGGAGTTGTGGCATCTTCAGCTGGAGTGGTGGCAATCTCAGTTGTTGTGTTATTGGCTGGTTCAGAGGTAGCTTCTTCCTCTATGGTTGTAGCTCCAGAAGTCTGGGTGGTGGTTTTGCTTGGGGTGGTCAACACACCAGGTTCAGCAGTAGAGGCAGAAGCCCCAGGGGTTGAAGTAGCACCTTGTTCAGTTGTTGTGGCAGCACCTGCTACAGTTGTGCTGGCGGCAGCAGTTGTATCACCAGCGACTGAGGTTGTAGCCATATCACTGGTGGTGGTATCCATCCCTGAGTTTGAAGAGGTTGCTGCTATTGTGGCAATTGTTCCCACAGATGCTGTTGTTGAGGATCCATCAGATGTGGTAGTAACAGTGGATGTGAAGTTTGTTTCTAAGATTGTGGAGTTAGTTGTACCAGTTATGACTCCATCAAGTGGTGTTGTGGTGGCAGCTACAATGGTTGTATCATCTGCTGACTCAGTGATTTCCTCATCATCTGAAGTAGTAGCATCAGTGGTTGTTTCATCTGCTATTTGAGTGGTAGCTTCATCCACTGGTGTGATGGCAGCAGTTGATGCAGCTGTGGTGGCAGTGCCAGGTGCAGTGGTGGTTGTAGAACTTGGTGCAACTGTGGTTGTGGCACCAGGTGCATTTGTGGTTGTGATACCTGATGCAGTTATTGTTGCAAAACCAGAAGAAGCAGTGGTAGAAGTTCCAGGTGTTTCTGTAGCAGCAGAAGCAAAAGTTGTGGCAGAACTGGCTGACAATGAGGTAGCACCATTGGTGGTCGCATCAATCCCTAGCGTTGTGGAACCTATTGCAGCTGTGGCTTCAACAAGTGTGGAGGTTGTGGCTATAGCACTGGTGGCAGCAATGGCAGGGGGTGTGGTACCTTTGTTTGCTGAAGTTGTAGAGGCAGCTTGAGTGGTGGAATCACCTGTGGCTGGAAAAGTGGCATCATTTGTTGTGTTTTCTTCAGCTTCCAAGTTCTCTGTGGTGAAATCAGATGCAATGGTGGAGGCAGAGAGTAGGAGGGCTGTGGAGCCAGCCCCTGGGATTGTGGAGGTTGTGGCACTGGAAGCAGTAGACTCTTGGGGTGTGGATTCCACTGAAGGTGATCCTGAGACTGACACAAATGTTGGGACAGTTGCAGTGGACACAGGCTCTGTGGATATATCATCTATTGCTGAGTTAGTGGTTGATGTCACTGGGACTGTGATGGCAGTGGTTGGGGATAGAGTTTCAGGCATTCTAGTGGTTGCATCTGATCCCTGAGTGGTAGTAGTAGTTGCACTAGTTGGGGCAACTGACACAGACATTTTGGTGTTGGATATAGTACTAGTGATAGTGGCTAAATTAGTAGTAGCTCCAGGTACAGTGGTGATGGTACTGGTTGAGCTTTTGCTTAAGGCAGGGGACTGAGTTGTAATGCTTGTTGGATTTATCTGAGGTTTTGGTTTACAGGAGGGTGGTTTATGAGGTGAATGAGGTCGGTGATGATGATGCTGGTGTGCGTGGGGATGTGGGACACTTGGCCGTGGTCTTGGTTGAAATGGGTATAATTGATGAGTCTTCAATGAGCACATATATGGTGGATTTGGTCGTGCACAAGGAAATTTAGTTTGATGAAATGAATACTTAGCATGTGGACGTGAAGGAGATTTAGATGGAGCACAGGCATGAGGATGTGATAGAAGTGGTTTTATGACTTTCTGCAAAGGTTTCCTTTTCCTTTGTGGACGCTTTTTCCGCGCAGCTTGAACAGATTTAGATCCTTTTGGTTTAGGTGATTTTAATCTTTTTTTGGAAAGTGTAGATTTCCTTTTTTTAGGTTGTTTTACAATTTTGCCTGCTAAGGGAGGTTGTCTTTTTACCCCTTGAAGGGATTTAAGCTGATTCACACCTTTTTTAGAAGGTTTAGACTGTCTCTTTTTGGATTTACTTGGCCTTTTATTTGTAGTGAGAGATGTGGTCTGTCTTTTTGTAGATGATTTTATAGATTTAGTCTTTTTAGGATGTGTTTTTGTAGTCTTCATACCTGCTGTGGGCCATTTCTGTTGTTTTTTGGCAGGTGTAGATTTCTTTTGGACTTTCTTTTTGGCTACAGATCTTTTTGGTCCTGCTTGAGTGGATTTAGGCTGATTGAACAGTTTTTTGGCAGATGTTGATAGCTTCTTTTTAGTCTTTTTTAGAGTTTTGCTAGTTGTTCCAGATGTTTTGGGCTCTGCTAGTGACTGATTTTGTCGTCTATTGGTAGATTTAGATAAAGATTTTTTAGGTTTCTTTATATTTTTCTTTTTGGCCAGAGCTGTTTTTGTACCTGATTTGGTTGGACTTACCTGATTCTGCTGTTTCTTTTCTGGTGTAGACCAAGGTAGTTTAGAATTTTTTAGATTTTTCTTTTTGATCAGAGTATTTTTGGGAACTAGAGGTATGCTTTCTTTTGCCTGACTTGACTGCCTCCTGGCACTTTTAAGTGAGGAGCTTTTAGATTTATTTGGTCTTTTCTTAGAGGCTGCTTGTGTGCTTAGTATTGATGGAAGTGCTTTAGGCTGATTCACTTGTTTATTGGCAGGTGCAGTAAAGGTTTTTTGAGGTTTCTTTAACATTTTAGTCTTGGCTATGGACATCTTCCTTTTTGTTGCAACTGCTGTTGGCTGAATGAACTTTTTCTTGGCAGGTGTAGGTGCCATATTTTTGGATTTACTAAGACTTCTCTTTTTGGCTTTGGAAGATGCCCTTGTTACTGTTGCCTTAGTTGACCCTTTTGCGACTGGAGTTAACTGTTTATTTTTTTGTTTATTTTGAGTTTTCTTTTTGGCCAAAGTGTTTTTGGGGCCTGCTTTATTTACTCTTGCCTGATTCAATTTTTTCTTTGCAGATGAAGACACGGGTTTTTTAGAATTAGTTGGTCCCTTTTTGGGGGTTGAAGAAATTTTAGGGGAAGCTTTTATTGCTGTGGACTTAGAAGATTGTTTTTTGGATGATGTATAAAAGGTGTTTCTGAAAGTCTTTAGAGATTTCTTCTTAGGTAGAGATGTTTTTGGAGCTGCTCTAATTGTGGGTTGTTTCAATTGCCTCTTAGCAGATGTAGACTGGATTTTTGTGGATTTTTTTTGACTTTTCTTTGAAGCTGAAGATGCTTTTGGTTTTGCTGCAGTCCATTTTGACCATTTCTTGGCAGTTGTGTGTTGAATATTTTTATGCTCTTTCAAAGTTTTGCTTGCTTTAAGTGGGGTGTTTTGTCCTGTTAGACTAGGTGAATGGGGAGTCAACCCTGTCTTGGTAGAGGTCAATGAACTTTTGTTAGGTTTGACTTGTAGAGCTTGTCTTTGTGATGGCTGGCCAGAGTTTTTCTTTTTACTTGATGTCCTAGATTTTGAGGATAATTGCATGGCTGCTCTGTTAGTCAGTCCAGAAAGGGATGCAGCCCTAGAAGATAGAGACTTTGATTTTTGAGTACTGAAAGGGGATGACAGAGCTCTTTGGAAGGATCTATGGACAGGTGGGGCAGAGGCATGAGAACGGGCTTGAGGTTTCCCAATGAGCTGGGTGGATGGAGATCTGCTCCGTGATGTCCTGGCAGGGGAGCTGTGGATTGCTGGACTGTTGATTGTCTTTCTTGTGGCCTGGCGCCGTGATTGCTGACTCTCACTGAACTGCAGGGAGACAGAATAGAGGATATTGCTGTTGGATCTGCCCCAGAATGGGGTAGATGAAGACAGATAAGGACCCCTGCAGGCTGAAGGCTCCAGAGGAGTCTCCAGAGGTTGTAAAGATAACTCTGAATTACAAAGGCTGGGATGGAGCCGGCAGAAACTGGAGGAACTCTCCCTCCCCAAACTTTCTATAAAACTCCACCCTTCTGCTCCTCTGGGTGAATGCCCTTTTCGGCCTCCATCCACCTGCACCCAGGTGCTCAAAATAAACGGCATTTTACCATGCCCCCAGGCTTGTGTGTTTTCCTCTCGGCTCCGACCTAACAATTGCCAAGTGAGGCATTGAATCAATTATTGTCTTGTATTTTTATTTTAGTTACAGAAACTGATATGTTCTTTAGATTGGGAGTTGTTTTGGTTTTGAGTATATTTTAATTTAGAATACATTGAAATATAAATTTAAAATAGAGCAAGATGGTGGAATAGGAAATCTCAGGCTTTACTCCTCCTCATAGAAAGTTAAACTAGCAACTACCCAAAGGCAATGACATCTTTATGAAAAACCTAACACTTAGAAACAAGTCTGAGACACCTACACGGTCCACTGAACTGAATGAAACTAAATTAGAAAGGTAAGAGGAATGGTCTTACATCAAATGTGCTGCCCACAGAGAGGATTTCCCTGGGCCCATGGTTTCTACAGCAGAAAAAGAGAACAGAAAGTGGTCATCCAGCTTCCCTAGCATTATGTGATGCTTCCCAGGAAGCCTAGTCTGGTCTCACCTTACAGGGAACACTGGGATGACAGCATGGCTAGACCTCCCAGGGTCAGATAGAAACAAAGAAAGGAGGCAGAGGTCACAGTGACCAATGCACAGATATTTGTGGTACCTCTGTGTTCCTGCCAGCTGTGGCACCCAATCAGAGCCACCAGCTAACTACATAGCCCACCTGCAAAGCTGAGCTGGTTACTTTCAAAAGCACGGTGGGAAGCTCAACCTGGCTTGAATCCCTAGACAGCTAGTGTCCACACCTAGCCTCACAGACTACCCCAAGGTCCTGCCCAGGCAGGGAGACACCTGCCTCTGTGCATTTCAGAAAAGTACATGGGCTAGGCCTGCTTGACCTGAGATTCCAAAGAGTGGCTCAGCTCAGCCAAGAAGCCTAACCAACAACTCCACCGGGGCAGAGAGATGACCACCTCCATACATTTCAGAGAAGCACAGGGGCTAGACCTGCTTGATCTGGGAGGCCAAACAACAGCTCCATTCAGCCAGAAAGCCTGCTGAACAACCTCACCTGGGCAGGGAGACACCTGCCTTTGTGCATATTAGAGAAACACAGGGGCTATATCATCTCAACTCAGAAGTCAAACAGAAGCTTAACTCAGCCAAAAGCCCACCCCATGCTTATGCCCAGGCAGGGAGATGACTGCCTTTGCATATTTCAGAGAAGCATAGGGACTAGACTAGCTTGACCTGGGAAATCAAAGAGCAGCTCAGCCCTGCCACAAGGTGGACCTCAAGGCTCCGCCCAAGCAGGGAGAGGTGTGCTTCCATGAACTTTGGCAAAGCACAGGGGCTAGGAGGCCAATGAGGGGCTCAGCTCAGCCATAAAGCCCATCCCAAAGCATCAACCAGACAGAGAGGCAATAGTCAATCATGTACTTTTATGGAGAACAGCCTCTGGTCCCATCTGTCCTGACAATTCCACCTAACCTTGGCTCTAGCCTACAGCCCTGCCCAATTGCAGATCTTAAATAGTGAATCACCCAGCCAGGGAATATATCCTGTGACCAGCCTGACCAGATATCATCACAGTACCCAGTCAGAAGCTCAGTCTGATATCAGAGCTCAGCAAGTTGCATAGCCAGAAAGTGGGGCCAAGCCAGAAGCCCCACCCAACATGACAGCATAAGACAGTGGCCCATCCAAATAGAGAATTCACAAAAAACTCTGGGTGCCTGGGGTCCTCACCAGCTGACACTTTCAGAATCATAGGCTAGACTAAATAATGAATGTCTATCCCTGCCAAATAGCACCTGCAATGTACAGAAGAGGTGACTGCCTCCTCAAATAAGCAGACAACAATGCAAGGACACAAGGATTATGAAGAATTAGGAAATTATAATACCTTCCAAAGAAACTAATAAAGCTCCAATAATGGACCCCATATAAACTGGATATCTGTGAAATGACTGACAAAGAATTCAAAATAATTTTATTAAACAAGTTCAGTGAACTACAAGAATATGCATATATAAAATTAAATGAAATTTGGAAAACAATACACAAGCAAAGCTAAAGTTTGACAAAGAAATAGAAACAATAAAAAAGCCAATTAGAAGTCCTATAGAGGAAGAGTACAATGACTGAACTGAAAAATTCAACAGCAGACATTATCAAGCAGAAGAAGGAAACATTGAGCTTGAAATCAGAACACTTAAAATTGTCCAGTCGGAGGAATGAGTGAAAAAGAATGAAGAAGACTGAAAACATCTGGGAATTATAGGACACTATAAAGAGACCAAACCTTTGCATAAAGGAATTGCAGAAGGAGAAGAAGAATAAAAATGTCAGAAAGCATATTTTAAAAAATAATGGCTGAAAACTTCCCTAATCTTGGGATAGATGCCAACATCCAGGTAGAGAACTCATGGAAGTAACCAAACAAATTCAACCCAAAGAGGAGTTCACCAAGACACATAGTAATCAAACTATCAGACATCAAAGACAAAAAAAAAAAAATTCTGAGAGCAGCAAGAGATAAGAAACACATCTCACAGCACAACTACCAGCAGATTTCTCAGCAGAAACCCTGTAGGACAAGAGAGAGTGGAATGATATTTTCAAAGTGCTAAAAAAAACCCCCAAACTTCCAACTAAAAACAATTTACCCAGCAAAGTTATCCTTCAGAAATGAGGGAGAAATAAAATCTTTCCCAGTTAAACAAAAGCTGAGAGAGTTCACCACCACTAGGCCTGCCTTGCAGGAATTGCTAAAGGGAGTTCTTTAAGCTAATTAATAACATAAAACATATGAAAGCACAAAACTCTATGGTATAAATAATACAGAGCCACATTCAGAATACTGTATTCAGGACAGTATTGGTAGTGTGTAAAGCAATTTTTTTCTTGGCATGAGTGTTAAAAGAAACAATTATTAATAACAACTACAGCTAAAATAGTCAAGGGATACACATAATAAAATGATGTAAACTCTGACTTCAATACCCCACTTTCAACAATGGACAAATTATCCAGACAGAAAATTGATAAGGAATCATTGGATTTGAACAACACTGTAGACTAAATCAACCTAACTGACATATACAGAACATTACATAAAAAGCAACAGAATACACATTCTTCTCAGGCACACATGGAACATTCTCCAGGATAGATCATATGTTAGGCCACAAAACAAATCTTAGAAAATTTAAGAAGACTGAAATCATATCAAGTGTCTTTTCTAGCAACAGTGGTATGAAACTAGAAATCAATAACAGGAGGAATTTTGGAAAATTCACAAATACATGCAAACTAAACAACATGTTCCTGAACAACCAATAGATCAATCAAGAAATTAAAAGGGACATTGAAAAATATTTTGAAATAAACAAAAATGAAAACACAACATATCAAAATATATGGGATACAGCAAAATAATTTCTAAGAAGTAAGCTTATAGCAAGAAATGCCTACATGAAAAAATGCAAAAGATCTCAAAATCTCCAATAGAAAATTTAAGATTACTCCTCAAGGATCTAGAAAAAGAAAGAACAAACTAAGTTCAAAATTAGCATAATGAAGGAAATAATAAAGATTAGAGCAGAAATAAATGAAATAGAGAAGAGAAAACAATTCAAAAGATGAATGAAATTAAGAGTTGATTCTTTTAAAAGATGAAGTCAACAAACCTTTATTTAGACTAATTTAGAAAAAAGAAGACTCAAATAAAATTACAAATAAAAGAGGAAACATTAAAACTGATATCACAGAAACACAAAACATCAAAAGAGACCACTATGAACAATTATATGCCAACAAATTGGATAACCTAGAAGAAATGGATAAATTCCAAGACATACAGCCTACCAAGAATAAATCAAGAAAAAGACAATCTGAACAGATCAATAATAAGTAAGGAGATTGAATCACTAATGAAAATTCTTCCATCAAAGAGAAGCACAGGAGCTGATGACTTCACTGCTGAATTCTAACAAATATTTAAAGAACTAATACCAATCCTTCTCAAACTCCAAAAAATAGAAAGAAGAGTAGGGAATACTTCTAAACTTTTTTAGGGAAGTCAGCATTGCCCTGATACCAAAGCCTGGAAAGGACATTACAAGAAGAAAGTTTTATAGGCCAATATCTTTAATGAACATAGATACAAAATCCTCAAAAAAATACTAACAATACTACCTAATTTCAACAATATACTGAAAGGATCAATGGAATTTATCCCTAGGATGCAAGGATGGTTCAACATATGCAAATCAATAAATGTGATGCATCACATGGGCAGACTGAAAGACAAAAACCATATGACTATCTCATTACATGCACAAAAAAGCATTTGGGAAACTTCAATATCCTTTCATGATAAAATATATCAATAAATTTGCTATAGAAGGCATGTATCTCAACACAATAAAGTCCATATATGGTAAGTCCACAGCTAAAATTATATTCAACTGTGAAAAATTGAAATAATTTCTCTAAAATCTGAAATAAACCAAAGATGCCCCCTCTTACCACTTCTATTCAACATAGTATGGGAAGTCTTTTTCAAAGCAATTAGGCAAGAGAAAGAAAGAAAAAGGCATCCAGGGAGACAGGGGTAAGATGGCTAACTAGCAACATTGCTTATCAGATTGTCCTTGAGGGAAGGAAGTGTTTCAGATAAAGGAGAGGGGAGAAAGGACACAGCTCAGGTGTAGGTCAGAGAAAGACGGACCAGAGCCTGCTGGGGACCTCATGGAGGAAAATTGCAAAGGACAGAAGGAAGAGGAGAAAGGAAAAGAAGATATTGGCAAGGATCAAACCCAGAGAGGCTTGGAGCCCAATGAAGGGGTAAAGGAGGTATCACTTTCTCCTTCCCACACTCCTTTGGAGATCAGCGGACTACCAAATTACCTGGAAGCTTTTCCACCCCCACAAGCCCAGGAACTGTGACAACCATGGAATTGGGGGGAGAACTTGCACGATTCAAAAGCTGGGACATCCTGTGTGGGGTTCCCATCCAAGGAGAGTACCCCAGGGAGGCTGGAGAGCCAGCTTTCTTCTGTTCAGACTCTTGTCCTCCCCTCCCCTCCCCCACCTGCTGCAACCAGGAGAGCAGTTTGAGCAGAGAATTTGGTGAGCAACCACCTCACCCCAGCTAGCGTGTCTTCCAGCCTGAGGTTTCCATAGAGAGTGGAGCCTGTGCGTTTCCCCTTGAGGACCTGCAGTGGACCCAGGCTGCCTGATCTGGGAGTTCCCTGACTGCTGACATTTCCTGGAGATGCATGCCAGTGGGTCAGACACACAGGCTGGATCCTGTTCCCCCAGGAGTGGGTTGCAAGAGACACAGGGGAGATTTAGGAGCTGGATTTGGGAGGCAAGGGAGCCCACATTGGTGGAACTGATAGGAGAATACTGTGGGAATCCAATATGTGGAGGTCCGGGGGAACTCCCATCCCCCCCACAGGAAAGCCACGCTGTTGGACTAGGGTGGGTCCCTCAGTGGAGAAGATCACAGCCTGAAGCACTGCAGCAAATGAGTGCAGCGCATTCAGGCCCATTTGCAACCAGACATCGGAGGGCAGGGGTAACATAAGAGGGGCAGAGGTCACTCCCAACAGCCAGTCGGGGAACCATGACCCCTTCCTCACGAGCAGCCTTCCCGGTCTGGGGAGCCTGCCTTGACCTTCCTCCCAGTGGCTTTCCCGAGCAGCCAGAAAAATGACCTTGTAGCCCTGTTGAGGCTCAAAGCTGCACTGTCAGACTAGGGAGAATCCCCTGGCAGGAAAGATCCTAGCCCACAGTGCCATAGCAACTGAGTGCAGCATATAGAGGCACCTGTTTGCAAGCAGACACTGGAAGGGGTAATGCAAGAGGGTTGGAGTTAACTCTTGACAGCTAGTTGAATAATTATGACCCCTTATCAGTAGTCATCCTGGACTGGAGAGCTTGCCTTGACCCTCCTCCTAGTAGCTCCCCCTAGTGACCAGGGAAACAAACTATGAGCCCTGCCAAGACTTTGCAAAGCCTTCCAGGCACACCTAACCTAACCATGCCCAACCTTGCTCCTCCACCCACCTCTGCTGTGGTGAGAACAAGCAACCCCCTGGGAACTGCAGGGCTCCTTCCAAAGTCTGGGACATTCAAGTCCTCCTTCTGAGGGACTAGAGCTTATTACAGGCACAAAAGAACATCTCTTCAGTTGGCTCTTTCCTTCAAGCATCAACCACTGATACGCAGAGGTAATCTATACCTCATTACAGCATCTACCAACTCAATCAAAAACAGGGTGTGGCTGATTCTTACAAGCATCACCCACCATCTTGGAGATTGGGGGTCCCAATACAACTCACGCTGCTGGGAAGAGGTGAAGACAGCAGGATAAAAGCAACCCAAGTGGACACTGCTTTTTAGGAGAGAAACAAAAGTTACAGGCAGCTCTGTGAAGGGTCTGTGAGGGGTCTCTCTCCTTCACTGCATACATCTGGGCTGATCAGTGAGCTGCTCAGAGTCTGTGCAAAGACATTCCACCAGACAGCAGGTGCAGCAGAGATCTGGTGCCTGCCAATCCCAGGTTTCTGCAACTGACACCATCCTGATTGCTCTGGTGCATGCAGCCAGGTTTACTCAGGAACCAGCCTTCCAGCAACGGCCTTTGCATCACCCCTGCCAGGTTCAGGAGGGAACAGATGCTCCCCTGTGTCATGACCTGCGATTGGGGGCCCAGCAGGCCTCCTCCCTGGCATGGGAGCCAAACAGAGGAGGAGCCCCAGATACCACAGGCACCATTCAGGGGGTCCTAGGTGAGGGGGGAGAACCTTGGCCAACCAGCAGCTCTGGCCCACCTACATGGAACCTGGGCCACTGAGACAAACCTTTGCCTGCATTACTGGGCATTAGCAGGCCCCATGCTGGTGGAACAGTCCCCCATATAAGTAGCTCTACCCCCAATATCCCCAGAGCCGGCTCTGAAGCTCTCACTGTGCCTGAATCTGAGGCTCTGCCCTTGTAGCTCCAGGGCCCCCGCCAGGCCTGTGACTCTAGCCCTGAGACTCCAGAGTTGTGCCTGGACCCCAAGACCCCACGACTGAGTCCCCTCCACTACTGCTGGGCAGGCAGAAAATCCCTGAGGTCCAACACTTCTCTCAGGCACTTAGCCCTGAGCAGCTGCCACACCTGGACTTGGTTTGAGAGAGTCCCCAGAAAAGGAGATCAGGTGCCCTGCAATCCTATTAACTCAGAGCCCAGAGAAGAGGAGCCAGATGAGAAGAAACCAGCAAAAGAGCCCTGGCAACTTGAAAAAACAAAACCCCCAAGGGAACACAATGGAGCTACAGTAGTGGACTCCACACACAAGGAAATTGTTGAAATGACAGAACAGGAATTCAGAATATGGATGGCAAATAAGATGACTGGAAT
The DNA here is from genome assembly GCA_023783475.1 of Daubentonia madagascariensis. NCBI lineage: Eukaryota > Metazoa > Chordata > Mammalia > Primates > Daubentoniidae > Daubentonia > Daubentonia madagascariensis. The sequence goes on along the minus strand of JAKFHU010001268.1, from coordinate 833,037 downwards.
TGAAAAGAAAGTTGAAAACCAACAAAAAGAATCTAAAACAATATTTCAGGAAATCAGTGAAAAAAATCAAAAAGTCACTAGAGAGCTAGACAACATAAGAAAGGATATAATAGAACTTAAAGATATGAAAGAGTCATTTAGAGAATTTAAAAACACAGCAGAAAGTTTTAACAACAGGCTCAACCAAGGAGAAGAAAGAGTCTCAGAGCTTGAAAACAAAGCTCTCAAGCTAACCCAGTCATTCAAAGAGGCCGAGAAGAGTATAAAGATGTCTGAGCAACCACTGAGAGAGATATGGGTCTGTGCAAAGTGAATTAACATTTGAATTATAGGAATCTCTGTGGGAGAAGAAAGAGCTAAAAGCATGGAAAACCTATTTGAGGAAACTATTGAGGAAAACTTCCCTGCTATCATAATTAATTCAGACATACAGATACAAGATGGACATTGAAAACTGGGAAGATTCATAGCAAATAGGTTTTATCCAAGACACACAGTAATCAACCTGGCCAAAGTGAAAATGAAGGAGAAAATTCTTCAAGCAGCAAGAAGAATGCACCAAATAACCTACAAAGGAAAACCTATTAGGCTAATTGCAGACTTCTCAGTGTAAACCTTACAAGCCAGAAGGTTTTGGGGTCCCATCTTCAATTGACTTAAACAGAACAAATGCTAGCCTAGAATTTTATATCCTGCAAAACTAAGTTTCACAATCGACAGAGAAATTAAGTCTTTTCCAGACAAGCAAACACTGAGGGAATTTGCCATGACCAGACCTGCCCTGCATGAAATACTCAGAACAGCACCATACACAGACCACCACAACAGATAACCACCAGTGTAAAATTACCTAAAAGACCCCAAAACTCAAAACTCTATAAAATAATAGAACAAGAGAACAAGAGATAAACAAAGCAATAAGGGACTACCCAACAGGATGAACAAACCAATGTCCCATATATCAACAGTATTGGTTAATGTTAACAGACTGAATATTTTTCTCAAGAGATATAGGCTGGCTGAATGGATGAAAAAACACAACCGTAGTATCTGCTGTCTTCAGGAAACACATCTAAACCACAGGGACATACACAGACTCAACATGAAAGGATGGAAAAAAATATTCCACGCAATGGAAATCAAAAGAGAGCAGGTATAGCCATTCTCATATCAGATAAAATTGACTTTAAGCCAACAAAGGTAAAGAAAGACAAAGAGGGTCATTAAAGGGAGCAATTCAATAAGAAGACATAACAATCCTAAATATATATGTGCCCAACACAGGCGTTCCCAGTTACATAAAGCAAATTTTGCTAGAGCTAAGCAAGGAAATAGCACCATCGTAATTGCTGGGGACCTCAACACTGCACTGTCAGAGCTTGATGAATCATCAAAGCAGAAAATAAATAAAGAAACAATGTACTTAAACCAAACTCTAAATCAATGGACCTAAGAGAAATTTACAGAACATTCTACCCAAAAACTATAGAATACACATTCATCTCTGGAGCACATGGGACGCTCTCCAAGATTGATCATACCTTAGGCCACAAAACAGGTTCAACAAATTCAAAAAAATAAAAATCGTACCATGTACCTTTTCAGATCATGGCAGAATAAAACTAGAAATCAATCATAAGTGAAACACTCAAACCTACACAAAGTTGTGGAAATTAAACTACCTATTGCTGAACCATTATTGGGTCAATAATGAAATTAAGGTGGAAATCAAAAAATTCTTTGAACTTAATGACAAAGGGGACATAAGCTATCAAAATCAATGGGACAGAGCAAAAGCTTTCCACAGGGGAAAATTCATAGCCTTAAATGCCTACATCAAAAAGACAGAAAGATCACAAAACAACAAAGTCACACCACAAGGAACTAGAAAAGGAAGAAAAAACCAAACCCACAGCCAACAGAAGAAAAGAAATAATGCAGTTCAGAGCAGAACTAAATGAATTGGAAAACAACAACAATAAAAAATTACAAAGGATTAACAAAACAAAAAGTTGTTTCCTTGAAAAGATAAACAAAATCGACAGACCACTTGTTAGATTAACCAAGAACAGAAGAGCAACGACCCAAATAAGCTCAATCAGAAATGAAAAGGTGACATTCCAACTGATACCACAGAAATACAAAACGTCATCCATGAATATTACATAAAAATCTCTACACACATAAACTAGACAATACAGAGGAAATGGACAAGTTCCTGGAACCACACAACTTCCCAAGACTCGACCAGGAAGACATAGAACCCCTGAACAGACCAATAACAAACAGTGAGATGGAAACAGTAATAAAAAGCCTCCCAAGAAAAAAAGCCCTGGACCAGATGGATTCACAGCTGAATTCTATCACATGTACAAAGAAGACCTGGTATACATAATACAGAAATTATGCCATAATATTGAGGAGGAGGGAATCCTCCCCAACTCATACTATGAAGCCAGTATCACGTTGATACCAAAGCCAGGAAAGGACACAATAAAAAAAGAAAACTGCAGACCAATACCCCTTGTGAATATAGATACAAAATTCTGTAAAAGCTTTTTCTGGGGTATAGATTGCTGTGGGAAGAATTGTACAAAGAAATTACAGTGATGGCAGAAGGAGGAATGAAGCATGGTTGGTTAAATAAAATTGACAGACATGTAAAGATCAACTACAATTCTAAAAATAGTGGATACTATGCCCTCTGAACAAAGAGAAATATAAGAAGCTAGTGAATAGTTCATAGTTAAGTCAGAGGAACACAAGAAAAGATTTTTTGAACTCTGCAAGAGATACACAAGGGAAATGCTAAAAGGCATAAAATTCAAGAGACCCAGGTCACTCAGAAAAATACATCAAAATCTAGTTGCACAAGCCATGTTTCAGAAGTGTCAAATACGTGTAATATGACAACTGTTTAGATACAAATAGAAGAGACTCTCTTTCTTGTTATTGTTTTTCTGTCTCAAGTGGAAAAACATCCACTTATCATGAGATCCCATTGATCATGAGAATGCAATAATAGGCCAGAGGTTCAATGAAAAACAAACTTGAAAAATGGGTAAACTCACCCCTACTTTTCACCTCCAGAGAGGAAATTCCTTCAAATGGAGGTGGTGGGCGGACATGGGCATGAAGGAAAAACGGAAGTCTTGGTATTTTCTTTGCAAATATGGTTCTATTTCTATAGTTCTATTCCTCTAGATTTATTTGGAGATTTTCTCATACTTTACCCTCCTCAACAAATACTCACTCCTTCTTCTGCTTTTCTCCCCCTTTTTCCCTCTTTAGTTCCCTTTACTTTGCCCTTTTTCCCCAAATTCCAAGTAATTTTAAATAGACATATTTCCATCAGTATTGGAAGCAAAAGAAAATCGTTCCCGTTTCTTTTCATCTCATGGGATTCTATCCTGTTTTTAAAAATGCAGTGCTGTGATCTCACTTTGAACCCCATATCAGTGTTATGTAGCTCTCAATTTTAGGTAGTTCTAGTTTTCAAGTGTATGGAATCCTACCTGGAAACAAATGGCAAAGGCCAGGATGAGTACACTCAGGATTAAAGCTTTCATCCTGTCTTTTTAGCCCCTGTAAGTAAAGAAACAAGAGAAAAAATTTGTTAGGTGCTTGACAATGACACAATGACTTTAACCATACTTCCGAGTGATACGAAATAAAAAATTGAGTGGCACTTTTAAAAACAAATAAAAAATTATTTTTGTAAAGTTAAAATGTGGATGTGAAAACAAAATATACAGATACATTTTTTGAAGATACCATCATTCTTAGTAACTACTAAAAAATTAGGTTTTCCCATTTAGTTTGCTAATGAGATTAATTTTTAAATTTAAATTCCTATATAAATGAAGAGTTTTTCATTTTTATCAAGAATTATACATAACTAAGAAGTTCCTCACCTCCCCATCACCCTCTCACTGCACACACACAAATGCATACACACACATCCTACTTGCATCCCCTCCCATCTCCCATCATTTGGAAAAATTACAGTGGTTGTGGCATAAAGAGATTTCTAAGAAGGTACATGGCGTACTGTTAAGTTCAGGGGTCAGCTTTATGGAACTCAGCTCCTATGTGTATGATGTGTGACATGGTGTACTATGTATTATTATGTTCTAAGGGCAGGTTCCAAAAAATCCTGAGATTCTATGATGTTATTTGACTTTTTCTTTCTTCTTACCTCTAGTTTATATTTTTTAGTCTATAGGATCTTATACATGTTCTTCTGAAAATATTTTATAAAATATTGTGGAATTGTTGATAACTTATTAGATGACTTACAAATCACAATTAAATATATTGAATAATCAAATCTATTTCTGACCTGTGCTACTATAATTTTGAAGAGTATGATGTTGATCTTCCTAATATGAGATAGCTGTATCAGTGGAAAGTGGAAAGTGTTTCCATGGTACCAAATTATTGGGATAAACATACAGAACAAAGGACTTCTGGTACCAGAATTTTGTGAAAGGAAAAAGGAAAATAAAGGAAGCCTGTACCTATTGTAGGAATGACCTTAGAGAAGCTCAGTACAAATGAGTTTCACATTCTCTAGTGGCATGTGGGAATGATGGTGGGACCCTCAGTTTCACTGGCCTTGGTGTCAACAGATCAACTTTTAGAATCATCATCAGAAAACCTCTGGGACCACTTGGTGTTTCAATCTGAGTCTGAACTGAATTAGTTTACCTCATTCTCTTCCCCACGAAAAAGAGAGTGTCTTCCAGTGTTCCTCGTTCCAGTGGATGGCACATTATTCATCCAGTAGTGTAATCTGGACTCCTGAGTGAGTCCTGACTGTTCCCTTCATCCTCCCATGTCCATCAGTCACTGACTCCTCTCTGTATTTCACTTCCTAGACAGTATTTTGAATCAGTCCACTTCTGTTCGTCTTTACTAGCAGCATCTTATTCAAGTTAGTGTCATATCTCATCTGGGCTGTTCCCTAACTGAGCAAATACTTACTGATTACCCGTTGTATGCTAGGTGCTGTTCTAGGGGATGGCGCTACAAAGAAGAACAGTATAAGGTCCCTGACATATTGGAGTTTTCATTCTCATGATTACCGAAATAATCTCTTAACTGACTCACAGCCTTGCTTTCAGTCAATGCTATAGTCATCTGATGATTCTAGTTCACTTTCACTGGTTTCCCATTGCTCTTTATCCCAAAACCAAAAACAAAAAAAACCTAAAAAAACTTAAACTGGCTTACAAGGCCCCACCTCCCACTATTCTTCAGTCACATCTCTCTTAGTTTCGTCTACATTGTGTGTGCGTGTGTGTGTGTATGTGTGTTTGTGATACTCTTTTCTTCCTCAAAGGCCTTTACATATCCTTATTTCATACAACCACTGCAATAAGGCTTTTTATCTTACCTACATATAGGAAAAATTCCAATGAAGTTAGTTAATGATGTATTTGTTGTCAAAGAGAATTTTTATTTTACAGAATGGAATTCTCTCTAGCGTTTGACAAGGAGTCCTTCCCTCTTCTGTGAAACCACCTTATCCTGGCTTCCCATATACCACTCTGAAATTCTTTCTTAGGTTCCGTCATGGATTTTTTTCCTTTTCCACTTATATCAGGGTTCTAACATTGGTCCTATTTTTCCTCACTTTATAGCAATGTCCCTGTATGAGCTCCTACATCCACTTGGAAACTGCATCTAAGTTTATTAATCAAGACTGGTATATCCAATTGTTTTGTGGTCAGCTCTTTTTGGTTGTACCACTGTACCTTTAGCCAAGCCTGTCCAATACTGAACTCATTAGTGCCGCCTACCTCTTCTTGATTAAGAAACCAGGCATTAACAGAGAAAAAAAGATCCTGGAGTATAAGGGTGCCCTAGAAGAATTGACACTATCCGTAGTTACCTTGAAAGGGGTGCCTCCTTTGGACCTTGGTCAGTATTTGCTTCTTCTTGACCCAGCCAGTCCCTATAAGACTTGATATCTGCAGATGTAAGGAGAACTAACTGAATGATTCTCCCATCTAATAAGGCAACCCTGCCTTTCCTATGCCCCTCCTACTTTTCCCTATTGGTTGTATTATGTATGTGAATTATTTTAGTTTAATCCTGAAGCATTTGCCCTTTGGTTTTTCTCTTCCAGGAACATTGAGAACTCTATCTTATCTTTTACTTGGAAGGGGTAAGAATAAAATCTGATAATTAACAAAATTCATAAATCAACACTATGGCTTCTATGTTTATCATTCATTTTAAGAAACCTATGGTTCAGTTTCTTATTTGTAGTTGTAGAATAATATATTGTCAAATGTTTCAAAATTTTTGGAATTTGATCAAATATATCTTTATAGTTTGTTTAATATTCTAAAGTTTAATAGAATTGAACAATTTCTGAAATAGCTTAATAAGAGGATATAAATAATATTTTCTCCATTGGGTTAAATACATTTAAGCACTTAAATCCAATGTTTCCGTGTTAGGGGGACTTGTGAAATATGTCTACCCTACTGTATCTCCACTCAACCCCCTCGCAACCCACTGGACGACCCAGATTTTGAAGGGCACACATTAAATAGTCTACTAATCTACTTTCTGAATACTTCACTTGCTGTGACCATGCACATGAGAAATGTAGACAGTTTTCATTTGGCATGATAATTTGTATTAATTTTATACTGATTTACTTATCATTTTCACATATCCGTCTATGTTAAACCACACACCAGAGCAAATGACAAAGGTACCGGTTCTAAACAAATATAGCTGTGAGTAATTACCGGTGTATTTGAGGATACAAAATGCAAAAACTTTTGTGAGGCAATCCCAGAATAGTGAAAAGAGTGCTGCACTTGGGATCAGAAGACCTAGATTTAACTCTTAGCTCTGTCATTTTAATACTAATTGACCTTGGTAAACATGTCTATAAATGCTATTTATATCATCTATAAAATGTGAATCATCCATTTACTATTTCCCTGAATAAGTTGGTGTCAAATTAAATTAGAATAGTCTTGAGAACATCTTGTAAACTCCATAGCATTATGCAAAAATATTGTTCAAAATTTAACTTATTTGTGCATTGAATTTTCCCAATAACTCATTATTTGTAGACATATTTAATGTAACTCTTAATCTCATCATTACTGGATTTGGAATGACAAGTTTGCTTTATTTATTCATTCAACAGATATTCATTCTGTAGTAGGCACTGTGGATTCAATAGGAAACAAGACAGGACCAGTTCCTTCCTTGAGGGGCTAATGATTTATTGGAAAGGGGTATAACACAAATACAAAATAATGTCTGTGATCCATTGATCTCTGATTAACTCAGCAAGTATGCTACCACCCAGCCATTTCTCTTGGGCAACCTTTCTCCAGTCACCTTTTCTTCTGAGAACTCTGTGAAGATCAAAAGTCAGGATTTGGCTATGCTTGAATCACTGGGTGCCTGCATGATAATCAATATCATAATAAGGGCTGTGTAACAACAATATGCGATGTTTTCTTTTCTGAGAATTGAGGTAATCACTTTAAAGTTAACAAAATTATATATACTCATGACTGTTCATTGATTTGACTCATAATAAGGCTTGTCTCCTTTCTCTTTTATATGATTAATCATAAACTCTCCTTTACAAAATCAATATTATTTTAGGAGCTCCAACATATGGTTTTTATTTTGATTGGATATTGGAAAGCAGTAGAAAGGACGTCAGAAGCTAAGGACTTTGTCCTGCATATTCCCCAAAGTTGAGTCTATACTTACCAATTTTGTATGGCAGGTCCTCATATGGACTCTATTGCATGACATTCTAAGCTTCATGTTTATATAAAATTTATTTATGCCTTCTGCAGTGTGGACTCAAGGATATTCAGGAAGTTTTAGGAAAGTAGACCAAGCTTCCTGTGATCATCAATAAAATGCATTATACAGTTATTAACATGTTATTTATATGGAGGAAAGAGATTATTAACCATTTTACATTTAAACACCAATCAAGATTAAATAAAACATTAAATACCTAGAAATATTCATATCAAATTCTTGAGTATTTTAACATGACCTTGACATACTTCTGCTAGGTTGTTTTGAAAAAGTAGGAGAAGAATTTCTGACATGTGATTTATATCCAATAATTAGAGAAGGCAGTTTCAGACCAACTTGCTCATCTGTCCTAAGATGTAATGTTTAGAGAAATAGGGCAGTGTAAAATGATTGAATAGTTGAAAGTTTAGTAGGAAAACAACTGTATGATATACATTTTTGAAGGGAGGATATGAGTGGTTGAATAAACAGAATCTATAATCTTAGATTAATTTCAAATAGCAGGTGTCAATTCAGAAATAGGTCAGCATTTATAGGTATAGAATCATTTGAGGAATAATAAAACATATTAAGTAGACATATCTTTATTCTGATACATATGTGCATATGCAAATTCTGAAAAAATTTTCTTTCAATTAATTCCAATGTTTAATATTTGTTTCCTTTTGCATTTGAAATTATCTGAGAGTGTTTATGTTTCTTTGCTCACAGCTATCCTCATTCAACTGAGCATGACTGCCCCAATCAACCATAAAATATGACATTTTAAAGAATTGATCAAACACAATTTCCCCTGATAGCTTATAATTTATGCTACTAAATGTTAGCTGAATGGATAAGTCAGAATTGAAATTTTAACTCCCCATGTGATGCTTTCTGAAGTACTAAAACACCATATTTCATTTATAGATTTTTGGGACTATTTGGATTCTTAATTCAACAGTGCTTCATTTTACTTATAATCAACCAAAATTTACTTATAGCAAAATAAAAACAATCTGTTATTTTGCCGTAATCCTCGTGACTTCATAATATGGCCAATGATGAGAATAGTCTACAGATCTCCATAAAATCTCCTTTAAAAGAAATTCATGACTTCATATGCATTCTTATTTCATCCGGAAATTGGTGAGTTAATGAGGGGTAAGTTTCTCCCTTCACTCCATGCTAGGGCTTGCTAATTAGCCGAATCTAACAGGAAGTTAAAGGGCAATAAGCATGTTGAGTCAGTTCATACAGGGGGGCCTCCCGGGATAGAAAGCAGAGTGGACAAGGTAGAACGAGAGGAGCTGCTGCACATTGCTAAAGCCAGGCGAGGACCCTGCAATTTCCAGGCCATTCTAACGTACATGCAATTCCATGACACACAGAATATTTTTCCCACTTTTCTTGAATAGCAATTAGTTTACTGAGAACCAAAGTGCCTGTGGGCCCTTTGTGGCTGGGAGGAACCAGTACATCATCTCCGAACACTAGCCTAGAGAACCCAAACAAGAAATAGTTACTCAGAAAGCCCAGTAATCAGCCAACCCACAGCTCAGGCAGACAGGAAAACCCTGCAGATTTTAAAGTAGGAGGATTTTGAGATCTAGATGAATTTGAATTAGAAAACATAACAAAGCAATAACTGGTCTTTTGAGATGACTGAAAAAAATTAGAGTCTTGATGATGTCCAAAATAGATCATTGGCACATTTTGTAAAGAATAAGAATCTTTATAAAAAAGGTTGCTTTCTAGGGATGCTAATTTTTAAAATACGTAGACAAAGGATGGTTAACTCAACTAAAATTTCAGAATTATCTAGGCAGATTTCTATTCTGTCCCAGGTTTTATAAACTGGGTTTCTCATCCACCCATCTCACTGGGACTATTAACTTTAAAATTTCACTGTAAATAATAACGGCTGTTCAAGACAGTTGTTCCTGTCGATTCTGCAATTATGCTCGAACAATTGTTCTGTTCTCTTTAAGCTGGCAGTGCTTGTGCTGATATAATTCTCTTAAAAACTTCATGAGCCGCTTGTCAATCTCATTGGGACTCACTCCTTTAGATAAAAGTGACACTCCACAAATCTCTGTGAATGAAGCCCTTCCCTACCTTGATTTCCTGCTCAGATGACTGAGGGACCACACCCTTAAGATTCCTAGAGACCCCTATTGTTTGACTGAGAAGGTCTTTGAGCCATGCACTTAATCTTTTAAAGCACTCTCTGTGTGATTGGATAGTACTTTACAGTACCTTTGCACTTTCTGAGGTCTTAACAAACATTAAAGGCATACCCTTGGCTTTATATCTAGATCATATTTCCCTGACAGTGCCTTCAATTTGCACTTTGGAAGCCATTTCATAAGCTTAGCATATCTTGCTGTCAGAAAAGGCCGTGAATTTTCAAAACAATTAAATCCAGTCTCATTTTAATAGTCTGTCCCTCAATTTATAATTTATTTCTGCCCTCATGCATTTTATTGTAAGTAACAAGAAGAAACCAAGCATACCTTTAGTACTTTGGAAATTTCCTAAGCTAGATCACCCAAATCAAGCACATTTTCTGCTTTCACAATAGCTTCAGGAGACAAAGATACCTTCCTCCAGTTTCCAATAACACGTACCCCACTTCCTTCTGACTCATCATCAACAGTGTCCTAAAAGTCTATATTTCTACTAAGAGTTTGTTCAAGGCAATTTAGGATTTCTCTATCATGCTCCTTGATATTCTTCCAGCCTTTGTTCACTGTCTAGGTCTAATGCCACTTCCACATTATTGAGTATTTGTGACAGCAACACCCCACTTCCAGGTACTGAATTCTGTATTATTTATCTATTGCTGCATAACAAGAGATGCTTGATCGCCACTTCTACACAGTATTGTACTGGAGGTCCTAGCCAGTGTAGTAAGGAATGAAAAAAATAAAAAGACTAGAAAAAAAAGAAGTAAAACTCTTACAATTTGCAGACATGTTTGTGTATGTTAAAGATTCAGACAAATGTTCAGAAAAAGATCAGAATTATAATCCCATGTGAATATAGCAATGCCACTGTAAATAGGTTACCATACAAAATCAGTTATATTTCTATATGTCAGCAATGAAAATATAAAATTTAAAAATAATTTCCACTTACAATAACATAAAAAATCAAATACCAACTAAATCTAATGAAATATGTTCAAGCTCTATACTGAAAACTCTGAAACTTTATTGTGTTCATTTTCTATTCTGCCATAACAAATTACTACATCTATCATGGCTTAAAAATCCACAACTTTATTACATTATAGTTCTTAAAGTTAGAAGTTTGGTACAGGTCCCATAAGACTAGAACAAGGGTGTCAGTGAGCAGGCTGCATTCCTTTCTGAAGGCCCTAGAGGAGAATCTGTTTCCTGTTCATTTGGGTTGTTGGCAGAATAGTTCCTTGTGGTTGTAGGACTAAAGGGTCCCATTTTACTTTGGCTATAAACTGAGGGCTTTTTTTTAGCTTTTGGAGGCTGTTGCATTCCTTGGCTTATGGTCCCCTTCCTCCATCTTCAAAGCCAAGATGATCCTTCTCGTGTTATATCTTTCTGACTCTTCTGCCTTCCTTTTCCACTTTTAAGGACTAATGTGATTAAATTTGGTTTGCCTGGATAATCTATGATCATCTCCCCATTTTAAGGTTCTTAACTTCAATCACATTCTGCATCCTTTTACCATGGAGGATAATATATTTACAAGTTCCAGACTTTAGGGCATAGACATCTTTGGAGGGGAGGCATTGTTCTGCCTATCACAATTATTAGGCAGAATTAAAAATGACCTAATAAAACAGAGAGATCCAACATGTACATGAATTGGGAGACAGTATTTTAAAAATGTGAATTCTCCATAAACTGAACTGTAGATACTTTTGAAACTGACAAATTGATTATTAAATTTGCATGAAAATGCAAAGAGCCAAAAACATACACTACTAGATAGCAAGATTTTTGTAAATATACAGTAATTAAGACAGTATGCTATTGGTGCAAGAATAGTTAATTAGATCAATGGAATAGACAAATGTATATATAATTTTCTGATTTATGACATAGGAGGAAGAAGCAGAAAAAGAATAGCCTTTTCAATAAATTATTCAGGATCAATTACATATCTCTATGGAAAAAAAATGGATTGTGACTCCTTATCTCATACAATCTACCAAAAATTTAATTTGGATATATTATACATCTAATGTGAATGGTAAAAATAAATAAGGTGCAATTGGCATCTGTAGGGATGTGTCCTAAGATGATGGCTTTATAGCCTTGAGTCATCAATTCAGAGGCCTGCATATTGGTGTCATCCTCAGCGGTAGAAGCATTTCAGTGGTTCAGAATTGGAAGCTGGAGATTCTGGGGATTAAGTCATAGCATCTGGCAGAGTTGTGGTGGCAGCAGAAGTGGGAGTTGTGGTACACAAGAATATAGATGTGGTACCATCACTGGTGGTGGCATCAATCACTAGGGTTTGAGTGGGCAGCTTGAATGGTGTAATCACCTATGGCTGGGAAGGCGGTGTCATCTTCTGTCTTTGCTTCAGCTCTTACCTAAGTCCTCTTGTGGTGAAATCATATGCAATTATGGAGCCAGAGGCTAAAAAGGTTGTGGAGCCAGCCCTTGAGTTTGTGGTTGTTGCAGCGTTAGAAGCAGCAGACTCTTGGGGCATGGATTCCACTGAAGGTACCCCTGAGGCTGGTACAGATGCTGGGGCAGTTGCAGTGGAGGCAGGCTCTGTGTATGTAGTACCTGCTGCTGAATTAGTGGTTGATGTCAATGGGGTTGTGGTAGCAGTTGTTGGGGGTAGAATTTCAGGTGTTCTGTTGGTTGCATTTGATCCCTGACTTGCAATGGCTGTTGAATTAGTTCTGGCAAGTGACACAGGTTTTGCTGTTGGATGTAGTACTGATAGTGGCCAAATTAGTAGCAGCTCCAGGTAATAGTAGTGATTGCAGTAGTTGGGGCATCAGCTGTAATGTCTTCAATGCCTGTTGGCCTTGTTGGAGATTTTATTCTATGAAAATGTGGTTTGTAGGGTTCTACGTGTTTATTAGGCAGAAACTTGCCAAGTTGGAGTGGATGACTTTGGTGCAAATGATGTGTTTTTCTTAGGCCTTACTTGTAGACATCAGCTGTGTGATGGTTGGATGGATTTTTTTTTCTTTAATTACTCACTTATAATTTGAGGATAATTAGTTAGTTTTTTTTTTTTCCAGCAAAGGAGGAGGCAGATATGGCAGACACAGACTTTGGTTTTGGGTGATGTGGGTGATGACAGGTGAAGATGGAGCCCTTTATGGATGTTTATAGCTATAAGGCAAAGGCATTTGAACACAGGTAAGACTTCCTGTTGAGCTGGGTGGATGGAGAGTTTTTGTGATGCTCAGGCAGGGGAGAGCTGGACTGGTTGACTGCTGATGGTCTTTCCTGTTGTCTGGTGTTATGATTGCTGGCTCTTTCTGAACAGTTAAAAAAAAAAGATATTACTGAATAAAACTCTTGGTCAATTATCATGTGATATTTCATTAGGGTTTATGTAAAGTGGCCTCAATTTTTATTATTATAAATATCTACATCTTGGGACTAATGAAATCTAAGGAATTAATTGGAATTAAAACAAAATATTTTTTGAGGAAATGGTGCTGTCTTTTAGAATTAATTAGTAAATGGGGCTGTATGGGTTGTAAAAGAAATCTTGACCAATCTATTAACAATCATAGAATTTACTAAGTAATTCAGTGAAATATTGAAATATAATTTAGAGAAGTCAGTGTGAATTGGTTGGCAAAACCAATTTGAATTGGTGAAATTTTACTGCTGTGACTATGGAACTTGCAATTAATTTTTGGTCTTTGCATTGCAAATTGAGTATAAGGTATATACATTATATATGAGAGAGTAAACAGAGTGATAAGGAGGTTATTACAATAAGGTACCCAAGTCTATGAACCTCAAAGATAATATTGTGGCTAAACTCTAATGTGATCAGAAGTAACTTGTTTAGAAGTCAATTCAAGAAACTTGATTTTAACTAACTTCAGAAAATATTAATTGCATTTTTATTGTGAACCAAAGCTCTGTGTGAGGCCTAGAATGTCGTGGAAATAATTTCCTTTGAAATGAAGAGGAAGAGCACAAACTTGGAAAAATAGAGTGTCTGAATCTGCACATATTGTTGAAGAGTAATTGAGTCTATGGAAATTATGAAAACTATGTCATCCTACAAAAAATATATGATGCTAGTAAATGTATAATTAAGCTGGAAAAGCATAAGAAAAGTATTTGATGAGTCTTTCAGGAGTTATTAAAAAAACAATACAGAGTGCTTAAAATTAAGAGGCCCAGTCTCAAGAAAAGCAAATAACTGTCTGGTTATACAATATGTGTTTCTGTATTTTTATTTTACAGTTTTCTGTATTTTATTTTACAGTTTCTGAAACAACTGTATACTTGATGTTAGAGTGGAAAAATTGTTTATTGCTCTTAGTTTTTAAGACAGAATCATAGGTTCAATTAGCTGAAACAAAACAAGTTTGAGATGCCAACCTCTCCTAATTAGACTTCAGAGGACACTACCCATACGTGCATTCGAGGATGTTGGAATGGAAGGGAAGCACAGCCTTTGTTAATAGCTTTCACAAGATTAATTGTAGCCCTCCCAACCTGCTTAAAAAATTTCTCAAATTTTCTCCTTGTTTTGTGTCCTGCTTTTCCTTTGACCTCTCTATTTATCCTTGATTCTTGCTCTCTCTTTATTTTTCTCTTCTAGTAAGCAGACATGGTCTTATGATTGTTTAAGGAAGGAAAAGTTTACTGCTCTTTATTCATTTTCACCTGACTCTGGCTCGTAAAAACCCAGTACCCTCTTCTCACTCCAAAATTTATCTTTCTGCTATATAGTGCTCAATAATAAGGAGTTCTAGGCTTCTAGTGTATGGGAATCTTTACCAGGAAACAAGTGGCAACCTCCAGGATGAACCCAATCAATGTTAAAACCTTCATCTTGTCCTGTTAACTCCTACAAGTTTCTAAATAACAATATTTAAATTTGTGTTTTGATACCAGCTCAGAATTACTTTTTCAGGGAACCCTTCACTGTCTCTTGTTATTTGTACTTATAATGATTTTTTAATAATGATTATTAAATTCCTATGTCTGTTTATGTAATTATATGCTTTATAGCTAATTTCCACGCTAGGCTTTAAATTCTATGAGAGCAAAGGTTGTGTTTTGTTTTTTGGTTCTAAATGTATCCCATTGTGTGTTTTAGTGCCTAGCACACAGAAAGCCATACGGAAATATTTAATATTTGTTAAATGATTCTAGCTGTGTATATCCCTGCAGCTATCATGCACAAACCTATTTCTATTTACTCACATCTTATTCATCACGATGGATAATTAAATTTCTTGTAGATAATCTTTTCAGTTCCCTAATCTCTGCTTCTTCCATGGCTTTATATTGCTAACATTTAAACATGTGAAAAACCTTCCCTGTCGACAACCTGCATTGTACCTGCATTTAGTATCTTATAGCTCTCCTTTACCTCATGGTCAATCTGCTTGGAAGATACCGGAAAATAATCTCAACTTCATACCTTTTCTTCCTCCTTAACCCACTGCAATCTGGTGTCTCCCCTCACTACTTCACTGAAATTGCTGTCAAGTTTTTTGGTGACATCTTTGTTCCCAATACTAATGGATATTTTTTAGTTTGTATTTTATTTAACCATTCTGCAGTGCTTAATATTTTCACCAGGCTTTCTCTTAAACTTTGTCCTCTGTTAAATCACCCTTTCCTGTCTTTTCTCCTAATTCTCAGCCACCTTCTTGGCTCTACTTCCTTATAGGTCAGGATTATATAGGATTCCACCTCATTTCTTCTACAATCTCCTTCTGTATAATTCTTGCACGTAGCCATACATTCCCCTGGGATAAACAGCTTCTGTAACTGATGACTTCCAGGTCTATTGCTGAAAGATTCAACTGTTAAATGAACTGTTTCATCTTTTTTTTAAATCATTGCTCCTTAGGCTAGCCATGTCCCCAGTTGACCTCATAACTTTTTCTGGCTTCTTTTCCTTCACTGAGGAAGTGATAGAGAAATTAATAGAGATCTGATGCAGGAATGACCTAGAGATGGGGTCATATAACTAGATACCTTGGCAGGAGTATCTTGAATCCTAGTCAAGAGTTGTTCTTTTTCGAATGTGAACGGTGTCCCTAAGTGTCCTGATGCCTTCAGATGTAGACAGAAGATGAATGGACTAGTTCTTCCATTTGATAAAGTAACTCAGTTTTTCTATGTCTTTCCTACATTTCAAAGGGGAGGAGCATGGTGGTGGTGAGGGTAGAGGAAAATATTTTCTGTAGATAGGATTGCTCCAGGTTAATTTTGAAATGGCAGCAACAAAATAAATATTTCCTGATAACAAGTATGTTCCCTTTTCATATTCTCTTTCAAGACCATTTTAAATCCTTACATTTTGTTCATTATAGAATGTAATGATTAATGGTTATTCTTTAAAATTTCTCCTGTGATTTCTAGGCTACCATTCTTTTTTTGAAAAACTTTATTAAAAAACATTATTTAGTAACTTAATTATAGAGTAATTACTATATTGTCATATACTCACACAATTTTAGGAATATAAGTAACCCTGTCTTTGCATTTACTTCCTTGTTCTTTTGGTAGAATTTAAATAATCAATATATGTAAATATTCAATAAGAAAACTGAAATCAAAATTCTTCTAACTGCTTACAATGTATTAAAATATTTTTTAAAACATCTGTATTTGGAAAAAATAGGAACATCTTTCTTGTCCACTATTTGAAATTGAAAATAATAATTATTTTATTTGCACCACTTTAGAGCTTTCTGAGTATATTCTCAATTAAATGAAGCTTACTTTGCCTGGTTGTTACCTTATTCAAATCATTTACCATTTTGACACATAAATATATAATAAATCATAAGCCAGGACAGATGGTAAACATTCTGTGCTTTAGAAAACGCAGGTGTGAGCATTCATCAGTACATTTGAAAATTCATTTCAGTGATTAGAGTAAGGTACCTCTTATACAGCAAATGTAGTTTTCCTTGAAATTAGATCTATATTTAAATTCTAGCCATCCCTTAATAGCTATTTGACCTTAGAGAGATTATTTAACTTTATTTGTCCAAAAAAAGGACAATATCTTCCCAATTCATATAATACAGGATGTGTTAGGTTTAAATGAGAATGGTTAATAATGTATGAACTACATTGCAAAGTAGTTTGTAAGTCTGGTTAGTAAATTAAAACCTAACTCATTTATACATGGAATTGAATTAACAACTGTTTACTTTAACTGATTTGTATGTAAATACATTTAAAACATTTGTTATAATAAATTCCATTTATTCATTAATTCAAAAGTATTAAACCATTACTGTTTGTTGGGCTTTGTGCTCAGTACTGAGGATACATTAATTAATAATAGTGCAAATGAAAGATCAAATAAAAAAGAATGGCCTTCTTTTTCCATGGACTCCTATGAGTAGATCCAACATATTTCAACTGGGCAATTCCTCCACTACATTTCCTCAAATCCACCTTTGATCTAAAGAGGCTCTTGAGTTGGATGTCTGCTGGATAATCAACAATGTAGTAAATGTGCCAGTAATAGAACAATACATAATGCTGTCTTTTCATGAGATTTGAGATCATTAATTTCCAACCAGAAAGGCCACATACACTTTAGACTCTTCCGCTGATTTGACTTATAATGCGATTTGCTTTCTCTCACATTTAAGTTTTCCATTTGCTTCAGAACAATAATCACTATATATCCCTTCATGAAATTCACAATTATAGTTTTGTTAGTTAGATATTGGGACATAGCCAAGAGGGATTTTGGGTGAAGGAATTCTTGTCCTTAGACATCAGAAACTATAAGTTGTTTCATTTAAAAGCTTTCCGAGGAAAAGATCTTGATCTTTGCTTTAGCTATTCACTCTATGTAGAATGTTTCCCCCACCTGAAATCCACTTGTCTAACAATGTTTGTAGGAAACAATATGCTCTCATGCTAACATTATATGTTTGTTTAAATATTTTATTTTCTCCTATTTTCTAAAGTTTCAAAATAAACTTGGATCACTGTAGTAATTAAAATTAAAATATAAATGGTATAAAATATTAATTTTAGTTTAACTCAGTTATTTAAAATTAAAATTCTAGTTAAAATTGTACTATCATTAGTTATATACATATGGTATATTCCCTCCTTTACTGTGAACTCCATTAGACCACAATCATTGTCTGGGTCTGTTTGTATTGTCTCATAGCTCTTAGCACAGGGACTTACTACTGGTAGATGCACAAAATGTGTTTAAGTGAACATGTTAAATAAATATATCCAATTATCTGAAGTTAAATTTTTTTTACATGATAAAGAGCCTTTGTCAGTAATTTAGGTGTATAAAAATTTCTTAAATGTATAAGAATGAGCAGGGAAGATGGCAGAAATTTATTAGACATAAACATGTGCCACACTATAGAACAGATGAACATTTAGCAAAATTGTTTTCTTTCCACCAAGAAGGGGGTAAAATGGTCTTCTAACACGGTGTGTTTATGTCTCACACTGTTACTGGATATTTTCTCTACTGTAAGTATAATTTCTGTATCATTAAATAGCAATGTATATATAAGGCTTCACATTATTATTTCATCATAATTTATGTAACCAATTCTCCATTTGGGCAGATGTATTTTCTCCACTTTTTTCTTTTCTAAACAGTTCTGTAATATACATTGCTGGGACCCACAATTCTTTCCATGGGATAAATCCCTGGATGTGGAATGACTGAAGGCATTACATGCACAGGCATTTGTCTATAGAGATTTTACAAAACATTGTGTGTTCCACTGCTAATTTGGGAAAGCCATAAAAGGCCAGTGGCAAATATAAGTGGTGAAATGGTTGGATCTAAAACCATCACACACTTGCTATGAGGCTTTGGTATGGCACAGACCAGTTAAAAGTCCGTTAAAATAAGCCAGGTAAGGGAGGATTGGTGGCTTTGATGAAGGCGGCAAAAAGGTAGGATCCTGGATAGTTTTTGAAGGATTTCCTGATGGACTAGATGGGAGGAGTAGGAGAAAGAGAAGAAAGAGAAGGCCACAATGATTACAGTTTTTGCTCTGAAAAACTGAAAGTGTGTATAAGGCTATACGAGAATAGCAGGTACTGATTGTAGGCTAAGGAAGATCAGGAGTTCCATTTGAAAACATTGAATGTGAGATGTCTATTTAGTGATTTAAATGGCAATATCAAGCAAACAGTTGGATATACAAGTCTGGAGTATAGAAGAGAGGTCAGAACCATGGAGATTATATGGTTATATATTTAAGAGTTGATAGCATGGAGATGGCATTTAAAACCATGAGACCCAAATGCAGTCACCAATAGAGTGATTATTGATAGAGAAGGGGGTCAAATGCCCATCCCTGGGGCACTGCAACATTAAGGAACACCTAAAAAAAACCATAAATTGTCACTTTAGTTATTTTTATTAATAAAATTGAATTTATTCTCTTTGACTAAAAGGCAATCTCTTTATGTTACCATTAGGGAATATATAAAAAATATTTTTTTGATGGGAGTGAGCATGCTTCATAATTTTTAGTCCCTTTCCCTCAACACACACACACACACTTACACACTTTAATATAGCCACATGTATTCTATAAAAATACTTGCATATTGGGTAGGAATTGCTAATACGAGCAAGAATACTGCAATTCATACCCAATCTGCAAGGCTGATATTAGAGACAGCATCTGTTATAGTGGGCTCTGTGGTGGTGGTAGTAGGGTAGGTTTGAGCAGTTTTGGAGACAATAGCAGTATTATAATTAGTAATGGTATTAGGAGTCGGATTTTGGATAGACATATAGTAACAACAGGGGTTAGCTTAGCAGTAGTTGAAATTGTTTTACGAATATATTGTGAGTAAGGATTCCAACATGGTAAGTTTGTAAGATACGTAGTTGGTGGAAACCAGTCATTCTGAGGAGATTTAGCTATTGGTAGAAATTCTGAGGCCATTCTTCTTTGAAATTGAGATTGCTGGTTTTCCCTAAGTTGAGTTGAGCAAGGATGAACTTGGCCTAGTAGATTTGGAGAGTTGAGAGTTTGTGATGGGTGTGGTGTAGTTTGAATTGATGTAAACAGCCAAGGAAAGGGAGTGTTTGAAAAAAGGTGTTGTTCAAATGTTTGTGGCACAAATAAGTAGATGCATATGGCTGAGATGGAGGCCAGTAGGGCACAACCCATGTGGGTCCAATCCACAATCAGGGGCTCAATTTAGGTGGATGGTCGGAAGACACATAGCATGGCTGATCCATGAATTCTTGACCCTTGGCAAATTAAAGGAAAACAATTCCATCAAAATTTACTTGAAGTTAAGTAAAATCAAACAGGTAATAAGCTTACCTTAGTGCTAACAGCAAATCATATTTGCACAGAGGTTTTCCTATTCACTACCATAACTAAAAATAACTAAAAAATGAAGTGAAAATAAGAAATTAATATCTAATTTGCATTCAGTTTTTAGAACAAAGAGGTTGGAATGTATGCAGTCTGTCTCAAAGTAAATTCTTCCTCTTTCCTGCAGACTGACTTTTTCAATCTAATTTTGTGATATTACTTTCCAACCAGTCATTCATGCCAGAAAATAGTAAGACTTCTTTACCACCATCCTATCTAAAATACAAATTCTTGAGTCGTACTGATGTTTGTTCCTTAATATCTCTTAAAATTGTCCCCTCAATTTTGCTATTAGACCTTCACTAACCCTCAAGTCCACTCGCATTTTCAAAATCTTAAATTATTTTGTTGTTTATAGCAGGGATCATAAATTTAAAGACCTAGAGAAGCTAGTTGACAGATGAAATGAGAGCACGCCCCATTTATTAGAGCAAGGAGTAGCAGCTACTTCTGGTTCACCTGTACTCAAAGTACCACTCAGGAATTGGATGAGGCGCTTGTACCAAAACACACTGCCTTTGTCATCATGAAAGTGTTGCTGCTAAATGAGTGAATGAATAAATGAATGAATCAATAACTAAAAAGAAGCTGAAATAAACAGCGTTTGTGCCTAATGACAAAAAGAGATTTATGTCCTTCACTCATAACTGCCCAGTAACAGTTTGTGATTCAGCAGCCAGCTTGCAGATCATACTTTGAGTAGCAAAACTTTAACATTTTGGAGGAAAGTATGGATTTTTTATATGAATTCTACCATTTTCAAAATGTTTTGCAAGTTAGCAACCAATTCCACTTTTAAATGTACTGTTCAAAACAGAAAATCCAAAAAGGAAAAATTTAACCTGTCCTGTAACATCCAGTCATGTACCACTTTTTAAATAACACTTTTTTTCCTGATCACTGCTCTGGTCTCTCAGTCTGTAACAAACCTCTTCTTCTATTTTGAATTGTGCTATCATTAGTTATATATGTATGGTATATTCCTTCCTTTACTGTGAACTCCATTAGACCACAATCATTGTCTGGGTCTATTTGTATTGTCTCATAGCTCTTAGCACAGGGACTTACTACTGGTAGATGCACAAAATGTATGTTTAAGTGAACATGTTAAATAAATATATCCAATTATCTGAAGTTAAATTTTTTTTTACTTGATAAAGAGCCTTGGTCAGTAATTTAGGTGCATAAAAATTTCTTAAATGTATAAGAATGAGCAGGGCAGATGGCAGAAATTTATTAGACATAAACATGTGCCACACTATAGAACAGATGAACATTTATGCCTGTGTTTAGCAGACCCTTACAATATTTCTCACCTACAGTTAAAATATCTTCAAAGACTATACAAAGAAGAGAAACCTTGTCTACTACTTTGGTTTGGATTTATAGTATGAATCCAGATTATGAAGGTGTGTCAATCAAATCTTATGAGTACATTGATTTTAGAATCTTCTGTGAAACAGTCTTGAGAACAAATAAGATAAAAACTGAAAAATCTAAAACATAAATGGCCTGAGGAAAAAAAATAATCTTTCTTTCTAATTCTTTTTAAATTCTTGATAACTGATACGTGTCTATTATTGGTTCCACATTACAGAAGAAGGGAAGAAATTTACGATGGGAAATGGAAATTTATGGGTGCAGCCCTTTAGGTGAGCTATAGAATGACAGGCAACTATCTCTCTCTCTCTCTCCCCCCCCTCCTTCCACCACTACTTCACCCTATAAAAAGAGGTCAAGTACCTTACTTATTTCTCAGAGATAGAGAGGTTTTAAGGAATAGTGATGGTCTTGGAGAGAAAGACCAGGGGCAGGATATCTCAGTTCAGTTTCCCTTGGGACCTGGTCTGTAAGTGTGTGCTTATGGTAGTGGGGAGGGAGTCCCACTGACTTTGTTCATTCCAGACAAAATCTTGCTCAATCTGAGCGGCTCATGTCTTGCTCTTCTAGTGCTTCATAACTCAAGAATAATTTAAATAGTCTTTCTGTATAAGGAGATATTTATAGACTTCTAGGATCCTTCTGGGCCAAATTTTCATTCAGGCCTAAAAGGCATCCAGATTCTTCAAATAAATGTCTATGCCTTCAGTTGTAAAGCATCCTAGAAATCTCGTAACCAACAGTAAGTGATTCCTATTATTCTATAGGCTACACATTTAAGTATTTATTTTCTTTCATAAGAAGGAATTCACCAAATTAATAAATGACCCTTTTATACTATAAAAGACAAATTTTTGACCTTAATTTAATCAAGGTCAGTAAATGAGGGATTTTAGTGCTTAAGAGAGGGGAATTAAGAGGATTTAGGGAGTGTTGCTGATAAGACATCAAGGAGACTTTAAAGTGAAATGAGAATAAAAGACAAATTCCATTTCTATGTCAAATATTGAGATCCGTGAACTTTTTCAGTTATCATTTAAAAATACAATGACAATTCGCCTTGTGGTACTTCAAATATGTGCTGTGATATATTGGAAGATAAAGAACAAAGACCAAAAACTACATTATAGTATGCTTACAGAATTGTAATATTTTTACTACTAAATATTTTTAGTATTTTATCAAAGACTTTTTATTATTGGTTGGGCTATCTAAACAATATTCAGGAGCTTTGTAGAGTAGCTATCACCTATAGGTTTTGAGTAGTGTTATCAGTTGTAAGTTCTGGGGGATTTTGTATAGAAGTAGTGGCCCCTGGAGATGAAGGAGTAACAGAGCCTGTGGCATTAGATTCTGGAATTACAGTGGAATTTTCAGCAAGTTCTGGGTCATATTCATATTCAGAGGCTGAATCATAATCTTTAAGGTCATAGGTATACTCTTGAGGGTAAGTGGCATTGTTTTCAGGTTCAGTGTTAACAGTTGTATTGGCAGCAGTAGTGGTGTTAGGGGCGGTAGAAGTGTTATTGGTCCCAGGCAGAGTGATGCCAAGGGTAGAAGTGATCACACTTGGAGCAGCTGTCATGGTTTCTAGAACCCTTGTAGTGGTCTCAGTGTCAGCTGCACTTTTAGTGCTAACTATGGTGGCTGTGCGACTGGTCACAGAAGCAGTCACAGCAGTCTCTTCAATAGTTGTCCCACTTTCAGCAGTAGTGGCTTCAACTACAGAAGATGTGTTTTCACCTACCGGAGCAGCTGTAGTGCCAGTGACAGTAATAACGACACTTTCAAAGGCAGTGGTGCCTTGCCGGGTGGTAGTGTTATACACAGCCTGGGTGAGGATTTCAGATGCAGAGATAGTTGTAGTAGTTAAGAGAGTAGTAGGAAGGGCCTTTGTGGTAGGGGTAATTTGAGCTATGCTAGTAGTAATATCATTGGTACCTCCAGTGGCTGCCATGGTGATCTCTGCAAAGACAGTAGTTGGTGTTGTATGTGATGCAGTAGTTGCTTCTACAAAATTCTCAGATGGGTACTTTTTTGGTTGATGTGGACAAGGTATGAGCTTATGAGGTTTATTAGATGTATGAATATGAAAGTGGGATGGATGAGATTTTATTGAGCAAAATGATAGTGGATGAGGTTTGTACACACAATGCTTGGGAGCATTTAGTAAAGTTGGGTAAGTTGGAGACTGGTTAATAGAACATGAGGGTCTCATCTTCCTTGGTTTGTTTTTGGAAGCTAGATGCTGGCTTCCAGCAGAATTGCATCTTTGAGACTTTTTGGCTGCAGACTTAGCAATGCTTTTTGAAATAGATCTGGAGCATGGGAAATTGTTTGGTGGAGCCCTCTTAGAAGAAACTCTCCTTATTTCACTCAGGGAAACTTTAGACTTAGGATCCAGATGGCTCCTTACTGTACCCTGGGAAAATGACGTCTGCCTAAGCCCAGGCCTGGCAGCTATGGTTTTTCTTTTTGCTGTCTTTACAGCTAATTTACCTGTAGCATTGGCAACTGAAGATCTTTTGGCTGTTTTGTGAGAAGATGGCGTCCTCTTGGGTGTAGATTTGGTAACTTTTGACTGTTTCTGTTTAGGTTTAGCAGTTGTCTTTCTTGTTATAGCAGTCCTGGAGGGAGATGCCTGACTGGATTTAGATTTTTCAGGTAAGGTAAATTTGTGTGCAGACTTGTGGATTAAGTTCTGTTTTTTTGAAGTTGTTTTTAGTTGAGGCTGTTTTTGTGCAATCTTTTTAGTGAGGAATTGCTTTTAGGTGGAGGTAGAAGACTTTGCTAGATCTTGAGAAGATAATGAGTGCTTGAATGTAGATTTAGATGTTGAAGATTTTTAAAATTTGGATGCTAGAGATTGGTTTGGTAAAACTGGTACAGGTGATTTTGGCCAATTCACAGTAAGTGAAGCCTTACTTGATGACTGCTTGATGTCTGGATGTGGGCTTGTCTTAGTGTAGCCCGAATATGTGAGGACTTTGTTTTTTCTGGTTTTGGAAGGTAAAGTCAGCCTTGATGGTGTTTGTTTTGACTGATCATGAGTTTTAAGACTCTCACTTGCTGAAATTAAAAAAACACACACACAAATAAAGAACTAAATATGTGTGGTATCAAGTCACACTGGGTGTATTTAAAAACATTTATTAGTAAAAATAACCACTTTTGATTTTTTTTCAGATTTGATTTCCATTCCTTTTCTTTCTTTTTTTAAAGACTACTTTTTAAAGTAATTTTGGTTCAAAGCAAAATTGCGTGTCAAGTACAGAGAGGTCCCCATATACCTCGTGTCCCAGACCCCACCGCAGCCTCCTTCACTATTAATATCCTATGCCAGAGTGGAACATTTGTTACAATCAATGAATTTACATTGACACATGATTATCACCTAAAGTTCACAGTTTACATTAGGATTCACTCTTGATGTTGTACATTGTATGGGTTTTGACAAATGTATCATGACATATATCTACCATTGTGGAATCATGTAGAATAGTTTCACCACCCTAAAAATTCTGTTTCGCCTATTTATCCTTCCCTCCCCCCTAACCCATGGCAACCATTGATGCTTTCACTGTCTCCATAGTTTTGCCTTTTCCAGAGAATATCATATAGCTGGAATCATATAGTATGTGACCTTTTCAGATTGGCTGTCTCACTTAGTAATATTGACTTAAGGCTCTTCCATGTCTTTTCACGGCTTGATAGCTCATTTCTTTTTGGTGCTGAATAATATTCTATTGTCTGGAGGTACCACAGTTTATTAATTTACCTACTGTATGATGTATGTATCTTGGTTTTGGCAATTATGAGTAGAGCTTCTACAAACAACTGTGTGCAGGTTTTTGTGTGGACATAAGTTTCTGATTTTTTTTTGTTGCCTACAAATTTCATTGTATGAAAATTTATAAAAAGATACAATAATATTCATGGTAAATATTTTTAAACTAACAAAGCATGCATTATTTTGGTTACAAACACAGTTATAATTTACAATAAGATGTTTTTGTGGAATATGATTGATGTGAGCACTTTTATCTTTTTCTAAATGACAAGAAAATTATCTGTTTAAGAGCATTGAAAACTTACCAAAAAGAATGTGGTAAGGTTCAGGGTGACCATAGTCAAGATGAGGGCCTTCATCTTTTCATTATGGACCTTAACAAGAGAAAAAAAGAATAAAGGGAATCCATACTTAACAGTGTAGTGATGAATATGTTATTCAAATACACATTTACTTTAGTATATTATAGCATTAAGTCTTCTCAGGCAGCAACACTCTCATGTATTGCTTATTATCCGACCTTTTTCTGTACCCTTTATAAAGGTTTAATAATATGAGAGTAATTTAGAGTAATTAGAGTTAATAGCTAGTGCATCTTTAAATATAAGAGTAAACCCATTACTTAAGTAAAAATTATGTTTAAAAAATTTGTGCTGTAAAAAGTAGAAATTCATACTTTTAGGATGTTAAAGCAATGCTTTCACAGAGTCTTGAAAATGTTGAAGCAGGCATTGAATTCAGTACCCACCTTATCACCAGAACTGTCTTAGGCAGAGTGAAACATTCTGGTATAGAAATTTTTGTTCAACAAAGACAAGTTTGCTTTATGATTTTTTTTAACTTAAATCCCATTTTATCAATGGCTGCTGTCCAACCACAAAACTTGAGAAATTCGTAAGAATAAGCTTTGGTTCCACTGCAGAGTTAGTGAAAGTGAATGGGAACTAGCCCTTTAATGAGCATGACCAGTTCCCATCAGTAATTAATATAACAGTGTCAGAAACAAGTTCAATTTGTGTAAGTCAGCAGATCATTTCAATTGTTAATTTAGCTATTATTCTTATGTCCAAATGATGGAAAGCCCAGATACTAAGGGAAAAATCTATGTCCGAAATTCTTACCTGAGTACGTACCTCAGAAGGGGGTTTCTCCTCTGTGTTGTGGTCCAATTTTTTCTTCTCTTAACAAAGCTGGCCCTTCTCTGGTTGTTATTATCGCCAAATGAAAACTAGCAAGCACCCTTTTAATAAATAAACCCTTCATTCTTCATGTCCCTCCTACTTATTTCCTATTGGGGAGAGACTGAGTAAACTTTAATATGATTACTATTGGCAAGGGTTAATACCAATTAAAAGAAAGTCAAGTCTGTTGACAAAATCAGTTGTTTGTGTAGATACTTCTTGCAGAAATATTATATTTTACTGTAACAGCTTTACTTACAAAAAAGAAAGATTAATTTTATGCTAATACAATTTTTATTATTTGCATTATTACTTCAATTGCTAAGTTTCAAATTTATTGCTTCTATGGCATGAGGTATGGCAAGGTTCTTTAAGGTCCTTGTCTTACCCACCCCAACAATGGTTGTAGGTGTTTTGTGATGAATGATTCAAAATAATGATTTTTAATATGGAAAATAGTTATATTAATACCAAATACTTACTTTATAAGAATGTTTAAGGGTTTAATTATGCCTTCAGGAGTTTCTGGGATTTCTCGGTATACTCCAGTAAAATATACACATAAAAAGAATACATGTGATCTTTTAAGTATGACTTTGTTTATCAGGCTTGGCTGTTAGCTTTATAATCTTTATTACAATATTGTGGGAATCTGGAAACTATAGTTTATCACATTAGGAAGATTAAGAAGAGGAAATGTTATCATTTCTTTCTTCTAAGTAGTGTGCCAGATTAAGACAATACATAATATTGATACAGCAATTTGGTTATCATTATGTTCACAATTAGCTTTCTGTCCTTGAAAACTGAGATGAAATTATAAAAACGTTCTCTCTTTACACTTTATTTTTTCTGTGATTGATAATATAATTTGCAGCAATTTTCTTTTGAGTTTAAAATTAGCCTAACAATGTATCATTTCCTTTGATAGCTTTGATTCATCATCGTTAATAAACTGTGAAGGTCAACATTGTTTTTTCTTTCTGGATTTTGGTAAGAAAAGCCTAAGCTATTTAATCCAATTAAATGGCTATTTCTCCTTCAGTCATTAACAATCCATTTATTCCTTTACTTTTCCATTTCTTTAACAAATATTTATTTAGCTCCTACACTGTATTAGGACTTACCATGGAGAAACATTAGTGAGCAGAACACAGTCTTTATGCTCATAGGGCTTGTAGCTCAATGGGAGAGGTGGAAAGACAGGTACAGTAGAGTTTGATAAGTTCTAAGAGAAAGAGGAGCTGGGAGGGGCAGGATGCCAGGTACCACACTAGTAGAGTATTTGCTCTTAGAAGTTTAGGAAAGGTTACCTCAAGTACATAAGCCAAGGATTCAAATTTTGATTAGGTGATATGAGTTATCAAGGGATCTGAGCAGCTTCAGAAAAGTGCTGGAGGATGGCGATAGTGTAGCTAAAGCAGTCACAGAATATTTTGAGTCACTGGGGTGTGTAGTATGAGAATCTCATAGAGAAAAATGAAGTGGGAAGGCAAATAGCAAGATCATGAGAGTTGTCTTTATCTCAAGGGCAATGGACGCCCTTGGTAATGTCACTAAGGGAATTGAGGGATAAAGGAATAAACAGTTATTGGATGCCCAACAAATATAGGGTACTCTAATAAATATCTCGGATAAAAGGTTATATGTCTTAGTAATAAGATAATGAGGGTTGGTGGATTGAATTTCTAGGGTTTAAAGCTAAGTTTTTTGATCTTGGGCAAATGATTTAATCTCTCTGAGCCTCTGTTTACTCATCTCTATATAGGCATAATAATAGTAACTCCCTAAAAGAGTGCAATGTGAAATAAATAAAGTAATTCCTGTAAAACCCTTGTTACAAAGTCTGACACATATATCAATCAATAAATAAATATTACTTTCCATTATATTCATTGTTCAAAGTTAGACGGCTAAGTAATATTGAGCTGAACCTTTAATCAAGTTCTATCCAAATCTAAGCCCCGTGAATTTTCATTACCTTATATTTGACCATTCTGAAGTTGTTTCCACGTATATAAAGTGAGGATTGATAACAAATTACTTCAAGAGTTTATTGGTGAAGATTAAGAGTTTGATATATGTGAAAATGCTTTATGCATTTTAAAGTACTACATAAATACTTGTCATATAACTTCCTGCATTCTAGAGGACATGAGAACTTTCAGATATGGCTATTTTGTTGAGCAATAAAATGTTTTTCTAAATCTTGTTAGACTATGAGGTCCTAGAAGTTGGAAGAAAACATGCTGCATTTACATAATAGGCATTTGGCAAGTAATGGACAAGTGAATAATAACGTGTGAATCTCCAGATCAAATCTCTTTTCCATGCTAAAGACTCAGTTTCTTAGGAGTTACAAGCCATCTCCACCTGGATGGATCCTTGCATCTGAAGTAATTTACCCAAGTCTAAAATAAGTAACTCATAAATATATTTTATTAACATGTAAAAATAGTATCTAAAGAATTTACTATGCAATATTAAGTATGTAGAATATTCTAATTAGTTAAGCCAATTGATACAAATATGGAGTAACATCATATCTGGGAGGTAAGTATTTAGCTTAAAATTCTACTTTTAACAACTTTTATTATTAATGTTGTATAGTTAGACATATTATATTAATATAAGCCAGTATTAATACTTGAGAATATTTTTCTTGTTTCAAAGTATTTTGCTTCATGTTTTATTTCACCTCCTAGACTAGAAATGTTTTTGTAGTAGTTTTCACATGTTTAAGAGCATGGACTTTCTCTATTTTTTTGTTGCATATATTTAAGGTGTACAACATGAGGTTTTGATATGCATAGTGACATGGTTCTATAATCAAGTAAATTAACATATTCATCATCTGATGGTTACCTTTTTTTTTTGTGGCAAGAGCACCAAACATCTACTTTCTTAACAAAAACCTTGAATAAAATATGATATTATTAACCAAAGTCCTCATGATGTACCTTAGCTCTCTGGACTTATTCATCCTATGTATCTGCAACTTTGTATTCTTTGGCCTACATCCCCCCCATTTCGGCCCACTCCTGGTAACCACCATTTTATTCTCTATTTCTATATATTTGACTATTTAAAAAAATTAGATTCCACATATAGGTGAAATCATGCAGTGTTTTTCTTTCTGTGTCTATCTTGTTTCACTGAGCATAATGTTCTCTAAGTTCATCCATGGTGTGGCAAATGGCAAAATCTCTTTATTTATTAAGGCTGAATAATATTTTATTCTGTGTGTGTGTGTGTGTGTGTGTGTGTGTATGTATACCAAAATTTCTTTATGAATTCCTTCCTTGATGGACACTTACGTTGTTTCCACGTCTTGGCTATTATGAATAAAGCTGCAATGAACATGGGAGTGCAGAAATCTTTACAAAGTGGTGATTTCCTTTCCTGTGGGTACATACACAGAAAGTGGGATTTTGGGGTCGTATGGTAGTTCTATTTTAACTTCCTTAGGAATCTCCATACTGTTTTCCACAATAGCCGCATTCCCACCAACAATGTACAAAGGTTTCCTTTTTTCCATAACCTTGCTGACACTTGTTAGCGCTTGTCTTTTTAATAGCCATCCAGACAAGTGTGAGTTAACATCTCATTGTGGTTTTGATTTGCATTTCCCTCATGGTCAGTGATGTTGAGTAACCTTTCATATATTTGTTGACTACTTTTTTGTCTTCTTTGGAGAAATGTCTATTTATGTCCTATGTCCATTTTTTAATCAGGTTATTTGTTTTCTGCTATTGAGTTTTGTGTGTTCTTTATATATTTTGGATATCAACCCTTATCAGATGTATGGTTTACAAATATTTTCTCCCAATATATTGGCTGTCTTTTCATTTTATGGATTATGTCCTTTGCTGTGCAGCTGCTTTTTGGTTTAATATAGTCCCATTTACTTATTTTTGACTTTGTAGCCAGTGCTTTTGGTGTAATATCCAAAAAAAATTATTGGCAAGGCTATTGTCAAGGAGATTTCCCCTTATGTATTCTTCCAGGAATTTTATGGTTTTATATCTTATGTTTAGGTCTTTTATCCATTTTGAGTTGATTTTTGTGTATAAGGTAAGATACAGGTCCGATTTCATTCTTTTGCGTGTGGATATTCATTTAACCCAGCACTATTTGTTGAAGAGATTATCTTTTCCCCATTGTGTCTTTTTGGTGCCCTTGTTGAAAATTAGTTGACTATATATGTTTGGGTTTATTTCTAGGCTCTTTATTGTGTTCCATTGGCCTATGTATCAGTTTTTAAAGAGCATGGACTTTAAAGCAAGACTATTTGGGTACAAATCTCAGCTCCACTTGATCAAAATTACTTCATTTCTCTTTCTTTCATAATAACAACAACAACATGATAATAATATATAGTCCATGAATACATATTAAATAAGTAAACATATATAAATAAATAGAAGATTAGCATATAGTTTGTACTATATAACTATTGATTGTTCATTGTTATGAAGTATTATTATTGTTTGTATCACCACAATAATTTTTATAGTACTTTGTATATAGTAGGTGATAATTTTTTAATTAATGATATAAATTTTACTTCTTCCACATATTTACTTTTTTTTTTAAGAAATTAATATTATTATTAATGGTTATAGGAAATGAGGCCTAGCCATGCCATGTTCCTGACCATGCCTTTCTCCCAGACTCCAGCATTTGAATGAGAGAGCAGGTAAGAGACTTTAAATCACATCTAGTAATAGCACATCTGTTGAGGGTTACGGCAGAAGATTAGATAGGTGATCAGTAATGACTTTGTAAAGGCTGGGTGATTTATATTTCTCCTGACATGGTATGTTAAATATGGACCAAGCACATAACTGACCTTCTAAACTAAAACTATGTCATATCCTTGGACTTTGAATATTCGACAGTTTTTCTAGGTTGGAGAATCCCAATTCCAGAAGCTTTTTGGTGTGTGGAGGGTGTGTGTGTGTGTGTGTGTGTGTGTTTGGACAGATGTAAGACTGTGGCTTCCAGTCTAGATGAGACTGGTCATACCTGTCTAGAGTCTCTATCAACTCATGTAATTTTGCCACATATCCATATTGTAGTTGTGGACACCTGTAGCTTGCCTGTGCCTAGAACTTGCTATTGGGAATAATTTACACTAAAGTTAGCAGTAGATTTAGGTACTTAAATTTAATGCTAACTCTGTAGTTCCCAGGCTCCCAAGAATCACTTTGCGGTCCTCTGGATTGGAACACTGTAGCTTAGTTCTTCTCTGGTGTCCGTAACTTAGATGTAAGTTTGGAGGTCCCTGTGTCATCCTAGAGACGAAGTTATTAATCAGTGTTAGATCATGGGCTACTTTGAGAACCTGATGAAACTATGAACTCTGCCTCCAGGTAAACTTGTGTACTCCAACTCACACTAAATTTGCCTTAGAATCTCAAGGTTTTAAAGATCCCTGGGTTATTTTCACAAATTCCTCTCAAGTTAAGAGATCTAGTAGCATTCAATTGGCTTTTATTGTGCAAGAATCAAAATATTAAATGTGGCATGAATGTAAAACATAAGGAGAGAAGAGAAAGGAGCTGAATCTGTGAAAATCACATTTTCTTTTGACTGAAGGCAGACAAATGGCTGAAGGAGAGTTTGAAGTAGTCATTTGGTTTCAACAAAACCTATAAAAATAATGATAGTTTAGGAATATGGTACACAGTGTATTATAAGTTCACATGATATGCAGACTTTTATTTAGCTTCTATAATTTTACTTTTATGTCTCTATCCCAGGATTTTATCATATTAAATATTTAAATTTAAATATTTAACATTGGCATATAGTGAACTGAAAATAATAGACCTCACCTAATATTTACAGAAAGCAACTTCTTTACCTGCTTCTTTATAAGTGATATTATACAGTGGTTTTAATTTAGAAATCTAGGTTAATGAGCCTTACATAAATGTTAGCTATTAAAATAATTATTACCCCATTAAAAACATAATAATGTAATAATATATTTTGGGTCAACAAAATATATAACCACATATTAATTTACTTGCTTTCATGTTGTCAACATTCATTTTCTCATTTTGTTTTCTAAAATTTAATAAGCAAAATTTTTATCCAGCTTATTATCTTTTTCTTAACAGATGTCCTATTAAATAGCAACTAAATAACACAATTTACAAATTGACAGTCTGTTATAGGAATCAACTAACATAATTACATACTGCGCTTATCATTTGGTAAAGACCTAAGGTATAGGTTAAAATTAATGTTAATATTTATTAATTTTACTTTACCTTTTTCAATATATTACACTTTATGGATTGATCAGTTTTTAAAATTCACATATGCATTCTCACTTGAGCCTCATAGCTACCAAAATTATGAGAAAATAAAAGTTCAGTGAGAATAGGACCAGCCCATTGTCATTAGGCAAGAAGATGGAAGAAGTGACATATCACAGGCAATTGTGTGATATTTTAGATCATAAAATATATAGGCAGTCTGATGGACTGAAAATATTTGTTGCAAAGAAATTCAAAATTTTGTTAACTTTCTTCACAAATTACTGTGCACTTTTTGTCCATTTTCTATTTTATTAATCTTTGTCTTTATTTAACTTCTTCCCATAAGTTTCAAATTATTTTAAACTGTGTCATTATCCTTTGATCCAAATAATAAATAAGAACTTTTTGCATCACATTCAATGTTCTGAAAGCACCCTTTCAATATTTATGTGTTTTTCAAGTCAAGCATTATAATTCTTCTGTGGGTTTATCTTAGAATAGGAGAAATTTGAGATGTCTAACTTCAAGGATCCTTTTAGAAATGATGTCTGAAATAAAGGAATGCATGGGAAATACCTCGTTCCCTTTTACTCTGTTCATACCAAAATGAGAGTATAAGAGCATTGTTAGGAAATTAAAAGTTATTTAAACTCATATTCTATATAATTGGTCCTAAGAAAATTTATTTTTGAGATAAGAAAAATCATGAAAGTGTTAGTTTTTTGCTCTACTGTCATAGTTTGTGTGTGGATAGGGATGAATTAAATCTAATAGGTTCTAGGAGTGTTCCAACTTTCAGAAAAAAAAAGTTTGATAGCAAAGTCCCCAATTTTCTTCATTTTGTGAAATAAAATTATTTTTTATTTCTTGGAACAGAACCTAGTGTAAAAATGCTGTGGTTCTACCAAATAAAAAATTTAAGTACCCTATTTTGCCTGCTCCCATAATAAATTCATGCTTCTTTTCTGGATTATTCATTTTAGTTTTGCTTATTTACCTGTTGTCTTCTTTGATGTTTCCTTAGTGTTTTTATGCCATGGCTGGAGTAACTGGCACTGCAGCAAACTCTGGGGTGCTCGTGGTGATGGACTCTGAGGAAGCTTCTGGAATGACTACACTGTT
Source organism: Daubentonia madagascariensis (assembly GCA_023783475.1). Taxonomy (NCBI): domain Eukaryota; kingdom Metazoa; phylum Chordata; class Mammalia; order Primates; family Daubentoniidae; genus Daubentonia; species Daubentonia madagascariensis. Next base: position 798,927 of record JAKFHU010001268.1, on the reverse strand, counting down.
CACCACTGGTTCAGTGGCAGGAATTGGTGTAGACTCAACAGTAGCAGTGGTGGAGATGGTGGGGATGGCAGCGGTGGTGACGGTGGGGATGGCAGCAGTGGTGATGGTGGGGATGGCTGTTTTACCCTCAGTTTTCTTTGGAGGAATGGCAAAAAATGACGGATGTTGGCGTGGGCGACGTGCCATGGTGGGTGGGTGAATATTTGGCAGGACTTGCCACTGAGGAATTTGGGCATGTGGCTTAAGTACAGCTGGTTTTGCATAATATATATGAGGCATATATGGACTATTAATCAGTATAGCTGGTCTATGTTGGTAGAAATTAGGTTCATAATGAGGATAGCTATTCAGCATATAACGAATTGGGACATAAGAAACTGTTTTCTGATTGAACAACCTTTCAGCATTCTCACGGCACTGCAAAGAGAATAAATTATGCAGAATAATATTATTATAGACCTGAACATAGAGATATCTTCAATAAGCATTTTTTGAAATAATATAGTATTTGACATTGAGAAAATACAATATTGGAAGTACGGATTATATTATTTTACAAAGTATGGATTTGTATATTTCTCTTTCACTTCATGATTTTCAATATTATAAACTATTTTCAATACTATAAAATATTTGCTTCAAACAAATTAGATGAGGTAATTCGTAATGTAAACCACACTGCCCAGAGTTTGGCACATATATGGTAAGTGATCTAGATGTTGGGTATTATAAGTACAAAGCCTAAAACAATCTCAGGGAGAACTTTGACTTGTTATACACATGCACACCATGTGGACACATATGATCACACACATATACATATGTATTCTCACCACATATTTGTAATTTCTCACAGATTTTATTTATCTAGAGATTAGCCCAAAGGCACATTTGTTTTTTTCTAAACTAATTACAGCAGAGTAGTAAAATAATGTGATATGGAGGGATTCTTGGATTTAGACTTTAGATTTTTTCAGTTTAATTTTTCCACAAAGATCAGATAGGGTGTTTTCTATTTTTGTCTGCCACTGTTCTATCAATTACGCACAGCCATAAAAATTTGTTAGTAGAGCTTTCCATACGAATAGAAATAAATCAAGAAAACTATATGCAAAGCAAGTATTTTTCACAAAAGGAGACATATTTAAATGTATTCAAACACATTTGGGAAACAAAAAGGGGAAGTAAAAACAAGTGTTTGAGAAGTATTCAAAGATGGTCAGAGAGGAATCTTTTCCTGAGTCTTAAAAAGTGGACAGGAGAGATATTAAGCTTTACTTTTGTTTTCATTTTTTACCGATATTAAATGCTGAGAGAGTTTTCTCATATTCTTAAATATACATGAACACCAAAGATGTATCACTTAGGTTATACAACAAAACCAAGACTTTCAGATGAACATCAAATTAATTCATATTATCTGTTACTGAAGTGATTTTTTTTACAAAAATTATTAGATTACTTTATGGAGATTAAATATTTAATTATTACACAGAAGACACTTTAATATGATCTTTGTAGAATATTATATCTTGCAATTCATATCTCTAATAGAAATAATTAAAATAAACTTACTGCTGGTTGTTCCTGGTTTTGCACCTCTGCAGCCTGGAGAGTTCCAGAAACAGAAATAATGAGAAATAAGAAGTAAAAAAAGGAAGGCAGACTTGTTTTGTTTTGTTTTGGCTTAAAAAAATATCTTTTGTGTTAAAAACAAACTTTTTTTTTTTTTTTTTAAGACAGAGTCTCCCTCTGTTGCCTGTGTAAGAGTGCAGTGGTGTCATCATAGCTCACTGCAACCTCAAACTCCTGCGCTCAAATGATTCTCTTGCCTCAGCCTCCCAAGTAGCTGGGAGTACAGGTGTGCATCACCATACTGCCTGGCTAATTTTTGTATTTTTTGTGGAGACAGGGTCTTGCTATGTTGCTTAGGCTGTTGTGGAATGCCTGGCCTCAAGCAATCCTCTCTCCTCAGCCTCCCAGAGTGCTGTAATCCCAAAGGATTATAGGCGTGGGCTGCCTTGCCTGGCCTCATTTTAATATTTTAAAGTATTTTTCATGATTATTTAATCTATGAGGCTTGTGAACTACTCAAGAAGCAGCAGTAATATACTGATTAAAATAGTAACAATGAACTTCATGTTTAAATTGGCTTTAAATATCACCACCCAGAAAGAAAAATTCACTGTTGAAAATAATCTGATCATGTGACACCTGTGCCAATAAATACACATATTTGCTTAAATGAAAAATATGGATAACCTATATTCAGTTTATGCTAAACATACATTGTTAAAAATTAGAGGAGCATTGAGTGTATTTTTCTTTGCTCTCATACCACGATGATTTATGACATTACTGAGAAGATTTAAAATATTGCCTTTTGCATAACCTTAATATATAAATAATAGTGTTTTTTAAATTATCTTTCACTTGTTTTTATAGTGCTTTTCTTAATTCTGGATTGTACATAGGGAATGAGGAATGAGGAAACAATTTTTATAGATATGCATATATAAAGCTTTTAAAAACTCACAAATGTTTTATAAATTTTTGAGATGAGATGATAATATTAAATATTCTTAAATTGACAGTTCTGGTTTAGGACATTTCACACATATTCCTTGGGTATAAAATGACTCTAGAAACCTTTTGGAAAGTGTGGGTATGGAAAATCAGAAATTTTATAAGGGCATAAAATTCAGGGTGTGTTGAAACAAAGACTTGTTTTTCTCTAAAAGTATTAAATCATTAGCTTAAAATTAAAATAAGTAATATGAGTATTATAGAAAGTTTATCTACGATCAACAATTTTGATAAACTAAATACTTAAAACAATATCAACCTATATTATATATTCCCAGTATTTGCTTGTATAAAATAATCCTGCTTTTTTTCAAGAGATATGATGTATTATTTCTCCATTTATCTCACAGTTTTCATATTTACATTTTTATAGTTGAAAAATAAGTGATCCATGATTATGTCATGAAATGTTTATTCTTTATTGCTATCCATTTAGGATAAAATTTTAATTATAAATAGAGAGAAGAATAACATCTATATACCAGTGGCCTTCTTAATAGTTTTTATTGATTCTTTAAGACAGTTTTCCAAAAATGTGATTGTTTGGGGACAAAAATTCTTTGATAAGAATTATCAAATTGTTGTGCAGAAAAGTTGTGCCAACTTATAATGCCACCACTAGGCTGTGAGTTTGTGTTGTTTATCATATTATTGCTAGTAAAAAATATTATCTTAACTATTTTTATTTTGGGCCAAAGCGATAATTTAGCACATAAAAGATGGTATCACAGTGTTGTTTTCATTTGTGCAATTTTGATTGCTCATAAGATTGAATGGTAAAATCAATAAATTTTAATTTTTCTTTTGTGTTATTTGTTCACGTCCCTGGGGTTTGAAGCCTTTGAGAAAATGTGGAGTGTTTGGGGGATAAAACAGGCACAAGTAGCTCAAGAAAAGGTTGCAGAAAAGCAGGCAGTTGTGGATCATTTTATGATGCAAATTTTAACTGCTATCACTCAGAGAGAAAACCCAAATTCTAAATGTGTAGGTGGCCACCAATAAAATGTAATTCCAAAGAATAAATGAATAAATGACAGAAAAGAAATGTAAAAGTTGTAGTAATTCAAACTTTTAAAAAGTAATTTTGACTCCAAGAATTTACCTAATAGGATTTTTTAATAGGTATTAACTTAAAAGCAAGTCTAAACTTAATAATAAATGAATCATAAAACAAGGACTAGTGCCCTCCAAAATTTTACAATCTAGGAGGAGGACATAGACCATTATCTATGTTTGCCTCCTTTTTCCTGCTGTTGGCAAATATAGTGCTGAAATTCCTGGATGAACATGAAAATAGAACACGACAATAGGCAAAACAGCAATGAAAACAAGTCAAAAAATTGAAAGAAAAGAAACAGAATCTTTTTCATGGTCTGATAGCCTTAAAACATAGCATATAATTCAAGATAAAGCTTGCAAGCCTTAGACCTGTTTATGGACATGGATCCCTGGAAAAAAGTCAGTCAGTTGACATAATAAGGAAGGGCATAATAAAAGACAAATCCACACCTCTCACTTCTCACAAAAATCAACTCATGATGGATACACACTTAAACTGAAGATGTGAAACCATAAGAATCCTAGAAGAAAACATTGGAAAAACTCTTATGGACATTGGCCTAGGCAAAGAATTTATGAAGAAGACCCCCAAAGCAATCACAGCAGCAACAAAAATAAATACATGGGACCTGATCAAATTAAAAAGCTTCTGCACAGCCAAGGAAACTATCAGTAGAGTGAACAGACAACCTACAGAATGCGAGAAAATATCTGCATGCTACACCTCTGATCAAGGGCTGATAACCAGAATCTATACAGAACTTAGGAAAATCAACAAGAAAAAAATCAAACAACCCTATTAAAAAATGGGCAAAGGACATGAACAGAAACTTTTCAAAAGAAGACAGAATAATGGCCAGCAAACATATAAAAAATTGCTCAACTTCTCTAATGATCAGGGAAATGCAAATCAAAACCACAATGAGATACCACTTAACTCCAGTGAGATTGGCTTACATCAAAAAGTCCCCAAATAACAAATGTTGGCGGGGATGTGGACAGATAGGAACACTCATACACTGCTGGTGGGACTGCAAATTAGTACAACCTCTATGGAAAGTAATATGGAGATACCTCAAAGAACTAAAAGTAGAACTACAAGCAATCCCACTACTAGGTATTTACCCAAAGGAAAAAAAGACATTCTATAATAAAGACATCTGCACGTGAATGTTTATAGCAGCACAATTCACAATTGCAAAGATGTGGAAACAACCCAGGTGCCCATCAATCCACGAGTGGATTGATAAAATGTGGTATATGTATACAATAGAGTATTACTCAGCAATAAAAAACAGTGGTGAATTAACACACCTGGTATTATCCTGGATGGAGCTAGAGCCCATTCTTTGAAGCGAAGTATCACAAGAATGGAAAAACAAGCACCGCTGGTACTCACCATCAAGTTGGTACTAACTGATCAATACTTATGTCACACATGGCAATAATATTCATCAGGGGGCGGGTAGGGGGAGGGGCGTGGAGGGGATGGGAAAACTCTCACTGAATGGGTGTGGGGCACACAGTTTGGGGGTTGTCCATGATTGTAGCTCTGACATGGGCAGTGCAGGGTAAATATATATAACCAAAGTGTTGTACCCCCGTAATATTCTGAAATAAAAGGAAAAAAATAAAAGATAAAGTAATGATTTGAATGTTAAAGGTAGAACTGTCAAGGTCTTTGAAACTGGTGAAAAAGCTTAACCAAGCTCCTGATCTTTTTGGGATCTAGTTCCTAAAGAGATTGGAGTCTGGATGAGATAGAAATTTAATTAAAATAATTGCTGATCCTGGACTATGATTTCTGTATTTATTCTTTCTGAATTATCTTTAGATTATTTTATAATTTTAGGGTATTTTCAGTATGGTTCTTTCCCCAGAATGTATTTTCTCTATAGTATGGGAATTTTAAAGGTTTTCTATACATGAATGTGATTTCTTAATTCATAGGAACTAAATGGATATCCAGAAGAATATGATTTTAATTTTATAATAGAAATCAATATAAAAATAAATTTACTTTTAAGGAAACATAGCAACTATGCAGCTATTTTGTTTTATGAAGTGTAACTGCATTTAGAAATTTGCATAATTAGAGCCCTTAAGTAAAATTTTCTTAAAGTCTTAATATAAATTGGTTATATGAAATTAACTCACCAAAAAAGGCAGGGTTAATGCCAGGACATTCACAACTAGAAGAAAATTCTTCATTATTGCACCTAAAAATAAATTTTTAAAAATTATAAGGATTGTTTCTGACAATTTCGGAGTGTTTTGGATGCAATGTTTGCTTTAAGAAAAAAAAGGCAAATTTACAGGTAGATATAGCCAACGTGAAAAATCTATTTTAACAAAAGTATTAGAAAACCAAACTTGGAGTAAAAAATTTTTGAATTTAATTTTTGACATTAATAATGGAATTGTCATTGCAAGTTTAATTATCTACTCATTTAATATATACCAAGAACCTACTAGGAACAAGGTGCTATGCCAAATGTTGACATTATCAATGTGAATCTGATATTAGTAGCATCAATTTGACAAGCCAAATTTTTATCCAGTTTATTTTATTTTTCTTAACAGATGTCCTATTAAATAGCAACTAAATAACACAATTTATACATATGCCAAATCACAGTGTGTTTCCTCTGTTTTTGTGCAAGTTAGACAGCCCATTTGGAAATAGATGCAACATTGGAAACAGAGTGGCAACATACATAAATCACTGTAAGAGGAAAGAAAGTGGAAAATGCCACAAAAGTGATTTTCTACCAATAGAAAGTTGCAGTTAAGACAATCAGCAAAGTCTTGTGTAGAAGATGACATATAGGTGGGACTTGCCTATGCAGAGTTTAATAGAAAGAAAAACATTTCAAGTAGAGTAGAAAACCTTGAAAATAGCCATGGACATTTTGATTGAAGTATTGTATGAGAAGGGAAAGATGCAGTTGAAAGGGAAGTTTAGAGTAGAAAACCTAGACATTTAAAATGCCAGATTAAAGAGTTAGGCATGGCTTTGTAAACAACAGAAAACAATTGAGTGTTTTTGGGCTAGAAACCTATGTGACTATGCATTCCTTTGGAGGACTGAGTTCTAGCCCAGGCCCATCCCTACCCGTGTAACTTTGGTCATGTAATTTCCCTTCCCTGGGCCTCACATTTCTTACCTGTCAAGTGAGAGTTTGAACTGAGAGATTTCTAAAATTCTGTGATTCTGTGATAGATCTAACAGAAGTACATAGAATAAATTGGGGACTGGAGGGTTATGAAACTGCATTCTTCATAATCTACTTCTCCAGTAATCATAAGTGATATGATTAACTTGATTGTTTCAATAAGAAGTATAGATATGGCAATTCCAGTGGTTTTGACTGAAATATTTAAAGATATAAATTAACCTTATTCTCTAAAGGAGTATATAGTATCATACCTTCCTATTTGATTTTTAATAAATTATATTTTTAAATAATAATATATGACACTTCAAACTTTTGATATTTAAGTACATATTGTATTTGTGAAGTAAATACCAATTACATCTTGTTGTAGCTATTGTTATTTCCATAATTGTATAAAATTTAATCACTACAAGCTGAGCTTTAAAAAAGAGAGTCATAGAATTAAAGCCTTGGGTACGGAAAGGGAAGCACATCAGACTTCATTTGCCTTCGATTCTCAGGCAATAAGGACTAGGAAGGCGGTCTACTAAACTGACTTCACAATAGCCTATAGGATATCACTGAACAGGAAAGAACTTATGTGGAATCAAATTTGAACAATGTAAGCAAACTCATGTTTCCTTATTTGGATGGAGTTCCTTATTAATTCTTCACTTGCTAATTACCTTTTAAGATTATAGACTGAAAATCTTTGTACGGTGAATCACAGACCTCTTTTTAATTCACACGAAGTGATATAACACACACACAAAAGAAAATAATCTGTAAAATGATACTAATTCTTCCCTTCAGAAATCACAGAGATAAGACCATACATTATATATCAGCTATTTAAACCAATAGTACTTGCATTTGCCCTCATTCCTTGGTAAGAAGAAATAATTTGTGAAATGGTAGAACTGTTTAGCTCTCATGAGTATTTGAAAGTTATGTTTTAAAACAATAGTTATACTATAATAAAGAAAATTATGAGTTTTAGGTAGAAATAAGGGATCAACTTGGATTATTATTACGGGTCCAACTTTCTGAGAAGTTGACTCTTCAAATTTGTCTGTAGGAGTAGGTTCATTGCCTTAAATAACTTCTTATTTGGAATTCACAATATCTTCTACAATTTAGCCAATAGCAAACCTTAACTTTAACCCAAAGTAAAGTTAGAATAAATTTGATCATAATACCCTCCAGCATCTAAGATTTAGGTTGCAAATTAATATTAAAACAATGCTAGGACACATTCAAGCTTAATAATAAGGCTAAAAGAAAAAAATATGATTATAAAACAACTTTGATGATGTCTCAACTAATTACTGTGAAAAGGATCACTCTCTCTGGGCATTTCAGTAATATTACCTTTCCTTGTGCCTGTCAAGTCTTGCTTGGCAGGAGGTTGAGTTGGCCGTCAGCTGTAGAGAAGACACAAGATAAACAACTGAAGACTAATTAAAGGGTTATTAGTACCTTGAGTCACGCTATTCTATTTCCCTCCTACTTTTTACCCAATAAGATGATGACCAGAAGGAAAGATTTGACAACAGCAGGGTCATCTTTGGGTCAATCTTAGGTAATGAAATGCAGAGGGGGAAATAGAGTTGTCATTCATAATGCTTGGAAAAAAAGCTATTCAAATCTTTTTTTTTCCACTGATGAATTCCACCAGATATTTAAGAAAGAAATAATATAAAATTTGCACAAACTCTTCCAGAAAATTGGAGAGGAATGCACAGTTTCTAACTCATTGTATGAGGATAGTATTATTCTTTTTTTAAAATTTCTTATCTTTATAAAAAATGAAAAGAAATATAGAAGAATTTTTTAAAGTTACATTCATAATCAACTAATATCATCTATTTGAATTTAAAACTATTGTTTAAATGAAAAATAGCTAGCTACAATACTTTCATATTTTAATTTTTTTTTATTTTAGTTTAAGAACCTGGATTTCAAGTGATCCTACATCTAATAGGGGCTGTGGTTGGTCTTCTTCATTCTGGAATCACACCTATTGATTTTTAAAAATTAGAAAACTGACCACCTCTTACATACTCCAAAGAACTACCTTACAAATTAAATCCATACATGAAACATTTCAATCAATATGAAGTGGGAGATGTTTGCATTTAAGCTGCAGCATATATTCTTTACTATGCATTTAACACCTACTTATTGATTGATTGATCTCTTATGAATAAACTTTTTTGGAGTTTTAAATTTCAATAATATAGGTTAACAGTTTTGGATGTAGAATATTAAATTATTGAGTTGGGGATAATTGTTCTCATTCTAACTTAGAGTATAAATTATAATACTACCAATATGGTGGGTATTTGGGTAAAATATAGCAAAACAAAAAAATTGCTTAGGTAATTTAGGAAAGTATTTTCTTTTACATGTATTTCTCTAAAAATAATGTTAACTGTCACTTCATTTTGGCTGTGAAGTTCTGACAAGATTGAAGTATTTACAGGAATCAATGTAGGACTGCCAGAATACAAACAAGAAATAATATTAGCATTGTAGTTATGTCTATATTCCTGTCTGTTTCTTAGAACTATTTGCTGTCTTAGAAAGTTAGAAACAATGTTCTGAACACTAGAATACTTATTCAGATTGTACAGAGTAAATTGGGATTTTCTATTTCTGAGAATAGTTAGTTGGTTACTGCTGTTCAAGGAGAGATGGCAGAGTTTCAAAACTGCTAAAACAAGTTGCTCACATAACAATAACGGCCATTCTATCTGAACTGTTTAGCTGCAGTGTTTTCCTTTGGTTGTCAGGGTCTATGGTTGAAATATTATGGTCTGGTCAGTCCTTAAATTCTGAGTGTTCTCTTTCACACGGTAATTTCTCAGCCATTGATTTAGAATCATAGGAATGATATCGATTTTCAGCTGAGTATTTAATTATTTAGCTCACAAGTACCAGAGACTCAGAATACTTATAAAAATGTTGTCTTAGCAGGAAGGTATACAAGCTCTGTCCAGAAAGTATCCAGCCATTGTTAATATAACATGTAATATCACATGGCTGGATACTTTCCGGACAGACCTTGTATTTCAAGAACACCTGGAAATGCTAGGAACATTTCTTCCTCACTGAGAGAAAAACATTTCTATAGTAGGATCACCCATTTACTTCAAACACTAATCTGGCTCTTATGGGGGCTTTGCAAAATGATTCTTTGAGCACATACATTATTCCAGCTATTGTTTCAGGCATTAGGGATAAGATAGTAACCAAATCAGGCAAACATTCCTGCCTCTGTGGAGCTCATAGTCTACCATTTACTTGAATTCTAGTGACATTGGACATTCTTCATATATATTTATTGATCTAAGGCAATTTTTTTGAGCAACTGTAGCAGATGAATTAGGTGAACTCTATAAAGGAAGTATCCAAATGCTCTAGTGTTTTCCAAAGAAAAGCAAAAGGAAGATCAGAAGTCCTATGCTCTGAAATCTTCCACGAAGCTGGGATGATGCTGAACAAGGCCCCAAAACTTGGAGTGTGTTTAATTTGGAATTAATTCACCAGCCTTGATCTAGTCACACATTAGGGAGCATGGCCTGCTCCTAGAACAGCCTTGAATTATGGGAAGAGAACAAGCAGAGCTTCTCAGTCAAGCTACAGCTTCCTTTTGTTTAAGTTCTGATAATCAGCATATAGTCACACAAACATTCACACAGTGGGACTGGGCAAGAAAGTACCGTGGGTACATAAGCTCACATTTCAACCATTGTAAGTGACATGGTGATTATTGACTCATGCACTCTTTTGTTAACTTATTTTGTTAGCGTTTCTTATATCTGATATATACTTCATCTTTATTTTCTCTTCTTTGATGGTGTTCACACACATGTAATTTTATTTCTTCTGTTTCACTTTGTTTCTCAGCCACTTCGTTAGTACCAGGCTGACTTCAATACTGTTTGGAAGTACAACGATGTTTGTGAGAGTAGTTGCAACGTAAATGACTAACACAGCTTTCTATAGGATTAATTATTAGGGCATCAGAAAATTGACATTTTGGTGTAGAAATTTATATGCTTCAGAAATCTTTGCTATATGTGAAAACCATGGAAAAATACCATAAAATGTTCTTAATATTGTCAATATTATAGCAAAATGAAATATCAAAATTTTGTTTTCCTGTAGCCAATTCAATTAAATAACCAATAAACACACATGCTTTTCTTATTATAAACAAAGCACTTTTTGGAATATAGTAGACAGCCACAATCTCTGCTTGTAGAGAACATCTAAAGAGATAGTTCTTTCTCTTGAACACCTATTTATAGAGGGACTATTTTGAGACTGTGAGGAGACATTCGATGGCATCTGGAGCCCCAAGTGAGTGTCATTATGACTTTAGCATTAGTGCATTTATAAATTCATGCTTTAGTAATTTTTAGGGTTCCAGGATTTCTGGGGCTATTGTAAAGACACAGATTAGAAAACATAAAAAACTTTCAATTTATATAAAGCATTATCTCTCCGATAGTAGCCTAAATCCCTCTGTAACCCTGTTTTATGTTTGCTTCATTCCTGTCACACTATTCAAAATAGACAACCAGGTCAATGATGATCTCTATGTATTTAAATCCAATGCTAACATTTTGATCTCCTTTTTACTCGACATTTTAGCAGCTTTAGGCATGGCAATTATCTTTCTGACTTGTGATGTTTTCTTCTTTTGGTTTTTCTTCTTTACCTCCTTTCTTTTTGGTTTTCTTCTAGTCACCAGCTGCTCTTAGTTGCTCTTTTGGTTCCTCTTATTTTCCTCAAATTCTAAATTTGGGAGAACCTCCCAAAATTCTTCATGAGTCCACCATCCCTATACCTTTTTCCCTCTGTCTTTAGTAACATTCTAGTTAACCTACTCCATTCCTATAGCCTTAAATATCATCAACATACTGTTGACGTGACTGAACTCCATATTCAGGTATCCAACAGCTATTTTAACATAAATGACTTAACATATGTAGACATCCCCAAATTATCATGAACAAAACAATATAATTTTTTAAACTTTTGCTTACATTCTTTTTTAATTTCAAAATATTAAGGGGATATACATTTTTTTGGTTACATGGATAGCTTTTGTAATGCTTGAGTCACCAAATAGTGTTCATTGTACCCGTTAGGTAGGTTTTTGCCCATCCCCTCCTCCCCCATCCCCTGTCCCCCCTGCTTGATTTCCACTGAGTATTACTTTCCTCTGTGCACATCTGTGCTCTTCAGTTAGTTCCATTTTAATAGTGAGTACATGTGGTGTTTGTTTTTCCATTTTTTAGATATTTCACTTAGGATAATTGTCTCCAGTTCCATCCAAATTGTAGCAAAAGGCATTAATTCATCCTTTTTTATGGCTGAACAGTACCCCATGGTATACATATACCACATTTTGTTTATCCACTCATGAATTGATGGGCACTTGGGTTGACTCCATATCTTTGCAATTGTGAATTGTGGTGCAGTAAACATTCAAGTGCAGGTGTCTTTTTGATAAAATGACTTCTTTTCCTTTGGGGTAGATACCCAGCAGTAGGATTGCTGGATAGAATGGTGGGTCTACTTTTAGTTCTTTGAGGACTCTCCATACTGTTTTCCATAGAGGTTGTACTAACCTGCAGTCCCAGCAACAGTGTATAAGTGTTCCTTTTTTTCTGCATCCACACCAGCAACTATTGTTTTTAGACTTTTTAATAAAAGCCGTTCTAACTGGAGTAAGGTGATATCTTAATGTGGTTTTAATTTGCATTTTCTTGATTCTTAGTGATGTTGAACATTTTTTCGTATGTTTATTGTCCGTTTATCTTCTTTTGAAAAACTTCTGTTCGTGTCTTTTGCCTACTTTTATGGTGCTGTTTGTTTTTTTCTTGCTGACTTGCTTCTTTTCTTTGTAGATGCTGCTTATTAGCTCTTTATTGAATGTATAGCTTGTGAATATTTTCTCCCACTCTGTAGGATGTCTATTTGCTCTGTTTATTATTTCCTTAGCTGTGCAGAAGCTTTCTAATTTAATCAAATCCCATTTATTTATTTTTGTTATTGCCATAATTGCCATTGGGTTCTTAGTCATAAATTCTTTGCCTAGGCCAATATTTAGAAAAGTTTTTCCTACATTTTCTTCTAGAATTCTTATGGTTTCATGCCTTATATTTAAGTCTTTTATCCACCTTGATTTAACTTTTGTGAGTGGTGAGAGGTATGGATCCTGTTTCATTCTTCTGCATGTGTGACTATCCAATTTTCCCAGCACCATTTATTGAATAGGGCTTCTTTTCCCCAGTGTGTATTGTTGTCTGCTTTGTCAAAGATCAGTTGGCTATATGTGGATGGTTTTATAACTGGATTCTCTGTTTTTTCCCATTGGTCTATGTTTCTATTTTTGTGCCAATATCATGCTGCTTGGGTTACTATACCCTTATAGTATAGTTTAAAGTCTGGTAATGTGATGCCTCCAGATTTGTTCTTTTTGCTTAAGATTACTTTGGCTATTCAGGCTCTTTTCTGGTTCTAAATGAAGCATAGAATTATTTTTTCTAGATCTGTGAATTATGATGTTGGTATTATATTTTGATGGGGATTGCACTGAATGTGTAAGTCATTCTGGATAGTATGGGCATGTTAACAATGTTGATTCTACCAATCCATGAGCATGATATGTTTTTTCATTTGTTTGTGTCATCTGCAATTTCTTTCCTCAGTGTTTCGTAGTTCTCTTTGCAGAGATATTTCACCTCCTTGGTTAAGTATATTCCTAGCTACTTTATTTTCTTTGTAGCTATTGTGCATGGTATTGAGTCTTTGATTTGACTCTTATATTGAGTGTTATTGGCTGATTGGTCTGGCTAGGACTTCCAGCACTATGTTGAATACAAGTGGTGACAGTGGGCACCCATGTCTTGTTCCAGCTGTTAGGGAGAAAAACAGAATATTTGATCTCCAAACACACCCTGTTTCTCAACTAGTCCACCACTAGTCTCTTTTTTCCTTTAGTAAATAGTACCATGATACTCCTAGTGGCTCAAGAGAAATTCCTAGAGTCATCTTTTGTCTCCTCCCCTCAACAACCCATTGGAAGAGTCATAAGCCCTATCTCAACAATATACCCTGAATCTGCCACCACTTACTAATCTTACCTTTTAGATCCAGCCACTGGCACATCACTCCTGGATCATGCCAATTGTTCCCTTTTGGTCTCTCTACTTTGACTTATATCATCCTATAATCATCTTTCCACAGTTATAAAAATGTTATGTTTTGAACATATATTTGATATGATTATTCTTCTACTTAAAATATTTCAATGGATTCCTATAGCACTTAAAATATATTCCAAACTCCTTACCAGGTTTCTAAATGATTTAGTCTTTCTCTAACCCTCTTATCTTATCATCTTATCTTCTACCACTTTTTCTCTCGTTAAGTGCCAGCTTTGATGACCTTTCTCTTCCTAAAATGTACCAGACTGTCTCCTAAATCAGGAACTTTCCACTTATATTCCTGGTCCCTGGAATGTTATTACTCTGATTCTCACTAATGTCTCCTTTATTATTCAGGTTTCAGCTGAGATATCTTCTTTTCAGAGAAGCTTTCATTGGCACCCATTCTAAATAGTCACTTCCTCTCCTTTGTCACACTATTATTTTATTTTCTTCATAATATATTATTTTATTTTCTTCATAATATATTATAATAAGAAATTTAAAAAATTCATATATGTTTATTTACTATTCCCTGTTTTCTTCCACTGTACAATAAGATCCCCAGTCCCTAAACCTATGACTGACACCTATTAGACACTCAAATATTTGTTGAACAAATGATTAACTATCTTGACTGCTTATCTGAGTCACAAATTCCTGCCTCCCCCACACTACTGAGTCAAAATTTCCCGGGTAGAATTGTTCCTGGATATCTACATAGCTAATAAGCGCCTAAATAATTTTTTATGCAGATGAAAGTTTTGGTATCATTGCTTTCTTCTGGATGAAGTCAAAACCTGGTCAAGAAGAACTTCTAATGTGGGCAGGCATATTATCTGTTTCCCCTGGAATTCTGATTTACTTCATGGAAAGGGTAGTATATGTGGATAAGAGATAGATTTTTCTGGGATCTATTTTCCTGTGAGAGCATTAGAACTGACCTCCCCCTGACTGTTGGAGAAGTTGGTCTCTAGCTGGTCTATCATTTACAGTGGCTGTAGCTAGAATTCAGTATGGCCCTCTGATCTTATTTTGTTCTCATACCAAAGTCTTGGATACTTGAGGGAAACTAGAAATTTTCTTAAGCTCTTGTAGGAAGGGACACTCCAGTCGTCAATGCCTTGCTTTTCACTTTGTCTAATTTGCTGTCAGCTGCTTTCAGCTACTTTGGTTTGACCGTATGTGTTTGGCCAGAAGTTTTGGCTCTGCTTGGACATTATTGAATTGACATAGAATTCTGGAGAAGTACTATCTCCTGGATATATTAGCTGTTTTCATAAGGAAATAACTCATCAGGTTATATTTGCTTTATATACCTGTATGACAAATTAACAGAAATGTTTTTTACCAAACAAAAATATTGAGATATTTGCTACCTTCTCTTTTGCTTCTCGGATCAGAGGTTGTTTCTAAGGTTAAGAAAACTTTATATATTTACCAAAAATAGATTCTAAAGTTTTTTCCATCTTTTGCTCTTTTTCTTTGCCTAATTAAACTAAATGTCATTAAAATACATATTTTGAATAAAATAAAAATAAAAAAGATATAAAAACAAAAAAACCCCAAAATACTAATTTCAGTACAAAGTTTAATCTATCTAGTAAATATCTACTAAGGACTTAATTTGTACTTGTCTACCTGTCAATAATCTGTTTACCTATTAAAGTTCATCTCAAAGCTACCTGTGGGACATTTTCTAATTTCTGCAGGCAGAACTAGTTTCCCCTCTGCTTTAAAACAATCAAGAAATAAAAAAAACCCAAAAACCTCTGTGAATACTTTATTGGAGAACTTATTACACTTTTTGAAATTTTATACATGTTTATCTCCCCTTATTAGACTGTAAGATCATTAAAGATGAAAAAAATTTTGTCCCAATCTCCAGTTTCTAGCACAATAATTGAAACAAAGCAAGTGTAGTCATGTGCTGCATAATGATGTCTTGGTCAACACTGGACTGCATGTACAACAGTGGTCCTGTAAGATTATAATTGGGCTGAAAAATTCCTATAAGCTAGTGACATCTTGGTGATCCTGACCCTGTGTAGGCCAAGGCTAATGTTTGTGTTTGTGTCTTAGTTTTAAACAAAAAATTTAAAAGGTAAAAATATAAAATTTAAAAAAATAGAAAAAGCTTACAGAATAAGAATATAAAATAAGAAAATATTTTTGTACAGTTGTACAATGTGTTTGTGTTTTTAGCTAAGTGTTACTACAAAAGTGTCAAAAAGTTAAAAAAAATTTAAAAGTTTATAAAGTAAAAACGTTGCAGTAAGCTAAGGTTTATTTATTATTGAAGAAAGAAAAAATTATTTTTATAAATTTAGCATCACCGAAGTGTACAGTGTTTGTAAAATCTACAGTTGTGTATAGTAATATCCTAGGCCTTCACATTCACTCACTGACTCACTCACCCAGAGCATTTCCAGTCCTGCAAGCTCTATTTATGGTAAGTGCCCTACAGATAAGTGTACATCTTACATTTTTACTGTACCTTTTCTATGTTTATATATGTTTGTGTTATAACTGCCTATGGTATTCAGTACAGTAAAATGCTATACATATGCTGTACTAGAAGCAATAGGATATACCATGTAGCCTAGGTGTGTAGCAGGCTATGCCACCTAGGTTTGTGTGAGTACACTCCATGATCCCACAATGACTAAATCATCTAGCAACTCATTTCTCAAAACATATCCCTGTCATTAAGCAATGCATAACTGCATCCAGTTTTTTAATGAATGAATAAAATTTGAAAAATTATATGGGAGACATGTAGGTCCTCCTCTCAGGTAACTAACGGAATAATGGAGTTGAATTTAGCTCTGTTTTTCTTTTCCATGAAAACTTTAAACGATTAGTATATAAACTCTACATGAATGTGATATCTACCGTCATAGCATAGTGTGTTCAGGAATATACTAGTTTTATCACCTGTTCTAGATGAAGTGGGGAGAGTTCTATGGTCATTAGTTTGGGAAACTAAAATGATTTTTTAAACTGGCATTTTCTAGGATGTTATCATATGTATGTATACTGAAAATTTCCAAAAGAGATATTTTGAAGATGAATATTCATTTTGAGGGGCCATCTGGTGAGATCAATGCTTCAAGAAAAACACTTTGGAAAACAGTGCTTTAGTGGACCCTATACCCATAAACCACTATTAGATTACAAAAGAAAATGGAGATTTGATTGACAGTTTTAATAAAAACTATCCAACCAATACAATAATCAAAAGTGTCAGTAACAGGAATGATGTTACACAAATTTAGTGGGGGAATAGCTGATGGATTTTAATAAAATATATTTGTTTCATAAATCTAGTAGTTGAAAGTAAATGACAGGGTTTTGTTTTTCTCAGAAAGTTACAATGATATAATATGAAGTGGATAAAATAAACATTCTAATTGGAGAGTTAAGGACATATATCAAAGACTTTAATTAAAAAAACACACACACACAAAAAGAGGGCTAACAATAGATTACTTGCAGAGCTGGTCCTTCCAAAGCTCAGAGTGGACATTTGTCATGGGACCCCAATAGGGCTCTGATTGCCTTTGGTCACTATGCCCCTCTATTTTATGTCCCCATGACTGCCTTTCCCTGGTCATACAGTGACCTACAATCTGTCGGCTGTAAGGTTGGGAAACAATCCCTATAAACTTAATGTACCAAATTATATTGAGGACTGTTGGGTCCTCTTGCTGTCCCTCCCATAATTTTAACTGGGATCCTGACTTTAATACCAAGGAATGAATATTTGAATGTTTGAGAAACCTTTAATCCCTGGAAATGACCAAGGGAGACAGCAATTTCCTTGCTTAAGTGCCAAGTGGCTCATTAAGCTGGCCTTGGTATGTAGCCAGTTCATGGATGAATGATGGCAGAATTTCCATCATTGATGCAAAGGGTCTTAGCTATGAACAATTTAAGCTTGTGGTGGAGAAATGTAATCTTTGTTCAAAGAGAATTTTTCTAATTTCCTGATAATTAACTTGTGGAGATAAAGGCAGCCATTGTGACCCAATGAAAGGCTTATTGTGTAAGTAAAATCTTGTTGGATGACTTTTGTCATATACTGCAGGACAGTTTATTTTCATCACCACCTGCTACCTTTTCCTTCTTCATGGGTTTGCATCTCTAGTGTTCATCATGGAATTTGTGGAAATTAAGAAACCAAGATCTCCCCTTTTATGTTAACTAAAGAAGACTACTAAAGATATTGACTGGAGAATACTGTGTGCTAACTTCAATTACATTTATTTTTCTTTTATTAACAAGAATATTGATTCTTCAAGGAAGTGGCTCACGTTTAATTTTACAGTGACCTGAAATAAATGATAAGCATATGGTTATTAATCTCAATGGACTACTTTCTTGATAATTTGTAAGGTTTTTTTGCATTTTATTTATAAATATTGGCTTAAAAGTATATTTAGTTCAAGGACTGGGAAGCTTTCTGCTCAGGAACACTGAGTAGATATAAGAAAGAAGGCAGAGGCTTTAGTGGTAGGTATTAGCTGAAAGTTTCCTAAAACAATCCTCTGGGTCCTAATTTAATCCTTAGTATAGCTATACTTCCTCAATTCATTCAAATTGACAGACCATTCACTTTGTTTTTGATATGATGAGACAATAGGGCCCTCTGCTTTAGGTGAAACACAGGATTTTACTATAATCTGACATGACATTCAAAAGCTAGGTTTGGGGTTTTAGTATTAGAAAAACTGCATTTTCTAAGGACTAGGCTGAAGTATACCTTAAAATCTAGGTCTCCAAGTTCTTCTGCAATCCCCACTTTGGTTAAAGTTTTCCCTTATTTAGCCCTCTGATTCAGTCCAAAGTACACAGTTGTTGATAATGATATAAATTGTTAAAAAATATTTTGTAAAAATGTTTTAATAAGAGAGGGCTTGTTTCTTTTATATCACAGCAAATAAGGGATTTAAACTGCTATGCTGTTTGGATAATGGAAGGATACACATATATATCTTGGAGTGGAGACTCCACCAATTTCTACAAGAGAAAACTATTGAAACAAATTGGAACTAAATGGGGCTAACTGGAAATATTATAACACTTTTTCATGAAATGATGCATTCCAATCAAACAACAAAAAATAACAAACTTAAACCCATGGTTGTACTAAGCATACTTACCACTTATTTCAACTTAAATTGCATTATGACTTTTCCTTCTTGTTTACTTTCCATTAAGAGGGGTATTTGTAGAGACAGATACAGGTATTGGCGTAGGAAAACCATAAAATCTGAACCAAGGAAATCTTGGATATGGGAATGGTGGGTATGGGCCAAATGGATATCGGTAAGGGGGCACATAAATCTGTAAAGATGATTCATCGCTGTCACTGATCTGTTGAAAGAAAGAAATTTAAAAGTCCTGTTTTACTATTTACAAAGAAGAGAAATAAAACAGCCTTTTACCATGTGGGTCTTCATTTTTAAGCTTTAGAAACTCTAAAATAATTTGCCCTTTCTATGTGTACTATGAACAAGGATTTGATTAATTTGCATCATTTCAGAAAATTGTTTAGAGAAAACAATGTTCCTGTATCTTTCTATTCAAAGCCACATTTTTCCGATAATCACTTCTATAACCATAAGGCTAAGATGGAGTGTTGAGGTGCCATAAAATTTTCCCATTTTCCTTCATACAAGGTCTTTACCCAACCCACGTGGTAGAAATGCTCTCTCTCCTTCCATACCTCTCTTCTTTCTGCCCTCTCTCCCTCTCCATCATCTGTTCATATCCCTATCAGTTTCTATATCCTTAACACTCTCCTTGTAGTTTTAGCTTTCAAACCATGCTTTCCAGATAGCAGGATTTCCATAAATATGAACAAATCTATAAACAAGGCCTTCTCCATTCAAATTTTATGTTCTTTCTCTTAAACACTTTTGGTTAATTGTTTAGATCCAAATAATCCTTGAGTGAATTTGCCACTGGTGGGATCATCAAAACTGGCCCACATCACCTAATGCTAAGGTTTTAAATATTTTTTACCTTTGCTGAAATGGGCTTTGTAGAGCTAAAGCAGGGTGGAGGAATGAGCAGTTATGAGCCTTTATTAGGCTAGATAATTCTAATAAAAATATTATAACTCAGTTCATCACAGAGTGATTCAGGTTTCAATCCGGTTCCCACTGTTACGTGAGATGCAGAGATAATTCCCTTTATACAAGCAGAGCTCGAATACCTGGAATCTAAACCTTTGTTGAGTGCTAATACCCCAAACTGTATCTCTCTAGAGTTTGAGAGGTTTGGATAAATGAATATCTTTAAGCACAGTTAAGAATATAGCACAGGCAAAGCAGAGGAAAAGTAACTTACACTTCGTTTTTCTCGTTCCTGGTCTTGAGTGACCTAAAACTCAAACAGTGAAATTAATTCAACTCATGCTCATGAAAACGCAAAGAAATACATACATATGCATGAGGGAAATAATTTGACTAGTTATTACCTAATGTAGTTTCATAGTATCCACTTTTTTTAAATCTAGAATTTGATTGTCCAGAAAATATTGTAGAAACTATTTTCCTGAAAAGTGTTCATATATATTCTTAAATGGCTCACATTCATCTCTGTACTAAGGATATGTAGAATTGGATTATGCATTGACCAGTATATGATTTATTATATTTTTTGAAATAAAATGCCACAGGGGCAGGTATTAGGTATTCTTAAAGTAGAGTGTAGAGGGGAAAATAACTCCTAAGATTTATGAGTTAAAACAAAAAATACAGTCACGCGTTGCTTAACAAAAGGGATAGGTTCTGAGACATGCAAAATTTATTGATTTTTGTCCTGCAAACATCACAGAGTGTACTTACACAAACCTAAATGGTATAACCTACTACACACCTAGGCTATATGGTATAGCCTATTGCCAATAGGCTACAAATCTGTAGAGCATGTTCTTGTACTGAATAGTGTAGGCAGTTGTAACACAGTGGTAAGTATTTGTATATATAAACATATTTAAGCATGGAAAAGGTACAGGAAAATACAATATAAAAGATAAAAAATAGTATATCTGTATCAGGCATTTATGATGAATGGAATTTGCAGGACTGGAGTTTGCTCTGGGTGAGTCAATGAGTGGTGAGTGAATGTGAAGACCTAGGATATTACTGCACACTACTGTAGACTTTATAAACACTATGCACTTAGGCTACACTAAATTTATAAAAACATATTTTTCTTTCTTCAATAATAAGTTAACCTTAACTTACTGTAACTTTTTACTTTATAAACATTTAAATGTTTTTAACTTTTTGACTCTTTTGTAATAACACTTAGCTTAAAACACAAACATATTGCTGTACAAAATATTTTCATTCTTTGTATCCTCATTGATATGCTTTTTTCTATTTACTTATTTATTTATTGCTTACTTTTTAAACTTTTTTGTTTAAAACTAAGGCACAAATACGCACATTAGCCTAGGCCTACATGAGATTAGGATCATCAGCATCACTGTCTTCCACCTCCACATCTTGTCCCACTGGAAGGTCTTTAGGGACAATAACATACACAGAGCTATTATCTTCTGTGATAGCAATGCCTTCTTTTGGAATACCTCCTGAAGGACCTGCCTGAGGCAGTTTTATAGTTAACTATTTTTTAATAAGTAGAAGGAGTACACTCTAAAATAATGATAAAAATACAATATAGTAAATACATAGACCAATAACATAGTCATTTATTATCATTATCAAGTATTATGTACTGTACATAATTGTATGTGGTCTACTTTTATATGACTGGCAGTGCAGTAGGTTTGTTTACACCACCATCACCACAGACACATAAGTAATGTGGTATGCTACAACATTATGATGACTACAATGTCACTAGGCATAGGAATTTTGCAGCTTCATTATAATCTTACAGGACCATCATTGTATACTCAGTCCATCATTGACCAAAACATCATTATGTGGCACATGACTGTACAAAAATATTCTGGAATGTAGAAATGGATACATACCGGGAAACCAACAGTTACTGCCAAGATGGCTGTGATCAGAAGGAAAGCTTTCATCTTATTCAGAAATATCCTAGAAGTCAGCAAAAGAATATAAATTCAGAAGATCCAGTTCTAGTACAGATATGTAATTAATAGCTTATTGACATTGAGCAAGTCACTTAGAATCTTAGGGCATCAATCTATTTGTTAATGAGAACATCATTTTTTAGGTAAAATCAAAGATGTTTTGCAATTTTAAACTATATTACATCAATTCTTTTAAAAATAAACATTCACATATTATTTAAGAATAACACTTCTCTGTACTTGGTAATAAAAATAAAGTTTCTGGAATGAAATAATGCCTTGGTTTATACAGCGAATGTTAGTGTGGAGGGAAGTAGTTATTTAGTGATCTCAGGAAGTTTAAACCAACATTACAGATAGCAGTGTCTTTGAAATTAATTTAGGTTATAGAATTATTTGCATTGGTTCCAGGCAACCCCCCAAAATCCATGCTGTTTAGAAGATTCTGTTTTAGATGTTTGGGAAAGGTCATTTTTAAAGTCTTATTTTAATTTTCATTGCAGATTACTTATCATATCATACACATTATTATAATGTACCAATTAAAATATTGATAATTTATATTTGAGAAAACTGAGCTAAATTAAATATTTAATCAATGATTATATTATATAATGGAGTAGACAATAAAATGTAGAACTTTTTCATTTTCTTTTAAAATATTTTATCACAAATACAATAAGCTTGTGTGGATTACTTGATTGCAAACATTAATGAGGAATTTTCTCTATGGTGTGGTATCAGTCATTATTGTCCTTATTTGTCATGGTTTGGATGTAGTAGATACTAGAGAATAGATAGGGGTGCTTGGGAAAAGCAATCAAGTTGAAAAGGGGAGCTGGCTAGGGGATTTTTGTTGAACTTGCCCTCATTTTAATTTATTTATTTGTTCACAAAGTATTTCTTGATAACTGATTAAGTGTCAAACATTATTCTAGGTGTTGTGTATATATAAGCATACCTCATTTATTGGGCTTTGTTCTATTGCATTTTTCAGATATTGTGTTTTTTACAAATTGAGGGTTTGTGGCAACCCTCTGTCAAGCAAGTATATTGGCATCATTTTTCCAATGGTATGTGCTTATTTCAAGTCTCTGTGTCACATTTTGTTCCTTCTTGCAATATTTCAAACATTTTCATTATTGTAAGGTATTATAATATCTTATAGAAAAGATGTTGAGACCTACTGCTCAGGAAAAATAGGTTACTTTCAAAGTATTGACAGTGCACCTGATTACCCAAGAGCTCTGATGGAGATGTACAGGAGATGAATTTTGTTTCATGCCTGCTAACACAACTTCTGTTGTATAGCCCATGGATCAAGACTTAATTTTGACTTTCAAATTTCATCTTATTATTTAAGGAATACATTTGGAGGGCTATAGCTGCCATAGATAGTGATTCTTTTAATGGGTCTGGGCAAAGTCAATTAATAACCTGTAAAGAATTCACCATTCTAGATGTCATTAAGAACATTTGTGATTCATGAGAGGAGATCAAAATATCAACATTAACAGGAGTCTGAAAGAAGCTTATTCCAACCCTCATGGATGACTCTGAGGGACTCGAGACTTCAGTGAAGGAGGTCACTACTTCAGTGAAGGAGGTCACGATGTGTTGGAAATAGCAAGAGAACTAGAATAAGAAGGGCAACCTGAAGATGTGGCCAAATTGCTGCAATCTCATGATAAAATTTTAATGGATGAAGAGTTGCTTCTTATGGATGAGCAAAGAAAGTGGTTTCTTGAGATGAAATCTACTCCTGGTGAAGGTGCCATGAACATTGTTAAGATGACAACAGAGAATTTAGAACATTACATAAACTTAGTTGATAAAGCAGTGGCAGTATTTGAGAGGATTGATTCCAATTTTGAAAGAAGTTCTACTATGGGTAAAATGCTATCAAACAGCATCACATGCCACAAAGGTATCTTCCGTGAAAGGAAGAGTCAATCAATGTGGCAAACTTCATTGTTGTCTTATTTCAAGAAATTGCCACAGCCACCTCAACCTTCAGCAACCACCAGCCTGATTTGTCAGCAGCCATCAACACTGAGGCAAGACCTTCCTTCACCCAAAAAGATTATGACTTGCTGAAGCCTCAGAAGATTGTTTGCATTTTTTGCTAATAAAGTATTTTTAACTTAATGTGTGTTAGACATAATGCTTTCTAGACATAATGCTATTTATGCACACTTAATAGAGTATAGTGTAATCATAACTTTTATATGCACTAGAAATCCAAAAAATTTATGTGACTTGCTTTTTTATGATATTCACTTTATTGTGGTGGTATGGAACTGAACCTGCAATATCTCTGAGTTATAGCAGTTGAAAAAGTTCTGGTTTTATGGACCATATTAAGCACACTGTTACACTGTTACAGGTCAATATATTACAAAGTGTTCTAAATATTACTTAATTTAATATTTTACATTGAGTAAAATGTCAATTTTTCATATCACTATTATTTTGGAGTGGCTTTGAGAGGATTAATGGAGATTAATGGATATTTCCTATATATCTATGAGACAGAAGAATAAAATGTGAAAGAAAAACTGTGGCAAAGATTTGAACCTGTCTTCAATATTTATCAAATTTGAATTAGCATTAAAAAATATGCCAGATGATATAAGGGTTTTGACAAGATAGGAAGTTAAAATTCCAATCAAGTTCAGACTGCTATAGGCAGATGGACAGTATAGGAAATCAACAGTAAAAGTTATACACACACACACACAGAGTCACATATACTCCTCACAGACACACATGCACACATATAGCCTACTTTCTATGTCCAAGCCATTGTGCTAGGCACTTTCAGGGATATAAATGAAAAAGCATGATTTCTTCCATACAGAAGCTAGTTAAGGAAGACAGATAACAGATATTTTTCTAATGTAAAGCAAAGTGTGATATACACTATATGTAGAAATTATGAAATATTGAGAGTATATAGAAGAAGAAAGAGACAGATCAAGGAAATCATTTTGGAAAGGATAGAATTCAAGTGAGACTTTCACAATAGAATGATTTTCAGCTTGTTTCCAGGATTATTCAAAACCACATTAAGCAAAGAAATAAACATCACAGGCTCTTCCAGACTATGTTTTGCAGTCAGGACATAGCATAATTACCAACTATCTTCTTTTATTTTTCTGCTTCTCAAGGTGTGACACCCATAGCAGTTTATTGCTATGTGCTGGATTGGAGAACAGATCATATTCCCGATAAGTTAGATGCATCTTCCTGGAGCATTAATTTTTTTCAAGGATTTATAGGAAAAATACTTAAGTAATTTTTGTAGTAAAATCAACATGGTATGTTATAGAATGGAATGCAAATACTGCATACATTTTAAAGATAAAACAGGAGGCTATAAATAAATTGTCAATTGTTCATACTTTAGAGAATCCCTAACAGCGCATATTCCCTTTTTGCTGACTTGAGGTCCATAAAACTCAAAATTATGAACCTGAGTCTCTGTAAATCTCATTCTGCCCCACCCCCCCATCAGCACCCCACCCCTAAAAAGATTCATTTATGGTCACTCTAAAATATGCACTTACTATGGCAGAAGGGCGACTTTAAGGAAAAGTTTTACAAACAGAAATATTAAAATGATTGTCTAATTATTAAGTTTACAAATTCAAGCAACCATTAATGATAGTCTCAATAATTTTAATTTTGACAGTTTACAGAAATATATATCAATACATCTATATTTATAGCAGAGACATGTAACCTTAGTTTACAATTATCTTTAAGACCTCTCTTACCTTAGCCTTTTCACTCAGCTCCTTCTCTCTGATGCTGTTGTGAGAAATGGTGAGTGATTGGCTCTGGAATATCACATCTGTTTTATATACTCAGGAGTGTAATGGAATGGAGAAGTCTGGGCTTGAAGGCCTCTTCCCTGGGATCAGTTATTGGTTAGTTGATTCATCAACCATCACAATGTGTTGAAATTGAGGAATAACCAACGTTTACAGTTTCATAGAAACTTTGGTTGAGTAACTACCAAATACATCCCTTTGTGTGGTTTTTTTTTCAAATTTTGTATATTTGAAGCTTATCACTTCATAAGATATTGCTCCATATTCTTGTTTTTAAAATTTTTTCCTTTAATTTCCATAATTAAAAATATTTCTAAGTATCTTATTGATATTGATTATAATCTATTGGAAATCATATTTGGTAGTGTTGGGATTTTAAGAAAATAAAGAGTATAAAAATGTTAAAGATAAGATTGAAACGTTTTGCATGATTCTGCTCTCAGCTTTTTGATTTTAGTGACCAAGATTAGAACTTCATAGGTTAGTGAATTTCATTTTGGAGCATCAAAGCATCTTGGGTATCTTATGGAACACAATACTCAGGTTTTTTAAATTAAAAATGCACTTACCACAGAAAGGGTATAATCATTAAGTGTTGGACTAAAAACTAGAGCCCTCAAAAAATTGGAGTCACCTTAAATATGTGTGCATTTTGTGTATGCTATTTTCAAGAGTCATAAAACTTGGTCTTTTTACCACTTAATTGAGAGCACTCAAGAATATTGCATCTTTGAGTTCAATTTCTATTTCAACAGAGGTTATAAGGTCCAAATTATATTATCCAAATTAGTGCAGCAAAGCCCCTTCTCTTCCTTTTATCTTTTCTAGTAAACAGTTCTCAAGAGAACTTAAGAAAATAATAACAGCTAACATATTTCTTGAGGACTTTAATGCTCAAGCACAAACCTAAATGCTTTATGTGTATCATATCACTTAATCCTCAAAACAGCCGACTCTAAGAGAATAGTGCTATTATCAACACCATCCATTTTACAGATAAAGAGACTAAAAAGTAGAGAAGGAGAAGAAGTAGAGAATGTTAGTTGTCAGTTGGAGGTATTATAACTAGTACTTTGGAAGAGATTGCATTGAACACTAGCAATCATTTGATTCCAAAATCCACACTCTTAACTAAACTTTGTACTGTCACTGTAGTGGAAGGTTAGAAAAATCAGAAAAATATTATTCTTTATCTATAACTTAACATTTAACCTTATCTCACTGATTTAAAGAAAACTGCTCACATTTATTAAACCTAGTATGTTATTGTATATTGGTTTTCATTTTGACCAATCTAGCATCAGAATAGATTTCCCCAGGGATAGGGATGTCAGGAAATGTGTATATTTGTGTGTGTGTGTGTGTGTGTGTGTGTGTAGGTATGACATACTATCTACTACTTTACCTAAAACCTGTTTCTATTTCTTCTACTTCAATTTCTCCTATCTGAAATTGCTCTAACAAAAGTTGCCCATTGCCACTTAATTGGGAAAACCATAAATGACTTTCTGTCCTGCATTATTTCACATCTTTTGACATTTAATTGTGGTGACTATTCCCATCCAGAAATCTATTTTTCTTTTTCTTAGCTTTTTAAAACCACTCTTTCCTGTTCATTTTCTTCTAATAGCAACCATAAGTCTTATTTTCTGATTCTTTTCCCTTGATTTATTATACTTGACCATTTGTTTTCTTAGTCTTTGCTAGGTCTGAATAATATAATCTACCTCTGACTCTCTAAGCTATGCTTTCAGCTAAAACTCTTCTCCTGGTACCCAGAATCTTGTATCCAACTGCATAATCCATTTACTTATAGTTGTCTGAGTTTATTAGTAATGTTTTTCCCTCCAAATCTGCTCCTCATTTTTATTTAGTCCCTCAGCTGATGGTTGTCAATTACTTAGTTACTAAGAAAGAAATCTGAGACGCACCCTATTCTTTTCTTGTGCCTTCCCTTCCCATCACGTTGTCATTAACTTTTCCCTCCTTGTAAGGTCCTAGAATCAATCTCTTTTATCCCTGTTGTTATTTTCTTAGTTTAGTTCCTCATTCTCTCTTGGACTGTTACAAAAGCTTCTTAATTAGCTTTTCTGTCTCTAGTATTTTCCCTCTCCAATCCAGCTTCCTCAGTAATGCTAAAATGAAGGGGCTTTCAAAATTTTTTAAATGAAAGCCATAGTAAAAAAATGCATTCTGTATCATAACTCAGTACACACACACACACACACACACACACACAACTTAGACAAGGGTTTTTACCTTGCTACATGAGGAACATGCTGAAATTTTCTATTCTATTCTACTTTCAGATATGGCCTATCATATTCTAGTCTTTTTTATCTTTTTTCACTCTATTCTAATTCATGCC
Source organism: Daubentonia madagascariensis (assembly GCA_023783475.1). Classification (NCBI taxonomy): domain Eukaryota; kingdom Metazoa; phylum Chordata; class Mammalia; order Primates; family Daubentoniidae; genus Daubentonia; species Daubentonia madagascariensis. Next base: position 770,611 of record JAKFHU010001268.1, on the reverse strand, counting down.
CATCCACTCACTAGCTGATTTAACTTGGACAAGTCTCTTAACCTTTTATAACCACTCAGTTATTCAGCATTAAAATGACAATAACATTTTTTTCCTAATTGTTTTAACAATTTAAACCAAAACGATGCTTTCTATATGGCAGTGTGTTGATATTAAAAGTACAACCTTGAACTGCTAGTCTCCTTCAGCTATATATCTGACCTTCTCCAAGTTCATGGTTCAGAATTTTAAGTTTTTGCCCTGTTACTTTTTTCTTTGAATTATGAAAATATAAGATTTCTGCATCTAACAAAGATTCTAATTATACTAAATCTTAAAGGATCTATATAATTAGAAAACGATTTATTAGCTGTATATTATTTAAGGTAACATCTGTCAAAATGCTTATGAAACTGACAAATGTTTTACATGAATTGCTATGTATACACACATGTATATATGTACAAACACACACACATTCACAATATCAACTATGTGGGATAAACTATAAAATTATACCTATTTTATAGATAAAGAAAATGAGCTTAGAAAGTTAGATATGTGGCTGGATGTGGTGGCTCTCGCCTGTAATCCTAGCACTTTGGAGGTTGAGGTGGGAAGATTGCTTGAGGTCAGGAGTTCGAGACTAGCCTGAGCAACAGCAAGACCACGTCTCTACAAAAAATTAGAAAAATTAGCTGGGCGTGGTCATAGGTGCCTTTAGTCCCAGCTACTCAGGAGGCTGAGGAAGGAAGATCTCTTGAGCCCAGGTATTTGAGGTTGCAGTGAGCTATGATGACGCCACTGAACTGTAGTCCAGGAGACAGGGCAAGACCCTGTTTCAAAAAAAAAAAAGATATATAAGATTACAAGTAAACTATGTAACTGGAATTCAGAATTAGTTCCTAACCACAACACAAGGAACATGAAAGGAATTAGGGAAAAATCCACCTAGTGAATCATATGGAGACTGTAAAAATCTTAACTAATTTTAAATCTGTTATTTTAAAAACCAGTTTTATATTAAAAGAGATTACATTCAAACTTGTTTGAACAAAAGATTACCTTATAATATAGTCTTCTAGTTTTATATACTTTAAATCATAACTGCATATTTGAAAAGGTGGTACATTTTGATTAGAACAAGAAAAGTTTTGAAAGCAGCCAAAAAAAGATTTTTTTATCATAATGGGATACATTACAAAGCAAACATTAATAATTGTCTTATTTTTAAGATGTGTCAAATATACAAAATGCTTAATAGAATTTGATATGACATACAAAGTATATGGGTAGTATTTCCATGTCTTATAATTTGAGGAGAATTAGTAAACAGGGTTGCTCAGCTGTTGATCCTTGCCATTTCTTATGAAATTATTGATAGAATCATATTTTTCCAAAGTAGGTTATATTCATTAAGGAGGTTATACTCATTATATTCATTAATTCATTAAGAAATTTATTGTGCTTTTAAGCATTTATTATATGCCAAGCACTATGAAAGGCACCGTATAGGTGACCCATGCCTTCCTAGAGCTTATAGCTTATTACAAAAATTAAACAAGATAACAATGGAATTTATATGTGAAATGACTGAGGAAGTACAGTACTGTAGAAATACACAAAAGTAAAGATGTGAAAGTCAATAAGGCATTAGCCAAATGAAGAGGATTAGGAGCAATGTTCTAGACAGAGAGAAGGGAACAGAGTGTGAAATATCAGAGATCAGAGGTACATGGCATATTCCATGGAATATAAAAGAATTTACTTTGGCTGGAGTGTAATGCTTACTGGATATGGGGGTGTGTGAATGGTAGAGGTATCACCAGGACCATGTGATTATGAACATTTTAAGCCAAGTAAAGAAATTTGAAATTTAAACAGAGACCAATTGGAAGGTATTGAATGGTTTTAAGCAAGAGAGAGACATGATTACGTTTCCATTTCTGAATAATCACTCTACGTTAGCAGAATGAATATGGAGGTGTTATATGTCAATCCTCCTAAGCTATGAGGGTGACCTTTAGGAGAGTAGTGACAGTGAAGATAAAGAGAAAGATTTGAGAGATACTTATGAGAGAAAACCTTTGGAAAGAATATAGACTTGTATGTTTTGGTAGTGACAAAGTAGCTTATATTGAACCAAAGTTTTCATTAGTAACAATAACAAACTCTGGAAAAAATATGTAAAACAACAGATTGAAGCCATTGGACAGTGACCAAAGGTGGGCAGAAACTCAAGGAAATTAGATTCTTGTAAGAAGGGTGAGATCCACATTCATTTGGCTTTTTCTTTATAGGCAATTCTCATCTGCAGAGTGTGGGAGCAAATAGACTTCAGTAAGGAAGTCACAGTCTTATTAGGCTGAGACATCAAAGGAGGGAGTTTGAGGATGTAGAGGGGGAAAGTCCCATAAAGGAGCGAACCTCTGAGTTGGGAGCCTTGAAGTCTGTGTATGCACTTCTCCCAAATCCTTGGCTTACCCCTGAAATGTGCATGTGCAAGGCATGATATTAAGGACCCCAAGTGAAAACAACAGCTGAAAAATTGAAAAAGCTGAGCAGAGATTTCAGCAATTTCTTTTTTCTGTAGATACTGAGTTAGCAGTTAGAGTCCTACCAACATAGAAAAGCTTAATAACACCCCAAGTTTTCTACTGAAACACCAGAAAGGCAACGCCATAGTTTAAAAGACCGTATTGATAGGACTGAGTTTTGCCCTAGCACTAAGGGCAAAAGTTAAATAAATATATGAATGAGTAAAACAAAACAAAATCAAGCCTCTACAAGATCAATATTGTCAATACAACACTCTTCACAGGAAAATAACAGAATTCAGAGTTCCTATTTTATCATTTACAAAGCCAGCACACAGTAAAAAAAAATTATTAGATATGTGAAACAAGAGAATGTGACCCATACTCACAAGTAAAATTAGTCACTAGAAACATACCTATAGTTAATCTAGATATTGAAATCATTTAAAATACTAGAATAAACATGTTAAAGTATTGACATAAATATGATTAATATATGAAATGAAGGGTTAGAAAACTTCTGGAGAGATAAGAAAACTGTTAAAAAACTAAATGAAAATCCTAGAATTAAAATTTTAAAAAATGATATAAATTATTTATTAGATGATTTTAATAGCAGAAGCAGATTAGATATAACAGAAGAAACGATCAGTGAATTTGAAGGTCAATGGAAAATTTTCAAACTGAAGTACTCAGAAAAAATAAATTAACAAAAGCTCAATGACGTAAGGAACAGTATCAAGTAATCTAATGTGCATATAATTGGAGTTCCAGAATGAGAGAAAAGGGAAAAACGGAACAGAAAAATAGTCAAAGAACTACTGACAAAACTTTTCCCAATTTGATCAAAAACCAACACACTAATCCAGGAAGCTCAGAGTACACCTAATAGGATTCATACAAAGATAGTTACATCTACATCTATTAGAATCAAACTGCTGAACATCAAAGATACAGAGAAAGTCTTAAATGCAGCTCAAGAAAAAAGATACATTGCATATAGTGGAACATCAGTATGAATAGTAGCTGACTTTTCATCTGAACCAGTTGAGGACAGAAGATAATGTAACATTTTAAAGCATGGAAAGAAAAATAAAATCTTCTGACTTAGATTTCTATATCCAGAAAAAATAACCTACAAAAATGTTGGAATAATAAAGGCATTTTTTAGATAAATAAAAACTGAGGGAATTCACAGTCATCAGACATAAGCTAAATAAATTTTGGAGAAATTTCTTGAGATTAAAGGGAAATTATAGCGTATAAAAACTCAGACCTATAGGAAGGAAGGACGAGCACTGAAATTGGTAAACATGCAGGTAAATATAGGGTATTTTTCTTTTCTTAAATTCTTTAAAAGTTAATTGACATATGTAGAAGTAACCTTCAAAAAATAAGATATACAAATGGCAAGTAAGCATAGAAAAAATATAACATAAGTAATCATCAGGTAAATGTAAATTAAAACCATGAGATGCCTCTTCATGCTTGTTAAAATAGCTAAAATTAAAAAGACAGAGAATTCTAAACTATTGAATATTTGAAACTAAAACCATGCTGATATATAGATTTAGGAGTCAGTAATTATTTATAAATGCTATTAAAGTCACAATAAAAATGTTCATGCAGCAGTTTTTGAGAGAAAGAAGAAAAGAGGCTGGAGGTCAAACTCTGTGAAGGTTAAAATCTAAGGGCTTTGTGACAAAAGAGGAACTTGTAAAAATGATCAAAACAAACAAACAAAACAGACAATTCTAATTGTGGGCCAGAAAGTGAAGAAACTGAAATTCATATACATTGCTGATCAGGATATAAAATAGTATAGTCACATTAGAAACTATTTAGCAGTCTCTTATCCTTTGAGTTAGATTTACTTCTTGCTTATTTACTTAAGAGATGTGAAAACATGTGTTTACAAAAAGAGGTCCCTAAGAATATTCCTAACAGCTTTATTCCTAAAGGCCAGTAATTAGAAAAAAACCCAAATGTTCTTCAATAGGAGAATGGATAAAGAAACTGATATATTATATATTCATACAATGTAATAGAACACTTAAGCCATAATATGGACAAATCACAAATGCATTATGTTGAATAAAAGAAACCAGACACAAAAGAATATATAGTGTATGATTTAGTTTACACAGAGCTCCAGAATAGGCAAAATTGATATATGTTGATAGAGATAAGAAAAGTTTTTGCTTGGCATGAGAATGAAGAGACTAGATTGACTGGAAAAGAGCAGAAAGGCACTCTGGGGTGTTGGAAATGTGCTGTATCTTGATAAGGTAATGGTTACAGGGTATATACATTTATACACCATACACTTAAAATGTATTTATTTAAAAGCATTACTATATTAGGCTATGATAATAGATTGGATATAGATATAATGTTGGAGGAGAGGTCATGCGTGGGTCCTGTATTTCAGTCTTGAACTAATGCTGTATAATACATTTAAATAGGAAGCATCCAGTGGATAAGTGTTGGTAGGAAAAGTTTTGAGGATTACCAAATGTAAGCAAAGCTGATTTTAGAGAAATTATTCTATGTAGAACTTTTCTGGTCAAACCCATTCAAAATCTAATAGCTTTTTCTCTTTGCCTTTCTCTTACCGGGCTGGAAGGGGAAGATTGGGGTGCCAGGGTTAAGACAAAAAGCATAGTTCTTTGTGTGTATTCTGGTGATGTCTCCATAAACTTCACACTTTTGTCTTCTTAACTTTGTTAACAACAATGATAGAATTTAAAGCCCTTTTATAAAATATTTTGAAAATGTGGATTATCTCATTGATAGTGATTATAGTATTCAGGTATTTTAAACATGGTTACTGCAGATGAATACCGAAACAAAACTTACCATTTTTCAGTAACAGATTGGGTCCTGAACGGCTTGACTCTACCAAGCAAGTCTATTGGTGCCATTTTTCTAATAGCATGTGTTCACTCTGTTAGCGTTTTTTAGTAATAAAGTATTTTTTAATTAAGGTGTGTACATTGTTTTTAGACATAATGCTGTTTTGCACTTAATAGACTACAGTATAGTGTAATTATACACTATACATAATTAGGCAAGTTATTTTCAAGCTTTGAGTCACTCAATTGGATCAGTTGAAACCATCCAGAGTAATAAGTTCCCATTAATATTGCCTGAGATAAAGAAATAAATTCAGCATGTTTAGTTTGACATTAATGTTTCCCTCAAAATATTTATTCTTGAATTAACTTCTTAATGTTTATCATTGCATTATTTTACTAATGTAGTATCTATCTACCTTATGGTCCTATATATAGTTAATATTGCATTTATATAATCCCCATATGGATTAGTCAGTATTCTCCAGAGCAACAGAACCAATAGGATATACAGCATACCTTGTTTTATTGCACTTTTCTTTATTGCATATCTTAGATACTGCTTTTTTTTTCTTTTACATATTGAAGGTTTGCGGCAACCCTCTGTCAAACAAGTCTATTGGTGCCATTTTTCTAACAGCATGTGTTCACTCTGTTAGCATTTTTTAGTAATAAAGTATTTTTTAATTGAGGTCTGTACATTGTTTCTAGACATAATGCTATTGCACACTTAATAGACTACAGTATAGTGTAAACATACTTTTATATGCACTGGAAAACCAAAAATAATCATGTGACTCACTCTATTGTGATATTTGCCTTATTGTGCTGGTCTGGAACTGAACCCACAACATCACTGAGGGATGTCTATGTGTGGAAATATAGAAAGAAATTTATTATGAGAGATTTGCCCATATGACCATGGAGGCTGAGAAGTCCCAGGATCTTCCATATGTAAGCTGGAGGCCCAGGAAAACCAGTGATGTGGTTTCAGTCCAAATCCAAAGTAAGTCCCAGGCTCAGTCTAAGTGCCTGAGAACTAGGGGCTTCAATGTTGAGGCAAGAAAGGGTGGATGTCCCAGCTCAAGCACAGAGAGCAAATTTGCCTTTCCTGCACCTTTTTTTTTTTTCTATTCAGGCTCTCAGTGGGTTGGATGACGCCCACCTGCCTTGGTGAGCACCATCTTTACACAGTTTAATGTTTCAAATGCTAATATCCTCTGGGAACACCCTCACAGACATACCCAGAAATAATGTTTTACCAGCTATCTGGTCATCCATTAGCCCAGTCAGGTTGACACATAAAATTAACTATCCCACCATATTTTTCAGAGTATTTATTATTATATCCCTTCATATTGCCAAACTCTTGAGTTGATCATAGCTTGTTACTTAGTTTTATACTTTTTCATGAGTTCTTTGCTGTCGCTTCTTGAGCAGAATAGGTATGTTGTGCTTATCTTTCCTCTTTAGTCTCTGGTCACCTCTTTTATCCTCTTCCTTAAAAAGTAAAATTGAGTGCTATTTTGGGATTTATTCTAAGAACTTAGTATGAATTATATTGTGTAATTTTTTCAGTGATCCTGTGAACTGTTGGGATTTGGGGACACAATGAATGCTCATAGCTGTTGAACGCCTGAGCATTTTTCAGACATCTTGTTTTTGGCTCCCTATGTCATGACCAATAGTAAGAGATTAGTCAGTTACCTAGAACTACATTCATTCAACACATCAACTTAGAGACAAGGGATACAGAACACAATGAAGGTAGAAAAGCTGAGTATTGGGATACTCTTCCACAAGGGTGAGTGGCAGATTCAAGGGTCATAACCATTACTAAATGCTGACACAGGTAAGATTCTAGGAATTGTGACTTACTATAAAGCCTAGAATACTTACCAAATTTAGTAGAAACCACGTAATACATATTCATTCACTCACATTATTCATTTTTCCTTTCATGCACACCCACTCACACACATCAACACACAAGTATGTAGTATATTGAATACCAATTTTCCCATTTTCTCAGAATTTCAGCTGACAGTCCAAAGCTGAGGAAATAAGTTAAAAGTACAGGTAGTTTTATATTCACATGTGAAAGGGGGAAAATTAAAATTTTCTGAGTACTTTGTATGACCCAGGTATCTTACATGTGTTATTTCACGTAGTCCTTTCAGAAATTCTAAAAGGTATTGTTATCTCCAGTTTATAGCAGAGAAAACTGACTGACACTCAGACAAGTTAAGTGACTTGCTGAAGGTTAAAGGCCAGATTGAAAGCCAGATCTGATGAAATCCAAAATCTATTTTCTATTCTATACAGGATGCTGCATACCCAAAACAAGCATATATCTTCTGAGATATCTGTTTTTATGGGTGAGAACAGCCACATCTCTATGTAGCTGTGTCATATTGGGAATAGGCCCTTTATGACATCTACCACCAAATAATTTTGATTTTCATGGGGAGTGCATCAGAAGGAAGCCGACTGAATGGGCCTGGGGGAAATAATAAGATGATATGTCAAAGTTAGGTAGATATTTTAGTTCATCAATCCCAACTGCAACACTCATCATAAATCCAATGACAGTACATCTTTATACTCATGGATAAGACCATTTTCCAGAGGCTTCCTTAATTAATACCATTATCCAATTGATTTAATGATATTAGCTTTATTCTCAGGGTTGTTACATCCTACATTATGCAATGACAGAATAATTCGAAAAGAAATACAATTTTGTGAAAATAAGACTCATTACATGATTGTATTATTTTTCTATGACATATTTAAAGAGCGTAATATCAGTTTTAAGTAAAAACAAATTCAGGAGAAGAGCCAAGATATTTCGTATATTCCAAAGAACTGATATTAGCATTGAGGAAGCAAATAGCCTAAAATGACATCCAAAGCATCGCCACATCTTTTTCTCTGAAAAACAAGATAGAAGGGCATTTTAATACCATTAGACTTTTTTGTATAAAATTTCCTAGATATATTATAAATGGCTTGTTAAAGAAATAGAATACTTTCACTGGCATTTGTATTACATAGAGGAAAAGTCATAAAGTACTGAAATCTCTTTAGTATTTCTGATTAAATAACTTGAATTGCTTTGCATTGTACAAAATAGTACACTAGTGAGACTTTTCTAAAGAGGTACTAATACTATTCATTCCTGATTGTATTTTTATAAACTTTTTTTTTTATCTTGAGACTGCTGAGTATTCATTTTTATAGAAGGAGGGATCAGAAGAGATTCATAGGCGGCGGGAGATTTCAAAAGACTTTGCCCTTTAGTTTGCCCTTCAGGTTACATTGTTTTAGTGTGTGTGTTTTACTTTGTGGTGCCATTCCTAGCCTGCTCCTCTATCAAACTCCCACTGTAGCCTCATGGCCAACCAAGCGGATTAAGACAGGTAATTAGTCAAGGGTAGGTTTGATACAAAAGTCACGGAACTTGAAATTTCCTTGTCATTGTGCAATTTCTTTATCATTTTGAGGTTTTATTTTATTTCAAACTAATACAGATATATTGGCATTATTACAATGTTTAGCATGCAAAGTGAAATGATGATTTGGAAGAACTGATTCTGTATAGAGTGTCTGTAGCATATCTTTTATAACGGAACTACTATATTTAGTACTTACGTTGTCAGAGCTTAAACTAAGCATATGGTATAGGCAGACATGATTCTCAAAATTTAATTTTGATTTTAAAAATTGTTAAAGTCTCATAATTATTAATTTTATAGGCATATATAATCACTAACTTGTTTTTCAAATTATTTTGGAAAAACTCTTCTTTAGTTCCTCTGACAATTTTTTTCTTTTGTTTTTTGATTTAGGAATTATCATGGCACTTAATGCATGACTTTTGGCAAATACCTACCAAAAACACTGAATGATTAGGACGTCTTATGGTTCCTTCAGTTTGTCAGTCTTGGCCTAATGAGAAAAGGACATTCATTAGAAGCTCTCATTAAATTAAAATTAAATTACAGTCTTCTTGATTATCAAAAATAATTGTTGGCCACCTCACCTTATTCAGGGTTAAGACCACATATTCTACCATATCATTAGTTGTCTTATTATTTCCATGACTAAGTCCTGTAAATTAAGCACTAACTTTATCTCTCTATTTTCCATTAAACAACAGTTTCTTACATAAAATGAAATTTTGATTACTCTACCTTCTCTACCAGGAGCTCTGGGGTAATAGTTGGGTTCACAGCAGAAGTGAAAAATTTGGTTGTGCTGGGTTTTGGCGAAGTTGAAGGCATGAAAACTGCGTTGTCATGCCTAAAGTTTATCACTTCTTTTTCTAAATATGGCATCACTCCTCCTGCTGGCTATAGAGAATAAGAATGAAAACAAAATGGTTATAGGTTCAAGTAGAAGGTCAAAACTGGGAAGTATATAAAGCAACAGGATTGAAATGCAAAGCAAGCATTATATTCAAGTAGCAAGTGTCTTTATTAGCTTTCAGATCATAAGCTAATAGAAAGACTATGAACATATACCAGCAAACACGATTGTCTCTTAATACCTGCTTTGAAATAAAGGTGCATAGATGAGTACCTGGCATAGAGTGCTAAAAAAATATTTGTTGAACTGAGTGAATTGAATCTCGACTGGCAAAAGATTACAGGAGAAAGAAGCAATAATTGTTGATGGGGACCTGTTAATTGTCAGTTGTTGATTTCTAGTAGTCGGCAAATTGTTGTAAGGAATCTTACCATCACAGCCATTTCAGGACCTATGCCTAAGAAGGGATCAAAAGCTAGTTGCTGCTGCCCTCCTGGTATAGCCTAAAAAAAAATTAGACAGTTTTAAAAGGCCTAAGTTAGTGATATATAAAAATATGCTCTTTGACCACCCAAAGCAGTTAAGCACTCCTCAACTTAAGTTATTTTTTAGATTTGAAAAAGAGTAAAGCAATTCCTACTATTACAGAACTTTCTTGGCACTCAGCTCTCTATCAGTTCTGGAAGTTCTGCTTCCTAACATTCTCTGCTAGGCCCTGGTGTTCTCCTGTTGAGCATAAACAATCCTGTAGAACACTAACATCAAACCAAGTTAGAAAAAAACAAGACAACTTCATAATCTTGTCTAAAGTAAGGTCACTGTGCAAGTCACAAAAACACCAACCACCCTTATATCCTGGCTAATATGAGTGACTGTTGCTTCTTTATCAAGAGCATCTTTTGCCTTGTGCCATTATCCTTGCCTTCTAGGTGAGAATTCTTAAGATTCTTGATCATAGAACTAGCCCCACTTCTTAAGAACACTGCAGAGTGAGCCATCACTTCTTTGAATTCTCTCCAAAATAAACTAACACAAGCCCAAATCCTGTGAGAAGTTATTCTAATACCTCCTATTAAGACATCCCATGGTTTTCCATGTGTGTTCTTGTTGTAATGTGTGAATAAATCCAACTTTGTTCAATTAGAGGTGTGTTCCTGGGGATCTTTGGCTGAAGGGCATTTACAGATTTAATTGACAATGAAGCAAATAGTTTCAAAGGATTTTTTTAATGAAAATTATGCATTTACTCACAGGTTCCAGTTGTTGCGGAATGTATCCAAATTGAGTATAGAATGGTATCTGTTGGATTTTTGAAAAATGCATTAAATTTGCTCTGATGATTTTTGTCATAAGTTTGTGATAATTGATTACTTAAAATTATGTATCTTTTTATTATATATTAATTAAATGCTTTTTAAATTTTTCATATGTTCCTGTTTGTAAGAATTAATTATTGTTAAATTAGCAAGAACCTTTTTAATACCATATCATTTCTAGGCTAAAACTCTCTCTTTCTCTTTAAAGCAACATGGCTTAATTAGCATCAATAATACCAGTTATTTAGGGCATAATCTTGAGTTTCTCTAATTTGCAATGGCAGGTTTCAGAGTGATGATTAAACTATTTAAAAAAGACATTTTCATTCTAACAAAAAAAATGCTAGTTATGTATGAGCCACCTGGATTTGTATTAAATCCTAAAAATTTATTGTATGTATCGTTCATCAGATAGCTACTAATTTTTGCTTTTTATTAATTTTTAATAATACCCCCCCACACATATATATGTAAAGGTGGATGCTAGTAAATTTTAAATGTGAGAAAACTTCATTTTCCAAGATGACTCTGCTTTTGGTCTCTGATTTTATTACAGTCTTCTTACTGACTTTAGTATTTAAAATCCAGCCTTGGAAATAATAGTTTAGAGTTGAAAAACAGTAAAGCAATTCCTGCTATTATAGAACTTGCTTGACACTCAGCTCTCCATCAGTTCTGGAAGCTCTGCTTCCTAACATTCTCGGCTAGGCCCTGGTGTTCTGTTGAGCATAAACGATCCTACAGAACACCAACAGATTTGTCAACACAAATGGCATATAGGAGAGAGCACTATATCCTCTTATTCCTACCGGTTCAAACTGTTGAGTATTTGCATTAAATTTACTCAGATACTCTTTCCTCTGGGAATTTACTTTATTCTCTCTATTCTCAGATGGAACTAGTCAGATTAAAATCAAATATTTGCAATACCTGCTCCTCATATTGCTGCTGCCCTGGTTGTTGAGGTGATTGTGTGACTGTTTGTTGAGGTTGTTCCCAGGGTAGGAGCATGTAAACCGGATAGTATTGAGACATCTATTTGTAAAAAGAGAAGTATACAAGAGAGTCCATTAGATCAGCATAGGCATACTTTTTGTCTTCTAATGTCAATATTCTCTTAAAGTTGTTTTATATCTAGCAGCTTTACATGATTAAATATGGACAAAAGAATGGATGTAGCAGTCCTTCCCAAACTTTAGAAACAACTTGCATTCCACATGCTACTGGACTTTACTTTTTTCTCTTTCTTTTCTTTTTCTTTTTTAAAATGGAGTCATGCTATGTTGTCCAGGCTTGCCTTGAACTCCTGGTCTCAAGTGATCCTTTCACCTCTGCCTCCCCAGTCGCTGGGATTACAGGTATGTGTGCCACTGCACCTGGCTGCCTGGCTGGATTTTGATTCCTTAGGTATGGGGATGGGTTCAGGCATATGTGATTTTCAAAATTACCACCAGAGATTCTAATGTAAAGCCAGGGTGGAGATCCACTGATTTAGTGGTTAGAGAAGGAGGTTTAAGGGGTGGAGAATTATATTCCAACTCAGCTATTTACTTTTAGTGGGGTTGGGATTTTGATCTCATTAAGACTAAGTTTCCTGATCCTTAAAATGAAGTAATTCTATTTGTCATAGAGCTAATTCTCTAAATGCTTATGTAATAGAATGAGATAATGTCTAGAAGTAAATTTTGTTTTGTAATGGGAGTGGAACTGGAACAAAATTATGTAATTATGGTCAAAGTAGAGCCAAGTGGTATAACTTTTTGTAAAAAGGTCAATACTCTGCTGATGAACAATATTATTTATCTATAGCCTTGTTTCTTTGAGCCCAGGATATTATCAAATTAATTATCTTAACATTGGGTTTTTCATATTAATGTAATGATTCTATTAGTTTGCATTCATTTTTTAAAGATTCTCTTACTTACTGGAAATCACCATAATTTAATTGTAACATGGAGTTAAATCAGAAATAAACAAGGAACTGGAAATGTTTTGAGCAGAATTTCATAACTGCCAATTGATTTGGAGAAGTGTTTCTTATCTTTACATCATATATTATTAGTTTAATGCCTCTCCCTCTGAAACAAAATTTAGGATTGGGTAAAGTGAGCCCATGGTATTTCTCTTGGATTGTTCCTAAATGCCAGCATTTTAGATTCAGAGAAGACATGACCTGGGGTTTAATGAGCTCCTTTACTTCCAACATAGCAATGCTGGAGAAAATTCAAGGGTACCGGAGATGCTCTTTAGCTGCCTGTTCTCAAGGAGCTGCTAAGTGAACCCAACATCAACAAACTGATGCCAGCCCAGCAATAATGTTATCTAGACAGTGATATCATTGTTTGGGTTTTATAGCCCTGCTATAGGAGTTACAGCCAGAAATATGAAAGAAAGCATTCTGGAGAGTGTATGTAATCAACTCTCTGTGAGCAGTGTACTCCAGTCATTTACCTGTGCTTGCTCTTGAGGCATTTTGAAGGAGAATACATAGGGAATCACCTATCAAAAAAAGAATCATATAAAAAAGTTATACTTTGTTATTTAAAATTCCTGAGCTGCTTTCAAAGAACTTATTATATATATTTACCATTTGTATTATCAGGCTTCCATAACAAAATGTCATCTATTATATGTACTATCATTAATACAAATTGCCTTCTTTTAAAGATGAAATTTCCCTAATTATCTTGTCCCAGACTTGTTTTAACTCCTTCAATTTGTGTCTGTATCCTAGAATAGCTGATTTAAATGTTATTTTTCATGTTAGAAATCAGAAAATACAGTAATGGTAGAAACATGAGAAAAAAAATTCTTGTTCAAAAACTGCTGGCTATATCAAAGGTGATTCATATTTATTTTTACATTCAATGTGCAGTTCTCTCTCCTCAGGGCAAGAAGAGAGAAGCCTGACTTACCTGATTAGGGCCTTGTTGTGTCAGTGGTGGTGTTTGAGGCTGTGAAGGGTCCAGCTGGCCTGCCTGGGCTCCTTGGGCAAAACTGACCTGTCCTGGGAAAGGTATCTGATTTGGGAACAGTCTAGCAAACCGGTCTACAGTTGATAAATAGAACTGGGAGAGTTCGGGAGTTTGAGCCTGTTGCTGCTGTTGTAGGATCCCAGAGAAAGGAGGAATCCATGAATTAAATGGGCCCTGGAAGGACACAGAAGAAAGAAAGAGAACGTTTATCTTTTATGCCAAAGAGAATTTCAAATCAGTTTTGAGCAGGAAAGAGATAAAATGTAAACAATTTCTGTATTTCCAGTGTTGCATTAAAAAAAGACAGCATCTTTGATTTATTATAAGTCACACAAATAATATGAAACAATACTAAATTCCCAGTAGTCATGAGAACTATGGGGCAGAATGAGACTGGTAAAAGAGCACAATGTCTGCATTTGCCAGGCTGGTTTCAAATCTTGTGTGTCCACCCCACATCCCACTGGTTAACTGGATATGACTTTGTGTAAAATAGTTAATTTACCCTCTCATGGTTGTGAGAATTAGTGGCATATACCAAGTTCTCAACAAATAAATGTTAATCAAATTATAGTTTGTGCTTTAACCTTCAAACAAATGGTCATTAGAATATATGGGACAAATTTGTAACTTTAAAAATTGAGATTTCAGAAATGGAATCAAGAAACATTTTGTTTTCATACAAAATACCATAATAAATGAGCAGTAGAAAAATGTTCTCCTTAAAGTAATTATTGAGGTGTAGGTACCTGAAGCTGTAGTGGTACAAGTTGAGCATTATTAAGATTCAGAAGTAACTAGAAAAGAAAAAATAACATGACAACAAGATTACTACACATGCTAAAATGATTAAGAATAACGTTTGCTACAAATATAGAACAAGTCAGAGCTGGTTTATCAGTTTCTTGTTAGAAGTGAGACATTTTCTAACCAAGCTTACATTAAATTACAGTGATTAGAAGTCAGAATTTAAAACAGAGTTGGGATTTAATAACCTCTCCTCTGCTGTGTATGAGATTGCACACCTTTAGCCCATTCTGGTGGTTTTGTTAGTCATTTTATGTTTTTAAACACCTATATACACTTGTATTAGGTGCTATTAGAACAAAAAGACAGAAGATATTGTTTCCACCTTTGAAGAATTTACGAATAAGGGAGGCAGAAGAATATTTCAGAGGTAACCTGGTATACAAAGCAAACATGAACATTGGAAATGTGTTCTGATGTACATAAAAGCTAGTGAATAGAAGTTCAGGATAGGTCAAGTGAAGGTTTTTATCTCTTCCCACTGGGTTTTCTTTAAAAAAAAAAAAAAAGGAAGAGAATGATTTAATTATTCAAACTAACCTCATTGCTGTTGCTTGCGGACATAAGGTGCTGTGGGATAAGCTAAAAACAAAAAAGAAAAAAAAAAGTAAAACGAGGGATTGTTATAGGTTTTACACAACAAGATCAGTGGTTCCAAGAAATCACTTACCGGGGCTGACAATGTGGCTCCCAGTAGTCCAAGAAGAATTATAATTTTCATTTTCAGATGACGTACCTAGAAAATAAGGTGTGATATTTAGCATTAAGAAGACTCTGCTTAAAAATCATGATAAAAGTAATTAGTATTGTTCAATCAGAGGAATAGTTAGGTTAATTCTACAGTATTTACTTATATTTTAGAATTTAAAATTTTAAAAAGTATACTTATAAATCTTTATAACAGAACTCATTCTTTTCTCTCAGAGCAGCTGTTTATAAGAACCAAAATTGTTTGCTTGTCCTTTCAGCTTTACCAAAAGACTCATTTGGTTGCATATGACACAGCTGAACACATTAATGAATAAGATTGTCTCATCCTTGTGCTGCTCTACATGGAAGGGAGTAGGCCCATCAGACCATAGGAGGCCATGACTGGGGCCAACCAACTAGGGCCTTATTATTAAAACAATTTTAATGTCTATGTTGAAAACAAAGTACTACAATAAAGATCTGACAAACCAGTTCAGTAACAGATAATTTCCATTTAAAAGTCTACTAACAGTAAAAATATATTAAAAATAAACTGAGTCAATATTTTTCTTACTTAGGGAAATAGACCATAAAAATTGGACTATAATATTGATTTATAGTGTTACCTGTGGAAGTGTATTATCTCTTGTACTCTAGATGTGAATGTTCCTTCCCTAGTTCAAATCACTGACCTAACCAAGCATTTAGAGTGACCTTGTTAGTCTATCCTGTAGAGTTCACTGATTTTGGTTCTTAAAATTATAAAAGCAAAGATTTGTATCTTACCTTACACCTAGACCTATAAAGAGAAATCTAGAACCGTGCAAGGTCTGTATTCTTTTTCTCTCTCAGCCCTGCTGCTTGGAGCTTCTCTTAAATTTTAAAACCAATCTTTAGAAAAAAAGGACCAATCATTTTTCAAAGGGATCAGTGATTCAGTGGGTTTCAGACAATGGCTTAGTTAATAACCCCTTTCCTATCATCTAGGTGGTATATGGATTCCCACACTTTTAGTAATGTTATTAAATTATCCCTGAGAAATGTTTTCCTGTGATCATTTCTGGTTTCTGCTTTGGTTATGACTAACTCTTCTGGAATAATTTTTTTTCTATTCCTTCTTTTATCATCCTTAAAATGGATACCCTAATTGAGTAACCTTAAAAGCCTTTGCTGAATTCAAGGACAAATGGGTGATTATTTTAATTTCAAAAGTAAAATACAGAATTATTAGACAGAAGGTGTAGTTCTAAAAAACAAAAATTCAAATCCTGGTTAGTGGCAATAGGATTCTTTTGTTCTTCCACACTGTGCTGAGTAAGTATGAGCTAGTTTCATTTGGGTTTGACCTTGAAAACACCAGTAGAACTCCTACATATGGAATGAAATCCTTTAAAAATCGCTGAATTTCTATGTCTGTAAAATGTACTCCTATATGATCATATTGCTTGGAATAAATAGTGAAGCATGATGGCCTACATTTTAAAAAATTGTTGCAAATGAATGTTTTGTATTTTAAAAATTCTCTTTTGCTAAATATGACTTCAACATTCAAAATACAACTAAGTGTTACTGTCTGCACATCATCGTTATTCAAATTTCCTTCATAAAGGGAGTTTTGTGTTTGTCTTGTGTTTTTTTGTTTGTTTGTTTGTTTGTGTTCTTTTGGTGGATGTTGTTCATATTGACTCTACTCTAATAGGTAGTCCAGGATCATAAGTGTTGTGATAATGTATTATCAATTAATTTACATTAAGGAAGAGTTCTTTAGTTAATTCAATCTTGAACAACTAATGTTAGCCTTCACATGCAGGAAAACAAAGCTATTGCCTTTCAACAAATTTGTCTTTTTTAATAGGATGAGACACTTAGAGCTTGCTTGGCTCATTAATACTAAAATGATTATACTCATTTGTTATTTATCTAGTCAAAAAGCCCACAGTACACAAATCATTGGTTAAAATAACAAGATCTTTTTCTTTACTAGACAAGAACAGCTGCCACTAGAATTTTATATCTGTTAGAAAGTGTGAAATTGAATTAAGTTTGGCCTAAAGCTGCCTCCGCACGTATTTTAATTTTGGCCTAAAGGTTTCTCTGCATGTAGTGAACTGTAACCTAACTTGATGTAAGTACAGATTATAATCTATTCTTGTAACAAGAAGCTGAGTTTCAGCCAATCACAGGTGGCCAACTATTCAACCCATGTCCGAATAGGGCAAACTAAGAGTTGTGGCCAGTCCAGCTGTTTCTGTTCCCTGACTTCCATTTTTTGTAGTCACTTTTCTTTTTCATTTTCCATAAACGCTATTTGATGATGTGACAGCCCTGGAATTGCTGTGAACCTATCCTGCTTCTAGGGGCTGTCTGATCCACATATCTTCTTTGCTCAATTAAACTCGGTTAAATTTATTTTTTTAAGTTTTTCTTTTAAAAGACTTTCCTGAGATTTAAAATAGATGTCTTTTTAGATTAGCTAGAAAATTAGACCTCCCTCTCCCCCAGAGATCTTGGTGGCAGATTTAACTAGCACATATAGCTTAAAGGTGGTTAATGTAACCAACTGTTGCCTGAAGATGCTAGATTGGTTGAGTGGGTGAACTAGAAGGTTCTATATTGCCTGATAATACCAATCATTACAATTAATGACCTTGGTCTATTCTGAATATTGTCAAATTAAATTTAATACACCATAAACTCTCATTCTCCTGAGATTTTCTATTGCATTCTGGAGGGTCTTAGGCAGCTAATCCCATTACTACATCAGAGAGTTGTCACAGCCAGGCACTGAAAAGGTCAGGGGCAATATTGCAGAGCCAAAACACAGTTAGTTTAAAAATTATCCTGATAAGTAATTTTGTATAGCTACATACCTCAAATATGAGGGTAGTTGGAAGACTTCTCTCATTGTTTTCTTTTTGTTTTTATTTTCTGTTACTAGAATATTTTAAAGAAAAACAGTTGAAACTCTCCAGTTTCACAATAGTTGAAGTTGAAAGAACAGGCAATGCTTTGCTAGCTGATAGTTTCCAAGTCCCTATGTCATTGGAGAAAAAGTTACCTCTGGGAAGGAAGGGAAGTAACAAGGGGCTTGTTTAGTTCTCATCACATTGTGGTGTGGATATTGTATATGTCTGTTTCTTGCATTCAACTATGCTGAACTTACTCATTTCTCTATTCCTGTGTCAGTCACCCTGTAGGTATTCCATTGACTTTTGTTAAATAAATAGTTTGCTTCATTCAGGGGAGAAAAATAGGTAGTACAGGTCCAGAGCAATGTCATTCTGTATGGATTAAGGTGCAGGGACACAAGATGAGGAAGTCCTGAACCGGATAATGTCACTATAACTTTGTTGTTTTGTTTCAGTTCAATTACCAGAACACCAGACAACCCTCTATTCAAATAAAAGTACAAAAATGCATTTCAATGCCAAGTACATATGACTGTTGAATTATGTACTGTTGAAATTATCCATATCTTTGCTCTGTTCCATTAACATAATTGAAGTAAACAAGAATAGCTTATAAGTTCGTCCTTTCAAAATGTTATTTCTACTTTTTTTTTCCTTCAACTATCCTGAAAAGTCAATCAAGAGTCTTACAGAATGTCATTGTGAGGTAGACCAGTATTCTGTGGATCATGACAATTGAATTTAAATTTTATCGTTGCTTTTTGTAAAAATAATTTTCATGCATCTAAGCTCTAATTTCTCAGGAATTTCTAATGACATATCAAGGAAGGTAAGATATATACATCACTCCATGTTTCAATGAGAAAACTGAAGTACAGAAGGTTCAATGACTTCATTCATTAATTTATTTATATAACAAATAGTTATTGTCCATCTTCTGTAGTCCATGTCCTTGCCAGGAATTCAGAACTTAGTGCTAGTAATAATAGATGTGGTTTCTGCCTTCATGGAATTTACAGTTTTTTCTCATTGTCAGGAAGTTACCAAAACCGTGGTTAGAACTCAGGTCTTTTTTTCTTTTTTTTTTTTTTTAATTTATTTTTTTAATTTCAGAATATCATGTGGGTACAACACTTTGGCCATACACATTGCCCCTGTTCTGCCCATGTCAGAGCCACAATCGTGGTCATCCCCCAAACTGTGCTCTCTGCATCCATTCAGTGAGAATTTTTCCCATCCCTTCCACCCCCCTCCCGCACGCCCGCCCTCAGATGAATGTTATTGCCCTGTGTGATGTATGTGTTCATCAGTTAGTACCAGTTTGATGGTGAGTACCAGTGGTGCTTGTTTTTCCATTCCTGTGACACTTCGCTTCGAAGAATGGAGAACTCAGGTCTTTGATTCCAAATCAAGTCCTTTCTAAGGCAGCCAGATGCTTAAGTACAAAAGATAGAGACACAGTACTATAATAAAGATAATTAACAGATAAAAGTATAGGAACTTGTGCAGTAAACACTGAGAATAAGCAAGCTATCAACCAAATCTCTGCTATTACATAGAGTGTTTACTTTGAACTGTCATGAGACTTTACTAAAGTATCCCTTTCTGTTTGATATTGTACATTACTAGAAATTAATCATCATATGTCCACTATGACAATACATTATAGCTTAATGGCTCTAGTTTGATTATATGTCTAATGATATTTAAGATTTGTAGGTATGTGCATGCAAATTATGACAATAAAGTATAATTTCCAAGAGTAATGTGTTTAGGTATAGAGGAGTTAAGAAAAATAAAGTAATATACATCTTCTTTTTACAAAAGGATCCATGAGTTTCAGATAGTTGAGAGAGACCAGCACAGAACTAAGCTTGGGGTAGAAACTATCATCTTCCTTTGATTCCCTGAAGTGTGGCAAGTAGAGCATGCAATGGGAGACATGTCCTCTTAAATACAACCCATTCTGGCCTGGGAATAAATCAACATCTACTTTCTCTGAAAATAGTTTCTATTGTCCCCTGCCTGAAATTTTTTTTTTCCTCTACTGACCCTCTGTAGTATTATTTTGCCCTTTGCTTTGTAAATTACAGACCTGCCCTGTTAAAGTCTCCTACATTTGTTTCTTTGTTTTGTGCCTGCAATCAGTTTGTCCTCAACCCAGTTTTTGTACTACAACTTTCTGGAAAAGCAAAACAAAACAATAAACAACTCCATTTTAACCAAAATCTTATAGTTCTAGTAACTTGATTTAAGATTGGTTTTCATGAGGGAGGGAGTCCACAGTGTTTGGCCAATATCTGGATTTCTCTTCCTTCTATAACATGTAGCCAAGCCCAGGCTGTTGTCATGGGACTGTCTTGGGAACGTCCCAGTCAGCAGACGAGCACCCAGGCCTGTCTGCCTTAGCTCTTCCTTGGAATTCTGGTGATTTTTTCCCCCAGTTTGTTACATTAAAAGTTTATCTCCTTAAGATGTTATGGTTTCTGATAGTAGCGGTATTTTATTCTATTGCTCAAAAAAAATTGCTATCTTGTCTTTCTTTCTAATTTCCCCCGTCCTTTTTCCTTCCCTGCTCCCTTCCATTTACTCTTTCTCCTTCTCCTCCTCCTCTTTTTCTTCCTTTATTTCCTACTCCAATTCTTCTTCTTTTTTTTTTTTTTTACCTGGTTTATAAAGCCCTCGATGATCTGGCCCTCGCTTTATTCTTTGACTTCACACTTCTCTTTATTCACTAAGCTCCAACCATACTAGCTTTCTTTCTGAGTTTAGAATATATGCAATTTATTGCTGCCTTAAGGCCTTCACTTGCTGTTGTCTGTGCCTGAAATGCTCTCTCCCCTATTAATGAGGGTCCAGCGCCTTGTCGTCTTTGGATCTCAGTTTAGGTATCCAAAAGAATGTTTCCAGATGACCCAAAATTACCCAATCTAAAGCAGCCACCTCTATCATATAACCCTATTTAAATTCTCTGCAAAACATGTGTCATTTTTTTATAACTGATACATTTATTTGTCTACTTATTTGGTTATTCTGTTTAGTATTCATAATTATTTGTTTTCATATTTTACTTTCTTCCATTAGAATATAACTTCATTTAAGGAGAATCTTTGTTCTGTTCACTTCTTTCTCCCCAGTGCCTAGAGCAGTGACTGGCCCATAATAGGCACTCAAATACTTGTTGAATAACCGGATAATAATTATTCTGACTTGGAAATTTCAAAGAAATGCTTTTTCATAATGAGATTAAATGTTACTTGCAGCACTGACAAATATTGAAAGCCATTGAAATGACATTATTTATATTGTTTAATATAATTACTCTTATTTCTAGAAAATCATTCTATCTTAGAGGATATTGTAAAGCATCAAAATTGTTAATGTAATAATCTTCTGTATTCCAAACAAAAATTATACATCTAGCTTGATTTAGGTACTTGTCTATGATAAAATCTGTTACCTCATTTCTGGTACTTATATAGAGAATTTGGTGAAAGGAGTGGACATTAGTAATTATGTGTTCCTACATTTTTGTTTCTTAATCCACATATCAGCAGTTTTAGATATGACACTTTATTTGCTTGTCATTTGAACAGTGAAAGGGGAACTGATATTTGTTGCTAAGAAAATAAGATGCACGTCCAATCTGAATGTTGAGGCACCAACAAAATTGGGAGCTAGATGGTCAGACAGAATGATTAGAAGTAGGACAAATCAGATATTAAGTTTATGAAAAATAACGGTATTAGTGGGAATGCTGGGAGTTACTCAATATATTAAGCTCAATGCGTTCAGATTATGGAGACAAGAATGGGTAAAAGAGCTGCCAAGTGCTGGACACTAGTCTGTCATCCTGCTCTACTTTGGGAATATTTCCGTCTAGATTATTGGTGTTGGCCAGTTGGTCACCTGTGTTCAAGTCACTCTGTTCTCTGGTGTTAGTGATGGATAAATGTCATCTTTAATTTCTAACTCTTCTATTTCAGAATTCTCTATCAGTTTCTGTAGATGATAGAGGTGTGGATGCTGTGATGTGCTAACCAGAGCCGCCTTCAGGAACGAAGGACATATCACTCTAGCTACGGGAAGGCTCTTCAGGATTTGTCTCCCCTGCCTCCTCCAGGGGCATTCTCCCTTCTCAAGCCAGCTGGTGCCCTCTAATGAATCCACCAAACGCCAGATCTCTCACCATCCCAGCTGCAGATTCCTCCTGGGATTGACTGAACTCTTTGTTGTCTACACAACAGCTTTACTTTTCCCTTTGCCTATTCCTGCTTCCTTTCTTTCCCTTTCGGGTTGTTAATTCCAAGGATCCTTAATATATTTCCTGGACATTAATATGTACCTCAGTTTGCTTCTGGGGGATTTCAACCTGAGACAGTCATCAAGGCTTCAGTCATGAAAATGTTACCTCTAAGTGATGTGTTAAAAAGACTTGATCATACTGATTCAGAGACTTTTATTTAAAAAAAAATTTTTTTTTTTTTAGAGATGGGGTCTCACTATGTCACCCAGGCTGATCTCACACTCCTGGGCTTAAGTGATTTTCCCACCTCAGCCTCCCAAGTAGGTGGGACTCAAGCGCGAGCCACCACACTCTGCTTAAGACTTCATCATAGTTTATAAAGAGTTTATTATTTCTCATCAGTTAGGCAGCTCTGAATTACTACAGAGAATGGATTATTTCTGAGAAATAGCCTCTAACTAGCTAATCTCCTTTATTGAGCGCTGAATCGTGAATGCCATCTCTGTGCCTTAGGCCATAGTCTAATATCCAAACCTACACTTCTCATCTACCTGTTACTATGTATCATATATTTTAAGAATTCGATGTACATTGAATAAGATCCAATATTATCTGGTGTAATATGCATGAAATGGTTAAACAGAAAAACCTTAAGGCCCTATACATAGAGTCCATGGTAGGAGATTTTTGCTGCTCTTTCTTTTTATAGAGTGGTTTATAAAATCTGCTCCCTGCCATGCCATTGTGAAGCATTTCTGACAGAAAATGCCCAAGTGTCAGAGAGAGAGAGAGAGAGAGAAAGAGAACAGAGATTTCTCCTGGGTAAGAAGTGCCTGGAAGTTTTGTAGAGCGTCCGCCAGAAAGTTTAGCACTGCATGCATTGGTGGAGTACCAACTTAGGACCAGAATAAACCTTCAAAAAAATCTCAGTTTATTGCATTTATTTTTTTACCAATTTCTAATTTGTTCCCATCTCAAAGAGGGACTGTATAGCATCAAGGTTAAGAGAGTGGACTCTCTGGAGTCACTTTGCCTGGTTTTAACTCCAACTCTGCCAACTGCAAGCTCTTGAATTGTAGGCACATTTTAAACCTCTGTAAGGCTCAGGATCCCTTACTGTAAAATGGGAATAACCTCTTAGAATGGTTGAGAAGATTAATATTCTGGATGTTAATTGCATTAGGTGTTAGACTATAAGCACCTTGAACATCTCTAGGGCCTGGCACAAGTTAGAAACTAAATATTTATTTGTTGAATGAATGGATGAAGCAGAATACACAGAAGTACCCATTCTTACAAAGACCAGCATAGTGAATTGGTAGGCATTTGGTGCAGAAGAAGAAAAGAGAAAAGCAAACAGCCAATTTAATATTACAAATAGAAGATCCGCAGAGCACTAGGGTAGAGGTAGGCCTCTGAACCAAAACTAAGTATGGATTAACCCTTTAATTAAAAATATTCTTAAAAAATACAAATATATATAATCAATATCTCTTGGTTTCTGGATTTTCTGAAGCTTATCTTAGATTGTTAAGGAATTTTCTATGACAAAGGTACTAAGCTAGACAATTTATTTCTGCTTCTCCAAAAGCTTTACAAATTCAGTGTATTTAATAATATGAGGAAATATATCCAGGATTGTTCTAATCTACAGCTTAAGTGTCAGCTGAGATTAACAACATGAAGGTCACCTAATAATAGTGCTTATTGTTCAGGTCACATTTCAATTAAACAAGTTTGATTTCCTCTATTCTTTTTCCAAGAAGCTTTTCCATCTGCAAAAACAATCACTTAAGGCAACATAAGCCAAGAACTAATAAAGTGCCACAGACAACTTTCCTCAACAGGATTGCTTTCAGAAAATGCGGAAACTCTGTGAAAACACCAATATTGTATTTTTAGAAAGTATCTGTTTCATTGGATATTATAGATTCTGTAGCCAGAATTCATTTTTAATTTATTAGTCAATTTCTGTTTTAGTCGAATAAGAATTTCCTGTGATTTCTGATAAATGATGATATTACTTGCAAAGAGTCCTACCTTCTTTTTGAAATTAAATTCATGACTACATTGGAGGCCTTGTCAAATTTTTAAATGTATGCACTAGTGTCTTCCAGAGCATATCTTGCTCTCCCATTCTCTCTTTTTCCATATATAGATATGTATCTCAGACACGTAGGCAATTATTTGCACACTCCTGTAAAGCATCACACTCAGCACATTTTTCTGAATGATAATGTTGATTAGAACAGAATTAATATATTGTTTATCTAACATATAGGTAGTGCCAGGTAGTACTCTAAGTGCTTTAACATAAATGAGCTCAATTGTATTAATGCTCACCACAGCCTTCATTTTAGGTATGATTTTGATAGTCTCATCTTACAGGTGAGGAACATGTGGTTCACTGAGATTAAATAGTCTTCCCAAGGTTATATGGTTAATGAGTTGCTAGGCCAGGATCTGAAATGAAGTCTGCACAGCTCTAAAATCCTCTTCTTGACGATGGTACTGTACTGAAACAAGTAATTTTAAAAGACCTATTCCATAAACTTCATAATTATGTTTTCATGTATGTCACATTTTTAAAAAAAAAGTCAGTGAGTCAAATGGTCCTCTAGCATGGATCCGATAGACATGAACCTACATTTCTATAAATGTGTATTTCTTCTTTTGTATCCTGTTGTAACATTCATGCATAAAAGTCGAAGAAATTTAACCCACATTGATAAGTTATAATATAATTAAAATATCTCTTTCTGTTGTGATGCCTACTTCATAATATCTTGTAAAATATCATTTTCTTATGCTTTCATTGACCAGGCAAAAATTTAAAGAAATCATGTCTTGTAGATAAATCAATTAAAAGTGCTACAAAATAGGTTTTAACTCAGAAAATACGAATGGATGAAAAAGATTACTGAGAAAGATCCACTAAATGGGCAACTAATCTCTATAAAGGAGACTAAAGTAGTCCATAAATAAACACTATGTAATGATTTGCAAGATGTCTGAGGGTGGATTATCTGTCTAAGCTCAGACTTTGAATAAGTATTAGGTTGGGTTGAAATGACTCTTAAAACCACAGTGAATAAAATGATTAGTGGGAAACAATTTTGAGGCAGCATAGTCTGTTTAGTTGCAAGGACAGCAGAAGCAGCCTAACTACATGGGCACTCTTTCTTCAGTAATTTCTCAACCTGATTTCTCTGGAACGCAAAATTTACTGAGTAGTCGTGTTAATTGTTTGCTCCAGTGAATCATGCTTATTGGGTTTTCTTATTGTTGAAACAAGCCATTTGCATTTGCTTGGGGCATTCACACAAATTCTAAGCCCTGGATGTCACTGAAAGTTGGAATAAACAAATAAAATCTCTATTCTACGAATTTTTGAAGACATTCAATAATTCCCTTTAAAAAAATGTCTGTAAAGGAGCATAAAATCACTTTATCTTTGATGACAGTAATAAAGTTTCCAGTTGTATATTTCATAGGTACTTCAGAGAAACTAACTTTTAGATTCAAAGATTAGATGAGAAGATAAAGATTATTTTTGCACAGAAGGATACAGTTTGATTCCAAAAAGGAATAATCGTGAAGACTTGGCCAGGGTCTAACTGTACACATTTGGGAGAATGTGTTTCAGAAATCTCTGGCAGTTCCATTGTGACATTAGGAAACTTGGCAGGAGAGTTTCCTAGAAAACAAATGCATTGCTCTTTTCCTTTAAATGTCAAAAATATCAAAGAACTTAAGGACATGTTCTACCCAACAATGCATGAAGGTCTAGGTAGATTTCTGATCATGTAACCACCAAGCAACACCAGGCCCAGTACAGACCCTAGACTGGCAAAAACGGCAGCTATTCATGAAGTATGATTTCAGCAAAATTTGTGAGTTTTAAACCATCATCTACATAAATGATAAAGACTGAAATTTATGACTTATCGATGTTCTTTGGATAAAAACACTGTTAGGAGAGAACCCCTGATGAAATAGGGTAGGGTGATTCATTACAACTTTAGCTCCCATTAACACATAAATATGATAAATTTTTATATAAACAGTTTACATCTTCCAACATTTATTGTGTAGATGGCATGTTGACAGTTTGGCTTCACCATCAAAGAGTCTTAGATTTCAATTTCATTTTAGGCACTTGCTAGCCATTTAACTTTGGGCAAGTTAAACTTACTTCTCTGTACCTACTCCCTTCCCTGTAAAATGGAGCAAATTATATACTTATCTTCAGGATATCTACACAAAGTAAATACCACCAAATGGGAAAATGCATTGCTCAGCACAGAAATGATTCTCAATAAACCATTTTAGAGGAAACGGCACACCTTGATCTTCCAGGGAGAACTCTCTAAGAGATGGACTTTGAAAAAGCTACCCAAACTGATTCACATATATGTCACCCTCCACACTAATTTAAAATCACCAGATTGCATTAAAAAAATTACTTAGAAAAAAAGTTAGCTTTATCGGTAAAGAATAACAAGCTACCACCCATGTGTCTGTCCTCCTGTTGTCTAACATTTCTTTTACCAAATCTTTCCTGGTTTATTGCAGATATTCATTTTGCTAAATCTTGAGATCCCTTATTAGAATGTAGATGACTTTATTCCTTCAACCAAACATTATGCACTGAGTACTAGCAATGATCCAAAGATGCCACACTCAGAGCACTTATAGTTTAATAAGTGAATATTATGTAGGAACAAATGAATGAGACACCCTTTGGTGAGGACAGAAGGGAGGGAAGATTGTGGGGAGTGTGGATCAGGGATGGAGTGACCTGATAAAAGTTTATAGAGCAGAAAAGCCCTGAAGGAAAAGCAGGATTTCAGCAGGCAGACATCGGTGTAAAGAAAATTCCAAGTAGAGTGTACATCATGTGTAAATGCATGGGGCATGACATAGCATGATACTTTGGGGGATAATTACTGATTCAAGATAATTGGAATATAGAATACCTGTGGGAAACTGATGGGAGATGAGGTATGGCAGGTAGTTAGAGGCCATATCCCAGAGGGTTTTTCTAAGACAAATGTGCTTGAATTTTAACATGTTGGCAGCTGGCATCTATCAATTAAGTAAGGGAATATTTGGTGTTGCTCATTTGTAATGTCTACCAAATATTGCAATTCCTCGTCCTGGGCACATGTAAAGTTCTAGTTTCTAGCCCTTGAATGTAGTGACTTGCTTTGGCCAATTAAATATAAACAAGAAATAGCATTTGTCTCTTCTGGCTGGAAACTTTAAGATAATTCACACTCTCTCTTTCTCTTTGCCATGGCCATTGGCCATGTTCTAGATGGTAGCTCTTCTATAAACTTGAGTTTCTTTAATTTGGATCCTCTAGTGAGAACAAGGTGGAGCAGAGCATTAAACTGACCCAGTGAAAGTGAAGTGTAAGGGAGAAATAAATCTCGCAGTTTCAAACCACTGAGATTTTGGGGTTGTTTGTTACTACAGCATAATATAGCTTGTCTTTATTATTACAATGTCAGATTTATATTTTTACAAGGTCACTCTGGCAGCAGTGTTATGGACAGACTGGATTAAGCTGACATGAAGGCAGGACACCATCATGATGTGTGCCTGAATTAGTGCTGTGGCAGGAGCACAGGACCCAGCTATGTCCTGAGTTCAACTTTGCTATTTACTACCTGTAAGATTTAGAAGTCAGTTGACATCTTTAAGGAAATTATTGATTGCGTAAGTTAGGGGTTTATCTATTGATTTTTCCATCTTACTTTCCAGTGGGGACAGTGACTGCACTGGCATCAGATTATCCTAGCTCTGTGATATACAGTTTTACCTGTAGTACTTCAAGTGAGCTATCTAACTTTTTCAGGCCTGATCTGCAAAATGAGAGTAATAATATGTGCCTTTTGGGACTATTTTGAGAGTTAAAAACACATTCTAGGAAGTAATTTGTGTACTGTCTGACATATGGTGAACACTCATTAAATAGTAGCTATATCTGTCATTATTATTAATATTGCTAATATTCCCACTCCATCTCAACCTCTCAACTCTTGGTGTTTTGTAATGCAAGGGGCTGACTTTTCATAAAAATTGTTCTACTCAGTGACCAAGAGCAGTCTTCCTCTGAACTTAAAGTCCTGTAACTCTGTTACTGACGTCTCAGCACTTCTTTGAGCTCCACTGATCTAATGGTAGTCTTGATACTATCAGTCCTTTATGATTTCTGATTACAGTGTCACTCTTGAGACAGTACTAATTACTTGAGTGTTCTCATTAATGATTATAGGTTGTAGATATTTTGTTAATAGTTTTACTTTAGGATGTAAAATCTTCAGGTCCATGAACTATGTATAGAGCCAGTCAAGTTTACAGATTGTATAACTCCGTTTGTATATAGGTGCTTGATGGGGTGATGGTAGAAGAAATATTGTCAGGTAACCTTGATATGAATGAAGTACAGGTAACAGGCTGAGCTATTCCGTAAATGAAATGATGTCCATGCATGTGTGTGTTTGTGTGTGTGTGTGTCTGTGAGGGAGAGAGAGAGAGAAAGAGAGAGAGAGAATACATAGTTAGCGATGTGCAGAATTAAGTTTTTCTTTCTACCTGCTTGCTTTGGACAATCAAGTCTTTCACATAGAAATATTAAAATGTAAAGAACATAACTAAATGCAATATTAAATCAGAGACTTGAACAAATGAGTTTTACTAGTTCCTGTTGAATCTGATTACCTTTGGATATTTTACCTAAATGTATCTGTGGCTAATTAAAGGAACTAAAATTTTATCTTAAGTACCCGTCACAACTGACTGTATGTTGCTAGTTAGAATGTTGTGCTGAGGTGGATTTTTAAGGCTAAATCGATTTTAATGGCTGCAGTGGGCACAGGAGGGGCCCCACGACTGAAAACTGTCAACCATTAAGCAGGTTAGATACCTTATTGATTTGTATCAATGTCAATGCATTCAGGCTCTGCTTACCCATGACCACATGAGGGCGCCCTTTCCATCAGATCTGGTGTTTTGCTTTTTCCTTCAGTGCTGTTCTTTTTTTCCTAATAAAAAGTACAAACTGCGATTTATCATGTAATATTCTAAATTTTACAGAAATTCTAGATCCATGCCATATAAAATATATCTCCAGATAATATAGATAACTCAACTATCTTAGTACATTGGATATGTTGAAGAAATGTGAAAAGCTACAGATAGATAGTAGGTCTTAGGGACAAATTATGCTGGGCTGGTGGTAATCATAAATGTGGATATACACCTAATAGTTTCTCTGTAAGTAAACTTTGGAAGTGTAAAAATAAAATATTCAAACTACTTCTGTTAGAAGGGCTCTGTATCTAAATCTAATTATGAAATCTAATATCTGATAGATAGATAGATACATACTATTTATCTGGTTGTTACTGTTTATTAAATAATGTCAATACATTATGAAAGGTAAGACAGCATAGTGCAATCTTTTGCAGTGAGGATCAGTTAAAATCTAGGCATACTTTTTTTTAAAATGTGCAGGTTTTTTAAATGTTATATGCTAGAAGAAATTCAGTGCCAACTCAGAAGCTTACAAAATGATCCCCAAACCCCATGACAACATTAGGAGGTGTATCCAGCTTCCGTAGGAGTTCCACTAAGAAGGGCATAGACTGATAGGTCATTTATGGCAACAAAGGACAAATTCACCCAAGGCATATACCAGGGATTAATGCTTAGTACAAGGAAAATAAGTGTGATGACAAATCAATAAAGACATTCACAAACAAGAACAGAGATGCCTTGTTTGCTAACCAGAGAAAAGCCAACGAAAACAAAAACAGGAGGAAAAGTAAGGAGAATTGAATTGACCCCAAATCAACCCAGTGGCTTCCTCAAAGTATCTCATGGACAATGCTATGATTGGTACACTAGGGCTTAAAAAGACAGACCGTAGGCCAGCCAACTGTGTGTATGCCCAAAGACACAATTGAACTGTATTTTTGCCAATTGTTTTTGTGGCTTGTTAATTTCAAGGGACAGATTCCTTTTTCATCCACTTATTCTGCTTATCATTTTCTCAGTGATAGTAGAATTTTCCCCAGAAGATCGTGATTTCATTTTTATTAGAGCTTTTGAACTCCGCTCAAAGGCAGCCTTTGTGTATTAGAGCTTTGAGCTCTGATTAAGCGCTGCCTTCTTCAAAAGGAATACTTAAATATTTACTTAAATGAATAAGTGCTAAGACTTAGAATCTCAGAAGGTTGGAGATGAACAAGCAGGCTGCCCCCAGAAAGAATTGCTTTGTAAAAGGTCAGTCATATTGTTAAGGTACATTTGAGAGGCCATATTTAGATAGGAATAGAATAGGAAGACAGTGAGACTATATTGTGGTAGAAGGGAACAAGTTTGTGAGCCTGCGGATAATAAAGACATATTTTTGCCATTTTAAAATTATTCCTGGGACTGGTATCATTGAAGAGTGTCCTTTATGTACTGTCATTTTTCTGACCTGTTGGATTGTTAAAGAACAATTCTCCTGAGATAAGATAAATTTCATTCATTCTAAATTAGGCAAATAAAGGCCAAGTATTTAGATTACTATGTCTAGATGTAACTTGAAGGGCATAAAGGATTTATAGAGAATCTCAGGGAGATAATTAAGATCATTAAATGTCTGGGAAACTGATTTGTGCATATAAGTTAAGGAATTGAGATTTTTTGGCCTGCATAAAACAGGACTTCCAAGTACCACAAGTATTTGAAATTACATTGCATAAAGTTAAAGTGGCAGCTTGTACTGTTCTCCACACTACCCTCCTTCCAGTGCTGAAGTATGAAAGCAGCTTTTGAGATTTTTCTTGAGCCACCACTGGAGGATTTATTTTCTTTCTTTAGGAGGAATTTATGATAGAGAGAGAGTTTACAAGGAAGCTTCAGGGGTTGAAATTATACAATATAAGAAGTGTTTTTCATATATTTTTATGTGACAATTCCTTTGTACCCATGAATCTTTAGTAACACAATCTGAGGAAGGTGAAGGGATTTTCAGACATCGTACTTGAATCTCTTTCTTCACGTGCATTGTCCTGCTTTTCCACTGCGTTTGTCAGAGTGGATCAACCTCTCCTTTCCGTAATTATTTGACGATTTTAGCCACAATTAAGACTTGCTAATCACAGTCTCTCCTCTGTGCTTTGCTCCCAGGAACTACTCCTTTCTTTGCAGAAAGACTGAGTTCACTTAATTTTATTGTAATTTAAAAATTTGTGATGATCGTATTTTCACTAGGTGACATAGTCGAAGAACTGAGGGAACCAACATTTAAAGGGACTTTGACTTCTATTTTAATATAAGAACCTCATGGAAGGGTTTGAGCAGCAGTGTGACAAGATATGGCTAATATTCTGAAAAGATCACTCTTGCAATGATGCTGATATTGAGAATAGACTCAAAAGGGGAAGAATGGAAGCAAGAAATCCAATTTGGTGGCTACTGTGAAACTCAGATGAGAAATCAGTGGTTGGTTGTGAATAAGGCATCTGCAGCATAGATGATGACAAGTGGCTAGAATTCTGGATATTTTTGAAGATAGTGCTATTATGATCTATTGATGGTCTCTTATGTGGCATGTGACAAAGGAACACAAGATGACATCAATGTTTTTGCTCTGATCAACTAGAATAATAGTGCCTTATTTACTGAGATACAAAAGAGAGTATATAGAGATTTGTGTGTCTTCATTGGACCACAGGGGTGGCAGTTCAGATTTTTATTTCAATAGTCAAACAATTTCTTTGTAGTAATTCATTGAACTGCAAAATTATAAGCTGTATACTTTTTTATGGATATGACAATTGAATGAAATATTAAAACTAAATAAAAATAAAACAGCAATAAAGAAAAGCCGAGAATGAAAATGTTAAAATGTACTAGTCTTACAAAGAAGATCTGAGACTCTTATGAGATATCTAACAATTAAATATGAGTGCTTGTAAATTTGGCTTGTAAATTTGGACTTGAATGCAAGTATTCATGAAATACATTTATTGTCAAGAAAGTTTATTGTCATCACGTATTTTAAATTCTAACAAAAATCTTTTACAGTTATAGAACAGATTCTTTTTCTTAAAAGAGAATGAAGACAATCCATGTATATAATATAATCATTACTTTTGTAATTAAGCTGACTAAAAAAACCAGAAAGTATTTTAATGTATAATCAGAAATAAAATTTTAAAGAGAAGGAAGGCCATTTAATGTAGATTTCATTGATTTCTCCATCTGTGTCTGTAAAAAAATAAACCCAATAATACTACTTGGTATTTATAGAATGCATAAAGGATCATGAAAGCAAAATTGGTGTTTGTCCTTGTAATTTCAACATTTTCTTTTTTGTTATAATTAATAGTTCTTAAAATAAGCTCTTGGCAGTCCATAACCTTTTTAAGTAACAAAATTATAATAGGCATAAGCATTGAAAAGAATTCAGGGTCTTTCTTTTGTATTTTTGTCATTTATATATGTGTATGTAGTATGTGTGGGTATTTTGACTGTCTGATCAACATCACTGGAACTGACACTGAAAATTTTTACTCGGTGGTCTTCCTCTACTTTATATTGAAAGCTATTTCTTGACAGGATTTTTGGAAAATTCAGTGTAAATGAACAATTAATAATCATATTCATAAACTATAAATTTTGTCTTAAAGTATTTAATAAATGTTTATATAGTAAGAATAATAAAAAATAATATAGAAATTATCATGAGTTAATGAACTTCAGGCTTTTAAATTACTGGGGCAATGTATGTAGATAGAAGAACTATCATTTCTGCTTTAATTGTGTGTTTGACTTATGCACAGTTACGGATTCCTACTCTGTAGATATTTTGATTTGCCAAGAAAGTAAAACAAGCTTTGCTATTTTCCTGCATTGAATAATATATAATTAAAATATAGACTGATTTTGGAGGGATGAAAGCATAAGGACATAGGATTATGGTGTCCAGACTGCCTGTGTCCCTCTCAATTGCCTTGCTGTACAACTGCGGTCTCTGGACCACAGGAGAGGGGAAAGGGAGAAAGAAAGACTGCAGAGGGGAAATAGGAGAAGGGAGAGGGGCAGGAAAGAAGAGTTTGTGGATGTTTTAAGACTGTGTTGTTGTAATATATACTCTAAAACTATAGTTCTGAGCCAGATGCAGGTGTGAGGGTTGGGTTTCTACAAATAATATAGCTCTTCCAACCATCCTAACCCCAATATGGTTATTCTTCTCACAAGTTGAGAAGTAATATTATAAAATATTATATAGACAAATTTTGGATCAATTTAAAGAATAATTTTGATTTTTTAAAGGTGAGCTGGTTCTTTCCAGTAGTAATAAATTCAAACTTTCTGGAAATATTTATGGAGAAGCCAGATAATCAATTGTCTTCTACAATTTACTTCCTTGATGTCCTATTTGCCTCCTTTATTTAAGTAAAAAAGCACTCAAGACTTTATTCCTATGCAAAGACAGAAGGTTAATTTGATGTTAAACTGCTTCTGGAAATATTCTCTATATTTTTGCTAAATCAGAGGGTTAGGCCAAAAATGAATTTTTTTCCAATACTCAACTGTCTGATTTTATGTTTATACATAAAGGAAATTATTTTTTCTAGAGGAAAAATTCCATTGATATCTAAAATGAAACAGCAATAACCTAATTTAGTGAGTGCTTACTACATTACAGATATATTACATAATCTCATATGGTACTGCACAGTAAGTCCTCACTTAACATCATGGATAGATTCTTGGAAACTGCTATTTTAAATGAAATGACGTCTAATGAAACCAATTTTACTATAGGCTAATTGATATAAACAAGAGTTAAGTTCTAAGGACATATTTCTGGTTATAAAAACATCACCAAACTTCTAAATAAAGACTCAAAACACTTCTAATATTAAACATTGAAATAAATGTGAACTATATATTCATTTAAGAAGGATTAATAAAAACGAGAAAGATAATTATTTACCCGCTTATTCTAGTTCAGGATCACAGGTGGCCAGAGCCTCTCTTGGCAGCTCAGGGCACAAGGTGGGAACCAGCCCTGGACAGGCTGCCATTCCATCACTGGGTGCACTCACACACACACCCCACAGTCCTACTGGAACCATGTAGACACACAAATTCACCTAACTGGCATATCTTTGGGATGTGGGAGGAAACTGGTACCCGAAGAAATCACACAGACCTGGGAAGAACAAGCAAACTCCACACAGACAGTGGCCCCAACTGGGAATTGATTTTCTGTCATCAACATTATAATGAAATAACATTGAACTATGTTATTGGAGTACCTGCTGTGCTAGTACTTTCCCAATGCTATTTGAGAAAACACCAGATAAATAATTTGCCTTGAGCTACATTGTCTTTAATTACTGAACTTGGGATTTTAACCTGTTTTATCTGATTCTAGCATCCATATTATCTAACCACTAAACCAGTATACTATGATACCTATTATACATATTTAGTCTGAGTTTATTAAATATTTTAAAGCAAAACAATCTAGAACTTGTTTATCACATTCAGGGATAAATCATAAGTTATATTGTACCCACTAATGCTGTACACAAAACAGAGTTATGTTTATTGATCACTAGAAAACCAGGGAGAGTCTATTATTTAGTCAGGTGTTAAATAGGATCATCATTTTGATCATGGTCATGGTCATTTAAATACTAAGGAAAAATAGAAAAATATATCATGTCTACACTGATGAATAGAATAACATTCTCCCATGTAGTTTGCTGATTTTAATTCTGGATCCTCAAATACATTCTGTCTGCAGTATTGGTACCAGTCCTTTCTTCCATGAAAGCTGGAGGTTTTCCATTTAAACCTCGGCTTCTTGCTTAGAAGCTTTTACAGATTTGTGGTGGGTAATAGGCAGGCAGGATAAAAACTCCCACATTGTACTTTCCCTTTCCTGGAAGTGGACTGTTAATAAAGACTAGGTGAGGAAGAATTTTACTATAGAGAGAAGAAGCCCCCTGGGAAATCTTCTGACACCTCAAACGCATCTCCATCGTGTTTTCTGATATTGGGTAAGTCAAATGATATTAAACTGGTGTGGTTACAAAAATGCCCTCAAAATGTGGAATTTTCTTTATGAGATGAAAACGTCATGAATCATCCTTGAGAATGAGATGTACAGTTTCCAAGGATATGTTTTGAAAAACATGTCTGACCCTATTGCACCTCTTTTGTGTTACTACAGTGACTCTATATTCTCATCTAAGCTTTTTTATTTTAGGTGAACTATTAATCTTTGTGTGTGTGTGTGTGTGTGTGTAGTATTAAATTGCCTTGTCTGGGTTGAGTAAAGATGATGTAACAGAAAAAGACATACTCCCTATAGGTTCCCCATCACAAAAGTGAATAAGTTCAGTGTGGAAACCTCACTTATGTATTTCCAACCAGGTTGAGCTATTGGGCAGTAGAGCCAGGTCTGTGCTATAGAAATGAGAAGGTTGGCACTAAAATGAAGAAGCAGCTCCAGCCGCTTTTATTTTGTGTATTTAGTTGAGATATTCTGGGTATTGTGATTAAAAACATATGGTTAAGTATATGTAATTTTTAAATATATTTTTATTATTCATTTTTCAGATAAACTTCTCTATAGGGCATTTGAATTTTCCCTGGTCATTATTCACAAATGTTGCAAATTCAAATGTCCATGGGACCTAACTGGAGAGGTAGAGATCATGGATATCATGATTTATACCATCAAAAAGTAGTTCTGGCAAAAATTTTTAACAATTTGTTAAATTGCTCACGCACAGAACCTGTGATTGTGAACTTCACAATGTTTTATTAAAGGAACTCACTCATGAAGTTCTTTGATAGACAGTGCAAATCCATACAAATCTTTTCCAGGTTCTGCTTGTCAATATTATGTTAGAATTGTGAAATATTTAAAAATATACAGCTGAAATTAACATACACTTTTGATAAATTACTTTAATAATGACATTTGTTCCTAAAGCAATTTTTTTCTGTTATTTAAAAGAAATGAGATTCAAATTATATTTTGAAATGGAAACAACAGTAAAACACTATAATAAATAAAACTAGCCAGAGCATTTTTAAAGTATTAAATTCGACATCGAATGCTAATTGAATGTTAATGAAATATTAATAGAACTATTCCAAGAGAAATGCTTATAAAGACTTTCTCACTGTCAAAAGCGTTAGGTACTTGGAGATGATAATACCATTTAATTATTCAATTAATATATTAATTTATTAATTTTCTCACTCATTAATTAATTAATTACTATTTTATTTTCACTCCTTTTCCAAAAACTTTTTGTTATAATTTCAGGGCTTTGATTGTGTCACATATGCATAAAGTAATTCATATGAAACCATTGAAACTGGGTTGTAGGCATTACATCATGTGTATATTTAAAGACTACTTGTTTGAAAATGACCTTTGGTTTTATTTTATTTGTATGTGGTGGCTTATATCCTGTTAAGTGATTTAACAACAATTTTAAAATGAAGAAACTTTTTTGAGTGATTACACTATGCTAAATTCTTTACAATATTTTTCACCAATTCTACATGTATGAATTTGTAAGATTGTAAGTCATTATCTTCTTTTTGAAGATAAGGAACCTGAGGCTCAAAGGAGCTATGTGGTTGGCAAAGATTTGGAAGTGGAAAGGTTGGAATTAAGACCCTTGTGAAGAACAGTCCACAAGCTCCAATTGTCATATTTATTGTTCTATATTTATTTAGTTGTTTTCCTATTTGGATTAAGACTATTTAATTCTACCCCCAACCATGTAGGTGGAGGTTAATTTCTTATATTTTGCTATTCTTCATATATCTTAAGCAAGTTATTAGATAATATTTTAGTTATTCATGCTGTAGGTAAGAAAAGTTTAAATCATTAATAACTCCTCTGATATCTTCCATGTATCAATCATCTTTGTTTTACCATTTTATTATCTTTCATGATTGGCAAAATGATGCTGCATTTCTTTGATTCTTAGATGCACAATTTTCACATTTAAATATTGCTCAACTGAGGATTTATTTAATAATGGATGTTTTCTTACTGTGTAAAGTTTAGTTGCCTTTTTTATAGTGAATTCTTTTGTAAATTGACATTTAAATGTCTTTTAAGAGGTTACATAAGATTTGGCATTGAAACAAAGAGGATGTGTAAACAGAAAGGCACAGGAAGAGAGTGACAGGATGTAGCAGGATGTAATTCTGATATTAATAAGGCATATATTTGTTGTCTGAGTAATGAAAGCAATGTGCTGTCCTGTCTCTCAATGGAAAAATATAAACACCCATAAGTAAAAGAAGCTCCATTGTTTTGTTATTGAGATATATATAAAGTTTTGTTCCAGATGGCAAGCAACGAACAGGAACGTAAAAGATATTATAACATGTTTTTAAAAAAAGAAATTTCAAAGCAATGAGATATATGACTCAATCCTACGTGACACAGTACTGTTAGCAAGACCTGGTGACATTGCTTAATTGGGGAGTTTTTTTCTTTCTTAGTGCTACCTAAAATAATGTCATCTAATGTTAATGAAAAGGGGTCATTTATATCACTACTTATTTCTTCATAAAGCTTTAAATCCCCACCTTCACAACTTTTAAAAGATGCTTGAACATTATTTTTGTTCCTCTATTTGTCTACAACAACCATTCCAAACTTCTAAAAGACTAGTGGATATATAAAATATCTTAAATGCCATTTGAAATGATGATGATGAGATAAATACTGGGATTAGAGCTAAAGTAGTGCATTACAGAGAAATTAATTGCACTATCAATTAATTGTAAATTAATTTTCCTATTGTAAGAGATTGCTTTGACATGGAAATTTAACATTTTTCTCATTTTATCAAAATGACATATAAGTACATATAATAGCTATTATGACATCATGAAAGGAAAGCAAAGAATTATGTTGAGTCAATCAATAAATTTTTATAGCATACTACTATGCCAAATGCTATACTAAGTATTGATGTAAATGTGAAGAATGATAATATATTGACAATATAATGTCGATATTTCTTTCAGGCTTTTAACTTCAAATATTCTTTGTAGTATGGTAAGTAAATCTTAGGTAGTATTTAATATTTGCACTTGTCATGTACAGTGCTTATGCTATATATTATTGGCTTAGCTCCTCGACCTAATTCCCAGTTCACATATCATTGCATTTTAATTAATTCATGGTTTATTTAGGATATATCAGTTTAACTTTCCACAAAGAACTTTACTGCTGTTCTTTGAATAATCGTACAATTTTTTCTCCTTTGGCACATACCTAAAGAAAACAGAGGGAGTAAAGTTATTACTAACAAAATTACTTCATTTCCCCAAGATTAATGGTAAGCACAGAATTCTTCTGAAAGGATTGAATGCCTAGTCTTACAGCTATATAAATCCTTTTTAAAATTCAGGGCCAGTTTTTATCTTCAATCATATTAGTATTTTCATCTAAACATCATCAGAAATTTATATGGTTAGTCACATAATTACTGGCTTTCATATCCTTTATTATTCCAAGAAATTTTTAATTTCTTCTATTATGAAGAGCAATTGCAGCATGACAGTTTTGCAATGTGCTTTATAGATGCCTTCTTTATCTCTTTAATTTAAAAAAAGATATTCAATACTGCCAAAAAGCAATGCTTTGTCAATATAAATAAAGTGAAAGGGACTTTTTTGTAGAATAGTACAATTTGCTTACTTTTACTGAAAAAAATAAATCTTGAATATATGGTTCACTTATTTAGATCCTTTACTATCCTTGTTAAATTTGGGCATGATACACAATGGTTCACCTGCAGAATTTCAGAAGAACAAATATGACTTTGACATGATCCTTTTACTACTGTGTAGAAAACACACTAGGGAGATGGGTTGGGCATAAGAAAGAATAGAAGTTAGGTGACTGCCATAATCCATTAGTGTGCGGGAGGGGTGGTGAGAAATGTTTGGATTTGAGATATATTTTGAAATTGGCACTTCCAAAATATACTGTCAGATTAGATGTGGAGGTTTAGAGAAAGAGTATAATCAAGGGAGATTTCAAGTATTTTGCTTGCACAGCTGGAGGAATAAAGTTGTGAATTACTGAGAGGAGGAAGATAGCAGTAGGCAGACATCAGATGTGGAGGTATCAGTAGTAGAGTATTAGATGAGTTTTATATTCAAGTTGTTTATTGGACATTATATCAAAAAAGTGTAAATATATTAATAATTCCATGTTTAACATTCTGACAAACTGAAACTGTTTTTTAAAGTGGCTGCACCACTATATATTCCCACTAGCAATGTATGAGGGTTCTGATTGCTCTATATCCTTACCAGCACTTGTTTTCTGACTTTTTTATTCTAGCCATCTTAGTGGGTGTGAAGTGGTATCTTACTGTGAATTTGATTTTCATTTCCCTAATGACTAATGATGTTGAGCATCTTTTTGTGCTTATTACTGATTTGTATATCTTGTTTGGAGAAATGTATATTGAAATCCTTTGCTCATTTTAAAATTATGTTAGTTGTCTTCATTTTTGAGTTGAAAGAGTTCTTTATATATTCTGGACACAAGTCCCTATCAGATATATGATTTGCAAATATTTTCTTCCAATATATGTGGGTTTTAATTTCATTTTCTTCATGGTATTCTTTGATGCACAAAAGTTTTAAATTTTTATGAAGTCCAATTTATCTATTTTTTATTTTGTCACCTGTGCTTTGGTGTCATATCTGAAAAATCATTGCCTAATTCATGGTCATGAAGATTTAATCCTGTGCTGTACTCTAAGAGTTTCTTATTTTCACTCATACATTTCGGTCTATGATCCATTTTTAGTTAATTTTTGTATGTAGTATGAGGTAGGGATTCAACTTAATTGCACGTGGATGTCCAATTGTCCCAGCATTATTTTTTGAAAAGATATTCTTTTCTCATTGAATTTTTTTGTACTCTTTTGGAAAATCAATTGACCATAAATGTAAGGGCTTATTTCTGGACTCTCAATTCTAATCCAATGTTCTATATGTTTATCCTTGTGCCAGTTCTACATTGTCTTGATTACCTTAACTTCATAGTAAAATTTGAAATTTAGAAGTAATAATCTTCCAACTTTTCTTCTTCTGCAAGACTGTTTTGGCTATTCTGAATTCTTTACATTTATACATGAATTTTAGAGAATTTTGTCAAAAAGGACAGCTTGGATTTTGATAGCAATTGCATTAAATCTACAGTTCAATTTGTGATGAACTATACTAAGTCATCTTAAATATTAAGTTATCTTAAAATACTAAGTCATCTGATCCATGAACATGGGATGTCTTTTCATTTATTTAGGTCTTTTAAAATTTATTTCGATGATGCACTTAGGAATGTGCCAGGCTTAATTCAGATCAAGTGATAAAGTGAAGGATCAGAGAAGTTTAGAATATAGTAGATGTACTGGTGACTGCCTATGAGTTTCATAGGGTATAATATAAGGGTCCCAGGAGATGAGGATTTCTGTCATATAGGTTAGAAAATGAAATATATGGAACTGTATGGGGATAAGGAAGAAGTAACATGGGGCAATCTGTGTTGCTTGTGGTGGCTAAAATAAATAGGGCTAAAAGTCATCACAAGCTTAATCCTAATGGTTGTCAGGAAGATGGTGGTCAGTTTGTGAGTGTTGGAGAGTGTTTGCCAGGAGTACATGGAGTCTGTGTCTCTCACTTAATTCTGTGGATGGAAAGTTGAAAGCAAGAAGAAGTCTTTTGCAAGCAGATGTAGTGGTTCCCTCTTAACCCTACAGACAGAGTATTCCACTTTTTTGACTATTCTTTCATGCTTTTTTTAGTGGGCTCTTACTTCTCTATGTATCCACCAAATATTGGTTGTGTTATATATCTAAATAGTAATGTTCACCCACAAGCAGTAAGAAATCTGGGCTTGAAAATCAATGATATGTGAAGGCATATTAATGTCAAATATTAATGAGGGTTTTTTTTTCTTTTCTTTCCCTACTTTTCCTCCAAGAACATTTCCATTTGAGCTATGAGTTATGAGGGTCATTGTTGCCTTGGGTGTTGAAGGTAATTGTCAAAATAGGAACACTTAAATATGTGCTGTTTATTATATATCACTAATTCTGTTTTTAAAAAAAGAAAAATGGAACAAAATCTTGTCTTTTAAAGTGACAAATCAGGCTTTCAGATGTAACATAGAAAGACTTTGGAAGTATATGAGATCGTCAAGATTATTAACAGATCTGAGGTAGGAAGTGGAGAGAAAGAGGTGGAAACAATACTAGAGTTAGAGATCACTATTGTTTTTGATGTTACATCCTGTCGCTCTTCCTTCACCACAAAAAGGTGAGCTCCAGCCTAATGGGAGATGACACCCTCTCTTTTCCAGTTAAGCATGGATATCCCTGTGAATTACTTTCTGGGTTTAGACTGGGGTGGGAGGAGGTGAAAGCCCATGCAGAGAACTTTCCTGTGCATCTTTGTATATCATCTATCTTTAAACTAGATAAATGGCATGAAATTTGGTGATGTTTTTGTGACCAGAAACATGCCATAGGGGACTTAACTCCTGTTTCTATCAATTAGCCTATGGTAAAATCTGTTTTGTTACATGTTGTTTTGCTTAAAGTCGCAGTTTCCAAGAATCAATCAATGACATAGTGAGGACTAATAAGCTGATGCTTAAACTTTATGTCACATTATTTTGAAATGCCCCCAAACTCTCTATCACAACACTGTTTTAGTTTTTTTTAGTGCCTGTTTTATCCTCATTTTGATTATTTATTTATTTTTTTTACTTAACTTCACTGTAATGTAATTTCAATGAGAGTAGACTCCTTGCTATTGATTATGCCTAGTTCCCAACACCTAGAACAGCTGGCACAGAGAAAATCGAAATGCTATTTGTTGAATGAGTATCTTTGGAGCGGACCTCAAAGACTAGGAAGGTCTTATCCCTTTAGATATATTACTTATATTTTGAATCTCCTATTTTGCAGAAATAATTAGCTATTTTTAGATGAATGGTAAATGATGTGATACTATGTGTAAAATACATATGGCAAAAACAAATGGAGACATAAAAGTTATGCAAGCCAAACAAAATATAATGGCCTTTACTGATACAGGTAAGTCCTAGGGGGAACAAAATAAAGTATAGCAGTAAGTTATATGCTTGCAAGAGAGATTTATTAGTAAAAGTGAAGCAATTCAAATTCCAAAGCCATTATAGTTGTTATTCATTTCCATTAGTGTACATGATATAATCCACACATACCATCAGAGAAGAACCAAACATTTGAGTAAAGAATGTCGAGTAAGATTTTTCTTTTTTTTTTTTTTAATTTCAAAATATTATGGGGTACAAATGTTTTTGGTTACATGTATCACTTTGTCATGCTTGAATCAGGGTTATAAGAGCTGCACTTGAATGTTTATTGCAG
This sequence comes from Daubentonia madagascariensis, assembly GCA_023783475.1. Taxonomy (NCBI): domain Eukaryota; kingdom Metazoa; phylum Chordata; class Mammalia; order Primates; family Daubentoniidae; genus Daubentonia; species Daubentonia madagascariensis. The sequence goes on along the minus strand of JAKFHU010001268.1, from coordinate 727,485 downwards.
CACAATTCACAATTGCAAAGATGTGGAATCAATCCAAGTGCCCGTAAATTCATGAGTGGATTAACAAAATGTGGTATATGTATAGTATGGAATACTACTGCACCATGAAGAAGGATGACTTAAGACCTTTGGCAACAATTTGTTTCTTTTTTTGTGACAATATCTATGACTTTTGTTAATAGTTTTTTAAATTATTATTATTATTTTTAAATTGTTTTTATTTTAGAATGTTACGGGGGTACAAACATTTAGGTTACATATATTGCCTTTGCACAGCCCAAGTCAGAGCTACAAGCATGACCCTTCCCCAGACAGTGTGCACCGCACCCATTAGGTGTGAATATAGCCATCCCCTCCACCCCCCTCCCAACTGCCAGACATCAGATGAATGTTACTTCCATATGTGAACATAAGTGTTGATCAATTAGTACCAATTTGATGGTGAGTATATGTGGTGCTTGTTTTTCCATTCTTGTGATACTTTGCTTCAAAGAATGGGCTCCAGATCAATCCAGGATAATACAAGAGGTGTTAGTTCACCATTGTTTCTTGTGGCTGAGTAGTACTCCATGGTATTTCCACCATAGGTTGTTTCCACATCTTTGCATGAATTGTGCTGCTATAAACATTTGAGTGCAGATGTCTTTATTATAGAATGTTTTTTTTCCCTTTGGGTAGATACCCAGTAGTGGGATTGCTGGATCAAATGGTAGTTCTACTTTTAGTTCTTTAAGGTATCTCCATATTACTTTCCATAGAGGTTGTACTAGTTTGCAGTCCCACCAGCAGTGCATGAGTGTTCCTATCTCTCTGCGTCCACGTCAACATTTGTTGTTTTGGGACTTTTTGATAAAAGCCATTCTCACTGGAGTTAAGTGGTATCTCATTGTGGTTTTGATTTGCATTTCCCTGATGATTAGAGATGTTGAGCATTTTTTCATATGTTTCTTGGCCATTAGTCTATCTTCTTTTGAAAAGTTTCTGTTCATGTCCTTTTCCCACTTTTTAATGAGGTTGTTTGATTTTTTTCTTGCTGATTTTCCTGAGTTCTATACAGATTCCAGTTATCAGCCCTTTATCAGATATGTAGCATGCAAATATTTTCTCCCATTCTGTAGGTTGTCTATTTGCTGTAGTGATAGTTTCTTTGGCTGTGCAGAAACTTTTTTGATTAAGTCCCATTTATTTATTTTTGTTGATGCTGTGATTGCTTTTGGGGTCTTCTTCATAAATTCGTTGCCTAGGCTGATGTCTATAAGAGTTTTTCCAATATTTTCTTCTAGGATTCTTATAGTTTCATTCCTTAGTTTTAATTCTGTTATCCACTGTAAGTTGATTTTTGTGAGTGGTGAGAGATGAGGATCCTGTTTCAGTCTTCTACATGTGGCTATCCAATTTTCCCAGCACCAATTATTGAATAGGGATTATTTTCCCCATTGTGTGTTTTTGTCTGCTTTGTCAAAGATCAGATGGCTATATGAGGATGATTTTATATCTGGGTTCTGAGTCCTGTTCCATTGGTCTACGTCTCTGTTCTTGTGCCAGTACCATGCTGTTTTGGTTACTATAGCCTTGTAGTATAGCTTGAAGTCTGGTAAATTGATGCTTCCCAATTTGTTCTTTTTGCTTAAGGTTACTTTAGCTATACAGGGTCTTCTCTGGTTCCATATGAAGCATAAAATTATTTTTTCTGCAAAAAGTGATGTTGGTATTTTAATAGGGATTGCATTGAATCTGTAGATCACTTTGGGTAGTATAGACAATTTAACAATGTTGATTCTGCCAATCCATGAGCATGATATGCTTTTCCATCTGTGTATGTCCTTTGCTATTTCCTTCCTTAGTGTTTCATAGTTCTGCCTGAAGAGGTCTTTCACCTCCTTGGTTAAATGTATTACTAAGTATTTTATTTTCTTTGTTGCTATTGTGAAGGGTATTGATTCTTTGATTTGGTTCTCAGTTTCACTGTTGTTGGCATATATGAATGCTACAGATTTGTGTACATTGCTTTTGTAACCTGAGACTTTGCTGAACTTATTTATCAATTCCAGTAGTCTCTTGGCAGAATCTTTGGGGTTTTCTAGATATAGGATCATATCATCAGCAAAGAGCAATAGTTTGACCTCTTCTACCCCCATTTGGATGCCCTTAATTTCCTTATGTTGTCTGATTGCTCTGGCTAGGACTTCCAGCCCTATGTTAAATAAGAGTGGTGATAGAGGCCTACCTTGTCTGGTTCCAGTTCTAAGCAAAAATGCTCTCAATTTATCCCTGTGCGGTATGATGTTGGCTGTGGGTTTTTCATAGATGGCTTTTATCATTTTGAGGTAAGTCCCATCTATGCCTATTTTGTTAAGCATTCTTATCATAAAAGGGGGCTGAATTTTGTTGGGTGTTTTTTCTGCATCTATTGAGATGATCATATAGTCTTTGTTTTTACTTCTGTTTATGTGGTGAATTACACAACATAATTACACACACATAGATTTGCATATATTGAACCATCTCTGCATCTCTGAGATGAAGCCCACTTGGTCGTGATGGATTTTTTTTTTATGAACAGCTGAATTCAATTTGCTAGAATTTTATTGAGAATTTTCATGTCTATATTCATAAGGGATATTGGCCTGTAGTTTTCTTTTTTTGTTGAGTCCTTTACCATTTTTGTTATCAGGGTAATGTTGACTTTGTAAAATGTGTTGGGGAGGATTCCTTCCTTCTCAATGTTGTGGAATAATTTCTGGGATAGGACCAGAATTGTGCGATAGGACCAGTTCTTCTTTGTAGGTCTGGTAGAATTAGGGTGTGAAACCATCTGGTCCAGGATTTTTTTTCTTAGGTAGGTTTTTTATTGCTGCTTCAATTTCAGTACTTGATATCAGTCTGTTCAGGAGTTCTATTTCTTCCTGATTGAGCCTAGGGAGGCTGTGTGTTTCTACAATTTTGTCCATTTCCTCCACGTTTTCAATTTTATGTGCACAGAGATTTTTGTGGTATTCAGAGGTGATGTTTTGTATTTCTGTGGTATCAGTTGTAATTGCTCCCTTTTCATTCCTGATTGAGTTTATTAGAGTCCTTTCCTTTCTGCTTCTGGTTAATCTGGTGAGAGGCATGTCAATTTTGTTTATCTTTTCAAACAACCAGCTTTTTGTTTCATTAATCTTTCAAATAGTTCTTTGGTTATCGATTTCATTTACTTCTGCTCTGATCTTGGTTGTTTCTTTTCTTCTGCTGGGTTTGGGATTGATTTTCTCTTCCTTTTCCAGTTCTTTCAGTAGATTCATAAGATTGTTGATTTGTGATCTTTCTATCTTTTGGGCGTATGTATTTAAGGCTATGAATTTTCCTCTCAAGACTTCTTTAGTTGTGTCCCACAGATTTTGATAACTTGTGTCCCTTTTATCATTTAGTTCAAATAATCTTTTGATTTCCATCTTAATTTCCTCCTTGACCCAATAATTGTTCAGCAGTTGGTTGTTCAGTTTCCATGACTTTGTGTAGAGATGAGTGTTCCTGTTTGAGTTGATTTCTATTTTTATTCCACTGTGGTCTGAGGAGATGCATGGTATAATTTCTATTTTTTTACATTTCTTGAGACATTTTTTGTGGCCTACGATGTGGTCAATCTTAAAGAATGTCCCATAAGCTGATGAGAAGAATGTATAGTCAGTGGTTTTGGGGGAGAAAGTTCTGTAAATGACTGTTAGGCCCATTTGTCCCAGAGTTCTATTTAAGTCCTTTTTTTTTTTAAATTTTCTGTTTGGAATATCTGTCCTGTTCTGTCAGTGGTGTGTTGAAGTCCCTGGCTGTTACAGTGCTATTGTTTATCATTTTGTTTAGATCAAGTAGGATTTGCTTTATGAATCTGGAAGCACCTGTGTTAGGTGTGTAAATATTTAGAATTTTTATGTCTTCTTGTTGACTTGTTCCCTTTCCCATTATATGATGACCATCTTTGCCTTTCATTACTTTTGTTGATTTCAAGACTATGTTATCTGGTATGAGAACTGCTACCCCAGCTTTCTTTTGGTTTCCATTTGCATGGAATATTGTTTTCCATCCCTTCACCTTGAGTCCGAATGGGTCCTTGTGGGTTATATGTGTTTCCTGAAGACAGCAGATACTTGGCTTGTGTATATTTGTCCATTCGGCCAGCCTATGTCTCTTCAGTGGGCAGTTCAAGCTATTCACATTTATTGGAAGAATTGATAAGTGAGGTGGAATGCTGTTCACCCTGTTGAGTAGAACTTTGTTAGTTTGTTTTATGTCTTGAGCCATTATGGTATCTGGCCTTTGAACTGTGCATTTGGAATGATTTTACACGGGTGAGTGTCGATTGTAGTGATTCGTGTGTAACACAGTTCTGATTACATCCTGCAAGGTAGGTCTCGTTTTGACAAATTCCTTCAGTGTTTGCTTGTCCGAGAAAGACTTTTTTCCCCCCTTATAGGTGAAACTTAATCTTGCAGGATGCAAAATTCTTGGCTGGGCATTATTCTGTTTGAGAAGACTGAGAATGGGGTCCCAGTCCCTTCTATCTTGTAAGGTCTCAGTTGGGAAGTCTGCTGTTAGTCTGATGGGTTTTTCTTTGTAAGTTACTGCTGCTTTCACCTGATGGCTCATAGGAGGACCTCTTTCATGTTTATTTTGGCCAGTCTGATGGCCATGTGTCATGGTGTTTCTCTCTTTGTGATGAATCTCCCAGGAGTACTTTGAGCTTCTTGTACCTGGATATCTAGATTTCTAGCAAGGCCAGGGAAATTTTCCTTAATTATTCCCTCAAATAGGTTATCTAACCCTTGAGTATTTTCTTCTTCACCCTCAAGGATGTCTATGATTCTTATGTTAGGCCTCTTCACATAGTCCTATATTTCTTGTAGGCTTTGCTCTTTTCTCTTATTTCTCTGCTCTATCTCTGTGACTGAGTTGTTGAATTGAGAGGTGTTGTCTTCAAGCTCTGAGATTCATTCTTCTGCTTGATCTAATATATTCTTAAGGCTTTCCACTGTGTTTTGTAATTCCTTGAATGAATTTTTCATTTTCAGAAGTTCTATTTGAGTTTTCTTTAATATTTCAATTTCTTTAGTGAATCTTTCATTCATTTCCTACATTCTTTTTGTGGTTTCTTTTTGTTGGGATTCCATTTTATGTTGCATTTCATTGAGTTCCCTTACAACCCATGTTCAAAATTCTTTGTCATTTCAATGTTCTTCTTTTGGTTGGTATCCATTGCTAGACAGCTGGTGTTCCCTTTTGGGGGTGTCCTTTTGCTTTGATTCTTCATAGTTCCAGAGGTGTTTCACTAATTCCTTCTCATCTTGAGCAGCTATTTCTTCCTACCTTTTCATTTTCTTTTGTTTAGATATGACACACCCAGTTTAATATCTGAGCCAGTTGGTGGTTCTTGTGGGTGAGAATCAACCACACTCTGCATGATGAGTCAGTAAATGCAGTAAAAGGGTGTTCAAATTGACCTCTCTCTCAGTGTCACTTGCCAGGAGGAACAAGCTGCAATGTTGTTTTTGGGTCCTGTGACCAGCTCTAGTACCTCAGGAGAAGCACTCTGATGCCTCAGGTGGTGGGTGGGGCCCTGGAACTTCCAGGTGTATCCTTATTCTCCACCTCAGCAGGGGCAGGTAGGGGAGTGAGGCTGGGCATGTCTGGGTTGGGTGAGCCTGCCCTCAAGTTCCACAAATACTTTTAGCAGGGGTTGACAGTTTGTTTCCTGCCTCTGGGCAAAGCTGCTAGGGAGGGGCTGAAATGGCCCACTCAACAAAAAAGTCAGTGTGTAAACATGAGGCTGTCTGAGACCTGCAGTCTGACAGTCTAGAGCAGACCTTGCTCCTTTCTACACTCCCCCATTCCGTGGTTTCTTCTGGCAGGCAGGACCTCAAGCCAGTTGAGCTCCCCCATGACTGTGATGCATTCTGCGAGGTTCCTTGCCCAGGATCCCAGCCTGAGCTGGGAGTGCAGCCCTCCCATGGGAGGAGGGGTGCTCCATGAGCACACTGCAGCTAGGACCCACTCTGCACTCTCACCCCCAATCTGCCCCTGCAGGCACCCACACCTTGCAAGCATAATTCACAAATATCTCCTCTGTTCCTGGGCAATGTGATCAAGACCTGGGTGTACAGAATCTGGCCTGCAGGTCCATACCCCAGGCCCTGAAGATCAAGGCCTGACCATGCCAGGGAGAAGGATTCTGGTCCCAAATCTCTATCACAGGGTGCCCAAGCTGATTTAATGTCCCTCCATCTCAGGGTGTGTCCCACTAGGCTGAAGTTGCTGGACAACCTCACGAGGGAGGGCCATCAGGCAGGGAGCTCACAGTCCAAGCACCCCTCAGTCTGTTGCACACCCCAAAAGGAAAGGTCTGGGCCCTGTTCCCTGTGGAAACCTCTGTGTGGTGGCTCAATTGTCTCTCTCATCAGCCATGTGTGGAAGAGGGTAAGGGGAGAAAAAGAATCTAGGTGGAGAAAAGTCCCCCCTCTGGTGGCCTCCAACCCTCTCTCTGGGAGGCAGGCCACACAGAATGACAGGGCTCTGGAGTCACACAGATCAGCCGGCACCCACTGGACCCCTGTGGCTCTTGCAGTTTGGGCCTGAGTTGGGAAATGTCTGTGTGGGGACAAGGAGGAAGAAATCTGAGGGGTTTAGGCCCCGTGGGCAGGGCAATGGATCCTGGTGGCTGGAGAAGTAATATGGTGCCTGCCATCCCGCTTGGGTCTGTGGGGAGAAAGGTGCACTCTTGGGGCTGGTGAGAGCCTGGTGCCCTGTCTGCAAGAAGCTCTTTGCTCACTGGTGGCAGCAGTCTCTGGGCTTGCTTTGGCAGAGGTCTCTCCAGCAGCTTGGGAGCCCACCAACAGTTCGCTATGCAAGGGAGGGGTGTGTTAGCCATTCCACCTACCCTTCTCACTGGTCTCTGAGCCTCTCTGGGCTTAATCTTCACCAATGCCTTTCTCCTTCCAGTTCTGCTCCACAATTTCTTCCCATGGAGTCTCCTGTAGGTTCAGGCACCCTTCCTTCAGACCCTTATCTGATCTATGTTTGTCTGTCTGTCTGGTTTTTCTCTTTCATCTAAAATTTCTCCTTCTTACAGAGATGCTTTGGCTTGTGGTACCTTTGGTCCACCATCTTCTTCTCAAACCTTTTGCAACTATTTAGATGGAACTGGAGACCATTATCCTAAGTGAAGTATCTAAAGAATGGAAAAACAAACACCACATGTACTCACTATTAAATTGGAACTAACCGATAACCACACGTGTGCACAGAGGGGAAGTAAAACTCATTTGCAATCAAGCAGGCCCTAAAATTTTGCTTTGTTAGAAGAAGTGTACAAATAAATGCTCTAGGAGGGAGATAATTCAGGGATCCATATCTGAAAAAAATTAAAAAATATATATTAGTGACTCAAAATTTAAACTAAAATTTCATTAATTCCATTAGATTCCCTCTGAATTCTCTTCCCCCACACACATATGCATGCTGTTACTACCAGACACAGTGTTAATTGTTGCAGAGAGTAAGTGCTCCAAATTCTTCCATATATTTCCCAGACTTCCTTGCAAGTAGGGCAGAGGCACATGTCTAGTTCTGACCAATGGATTGTGAGAAATTTTGTGTGCCATTTCTTGGCTATGGCAATTAAGAATTGGTGTTACTCCTCACTCTCTCTTACCCTGGCATGGGACTTTGGAAGTCGTGTGTTCTAGAGGTAACACATGAAATTCATGTAACATACCTACATCAGAATGTGATGTGATGTGAAGAAGAAATGTTCTTCTATTTTTAAAGACTCTAATATTTTGAGGATTATTTGTTACCATAGCGTGAAGAACCTATTATAAATGATACAGTGACTATTGATTTATGTCTAAATAATGGCACATTCAATATACACACATATACAGAGTTTTTAAAATATAACATCAAGACTAACAGTCATTGTTATCACTGTTATGCTTTTTCCTAGTGTCAGAGCACTTTAATGAAATTGACCTTTATTTATTTAATTATTGTAAATACAATATCTCCATTTTCATTTCACAATCTAGTGGCACTAGGGGAAATTTGGGTCCATAAAGATGCACATTAGAAGAATGCAAGCAGTTTGTGTGAGTTTTCCATCACCTACCAACAATGTAATTTCAGGCAAGTTAGCCATCTGGGTCTTCATTGTTTCATCAATGAAATGACACAAACAATATGAATGATAATTGTAAAAATTATATCCAAGTGATAGTTCCAAGCAGAATGCCAGGGACATAGTAGGGAATTAATATTTGCTTTTAAGAATTTATTTCTGCTGAAGGGGAGAATTGCTAACATGTATCTGGAAGTGTGCTGAATCTGGAATTTGGTCTTTATTTATGTGTTAGAGTAAAGAGGTAGGACAAAAATAAATACTCTTCCATACTTAATTATCTTTCTTATGGGTTTGTTTATGTAACAAAGAGATTTATTAAAGGGGAAAATGTTCACTTTTTTAAAAATCTTGGAGCAATAGTAATTATATTTATTAGTTGCTTGCTGTATTTTACTTCATCTCTTATGATAGTCAAAACTGTATTGGTCTATACTAGTATTATCCCCAATTTACAGATGAGGAAACCAAGACACACATAAAGTCAATAATTTGCTTGAGCCATACTCTTAATAAATGTTGATCCTGGGATATGGATCAACTTGGTCTGACTCCAACATCCATTATTTTATATCTATCAAATTCTATTGCTTATTACAATTATTTTGTCTGAGTTTAATAATTTTATTCATTAGAAAATCATTACACAGGTGATTCATTACATTAACAGGCAAATTTTAAATTACGTTATGTTCATTAAAAAGATGTAAAAAGTGGAGTTCCATTGTATACCAAAGGATTAGGCAAATTTTCTTCTGGAGGCAAGTAAGTGTTCAAAATGATCGTTACTAAAGTCAAGGTCACTAAAATTCTAAGGATAAAGTAGACAAATAAGAAACAAAATGTCTTTGTAGGTAATAAGAACAGCCAACCTTGCTGATTTCAGTTCCGGAACAAGTTTTTGGATATATTCTTTCAATGCTTGCCAGAAGTATTGCAGCTACCAGTTTTTTCAGATGTGAACACATGATAACATTCTTTATATAACCTTTCCTGCCTTACTTAGATGCCTTTACATATTTTATGGGGCTGTGGGTGAGCAGGATACAAACTCCCACCCTAACATTTCTCAGAACTTGGTGGGTGATGAAGACTATGGATGAATAAGAAATCCTTATGTGGAGATACCCCACACCCCTAGTGGTGAATCTTTCAACTCCTCCAATACCTCTCAGAATTTTCCACGACACCAAGTGGTCAGATTTTATAATAATGGTATGATTTCAAAAATATCCTTGGAATAGAGATTTCTTTTTTTAAATGAGGAAATTCACTAATTATGCCTGTAAGTAAAATCTAGATAGTCCATATACTTGCTCTGAAAAGTATGTCTGTACTCTTATACCTCTTATTGTATTTTTATAATAACTTCATGGTTTCATTTTAGGCTAAATAGTTCATTTTTATAGAGAAATACATTTCCTTGTGCAGGTGTGAGTGAAGATGACACAACAGAAGACATATTCTCACCGGATCACCACAGCAGATGTGAAGTTCAGCATTTTATTAACAAAATATCACTGGTATATTTCCAAGCCTCATGTACAATTGGTCCATTACTCAGTTATAAAAATAGGTAGACTAATATTTCATTCAAGGAAAAGCATCAAAACATGCACATAGGATCTGGCATTCATGTTATTTTTTTACACACTCTGATTTAAATTACAATCATTAAATTAAATGAATTTATATATTATATTCTGCCTAGATATAGTTCAATTAAACATGGAGAATGCTACTTTATGATTTTCTATTAAGATTGTAAAAGTTAATGAAGACACTGTTAATATTAAATTAACTTAAATTTTTTGACAGTGACCATAATTATTACACCAATTTTCATAAAATGAATTTTTAAGAATTAAGAAGTGAGTTACATGTATGACATCAAAAACATAAAGAATTATATTTAAGTGTAAGAATATTAAAGTGTTACCACTTCACTGAATGCATCATCATTGCTTTGACCATTTCCTCACTAAAAACAAAAGAAAAAAGTGATTTACTTCAGTTAATTATTAATAATATTTTTCTTTTTTGTGTTTGCTATTAGAATCCATGGTTATATATATTCAAAATGGTTACAGACTAAATTCCTCATGGCATAATATTCACATTGGATTTCATAATTTACCTAAATGTGTAGTCATTGAAAAAAATATTATCCATTGTGATACTGGTAGAAAATAGTATTTTCTTGTACTTTTTAATTTCTATTTTGGGTGAAGATTTTTACTATGTACATACATGCACACATGTATGCATACACACATATGGACATACATTTTATTGTATTTTATTGAGTACTCAATTTTTTAGCTGATGGCATACATAATAAAAAAAAATTTTTCAGGCTGCTTGCAAAGGCCTTGAAAAAGGCTGATGATTAAATTAAATTAATCTGTCAACTCTTTAGCATCATATAGGAAATATAGTTTATTTTTACTCAAATATAATGTGTTATATATTTGATCTTGCATGGCAAAGATAAATTAAAGTGCAATTATTAATCCATTCATCAATATGAATAGATCTCAGAAACATAAATTTTGAGTGAAAACATAAAATTGCAGAATGATATACAGTATATTATATGCCTTGTTTAAAAACATTTTTAGAATCTCATGAAACTCTACCTACATATTGTAAGTGCCATATAAATGCATACTAAAATTATAGAAACAAGTCAGGGAATGGTATACAAACTTCAGAATTGTTTCCATTTGGATGAGGGCAAAGGGGACTCAAACCATTAGGAGAAATTTCAGCAGGGTTGATAATACTGTTGTTTATTTCTGTTATCACAAAGAGGTAAAGTCAATAAGGCAAGTTGTTTACATTTTAAAAATATTAATGTTAAGTAAAGGATCTTTAAAAATGTATCTATATTTAAGCATTCAAAAACAATGTGTTCTTATTTTAATTATTGAATTTGTAACTTAATACACACTCTAACCATGTACATACACATTTTCTATTAATAGAAATATTTTTTGAAAAAGAAATTGTAAAGGTATCCCTCAGATTCCTCTTTTTACTTACTGTTATTTCTACAACCACACTCAAAATACAAATCAAGTCCAGGAATTGTAGGAGATTCCTGTGGGCAGAATATTAACATATTTACTTCAGTAAAATGGAAATTTTACTTGTGGGAAATCATTTGATCGTGTGGACCATGAATGGAGGTAAAATAAGAAAACAAAAGGAAATTGTCTGACTTGTACAAAATATTTTAACGTAGATTTCCTTATTATTTCCAACAGCATTCCATTTGTTATCCACTGAAATGAAAGACAACTGAGTAACTTGGGCAAGGTAACATCAACTGTAAAGCAACTTTCTCCAACCTAAATTCTACCTCTCTGGAGTTCCCGTTGCTTAATCTCATACTTACCATCCACTACTTCAAAGAACAATTTCATGTACCTGTGGAAAATGCCATTCTATCTTAAGCCCTTCATGTGTGCTTAGGGTAGCAGTTGCTGGTGAACATCTCCAGAACGTGTGCATTTATTGAGTGCTGCCGATAGTCATGTCTGTCTATACACAGAAACAGACACACACATGCACATTCACAATCATGTGTCACAGCATTGGCCTCTCTATCTAAAAGGTAAATTCTTCCTGTTACTGATGATTAGGCACCAATCCTCTACCCAAGAAAAGGGGGGAGATGATCTCATTTACCATTATCTCGCCTTCAAATATTGCTAAGTTTTGCTCTTAAAATTTTCAGAGGCTATTTCTACAATGTACCCAGTCAAAACAAATAAATTATTTGCATAAAACTATTTTTGACACTTTTCTGTCTGCAACTCAGAAATATTAGGTTTCTGAAGTCCTGTGACTGAACTGATTGTTTAAAGAATTGTTAAACTCCAGACATTTTTTAGAATCTCACTAAGCATATGTGGGACTACTTATACATTATAATGCAGTACCTAATATATTTAGTGAGATCAGAAATACCTATATTTGTTTCTATAAGCTACACATGCTCTTGTGAGTGATGGCCTATGCCTTAAGCATGCATATTTTTATTCCTAAAAACTAGCACAGTGCCTTAAACATAATGTGTACCATCAATAAGTATTTTGGGAATGTATTAATTGTCCAGCCCTAGTTTCATTGAGATTAGTCTAATAGGTTTGGAAAATTCTTAAGGAAAATAATACATGATCTCCAGTGGTCATACGTCATCTAAAATTTTCTATTTATATAGTTCCCCTCCTGTTTGGAATAAGATTATTGAAGCCCACACCTCCTCCCCCACACATACTCACCCCAAGTAACCGGAAATTAGGCTACATGAGACTATTCTTCATATTTCTAGTGAAAATTATTAATTATACTTTGATAATTTATGCTGTTGGTAAAGAAAGTTAAAATCCTTAATCCTTCCACAGACATTGTCTTTGCTTAGTCTTTTTAAATTTTTTTCCCTTACAAAATTAGTTCAATGATACTCAACTTCATTGATTCTTTGATGAATGTTTTCCCTCACATGTTAGTATCTCTGACATTTAAAATGTCTTTATGCTATAATTTAATATTGAAAAAAGTGACTTTTTTATACAGAAAAGCACAGAAATAGATCAAAATGTTTCATGGTGCAAAATTATTATTAAAACCTTGTAACTTAGTTTAATTCACTCTCTGGGTACCTATCCACCCATCTATGTATCTATCTATTTAGTGATACTTAATGTAATGATGTGTCTTAGGTGAAATATGTAAATATTATATCATTATTTTTCTTCTTTATCCATAAGTATGTAAACTCTCAGTTATAAAGTTTAATAAGATAAATGAAGTTTTTCTTAAACAAATGACATATGATTGTCAGCAACAACCACTCTGATCCCACTAGAAACCTGGAAGAATATCTTAAAATAAATATTATTTGTATGTAGATGGAATAAATTCCAGCAACATTAGACAAAGCAATTTATCAAGGACAAATTGAGCTCTGGGTTGCACAACTATCAGAATTTAGATTCATATGAGAAAGTGAAACCTCTTCCTCATTTTAGCAATAAAAATATGAATTCAATTAAAGAGATTATATGAGTACATATAGTAGTTGTTAGGACATTTTGAAACAGAGTACATAAAAACATATAAGTTTTTTTGCCAATCATTAAACAACTATTGGCTATATTTTTATACAAAATAATATGCTATATGATAAATATGAAAAACATTGCAATGTTTTTAATGTAATGTTTACACTTCTCAGGTTTTAGAATAGCAAAATGTACCTTGAAATTAAGTAACCATGACAATAGTTACCACTTAAGAATACTTACTAAAATCCCACAGAGAACTTATCTTCTGGTTTCAACATTTTATTCATTTACTTCCCAATTTATAAAATAATTGCATATTAATTAATTTATGATATAATTCAAGTAAAATGAATATAATATTCTGTAATTATCTTAATGTTTATTCTTGGTGTAATAAATTTTTCTTCCTGCAGAAAATACCTAAAAAAATAGATTCAGTTAAATCATTTTTAATAGTCTTACCTTATTTCTAAACTTAGTAATAAGCCAAGAGTCTTTCTAATATGATCTGAGACCTAATTCCATAGCAATTTAAACTTTTTTTGTACTTAAGGTATATCTGTTATCTTCATTCATGTTAATCTTTTCATTCAAGCATCACCATAACTTTGTATAATAACTTAAATAATCAAGCATTTTTCTATTTAAAAATCTAGGTCTTTGGGACTCTAGGTAGACAAGATGGCTGATTAGAGACATCATTTACTGGACTGTCCTGGAGGGAAGGAAGGGTTTCAGATAAAGGAGAAGGGAGAAGGGACACAGTGCATGTGTAGGTCATAGAGAGAAGTGCTGGAGCTTGCTGGGGACCTCATGGAAGAAAATTGTGAAGCAGAGAAGGAAGAGGATAAAGGAAAAGAAGATATTGACAAGGATCAAACCCAGAGAGGCTTGGAGCCCACTGAAGGGGTAAGGGGTGGGGATCCCTTTCTCCCTCCCATACTCCTTCAGTGATCAGTGGGCTGTCAAGTTACTTGGAAGCTTTTCCACCTTCATGAGCCCAAGCACTGTGGCAACCATGGAATTGTGGGGAGAACTTGCATGATCCCTGAGCTTGGACATTCTGTGCAGGGTTCCCCTCCAAGCAGAGTGACCTAAGAGTCCAGGGAGCTAGCTTTCTTCCATTCAGACTCTTGTCCTTCCCTCCCCCTCCCCCATGCCCTGCAACAGGGAGAGCAATTTGAACCAAGTGGCCACCTCCACTCACTGGCAAATTCTCCAGTCTGAGGGCACCACAGAGACTGGGGCCCTTGCCTTTCCCCTTGAGGACCTGCAGTGGACTTGCGGTGCCTGATCTGGGTGCTCCCTGCCTGCCAGCATTTCACAGAGATGCACGCCATTGGGTCAGACATACAGGCTGGATCCTGTGCCCCATGGACTCAAGCAGATTGATGGAGCCACAAGAAGGAGGGTGGGAGCTGTACTTAGGAGGTGAGAGAGCCCACATGGGTGGAACTGATGGGAGAATACATTGGAAGTCCAAGATGCAGCAATCTGAGGAAGCACCCATTCCTCCCCACAGGAAAGCTGCACTGTCAGACTAGGGTGGGTCCTCTGGCTGGGAAGATCCCAGCCTGTGGCACCATAGCAATGTGCGAAGGCAGGGGTAATGCAAGAAGGGCAGACCTCACTCCCAACTAGTTGGGGATTTGTGGCCCCTTCCTCGTGAGCAGGCTTTCCAGCTTGGAGAGCAGGCCTTGACCCTCCTCCCGGCAGCTTTCCCTAGCAGCTGGAAAAATGACCTCTGAGCCCTGCCAAGGCTTTGCTAATCCTTCCAGGCTTGCAAAATCTTATCACACCCAACCTCGCCCCTCTACCCACCTCTGCTGTAGTGGCGATCAAGCCATCCCCTGAGATACAGGGCCCCTCCCAAAGCCTGAGGCATTCAAGTGCTCCACCTGAGGGACTAGAGTTTATCACAGGCACAAAAGAACATCTCTGCAGTTGGCTGTCTCCTGAAAATATCAACCATTGACAGGAAGAACAACTCTATAGCTCATTACAGCATCTACCAAATCAATCAAACAAGGCATGGATGATTCTTACTCATGAGCATCACCCACCATCTTGGAGATTAAGCTGGGGTCCTTATATAATTCACACTGCTGGGAAGAGGTGAAGACAACAGGATAGAAGCAACCCAAGGGGACACTGCTTTTTTGGAGAGAAACAAAAGTTACAGGCAGTTGGATCTGTGAAGGGTCTCTCTCTTCCACTGCAGACCTCTGGGCTGATTGGGGAGCTGCTCAGAGTCTGTGCAGAGACATTCCACTGGAGAGCAGGTGCAGCAGAGATCTGGTGCCTGACAATCCCAGGTTTCTTCAACCAATGCCATTCTGATCACTCTGGCACACAAAGCCAAGTATGCTCAAGACCCAGCCTCCCAGCAATGGCATTTGCATCATCTTTGCCAAGCTGGAGAGGGAACAGATGCTCTCCTGTGTCATGCCCTGTGATTAGGGCCCAACCATGCCTCCTCCCCAGCATGGGAGCCAGACAGAGGAGGAGCCCCAGACACCACAGGCACAATTTGGGAAGCCTCACTTGACTGCCTCAGTGGGTCCTAGGTGTGCAAGGAGAACTTTGGCTGACCAGCAGCTCTGGCCCACCTACATGGACCCTGGGCCAGTGAGACAAACCTCTGACTGTGTGACTAGTCATCAGTAGTCTCCACACTGGTGGAACAGTCCCCCCATATAGGCAGATATGACCACAAAATCCCCAGAGCCACCTCTGAAGCTCTCACTGTGCCTGAGTCCAAAGCTCAGCCCCTTTACTGTCAGGACCGTGACTCCACCCCTGAGACTTCAGAGTTGTGCCTGAACCACAAGACCCTACTACTGACCCCCACCACTACTGCCGGGCTGGCAGAACCTCCCCAAGATTCAACACTTCACTCAGCACACCCCAGCACTGAGCAGCCATCACTCCTGGACTTGGTTCAAGAGAGTCTGCAGCAAAGGAGAACAGGTGCCCTGCAATCTTATCAACCCAGACCAGAGATGAGAAGAAAACAGCTAAAGAACCCTGGCAACATGAAAAAACAAAATAGTTCAACACCCCCAAGGGAATACAATGGAGCTACAGCAGTGGGCTCCACCCACAAGGAAATTGCCAAAATGACAGAAATGGAATTCAGAATATGGATGGCAAATAAGACGAATGGAATTGAAGAGAAAGTTGAAAACCCATAAAAAGAAGCTAAAAAAAATTTTAGGAAATCAATGAAAAAAATAAAAAAGTACCCTAGAGAGCTAGACAACATAAGAAAGGATATAACAGAACTTAAAGAAACGAAAGAGTTATTTAAGGAATTTCAAAACACAAAGAAAGCTTTAACAACAAGCTGAACTTGTTGAACCTCAGAGCTTGAAGACAAGGTTCTTGAGATAACCCAGTCATTCAAAGTGGCAGAGAAAAGTATAAAAATGTCCGAGCAGTCACTGAGAGAGATATAAGACTATGTGAAGTGAACTAATATTCAAATTATATGTCCCTGAGGGAGAAGAAAAAAGATCTAAAAGCATGGAAAACCTATTTGAGGAAATTATTGAGGAAAATTTCCCTGGTATCACCAAAAATTCAGACATACAAATACAAGATGGACATCAAACACCAGGAAGATTCATAGCAAACAAGTCTTCTCCAAGACACATGGTAATGAACCTGGCCAAAGTCAAAATGAAGGAGAAAATTCTACAAGGAGCAAGACGAAAGCATCACATAACCTATAAAGGAAAACCCGTCAGGCTAACTGCAGACATCTCAGTGGAAACCTTGCAAACCAGAAAGGATTGGAGCCCCAACTTCTTTCAACTTAAACAGAAAAACTGCCAGCCTAGAATTTTGTATCCTGCAAAACTTAGTTTCACAATCAATGGAGAAATTAAGTCTTTTCCAGACAAGCAAACACTGAGGAAGTTTGCCATGATCAGACCTGCTGTGCATGAAATACTCAGAGCAGCACTATACACAAATCAGCACAACAGATTCCCACAAGTGTAAATACACCTAAAGAAAATCCCCTAAATTATAACTCTTATAAAACAATAGAACAAGAGGTAAAATAAAGCAAAAATGGACTACCTAACAGGATGAACAGACCAACATCCCACATATCAATGCTATCAATTAAAGTGAACAGACTGAATGCTTCTCTCAAAAGACATAGGCTGGCTGAATGAATGAAAAACCACAACCCAAGTACCTGCAGTCTCCAGGAAACATATCTAAACTACAAGGATGCACACAGACTCAACATGAAAGGACACAAAAAAATATTCCACACAAATTGAAATCAAAAGAGAGCAAGTGTAGCCATTCTCATATCAGATAAAATTAACTTTAAGCCAGAAAAAGTAAAGAAAGATAAAGAAGGTCATTATATAATGTTAAAGGGAGCAATTCAACAAGAAGATGTAACAATCCTAAATATACATGCACCCAACAAAGGTGCTCCCAGATACATAAAGCAAATTTTACTAGAGCTAGGCAAAGAAATAAATAGCACCATCATAATTGCTGGAGACCTCAACACCCCACCTTCAGAACACAACAAATCATTAAAGCAGAAAATAAATAAAGAAATAATGGACTTAAACCAAACTCTAAATCAAATGAACCTAACAAACATATACAGAACATTCTACTCAAAAACTATAGAGTACACATTCTTCTCAGCAGCAAATGGGACATTCTCCAAGGTTGATCATATCTTAGGCCATACAACAGGTCTCAACAAGTTCAAAAAAATTGAAGTCATACCATGTACCTTCTCAGACAACAGCGAATACAACTAGAAATCAATCACAAGAGAAACACTCAAACCTACACAAAGTCATGGAAATTAAACATCCTGCTGCTGAATGATTACTGGGTCAAGAATGAAATTAAGATGGATATAAAAAAACTCATTGAACTGAATGCCAAAGGGGACACAAGCTATCAAAATCTATGAGACAAAAAAAAGCATTCCTCAAGGGAAAATTCATAGCCTTAAATGCCTACATCAGAAAGACAGAAAGATCACAAATTAACAAGCTAATGTCACACCTCAAGCAATTAGAAAAGGAAGAACAAACCAAATCTAAAGCCAGCAGAATAAAGGAAATAACGATGGTCAGAGTAGAACTATATGAATTGGAAAACAAGAAAAAAAATACAAAGGATTAATGAAACAAAAACTTGTTTCTTTGAAAACATAAACAAAATTGACAGACCTCTTGCTAGATTAACCAAGAACAGAAAAGAAAGGACTCAAATAATCTTAATCATAAATGAAAAAGGTGACATTCCAAGTGATAGCACAGAAATACAAAATGTCATCCATGAATACTATGTAAATCTCTATGTGCATAAACTAGAGGACATAGAGGAAATGGACAAGTTCCTAGAAACACACAACATCCCAAGACTCAAACAGGGAGAAATAGAACTCCTTAAAGACCAATTATGAACAGTGAGATAGAAACAGTAACAAAATACCTCCCATCAAAAAAAAGCCCTGGACCAGAAGGATTCAAAACCGAATTCTACCAGACCTACAAAGAAGGCCTGGTATGCACATTGCAGAAAGTATTCCATAATATTGACAAGGAGAGAATCCTCCCCAACTCATTCTATGAAGCCAGTATCACCTTGATACCAAAACCAACAAAAAAAGAAAATTACAGACCAATGTCCCCCTACGAATATAGATGCAAAAATCCTCAATAAATACTTACAAACAAAATTCAACAGCACATCAAAAAAATAATCCACCAGGACCAAGTGGGCTTCATCCTGGGGATGCAAGGATGGTTCAACATATGGAAATCAATAAATATGATTCACCACATAAACGAAAGCAAAAACAAAGACCATATGATCATCTCAATATATGCAGAAAAAGCATTGAAAAAATTCAGCTCCCTTTCATAATAAAAACCCTCAACAAACTAGTCATAGAAGGAACATCTCTCAGAATTATAAAAACCATAGATGATACACCACAACCAACATCATACTGAAACAGAAAATGTTGAAAGCATTCCCCCAAAGAACTGGAACAAAACAAGGATGCCACTGTCACCACTTCTATTCAACATAGTGCTGGAAGTCCTAGTCAGAGTAGTCAAGCAAGAGAAGAATATTAAGGGTATTCAAATCAGAAAAGAGGAGGTCAAACTATGTCTCTTTGCTGAACTTGTCTCTAGAAAACCCCAAAGACTCCACCAAGAGTCTCCTGGAATTGATAAATAAATTCAGCAAAGTCTCAGGATACGAAAGCAATGGACATAAATCAGTAGCATTTCTATATACTAATAACAATCAAGCCAAGAGTTAAATCAAAGTCTCAATACCATTCACAATAGTAACAAAGAATATAAAATACCTAGGAATATACTTAACCAAGGAGGTAAAAGATCTCTATGGGGACAACTACAAAATTTTGAGGAAAGAAATTGCAGATGACACAAAAAAATGGAAAAACATATTATGCTCATGGATAGGTAGAATCAACATTTTTCAAATGTCTGTACTACCCAAAGTGATTTACAAATTCAATGCAATCCCCATCATATTACCAAAGTCATACTTCACAGATCAATAAAAAATAATACTACACTTCATTTGGAACCAGAAAAAGCCTGAATAGCCAAGGCAATCTTAAGCAAAAAGAAAAAATTTGGAGGCATTGCATTACTAGACTTCAAACTATACTACAAGGCTATAGTAACCAAAACAGCATGGTACTGATACAAATATAAAGACATGGACCAATGGAATAGAACAGAAAACTCAGATATAAAACCGTCCCCCTACAACCAAGTGATCTTTGACAAAGCAGACAACAATACACACTGAGGAAAAGAAGCCCTGTGCTATAAACGGTGCTGGGAAAATTGGATAGCCATATGCAGAAGAATGAAACAGGACCCCTTCCTCTCACCATCATACAAATTAATTGAAGATGGATAAAAGACTTAAATTTAAGGCAGGAAACCATAAGAATTCCAGAGGAAAGTGTAGGAAAAACTATTCTAAACATTGACCTAGGGAAATGCAAATTAAAACCACAATGAGATAATCACCTTACCCCAGTCAGAATGGCTTTTATTAAAAAGTCCAAAAGCAACAGATGCTGGCGTGGATGCAGAGGAGAAAGAAACACTTACATACTCTTGCTGGGACTGCAAATTAGTACTACCTGTATGGAAAACAGTATGGAGGTTCCTCAAAGAACTAAAAGTAGACCTATCCAGCAATCCCACTATTGGGTATTTACCTAAGGGAAAAGACTCTTCATCAAAAAGACACCTGCACTCAAATATTTATTGCAGTACAATTCACAATTGCAAAAATGTGGAATCAACCCAAGTGTCCATCAATTCATGAGTGGATTAGGAAAATCTGATATATGTATACCATGGATTACTACTCAGCCGTTTGGGGGATGACCACGATTGTAGCTCTGACACGGGCAGTGCATGGGCAATATATATAGCCAAAGTGTTGTACCCCCATAATATTCTGAAATAAAAAAAATTTTAAAAAAAGATAAATTAATACCTTTTGCAACAATTTGGATGGAATTGGAGACCATTCTCCAAAGTGAAGTTTCTAAAGAATGGACAAACACCACGTGTACTCACTATTAAATTGGAACTAACTGATGAGCACACTTGTTCACAGAGGGAAGTAAACTCAGTGGAAATCAACCAGGGGGAAGGGGTAGGAAGGGAGGGGAAAAGACCTACCTCCCTAAAGGGTACTATGAACACTATTTGTGTGATGGGCACACCTATAATCGGGACTCAAGCATTACAAAAGTGATCCATGTAAGCTAAAACATTTGGACCCCTTATTATTTTGACATAAAAAAAGAAAAAAAGAATTAAGCATTTCTATGGCTTTTATCTTTTTCAGTAAATATTAGTCTTTTATATTATGGTGTGCAATAATGGCAAGTCTAGGTTGAAATGTCCATTTATGCGATTTTAAATAGGTATCTGAGAGGCTAAGTCAATGTGTTCTCTACACAAATAAAGTGAATTACATCCTCAGAATAGTAGAGTTGTTTAACTATTTTCCCTGGAAAGAAGCCTTATGTTATTAATAAGATCTGGTGTATATATTTAATTTCTTCTCTTTGCCATGATTTAGATAGGATTTATGTAGTACACCTGCTGTATCTCAAAATAATGACATCTGATGAATATTTTCACAAGATCATTTTGAGTCTTACATTAAAAAAAATTGTCGAAGGAGTAGGAGTGCATAATAATAGAAGGAGGAAAGCCAGTTAGGAGGTTATTGCAAAAATACACAAAAGAGATGTCAGACATGGTGGTATCAGTATAGGTATTCTTATAAATGACTGGATTCTGGATCATTTAAAATTTCAGTTTCCTGGATCTATTGCACAATCATTTGTATAATTTCAGAGAAAGAGAGAAATCAACAACATCAAATGTTTAATCTTCAGTAGTGGAAAAATGGCCTTGGCATTTACAGGAAAAAAGATGGAAAGCACAGATTGGGTGGGGGGAAGATCTGGAGATTAGCATTCATCAGGTGTAATATTTGAGATGGTTATTGGGTACCTAATTAGAACAGTCCAAAATTCAAAGGATATATCCAGTCTTTAGATAAAAATTTGGTAATCATCAATATAGATGGTATTTAAATCTTGTGATGGGATGAAACCTACAAGAAAATAAGTGTAGGGAGAGAAAGAAGTCCGTAGACTGCTCCCTGGGACATCACAGTATTCAGAAATTGCAGAGATGAAAAGGAATTTGCAAATGTAACTGAGACTGAGATTTTACAGAGCCAGGAGGAAACCCAGGAGGAGTTACAGTGTTTATTCTGGGAGCTTGCTGAAGAATATATTTTAAGGAGGTGTAAATGAACAAATGAGTCAAATGCTATAAATAAGTCAAGTAAATTGAGGACCAAGACCTGAACACTGAATTAATAGCATGAACGTCATTGGTGACTTTGACCAGAAAATTTCAGTGAGATTGAGTAGAGAAAGCCTGATAGGAGCATGCTTAAGAGAGATTTGGGTGAGAAAAAATTTAGGAAATATTTTGAGTTAATGAATGACTGTAAAAATGTATCTCTTATTGACAGATCAGAAAACGGTAATTTTATCAGAGAGAACTTAATATAACTAGTTGTGTTAACCAAGTGTTAGAGAACTTAAAAGCAAAAGAACAACTGCATGAAGCAGCTTCTATTCCTAGGGTTAGGGGAAATAAGAGGAGAGGATGTATTTTAAAGAGTTCATGGTTCAGGAGTTTGGATTTGTGGGGCTGGTATCCAGACTACTAATGATAAGGCGCTGGCCGGCTAATGCTGGTATCTCTGAGGGTGAGTGATGAGGTTGATTTTAGGTGTATTGGAAAAACTGCAAAAATGAATCAACTGTTTTTACTGTAATGATTTGTTACTGTTGGGATAAAAATACATTGCTAGAAAAGCTGACAGGAATAGGAAGAAACAAAAGGAGAATGTCCAATGTCTCTTCTACTCATAACCTTTATGGGACAATTTTAGTAGACAACAGGCAGAAGAAGAAATGGAATGTGCTTTGCAAATGTTCGGGCTTATCATCACAAGGAAGAGTACAGAAAGGTGGTTTTGAACTAACGTAATAGCTTAATGAAAGTTATAGTCCACCTCTTGGATTGCTCAGCTTGTATCACCCCCTTCTACATGTATTTCAATTTCCACACAACAAGTGAGCTTCCTGGTTCCACTTAGGAAAATGTAACTATCATGCATACAAATGAAGACACTACCCATTTTGTACTTATTTTGATTTCAACCAAAACTTCAAGTAATTGGGGTTCTTTATCTGGGTTGGGGGAGTGTTGCAGACTTGTATTCCACATCCTCACTGGTCTTGTCTTTTTTTTTTTTAAGTGATGTAGTTTTTCATCAACTTTTCCTTCTGTGCACGAAAGTACTACCAAACCCTTTGGGTTATAGACATAGCCCACCTTGACACCACCATCTATATGCAACTTGATTTTTTTGCCTGTTAATTCAGTGGTGAGAGGAGCCCAATATTCTGGATTTGTCTTACTTTCCAATTCAATGGGAACATTTTTGGATTCTCAAGAATGCATTATTCCCATGGGACACAAAACTAAAAATCAGTAGAGTCTAAAATTGTGGAGATGGGAAGTAAAATATTATGACTAGGTTATTAAGTATAATAGTAAAAGAAGCTACTCATACTTTCATTCCATTATCTCAGGAGCAATATATATGGTCATGATGAGAACAGCATCATATACTGGTCACTGAATTGAAGCCTACATTGTAATTATGAGATAGAAGTTCATCTTTTCAGGAATGTTAGTCTCTCAACTGGCACCATAATGGTAGAAACCCTTGGTAAACATTCATATGGGACACAATGTTTTCATACTTGGCACTCATTTCAAGAAATCAATCTATATACTTATTCGAGGCCCTGATTTTCTGGTCACAAAAAAGAGACATAGCAGGAAAGGGTATGTAGTGGGACATCTGGCAATCATTGGAGGAGTATAGTGGTCCTTGTAGTTGATACCAGGGAAGAGATGTGAATACTCCTTAAGCATAAATGACAATAATTACATGTCTGTAGAAGCCAGCACTGAGTAAGAATCAGACACTTTCCACAAGCAGTGGCACTGCATCATTCTCCAGTGGCTAACTGGAATCCTAGACCGTAAATAAAAATATAAAATGGAAATAATCACATATACAAAATCCTACAATGTATCTTAATATTGATCAAAAGAAATAAGACTCAAAATAATATATATAGTGGTATTTATTTTATAAAAAGTTCAAAAATAGGGAAAACTAAAAAAATATTATTTTAGGGAAGGCATCAGAAATGGTAGAATTATAAAGAAAAACAAAATTAATTCCCTTAACCCACTAGATAGTTTTTAACTCTACAGCTAAAGAAGAAGGTGGATTGATAAAGGGACACTAAACACTAAGATGACAGAAATGTTTTATAACTTGATGTGAGATTTTTAGATTGTGATAGTTACATATATATTTACATTAGGATTAGTTATGAAAACACAATTGTATGGGATTTTTTGGAATATCATAAAAAAGAGCCTTTAAAATGTATAATTACCAAAATTTTTAACAAATCAAAATGGACATAATAAATGATGAAGACAGAGTAATAGAGAAAGTTCCTAGTGTTTTGGTTTGGATGAAGTTCCTGTCACTCAAATCTGAACCCTGTTTCCTCACTCTCAGCAGTTTGTTCTTCATAATAGAAATGACATCAATTCAAAGTGTTGATATTTACCTTTCACCCAATCTAACTCCTCTCAATGCAGTCAAGAGAAAAAAAACGAATACTAAACTAAGAATGCAAATATTGTTATAATGATAGACTTAACTCAAATTTCATACCCTGACAACTTATGGAGCAGAACATTTTATAGTACTTTGTAATAAAAACAAAAAATGTAAATCTTCCTCTATCATAAAGTGTTATGTTTATTTTAAAATGCCAATTTTTTCTTGGATTAAAGCCTTCCTTTCATCCCATGAAAAGTTCAATGAAAGACTGTGTTCTAAATGTGATGGTATTACACCATATACTGTCCCATTAGTGATTATAATTTGACAAGGATTTAGATAGGCTTTATATAGCTTCTTTATATTTTGGTTCATCTTCTTCATCTTCATGTTGTTTCTTACCCACTTATATTTATAAACTCTTTTATCAGGCTTCAATTTATATCAAAGAAAACAGCCTGAAACTTAGTAACACAATCGTTAAAATTGACTATACAGTGTGATCACATATTTGTCATAAAATATTTAGAAGTGAGTATTGAATATATATAAAAGAAAAATACTATTAACGGTCTCAGTTTTTGATTGTTGTCTAAATAAAATTACAATTAGTCTCTATTTGAGTAAAAGACGTTGGAAATCAAGAAGGGGGAAGGAGAGGAGAGAAGGGATTAAAAACTTACCTAACAGGTACAGTGAACACTATTCAGGTGACGAGCACACTAAGAGCTCTGACTAAAGCATTATAAAAGCTATCCATGTAACAAAACATTTGTACCCCCTTAATATTTTCAAATAAATAAATTAGTCTCTATTTGATTCTAGGAGATAGAAGCAAACATCTCAAATTAACAATTTTACTATCTAAGTTAGTTTCTCATTTTTTGAGATCTATGTCTGCATGGCTACACATAATATGAACATTCTGGTTTAATGTGAGATACAGGGGAAAATATACATCCATAAGTCACGTTCCCCCCAAATTATTTCAAACTAAATATATGCTGAATATTTGTAAATATCTTTGTTTATTTCTTAATTCTTTTATTTATTCCATTCTTATTTCCTCCTTTCCTTATAATTCTATTCACTGATAACTTAGTATGTCCCAGGTGCTGTTATAGACCCTGGTGATAAAGTGGGTGAATAAACACAGAAATGCCTGCCTTTAGGAAGCATACATTTTTGTAGAGATTGGATAATGTCAACAATAAATACAAATACACAAATAAATAAAACACTAAAAAGAGGTAGTGATAACTGTTGTGAAGAAAAGAAGCCAGTAACAGGACAAGAAGCAACTGGGTTGAGGAGGAGGGATGTATTTAGAGAGAGTATTCAGGGAAGGAGAATACTCTGAAGCAGGACATTTATGTGAGACCCCAAAGTGGAAAAGCAACTAGTCATTCACAAATCAGGGCAAAATTTCTTAGATAAGATCAAACACAACATCTTTGAATAAAGAAAGAAAGCCAAGTCAGGAAAGTCATTCATTAGACCAGGTAAGTAAGTCTTGTGCCCATGGTGAGGGGTTTAGAATATATTCTGTGTTAAAGGAGAAGACATTGGAGGCATTTAAGACAGAATTGATCTGATTTGAATAATGTTTGATTTGATGTCTGATTGTAACTGCTCAGTGGATAGTGCATGTGTGCAGGCATTTCAGGTGGGGTAAAGGTGGAAGCAGGTAAATGGGTTAAGAGTCTATGCCATTATTCCCATGAGGCATGACAGCAGCTGGAGATAGGCTCAAAGAAGTAGAGAAGGTTAGAAGTGTTAGGATGTAGGGTTATATTTTGGAGATGAATCAAACTGGATTTGCTGATGAATAGATTGTATGCTAGGAGTAAAAGGTAAATGAAAACTATAGATTTCACTTTTGAACTGCCCATTAAGTTACGGATAGCATAGTTAATGTGTTGTTTGTTTTAAATTGAACATAGATCCTTGCAATGGAAAGATCCTTGACTAAAAATTATGCTTGTTTAGTAAAAATCTGTTACATTCAAAACAAATACTAAAATCATCCTAAAGTAAATGTATAATCAGACTCCAGACTAGGCTGAATGACTGCTATTTCAATCCATCCTACCGTAGTTTTTGTTCAGGTCTTGTCACACTGTTTGTCTGAATTATCTGTCAGTTTCCTATTTATTTTCCTTCTCCAGTCTGTCCTCAACATTTCTACCAACCCTATATGCTACATTACTAATAACAGATATGATTATGCTACTTTTCTGCTCATCAAATTATGGTCAGATTACCTATCTATATTTTTCTAAAAATAAGCAGTAAACTCTTAAGATATGATGATCTTTTAGTCTATTTATATCATATATTTGATGGGTAGTAGATGTTCAATCACCATCTGATGAATAAAAGAAAAAGTAGAACCTTTTATTGTCTTATTATTGCCTAATATGACAATTGGAATAGAAATTTTTATTGTTGTTTTTAAATTCTTCTAGACTTTGTTTCTATGAATTCAAGTGTCACCGCTAAAGTGACCACAGGAGGTACTCAGTGAATTATCTATCAAATCTTTATCTCCAGTTTTTAATTTTTGCATGAGGTTTTGTTCTCCATTCTTTTTTACCTGCCATTTCTAATTGGATGTTGTCTGCCACTTTTGTCGTTTCAAAATGAACATAACCAAATGGTCTTCTTGACTTTTCCCCTCCAAAAAAACAAAATAAAGCAAAACTCCACATAAAAAAAACAATAATTGATCATCCTCTCTTTTATGAGTTGGCTATTCTCTTTCCACTTGTATTTGGTAGAACAATACAGAAACCATTCATTCTTTTCTTTCTTTTCATTCTTGTTCTATCTTATCTAATCAGTCATCAAATCCTATTTACTTTTTCTTCTAACTATATATTTTTTCAGTATTTCTTTTTATTTGTACTGTCTCCAATCAAAATTTTCTTGCTCGTATCCTCAGTTTCAGTTTCTGTTTCTCTCTTTCTTTTTTTTTCTTTGTTGCAGTTGTAAGAAGCCATAAATGTACACAATCTTTTCCTTTGAATTAATGCTAGACTATTGTTTCAGTGAAGTTTTTTTGGAGTGCTTACTCTGTTCAAAGAATTATACTAGGTTTTATGGAGAAACAGAGACCAGGGAAGTCTCAGTTCTCCCTTAATTCATAATCAAGTGGCCAAACATGTTTCTCTTTTTTAATTTATTTTTTATTGAGGTAAAATATACATATGTAATTTACCATCTTTACCATTTTTAAGTGTACATAGTTCAGTGGTAATACATACATTTATATTCTTACCTCCCTATCAGTCACCATAAAAATAATATTTTCATTCCACCCTTCCCTGATCAAAAAATGCTTAGTGGCTGCCCAATGCTTAGGGGGCTCTTTCAACCTCTCATTTTGTGCAATGTGCAATATCCATATTCTCAGGCCACTGAACTTCAGGTAATCTTTCTGGAGTGTCCTCTAAAATGCCTGTAATCCTTTTAAATTACCTCAACATTTGACCATAGATGTCCCACTTTTTAAAGTTTTTTAAAACTTACAGGTTTATTTTTGAGTAAATGTTCTTGTAAAATTTAGAGTATTTTACTTTGTGTGCAAAAATGAATGAAATTTTTTATATATTAATTTGATAAAATTTTCATGTCTTCTTTTTCCATGTTGTAAGGGTAAATTAGTACTTCCCAACCCTGGGTGCATACTTTAGAATCACCTGAGGAACATTAAAAAATACCACTAACTACACCCAACCCACCAACTAAATTAGAATTTTTGAATGGGACTTGAGAGCAGTATTTCTTAAAGATTTTTAAGAGAATTATTTAACTTTGCAGACAGAGTTGATGGTGAGATTGGCTAACATTCAACAATGATCAAAATACCTGTTTTTGTTTCTAGAGAGAATACTTTGTGGATAATTGGCAGCTATGTACTGTTGAGTGGTTATCTATTTGCGTTAAACGTTTGTTCATTTACCAAACATTTTTAAAGTAACCACTTGTGCCAATTTCTGTTACTGAATGATTTAGGGGCAGAAATAATAGCTTCAGTGTATCGAGTGCTTTATACATGTTGTATCTTTCCTATGTTAAACAATTTTTGAATAGGTAGAGATTATTATGCCCATTTTTCAGAAACTGAAAGACTGAGTCTTACAGAAGTTAAGTTGTAAGCCTAACATTGTCAAACTAACAGTTGTTAGAGCCAGGACACAGACCTAAGATACAATCTTTTTGTCTCTAGAACCCAGCCTATTAACTCGTACTCTTTAAGGACAGGAAATGCTTCTGATTCTGAAGGAATCAGGAAATAAATATTTTAACAAATCTCCCAGGTATGCCTTGACGGCAGTTATTACAACTGGATTCATCTTTGTTTCCCTATGGCTTAGCACCATTCCTGGACTGACGCAAATACTCGGTAAATGTTAAGTGCACCTGTGAAGTTGCTAATGGCTAGCAATGGCATAATGTGTTATCTTTATAGGGCTGGTTGCTTTTTCAGCAGGAGATCTCTGGAGAAATGTCTTACTTTGAATAAATTTCTAATGATGGGATTTTGCATATTGTAGCAAGTGTGAGTGCAGGAAATTGAGACTCAGAATGGATTCTCTCAACTTTTGATTGAGCATAGGCAGAAATTAATAGGCCAGGTTTTGCAAGCTACATTTAATGGTTTGACTAAAAATTTTTTTTGGCAAACTGCCATCATTGTCTTTCTAAGAAATGAAAATTTGTTACAGTCATCACACAATTTAACCAATCTCCAAAATTTTATTCTGTGCTGATTAACAGTGGTATGGATGTGAGTAAAGATATGAATGATCTGAGTGATGTCATTTAGGATACTGTGGATCTCTTTGAATACACAAAATACAAGAGAAAAATTGCAGACCAATGAGGCAGTGATTGAGTTCTATCATGACATTGCAAAATTATTTTAAAATTTTGCGAATGATATCTGAAAATTGGTAGGTATCAGATATTATGTGTGTGTATATATATATATAGAGAGAGAGTTGGTTTTCAAAACTTAATTTTAGGTGGCTATTGATTTTTTTCAATTAAATTTTGACTGGAACCACAATATATAGAATAGAGTATGAAATATTGGTGTCTATTATTTTCTGGTAAATATCACATCTGTTAATAATCCATGGATTATCACTTTTTAATTGGCCCAACTATTCAATCATAGCTTGAGTTTTCTCTCAATATTACCTTTTGTCTGTTCTTGATAACAGCAGGGATGAGGAATTTACTTCCTCCAAGGCAGGCCATTTCATTATAAGACTCTCCTAATTGTTGAACTCTTCCCACACACTGAGTGACATGTCCTGCTTGATGTTTTACATAGCAAATATAATGCATCTTTTTATGAAAATGTAGAAATCTTTCATATATTTGAAAGCAGCTATCATATTCCCTTAGAAATACCTTTCTTCTTCAAGTTAAGTAGCCAACTTTCTGCATCCACTTTTCCCATGGTATAATTTCCAATGTCTTCAAATTCCAGGTTGCTTTTCCATAACTCTTGCTTAGCTGTTCTAGAGCTCAGTAAATTTTAACCTCTCACAATCATTTCACACCTTTATATTTTATTTTCCAATGGAAATGTCTCCCAAAAAGTGTATGC
Organism: Daubentonia madagascariensis; assembly: GCA_023783475.1. Taxonomy (NCBI): domain Eukaryota; kingdom Metazoa; phylum Chordata; class Mammalia; order Primates; family Daubentoniidae; genus Daubentonia; species Daubentonia madagascariensis. Next base: position 697,331 of record JAKFHU010001268.1, on the reverse strand, counting down.
AAAAACAAAGCAAGGACTCTTATTTTCTTGTTTATCCAGATGCAGGAAGAGGATCTAGAGTTTTAATTTATCATAGAGCAAAGAAGAGGATTAATTGTTATCTAGCTCTCTTCTCTCTTCCCCTCTTTTTGTAGTGTGCATGTGTCTCTGTGTGTGTCTTAAAACAATAAAATAAGAATAAATAGGGTCTATTCAGTCATCATTATTTAAGGGATCCTGCCTTACTTGCCTCTAGGAGTAGGAAAGTGATTATAGTACTGGACGAGTTCTTTCAGTTCAGAAATTTTCTTAATAATACCTCAAGGAAGTTTTTAACTAGGGGTTTTATAAAGACAAAAATATAAAGTAATTGGTGCTGGAATTTCATGGAGCTCAGTTGTTATTACTGATATATTTTGGGCTTTAAACAAGTTTGAGAAATGGATAAAGCAGTTAAATAAAGATTTGAAATCTAATAAGAACGTTTTAATAAATAGAGACTATGTATTGGGACAAAATCTTATCATGTCATCTGATTTGATCTTTGAGGTAATATGGGTGGCAGACTACGTATCCACTATCAGGTAACCTACCAGCTCTTAGGGAAGCAATTATAAAATATGGTGTTATTATTTATGTGTGTTACTTGTCATTAGCTGCATATGTTGAGGTATTACAAGAAATAAATGAAGTTAGGAAAGAATTAGCTGGTTTATAAGCAGACATAAAAGCGAACAGAGGGAGTGCAGAATGTTGGGACGTCATAGGGTTGAAAGCTGACTTCTTACACATCACAAACAATAAGTATCACAATTTAAAGACTTTGAGCAACAAATGCCAAATAATTACTTTTAGGTGAATAAAGTGACTCAGCTAAAAGATCAGGTTAATGAGGTCATACTCCCACATATTTTTCCTGGAAACTTCATTGAAGCCACCAGCAAAGTAAGGGAGGACAACACAGGGTGACAGAAAATTATTTTTAGGAAAGGACATTCAGTGTAGTTACTGGCATGTGAAACCAACTGAAAACAAATTGATCAGAATCCCACAGATTTTCTATTAATCTAGATTGTCAAAGAAAACTTGAACCCAAACAAAAAAAGTTTATTTGACTATTTGAGACTTAAAACAACTAATTTTTTAAATTGATAAAATATATATTTAATTTTAATGTACTTATTACTTGATTGGGCTATTCTTTCTTGGGTTCTCTTTCCTCCTCCCCCAGCTTTATTGAGGTATAATTGTCAAATAAAAATTATATATACTCAAGGTGTACATGATGTTTTGATATACGTATACGTTGTGAAATGATTACCACATTCAAGTTAATTAACATGTCCATCACCTCACGTAGTTACCTTTTTGTGTGTGCAGCTCGTCCATCTGCTACTCCCCCCTCCCCGTGGGAACATCCCCCCGGTGGAGACTGCTGGGGATAGAGACGGCCACCTGCCTCGCCTTGAGGTCTAGTGGTGGAAAAGGGGTGCACAATTGGAGATCCCCCTATCAACCAGTTTCACGCGGAGACACACATCAGAAGGGCAGCCACACGTGGCTAGATGAGCAACCTCTGAGCTGTGTAGAATTTTCCCAACTCAGCTCTCACACTGCAGCCAAAGGAAATTGTGTTTCTACCAGAACCTCAGGAAGAGCAGGGTCAAAGTAACCCCTAGGAGCTACAAGACCCCTCCCAAAGCACAGGGCTTTCACATACCCCAACTGGGGAATCAGAGTCTGCTACGGACATAACAGAATACCTAGCTAATAGGGAGTGGAGGACTCATATTCTCAAGTACAATCCATTAGCTCAGAGCCCAAGCTGGGAGGTCATTCTCACCACACTCCACTGGGAAGAGGAGAAGACCACAGGTCAGAGTTAACTCAAGATCCAACAAACTTGCTAAAATACACCTAAGGCAATACAGGCCACTACTTCTCTCCCTGGCTTTGCCAAGGAAAAATAATTGTGGGCCTGGTGACAGGGCCATAAACTAGCTCTAACACCCCCAGCTCTCGACCAAGAGGCCAGATGAGAAAAAACCAGCGAAAGAACTCAGGGAACATGAAAAATCAGAGTGAAAAGTCACCCCCAGAAGAAATTATCAGTTCCTCAGCAATGGATACCAACCCAAATGAAATGGGTAGAATGACAGAAGAGGAATTTCGTTTATGGATTATAAGAAAGCTCAATGAAATTCAAGAGAAAATTGAATCCCAGCACAAAGAAACCACAAGAAAAATGCAAGAAATGAATGAAAAATTCTCCAAAGAAATAGAAATATTACGAAAAAATCAAATAGAAATCCTAGAAATGAAAGAAGCATTCAAGGATCTACAAAACACAGTGGAAAGCCTTAAGAATAGGCTGGACCATGCAGAGGAAAGAATTTCAGAGCTAGAAGACAGCTCCTATGCACTAAATAAATCAGCTGAAGAGAAAGAACACAAAAACAAGAGACAGGAAAAAAGCATACAAGAAATGTGGGATTATGTAAAGAGGCCAAACATAAGGATAATAGGTATCCCTGAGGGAGAGGAAGAAAATTTGCATGGGCTGGAAAATTTATTTGAAGGAATAATAGAGGAAAATTTCCATGGCTTAGCCAGAAATCTCAACATCCAAGTACAAGAAGCACACAGGACTCCTGGGAGAGTCAACGTGAAAAGGCATTCACCACGCCACATAATTATTAGACTGACCAAAGTAAACACAAAAGAGGCACTCCTCAGAGCTGTAAGACAAAAAAAGGAGGTACCTACAAAGGGAAACCCATCAGATTAACTGCAGATTCTCAGCTGAAACCTTACAAGCCAGAAGGGAATGGGGAGACATCATCAATCTCCTAAAACAAAACAAAGGTCAACCCAGAATTCTGTATCCTGCCAAACTAACTTCTTATATGAGGGAGAAATAAAGACCTTTCCAGATAAGCAATCACTGATAGAATTTGCGAAATCCAGACCAGCCTTGCAAGAAATGCTTAGACCTGCATTATACACTAACCAGCGCAACAGACACCCACCTATGTAAAATTATGCAAAGGCTAAAACCCCAGAAACCAGATTCCACAATGACCAAGAGGTAAAACAAAAGATACCACCCAACAGAATAATCAGAAATTTACCCCAAATATCAATTCTCTCAATAAATGTAAATGGCTTGAACTGCCCATTGAAGAGACATAGGCTGGCTGAATGGATTAAAAATACAAACCAAGTATCTGTTGTCTTCAGGAAACACACCTTACACACAAGACGCATTCAGACTCAAGGTGAAAGGATGGAATACAATTTTTCAGGCTAATGGAAACCAAAAGAAATCTGGAGTAGCCATCCTCATTTCAGATGACATCAACTTTAAAGCAATAAAAGTAAAGAAGGACAAAAATGGACACTATATAGTGGTGAAGGAAAAATTTCACAAGAGGATTTAACAATCCTAAACATTTATGCACCCAACACAGGAGCACCCAGGTACATAAAGCAAATGCTGCTAGATCTAGACAACATAATAAGCAGGAATGCCATAATTGCAGGGGACTTCAACACCCCACTGACGGAACTGGACAGATCCTCCAAACAAAAATTAAATAGAGAAATAAAAGACCTAAACAGGACTCTAGAACATTTGGGCCTAACAGATATCTACAGAACACTCCACCCAAATAACACTGAATATACATTCTTCTCATCAGCTCATGGAACTTTCTCTAAAATTGACCACATCCTAGGCCACAAAACAGATCTAAACAAATTCAAAAAAATAGAAATCATACCATGTATCTTTTCAGACCACAGTGGAATAAAATTAGATATCAATTCCAACAGAAACTCACATCTTCCTCCAAAAACTTGGAAACTTAACAATCTATTGATGAATGATTATTGGGTCAAAGAGGAGATTCAAAATGAAATCAAAAGATTCTTCGAACTAAACGATAATGGGGACACAAGTTATCAAAATCTGTGGGATACAGCAAAAGCAGTCCTGAGAGGAAAACTTATCGCCCTAAATTCCCACATCCAAAAGACAGAAAAGTCACAAATCAGTAAACTAATGAATCATCTTAAGGAAATGGAAAAGGAAGAGCAAAGCAATCCTAAAACCAGCAGAAGAAAAGAAATAACCAAAATTAGAGCAGAATTAAATGAAATCGAGAACAAAAGAACAATACAGAAGATCAATGAAACGAAAAGCTGGTTCTTTGAAAAGATAAACAAAATAGACAGGCCACTTGCCAGGTTGACCAGAAGCAGAAAGGAAAGGACTCTAATAAGCTCAATTAGAAATGAAAAAGGAGAAGTCACAACTGATACCATGGAAATACAAAACATCATCTTTGAATACTACAAAAATCTCTATGCCCACAAACACGAAAACGTGGAGGAAATGGACAAATTCTTAGAAACACACTACCTCCCTAGGCTCAACCAGGAAGAAACTGAATTTCTAAACAGACCAATATCAAGCACCGAAATTGAAGCAGTAATTAAAAATCTACCCACAAAAAAAGTCCCGGACCAGATGGGTTCACACCTGAATTCTACCAAGCCTACAAAGAAGAACTGGTGCCTATACTGCAGAAATTATTTGAAAATATCCAGAAGGATGGAATCCTCCCAAACTCATTCTACGAAGCCAATATCACCTTGATACCAAAGCCAGGAAAGGACACAACAAAAAAGAAAACTACAGACCAATATCCCTTATGAATATAGATGCAAAAATTCTCAATAAAATCCTTGCAAACTGAATTCAAATGTACATCAAAAAATAATCCATCATGATCAGGTGGGCTTCATTCCCGAGATGCAGGGATGGTTCAACGTACGCAAATCTATAAATGTAATTCACCATATAAATAAAAGCAAGAACAAAGATTATATGATCCTTTCAATAGATGCAGAAAAGGCTTTTGACAAAATCCAACACCCTTTTATGATAAGAACTCTTAACAATATAGGCATAGATGGCTCATTCCTAGAAACTATTAAAGCCATATACGATAAACCCACAGTCAATATCATACTGAATGGGGAAAAATTGAAGGCATTCCCCCTTAAAACTGGCACCAGACAAGGGTGTCCACTATCTCCACTTCTTTTCAACATAGTGCTGGAAGTCCTGGCCACAGCAATTAGACAAGACAGAGGAATCAGGGGCATCCAGATAGGGGCAGAAGAGGTCAAACTTTCACTATTCGCAGATGATATGATATTATACATAGAAAACCCCAAGGATTCAACCAAGAGATTACTGGAATTGATAAATGAATTCAGCAAAGTCTCAGGATACAAAATTAATACACACAAATCCATAGCCTTCATATATGCTAATAACAATCAAGCCGAGAAACAAATTAAAGATGCTATACCTTTTGCAATAGCAACAAAGAAAATTAAATATTTAGGATATATCTAACTAAGGAGATCAAAGACCTATATAGAGAGAATTATGAAACACTGAGAAAGGAAATTGCAGAGGATGTAAATAGATGGAAAACCTTACCATGCTCTTGGATAGGCAGAGTCAACATAGTAAAAATGGCTTTGCTACCTAAATTAATTTACAGAATCAATGCAATCCCTATCAAAATACCAACATCATTTATTGCCGATCTAGAAAAAATAATTCTACGCTTCGTGTGGAACCAGAGAAGACCCCGTCTAGCCAAAGCAATCTTAAGCAAAAAGAACAAATTGGGAGGCATCTGTCTACCAGACTTCAAACTATACTACAAGGCTGTAGTAACCAAAACTGCATGGTATTGGCACAAGAACAGACAGGTAGATCAATGGAACAGGACTGAGAACCCAAATATAAAACCAACCTCATACAGTCACCTGATCTTTGACAAATTCCAGAAAAACGTACACTGGGGAAAAGATTCCCTATTCAACAAATGGTGCTGGGAAAATTGGATGGCCATATGTAGAAGACTGAAAGTGGACCCACACCTCTCACCTCTCACAAAAATCAATTCACAATGGATAACAGATCTAAACCTAAGACATGAAACCATAAGAATTCTCGAAGAAAATGTTGGAAAAACTCTTATGGACATTGGCCTAGGCAAAGAATTTATGAAGAAGACCCCCAAAGCAATCACAGCAGCAACAAAAGTAAATACATGGGACCTGATCAAATTGAAAAGCTTCTGCACAGCCAAGGAAACTATCACTAGAGTGAACAGACAACCTACAGAATGGGAGAAATATTTGCATGCTACACCTCTGATAAAGGGCTTATAACCAGAATCTATACAGAACTTAGGAAAATCAACAAGAAAAAATCAAACAACCCTATTAAAAATGGGCAAAGGACATGAACAAAAACTTTTCCAAAGAAGACAGAATGATGGCCAGCAAACATATAAAAAAGTGCTCAACTTCTCTAATCATCAGGGAAATGCAAATCAAAACCACAATGAATATCACTTAACTCCAGTGAGATTGGCTCATATCAAAAATCCCCAAATAACAAATGTTGGCGGGGATGTGGACAGGTAGGAACACTCATACACTGCTGGTGGGACTGCAAATTAGTACAACCTCTATGGAAAAGAATATGGAGAATACCTCAAAGAATTAAAAGTAGAATTACCATTTGACCCAGCAATCCCACTACTGGGTATTTATCCAAAAGAAAAAAAGACATTTTATAATAAAGACATCTGCTCTCGAATGTTCATAGCAGCACAATTCACAATTGCAAAGTTGTGGAAACAACCCAGGTGCCCATCAATACACGAGTGGATCAATAAAATGTGGTATATGTATACCATGGAGTATTACTCAGCAATAAGGAACAATAGTGAATTAACACATCTGGTATTATCCTGGTCGGAGCTAGAACCCATTCTTCGAAGCAAAGTGTCACAGGATTGGAAAAACAAGCATCACTGGTACTCACCATCAAACTGGTACTAACTGATGAACACTTACATCACACAGGGCAATAACATTCATCAGAGGGCGGGCGGGTGGGAGGGGGGTGGAAGGGATGGGAAAAACTCTCACTGAATGGATTTGGGGAGCACAGTTTGGGAGACGACCACGATTGTGGCTCTGACACGGGCAGAACAGGGGCAATGTGTATCGCCAAAATGTTGTACCCCCATGATATTCTGAAATTAAAAAAATAAATTATAAAAAAAAAAAAAAACAAAACAAATATTCCCCAAACTGAAAAATTCTGAAACCTGAAACACTTCTGGTACCAAGCATTTTGGATAAGGGATGCTTAATCTGTATTTTAACTAGCAAGGTGAGATGTGGGGAGATTGGCTATATAGCCACCAATCTAATTTTTCTCATGTACACTTACTATTACATTAGGATCATGTGACTGCCTATTAAATAATGAGAAGTGAGGAGAAGCCAAGGAATGCTAGCAGCCACAAACAGAAGATGGAAGAGGCAAATCTCTCCAAAAGCCTACAGAGGGAGCACAGTCCTGCTGACACATCGATTTCAGCTCGGTAAAATTGATTTTGCACTCCTGGCCTCCAAAATTGTGAGAGAATGAATTTCTGTTGTTTTAAGCCACCAACTTTGTAGTATTTTGTTGCAACAGCTGGAAGGAACTGATACAGCCACCATCCTTAACTTTGTGTTAACTTGTGTCATCTTCTAACTTCCAATAAAGCTCAAATTCCACGTCTTATTGGTATGCTTTCTCATCCTGCCTCTGACACTTTCTAGCTATGTAATCTTTGGCAACTCATTTGTCTTCTCTGTTACTCAGTTTCTTAATCTTTAAAGTGAGGACAATCATGATATCTACCTCATAAGGATATTATAATACAGAGATTTAATGAGTTAATATTTGTAAAGAGCCTAGAACAGCTCCTAGCATTGAAAAATGCTATATAAATTGATGCTAAATAATTTTTTTAAAAAGTAGAGGAAATATTTTGAGGGAAGAGAATAAGAGGAGAGCCATGAAGGTTGTTTTCTTTCCTTTAACTGCCTCCTGTCCACTTGCAGGAGAAAGAATTTGGAAACAAAATATTTAAAAAAAATACTATTTGTGTTGTATTTTTTTAGATAGTGCTTAAAAGAAAGGCACTTATTACCATCATATGCTCAAATCTATGAAAATTATTTACATATTTATGAAGTAGGCTTTTTATATTTTAAATTGGAAAAAAAGCACAGCGTTACTTCAATATAAATTAAGTCCTGTGAAAAACTATCACAAACCAAACAATGAGGTGAGACTGATAGTTTTAATTTAACAGAATGAAATAGTCTTCAAAAAAGAAAGAAAGTGTGTGTAGATTTCACTGATTTCTGCACCAGTATCTGAAAAAGAAAAATAACATTAGTTTTGTATAATAAAATTACTAGATTACTTGCACTTAAAGCAAAATTGCTTTTCTTGCTTTATGATTTTAACATTATTTTACAGGACAATATTATATGGTCATGTACAAATTTATGCCACAAATAAGATACACTTTTAAGAGATCAAGCTTATTTTCTTCTGTCTTCTTATAGATATTATATGTTCTTGCAAAAATTACATGCTCTTATAACAATTATGCATTCTTGTAACCATATGCATTCTTATAACAATTAATGTATTCTTATAAAAATTCATTTAAAATGCAATGTTAATTCAATGTTATGATTTATTTGCATGCATGTATACATTATACAGGATATTTTGTGGGTATTGGTTTTGGATAAACACTGTCTTCTGATATTGAATTATTTGAAGTAGAGTTCCTTCTCTGCCTTAATAGAGAGACATCCAGAGAAGTAGCATTTTTCGCCTTTACCTGTTGTGAATTAAGTAATTAATACAGCAAGAAATTAAATACAAATGATAAAATATGAAATTATTAAGTATATATAATATCTTGAGCTAATTGACTAGCTAATTGTTCATCCTATATAGTATAAACCACTGATGAACAAAATTGTACATTACAAAAGCAAACAGAAAAACATCCCATGCTCATGGATCAGAAGAATTATTATCATTAAAATGACCATACCAACCAAAGCAATCTACAGATTCAATGCAATCCCTATCAAAATACTAATGTCAGTTTTCACAGGATTAGAGAAAACAATCCTAAAATTCATATGAAACCAAGAAAGAGCTTGAATAACCAAAGCAATTCTAAGCCAAAAGAACAAAGCTGGAGGCATCAGGTTATCTGACTTTAAATTATACTACAAGACTATAGTAAACAAAATAGCATTGTACTGGTATAAAAATAGGTACATAGGTCAATAGAACAGGATAGAGAACCCAGAAATAAAGCCACATATGTACAACCAACTGATCTTCCACAATATAGACAACAACATACCCTGGGGACACCCTATTTAATTAATGGTGCTGGGAAAATTAAATTGCAATATGCAGAAGAATGAAACTGGTCCCCTATCTCTCATCATATATAAAAATCAACTCAAGATGGATTAAAACTTAAATGTAAGACCTGAAACTATAAAAATCCTAGAAGGAAACTTAGGGAAAACTCTTCTGGATATTAGTCTATGCAAAGAATTCATGGCTAAGACTTCAATAGCACAGCAACAAAAACAAAAATGGACAAATGGGACTTAATTAAACTAAAAAGCTTCTGCACAGCAAATAAAATAATCAAATGAGTGAATAGACAACATGAATGGGAGAAAATATTTTCAAACTATGCAACTGACAGGGAACTAATAACCAGAACTTACAAGGAATGCAAACAACTCAACAACAACAACAATAAAAACCCCAAATAGCCCCATTAAGAAGTGGGCAAAATACATGAATAGACATTTTTTAAAAGAAGACATACAGATGACCAACTAGCATATGAAAAAATACTCAATACCACTAAACATAAGGGAAATGCAAATTAAAACCACAATGAGATACCATCTTTCTATAATTGGAATGGTTATTAATAAAAAGTAAAAAAAAACAGACGGTGTGGATGTGGAGAAAAGGAAACCCTTGTATACTATTGGTGGAAAAGTAAATTAGTATGACGTCTATGGAAAACAGTATAGATATTTCTCAAAGAACTAAAAATGCAACCACCTTTTGATCTAGATACAGCAATCCTACTACTGGGTATCTACCTGAAGGAAAGGAAATCATTGTATCAAAAAGATACCTGCACTTGTATGTTTATTACAGCACTATTCACAATAGCAAAGACATGGAACCGATTTAAGTGTCCATCAACAGATTATTGGATGAAGAAAATATGGTGTGTGTATATATACAATGGAATATTATTCAGGCACGAAAGAGAATGAAATCACGTCTTTTGCAGCAACATGGAACTGGAGGCCGTTATCTTAGGTGAAATAGCTCAGAAACAGAAAGTCAAATACTGCATGTTCTCACTTATAAGTGGGAGCTAAATAATGTGTACACATGGACATACAGTGTGGAATGATAGACACTGGTGACTTGGAAGGGTGGGTGGTAGGTGGAAGGGAGGTGGGTGATGAGAAATTACTTAATAGGTATAATGTACATTATTTGAGTGCTGGATACACTAAATGCCCAGACTTCACCACTTCACATATATCTGTGTAGTAAAATTGTGCTTGTACCCCTTAAATTTATACCAAAAAAGGAGAGAGACTACAGCAGTAGCCAGTGCTTAACTGAAAATTGGTGCCTTTTAATTTCCTTGGCAATGGCTGCTGTTGAGAGGCATCGCCAACAATAGTAACTACCATCACATCTGCTTTTCAATTCTACTTTAGCTACTGATGTCACCTCGGTAGAGATTTTGATTTGGCTGATGTCAAATAAAGCCTTGCCATTTTCCTGTCCAGTGAATATTTATAACACTAAATATCGAGCAGCTTTGGGAAGGAGTTCACCCTTCAGGATAAGAAATTGAAATCAGGGTGACCAGATTTCCTGCTTATCCCCTAATCAGAGGACTACAATGGAATGAGCCCAGTTGAGCTTTTTGGCCAGTGCCTTTCTTCCCAGGAAAGTGTGTGTTGGGGAGTAGGGTGGGGTGTGTGTTTGTGGGGAGCAGTAGAAGGTAGGGACTGGGAGACTTCAGGTCAAAATTGTTTGTTTTCTAAAACGGTAAATCTCAATGTGGGGTAAGAATGTGGCTGAATGGATAGCATACAAGATGATCTGTGAGAACTTTAACAAACAATGCCTCTTTCCATCCATAGTTTTACGTTCTTCTCCCATATGGAAGTTTCTTCCCTACGTTGACCACCATTATTTCAGAATATTCAGGTCATAATCAATTTGAAGCAATTTAAGGAAGAACTTTCTAGTTCTTCAGATGTAGCCTTAGTTCCTTACACAGGACATAATTCATAATTTCAGAGGTTCTGAGGCACAAATTACCAGCACTCCTCTACAGCCCACTTTCTCATTTTCATGTAGTAAAACATACTTAAATGTAGTTTCAGATGATGAGATTTTGTCTATTTAATCTGTGATTTCTAAATATCATTATGATGTATAACTTACCAAAATGAAAGCATGGTACTCTCTTCTCTAGAAAACTTCATTTCTTTACCTAAAAAAAAATATATATATATATACACACACACACACATAAAATGTATATATGTGTATGTAGGTGTATGTATGTGAATGTGTGTGTGTGTAGATACATTAAAAAAATCTAATGTTTTTCCCTAATATTAGGAACAAGGTGGGGATGTTCATCTAATCACTCTTATTTGACATTGTACTGGATGTTTAAGCCAGTACAATATGCAATAAATAAATAAATGACATCCAATTTGGAAGCTAAAATGTTCATCAACAGATGAATGGGTAAATAAATTATGGTATATCCACATAATAATAATCTGCCAAAAAAACTATTAAATTTATAAGTTCATTGATAGATCTCTAAAAGTGAAGAAAGTCTGACACAATAGAGTACATGCAGTATGATTCCACTTGGATGCAAAATTCTGAAAACGCAAACCAGTATGTAATGACAAAAAAAAATACCAAGAATGGGAGAAAGAGGAATATTCAATCACAAAGGAATAGGAAGAAATCTTTGGGTATGGTAGATATATTCATTATCCTGATAATTCCTTTCATGGATGTGTACAGATGTTAAAGCTTATCAAAGTGTACACTTTTGATATGTGTAGTTCACTGTATGTCAATTGTATCTCAATGAAACTGTTCAAAATGTTCCATTGGGTATAGTTTGCTTGTGGAAAGGTTGTATTTCTTCCTTTCTCCTACAAATCTCATGCACTACAATGGTGGGATACAGGCAACCTACCTTGTCAAGAGAAGGAGAAGGCTGATGTTTGGGGGCAGCAGGCTCAGCTGCAGCAGGTTCAGCTTCATTGAGCTCAGCTACAGGGAACTGAACTGGAGTAGGCTCAGCTGCCGGGGAATCAGCTGCAACAGGTGCGGCTGAAGCGGCATCAACTGCAACAGGTGCGGCTGAAACAGGCTCGTGAATGCGCGAACAGCTCCTGAACCGGCCGAAACAGGCTCAGCGGCAACAGGTGCAGCTGAAGCAGGCTCAGCTACAACAGGTGGGGCAGCAGGTGCTGCAGGTGCTGCATAAATTCTTGAAGGAGGGACAACAAGAGAAACCCCAGGAAGAGGGCGAGGAAGGAAAGGATCGGTCAACCGAGTAGCTGAAGGAAAGCCAGGGATGTTGTAGATATAGGGGCCTCCAGGAACAGTGAGAATCCAGGGATATGGAGGTAGCCGTGTATCAGTGTCAGGATTCCCAGGGAAACTGGGGATTGTATTCACTGGTGAATAGTAAAGAGGAGGTGGCAAATTCCTTAGGCCATAAGGAATATTCAGAGATGGATTAAGTGAGTGATAATAGCCATTGTAATCCTAAAGGAGAAGCAAAGAAGTCAATTAAAGTTGATTGTTTATCCTACCTATATATTACTCATGATATGACTGTGATGACATATGATAGGTAATGAATTATTTAAATGAATTCCAATTTAGTATCGTTAATGCTAATGCACTTCCAAAATTTTTGAAATATCAAGTAAAAATCTCTTAAGAAAATTGAATGAACCCCAATTGAGGGAGAAATATTTTGTGTTTAGGCAAATATGAGTGTTATGACTGCAGAATATGCCAGCCTAGGCCAGGAAAAATAGAAGGAAAGCACGTGCCCTTTTAGGATTGGCATAGGATTACAGGATTGGTGTCTCCACACCTCTTTCTCTGTACCCACCTCGACCCCGTCCTGTCCACTGCCTTTAGTGCCCTCTGGGTCATTAAAGTGCCCCATTGAAGATTTCACTTCCTTATACTTCTTCCAAGGGCCTCATGTTCCAGATTTGCCCTTCTGAACTCCCCACCCTTCATCAAAGCTTCTAGTCCTTCAAGGCCATGCACCTCAAATTGTTATTAAGAGGGTAAGCAGACTGGATGTGGAATGGCTGACTATTGGCTTTTCATATTAATTTTTCCTATCATGTTCGTGTTTTAATTGAGTAGCTTATTAACATTACTCACGGATTTATTATCAGATTTCAAATGATTTTTTTGGTAGGACCTCCATGTTTTCCTCCTATTGCTCTAGGTTTGTCTTTTACATGTGTTTAAGACTATCAGGGAGTTCCAAGGTCACAAAATTATGTAAGAATTCATAGAAGATTGTGATATTTCTTAGTCTTACATACATGAAGTTTTATTTCCTATCATAAATTTGTCAGTTTTCAAGAGCAGGCCACTTGTGGTTTACATATCAGGATCCTGGATTCTTTGATTTGTTGCATAGCTCAATTATAATTCAAGTAATTTTGAATTTTGATAACATACATATTTTTAAATATGATAAACTGTATTTAACATATCTTATATGTTTATAGTGTTAATTAGTTGATGGAGTTATTTTCTTTACATGTCTTGGGAAATACTGCCTTTATGAACAATACTTTTCTATGATGTAAAAGTTTATTTATATAATTAAATTTCATTTTAAAGTGTTTAACCTAGTAAGCAGGCAGTGAAACTGGGCAGATATAAGTATGAATAAAAAATTACAGGTTGTATACATATAAATATACTTATATTTGCATATTTAAATAGACCCATTAGAAGAGATGCAAACATGTTCCTAAATTACCTCCTTAGCTTTTCAAGGAAAATCATAAAAATATTGAATTATTTAAGAATATTGGATATAAAATACTATTTTAAAGAAAAATGAATAATAAATAATATATTTCAATATCTTAAAATCTAAATAAATATAAAATATTTTACCTCTTCACTAGATGAGAGAAATTTCTAAAACAACAAAGAAAACAATGTTGGTTTTAAATTTTACACCGGTGAAAAACATCTTTCTTTAGCTCTCTACCTACAGTTAGAATGGCTATAACTGACAAGTCTCTGAGTAACTGGGAATTTTCTTTCTTAAGCAGTACAGTTGTTTGCCTTCTTCTCAGTTTTCCTGTGACTATGTACACTCAGTCCTGTCATCCTAAAGTACATTCTTACAAAGTGGATATACAATGATCAATTATGTCTTACCAGTTCTGGTGTTTCTATATTATCATTTAAATATCTCATTCATACCAATTGATAAACTTTTCAGGTACAGGGTACCAAATGTTTTGAAACAATTTCGTATCAAGTTGCTTATTTACACCAGATATTCATATTAGCTCATCATTTGTAATTTACACAAAATTACTAGTGACTAACCTGAGCTTTACAATATAACTTCTCAATAAATAAGTTGTTCCTCGAGGACTTTGGAATATTTTAAGCTTTTTCTTGATGAAAGTTCTGTGATTTATTTTTAAAATTACAAAATGAGTGCCTGTTCTGTGCTGTACCTGTACTGGGCATTGGGATCCTAGATACTGGAAAAAATGGACAAGGTTTCTTTGCTCACATGTCTGGGATGTTACATACCCCAGCCAAACTTCCTGATTAAAATTTAGTATTTCTTTCCAATTTTGTGTTGGTTTCCTGAATTACTGAGTTAAAATTTTTCTCATGGATCATATTGCCAGAGTCCCCTGAGGTATGATACACAAGTAATAATATGTTCTAGGGTGTTCATAGAGGCAAATGTCAATTATTTGCACTGTGGATCATAGCCTTAGGAATCTGATGTTTAAAATCAACTTATAAGAAACTCAAAATAGTATCTCATACTGTTTCTGTTTTTTAAAATTATTCGCAAAATATTTCTACTCCTCTGCCACATGTCTAATGGTTGAAAATTGTGCACATCCCACACCATATCTTTTGGCATTTCTTTGCTAGACTTTGCATGTTTATCTACTGCATGCTTGTTCATATGTACAAGTGTAATTTTCTTAGTATGCTCCTGTCACCAGAATTTGAGGGAAAAATGACAAAACTTAAAAAAGATCTAATATCGGTTAATCAATACATACTTTGGTCTCCTATATAGGGATAATTTATGGGTTTTTGCTACACAGAAATCATCTAAATCACTGGGACACACCCCTCCTACTGGCAGTTCTAGCTTGAAGACACACACCTGATTACATGGTTGCCCCACAGCTTCATGCTTTTTTCTGCTCTAATCCTTTATGCAGACAAAGTCTCCTTGGATTCCTCACTTATTTTGTTCAAGTAAACTTATTGTATTGTTATAAAGTATTATACAGGCATGAGGGGAAAACCTGGGCATAGCAAAAATTTTATTACCCTACAAAGAGAGTGCACTTACTGTCTCTGCTCACTGAAAATAAATAAAAACCTTGTGGTAATATTTTCACATATTTTCTATCGAATCAGTAGAGACTATTACCATTAATATTTTAAGAGCAACAGCAGTCATTAAATTGCATGTAAAAAAATGAGAGTTTTTAAATGCAAAATATACTTTAAGATAAAAACAAATACATTTGCATATAAATGAAAAAAATTTTACCTCTCCAAAGAAGGGGAAACGCCTCTAAAACAAAGGGAAAAATATTTAAATATGGTTATTTATTTGAAATCATCTGTGCCCAGATTTCTATATTACTGAAGAATTTGCAAAGCCTTATAATTATTACAGTTAATTTTTTTTAAAATAAGAGTCACCAATATGAATTATTTTTATCATCATTATCATCATTATATGGTTTTGACCTAAACAATTGCCTCACAAAGTTTTACTTTGGCAGGATGGATTTTGGTTTGAAATATTCTAAATATACATAAATCTTTACCATCTGAAAGATTGTTCAGCTCTTATTCACATATCTGGTATTTTTTTTCTCTTTTTATGTCATAGGTTTTATCTGCTCTGTGTGTGTGTGTGTGTGTGTGTGTGTGTGTGTGGTCACCTATTCACAGTACCAAAAGTACCATAGTCCCACTTGTCCACTTGTTCTCTAATCAAGCTTCAATATGTTTATGAATTGACCACAGATTATGCAGTACAGAATAATAATAAAAAATAGTGCAGGAAAATAATTTACTATTTTAAGAATTGGAGCATAATTCTGGTAATTTTAGGGAATAGAATAATATTTTGAAGCTGGACAGGATGATAATAATAGTAACAATAGTTAACATTAAGTAGCACTTGAGTTCAAACTATGTCCTAGTGCTCTGCTAAGCACTTTGCGTAATAATCTTATTTAATCTTCAAAACAATTCTATGGGGTAGGTATTATTTTATCCACTTTAAAAAGAGGATATTTAGCATACTCATTGGCTAGGATTAAGAATTTGCCATCAGATATTCCTTACTCTAGTCTCATCTATTTACATCACACTAAAAGTCATGACATTTTATAGTATGTTACTTTACATTTCACTAAAGATATTATGTCCATTTACTTCTACCCTATCAAGTATTCCTCATGACTATACATAAATACCTCCAGCAATGACGCTTCACAGCCAGAGGAAGTCCAATCTAGTGTTCTATAATTTGAAGAGATAAACTCTGATAAGATTATCTATACGGGATCCTGGTACCCTATAGTTTTTCCTCTTACAGTCCCCTACATTTCTGACCTCACCTCTTTGCCTTGCTGTTTATCCATTTTCAGATATTTCAACCTTATTTTGATTTTTAAATTTTCTTTGAAAAGTTTGAAACTACAAACCTCATGCCCATCACCATGTCTCTTGTGGCTTTATTATAAACACTGTGATAACTTTATCATTAGCACAAATCCCTGCCAACAATTATTTGATGGTTATACTATTGCTACAATTTTGAAAGCCCATTTACTCACCCTCCTTGCAAAAGCCACACTCACAATGCAGGCCCAAAGAAGAAGCTTCATTTCAATTGACCCTATGAACATTAATATTATCAATTAGTTGTTTCAGAAAATATACAATATATTTCTTAATTATTTCTTTTCTCTTAGAGAGCAACAAAAGAATACATGGCTTTCTTGCTTTGACTAGAAAGATCCTTTACAGAAAATTTCATCCTGCTCTTTACAGTCAGTATGACCTACAGAAATGACATTAAAGTCAGAATCATTTTTGGTGGGGGGCAGATATCCTTCGACAATTAATCGACTTCTAACTAAACTGTCTTTAAGTGGAAGTCAACTCATTTAGTTACCCAGTAACACACTTTGCAATTAATTTGTCTTGGAAGGCTTACCAGGGGAAAAAAAAAGCTTAAAAGTAGCCATTTTACTTGTGCTTTAATGAATTTTTGTTTGTATGGATTCAATGAGAGATTGATATCACCTATTTGGAAAACTTTCTAGTCCTAAACTTAATCATCATTTTTCCTCTATCTCTGAGGAATAGTGGGGCAGGCTATATGCAGGCGTTGTCTTGATTAGGCTCAATTTTTTCAGAGCACATCAAACCAATCTCTAGTTGATTGATTATTAAATTTTATATCTTCTCACTTCCTCAAAAACATAAAACATCTCTACACTTACAAAAAATGTATATACAAGGACACTTACAGCATTCTTTAGAATCTCATAATGTGAAAAATATAAATGCCCTTTAAGAGGTATTTTATTAAGAATAATAATATCAGGTTCATGATCTATTGCTAAATGAATATTTAAATATTAAATGTTGCTAAAGTATTTAATGGATTATTTTTAATTAGAAGGTGACTTTATTTTTATAATTATTTTTATAATGTCCTTTTATTTTTTGTAGTCTGTAATTTTTGCAACATGAGAATGTATTACTTGTATAGGTATATTGTATTAATAATAATACAATGAATTTTCAAATTTTTTGGTGAGACTTTGAATGCTTTCCTGACTAATCCTTAACAAAATCTAGGCTAGAAAAATCATATTTCTCAAAACATATTTTTTATATTGGCTAAGCTGCTTATTCAACATGGTTTTGATAACATATTGAATCACCTTTGCTGTAGTGTTCTTTGGTATTGTACACCAGGTTTTTATTGAGAGATAATTTATTAATAAAAAGACTAACAGATGTACTATTGTTTTTAAATTTTAAAGATATATGGGACAAATCTATACCCCATTCTGTCTCCATAGCACTGGAGAAATTCCTGTCAGGTCCCAGTACCTAGGCTTTTCCTGAGCTACTGGTATGTTTTAATGTCTTAGAGACATTGATATTGTGTTTCTTACTTTTGCATTTATTTTTGTTCTTTAACTACCAGGAATTTTAGAGTCAAATATGTTGTCCATATTTAGAATGCTACAGGACATTATGGCACCTCTTTTAGGGATGCTTAGTGCACCTCTGGCTTTATTTTATTTCTTCTCACCTTATTTTGCCTTTCCCCAAAATATTCACATACGCTAATAAGATCCTGTTTTGTCCATTTTTGTAAGCCACCTCAAATCCTTTTAGAATGGATCATATTATAAACAAACAGAAAAAAGAACAAATTAACCAATTAAATGTATCTTCCTAAAATTGTTTATAGTGACAAAATTTCCTTGTGGTATATTTTAACATATCTGCTTAGAAAATAAAGCTTGTTAATTATTAATAGTAGAAACAAAAATATCATAAATTGTACCTAAAGAAGATACCATTTTGTTCTTCAATATAGTATAATTATTTTAAAGTAGCCTATAGTTCATTATGAATCACTAATGACTTAAATATTAACCATGTAAAGTTAACATATATTGATCTTTCTAAAGTGATCACTTTTATCCATATCTATGTTTCTGAAACAAGAGGATTTAATTGGCTGGAGCCAGATTTTCACAAACATTATATGGCAGTTGTCTGAACAATTTAGGAGAATCCCTCCCTTACCCCACTATTCTTTTGGGAACCTATCATTTTGATCATATACAATGGCCCCAAACTATAAATAAGTAAAAGAAACTATTAAGAAAATGCACATGCACCTGTTTTATGTGCTTTTAAAATAAATTCCATATAAGTAACATTGTTTATAGTGCCAAAATTTCCCTGTGGCATATTTTAACATTTCTGCTTAAAAAAACTAATTAGTAGGAACAAAAATATCATGAATTATTTCAAACAATACCAATTTACCAGTTCAAATACCAATTTACCTGTTCATGCAACACTAGTTCAAACAATACTGCTTTAAATTAGTCTTACAATATAGATAATCCAATAAGCATATTTGTACTTAAATTCGACTTTTGTTTTTAATATGACTATTAATATAATGAAGTTCTGATTAATTAGCAACTCTAGTTAAGATAAATAGCTATTTCTTCTTCCTAAAGGGTATAAAAGTAAAGTGTTCGTTGCTATCAGAATAATTAGCAACTAAGGAAGGATAACAGAATTATAATTTTAGAGTCCTTAAATCACTCCAGAATTGGAAAAATCCCATATTTGTCAACATTAGAAATCTTTTCTCCAGCGTCTCCCAGTCTCTCAATTTATTTATCAACCCATGTATCACTTGTGATTTAGTACTTTAAAATGCTCCAGGAGGAACAAACCATTTATATACCATTCAAATATTAAAATTTTCCCTTCTCCTTTTCCTCAGTTCTTTTCTCTTCAAAGAGCTTGTTAAAAGAGAGGGGCTTACTTGACCACATTGCTTAGTTCTTCAGAAGAATGTGAGGCTTCTTGAATAGAACCGACCTGTTCTCCTAGGGTTGATGTGACTTCCTGAGTCCAGTAGGAACTTAGAGAAAAAAATTCCTACGATAAGTCTCCTCCCATGCAGTACTGAAGTGAGAATTCAGGTGTGTTGTAGATTAGATTTATACAACACCCTGTGTTACCAACCTCTCCAAACCAGGAGAGAATATAAATACGCCATCCATTTATAGGCATCCTATTAAAGTCTATCTAACTGAGATCAGGTAGATAATTTTTAAAAATAGGAGCATCTTAATATGAAAAGAAAAGGGATACCTTATTTTCAGGGTGGAAACTAACAGTTGCAGCTCCTGGTCTTGATCTGGACCAGGTGTCTTGCTTCCTTTCCTCCAGGGCTATTTATAAAAAGTCCCTAATTTAATGTTTATTCTTTTGTTTTGAAATGACTCAGCATCAAATCTAAAAAAAAAATTAAAAACCTATCAATTTGGCTGATTTGGCTGTGAATTACTTCCCGCATTTCAGAGAACCATAAAAACAGGGAAGTTAATCCCATAGTATATTGGTAAAAGACAAATTTAGGAGCTACATTAAGCTTAATTCCTAAATACACTTTCCAAAAATTACTTGACTGTATTTTGGCATCGATAAGAAAATGGAATAAAGGAACTTTATGCTTTAGTTAATTTCATATTGGGCATGTAATAGAATAACATAAATATTTTTTTAAAGAGCAGTGTAGTTTCTCTTCCTGTATTTGTTATCAACAGGAATTTCTTACTATGAATAAATATTTAAAAAGATGAAAGAGCCCTTCCATCCCGTGAATTTATTACTTATGACCTAATCTCTCCGGTAATATGTAATATCAAATAAGAAATGATAATAAGACATACTACTGGTTAGCAGTGCCCAAGTCAAACATCAGAGTAATGTGAAGTGATTTAGCTTCATACGCTCTTGGATGATAATAGCGGCTGCAGTGTTTGTCAGGAGTGAGAGAACCCTCTCTTACAAGTATATAGTTTTCTCTTTGTTGACTGGATTAACATAACTGCCCCCACTAAAGCCCTTGTAGAAGGCAAAGTGTGCTCATGTCCAAGTACAAACATGTTTACCTCATTATCTATTGACTGTAACATATATCAGGCATTTGTTAAAAAATGATGAGACATACAGAAAGTCAAGAAAAAAGCCTGAAGATTTCAAAAAAAATCATCAGAACCAGTCAGTTGTTACAGAGATATTGGAATTCTCAAACAGGAATAGGGAATTAAAAATAATGTTGACTACTATAGTAAAGATTCTGATGATAAAGGTAGACAAGATGCAAGATCACATAGGTAATTTCAGCACAGAGATGGAAACTGTAAGAAAGAATAAATGGAATTGGCTAGCTATCAAAAATTCACTAACAGCAGAAAAGAAAACATTTGATTGGTTCATCACTAGATTCAACACAACCCAGGAAAGAATCAGAAAACCTGAAGATATGTCATAGAAATTATCAAATTGAAAATAGTAAATGTTCTAACATATGTGTAATTGTCATCATAGGAGAAAAAAGAGGTAATAAAGCAGGAGTAATATTTAAAGAAACAATGGCCAACAGCTTTCTAAAATTAATGACAGAAACTGAAAGTACAGATACACACACTCAGAGAACCCAAGAAGTGTAAATTCTACACACACACACACACACACAGCATGTTGTATTAAAACTGGAAACCAAAGCAAAGAAAAAATCTTCAAGAGAGCAAGAGAAAAAAAGACAAATTACCTACAGAAAAACAAGGATAAGTATTACAGCAAACTTCTTGTCAGAAACTACAGAAGCGAGAAGAAAAAGGTGATATCTTAAAAGTGGTGAAAGAAGAATACTGTCAACACACAATTCTATGTCTAGGAAATATATTCTTCAAAAGTGAAGGAGAATTATTTTATCAAACAAAAAACTGAGGGAGTGAATTAGGAAGAAAAAATGATTTGAACAACACTATTAACCAACTTGATCTAATTGACGTTCATTGGTCACCTCACTGAACAAAATCAGAATACACAGTCTTCTCAAGGTTATATGGAACATACCGCAAGATAGACCATATTTAGGACTATAAAACAAAACTAAACATATTTTAAAATATAGAAATAATAAAATGTATTTTGTCAGTCTGATATAATTAAGCTAGATATTAATAACAGAAGAAATATCTAAAAACTTAACAAATATTTGGAAATTAAGCATCACATGTTTAAATAACCTATAAGTCAAAGAGCATGTATCAAGAAAAATTGGCAATTTTTTTTGTCTTTAGCTCTACAACATCCAGGCAAGACAATGTTTCCTAAAGTTTCTTAAGTCAGCTCCTTCCTCTCCCCCAACCTCTTCAGTGAGGCTATGCCATATATTTATAATATAGTTGGATTCATTTGTCACAATATGTGTTCCATCTTAGGTTTCCACATTCTGGTCTATTTCTTTTTTAAAATTTTCAATTAGTAATATTCACTCTTAGTAGTTAAGACTTCTATGGTTTTTGACGAATGTATACAGTCATACATTCACCATTACCTTACCAGACATAAAAGTTCCATCACACTAAATTTTCCCTTCTGTGACCCCTCTATGATCAACTCCTTTCCTTTTCCCCAATTCTAGCAACCACTTGGTAGTTTTCCATTCCCATATTTTTGCCTTTTCTCTTCCATTTTCCCTAATAATCTTCTTCCCTCCCTTCATTTTTTTTCTCTTTTTCTTCCATCTTTTTCTCCCTCCTTTCTTCCTTCCCTTACCCGAAGAGTGGGGAACCTGTGGCCTTAAGGAGTCATAGGGCCTTCTAGGTCCTTAAGTGTGGCCTTTTGACTGAATCTAAATTTTACAGAACAAATACTTTTATTTTTATTGATACTTTTTTTGTCTTTTATATTTTTACTTTATTTTTTAAATGAACATATTTAAGTACCAAAGAATAAAATAAGTTGCAACAAAATAATGCTCCCAGACTGACCGGCACAATTAGAACATTAGTAAGCCATAAGGGCTAAATTGAAGCCTGCTATGCTCATGATTTAGTTCTAACTTCCCCCGTTTGGCGCCACTATCACATGAGGGTGGTTGGCAAGAATTTATGGGGGTCAAGTATGCCTGCCTATTATCAGCTTTTGACAACGGTGCACTGTATTTCTGTTTGAAGGGGAATTTGTGAATAGTTGCGTGGCCCAACAGTATTTTTTAAATTCTGTCTGCTTAACAGCCCATCATGTCAAAGAAGATCAAGAGAATGCTGAAGGAAGAAAACAGATGTTTTAATGAGGATTGGGAATTACAATATTATTATATCTTGTTTCTGCTAAAGATAAGATAGTTTGCTTGCTTTGTGATACTGTAATATCAACATCAAAGAAATTCAATGCTAATCAGCATTATAGCATTCATAAGGATCACAGATATTTTAAATTAGAGGGAGAGGTGAGAAAGTTTATCTTGCAGAAATTAAAAGGTGAAAAGCAAAAGCAAAGACAATTCTTTCAAGCAGCAATAAGACCTGGAAATAATGCCACTGGAGCAACTTATAAAGTAGCATATATATTCGGAAAAAAAGGGAAGCCATTCAGTGATGTAGAAATTGTGAGAGAATGTATTGTCAAAGTTGTAGGATGCTTAGACCCTGATAATGTTTGGAAGTACAAACAACTGCCTCTTTCAAGGAGAATCATAACTGATCGGAAGCATGAATTAGCCTTAACTTAACAGAACTACTTCATCCAGTACTTCAAAAGGAAAATATTTATTATTCAATCACTTTGAATGAATAAACTGACACTACTGACTCGGCACAGGTTTCATACTTCATTCAGGTCATAACAGAAGATTTTCTTTGCTAGGAAGAGTTACTAGCTTTGGGCACTCTTGTGAACAGAACACAGGGAATAGATACCTTCAACAACTTTCGTGAAGTTAGACTGAATTTGGTAAATTTAGTGAGCATATGTACAGATGGTGCACCTTCCCTGACAGGAAAACATGAAGGGTTTATTGCACAGATAAGAAAGGTATTAACAGATCCAGATGCTCTCATTTTTTTTATTGTAACTTGCATCAGCAAAATCTCTGTGCTAAAGTTACTATTTTAAGTGACACTTTACAACGTTATAAGTACTGTTAACTATATTCCTGCAAATACAACACAGCATCGTCAGTTTCCTAACATAATAAAGTTGAACAATGAGGAATTCAGTGTGGATTTGCTGTATCATTCTAAAATGTATTGGGTATTGCAGGGACAGGTGTTAGCCAAAATTTTATCTCTGTAAGAACAGATAGTTAAATATTATGAAGAACAGAATCAGCAATATGAATTATTGAAAGAAGATTTCTATAGGAATGCAGCATTTCTGTGTGATAGCATGTCAAATCAAAGTGACTTGAGTATTTCTTTGCAAGGTAAAACTAAGTCTATATATGATATATGGCAAAACTGCAAGCATTTTGAAAAGAGCTATCTTTTTCCAAACACTTCTTCAAAAGGAAATTTCAGATGAACATTTTCCCCAGTTAGCAAAGGTCACTGATGAGCAGGATGATACATGGGAATCATTTGAAGAATACACAGATGTTATAGACCTATTAATTGGAGAATACAATGAAAGGTTCACTGACTTTAAGAATCATGACATCACACTCAAATTAGCATTTCAGCCTCACCTAGTTGATATCACCAAGGCACCTAAAGAACTACAGATGGAATTGATTGAGCTCTCATTAGATGACATTTTAAAGTCATTGTTTGATGCTAAGAAAGAGCCAATTGAAACATGAAAAAATGCAGTAGAATACCCATGCCTTTGGGAACATGCCCGAAAAATGCTTTCTTGCTTTTCAGCCCCTTATTACTGTCAATCTACATTCTCCTACCTAACCCACATCAAGACACCCTTAAGGTCACAAATGACTGATACCCATCTAGAGGATCAACTGAAACTGTGGACCTCTATGCTGCAACCAAATATTGAAATGCTTTCCAACAAAAAGCAGACACAATAAAGTGTTGTACCCCCATAATGTTCTGAAATTAAAAAAAAGTAGAATAAAGATTTATGACAACAATAAAAAAAAGGTTAGTTAACTTTAAATTTAAATTTAACAAATAGTTTTCATTTTTTGAAATTTTTAAGTATATAGTAGTTAGATTTATTACAAAATAATGTACATTTTTAAGTATATCTAATTGAAGTTTCTTGAACGTGGCCTTATCTGATTACAGCTAAATTAATGTGGCCTTCCAACATGAAAGGGTTTCCCACCCCTGCCATAGTCATTCAAATAATGATTATTGAGTACTGTTATAGGTTCTGGAGATATATGAGAAATGCAATCCGGTAGATAAAAAGCAATAGAGGACAAAATTAATTTAAGGCATTTGGAATTTAAAGCTCCAAAGGCACTACTTTTTTGTAAATAAAGTTTAAGAGCTGCATTTAAACTTAACTGACCCCTTCTTTCTGAGTGGAACCTAAAAAATGGGTATTATAAAGCTCATTATTTTGTGATTAACAAGATAGGAAATCAGTATATCATGTTTGGCAGTTGGAAAAAAGAAGGGATAATAAACATATGAATAGCCGTTTTGTGAGAAACAGTCTCATACTCATACTCCACAAACAGTAGGTGATTTCAGAAGACTGATGGACCGTAACATGCCCTGCTATTTTGTAGTAATGGAAAAAGGTTACCTTTTCATCCATGACTGACTGCTATGCTCTTGAAAATGTCAAGGGGTTTAATTTACAAGAGAAATATTCCTCAAAAATATATTACTAAATATCTTGTCATAAGTATACAACTCATGTCCATATTTTATAATGTGTTTTATGTTTTAATATTTCCTAAATCTTCCAATTACAGGAAAATCTTTGGCCATCCATCTATACCAATGAGATAAACTTGAATCTGAAGACCCTTTGACAAATCTTGGATGCTTATTTACTGATGGCAAAAACGAACAATATAATAAATGCTATGTTCCAGTTTGATATTCTGAAACAAAATATTAAGTCTAAAATATATGGAATAACCTGATAATTCATCTGAATATCATATAATGTTTTGAGTACCAGGTATTCAAATGAAATAGTGCTTACACTTGTCCCTCATATGCACACATTTTAATTTGAGAAAACAACAAATATAGAGAGATATTCAGGAGATAATTGGGTATATATGTCTAAATTTGGGGAGTGGCAGAGTTTAGAGATGAATCTAGAGAACTAGGACCTTATTTTAATCAGCTGATTATATGTGGCAATTAAAATGATTAAAGCAAATAAGATCATATAGAAAACATGTGTAGAGTTAGAAACGAAGTAGCTGAGGTCAGAGCCTTAGAGAGCCTCAATGTTTGTGTAGGAGAAAGGGGTCCATAAAAAATATCTAGAAGAAATAGTCAAAGAGAATTATAAGAGTTACTGGGAAGTAAATCTTAATAGGATCAAATAAAATAGTGTTCCTGGAGGAAACATTTTATTTCTGCCACAATTTCCTCATCTGTAAGGTGCAATGTTTATAGTTATACTAGTAATATAATAGTAATTTTAATAGCGGTAAGATTGAGACAAATATATAAATTACCCTGCACATATCTGATCATTCAGTTTTAGATATCATAATCATCATTATTACTTTTGCTACAGTGAACATCATTCAAAGTGATAGATTACAGAGGAAATTTTAAAAAATCTCAAAATATCTATAAGGTTTTAATTAGAGAAAGGTCACATACCCTTTGAAATTTGAAGGAAAGAGTTGAAGTTATGTTCAGATTTAGATGAAATTATTCATGTGTCATAGTAACAGGTAGATAGTGCTTATGCTAGATGCACTCAATATTTTCTATGAAGTAGAAAGGAAAATTGATTTCTGGTGAGATAAATTTGAAGCTTCTTAGCAGAGTACCAATAAGAAAAATTTTGATAAGATGTCTTTGGTGACCAAAAAGTTTAGAAAACATAAACTTACTTTAAAACTCATCTGCTTAAGTGGAGTGGCAGTAGAAATCAAATTCAGGATTTTATATGATTGTGTGTTTTCCAGGTAGGGTTGGTTAAATGTAGAGGGGCAGAGAAGTTATATGAGCTATCAAGATAATATTTTAAATGATCAAGGATAAAGTCTGGGCTGTGTAAGAAAGGAAGTGAGGCCAGTCGAGAACAGAAGGAATGGTTATATGTTGCAATGTTATCAGAATGTCAAGGGGTGGGGGATATTCTATGATGACATGATGACAAAGAAAAATTCTATTAGCTTCTACTTGTTCGACCTTTTCAAAATATATGTCATGTGTCTCCTCCTTCTGAAAATTCCTTCAGTATTCAGGCTGAATAAGAAGGGAAGTGAGGCTGAGAGAGATTGGATAGAATGGAATACAGTGGGAGGAATAAAGGGCTGATGTATTCTATGACATTAAAGATGAAGTCTCCAAACTTTAAAACTTTTCACTAGGTAAATATGTACATAATATAATGTCAGTCCCCTATGAAAACTCATCTAATGTCTTCCCATGACAACCAAATTCTTCACACACATTTCTAAGCTCAAATAACCTTCATCCTTATCCCTTCCTCCGTGATCTAACTTTCCCCATACCTCCGTCTTCTCTGGACGTGCTTACCCCCTTAGAGTTTTCCCTTATAACTCATGCATGCACTTATCTGTTTGTTTTTGCTGTTTCTTCATTTGGTGACACCATTAATGAGGGTCTGGGATGGTTTATGTTCTCAGTGCCTTACTCCATACTTTAGTCTGACAGTATGAACTAAGAAAAGAAGATCGAGGGCTCTGGTGAAGGTTTAGGATTAATGCTGTGGCAAATTGTAAGCATGAATAAATCAGAGAGATGGTAGAATGATGGCTGAATAGTACTGTGAACCCGGCTGTGGTTGGAGAATATAATTTGTAGTGTTCAAGGTTATCAGTTACAGGAAGTAAAATTGAAGTGCCCAGCAAGTGTACCAAGTGTTTCAGTGGTGGCCAAGCTGGTTTAAAGTTAATTGTTAAAAATACTATTTATATTAACATCAGTAACCTGATGGATCAATATGAACAATGGAAATGACAATTACACACTAATCAATGCACTTGACATTTTATTTTTTGGGGGAAAAGAAATGTGTTTCTATAACTCAGAAAGAGTGGTGAAACATCTTAAATCATCATCAACCTAGTTCATATGAAACCACAATACACACCCAATATATTCAACACGAACTAATAGGAAGAATATGAGCAATTCAGGGAATATTCTGCAGAGTCTTCTTTGGATCCATATTTCTGCCTTATCAATAAGCCTATCAAACATGCTGGTAGTATGAAGTAATATGGTAGAAAAGAAAACTGTAGAAGATGGATTTTCTAGTCAAACCTAAAAGAGAAAAAGACAAGACAGGACTTATATTCCAGAAGATAATGTTTGTTTGTATATAAAACAATGCACACTTATGCATCCAACAATATACACTAGGCCATCCTAGTCTGACAGAATGTAATTATTTCTAACTATTATTAGTTAATATTTTCTGGTGGCCAAGATGATACCTGACACATTGTAGGATTTTAATAACTATTTGTGTTTATGCTTGATGGATTTTAGTCTATGAAGTAGGAAGGGAAATTGTTTTCTGCTGAGATAAATTTAATGAAATTAATGAATGAGCGATAATAGCCAGCTTCTTCAGTCTATCATACAAAAATAATATTTCTATCTATTTATTAAATGGTACATATTTTTATTTTCAGCCAATTTTGAAGGAACAATTTAATTATTCTTATTCTCCAAATTTCTTATTAGGCATACAAAATATTGCTGCTTCCTATATTTTGTACCTTTTGATCTAATTGGAATCTTCATTTTAGTAAAATAATTTTATTATGGAAAATGACTTTGGGCTGGCATTTCAAGAAATTATTTTAAAATTAAATTCTTCAAAATCCATTTTACATTTTTTGGTTTCTCTGTTTCTTTTGTAATTTTTCCATCAATTCAATACCTTTTGCCTCATATTTTTTCTCTGATTCATCACTTAATCGTGTTGTACTTCCATATCCTTCTCCTACCAATAACTCTTAGCACTTAGAACATTGTATTGCGGTTTCTGTGTCCTTGCCTGGAACGGAGCTCAATGAGGGTCAGTTCTGAATCTTAATTCCGTCTCTCTCAAGTCTCCCACATAATGGGACATATGATAAGCTTTTAAAAAAATGTAGAATAAATGTATGAATAATGACTGCAAATGAATATTGCTATTTATAAAATACAATTGTATTTTCAGCTCTTATCCATACAGTTATGCTATTATTTTTCTCACATGAAATTATTTTGCAAGTTGTCTGACCCTATTTCATCATTAGTATGGCCAAAATGACATGACAAAGCAAATTAAGTTTTTAACAATGTACCCAAAGTAAAAACATATCCTCTCAAGAAGTCCCTAAGGTGGCCTTTCGGTGCAGTGTGTGGGTTCCCAACCTTTGTGGCACCAGGGAACGGTTTCACGGAAGACAGTGTTTCCATGGTCGTGGGGGTGGGGGTGTAGGTGGAGCTCAGGCCTGATGTGAGCGCTGGGGACGGGAGTGGGGGAGTGGCTGTCAATACAGATGAAGCTTCGCTGGCTCCCCTGAAGCTCACCTCCTGCTGTGAGCCCCCCATCTTAATTTTTCCACGGGGGGAGGGGGAAAGGGGGAGGTGGCGCTCTGCGGAGGTCCCTAACAGGCGGCAGACCAGTACCGGTACCGGTCCGCGGTCCCGGGGTTGAGGCCCGCAGCAGTGTGGCATCAGTAGTGGAGTATCTGAGCCCTAGGGCTGGAAATCTGTATTGGATTTTAGGCAAACAAGTTATTTAACCTCCATTGGGCCTCAGATTCCTGATCTCAAATCAGCTGATAGTATTAACTACCTTGTAAGTTTTAAGTGAACTATAAATTAGAAAATATAGGCAAAGGGTTTATAAGCTTATAATTGTGACTGGTACAGTATAAGCCCTCAATAAATTATTGTTATTACCATTGACCTTTGAAGGACATGGGTTTGAACTGTGTGGTTCCACTTATGTGTGGATTTTTTTTCCTGAGACAGCAAGACCAACCTCTCTCCTTTTTCTTTCCCCTTCTCAGCCTACTAACCTGAAGAAGACAAGGATGAAGACTTTATCATGATCCACTTCCACTTAATGAATAGTAAGTATATTTCCTCTTCTGTATGATTTTCTTCATAACATTTTCTTTGTTCTATCTTAATTTATTGTAAGAATACAGTATATAATACATATAACATACAAAATATGTGTCAATTCCCTGGTTATGTAATCAGTAAGGCTTCCAGTCAACAGGAGGCTGTTAGTAGTTAAGTTTTGGGGGAATCAAAAGTTGTAAGTGGATTTTTGACTATGTGGAGGGTCAGTGTTCCTAATGCTTGTGTCATTCAAGGGTCAACTGTATTATTATTACTTATTGTTTGAAACTTACTTTGTCATGCTGCAAATGTACATTCAAGGCATATAAAGAGAACTAGGAAGATAAATTCAGTGAGACAGAATTCCAGGAAAGAAGATAACCTGAACACTTCAAGGACAGTATAAGAGAAATAAAAGATGACTACACAAAGAGCAACACTTATGTGCATTACAGTTTTCTTGAGTTCTCCATCATGGCTCTAAGCCCATTGATTAAATTGTCAAAGAGAGAAACTAGGAAAAGAAGGAAAGTAGATTTTATGCATTAAAAAATGATGATTTTTCCAGAGGAAATGATGCAAGAGATTTGTTTTAAAATGGCTTGAATTGTGTATGAAACTCTCTTGATATTATGTATCTCTTCTCAAACAGAAATGCTGAGTCTGAATTTCTTGGTTCAAAGAAATTTAAACAACAGTAACGGGAAAACATCTGTGTGGACATTATGCCTGTGACGATTTCCACCCAGAACCCTTGCTTCTGGCTGGTTGTATCATTTGGCTATAGAGAAAATTTACTATTAATACAATTTATTTTAAAAATATTTATAAAACACACATGCATGCAAATTACACAGATAAATTTGTGAAGCAAAAGGTTACAAGCAAAATTTAAAACATGTCATAAGCCAAAATATGATTTCATGAAAGTTGAAACTATATTAATTAACATATTATTTAAGATCACATTCTCCACATAAAAATCTCATTTAAATTATCACTTAAATTCTAGGACTAAAGGCACTTACCAAAATAAAATAGAAGCAGTTATTTCAAGAATCTTAGAATTTCCTCTTTAAAAGAGAAAAAAATGACACAATTAAAAAAATGTTTACAATAACAAATCTCCATGGAAATATTTAGGACATTCTTTAGGCATCTCATATGCAAACCACAGGTACT
The DNA here is from genome assembly GCA_023783475.1 of Daubentonia madagascariensis. Lineage (NCBI taxonomy): Eukaryota > Metazoa > Chordata > Mammalia > Primates > Daubentoniidae > Daubentonia > Daubentonia madagascariensis. The sequence continues at coordinate 665,987 of JAKFHU010001268.1, read as the reverse complement.
AAATTTTGATTTTCTTGAATAATTAGAAATACTACATGTGTATCTTAAAAACTAAATCATATTAAAAAAAATTCCAAGAAATGCTGTGATTTGTCTAAGATTGACAGTTTATCTATATCATCTTCTGATTCCAAATCTTATATTGTTTATATTAAATTGTCAGTTCTCTGAGTTCAGTCTCCTATTCTGCCATTTATTCCTCAAGTTAGAAGAAATATATCCTAAGTGGAGTCTTTTTTTTAATGAAACAAAGAGTAAGTGTTAACTAGATATAGTCCAGCTACTTTTTAGAATTTTAGATACTTTTGTAAAATGTAAATATTATTTTCTATCTTGACCTCTCTCTAAGAATTGTTATAGGAATCAATTGAAATAATACAAGTAAACACTTAAATTTAAATCCAATATAAATGCAATTTTTCATTATTATTTTCATTTATTGTATTTGCATTTGCACTGTATGTTTTATAATTTAATTTCCACCCTAGACAGTCTTATTTAATTTTGTTTCAGCTTCTCCTTGAGAACTTGCTGGAATTTTATTTCTCTATTTCATTTCCTTAGCTTACTTTTACCACAAAAGATAACTATTTTTTAAATTAAAAATTAAAAGGGAGTACTCACCAGAGTGGGGATAATTTGGTAAGTATTTGTCTTAATGCTATTTGATGGGTTCATAGTTTGCTGATATTGATGAACAGCTTTTAGGTATTGGGGCAAGGAAAACTGATAATATTGGTTGATTTTGTTCTAGAAAAAAAGTTATCACAATATCTCATATGTCAGAGCAGACCTGTACATAGCCAAATCAGTTAAAACTTTATTTGGATAAATTCTAAAAGAGACCAAATAAAGCTAACCAAAGGAAATTTTATTAATACAAAATTAACTCTATGTTTACATTCATAGAGTGAACTATAGAATTGAGAAAATCCTTTGTTTAATTCAGACCCAAAGGCCAAACTGCTTAAATAACAGAACAAAAACAAAGAAGAAAAAATAAAATTAAAAAAGTGCGTGTAAGAAGGCAAGAGGATAATTTCTTGATTTTAAGATAAGTGTCCCAGGTTGTGGTTTCTTTTCCACGTCTAGTAGAAAAACCCTGGTCCTTAAAGTCATATAGAATGTGTAATTTAATTTAGTAGAAGCTGTGACACTGAGCCAGTTAATCTCTGAGTGTTATTTATCTTTTAGAAGTAAATGAATCAATATAGAAAAAAACACTTTGCATAGTGTCTGTCATATATTTCATGATTAATAAACATTCTCCTTCTACATGTTTTATTTTGAACCATCTATACTGACCTGGCCATAGATTATTGTAGAACTTATATTGGAATTAAACACAGTGGCATCTTCCTTCAGGCTAAATTCCAATTTTTACAAAGTGGAAAATCAATCAGTGGGAGTTTAGAATTACCAGGGAGAAAATATTGGGTGGATTCTTGGGTATAATACAATTGGTGCAGTGTGAGAATGCTTCTGTGACAGTTTTGACAAAGTATAAGGAAGATTTCTATAGAAATGAGAATTTACTAAAATAGGGTTTTTTTTTGTTGTTTTGTTAAGAGGATTGCAGTTTGGGAGTGTTCAATCAGTCTCATTGTGTTATAAGCGTTTGTATGAAAAATTTATCAGGTATTTTTGGTAATTATTTTCTTTAGTCATCTCAGTTTTCTGTTAATAACTAAAATAATCTGTTATAAAACACAAAATGTTATGAGGTGAAATTTTATTAATTTAATTTGAATGAAAATTACCTCAGTGAATACTTCAGCTGATTTCTTAAGGAAAAAAAAATGAAATCAGGTTCATATGCATAATCCACTAGTAATTTTATCTATATCGCTACAGTAGAGAGTTGAAGCTAATTATTTTAATAATTCAGGGCCAAGCAGCTACAGTTAACCAAGAAACAAAATCCTACTTTATAGGAACTCATTATGAATTAAATGAGCTTAAATATTCACTGTCAGAGCATGCCCTGTGTCATTATAATGGTTCTTGACTGAAAATATTAATACATTTTATCTCAAATTTTCCATTTATCTACATTGTTCTTATAATGCCAGATTTCCACGGAGTGTAGGCAGATGCAAAAAATGCAGAAAGAGAGGGAGGAGAGAGAGAGAGAAAGGGAGAGATAAGAAAGAAAGACTAATTAGGCCTGCTGAGGTGCGTGGGAAAGGCTGCATACTCTTTCTTGGAACACTATGTTTTTTTGTTAGTGGCCATCGGCCCACATTTTGAGATGGAGAGAAAGGGTAAAGCAAGCTTCTCAAGGCACTGAGGAGGAAGACCTTGGGCTGTGCCCCAGGCCACAAGACTCCTGGACACAATCCATGCTTCCCCTCTCCCAGAAGCCTACTAGATGTATTCCCTCATTTGGCTTAGTTCTTCCACAGCAAGTGTTTCTTATTCCTGTGATTTGCACAACTTATAACCCACTCTAGTATGCAACCCCCAAACAATACAAGAGAGGGTCTAGGGTAGAACTATAGTGAAGGTAATTGACAGGATCCTAATTTAGGATTGACTTGTTTTAAAAATGCTTATTTCCAATGAAACAGAATTCTGTTACACATTATCTAAGAGCATGGAATAGAACAGCTACTCTTTGCTATGTAGATAGTTCGTTTCAGACTGATAAAATGACTTTGTGTCTGTGTCTATCTTACAAAGGTTTTCTTTTATTTCCTTTGGATATTTTGATAGCAACACCTAATTTACTTAAAATAATTAGCCAACAGCAAGAAACACAGTATTCCTCAATGAACTGGTTGATTGTTTGATTTTAAAAGTATCATTTACCTCACTAGATGAACTATTAGAAAATTCTTTGAGAAATAAAAAAATATATACTATCAAAATTTGGGGATCAGTGTAATTAAATCTTTATTAATTCTTAATATTTGTGGAATTAAAGATCTTTTTCATATTACAAGGGATTATCATAGGCGAAAAAGACCAATTGCAATAAAATTCCAAGTTCAAAAAATAGTAAAAAGAAAAAAGCAGTAACAAAACATATGAAACTTAGTCTATGTGGAAGGGTCCTGCTTACATGGAAGGTCTTTATTGAAAGAATTCAGGTCAGTTGAGAGAACCACAGTTAAGTAGTAGAGAAAAATTGTATTTTTAAGTAACTTATATCATGCAGTGTTATTGAAAGAAGAGTATTTCAGGAGTATTAATATTTTAATATTAGTTTTTAGAAATATGAATCAAATAGAGCTTCACATAGAAATAATACTTTACCATATCAATAGTCTTCTTTGGGGTTTCCTTAGACAAATAATATAAGAATAGACACATTATTCTCATTGTATTGGTTATTCATAATTTTCTCTTGATATAAAAAGAAAAACTCCTTTTTTATAAAGAAGAAGAATAAAAATGAATGTATTTGTATTGCTTCTTCTACTCACTGTTGTATACCAAGATCTGGAAACATGTAGGAAACAGGGTATTCGCTAAATACATATTTCTTCAATGAATGATGAATGAATGAATTCATAAGATGAATATAGGCAGCAAATAATTTTAGGCAACTCAATTAAATAATTTAATAATTCCATGTTTGTTTTTAAAAATAGGTATATAATCAAACCTGTGAGTTAAGTATAGATAACATTTATATTACTAACAATAAGTTTAAAAAGTATAATTTCAAGAAAATATATTATAAATTATAGGTTTAGGTAGAGAACAGATAAAGGAAAAAATCAAATCACCAACTTTAAAAGTTTGTAAGAATGAAAACTTCAAGGAAACAAAAACCAAAAAAAAACTAACTCAGGGGGTTTCTTACCCAGAGAGGACCTAGATTCTGAGGAACAGTGCCCTTTCAAGGAATATAAACAACAAATCTGGACTCTGATCTCTCTCTTTTCTCCTCTCTTCTGTGTGAAATTCCCTCTCTGTCCAAGGCCAGGGCGAGAGTGGTCCCAGACACCCTTGAGCTCCTTTGCTGACCATAGGCAGGATTTCTTCTAGAGACCTGACCTCCTCCTTCCTTCTTACCTCAGTGCCAATCTGACTTTTTTTTTTCCCTCTGTGTCACAACAAATTCTTTCAGAGGCAGAAAGATCGCTTTTCATTTGCTTCTCTAACAAATTCAGAAAACTATCCAAGATGAAAAATCATGCTATGGAGATCTTGTCAGGGCATAAAATAAATTTCTCAAATATCTATAAACCTCCCAGCTTGGCTCTGTCTGATGGGGCGATCTTGGGCTAGTCATTGCTCACGTTGAGGTCCACTTGGAGCACAGGTCTCTTTCCAGTTTCCTTAATAATGCCCATGTATGAGTTTCTAAAACTGCTCTGAGATCTAGAATATTGCTTCAGAAATGCCAATCAAACTCAGTCAAAAAGCTCCTGTGAATTCTCATGTATTAGTGGTTGAAAAAAAAAATTAGTCCACCCTCAAAGAAGGACAGTTTGGAAATACATGGCAAACCTCAACCGGCCAGATGCCTTTTAGTAATAGGAAATAGATAGCTGAATTGTGGGATATCACCAGCAATGTAAATGGGTGGATCATACCTGTAACCAACAATAGGGATGAATGTGCTAGAAATCTATTGAGTGAAAAATGCAAGACCAAGAAAACTACATAACATATGATATTCTTTATAAATCTCAAAAACAAGTGAAACTACAAAGAGAAGCAGAGAAAGAGAGAAACTACTTCACAATTTAGGGTATGCTTGCTTTTTAATAGAAATGAAGCCCAAGATAAATGCTATTATATGAGTTACACGAGGGAGATTTTCAACAGGAAGCAAGGCCCTTAGACTCTTTCTGATATTATCTCATCTTGCCATATTGAGAGTCTAAAGTTGGCTATGAGAACTTAGTGTTTGGTAAAGGCAAATTTTTACCTAATATATTCACTTTATTAAATGTAATATTGTTATCTAAAACAAATATTCTAAAGGAAAATAAACACAAGTGAGACTGAACAATGCAGTGTTTAGGATCATACATGTATGTAATAAAACTGTTATAAAATATAAAAACTATGAGTATTCATTATGACACTATTATGCTTTATATTTTACACATGTGTTACAAATATTCATTTGTGGTGTTAAAGTTTATGATAAAAATATAATAAAAATTTTTATGTATGTATTCTTAACCCAGCAATTCCACTTTTAGGAATTCATACTATTAATGTATTCTGTATGTGGAATTAAGCTATGTACAAGAATATTCACGTGTCATTTGTAATCATAAAAATAGAAACAACGTTTATCAATAGGGGACTAAATAAATGAAGATGTATACAGTGGAATTAACTGGAAAATTTTTTTAAAAGAATGAAAACAAGTAAATAATTAGATCTCCATTTCTCATGGGAACTGACAAATTTAGTTTGATTGGTTGATTCATGCAAGATTAAACCTCTCTTAATTGATTATTCATCAAATTATGACAAAAGTAGTGTTTGTTTTCATTTTTTCTGTGTATCCATGTTTTCAAATTTTTGGTGGTTATCAATACTGCACCATGAGGGAAAAAATCAATTTAAAATGAAATATACATTCTAAGAATAATATGTATATATATGCACATATGTGTGTGTACTCTCACATACATATCATCCCCTGTGCCTACATAGTATTGGCAAAAGTGTAAAATATATTAGTTCTCCTGATAGTGAAGCTATGTTTCAGAGAAATGGTTTTTAATTTTTATGTATTCAAAGATCCCTGTAAGACTCAGATAAATTCAATGATTCTTCTCTTCAGAAAAAGGCAGGTATTTACAAAATAGTGAAAGTTTGCTATTTACCAAACTGTCCATTGGTCTCAAATTAAGATCTACTATTTTCCTTTGCAAATTACATGCTAATGTGAAAACAGTAACTAACTTTCTTACATCAATGGGGCAGGTATCGAGGGAGGTGGAGCAAGATAATGGGAAGTTTGGTGTCTGTGCATTGATACAGGAACACTGTCCAACGTTCTGTTAGCCAATTGACTATGCAGGGCTGCTCCATGTAAATGGAAGAATATTATGCTAGACTAAAACTGTCATATTTATGTATACAGATTATCTTTGATTTAGATTTTAACAATGAAGTAATAATCCATATTAGCAATGACAAATTTAAGTTAAAAATAGCAAACATATTTAAAGTATACAGAAAATCTTGTTATTCAAATGTGATTTGATGTCATATACTGTTTCTAAATCTGCTCTACTTTTGTTTTCTCAAAAACAGTGTAATTAAATTGTTGCACCTCTTAGGTTTTAGAGTGAGGATCCTCATAGGTTTGGAGTAAGAGGTTCTATTCTTGGCAAGGAATAAAAAATGTGTGTATCTCCTGATTCAAGAGGAATATAATACCAATTTATCATTCATTGACAATCTTGCAATGAATTGATTATAAAAAGATGGTGAACTGCTAACAAGAAATCCTTTCAGTAATATCTAACTTTGACAAAGTGGTTCACACGTGGAGCACAAGTGTGTTCTCTTGGAACACTTTTCGCATCTATTCATGGTATGTAAATCAATGGAAATATCAATTCTTTCACACTCAGATTTAAAAAGATACTTATAAGAAGTTAGACTGATAAAAAAATAATGTAAATGTATCTAAGATATATCTTGTCAGCGAACCAATAAATAGATAAATAAATATTACCTGACTGGTATGCACAACCACATCCTTTTTTTGTTTATCTTGCTATAAAATAAATAACATTAGTTGTTACAAATAAAAAAGTAAGTAGTAGTAATAAAAAGCAATTTCTTAAATATATTTAATATAAGTGGTTTTGACTTACTTCCTTAGAGAAGCTGGAAGATTCCTGAAAAAAATTGAGGAAAAAAAAATTCAGGAAGATTCCTGAAAAAAAAATTCCTAAAAAAACATTTTAATTACTTACAGAATTGTTATTATTCTTTTTTGGACTTTTAATCATTCTCAGAGATGAATAGAAATAAAACTAGGCTATTTATTGGATGGTATTGAAAATGTCTATAGTCATCTGTAATATGCAGTAAGACATTTAGACAGTAGCACTTTGTATGGATCTGGATGAACTAGAGTCCTTATTCCAGGGCGACACACCAGAATCTTCTCATTCTGTTTACAAAATTTCAGATGCACACCATGTCTCCTAGAGTGATAGCAATATTAATGGGTGACTTTAAAAAATAGTATTAAAATATTTGGTAGTGTCTATTAGCACAAATCTCTTTGAATCCTTCCATGTATACATTTTTGGTCTGCCCTCCCCCAATTTTTCTTACAAGGCTGCAGTTCCAATTCTCCCAGATTCAGTAAATCTAGATTTATTGCTTTAAAAAATGAGAATAAAAACTGTCTTTCACAATGTATAATATATGTATAATATCTTGGTAGTTACAAGGGTGTTGTTATCTTTGTAGTAAAATGCTTTAACTCACAGAGTCGTTCCTATATCCAGAAAAAAAAAAGGTTTTAATTTTATGATCTGATCAAAAGGCCACAGAAAGCATTTGTCATTTATTCCTCATGTTAGAAACAGTTCCTTAAGACAATACCATTTTATGAAACAAAATGGAAAATATTACTCAGAGCTTGAGCAAGTGTTCCTTACATTTTCTCATACAGTATTGTGATTCTTTTGTTAAATGAAGATAATGATTTCTACTTTCTACATTAATGAATTATTTGAGGAAGCACATAAAATGATATATGAGCAAACATTTAGGACATATATGTTAAATTTAAATGAAAGTACTTATTTCCACTATTGCTATTATTATTTGTTATTGTATTTGTACTCTCTTATTTGAGATTTAATTTCTAGATTACAATATTTTATTCACAACTGTTCTACTTTCTAAGGTAGGACTTGTTAGGGTATTATGCCTCTAGATATTTTACATGTTTTTACCCTATGCTCCCCAAAAAATGCAGAACTCACCAGAGTGGGAATAAAGGAGTATGCACTTGTTTTAATCTGATCCCATGGGTTCATAACAATCTGATGTTGTTGAAGAGCCTGGAGATATCGGAGGAAGTTCAACTGCTGATAAAATTGGTAGATTTCATTCTGGAGAGAAATAAAATTATTAATATTTACTCCAATATTTCATATCCTCCCTGTACAAAGAAAACGTTAACAGAACCAAATGAATTAGAATTTTAATTAGATAAGTCAGGGGTGGGGAACTTGCAGCCTTAAGGCCGACATGTGGCCTTCTAGGTCCTTAAGTGTGGCCTTTGGACTGAATCTAAATTTTACAGAACAAATACTTTTATTTTTATTGATACATTTTTGTCTTTTATATTTTTACTTTATTTTTTAAATGAACATATTTAAATAAAAAAGAATAAAATAAGTTGCAATAAAATAATCATCCCAGATTGACTGGCATAATTAGAACATTAGTAAGCCGTAAGGGCTAAATTGAAGCATGCTACAATCATGATTTAGTTCTAACTTCCCCCATTTGACTGGCGCCACTGTCACACGAGGCTGGTTGGCAAGAGTTTATGGGCAGTCAAGTATGCCTGCCTATTATCAGCTTTTGACAACGGTGCACTGTGTTTCTGTTTGAAGGGGAATTTGTGAATAGTTGCGTGGCCCAACAGTATTTTTTAAATTCTGTCTGCTTAACAGCCCATCATGTCAAAGAAGATCAAGAGAATGCTGAAGAAAGAAAACATGTTTTAATGAGGATTGGGAATTGCAATATTATTATATCTTGTTTCTGCTAAAGATAAGATGGTTTGCTTGCTTTGTGATACTGCAATATCAACATCAAAGAAATTAAATGCTCATCAGCATTATAGCATTCATAAGGACCACAGATATTTTAAATTAGAGGGAGAGGTGAGAAAGGTTGTCTTGCAGAAATTAAAAGGTGAAAAGCAAAAGCAAAGACAATTCTTTCAAGCAGCAATAAGACCTGGAAATAATGCCACTGGAGCAACTTATAAAGTAGCATATATATTCGGGAAAAAAGGGAAGCCATTCAGTGATGTAGAAATTGTAGAGAATGCATTGTCAAAGTTGTAGGATGCTTAGACCCTGATAATGTCTGGAAGTACAAACAACTGCCTCTTTCAAGGAGAATCATAACTGATCGGAAGCATGAATTAGCCTTAACTTAACAGAATGACTTCATCCAGTACTTCAAAAGGAAAATATTTATTATTCAATCACTTTGGATGAATAAACTGACACTACTGACTCGGCACAGGTTTTATACTTCATTCAGGTCATAACAGAAGATTTTCTTTGCTAGGAAGAGTTACTAGCTTTGGGCACTCTTGTGAGCAGAACACAGGGAATAGATATCTTCAACAGCTTTTGTGAAGTTGGACTGAATTTGGTAAATTTAGTGAGCATATGTACAGGTGGTGCACCTTCCATGACAGAAAAACCTGAAGAGTTTATTGCACAGATAAGAAAGGTATTAACAGATCCAGATGCTCTCATTTTCTTTGTAACTTGCATCAGCAAACTCTCTGTGCTAAAGCTACTATTTTAAGTGACACTTTACAACGTTATAAGTACTGTTAACTATATTCCTGCAAATACAACACAGCTTCGTCAGTTTCCTAACATGCTAAAGTTGAACAATGAGGTATTCAGTGTGGATTTGCTGTATCATTCTAAAATGTATTAGCTATTGCAGGACAGGTGTTAGCCAAAATTTTATCTCTGCGAGAACAGATAGTTAAATATTATGAAGAACAGAATCAGCAATATGAATTATTGAAAGAAGATTTCTATAGGAATGCAGCATTTCTGTGTGATAGCACATCAAATCAAAGTGACTTGAGTATTTCTTTGCAAGGTAAAACTAAGTCTATATATGATATATGGCAAAACTCCAAGCATTTTGAAAAAAGCTGTCTTTTTCCAAACACTTCTTCTTCAAAAGGAAATTTCAGATGAACATTTTCCCCAGTTAGCAAAGGTCACTGATGAGCAGGATGGTATATGGGAATCATTTGAAGAATATGCAGCTGTTATAGACCTATTCATTGGAGAATACAATGAAAGGTTCACTGACTTTAAGAATCATGACATCACACTCAAATTAGCATTTCAGCCTTACCTCGTTGATATCACCAAGGCACCTAAAGAACTACAGATGGAATTGATTGAGCTCTCATTCGATGACATCTTAAAGTGATTGTTTGATGCTAAGAAAGATCCAATTGAAACGTGGAAAAATGCAGTAGAATACCCACGCCTTTGGCAACATGCCCAAAAAATGCTTTCTTGCTTTTCAGCCCCTTATTGCTGCGAATCTACATTCTCTTACCTAACCCACATTAACACACCCTTAAGGTCACAAATGACTGACACTCATCTGGAGAATCACCTGAAAGTGTGGACCTCCTTGCTGCAACTAAATATTCAAATGCTTTCCAACAAAAAGCAGACACAATAAAGTCATTAAAAGGTTAGTTAACTTTAAATTTAATCAATACTTTTCATTATTTGAAATTATTAAGTACATAGTTATATTTTTACAAAATAATGTACATTTTTAAGTGTATCTGATTGAAGTTTCTTGAATGTGGCCTTATTTGATTACAGCTAAATTAATGTGGCCTTCCAACATGAAAAGGTTCCCCACCCCTGAGATAATTTATAAGTGGTAGCAAATTTATCTAGTAAAATAATAGTTTAGAAACATAAAATTTACTGTAACTGTGTTTACATTTATAGTCAATTGCAGAATTAAAGAAATTATCTGATTAAATAAGGCCTCCAGAGAAAAATATCTATGTGGGAAAAAAAGTATGACCAAGAAAGAAAAAGGAAAAAAGTAATTACAAGGTGTCTATCTCAGTTTGCCATTCCTTTCCCATGGGTGCTAGAACTTAGTCTTGTCTTAGGGGTCTGGAGCATTACTCACCGTGTAGAATTATATCTGTTAAAATACAGACAGCAGTTTGCCTGGTACCTGTGTTTTCTAGTAAGTTCCAGAGCTTTTGAATTGACTCTATAAAGATTATTTTTAGAGATTAAATATGAAACTATAGTAACATTTTTCTGCAGGAGAATTTTCGTGTCATGGAGAGTGAAAATAAATAGAAAGTCGATGGTGTTTAGAATTGCCTGGGAACAATTGTTGGGATAATAATGAATCCACAGTTATGTTAAGAGTGGTGAAAAGTGAGAATGCTTTTAGAAGCATTTTGACAACATATAACACATTTATAGAAATAAAGAATTTATTAGCAATCAGAATTTCCTAAAAAGAGAGATTTTATTTGGAGTGTCCTATTTTTAAGTGCTCAAAGAGAGATGTTTCTGTTATAAAGATTTTAGAATGAATGTCTTTTCTGTGCAGGGATGGGATAATAATTGCCACCTTTTAAAAATGCATCTATCTACTGTGTTCCAAGCTATTTTTAATATAATTTACATATATGTCATCTAATGTAATCCTGCAGAATCAATTTAAGTCTATTTTTAAGGAAACTGTAGCTTGGAGAACTTGAGTAATAACTCATGCAGCTGGAGTTGGAATAAAAGTTGCCTGATTCCAAAACCTGTGCTCTTTTCCTGCACGCACAGCAAACCTCTCTAGTCCGCATAGGATGGGTTATAATAATCAGTGGTCCCCAGCCTTTTTGGCATGAGGGAGCAGTTTCATGGGAGACAATTTTTCCCTGGCGGGGGGTGTTGGAGGGGTGTGGAGCTCAGGCAGTGATGCGAGCGATGGGGAGAGGCTATAAATACAGATGAAGCTTCTTCGCTTGCCTGCTGCTCACCTCCTGCTGCGCGGTCTCCTGGTTCCTAAGTTTCGTGGGAGACAATTTTTTCCATGGATGGGGTTGTGGGGCTGGGGGGTGCTCTGTGGCCACGGATTGGTACCAGTCCTCGCCTGGGGATTGGGGACCACAGGGTTACATGAACTCCTGTGCCTTGAAAATCTTTACTCTTGAGATAATTCATCTATGAGCCTATTGTCAAAGAGACGTTGATTGAGCAATAATGTGATACTTCAACTACACTGGTATCTAATTTAGATTATTTAAACTTGCAACAAATTTTCTGAAATTTGTAACTCCTCCAAAGACAGTTGGATAATTGCTCAACACTCATTTTTCTTAAAATATAAATCCACACCTATTTGACAAAATAATAGCTGGATATCAGAGCAACATAAATAGGAAAAAATATATCCCTACAAATTTGGGGGTAAATATCTCATTGGGATAGAATAAGTTGTGTGAACATTTGGAAGAAGGAACAACCATAATATGATGGTTTACTTGAAATTATAATTAGTATGAGAAATTTACCAGTTGTTTTAGGGAGGGCTTTTCTTCCGCAGGGTCTTTAGTTTTCTGGTAAGAAAAGAAAAAAAAAGGACTTGCTATAAAAATACAAAAAAATAAAATATTAGTAGGTGATATTAATTACATTTTATTTGAATGAAAATTACTTACCTCTGTGGAACCTTCCATGGATTCCTTAGGGGAAAAAGAGAATTAGCATTACTTGTGTGATTAAGCCTTAGAATCATGCTAGAGTATTTGGGACAATTAATTGAATATTCAGGGACCAAGCCACTACTACTGAGAAATTATGCCATTTATTAGGAATTTAATAAATTAAATAAAATAAATAAAATATTTATCATCGGAGCCAACATTCTGTATCAAAATAATAAATAGTACATTACTGAAAATATGTTCTATTTCAAAGTTTTCCTAAATTCTACATTATTCATACAGTATCAAATGCCTAAAAAGGGTGGCAAGTGACACAAAATCTTACAACATAGGTGTGGAGAGGTGAGTGGTAAACTGAGTCCTGTGTATTTTTTCTAGAGGACACAAATGTTATTTTTAAGTGACCATTGGCTCTCCATTTGAAACTATACTTGCAGCTCAGGAAGGGTAAAGTATGTTTCCTAGGCACTGACTAGGAAGACTTCAGGCTGTGCCTAAGACCACAAGGCTCAGGGCGACCACCATGTCTCCTTCTTTCTCAGATACTTTTTCCCATCATGCTTATTGCTTGGATATTTCTACCTCAGCAGGTGTTTCTTGTACCAATGGCTACTAGTCCAATCCTTCATTCACCATCTTTGAACAAGAGGTTCTCAAATGTTAAAGTGCATCAGAATACTCAGAGAATGTTGATGCTGCTAGCTGAGGGGCAACACTTTGAGAACCACTGTTCTAAGCAAGATTGAGAGGGTTTTCAGAATAAAACTATGTTGAAGGCAAATGGCAGGCTCCTGATTTGACACTGGCTTGATTTAAAATGCAATTTCCTCTGGAGTCTGATATATACTATCAAAGAGCACAAAATAGGAAACCAATGTATGCTGCTCAGATAGGCAATTCCAATCTCCCCAAACTTACATTGAGTTTGGGTAACAACTTCATAAACAATTTAATTGTTAGAAATCTGCTATTTCTTGATGAACTTGCTTTTTGATGATAAAAGAAAGTATCTCTTACCTCACTAGATGAGCTGCTAGAAGATTCCTTGAGAAATAATAATTAATAATCAAAATCTGATGACCACAAGAACTCTTCAGCATTATTTCTTTAGTGTTAGATGTTATTTTAGATAGGCCTGATATTATCTGCATGATCTTTAGTATGATAGGTGAAAAGAATTGAAATAAAAACAACACAATCAGGTTTCTCAACTGTCCATTATTAATCAACTTTGGAAAACAAGTGAAAGAGGTAAAAATCACCTTATTATTGAATGGAAGTGTCTCAAGAGAATATGGACCAATTCAGGTGAGTACTACTACAGTGGGAAGGGAGAAATTGTCATTTTCAAATGAATTTATAAATCTCTTTCCATTTCATTAAAAGAGGAAGTTTACAGACTCTCCCACATGTCATTAACATTATAATATTACATATTAAAATATGAACAAAAATATTGATATAAATAAAAATTTCTTACCATTTCATTCATGTTATTTTTGTTTTCCTTAAATAAAGAAGAAAAATAATTAGATCTACTTTCTCTATGGCATTGTTTACAAGTATTTTCTCCTGAACATGAAGAGAAAAATCCCTCCTCCATAAAGAGAAGCATAAGAATAGATTCATTTTTATTGTATGAGTTTTGTATGAATTATATTAGAATTTCCCATTTGGTAATAAACATACAACCAGTGGTAAACCAGAATGTGAGCACCATGGGGGGGTGTGTGGATTTTGCCTGCTGTGTTCATAGCAACCCAAAGACCTAAGATAGTCTTCAATACGTGTTTGTCAAATGAATGAAAGAGACACCAGATTAATTTAGGCATCACATGAATAAACTTCTTTGCATTTTATTCATTACTTATCAGAAAACATATACCACTAGGACAACTAATGTGTTTTAGTAATAAATATATAATGTTTCTATTATGAACATATTGATTTAAACTTAAATGAATCAATTTCAAGAAAAAAACATCGCTCATTAGCCTAAATAGGAAAAGAATTTTAAAACAAGAAAATGAAAATTTTAGGGTTTTTAAGAATGAAGACCACTAAATGACAAGTTCTCCATTCCTCATGAAATCTGGGAATGAAGTGTATTAGTTGATTGATGCAAAAAATATGTTTTCTTCAACTGAACTATTCATAGAATTTAAAAAAGAATGCAATTTAGGTCTCATTCTTTATAAATAATCTTGCTTTTCAAATTTGATTGCCCTTGAATATATTTTACAAATCCAGATTAATTTGGCTCAAAGAATGACAATATTTTTACTTCATGTTGTGCTATAGATGTGCAATCAATATATACCTCACAGGATGTGGAACAAGTGTCCTCCTGAAAAAAAAAAACAAGATGAAGAGGAAATAGATCATTTACTGAAATGCAATATAGTATATTTTGGTATATAGTGATAGCAAAGAAAACACAATTTTTTGAAAAAAAGAGTGCAGAATTGGAGAGGTAACATAAAGGTAATGAACCTTTAAGGAGAAATTCTTTTAAAGATATTCTGGTTTAATAAAATGACTAACGAATGGCTAAAACATCTTTTCCTGGGATCCTTTCTATATTGGTCCATAGCATTTTGGTAAAGAAATGAAAACATCACCATTTTCACAATCATAGTTAAAATACTTATTTTTGTGTACGTGAGAAAATGACTTATGTTTAATGGAAAAGATATCTCATCAAATATTAATAGATTAAAATAATTAAAATAATTAAATTTTACCTCCATGGGAAGAATGACCACATTTTTGTCCTGCTTAAATTTCTAAAAAAAAAATAAACTTATTTTATAACCTTGATTAATAAAATATGTTAAAATATATTTAATTTAAGAAGTTGGGACTTACTTCCTGGGAGATGTTGATGGATTCCTGGAAAATGGAAAAATACATTAATTATTTGCCTAAATTATATTTGTACTAGCTATAAGGTAACTATCTATACCTATCATCCAGTGGGTAGTTAATATATTTAGTCTTTGTCTGAACTACAGAACAAAGTTGACCACAGTTTTATTCCCTATGTAACTAACTTACCATATTCCAGACAGCTAAAACATTCTATATTGTGTTTTGGGTTATGAATAACTGAAACAAAAACCTTCTCAAATATCAACAACAAAGAAGAAAAAAAGATTTTTTATTTCCTCTACACAATTTCTAATTTTCTTTTTTTCTTCTTTTTTAAAGGGATGAAAAACATCACAGGAAAATAAGAAAATCTTGGGTAACACTGAAGATGCCTTTGGGCATCTGTTATGCAGCCACACCCAGAAAGTCATTTGGAAATTGACGTTTAATATGGATCAAGGTAAGCATGGGTCTTTATTTCAGAAATGTAGAATGGATTTCTGTCACTCTATTCACAAGATGTAGAATGTTCACCATGACTTCTGAGCTAATATCTTTAATATTGGGAGATATTCAGAGGAAAAAATGCCCAAATCTAATCTTGGCAATTTCTGTAGAATTTTGGTGTTTACATATATATATACACATGTATGTATATACACACATATATAAAGACTTAGTTTAGGGCATATCATGGTGGCTAGGGCTAAACTAGGTGGAAGCATTAAAGTGTCTTACCGCACTGGAGGAGTGATGCTCCTTCTTCTATATAAAAAGCAAAAACAAATACAAGTTTCACTTTTATTGCTTATTTAAAATGTCAGGCTGTTTTTCTATTTTGTTTATTTTGTTCTGTTTTCTGGTGGCAAGGGAATTTTAGACAACTGTTTCTGGGAATCTTTAGTTAAAAGTTCCTTTGCAAAATTCTCTTGGTTTCCTATAATGTGAATAAGCAAATCATTTTACACTTTAAATAAATTCTTGTTATGGCTTAATATATGTGTATTTCTTACTTTTAGAAAGTTGTTGGGTTTTTGTTTTTTAAGTATTAATCTTGTCACAGTTCAAAATATATTGTGATGTCTGCACAGATGTACTACAGAATCTTAGAATGTTTTAAGACCATGACATTATATTTTATTTTATTTAGCTTATATCGTTAGAATTAAAAATATTGAGCAAGTGCTTTTGTCAAGTGGCAGAAAAAGTTGAAGATTAATTTCCTTAATATAAATAATTGTCATACAAACTCAACTTTGCACTACATTTGCAATTGATTGTGGCAGGAGTAGCTTTTAATATCCATGATCTATCACTTGCTAGTGAAGCAAGTGTATTTTTAGTTAAATAAAATTCTTTTATTTAAAGGAAAGATTGAGGACAGTGCCTGATTAGAGAGAAAGGGAAAAGGGTGATTAAGACTAATAGATCATAAAAAGAAACAATCAAGTTGGTGTGAGATTGATTACCACAGTGTTATTATTATTATTTTCTATTTACCTAACTGCAATTCTTACCTAGCTTTGCCTTTGAATTTGCTCTAAATTTTAGAAATAACAAAAACTTGTCAAGATTTATGTGTGAGATATGAAGACGGAGAGAAAGGAAAGAAGTCTGATCATCCTGAAGAAATGGTATACTTGTGAGGAGTGAGACATTGGGTACGGCAGAGGGAGGGCTGGTGCCAGCTGCAGGGTAAGAAAAAAATCTTTGAGTTACTTTTGAGGACATGAATAGATTATGTGTGTGTGTTTTCAAAGTACTTCACACAAAGTATCTCGTGGCATCCTTCTCATTTTGTGATATGAATATGTTAATATATTCTCCCCAGAAGAATATGATGCTTTGAGAAGTTAAGACATTGTTTTGCATTAGATTATTTGGGAAGTAATTTGCAGAGTTACCCTTGTTTCCTGTCTAATCATCCTAGATTCTGAGCTACTGTAATCAAGAATGATGAAACTCTGTCACTTGTTTGAGAAATGGTTTTGGAATCTACATTTTATCTGTGGCTTTCCTGTGCTTTCATTTTTTTTTTCTTTTTCTTTCTTTCTTTCTTTTTTTTTTTTTTTTGGCTTTCAGATCACCTTTTATTTCAGTTGACAAAGGAATTTTCTTAATGTCCAACTAAGTCCAAGTTTAAAATTATCAGTACCCTTTTCTTCAAATTCATTACTGAATTAATAAACGTAACTACCTTTTTTTCTTTTTCTCTTTTTTTGGTAGAGATGGGGTCTTGCTATGTTGCCCAGGCTGGTCTTGAAATTCTGGCCTCAAGCTATCCTCCTGCCTCAGCCTCCCAAAGTGCTGGGATTACAGGCAAGAGCCAACCCTCCCAGCCAATAAACATAGATATCTTTCTATCACTTTAGACAAATAGCAATGGCTTAGAGTTTAAGTACCATTATCCATTATTCTTTCTTAGTGATTTTCCTGCACTTTCAAAGGGATATGCCAGGAAAGTGAGAATAATTCCCAGGTAAATGCAAACAGATATAGAAAAAAGCCTTTTAGCCTATGACTAAAAAATCTCCCTAGCCCTACAAGAATACTTCATAGAAATGAAGACAGATAAAAGCAGATTCATTTGAGAAACACATGAGTATGAATACGACAAGTTCTTTAAAAAAAGAAACTTTATTAACAAAACATACTGTAAAATCTTGGTTTCTAAAATGTGGAATGTCCTTTCAGGAATAGTAAATTAGTAGGATTATTGGTCCTATGTAGAATTGGTTAATTTCTTTTTTAATTTACTCACTTATTCAATGAATATTTGCTACCACATGCCAGGCAGTATTCTAGACATGAAGATACAGTGATATATCTAACAGGGATATTCTGTTAGGCCATATTATTTACAACACTTCTTCAACTTTGTGGAGAACAATTATTAGAAATGCAAAATAAAACAGGGACTCTTTGTAAGTCAGTTTTCAAGTGAGCCAAACATGCAGTGTGGCTCCATGATAGGAGAAGTAGCAGGTAAAAATAACACTGCTGAGCATCAGGAGTCCTGCTAGTCCCATCTCAACCTGGGACTGGCTGCTGAAGTTTGAGCAAACCACTGAACATCACTGCGCTCAATTCAGACATCTAACTAGTGAAAGATTCCACGTGACTTCTAAGATCCCTTTGAGATAAATCAGTCTCTAATGCTACAATACATACAAGCCCACAAAGTTTTCTGAACACATACCGACTCAGCTTTTCCTATGGGTAAACAAAGAACTGAAAAAATGAAACAAAGTTATTCCAATGTATATTTGTATATAGCAGCATCTTGCTCTTTATATCCTACAGATATTACATTAGTTGATAATTTTTAAAGGAAAATATTTTTTATGCAAACAGTATTAAATATGCCAGTGACACATACCTATGCAAATCTAAAGAATGTGTACACACAGGTGTTATTCTCTATCTTATACAGATATTTGAATTGCTTAAGTTTGTTATTAATTTCTCATGCTACTAAAATAACTCCAATAAAATATATCAGATATATTTGTTTACTTCATAGGATAAAATGATATTTATGCATGCAATATTCACTTTAGAAGCATTTCATGAAAATATTTTAAAATAATATAATTATATTATTGTCTCTTATATATGGCTGTTTACCAATTTTCATTAGGCATTTTATTTTCCATGGATGAAAGAAATTGGAACATGAACAAATGATAATTGAGAGTCAAAGAAGTGCTTTAACATGTTGGTAATTAAGAAACGTAGAAATAGGTGCAATTACTAAGCTCTGACCCAGACATTGTGCTAGGTATGTTATAAATTTCATCTCTAGTCTTCAGAACAACTATGTTAGGTAAATTTTTTGGTGTTTGGTTACCAGACAAAATAAGTGATCCAGGAGGTCACATAACAAATACACAGAGCTGTGGATTTCCAGAAACCTCATTATAGTGATCTTGCCCTTAAAAAAAGACTGGCATCCTGAGCTAGAGCAGTGTAATAAACAGTTTTGAGTGTCTATATATTAATTCTATCTAGAAGCACCCATAAAGAGGTAAATCAGCTTATGTTAGTTATAAAATGATTTCTCAAAGCATCTTAAGGTATAGTGGCATTAGTTTCTTTAAAAATTTTTTTCAGAATATTACTAGGTTTTACAATACTATCAGGCATATAGAATAACAAAGGCATAAATGAAAATATTACCTTTTTTCGTAAATGAAAGGTAAGAAGTCCAGGCAGAGGGAGACCTGAGACGAGTTTTGCAGTGCTATTTAAACCTTGTTTCCTCTGTGACATGGTAATTTTGTGGTTTAAAACACCTAAAAGGTATTTTAATTCTAAGAAGTCATAATGATTAGAAATAGTTTTCCCATCTATTTTTGTACCACATATTCCAAGGAGCACTTCCACTCAGGTTGATTTAGAACATGACAACAGGAAATGAGGATGTTATAATGTATAATGATTATCTATATTCCAGTTTGTGTAGCTTGCTTTTGCCATGTACAAGTTGTGTGATTCAGGATAAGTATTTCTTTTTCTTTTTTTAAATTTTTTGTTGTAGTAATGCAATATTTTTATTAACAGACTTTTGCCTACTTTCTGATGGAAAATTGTTATAAAATATCTAAATCAGCAATGTCTTTTTTCAAATTTATTTTTTTAATTGACATATAAAATTGTATGTATTTATTGTGTATAGCATAATGTTTTGAAGTGGGTATGCATTGTAAAATTGTTAGATATAGCTAATTAACAAATGTATGACCTTACATAAGTTGTCATTTATGTGGTTAGAACACTTAATATCCATACTTTTAGTATTTTTCAAGAATACAACACATCATCATTAACTATAGTCACCATGCTATACAGTAGATTTCTTGAACTTATTCCTCCTATGTAGCTGTAATTATGTATCCTTTGACCAATATCTCCCCAACTCTTTTACCCCCTAACCACTCTAGCCTCTGGTAATCACTATTCTACTCTCTACTTCTATGAGATCAACTTTTTTAGATTCCACATGAGTGAGATCATGCAGTATTTGTCCTTGTGCGCCTGGCTTATTTCACTTAGCATAATGTCCTCCAAGTTTATCCATGTTGTCACAAATGATGGTTTTTTCTTCTTTTTTTATGGCTGAGTAGTATTATTGTGTTCTATTGTATATATACCACATTGAGCTTAGTTCTTATTTTTTTAGTTCCTTGAGGTGCAACATTAGATTGTCAACCTGAGATTTTTCTTCTTTTTAAATGTATGCATTTATTACCATAAAGTTCATTTTAGAACTGCTTTTGCTGTATCTTATAGGTTTTAGAACATTGTGCCCCCATTTTAGTTTATCTCAAGAAAGAGATACTAAATAAATTAAATTTCTCTTTTAATTTCTTCATTGACTCATTGGTTGTTCAGGAGCATATTATTTAATTTCCATGTATTTGTGAATTTTCTGAATTTTCCCCTGTTATTTATTTCTACTTTTATATCATTGTGATCAGAAAGGATACTCCATATGATTTAAATAGTCTTTAATTTGTTAAAATTTGTTTTGTGGCCTAACATGTGATCTATCCTAGAGAGTGTTCCATGTGCAGTTGAGAAGAACGTGTATTTTGCAGCTTTTGGATGTAATGTTTTGTATTTATCTATTAAATCCATTTTGTCTAGAGTATATTTAAATCTGATGTTTCCTTGTCTAGATGATCTGTCCATTACTAAAAGTGCAGTATTAAAGTCCCCTACTAGTATTGTATTGTAGTCTATCTCTCCCTTCAGATTTATTAATATCTGCTTTATATATTTAGATGTTCTGACATTGGGTGCATTTATACATTTACAATTGTTATGTCCTCTTGGAGCAGGTAACATAAATCCCTAAGGCAGGCCCACATGTAAGTACAAGAAGTTATCATGGGGACTGTGGCCTTCCTGAAAGTGCAAGCCTGGTCTGAAGAGAAAAGTCAATACCTAGCTCCAGTTAGTTTTGACATGTAAAATATATGCCCCATTGTTGCCACTTCTTCCATTTTTCAATATTTATTTAAAATATTTTCATATATTATCAATGAATTAAAACTGTTAAAAAATATTGTGTCTGCCTACAGAACTCAAGTACAGCTGTATTTTGCCTAAGTGCTACAAATTTGAGATCTCTGGAGAAAATGCCAATTTCTAGGTGTAATTACTGGGAGATGGATCATTTTGGAAAACCAAGTCTCCTGGTTGGCTGAAACATTGTTGTTTAAGAATCAAGTTGTTAAAATTTCTAATGATTTTGTGTAGAAATCTTTGTAAAATTTACCACACATGTGACTATATTTTTAGCAATAAAGAAGACCAGTTATTACCTTTGATATTTAACAGCTATTGACAGGTTGAAAGCTGTTTCTCCCATGGGATTATGAGTCGTGGAACTGCCTTTTTTTTAAGTCTTTGATTTTTATGTATCCTTTGCTGCTGCCTAGTAATCATCTTGTTTTATATGGACATATATAAATAACTTTGTCCTTCTGAAGAGAAGAAATTTGCTTTTTCATATTTGCATATCTGTCTCACTCAGGATGGCCTGGCACTTGATATTTAATAAACTCTTTAATTTATCTTAACAATCTGTATTGTTTGCCTTCATAAGCAACTGTTTCAGCAATTGCTTATAGCTTTTAATTCCTGAGAATTTGGAAATCAGACAACCATGCTTGCTCATTTCTGTGACTCTCAAGTAACTGTTCTGAGTTACTTCCCTGTGAGATTTGAGCTCATCAGCTCTTTCCTTGTCTTCTAATAACTAATTTATATGCTTATGACTTTTTCCTCTTACAACTTTCCTTGCTTCATTTGCACCTGTTCCTTTGCTTAGCCTAAAGTATCCTCAATTCTCCTTAATTCTATAGATACCATCTCAGTACCCTGCGCCACCCACTAACCAAATCATCCATTTCCTCTTTCCACTCACCATCAAAATTCTTGGAAAAATTCATACTGTGTCTTCTTCCACCTAACCTCTTCAGTCTGTTGCTTCTGTGTAAGTTCGTCTCCCGTTGCTTACATAATAGTACCCGGCTTCCTAATAGGTCTTCCTACATCTTGCCTATTATTTCTATAATGCATTTTCCGCAGCGTCCTCACAAATGTATTCTTTCTAAAATAGATGTAACAGGAAATTTTACTGAATCAAAACATTTCTATGGCTTCTTATGTAATCTGTGGTAATGTTCTATGTTGACATAGAATTCATGGTCATTCAGAATGTTCTCAGGAGATATTTCTGGCCCCATTTCTTGGCACATCTTATGCTTCATTTACAATCTTTCCAGAGCATACCATGAAACACCCCATGCTCTCTCCATCCTTGAGTGCCCTTTCCTTGTATTCTCTGCATTCTCTGTCATGCACCCATGTGTTCATGCAGATCCAGTTAAAATTTGAATCCATCTGTGAAAATATCTCCCAGATATTGGACAAGCACAATAATTCTTTGTGTGGTGCTCTTGAATGTTTTATATATGCAATGAACAAAATATTTGGACAAATGCTAAAGTTGAAAATGTAGTTAAGATTCTTTACTTTATTCTGTGAATAATTCCTGAGTACCTAGTATGTGCCAGGAATTATTCTAAGCATGTTGAATAAAACCACAAGCGACAACAACAACAAAAACACTGCTTTTCATAGAGCTCATATTTTACCGGCTGAGAGATGAACATGAGAAAAGTAATATTTGGTTGGTTTGATAATTATTCATGCTAAGGAGAAAATTGAATTAGAGAAATAGGATAGAAAGTGTTGACAGGGATGGGATGTTCACTGTTAGATAGCATGGCCAGGTGCCTACCTGAGCAGGAGAGTAAAAACTTGAAGGAAATAGGAAATAAAACCTTGGAGAGAGTTTAGCAGGAACTCATCTGCAAAGGCCCTGAGATATGAGTATGCCTGGCAAGTTTGAGAAATATTAAAGAGGCCCATGTAGTTGGAAAATAGTGAATTTGGTGGACACCAGATCAGAGAGGAAAAAGACACCAATAATGCAGGGCTCCTGAGTTATGAGGACTTCAAGAAAAAAAATTAAACTGATTGGAAAATGAGGTCAAGTGAAAGGTAATTCTGGATTACCTGCTACAAGTAAACTAAAGGGGCCAAAGGAATGGATATGACCAATTTGGAGGCTATTGCACACAGGACACAGGATTATAGTATCAATGGAGGTGGTGAAAAATTGTCATATTCTAGATGTACTTTGAAAGTTAGAGCAAAGAGAATTTAATAGATTGGAAGTAAGATGTGAGAGAAAAGAAAGGTTAATAACTACTGCAGGTTTTTGTCTTGATCACTTTGAATAATGTAGTTAGCATTCACTGAGATGGCAAAGATGGAGAGAAGAGCTGGTTTGGGGGAAACATGAGGAGTTTAGTTTTGCAAAAGCTAAGTTTGTGGTGCCGGTTAGACATGTAAGTTGTAATACAGACAGTGTAAAATAATACTTAACTACTTAAAGACATTGGTGCAAACATTAAAGGGCACACTAAATATAAAGCCCTTATCTGTGTCAGCTATTACTGTAATTTTGGCCTTTTCTGATGCTAAATTCTCACTTGGATGATGCTTAAAGCATATAAATAAATTAATCAAAAGAACTTCAATTAGGAAGCATATAAAACTTGTTCTTTCATATGCTTCTTTTTTAAATTTCAGGATATTATGGGGGTACAAACATTTTGGTTACATGAATTGCTTTTATACATAATACAGTTGCACTGGTGGCAACATAAAAGTTACTAAAAATATTGATTGTATGAAAAAATACTAAACAATTAGCAATAACAGATAAAAATAATCCAATAGTTAAGCTACAATCTGCAAATCCATCATGTACATGTTCCCAGCTTTTAACCATCCACTAAATACCCTAATGTGCATTAAGTAAAATCAGCAATACTTGTCACCCAATTCATGCAAATTATATGCAACTTGCACTCATTTGGGGACCTCTTGAAAAGTGTGATGTTCTGGCTCTGCCACAAGAGATTTTTATGGAATTGGTTTTAGTGGGATTCTGGCATCTGTATTTTATAAAATTCCTTCATGCATTCTAATGTGCATTTAGGATTAAAAACTCTTCGTGATCTAACATGAAAGCTGAAGACACAGAAAATTATCATTTTTTTTAGAATTAAAATTTCATCTTTTTAAATACACCTTATAAAAGTTTCAAATTTTATATCAGATTAGACATTTACTTTAAAAATCAATGTCTTGTCTTTTTGAAGATAAAACTTTTCTCTAATTCAAAGTTGAAAGCTATAAATGATCACAGATATATTAAAATTCATTTCTGCATAGTTTAATTTGAATTTGAATGGACAATGACAAAGATTTCTTATTTTCTTCCATGACAACATGGAAACCTAATTTTGTCCAGTAGGCAATAAGGAACTTTAAAGTCCTTTGATCAGAGAAAGACATGAGAAATGCAAATAAAAGCAGTGTACAGCTAATATAAGAATAGAAAGGAAATGAAACTCTTTCCACCAGTTAAAAATAAAAGGCATGGAGTAGATCAGTTCAGTAGGATATAAACAAACAGAAAGAAAGAAAGAAAATCCTATAATATAGGAAGTCCTATATTATTTCAATGTGTATATACATGTGCCTGTTGTCAGGTATCATACTTTAACATCTAATACCATACAATGATTATATCTATGTTTCATTAAGACATTTACTTATAAGTAGAAATGTCCTTAGATATAAGAACCACATAGTCCAGAAGGAAAATAATGCACGAGAGAGTTTTTGCAAAGTTGAGGGCCTTGAAAGGTAAAGCTTAAACATAAAACTGAAAGGCCAATAGCCCTGTGAAAATGGAAGCAAAACTTCAACACAGATTAATAAGAATTAGAAATAATTCAAGAAATGTCAATTATCAATAATGCTATAATAATAATTGATTAGTGAATATTGACTCATTGGAAGTAACTCAGAAACTTTCATTAATTTCTGAATATGAGAAACAGTGATCAATACTTATGTGCGCATATGAAAGTAACATTCATCGGGTGTCAGGCAGGTGGGGGGGAGGAGCGGAGGGGTATATTCACACCTATTGGGTGCGGTGCGCACTGTCTGGGGGAGGGGCATGCTTGTCGCTCTGACTCAGGTGGTGCAAAGGCAATATATGTAAACTAAACGTTTGTACCCCCGTAATATTCTGAAATTAAAAAAAAAAAAACACAAAATAGTCACACATCAAAAAGAAAAAAAAAGGAAAATTACCAAAAACAATAGATATAGGAGAACTACTTGAAAGTTGTACTTAAGACCCAAAATCACGTCTCTTTGGGATCTGGGCATAATATGTTTTTTTTTTTATTTATACATCTATCATACACATTTTATAAAGTAATGGTTAAATTTTATATACCCTTAGGACATATTGAATGGTATCTCTTAAATTTTTTGAACTGAGAAGTGCTTAAATAGACTCATCACAGAATGGAATTTGAAGCATGCATGGTACTCTTAATTTTAGCAGAATAATAAATAATTCTTGAAATGTTAACAAGCATTGTAAATTCTATACATGTGTTTCACAAAAGAAAAATATAATTATATTCCATGAACTCATATTATGTCCTTCAAGATCTCTGTTTAAGCAAGTCAAATGGTAGTGACTAAAGGATTACTTGTTCAGATAATCAGTTACTCTATCTTTTTTTGGGAAAAGACAAAAACAACTTTAATATGGCATTACTTGAAATAACATATTTCTTTTCAAAAGCATTAGACATGTATTGCTTCTCTTTAATATTGCTTCAGTGTTATAACTAAATATGTGTCATATTATGTCAAAATGTCTAATAATTTTCTGTACTCAGTGGATCTATCTTTTGAAAGAATAAAGGGATTATCTTATGATATAAGTTTAAAAAACCCAACAACGACACAAGCTTTTCACATGACATTCAAAGTTATCACTTTATCATTAGGAACCATCAACCTTGTAGCATTATGTGCATAAAAGTACTACTATGTAGATGTGTTTTCCGTAAGATATGTGGATAATGTTTAATGAATAATTAAGTGTTTATGAAAGTATTATCATACTAAAATTTTATAATTGGATTAAAAATTGCTCTCTAGCTATAGGTAGCTAAATTTTGATAAAAATAAATTGTGTTTTCTCCAAAGAAAAGACTAATAAACATTTAATGAAAATGATGGTAAAACTTTTTGAGTGACCCTGCTAATAAAATTTATTTTTAAAAAAGGAAAAAACAAATTAATGTGAGCTATGAAGAATGACTTGATGAATATATTTAAACATTTTTTTCTAAAAAAAGGATTTAATTTAAAATGTACTTTTTGGTATACTTTGGGAAGTCCATGAATGTAATCTTATTTTGAAATTCGAAACATGCAGTTACCTCTAATTAAAAAATAGTCAAAATGTTATCTCATTACACAGAAAAGAAAAAGAAAACACTTTTAAACTCACAAATCTACTATGTATTGTAACAGCTATACGCATGTGTAGTACGGGTATAACGTGATGCCTGGGGAGCATACACATTAATGGCAGGACTTTGGTTACCTGGAAGAAGGTAAGGCTGGAAATGGAATCGAGTGGGGAGAACAAAGCTTCACTTGTATTCATAACAGTTTTTCTTTTCATTAACTAATAACTTTTAAAAATTGAGGTATAATTATGTGTGATGAAAACATATTTTCAGTGGATATGCCGGTCAGTTACCAGGGTAGAAATATGTCACATGTCCATCACACCAGAAGGTTTCTCCTGGCCCTTCCTCGGTTCATCCACTCCTTCCAGAAACAGCCACTTACCTGAGTTGATTAATAGTTTTGCCTGTTCTAGGACTGTATTAGGATGTAATTATAAGGCGTATACTCTGTGGTGTTTAGCTTTTTTCACATGGCAAAATGTTTTTGAGATTTATCTGTGTCATTGGAATTATTGCTCTTTAATCTATTTATGACTATACACAGTTTGTTTATTCATCTCCTAATGAAGGACACCCTCATTTCTAGTTTGGGACTATCATGATTAAAGATGTTATAATATTACTTGTACAAGGACTTTTGAAGATATCTGTTTTCTTTCTTGGATAAAACATAGGAATGGTGTTTCTGGGTCATATGGTAGATACACATTTAATGTTTTCATAAAATACTAAACAGTTTTCTGTGGCACCATTGGGAACATTTTACACTTCCACTAGCAATGTATGAGAGTCCCTGTTGCTCCACATCTTAATAAGCATTTGAGGTATTTTTTAGTCGTTTTGATTTTGGCCATTCTAGCATGTGTATAGTAGTATATCATACTGGTTTTAATTTGCATTTTCCTGATGACTAAAAAGGTGAAACTAACCCCTATATTCTTTAGCATGTATTTCTTAAAAGCCCCGTGCCTTTGATGCTTTAAGTGCTTTAAAAGTACTATTTCTGGCCAAAATCTTGTTGTTGTTTAGTGTACTTATTATTCATCTATTTAATATATAAATTAGTAAGTAAGAAGACATTTCTGAGGCCCTGGCACATTGACATGCCATAACAAATTGCTATGAGATATCAAACAAATATTTTGGGGAAAAATTAAAAGAAATGAAATTTAGTAATAACTTATTACATTATAATATAGTATTTATTATAGTCAATTTAAATAATTAACATTTAAAATACATTATCTTCTATAATAATATCTCTGTTTTAACAAGAAATAAATATTTGAAAAATAGGTAGTCAATAGTTCCTGTGAATAAAAATAAAAATGTCTTACCTCTCCAAATGAATTGTTAGCTTTTACAGGAAGAGAAAAGCAGAACAAAATTTTAATTTTACAACACAGTTGAGACTAAAATTACAACTGACTTTGTGCCACTATTATGATTAAACCCAATTGATACTGATCATTAGGTAGCATGTATATTAAACTTGCCATTTCTATTTAAAGACACAAAACTAGTAGCAGAGGTTTAAAAAGGGATGTTTCCAAAGTCCTTAAAACAAGAGTTACTTAAATTCAAATATGTGCTTTGCTGATAGTGTTCCTTATTCTGGGTTTTTTGTTTGTTTGTTTGCTTGTTTTATATTATATTGTTTACCTCTCTTTCTTTTCCATACCATAATGAGGTGGTAAACTATGGTTTCATAACTCATTCGTAATTTTTAACTCAGAGTAGAACATACATTGGTATTTGGAAAATTTCTACTAACTATATATGACTGTCCCAGTAACTAGATGATAGGAATACAGAGAGAAAATATTCTCTAATTTTACCAGAAGTGGAAGAGAAATCCAGAGAAGTCATGTGATAGATACACTGATATAGTTGGACTCAGGTCAAGAAATACAAATTTTTTTACAGAGATTTTCACCTTTAAGAGCACTCTGTTAGCTTGCCACACATTTCTTTCTTGAGTAATTTTTTTCAATTTTGATTTTGAGCCAAATACATCTGAGTATGAATATGTTGTGTGAGAGTGTATGTGTGTGTGTGTGTGTGTGTGTGTCTGGGAAAATATACTTGATCACTTTACGGAAATTTAGTAAGCTAATTTGAGGAACATATTAGGCAAAACAAATACAATTTAATAAACAACCTACAGGTAAATACAAACTTAATCCAGAACAAAATTAAGTACTAATATTGTAATTAATAAGAATTTGTCCTCCAAATTTTCTCTTAAACCTGGAGAGACGGCAACCACTAGAACAAGGATAAAGGTAATGAATAGAAACTTGATTTTCTTTGAGTCCTGATAAAGAAGCTCATTCACTTCTTTGTCAAGTATGTACTGATCATTCTGTGTGCTAAAACATTGTGATACTTGTGATACGAAGAGAATGAAGACATGTTTCCTTATTTCAAGGAGCTTATTTTCTGATGAACTTATATAAGACATATTAACCAAAATGCTTTAATGGGAATATACTCAAAAATCAAAACATTGTGAGAACATCTAAAATGCACGTATCACCCAGACTGAATAAACGAGTAAACTTTGTCCTAGGTCCTACAATATGAGGGGAGGAACGGAAAGAAGGAGATGACGAAAGGAAGGTGTTGGAAGCCTGCTCAGACACGAAAATGAGAGAGAGTGTACCACACTGGAATGGCAGAATTCAGCATGACGGATGTGTGGAGTACAAGAGAGGGGTAAAAGCTGAGGGAAAAGGCCCACAGGTTCTAAATATTTTCTGTAATATTATGAGCACTGAAAGCAGCATAGAAGACTCTAAGCCAACATGTGACAGGGGATAAATTGCATTTTAGATTGATAACCATTGCATCAATGTAGAGAAAAACTAGAGGGGAGGTGGACAAAACAGCAGACAGGATGGCCATTTAGGAGGATAAAATTATAAGGACTCATTTGTAGAAAATGCATTAGGGATAATGATTAAGGAACAAACAGAAGAAATGTGCAAAGGACAAAGTGATAGACAAATAACCAAACAACAATTGCAAGACATTTATTAGTGTGTGTCTACTGTGAAAAATAGAATTAGAGAAAATTATTAATACTCCCCACCATTTTATTGTTTAAAAAAATGAATGTGATTTTGTGTGTTATAGTTTCACAACTCAGTTGTATTCAAGTGAAATCACAGCCAATGTAGTTAAATACGAACTGTATTTGAATCACACACATCAAAATTTAAATATATTGTGAGGAATGTTGAAGCATTACAGAACTTGTAAGACTGTCATAGTTTTCCTAATTGAAAAATGTAAGAGAAATAATAAATGGATTTCTTCTGAAATTTTCTGTCAAGAATGATAAAATATTAAAGAATCATATTATACCTGAAAATGGAAAAATTACTTATCTGCTAAAAAATTTTAATCATCAAACACATGATGATGACTTATATATTATTTTACTTGCTTCTTGTCTGCTGGTTTCCTTCATTCATTTGTATTAAGAATGTGGCATGTTCAAAGATTTTCTTCTATGTTTTCTTCGAAGAGTTTCACAGTTTTAGGTCTTACATATTAGTCCGATTCATTTTGATAATTTTTGTGTATGGTATGAAGTCAGGGCCCAATTTTATACTTTTGTAGGTGGAGATCCAGTTGTTCCAATACTATTGAAAAGAATTTTCTTTCCCCATTGAGCTGTCTGGGCACCACATCAACTGTTTTTTAAAAATGACTTTGAAAGTAGTTGTACATCAATAAACATGATTTTTATTCTTAAAAATGTGGTATGTTATTCAGAATATAAAATATTGAGAATATCACAATGAAATTTTCTAATATCCAGACACTATATAGAATCTTTAACCATGATAAGATGCAAGAAAAGATGCAATCATAATGTTGTTTTTGTCTGGTATATTTAAATTAGAATAAGAAAGATGCCTCCATAAAATAATCTTTTTCTGCCTAACATTCATACTTACTGGATTTGAAAAAACAAATCCAAAAAACATAATCATATATGTTTGAAAAAAACAAAAAAATTAAAAATTAAAATTTTCTTTTCTAAACATTAAAAAGTTAAATAAACCAGGCACAGAAAGACAAATACCTTATGATCTCAATCATATGTGGAATATAAAAATTTGTTCTCATAAAAGTAGAGAGTAGAATAGTGGTTACCAGAAGATGAGGAGCGTAGGGAGGAGGGAAAGATGGGGAAATATTGGTCAATGGTACAAAGGTACAGTCAGATAGAAGGAACAAGTTCTGGTGTTCTATTGCATAGGAGGATGACTAGAGTTAACAACAAAGTGTTATATATTCCAAAGTAGCTAGAAGAGAGGTTTTTGAAAGTTCAGATTACAAACAATTGATAAATGTTTAAGGTGATGGTTATGCTGATTACCCTGATTTCATCATTACACAATGTATTTATAATATGTATTGAAACATCACACTGTACCCCATAAATATGTATAATTATTATAGGTCAATCATAAATTTTTTAAAAAGTTAAATAAAATAAGGGAATAAAATGGGAAACACTATTTGTTATATGCTTTTAATTATGCAATGTAAACTTTTTTTATTTCAAAGTATTATGGGGGTACAATGTTTTTGGTGACATGGATTGCTTTTGTAATGCCTGAGTCAGGGTTAAAAATGTGCCTGACACCCAGATAGTGTTCATTGTACCCATTAGGTAGGTTTTCGACCATTCCCTCTGCAACCCTCCCTGCTGCTTGATTTCCTTTGAGATTTACTTCCCTTGATGCACATGTGTACTCATCAGTTAGTTCCAATTTAATAGTCAGTACATGTGGGGTTTATTTTTCCATTCTCTAGATGTTCCATTTAGGATAAGGAACTCCATTCCATTCAAATTGTTGCAAAAGGCATTAAGTCATCCTTATTCATGGCTGAGTAGTATTCCATAGTATACATATACCACATTTTATTAATCCACTCATGAATTGATGGGCATTCGTGTTGATTCCACATCTTTGCAATTGTGAATTGTGCTGCAATAAACATTTGAGTGCAGGTGTCTTTTGGTTAAAATGACTTCTTTTCCTTTGTGTAAATAGTCAGTAGTGGTATTGCTGGATCAAATGGTAGGCTACTTTTAGTTCTTTGAGGAATCTCCATACTATTTTCCATAGAGGTTATACTTATTTGCAGTTATCACCAACAGTGTATAAGCATTCCTTTCTCTCTGCATCCATGCCAGCATCTATTGCTCTTGGACATTTTAATAAAAGCCATTCTGACTGGGGTAAGGTGATATATCTCATTTTGGTTTTCATTTGTATTTCCCTGATGATTAGTGACATTGAGCAGTGTTTCATATGTTTATTGGCAATTTTTCGGTCTTATTTTGTGAAGCTTCTGTTCATGTCTTTTGCCCACTTTTTAATGTGGCAGATTGGATTTTCCTTGCTGATTTGCTTGAGCTCTTGGTAGATTCTGCTTTTTATAACTTTATCACATGTATAGCCTGTGAATATTTTCTCCCATTCTGTAGATTGTCTATTTGCTCTCTTAATTATTTCCTTGGTTGTGCAGAAGCTTTTTAATTTAATCAAGTCCCATTTATTTATTTTTGTTGTTGCTGTGATTGCCCTTGGAGTCTTCTTCATAAATTCTTTGCCTAGGCTGAGGGCGAAAAAATGGCGGTCTGATGTAATCCTCCCACGTGACTGCTCCCAGGGAAGGAGGTAAGAAATGCCATTGGCTGCCTGTGCGGGGATCGCTCACTCTGAAAACAGCATTGTGAATTTACAGAGAAACATCACTGGACACTCTGCCCAAGAAAACAGGTGACTGAGAGATACATTCACAAATACTGGAGAGCGCAGGGAATACAATAGAGACCAGAGTGCGGGAAGGACGCACTTGCCAGGTCAGCACAGTGCAACCTGACCTACAAGTGGTCATGCACTTTCCCCACAGACTTCCCATCCACTCAGTCAGGGATAAGCCGAGTTGGTGCAAAGCTTTCACTCGAGACAGCAGGCTCTGTGGAGAGGAAGCAATTGTCAGACCCATATGGAACTCTCAGCTGCACTATACAGGGGCTGCTCAGGTTAGGTAGGGACTGGGCTGAGATATAGCTTCCCAGGACAGTACGTGGGAATCTGCAGATGGGCACCTTGTCATTGGAAGTCAGCGGGACCTGGGCACAGGAATTGAATGGAGAGCAATGGGATACACCCTTAGGGGCTGCTGGCAATTGCCTCTGTGGGACCCACGCCAGTTGATAAGACCTGTGTTCACGGGTGTGATCTGAGCCCTGCTGTGTGCCAGACTGGCAGTCAACAGCCATCTTTAAAGTCTCCAGCCTGGAGCTGACTGTTAGCTAGGTCTCTAGCTTCATACCACCCCTGGTCCGGGGGCTCTTTGGCCTGGGTGCAACAGGCTACACCCTTGGTGGCCAGGGACAGCTGCTTCTGTGGGTTCCAGGTGGGACAAAATCCCTGAACTGTATCTCTAGGACCTTTGTGTATTGGCAACAGTTTGCAGCCCGTCCATCTGGTCCTGCTTCCCTGTCTTTGGCCTCCTACATGCCCGCTACATGCTGGTCGTAGTGCCTGCTCTTCAGGTCCCAGCCCTCCTGTACCCCAGAGATTGGTCATTTTGAAGGTTGCTTGTCATAGTGACTCATTTTGTATAAGTACCGGTTCTCATGGCAACTGAATGCCTCAAGAGCCACAGGCTGAACCAGAGCAGCTCCCCCTAACCCTGCCCACTTCATTAGGGAATTTCGATCAATCCAAGAGTGCCTCCAGTGGCCACTATTCCCCCCAGTGGGAACATCCCCCTGATGGAGACTTCTGGGGATAGAGATGCCCACCCTCCTCGCCTTGGGGTCTAGTGGTGGAAAAGGGGTGCACAATTGGAGATCCCCCATCAGCCAGCGACATGTGGAGATGCACGTCAGAGGGCCAGACACACAAACTGTGGGAAAACTGAAAGTCCACAAGTGGTCCAGAGATGCAGGAATGGTTCAACATATGCAAATCTATAAATGTAATTCACCATATAAATAAAAGCAAGAACAAAGATTATATGATCCTTTCAAAACATGCAGAAAAGGCTTTTGACAAAATCCAGCATCCTTTTATGATAAGAACTCTTAACAGTATAGGCATAGATGGCTCATACCTCAAAATTATTTAAGCCAAATATGATAAACCCACAGCCAATACCATACTGAATGGGGAAAAATTGAAAGCATTTCTCCTTAAAACTGGAACCAGATAAGGTTGCCCACTATCTCCACTTCTATTCAACATAGTGCTAGAAGTCCTTGCCAGAGCAGTCAGACAAGAGAGAGTAATCAGGAGTGTCAAAATGGGGACAGAAGAGATCAAACTTTCACTCTTCGTGGAAGATATGATATCTAGAAAACCCCAAAGATTCAATCAAAAGACTACTGGAATTGATAAATGAATTCAGCAAAGTCTCAGGATGCAAAATCAATGCACACAAATTAGTAGCCTTCATATATGCCAATAACAGCTGAGCTGAGAAACAAATCAAAGATGCAATACCTTTCACAATAACACCAAAGAAATTAAATATTTAGGAACATATCTAACTAAGGAGGCAAAAGACCTATATAGAGAGAATTATGAAACACTGATAAAAGAAATTGCAGAGGATGTAAACAGATGGAAAATCCTACCATGCTCTTGGATAGGTAGAATCTGCTTGTAAGGTCTCAGTTGAGAAGTCTGTGGTGAGCTTGATGGGTTTTCATCTGTAAGTTACTTGATGTTTTTGCCTTACGGCTCTCAGGAGCTTCTCCTTCATGTTGACTTTGGCCAGTCTGATGACTATGTGTCTTAGTGATTGCCTCTTTGTGATGAATCTCCCAGGTATTCCTTGAGCTTCTTGTACGTGGATGTCTAAATCTCTAGCAAGACCAGGGAAATTTTCCTCAATTGTTTCCTCAAATATACTTTCCAGCCCTTGTGCGTTTTCTTCTTCACCCTCAGGGATGCCTGTGATTCTTATATTTGGCCATTTTATAATAATCCCATATTTCTTGTAGGCCTTGTTCATTCCTCTTAATTCTCTGTTCTTCATTTTTGACTGACTGAGTAAATTCAAAAGAGTTCTCTTCAAGTTCTGAGATTCTTTTTCCTGCCTGATCTGGTCTATTCTTAAAACTTTCCACTGTGGTTTGTATTTCCTTAAATGAATTGTTCATTTTCAGAAGTTCTATCTTTTTTTTTTTTTAATATGTTGATCTCTTTAGTAAATTTTTCATTCATTTCCTGAATTGTTTTTCTGGTTTCTTTGAGTTGCTTTTCCATTTTCTATTGGATTTCATTGAGCTTCCTTACAATCCATATTTGGAATTCTTTTTCTGTCATTTCAATATTTTCATTTTGGTTGGTATGCATGGCTAGAGAGCTGGTGTTCCATTTTGGGAGTGTCCTTTTGCTCTGATTCTTCATACTTCCGGAGTACTTTTGCTGATTTCTTCTCATCTGGATCAGCTGTTGCTTCTTATTTTTGGATTATTTTTGTTTGTTTAGATAGGGCTTTTTCTTCTCCCCTCACTCATATTGGTGTGTTTGTAGCATATGTTGGGTAAGAAATTTTAGCTTTGCTTGTGGGTGCTTTGATGGTGATCTATGTTCCGGATAGATTCCTTGGTTATAGATATGCTTAGTGTGGTGGTTTTCTCAGTTACTAGTTGTTTATAGGCTGTAGGAGTGGTGAGCTATGTGAGTGGGCAGATTCCCTGTTTCTCTATGATGAGGGAGGATTGAGGTCTATGAAATACTTTCTCTTTCCCTTGCTGTCTGGTCTTATTAACAGTTTGAATTGTCATGGCATGCCCAGTTTAATCTATGAAACAGTAGGTGGTGTTTGTGGGTGAGAATCAACCACATCCTGTATGATTGAGTCAGTAAATGCTATAAATGGCATGCAAATTTACCTCCCTACTAGTAGGTGGCACTTGCCAGAAGGAACAATCTGCAATGTTGTTTTTGGGTCCTGGGACTGGCTGTAGTCCCTCAGGATAAGCACTTGAATGCCCCAGATGGCGGGTGGGGCACTGGAACTTCCAGGCGAGTCCTTATTCTCTGCTACAGCTGAGGCAGGTGGGGGGAGTGTGGCTGGTTGGGGCTGGGTTGGGTGAGCTTGCCCTTAAGCTCCACAAAAGCTGGCAAGGTAGCTGTTTTAACAGCAGTCAAGTGTCTGCTCACAGCTTCTGGTTATAGCTGCCATGGAGGGGCTGAAGTGGCCCCACCCATCCAGAAAGTCTGCCTGTGGAGGCGAGGCCATCTGAGATTCATAATCTGGCAGTCTGGAGCAGGCTTTGCTCTTCTCCCCCCTCCCATGCTCTGTGGTCTCCCCACAGTATCTGCCAGCAGACTGTGGGAGGAGGAGTGACCCATGAGCACACTGCAGCTAGGACCCCCACTGTACTTTCCCCCAGGTCTGCCCATGTGGGCTCCCTTGCCTCCCAAGACTAATTCACAAATTTCCCCTTCCTGCCCCTGAGCAACACAATCATGACCTGGGGGTAAAGGATCGGGCCCATCCCTGGGCCCAAGGATCAATCCCTGACTATGCCAGGGAGAAGCGTGCTGGCTCTGAGTTGCCCATGGGGTACCCAAGCAGGTTTGATGTCCCTCTGCCCCAAGGCATTCCCCACTCTGATGGAGCCACTGGACAAGCAGCACCAGGGAGGGCCAGCAAGCAGGGAGCTCACAGCCCTCAGTCCATTGCAGGGCCCCAAGAGGTAAGATATGAGCCCCACTCTATGTGCAAACCTTGGTGTGGTGGCTCAATTGTCTCTCTTGGCAGCCACAGGTAGGGGAGGGGAAGGGGAGGAACAAAGTCTGTATAGAGGAAAGCTAGCACTCTGGTTGTCTCTTTCCCTCTTTCTAGGAGGCAGACCACCCAGAATGTCCAGGCTCTGGAGTCACACAGATCACCCAGCCACCCCTGTGGCTCCTGCAGTCTGGGCCAGAGTTGGGAAATGTCTGTGTGGGATCGAGCAAGGTGAAACCTGAGGAGTTGAAGCCCCCTGGGGAGGACAAAGGCACATGGTGGGTAGAGAAGTAATATGGTGCCTGCTGTCTTCACTTGGGTCTGTGATGACATGAGGCACACTGGGGGGCTGGGAGCCTGGTGCCCTGTCCACAAGAAGCTCCTAGCTCATTAGCATGAGCAGCCTCTGGGCTTGTGTGGGTAGAAGTCTCTCCAGCAGCTCGGGACTCCACTGACTGTCAGAGATGCAAGGGAGGGAGAAACAAACTACTCCACCTACTCTTCTTGCTAGACTCTAAGCCTCTCTGGGGCTGATCTCTGCCAATATCTTGTTCCTTCCTGTTCAGCTCCACAACTTCTTCCCACGAAGTCTCCTGAAGTTTCTGGCACCTTTCCCTCAGACCAACACCCGATCTATGTTTGTTTGTTCATTTTTTCTCTTTCATTTAAATCTTCTCCTTTTTACTGATATGCTCTGGCAGCTGGTGTTTCTGGTTAGCCATCTCAAAGTAAACTTTTTAATGATGTAAATAAAATGAAAAGAGGAGACATCTAAAACTTAGATATAGGAATAAAATAACTTAGAAAAGACCATGTCAAATTTTATCACGTCAAATTTTAAAACAATAAATAATTTTGCAAAAAGACTATGCAAGCAAGAGATTATATACATATATACATACATATTAATATATATATCTATAATCATACATATATATTAATACATATGTATACATATACATACATATATATAATCTCTTGGCTATCATAAATTTTGTGTGTGTGTATATATGCAAATCTTCAATTTATCTAGAGGATAAAAGTATAAATTAGTTATAATAAAAAAAGTGTGTGTGTTTGTGTGTGTGTGTGTATATATAACACATTTCATTTTCAGGCAATAAATAAGCTTCCAGGTTGTTACAATAATAAATTACTAACTCATTTTCCCCACTGGAAATTGACTATTTTTGAAGGATCATAAAGAAATAAACACATGTTTGATTGTGGGAGCTAGACAATTAAGTCCATTATTTTGGCATTTAACTTTTTTAAACTTTTAATTTTTATTATTATGAGTACATAATAGCTGTATATTTTTATAGGGTATGTGATATTTTGATACAGACATGTAATGTATATTGATCAAATCAGGGTACTTGTGGTATTTATCACTTCAGGCATTTATCATTGCTCTGTGTTAGGAACATTCCAATTCCATTCTTTTACTTATTTTAAAGTATACCCTAACTAATTGGTGATTGTAGTCTCTTTATTGTGCTATCAAATATTGTTCATTCTATGTAACTAACTATATTTTTGCACCCACTAACCATCCCCATTTATCCTCCCTCCCCATGACCCTTCCCAGCCTCTGGTAATCATCCTTCTACTCTCTGTCTCCTTGAGATCAATTATTTTTAATATGTAGCTTCCACATATGAGTGAAAACATGCAAGATTTGTCTTTCTGTGTTTGTCTTATTTCATATAACATAATGTTCTCCAATTCCATCCATGTTCTTGCAAACGGCAGGATTTCATTCTTTTTATGGCTATGTAATATTCCATTGTGTATATGCATTGCAATTTTTTTGCCTTTTCATTTTTATTTTATTTTATTTTACTTTTTTTCAATGATTTGGGGGTTACAGGTGTTTGTTGTTATGTGGATGAATTGTATAATGCTGAAATCAGGGCTTTTAGTGTTCCTGTCACCAGGATAGTGTACATTGTACCCAGTGGAAAGTTTTTATACCTTCACCCCCTCCTACCATCTCTCCTTCTTAGTTTCCAATGACCTTTACGTCTCTTTGTGCTTGTGTGTGCCCGTCATTTGGCTCTCGATTATTAGAAAGTACATGTGGTGTTTGTTTTTCTCTTCTTGAGATACTTAACTTCAGATAATGGTCTCCAGTTCCATCTAAGTTGCTGCAAATGGCATTATTTCATTCTTTTTTATGGCTGAGTAGTACTCCATGGTGTTTGTGTGTGTGTGTATATATATATGTGTGTGTGTATGTATATATATGGACACCATATTTTTTTAATCCACTCGTGAATTGATGGGCACTTAGGTTGATTCCACATCTTTGCAATTGTGAATTGTGCTGTGATAAACATTCAAGTGTAGGTGTCTTTTTGATAAAATGACTTCTTTTCCTTTGGGTAGATACCCAGTAGTGGAATTGCTGGGTTGAATGGTTCATCTACATTTATTTCTTTGTAGAATCTCTATATTGTTTTCCATAGAAGTTGTACTAATTTGCAGTTCCATCAACAGTGTATAAGTGTTTATTTCTGTCTGCATCCACATCAGCATCTATTATTTTTTGAATTTCTAATGCCACTTTCTGACATGGGTAAGGTGGTATCTCATTGTTGTTTTAATTTTCATTTCCCTGATAATTAGTGACATTGAGCATTTTTTCAGGAGCTTTCCCATTTGCATTGCTTTTGCAGTATCTCACAGATTTTGGAAGCTTTTCTTGCCTTTGTTGTTCAAGTTGAAAATTTTTTTTATTTCCGTCTTGGTTTTGTCATTAACCCAAGGATCATTCAACATCGGGTTATTTAATTTCCATCTATTTGTGTAGCTTTGAGAATTCTTAGAATTGATTTCTAGTTTTATTCCACTGTGGTCTGAGAAGATACGTGGTATGATTTCAATTTTTCTCAATTTTCTGAGACTTATTTCATAGCCTAACATATGCTTTAACTTGAAAAATTTCCCCCATGGTGATGAGAAGAATGTATATTCTGCAGTTTGGAGGTAGAGTGTTCTATAAATGTCTATTAGGTCCATTAGTTCTAGAGCCCCATGTATTTCCAATGTTTCTTGTTGATCTCCTGCTTTGATGATCTAAGTCTGTCAGTGGTGTGTTGACTTCCCCAGCTATTATGATGTTGCTGTTTATTTTTTTCCTTAGTGCTAGTAGAATTTGTTATATGAATCTTGGCACTCCTGTGTTAGTTACATGTTTATTCAGTATTGTTATATCTTCTAGTTGAATGATCCCTTTATTATTTTATAATGACCATCTTTGACCTTTTTTTTTACTATTAGTGATTTAAAGTCTATTTTATCTCATGTGAGAATAGCTACTCCTGCTCGCTTTTGGCTTCCTTTTGCATGGAATATTTTTTTCCACCCTTTTACCTTGAGTCTATGACAATCTTTCTGAATTAAATGGGTTTCATGTAGACAGTATATAATTTAGTTGTGCTTTCTTATCCATTCAGCCTATCTACAATATTTAAGAAGGGCATTAAGACCATGCACATTCAATGTTAGTATTGATATGTGAGATACTGTTCTGGTCATCATGTTGATGGTTACCTAGTTGCTTTGTTTTCTCCCTTGTGTTACTGTTTTATAGGAGCCGTGAGTTTTAACTTTTGGTTATTTGTACACTGGTGGGTATTCATTGTTCTGTTCCATGTATAGAACATTTTTAAGCATTTTTTGGATGGCAGTCTAGTAGTGACAAATTCCCTTAGTGTTTGCTTGTCTAGAAATGACTTTATTTCTCCTTTATTTATGAACTTAGTTTTGCAGGATACGAAATTCTTGGCTGGCATTTATTCTTTCTAAGGAGGCTAAAGATAGGACTTCATTACTTTCTGGCTTATAAGGTTTCTGTTGAGAAATCTACTGTTAGTCTGATGGGTTTTCCTTTGTAAGTTATTTGATGTTTTTATCTTATTGTTCATAGGAGTTCTTCCTTCATGTTGACTTTGGCTAGTCTGATGACTATATT
The DNA here is from genome assembly GCA_023783475.1 of Daubentonia madagascariensis. Taxonomy (NCBI): domain Eukaryota; kingdom Metazoa; phylum Chordata; class Mammalia; order Primates; family Daubentoniidae; genus Daubentonia; species Daubentonia madagascariensis. The sequence goes on along the minus strand of JAKFHU010001268.1, from coordinate 625,480 downwards.
ACTTAGTGATGCCCTTTTTGCAATGAATCTCACAGGTGTTCAGTGAGCTTCTTATATCTGGATGTCTAAATCTCTAGCAAGATCAGGGAAGTTTTCCTCAATCATTTCTATCCAATAGGTTTTCTAGGCCTTGTGCTTTTTCTTCTTCACCCTCAGGGATGCCTATAATTCTTATATTTGGCCATTTTACATAATCCCATATTTCTTGTAGACTTTGTTGGTTCCTCTTGATTCTTTGTTTTTTATTTTTGACTGACTGGGTTAACTTGAAAGAGTTGTCTTTAAATGCTGAAATTCTTTCTTCTGCTTGGTCTAGTATATTCTTTTTTTATTCTTTTAAAGGATAGGGTCTTGCTCTGTTGCCTAGGTTGAAGTGCAGTGGCATGATCATAGCTCACTGCAACCTCAAACTCTTGGGCTCAAGCAACCCTCTTTCTCAGCCTTTTGCATAGCTGGGACTACAGTGCCACCATGCCCAACTAAAAATTTTTAAAAATTTTTTTGTAGAGACAGGATCTCACTATGTTGCTCAGGCTGGTCTTAAACTCTTGTCCTCAAGCGATCCTCCCACCTTGGTCTCCCAAAGTGCTGGGATTACAGGCATGAGCCACCATGTGTGGCCTGCTTGGTCTAGTGTATTCTTAAATCTTTCCATCATGTTTTGTATTTCCCTAAATGAATTTTCATAAGTTCTATTTTTTTTTAATATATCTATCTCTTTGGTAAATTTTTCATGCATTTTCTGAATTATTTTTCTGGTTTCTTTAAGTTGCTTTTCTATTTTCTCTTGGATATCATTGAGCTCCCTTACAATTCACATTGGAATTCTTTATCTGTCATTTCAATATTTTAATTTTGGTTAGGATCTATTGTTAGAGAGCTGGGGTGTTCCTTTGTGGGGGTTCCTTACTCTGATTTTTCATACTTCCAGAGTTCTTGCACTGATTACTTCTCATCTGGAGCAGGTGTGACTTCTTGTTTTTGGATTTTCTTTTGTATAAATAGAACTTTTTTCCTCCTCACTCTTAGGGATGTGCCTATAGCATATATTGAATAATGACCTTTGGCTTTGCTTCTGGGTACTTTGATGGGGGTCTAGGTTCTGGATGGAGAACTTGGTTATAGATAACCTTAGTGTGGTGATTTTCTCAATTGTTAGTTATTTGTAGGCTATAACAGTGATGTTCTATGTGCATGGGCACATTCCCTATCTTTTGTTGACAAGGGGACATGAACATCTTTGAAATCTTTTGTCTTTCCTTAGTGCTATGGTCTTCTTAACAGTATGAATTATATTGGGATGCCTGGTTTAGTCTCTATGTTGGTAGGTGACACTTGTGGGTAAGAATCAGCATTGCCCCTTTCCACTGGGCTCCAAGGTCCTCATGGGTTAATCTCTGCCAAAATCTTGCTCCTTTTTGTTCTGCTCTGCATCTTCTTCCCATGGAGTCTCTGGTAGGTTCTGGCACTTTTCCCTTAGAATTACACCTGGGATATGTTTTTTTCATCTAAAACTTTTCCTTCTTTCTGAGACAATCTGGAAACTGATGTCTCCAGTCAGACATCTTGCCTTCCCTCAACAATTTCTTTATCCATTCATCCATTGATGGACACTTATGTTGATTCCAAGTCTTGTCTATTGTGAATAGTGTTGCAATAAACATGGAAGTGTGGATATCTTTTCAATATACTGATTTCCCTTTTTTTAAATTATGTACCTAGCAGTGGGATTGCTGGGTCATAGGGTAGTTCTAGTTTTAGATTTTTGAGGATACTGTTCTCCATAGTATTTGCACCAATCTACCTTTCCACTAACAGTGTACAAGGGTTCCCCTTTCTCGACCTTTGCCAGCATTTGTTATTGCCTGACTTTTTGATAAAAGCCATTTTAACTGGGGTGAAAGGATATCTCATAGTTTTGATCTGCATTTCTCTGATGACTAATGACATTGATCATTTTTTCATATATCTGCTGGCCATTTGTCTTCTATTGAGAGATGTCTATTCAGATCCTTTGCCCATTTTTAATTGGATTATTTTATTTTTTTTCTATTGAGTTGTTAGAGCTCCTTATATATTCTAGTTATTAGTTTGCTATCAAATGGTAGTTTGAAAACATTTTCTCCCATTCTGTGGTTGTCTCTTCCCTTTGTTGATTGTTTCCTTTGCTGTGCAGAAGCTTTTTAGCTTGATGTGATCCCATTTGTCCAATTATGCTTTGGTCACCTGTACTTTGGGTTTATTACTGAAGAAGTCCTTGAAATGGAAAGTTATTCCATGCTCATGGATTGGAAGAATCAATATTGTTAAAATATTCATATTACCCAAAACAATCTACAGATTCAATGCAGTCCCCATCAAAATACCAAAATACAAATTCGACGTACAAAAGCAGTAGCATTTCTATATGCGAATGGTAAAAAATCAGAAAAAGAAATCAAGAAGTTAATCTAATTTATAATAGCTACAAATAAAATAAAATACCTAGGAATAAACTTAACCAAAGAAGTGAAAGATCTCTATGATGAAAAGTATAAAACACTGATGAAAGAATTTGAAGAGGACATAATAAAATGGAAAGATACCCTATGCTCATGGATTGGAACAACCAATATTGTTAAAATGTCCATAGTATCCAAAGAAATCTGCAGATCCCCATCAAAATACCAAAGACATTCTTCACCAAAATAGAAAAAATAATCCAATAATCCTAAAATTTATATGGAACCACAAAAGACCCAGAATAGCCAAACCCATCCTGAGCAAAAAGAACAAAACTGGAGGAATCACATTACCTGACTTCAAATTATACTACACAGCTGTAGTAACCAAAACAGCATGATACTGGCATAAAAACAGACACATAGCCTAGCGGAACAGAATAGAGAACCCAGAAATAAATCCACACATCTATAGTGAACTTATCTTCTACAAGGTGCCAAAAACATACAGTGGGGAAAGGACAGTTTCTTCAATAAACGGTGCTGGGAAAACTGGATATCCATATGCAGAAGAATGAAAATAGACCCTTATTTCCTGCTGTATATAAAAATCACATCATAAGAGATTAAAAACTTAAATCTAAGACCTGAAAGTGTGAATATACTAAAACAAAACATTGGGCAAATGCTTTAGAACATTGGCATTTAAATTTTAAGTATTATAGATATGCAGGATCCCCCTAAATAACTATTGGAATAAGTCTGACTTTTAAGTTATGCACTGCTAAGACATTTTCAAAATGCATTCCAACATGTTTTCTTCTAGTTTTTCTTTCTTTCTTCCTCTCCTTTTATCTTCCTCCTACCCACCCTCCTCTCCTTCCTTTCTTCCTTTGTTCCATCCTTCCTCCCTACCTCCATCCCTCCCCTCCTGTATTTCTTCCCATATTCTCTCAAACAGCAAATATTAAAAATTATTATAGATAGTGAGGGCACATTGCTTAATAGATAAAAAGCAATATATGGGTATGGTGAATATAAGGAATTTGGAATTAAAATCCAAATGGTGCTGCTTTTACCTCATACCTGTTAGAATGGCTATTATGAAAAAGACAACAGATAACAACTGTTGGCAAGGATACAGAAAAAAGGGAACTCTTGTACACTGTTGATGGGAATGTGAGTTAGTACAGCCATTCTGGACAACAGTATAAATTTTCCTCAAAAAATTAAAAATAGAACTCTTATATGATCCAACAATCACACGTATGAGTATATATCCAAAGGAAATGAAATCAGTATCTCAAAGAGATATCTACACTTCCATGTTCATTGAGACATTATTCACATAGCCAAAATAAAGCACAAACCTAAATGCCCATCAGTGGATGAATGGATAAAGAAAATGTGGTATATGAACACAATGGAATACTATTTGGCCTTAACAAAGAAAGAAATCCTGCCCTTTGTGACAACATGGATGAACCTGGAGGACATTATCCTAAGTGAAAAAAGCCAGGCACAGAAAGACAAATAGCATGATCTTACTTAGATGTGGAATATAAAAAGGTCAAACTCATAGAAGCATAAAATAGAATGGTGATTACTAGGGCAGGAGATGGGTAGTGGCGGACTGGGGAGATATTGTTCAAAAGATACAAAATTTCAGTTAGATAAGAAGAAATAGTTCAGGAGATCTATTGTATGACATGGTGATTATAGTTAAAAACAATTTCTTGAACACTTGAAATTGCTAAAAGAGTAGATTTTGAATGTTCTCATCATAAAAAATAAGTATGTGAGATAACAGATAGTTAACTAGCTATATTTAGCCATTCTACAATGTGTACATATATCAAAACATTACACACAGCATGAATATATATAATTTTTATTTATCAGTTTAAATAAATTAATATATAAATAAATAAAAATGAAAAGATTTAAATGGCACCTGCTTTATTTATATTTTACATAAATGAAGATGTTTGTAAGACACATTGAAATATAATGCACCCTATATTTTATGCTGTGGCACTAAATGATAAGTATTACTCAGTTCATTGATTTAATATTCAACAAGATAGGAAGGATGCAGATTATGTTTGATATTAACAAATAAGAACTGCCAACTCTAAACAAAAATGGCATTCTTATTTTATTTATAATTTTATTTTCCATGACCAGTGGATGACTTTAGAAAACTGATGTCATGGAACATATACTGCTATTTTTCAATAAGGAAAAATTATTCATTTTCCTCCAAGACCAAATGCTATGTCCTTGAAAATGTCAGTTATTTCATTTATAAGACATTATTCAACAAAGAGATTTTGATATCTCATAAGTATGGTGTCACAAGGTTACAAACCATGGCCAAGTTTTACTATGTGTCTTCCTGTTTTATGTTTTTAAATCTTCTCCATTGACAAGATGATCTTTAACCACCAATCATACTAAAGAGAGAAATCCAAAGCTAGAGAGTCCTTGACAGATTATTTTGTCAAATTCTTTTTGTTAAATTCTTTTGACAGATTCAACAAGTTCATGTTTTATGCCCCCAAACAGCTTAGGTTCATGTTATATTTATGTTTCACTTTACTATAATATAGAAATATGACACTTGACAAGTTTGAAACAGCCTTTGAGTGCAATTAGATGTAAGATATGGTTCTGAGTCCAGGAGATTCAAGTGAAAAGTTACTGACATTACCCTCAAAGTGCTTACTTATTACTCTAGGAGACAAACAAATCTACAGCAATGTCTAAGAGATAGGTGAATATATTTGGGGGTCATAAGACATAAATAGTAATTAAAATCATTGATGTAGGCAACATGATGTAGACAAATGCAGAGTCAGATAAGAAGTAGGCTATAGTCAGAACCGTACAGAACATTAATGTCATATATACAGGAAAGCAGAGGAGTGCATGAAAATACCAGAAGGAAATGGTCCAATGAAGAGGTTAAGGAGAATTACCAAGTAGAAAAACATAGAAAACAGAACCAAATAAAACAGAGACCTCAGGGGAAAATTACTTAATCTCTTTCACCTGCAATTTTCTCATCTACAAGATATTGTAATAATAGTTTTAAGAATAAATTGTGCAAATGCATTTAAATCACACTGAATAGTAAAATTGGTCAGTGAATTTTAGGATTTATAATTTTCATTCTTACATTTATCACCATTATTATCACTAAGAACATAGATTGTTTAGGGAATAAAAAGACACAGAAGTCACTTCTGAAGTAGAGGAGAATCAGTATATCTTTTGAGCCTGGAAGGAAAGTTAGTGTTCATATATAGGTTGATTTGTACAAGGGTCTGACTGGGAGGTTAATGGTTTAATAGTATCAATATATTTTTTTTACAAAGGATAAAAAGAAATTATTTCCTAGTAGTGAAGGAGAAATAAACTGAAGGGTTGGGTAGATAATGAAGCCACTGGACAGTTTCTGAGCAAAAATAGAGAGTATAGCTAACTCTAGCTCCAGCAAGAAAAAGTTTGGTCAGTGGCATTGATTGCCCAACAAATTTAGAAAATAAAAACTTACAGAGGGAACAATTACATGGAAAACAATTTTCTTTAGAATTCAGCTGCCCAAATTGAGTAGCAGCAGAAGTATATTTTAGGGATTTTGAAGGTTGAGGCCTGATTGCTCTGTCTAGGGCTTTGAATACTGTGTTGAATAGCAGTGGTAAGAGTGGGCACCTTGTGTTGCTACTGATCTTAGAGGAAATGTTTTCTACTTTTTACCATTAAGTATGTTATTAGCTGTGGGCTTGTGATATATGGCCTTTATTTTGTCAAAGTATGTTCCTTCTATGCATAATTTGTTGAGGGTTTTTATTATGAAAAGATGTTGAATTTTATCAAATGCCTTTTCTGCATCTATTTCAGATTATGTGATTGTGTTCTTCATTCTGTTAATGTGATGTATCACATTTATTGATTTTTTATATATTGAGCTATTCTTGCATTCCAGGGATGAATCCCACTTATTAATGCCGTGTGATCCTTCTAATGTGCTGTTGAATTTGGTTTGTTAATATTTTGTTGACACTAGTGTCTATGTTAAGAAGGGATACTGGTCTATATCTTCTTGTATTATCCTTGTGTGGTTTTAGTAACAGGGTAATGTTGGCCTGGTGTAATGACTTTGGAAGTATCTCTTCCTTTTTAATTGTTTGGAAGAGTTTGAGAAGGATTGGTATTAATTCTTATTTAAATGATATAATTCGGCAGTGAAGGCATCGGATCGTGGCTTTTTATTATAGATTCAATCTCATTACTCATTATTGGTCTGTTCAGATTTTCTATTTCTTCATGATTCAGTCTTGGTTAAGTGCTTTGGAAATTTATCCATTTCTTTTAGTTTATCCAATTTATTGGTGTATAATTGTTCATAGTAGTCTTATGATTCTTTGTATTTCTGTGGTATCAGTTGTAATATCTCCTCTTTCATTTTTTATTAATATTTCATTTATTAGAATCTTCTCTCTTTTTATCTTAGTCTAGAAGGCTTCTCAATTTTGTTATCTTTTTAAAAAAGCAACTCTTAGTTTTGTTGATCTTTTCCATTGTTTTTCTAGTCTCTATTTCATTTGTTTCTGCTCTGATCTTTATTATTTCCTTCTTTCTACTAACTTTGGGCTTACTTTGTTCTTGTTTTTCTAGTTCCTTGAGGTATAACATTGCATTGTCTATTTGAGATTTTCTCCTTTTTTATGTAGGCAATTATCTCTGTAAACTTCCCTTTTAGGAATGCTTTTGCTGCATCCCATAAATTTTTGTTTGTTGTGTTCCAATTTTGTCTCAATATACTTTTTAATTTCCCTTTTGATTTTTACTTTGACCCATTCATTTGTTGTTTGGGTGTGTGTTGTTTAATTTCCATATACTTGTGAATTTTCCATTTTTCTTCCTGGTTTTGATTTTTAGTTTAATAGTATTGTGAGTGGAAATAATACTTTATATGATCTTAATCTTTTAAAATTTGTTAAGACTTGTTTTGTGGCCTAAAATATGAACTGTCCTGGAGAATGTTCTATGTGAGCTTGAGAAGAATGTGTATTCCGTTGCTGTTGATTGTTGGGTGGAATGTTCTGAATATGTCTGTTAAGTCCATTTGGCCTAAAATGTAGTTCAAGTCCAAATTTTCCTTATTGGTTTTCTCTCTGGATGATCTATCTATTATTAAAAGTTGGGTATTGAAGTCCCTTAGTATTATTATAACATGTTCTCACGATGAACAATAACCAACCTCAAGTAAGAGGACTTGACAATACCATTTGTCAGACATTGTTCATCCTAAATTCATTTGGTAATTAGGGTGATCATCTGTGTTAACTAATCAGCTTTATTCAAAGAAAAAATAAACTCATATCTTCATGACCAGAGGTAGTTTTGTAACTTGGAACGAGGCAGCTGGCTAAAGTTAGGGCTCCTATCCTCAAATAGAAACTGGGAGATAGAGCACTATCTTCCTGGATGATTTCATTTCAAAGAGATGGCACCCAGGTCCCTGAGAAAGGCACTCCTGGGTTGTAAAGCTGGCAAGAGGCTTGTTTTGCTTTCGAAAAGATTTACATATGTTTAAAAAGACAGAGAAACAGAGAAAAAACTTACTATTATGTTTCTAAAGCAAATGCTGTAAGAATAAGGGGGGTGGTCATTTTCCCTATTTCAACAGAGAAACCTAAGCTTTTTATTTTAAATTTGCATTTGCCCTTATACTGCCACCATTTTTAGTTCTGTAGAGCAAAGGCATTTAAGGCTACTATTATTAAACTCAGCTTCTCTCCTTAATCGTGTCCTGTAGTTATTGAATGGGGACTGGAAGAGAAATATAAATTTTTAGGTTTATTGGACAATCTGTGATACACAAAAGGAAAGAGAATATTGTTAATAATGATTAAGATCCTTTATGACAGTTCTATAGTTCTGTGCTTTTGTAAGAATTGACCCTGAAAGCTTAAATTCTTAAAGATGACAAGGAATTAAGTAAATGACTGTTTTTTTTCAAGTTTTCTCCCCCCTCCAATACAAACCTTAAATGTTTGATGGCAATTTTGTTGTTTTTGTAAGTCATGTGGGACTATTAACCTAGGCAGACCCTCAACCATAGCTTAAATCTTTATTATGTTATTAGCTCCAAGCTGCTGTCTTACCTGTTCTTAAATAGTTCCTGAGAGAAGAAATTTACTAACTCCAAAGTACTGGAGTTAATATTTAATTCTGACTGCTATATATAACTAGTGACTCACACTAGCTTATTCTCAATTAAAACCTCTGTGTTTTCAAATGTTTACTTTTGTTAAACCATATCTCCCTGGGGCTTAATTGTTAGTACTTTGGGTAGAATTTCTGCATGTTTTGGTTAGTATTATTAAATTAATAATTTAACTATAATAATTACTAAGAATAATTTTTGAGATTCTATCACATTAACCAAGCATATAGAAATTATGTCTTATCAGTTTCCTATGATGGAAATAGGCAAAGGCAAAGAAATTTAGAAATAACTTCTTATAGAAATAACCTCAAGGTGGCTATAAATACATGAAACCTGTATACATTTTAGTCATTTGTGATATAGATTCAGAATAGGGACAAATGCTGATTTTGAAAACAAGGTAAATATTAAGAGAAGAGAGTATGTTTAGATAACACATATTATGTAGTCATTTTATTACTAAGCTTACCCTCATACACTTTTTTAAAATTTTATTTTGAGCCACTTATAAATGAGTAGTTATAGATGAAGACACATTCTATAGCCCTATGGCAATTTTGTAATGTAATTTAAGGGAAATATTTATATGAAAATATAATTTAATGAACATCGTATAGGTAAATGCAAATGTAATTCAGGGGACATGAAATGTTAGAGACTGTTTAAGTAACCAATAAGAACTTATTCTCCAAGTTTTCTTACGTACTTACAGACATAGCAACTACCAGAGCAATGATAAAGGCAAAGATTAGAAACTTTGAGTTGTGATAAAGAATTATGATGAATCAGTAACTCTTTATTTCATTTATTTGTCAAATATACGTTGATCATCTTATGTGCTAAAGCATGGTGCTATGTACTAGAGATTCAAAGAAAACTGATGCTATTTCCCTGACTTCAAGGAAATTATTGTCCAGTAGAGTTTATACAAATGAATAAACCCCAAAAGTACTCTTACAGAAGTATTTACAAAATGCTATAATAACTAAAAAGTTAATCTTAGCCTGAGAAAAAAGGGAGGTTTTGGTAAAGAAAAGAATATAGTAAATAATGTATTGTAATGTGTGTAAACATACGTGTATATTACAAAATGTTTCTGTGGTGTCACAGCAATAGCAGCACCAACACCTCCATTTTTTCTCTTGTTTATGTTGTACAATGATTGTTAATGTTCACTGAGACATAGCTAGATCCTAAACAGATCTTTATATTGCTATGTAATCATCATTTCTTCAAGTAGTTTTTTAAGTCATTATTATTAAAGATGTATATTTTCACTGCATCATAGTTCATTCTGACAGTAGCAGTCAGAAAATATTTGAAAATAAACACCATATTGGAACTATACATGAATGTGTTCCCTTTTCATCAAGATAAGATCTCAAGATTCTGAAGAACTGTCCTGAAGACCTAAGAAATGATGTGCTTTTCAGATGTGCTGATATATTTAAATTCACTGACGTTATCTTGATGCAATAAATCATGTCAATTGCAAGACCAAATTATGGAAGCGGAAGATAGTTTCACTGGATGCTAGAAAGTAAAATAACAACAAATAAACCAGGTCATTAATAAAACTTTCAAATGCTTAATGCCAATATTAGTCTAGGCACATATGAATAAGTCAATGAGGAAAACACTACTAGAGTAAAGCAACTGTAGAAGTGAATTGAAATGCTATATGTGCTTTTGTTGAATATTATCTTTTATATTTCAAAAATCTCATGTACAAGATGGACAGATATCTTTGTACCAAAAGGAAAACCTAAAATTTTGTTAACTCTACTATTTTCTCATAAATGGGGATAAATGTAAAAATAAAATTGGACTCATTACTTATTTTGACTGTGTTTTATTAAAATTAGTATTTATATTTTGCTATTTTGTTTTCTCTCAACTCTTTATAACAATAAGATAGATATAGCTCTGACCAAAATCCAATATCTTTCTGGGATTTATTTGATAAATTCATCCTCAAAGATATATATGTCCTTGAGATCAGACTTTTGTTTATCTCACTTAGCAAGTTGAACCCTACCAAATGGAATTATTAATAAATCCACTTATTTTGGGTCTTAGAGGACTTAACATTTTTCAAGTGAGGCTATGTGGTGGTTTGTTTTCATGTGATAGCAAAATAACTATTTTCATCGAGTCTCTAGCCGAATTCATACACATAATTTACATTCTTCTCATTGGATAATTGAATGTAGTCAGAAAAAAGTATTAGAATATTTTCTGTTAATTTTGTTTAGGTTACATATGCTAAACCCAATAATATGTTATTTGTCTATAGGCTTCAGCTCAAAATTAAACTTGAAGTTTGGTTTTGTATCATGTATTTTAAGGAAATATCTCTAAATCATATTTTAAAAGCCCCATAAGAAATTGCTCCCCCCTTCCCCCTATACCCTTCTGGATAATAGAGAAGAATGTAGATGTTTGAAGGAGGTAACTAATTCAATATAATAATTTTGGCAAGAGATTTCAAGTAATTGAGCTATGTAGGCTCTTCCTCAATGTACATAATCTTTTTTACATCCTTCATAACTATTGAAAAAATGTTAAGAAACAATACACCTTGCACTAGTCATTTTTGAAATGCATTGCAGTATGTTTGACTACATTCCTTTTTCCCTTTCATTTTCCCTCCATCTTTTGTTCCTTCTTTTCTTTATTCACTTATTCATTCAAACAATAGTTATTAAACACTATACAAAATGCTGTGATTATATGACTTATGTGACCCTTTGAATTGGACGTAATATAAAAATGAAGAGACTCTAAGGCATCTGGAAATTGAGGTTCCAAAATAACTACTGTTCTATAGAGGAAGAAGTTTAAAAATCACTTTTAAATATAACTATAATAGATTCCATTATTCATCCATAAAGAAAAATGAAATCCTGTCATTTGCAGCAACATGAATGGAACTGGAGGTCATTAAATGAAATAAGCCAAGCACAGAAACACAAATCTCACATGTTCTGACTCATGTGTAGGAGCTAAAAAAGTGGATCTCATGAAGATAGAGAGTAGATGGTTACCAATGTCTGGGAAGGGTAGGGGGGATGAAGAGAAGTGGATTAATGGGTACAAATATACAGTTAGATAAAAGAAATAAGACCTGGTTTTTGATAGATCAGTAGGTGACTATACTTAACATTAATATCTTGTACTTTTCAAAATAGCTGGAAGAGACAAATTTGAATGTTTCTAGCATAAAAAAGATAAATATTTAAGGTGATGAATACCTCAATTACCCTGATTTGATTATATGAGTGTATCAAATTATCACATGTACCTGATAGTTTGTATATTTATTATGTATCAATAAAAAATGAAGTAAAACATAAATAAATATAACTAGATTCCTATTTTAGTTTGTAACACTAAAATAGAAGCGTTATTCATTTCCTCTTTTTAATTCAACACTTTAGGAAGTGTGAGGATTATACTTGACAGCCGGAAATAAGAAGAACAGACAATAAACACAAAAGTGATATTTTTATGTTTTTTACAATCTCATATTCCATGAAAAGATGGTTTTAGAAGACTTATGGAAAAGAATATGTCCTGGTATTTTGCAATAAAGGGAAAAAAAGACACTTTTTTCTCCATAACCCAATTTCAGGTCTTGGAAAATGAAAGTGTTTCATTTAGAAGACAAATACTTAACAAAGGGCCATTGCAACTTTATAAGTGTGGTTCCATAAAGATACAATACTTGCCGAGGTTTTATAGTACCCTTTGCTGTTTTAACTCTTTTAAACTATTCCAATTAGTAGAAAAAAAATCTCTCACTTCCAACCTACACTAATGAGAAAAGTTAGAATTTGGAGAGTCCTAGAAGAGTCCTAGAAGTCTATTTTTTTTTTAAATCTACAAAAGCATCTATCTTAAATAATGAATTCCCATTTCATTTTATTATAATAAAAATATAGACCTGCACATTTGGAATGAAATGTGAGTTCACATGGGTGCATTCTATGTAAAAGAGATTCAAGTGAAAAAGATACTCAGGATGATTATATTTTAATTTTGGAAATATAAAAATAGGCATGTCCAGGAAATAATTGGGTTGTCTTAGTCCAAATTTGGAGCAGAAAAATTAAGATTATATCTAAAGTTTTGAGCATCATCAGACTGATCATTAAAATTCTTAAGTGGGCAAGATGATAGGAAAAAGTATATATAGGCAGAAAAGAAGAAAGGTGAGGTCAGAACCCTAGAGAACATCTATGCTATGAGAAAAAGGAGCTGATGCAACATGTGGGGAAGTAGCTCAGGGAAGAGAATTACAAGGAGAATTACCAAGAAGTAAGATTTAATCAACACAGCCAAATACAGTGGTGCCCTTAGGGGCAAGCTACAATTGACTCTACTGCATGGTTATTAAGAGTTGTGAGAATTAATTAAGACAATACATATTAATCACACTGCACATGATAGTTGCTCAGTAAATTTTACGTGTTACAATCATACTACTACTTTCACCACACTCACTCTTATTAAAAAGGAATAGCTTTAGTGCAGAATGATAAAGTAAGGGAACAAGAAGTTGGCTCTTGACTAGATCAGCATATCTTTGAGACTAGAGGGTGAGAGTCAATGTTCAGGTTTAGATCTTGTTACAGAAGGGTCAGACTGGGAAGCTGATGTTGTTTACACCAAATCGTTTTCATATCTCTGTGACCTAAAAAGGGAGATTATTTTCTGGTAGTGATAATTACCAAGGGAGATAATTGAAGCTTTGAGGAGGATATGAAACTAGTAACAGGTTTTGAAGAAAAAAAGAAGATGACTAATGCCAACTCCAACAAGAACATATTGTAAGCAGATTTGAGTGTTTAGTAAAGTTTAGGGAACAAACTTATAGATGGGACAATTGTATGGTTGGAAGACTTTTTTCCCCATTAGAATTTAGGGGTCTGGTTAAATGGTATTGGAATTAGATTTTTGGAATTTGTGGGGTTGGGGCTTTTCCAGGTAAAATGGTCAAAATTAGAGAGGCAGTGTGAACCATTAAAAGAATATTTAAAATGATAAATGATAAAGTCCAGGTGAGTAGAAAAGGAAGTGAGGCCAAGCAGGCACAGAGAGAATTGAATACAATGGGGGAAACCTTAAAGAACTGGAGGATTCTTTGAAGTTAAACAAATAGTCCCCTATCTTTTAGCCTCTTCCTCCTTCCAAAATGTATGTCCTATAATGACTCTTATTTGCAAATGACTCTCATCTACCAGCTCAAACCAATGGCTTAACACAAATTGCAAGGACATGATAATCTTCACCATTCCCACCTTCCTCCATGATGTATTTTTGTTCAACTCTTTCTATCCCCTGGTCTTCTGATGATGTGCTCAGCTCTTTGGAGGTTTCACTATTCTCTACGCATGCTCCCACCTTGTTCAATTTGGCTTTTACTGTTTCTTCTATTGGAACTGTATGCCTCCAGGTTCCTTTCACACTATTTTCACTTCACTACTCAAGCTTCGACTCACCAGAATTGCCTTCCTTGACCACCCTATCTAAAATACCCTCCCATCGTTCTGCCTTATTTTCTTTAGTGCAGTTATCACCACATGACGTATCATGCATTTCTTCTTTTCTTGCTTGTTGTGCTCCTCCAATGATTAAAATGTAAGCACCATGAAGCCGGGGCTTGTTTTGTTTTCAGATATAAGCAACATCTAGAAAAATGCCTGGTATATCATAGGCACTCAATATTTGCTGAAAGAAGTCTAAACCCCTGATGGAAAGCCTTCAGAGGTTTAAGTGGTCAATGACTGGCTCACTTCTTGTGGAATGATGTTGCAGATTATCAACTGGCCAGGAACAGACTGTGACTGGAGATTTGAGAACTCTGGTGAAAGTTGTTTGAGTAGATATATGGAAATAAGAAAAAACTAGAGAGATGTTAAAATGAGGGCCAAATAATGCTAAGAATACAGCTGTTGTTGAGACCCATAAATGTGTAACATTCAAAGATGGGGTATGAGAAGCACTCTTGGAATTAAAGGCCTCAAATGTATACACAGTTATTTCAGTGCTGTCCAAGCTGGCTTATTCTAGTAACAGTGGCCTGGTCTCTCTGAGTAATGGAAAAAGAAAAACCATACATCTAATAGTGTGTTTGAAATTTTAATGTTATGGCAAGAGGTATGTGGTTCTATATCACAGAAATAGCAGTGAAAAGACCTCATTTAATCATCAATATAATTAGTGTGATATCACAATCCAGATCTGGCACATCCAACATAAACTAAGACTTTAAACAATACAGAAAATATTCCACACAATCTTCTTTTGTCTCAATATCGTTGTCTTTTCAACAAGATGTCAAAACATGTTGGTAGTAGGAGGTGATGTGATAGATGAAGAAACTATATAGAAGTGATTTTTTCAAACCTATGAATAAAGAGAAAATATTAGATTATCTATAAAATTTATATTCCAGAATAGATATACAATACATAATACATATACATATACATGTACATAATACATATTAACATTCAAACATACATGATGGTCTAATAAAATATAATTATTTATACTTATTATTAACTAATATTTTCTAGTGCCAACCTAGTAGTCTGTTATTAAACATTTGTTTTTTAAATGACTAAATGATTTATAGCTAACAGCCAAAATTTGCACTGTATTATGCAAAAAAATTCTATTTAACGTTCCCATTAATTGAGAAATATTTACATTTCACAAATTTTGAAGAAACATTTTAATTATTCTTAATTTCCAAGTAGTTTGCTTACTAGATATAAAGTATACTATTACTTCCTGCAATGACTATTTCTTGACTTAATTGGTTTATAAATTTGTCAAATAATTACATTTGGCAAAATGTCCTTCTGGAAAATTTTTAAAAACTTTTTAAAAATAAATTCTTCATGACCTTTTTTATTAGAAATATTTTATTATATAATTTTATTTTGTAAATATTCTGTCAATTTAATTTCTGTCTTGCTTATAATATCCTTCTGACATTGCTTTGCTTTGTTTATTTCTGTTTTTTCTAAAGGTTCAGGCCTTAACCAGACACGTCAATTGACTTTTTCATTCTAACACAGTATCATTCTCATAATTCCAATTGTGCACTTCATAATATTCTTTGTAAATTTGTTTCTCCTTCTAGAGCTGAGGTTAAGGAGGGTTGAATCAGTGTCTCATTTCCATCTACCAAGTCTCTCATATTGTGGGACTCCTGATAGGCAGTTGCAAAATATAGAATGAATGAACGACATCGAAATGAATATCACTGTTCAGAAAAACACAACTAATTGTGGCACTCATCTGTAACAATTATGTTTTCCTATTCTCACATAAGGTTATTTGGAAAAGTTACTTCATCTCTTTCCATTATCAGGAAAGCCAAACAAAATAGAAATGAAGAATCAAAACAGAGCCAAGCCAAACAAAACAGAATCAATCAATGCCCTCAAAAGGTGAAAACTGACCTGTCAAATTAATCTCTAACTGACCCGTGGTTATAGGGTTGCCTCAGCAGTGGAGTCTTTTGGAGGATGGGATCTAGGGCTGGACGTCTGGGTTGGAATTCTGGCTTTTCCACTTATCACAGACATTGTGATCACAGACAATTTATATAAATCTCCTTGTGCATCGCTTGCCTCATCTATACGTTACTAGATAATGTTAACAACTTCACAGGCTTATGTGAACATGAAACTAGTTAATATTGGGAAAGAGTTTAGAACTGTGGCTGGCACACTCTAAGCACTTAATAAATATCAACTATTATCATTGGATTTGCTGTTGCATACTTGGTCATGTTCGTCATGTATACTTGTTATTTTACTACATATACATATAGGTTTTGACCAACAATTTAAACTTAGGGGAATGTAGATAGCATGAAGGAAGATAAATTAAGGAGGATGAAATTTCACAAGGGAGGACATTTCAATATTACAATGAAAATATAAGGGAAAAAAGAAGGAAGCCGTATAAAGTACACCAGGACTGATGCTCTGTCAGACTAAATCTATTGTAGAGTCAAATGTAATCTTGATTAAAATCTCAAAGGGAGGGACAGTGACTACAAGTCACTGAAAAGTAGGTTTTATGTATATCAAAAAGAAAAAAATATATAAATAAGTGAATTTTGCCAGAGGAATTACTGCAGTAAAAATTGTCATAAAATAGCTCAAATTGTAAACAAACAAACAGAAAATTCCTAAAAATATGTATCTTCCTCTAAGCAGAAATGTTGCATGAAAGGTGAAAGAAAAACTTCAGAGTAAACCAGTGTGACCACTTATCTTTGTGAAGATTTCTGCTCAGAGCCATTACTTCTGGCTAAATGCATCCTAATGCACAGAGAAATTGTTCTATAATTTATTTTTAAATATTTGCAAAAAGTATATGCATGCAAATTACACAGATAACTCCTCTTTGTAAATCAAAAAGTTTATAGCAGAAGTTAAAATATTTTATAACACAAACTCTGATTTAAATAAAATTTAACTAAATCATTTAAATGGGATTTTTCTTTGATGTTGTATTCTTAACTAAAGATCCTATTTAAATTGTTGTTCAATGTCCAGGGTTAAGGGCACATACCTAAGCTCAAATAGCAGCAGTTAATTCAAGAATCTTAAAATTTCCTCTTAAAAGAAAATTCAGTTATGATGCATTTTAATTCACAAAGGCTGTTTACTTTTTAGGACATTTTTTAGGCATCTAACATTCAAACCTAAATTATGAAAATCTCATTTTCTATAATGATAAAGTCCTTCAAATGCTATATGCCTATCTAGGAAATTCGAGGAAATTCAATCACATCTGAAAAATTTAAAAATATATATATCATCCAGAGAATCGTCAGTTCTAGAAATCAATCCTAGTACTTCTGATGCTAAATTATTAATATTTATACTAAATTGCCAGCTTTCTGGATTCAATTTCCTGCTTTGTTATTTTCTTCTTATGTTAGAAAAAAAGCAACTTAAGCCAAAAGACTTTTATTAAATGAAGGTGAACTATTAAGTATAACTTGAGGGAATATATTCCACTTCTTTTAATTTTAGATTCTGCTGTAAAATAAAATTAATATTATCTCCATCTTTCTATCTCAATGAATTACTATAGGAATCAAGAGAAATATGTATACACAAATGTTTGGGAAATTAAAACCCAATAGAAATGCAATTCTTTGTCACTATTGTCATGGCTGCAGAGTTATATGTGAACCAAATGATTTTTATTTCATGACTGGCCTTGATATTTTAATTTAAATTCGATTTAATTTCTATATGAGAACTTGGAAAATTTTTCTTTATTTTAGTTATTTATATCTAATTTTTTACCAAAGACAATAATTATTACTTTATTATTTTTTTTAAAAGGCAAACATACCAAAATAGGAATATATGGGTAGATGTTTTCCTTAATGCAATTCCATGGGTTCATAGTTGTCTGCTGTGGATGAACAGCTTGGAAATATTGGGGCAAGGTGAATATCTGTTGAAACTGGTTGGTTTTTATCTAGAAAGAAATAAAATTGTTAATAATCATCCCACATTTAATCTCTTCCAGGGTTCAAAAGAGAGCTAGATGGAACTAAATGAATTAAAACTTTACTTATTTAGGTAATTTCTAAATCATTCCAAGTAGACCCAGCAAAAGGAGAGTGTACTTATATAAAAATCACTGTAAATATTTCTATGTCATAGAGTGAATTACAGAATTGAAGAAATACTCTAGTTAATTAAGGCACTCACACAAAAATGTCTAAGAGAAAAAAGTAAATTTATATGTAAGAAAGCAAGAGGATAATTTTTTGAAATTACCAAGGTAAGTGTCTCACTTTATCATTTATTTTTCCATATAAGATATGTAGAGTCAGAGAGGCTCAGCATAATTTCTCATGATTTTATTCACTGGAATCTATGAGTCTGATCCAGTTGCTTAATCTCTGTGAGCATCACTTACATTGCAGAATTAAGTTTATATACAGAGAGCATTCTGAATTGTGCTGGTCATATATTTTATGTACAATGAATGTTCCCTACTTCCAAGTTCTTTCTTTAAGCCTGTTTCATAAACCTTATCATAGATTATTGTAGGGAGTAAAGATGGAATTAAAGTGACAGCTTCCCACAAGACAACTTCTAGTTTTTATGAATGGAAAGTCATTTTTTAAAAATTATCAGGGAGTGAGCGTTGAGTGGATCCATGGCTATGACACACAATTGAAACAATGGTAGAATGCTATTGGAATTATTCCGACAAAATGTAAAGATCTTTATAACAATTAGAACTAACTAAACCTAGATAGGGTTTTAGCTGGAAGAATTACAGTTTTCGAGCATTGAAGTAAATACTGCTTATGTTATAAAAGTTTTACAGGACATTTCTAGTGTATAGGGGGATAATGATAATGATTCCTAATATTACTATTGTAGTTTATTTATTGTATCCCCAGCATTCTATTGTATAGCTTACATATATTACCTGAAATGATTCTCACAAAAAATCTTTAGAGTCAGGAGTGTATTTCAGTGTTTATTTTTCAACTGAAGCTACTGTAGCGGAGAGGGACAAAGTAATTTAAAAAATGTCACAGACATAAAAAGTGGTGGAGCTGGAATTGGAATATCAGTTGCCTGACTCCAAAGCCTATATCCTTTCACTGAGATGTATGTGTCTCTAGGCCACACTGATTGGTTACCAGAACTCCTATGGTTTGAAAACAGTCTCTAAAAGTCTTTAATTTTGAGGAATCAGGGCATGGCATACTGTCAAAGAGAAGTTGGAATGTAGTTGTGCTAAATGGGTACCTCAATTAAATCATTTGAAATAAAAACACACATTTTTGTGACCTGAAATTGATCCCAAATCAATCAGATAAATTGCTTAACATTATTTTTTTAAAAGATTAGATCTGTATTTCTTCGAAAAAACAGGTGCATACTACCATAACAACAAATCAGCAATATTATATATTTTGAATTTGATTTTAAATATTTTTTGAGATTGAATATTGTGAAAATTTGGGGGAAGAAGGAGTTGATTTTATATATATATATGTATATATATTATTTTACTTGATTATAAGTTTATGAAATAATTACCATCTGTTTCACATAGTTCTTTTTTTCATCATTCAGCTCAATTTTCTCCTAAGAACCAAAAGCAACTGTTATAAAAATACAAAAGAAATCACTACTAGGTAATATTAAATGTACTTCATTTCGGTGAAAATTACTTATCTTGGGAATTTTTTAACAGATTTCTTAGGGAAAAAAAGGAAAAATCACCTCTTCTTGATGACACACAGTAATTGCATCTAATTAGTTATGGTAAAGAGTCAGGGCTAATTGGATAATTCAGAGTGAACTCATTGCTAATGAGAAATGATCTTAATCATTGATTATAGAAATTAATTAAGAATCATTACACTAAAACATTCATTGTCAGAGCATACACTCTGTGTTAACATGATGACACATGATTGAAGGTACGTGTTATTACAAAGTCTTCACCCATGTACATTGTTCAGACAATGAAAAATGACTACAGATAGTCATCAAGTAACACAATGAGCACATAGGTCTTGTGAGGTGTGATGTAAACCAAAGTCTGCATGCCCTTTCTGAAAGTGGTATGGGCTCTTAGTGTGAGACAGAGATAGAGAGACAGAGTAAAGCATAAAGCTTCCTAAGGCCCTGAGGAGGAGGTCCTTGGGCTGTGCCCCAGGTTACAAGACTTCATCCCACAAACCGTGCTTCCCCCTCTCCCAGGGCCCTTTCCAATTGTGCTCACCCACCTTACTCTTTCTATCACAACAGGTGTTTTTTGTACCAGTCACCTACACAACTCGTATACCCCACTCTAGTACTCAATCTCCTAACCAATATTGGGAGAGTGAAACTTTGGTGAAAGCAATTGGCAGGCTCTTGATTTCATACTGGGCTGTTTTAGAAAATGAAGTTTCCAAAAAGTCAGAGTAAGATATCTATTGTCCAAGAATATGGAATAGAGCAACTCATGTTGGCTAAGTGATAGTTAATTTCATATCCTCAGAATAACTTTGAGATGATATTTAGTAAATAGTTTTCCTGTTATTTCTTTAATATATTTTGATGTGACTTTGTTAAAAATTGGCAGCTACTAATTTGCTAAAAAAAACAGCAGAAAAATTTGCTATTTCTAGATAGATTGGTTGTTTCTTTGACTTTAAAAGATAGTGTCACTTATCTCACTAGATGAGCTTCTAGAAGTGTCCTTGAGAGATTAAAAGAATAGTAAAAACATTAAGATTAGAAGTAATTGAATCTGTAGTATTATGTAGCAGTAGTATGATAGAACATTTTGTATTATCAACGTGACCATTATATAACAAGTAAAAATAAGGCTGGCAGAAAAGAACCTTTTTTAAAAAAAATTGTAAAATCAACCTTTTTTAAAAAAATCAGTGTAAAAAATGGAAAAGATATAAATGGATATAATTAGCTGTTAAAGAAAATGTCTTAATTGAGAGAATTAACAACTAAGGGAAACACAATCAAGGGTTCAAATAAAAATTGTACTTTTATGCAACTAAAGTTATCTCTTTCTGGCTTATTAATAGAGGAAATTTCCAAGCATGCCACTTCTTCCCATTAACATTTTATATCAAATATAGTTGTATATAAATAAAAATCCTTACCACATCAAGAATATTCTTTGAGGTTTCTTTAAAGAAGGAAAAGAAGAATTAAACACATTGTTCCCACTCTAGTGGCTACACAGAATTTTCTCTTGGATATAGCAAGAAAAATCCATCTTTCACAAAGAGAAGAATAATAATGAATTTATTTTATTTGCTTGTATCCGAGTTCCCTATATGGTGGAAACACACAATCACGTTTCACTGAAATGTGACCTCCACATGGAATGAGATTTTGCTTCTTTTAGTCATTGTTTTATTCCCAAGATCTAGAATCATGAAAGGGATATAGCACTTGCTCAATACATAATTCTTAAATTAGCTAATTTATTAATATTTACTTTAATTTCCATATTAAGAAACATTTTAAATAATACTGTGTTTATTACAATTACATTAAATAGGTGTTTGTGTATAAAAGTATTCAAATTTGTGTTTTGAGTAGTCTCTATATACTACTTTATATAAAATTTCTATTAGAGTAAATTCAGGAAAAATATTTGGTAAATATTTGCTTACTTAGGCAGCTACAATAGCAGTAAATGAAAAAATTCAGGAAATTTATAAAAACTGAAACTGCTACATGATAAGATCTCCATTCCTCATGGGAAACAAAGAATTTAGTTCACCAGCTGAATCACGCATATATTCATGCAAAGTAAATGACACATCGTATCACCATTATGAAATGAGCAATAAATTTAAAATTGTGTTTATTTTTAGTAGTAATGATTTACTTCCTCAGAGATCCTGGTAAACTCCTTAGGAGGAAAAATACATTTGAATTAAGTGTCTATTCAAATACTATTTTCTACCATGTGGTTTCCCACTTTTTTACAAGGTAAAACTAAGCAAATTAGGTGATATTCAGGGTATCTTTAGGCATATTTTATACACCATTGGTAGGAAGATATTCGGAAATTAGCACTTACTGTAAAAACTTGACTCTCTACTCTAGAACTTGAGTCAATAAATTCTTCTTGCCCAGTTTACAAAATTAAGGGTGGATATTACGATCCTTGAAGTAATATCATTATTATACAGTAGCCTCTAAAAAGAGAAGTGGTATTGAACATTTTTGCTAGGGTCTAATCTTGCTAACTTTGGGTGTTACAGTTGTAGTTTGCTTCCATAAATGATTCTTATCATTGCTATACTTTTTATTTTTTCTAATTCTGTAACTCTAAACTTATGCACAAAAAAAATAAAAATTTAGAATAAAGACAGTCTAGTACAGAATTTAATATATGTCACTGGATGCCAAGATTTTGTCCACATAGAAAAGTGCCTTACCTCACTGGAGAAGTGGTGCTCTTTTTTCTGTATAACAAAAAATAAGTTTCAATTATATGGCCTAATTAAATAGCCAAGTGGAATATCTGTCTCTTTCTGGGGAAAATTCAGTTGAATTTGGGCTTTCTGTATAAAATTCTTGTGGTTTCCTACAATAACAATACACAAATGATTCTGTACCTGAAATAAATTATTGTTTTAACTTAATATATTAATTATATTTAAGAGTTGATTCAGGTTTTTGGATTGTAGATATTAAAAGTGCACATTTTAAATAGTAGAATACTATATGTGGAAATGTGCTAAAGAATACTGCAATGTTTTAATATAACTATGTACTCCTCAGTAAGGAAGTGCGTATTTAGGTTTATGATAAATGCTGAAAATTATAATATTTAGCAGGTGTCCTCTATCAAAGAGAGGCTTTGGACATTAAAGCATTTTCTGGATATAAACAATTGACTCAAAATTCAAGTGTGGCAAAATACTAGCATATTAGCCACTCACTAGTAACTGTAATTTACTTTTAGCTGTGCAAAACCATTTTGTTAAAAAGCATGATTGAGGCCGATTACAAAACAAAACAAAACAAAACAAAAAACATAAGGAAGAGGGTGGTTAAGACTAGTAGAGTCTAAGGAAGAAGAAACTATTGTTCCGTGTGAAAAATTGATTAATGAAGTATGTTTCTTCTCTTTTCCTAAGTTGTATATATATGGCACATGCAATTCTCCATTTTAACTTTACTATTTAATTGGCTTTAAAATCAGGGAGACACCAAAATCTGCCATGGCATATGCCTAAGGTACAGAGATAGATGAGGTAACAAAGCCTCTGATACCATAGATAAATGATGATCTTCTGAGAAGATATAAATTTGGGGGTTAGGAGAGGAATTGGTATGGGGTTTCTTACTTTTTGCAGGATAAGGGATTAATTATAAGTTACTTATTAAAATGATGATGATTATTGGTATATCAAATGTATATTGTTATTTTTGTTTACAGTAAAATCTCTTAGGCTTTTTCATATATGTAATCTAGTAAAATCCTTGATGTTGACATATGACTTTATATAGTTTCTTTGTTTTACAAAAAAAATCACTTAAGTACTTTCACACATATTATCTAGTTAAGTCCTAATTATTTTGTGAGAAAAATATCATTAGATCCAAGTCCTAATTATTTTGTGGGAAGAATATTATAATTAGATCCTCACATGCAAGAAAATGGCACTTACAAATGTTAAGGGGTTGCTTTGAAAGTAGCTTGTCTAGTTACCACTCAATCCAGACTTCTGCTTACTGGTTTCGTTGCTGTCATGCATTCTTGGTTCATATTTAATTACTAGATATTCCAAACTATCATTATCAAGAATGGTGAAAAGATATGTTGGTTTAAAGGCTGACTTTGGAATCTATAGTTGTAGCTGTGGACCTTGGTCATGCTGCAGCAGGGTTTGCTGGGCAGGGTTACGAATCCCCAACAAATTCAAATCTCTATGGGGTAAAATGTATGCTTTTCATCGAAACTTCTCCAGTACCATGTGAATATAATTCACATAACATACTGGATAGTTAACTGATTTTTCTCATCCTGTTTAGGACAAGGTCACAGCTTTATTTATTGGTTAATAACTCAGATCCACTAGTTAATCTAAAGTTTGCTTCCCAACTCTGACATGCTCTGCACATAATAAAGTTTCAAAGCTTTTGCAATTCAAAAGAAAATAGGTTTTGACGTTAAGATGTCCCTTAGGCATCGAGCATTCAAACTAACTGTAGGAAAGCTCATTTTCTCTAATGATGGTGATAGTATCTTTAACTTTTAAGGGCCGTCTAGGAAAATCATTCCCATCTGAGAAATAAGTCACGTAGTTTGCTTTCGGTAGGACTGGGACTCAATCTCCAAACTTCTGACTCCTCATCTCATATTGTTTATAATTAAGTATCTGCTTCCTATGTTCAATCTCCTGCACTGCCACTTGTTCCTCATGTTTGGAAAATTTTCCTAAGCAAAAAACCTCTATGAAACAAAGTGGAGCTATTGACTAGAACTTTAACAAGTGATTTCATTTCTTTAAATTTTAGTTCCTTTTGTAAAATGGAAATGATATTCTCTACTTCTGCCTACCTCAAAGACTTGCTGTAAGAATCAAGTGACGTAAAGTGAATACTTAGGACAGTTAAATTAAATTTAACATTGCTTGTAATTATTACTAATAGGGCTTTTTAATAGTATTTTGGCCATGTGATTTGTGATTTAATTTCTATTCTAGAAAATTTTATTTAAGTTTGCTTTAATTTCTACATTCAAAATGATTGAGACATTTTCCCTCGAGTTAATTTAAATACTTTTTACTTTCAAAAGAAAGTAAGAAACAAGCAAACAAAAATTCAGAACTCACTGGAATGGGGATAGATTTTTGTCTTAATGTGAGTCCATGGGTTCATAACTATCTGCCGTTGACGATAAGCCTGAAGATGTTGGGGAATTAATTCTTGGTAATATTGGTTGATTTTGTTCTGGAAGGAAATAAAAGTATCAGTATTTACATCGGTATTGAATCTTCTCCATGGATCAGAGTGTATGTGGACAAAACTAAATAAAACTTTATTTAGATAATATCTAAATTATGCCAAATTGACCGAACAAAAAACATTTTTAATACAGAATTTACTGTAACATGTTTACATGAAGTGAACTTCAGAATTGAAGAAATCATCTTGTTAATTTAGGATTCTGATGAAGTGAAGGTTTTTACTGAGTGTAAAAAGCAAAAACAAAAGAACATGGAGAATTATCAGGAAAACAGTCTCAGTTTGTCATTTCTTTTTCCACATCTGGTTGAAGAAGCCTGGTACTTGGAGGCAGGGACAATTCTGCTTATATGCCCTTGCCCCTCGGCTGGCTGCAAAACCTCTCAAAGCATCATGTACTTAAAGTTTTACGTGGATTGAGGTATCCAGAGTGGTTTGTGTAGTACTTGCCATATATATCCAGCTGAATAAACATTCTACTGTGTTCCTACTTGGACTTGGACTTCTACAGATTACTGTAGAAATTAAAGATAGAATCACTTAAAATGGCATCTTTTCTCTTGGAGAATTTGCAGTTCATATGTTAATAGATAATAAGTAAATAGGTGTGTAGAACGTCCATGTGTTTTTTGAATTTCTTAGGGATAAGTGTTGGGTGGGCACATGATTATAACAAGAAGTGGTACAAGAGAAGAATATAATTAGATTCATTTAGACAAGGTGTAAGAAAGACTATAAGGGCAATTACAGTTTTCTAAAACTAAAGTAGTTTTATTTTAGAGATCTTATTTTCAAATGCTCAATGAGAAGCTATTTCTTTTATGAAAGATTAGAATGGATTTGTTGTATGTTTATGAATTTCATGATAATTGCTGTCTTTTGGTGCATTTTCTTTGTTTTTCAAGTATTTTATTATATAATTTACATAGATCCTCTAACATCAGCCTCATAAAAATCTGCAGAATGAGTATCATTAACTTCATTTTCAGTTGAGGAAAATGTAGCTTGGAGACTTTAAGTAATAACTTGGGGAGCTGAAGTTGAAATAAAAGTCACCTGTCTCTGAAGCCTGTGCTCTTTCCTTGCACTGCACATTTCTCTAGTCTACAAAGGATGGGTTACATGACCTCCTATGGCTTAGAATGAGAGTAGTTAATAGCTTTTGGCTTTAATTTATCAATCCCTGTTACTACTTCAAAGAACTGAGTGACCAGTTATGTTTTTTGAACCACAGTAACATTTTGATTAGATCACTTATATTTAAAAATACTTTTCTGATGTTTGTAATTCTTCCAAACTTAATTGGATTGCTCATTTTTCTCAAAAGGTAACTCCAGATCTATTTATTAACATACTTACATATACAATTATGACAACAAGAAAAAGTCATTTTTATCATAAATTTGGTGTTAAATATTTCATTGAGAAGTAGTTGTAAGTGATCATTTGGAAGAAGAAAGTATTGTAAAAAATATACTTTTACTCAAAATAATGCATTGTAAGAAAAACTTACCAGCTGCTTTGGGTTGTCCTTTTCTTCCTCAGTCAGCTCATTTTTCTGTTAAAAAAACAAAGCACATTGATGAATACAAAATACAGATGTTACTAATGATATAAATTTTTTTAAGTGACACTTCAGTGAGTACTTTGGTAGATTTCTAAAGGAACAAAATGGGAAATAGCTTTACTTAAATGGCATAGTAGCAATTGTCTCTAAACAATTTTAGTAGAAATTTAGGGGCAATTAATTATCTGGGGTCCAATCCATTAACACTAAAATATCAAGTCATTTTTTAAGAATTAAATATGCTGAAATATTTTTCATCAGAGCTCTCTCTTTCTCCACATAATAAAATGACTAAAAGTATGTTTTATTTTGAATACTTTATTAATTCTACATTACTCAATTTCATGTGACTACAGAGTATACATAGGTGACCAAAAATAAGCAAAATAGACCTGGTGAGGTGCAGTAAACTAAACCTTGTGTGCTCTTTGTTGAACTTACTAACATGGCCCAAGGCTGTCAGATTGAGACTCAGGCTTGCAATTACAGAAAGACTAAAGTTAGCTTCCTAAAGCACTGACTATGAAGAGTTTAGGCTTTGCTCAAGGTCACAAAATTCTGGACAGCAATCCACTATGACACTGCCTGCTTTTCCAAAACACCCTTAACAACCTGACTCTCTGCCACAGAAGGTATTTCATGTATTGGTCATCTACACAATTTCTAACCCAAATCCTCATTCAACTCCCTTAAAGTGGTTCTCAAAATTTAATGTAGATCAGTATCACCCATAGGCATTGCTAAAATACAGATTACTTAGTTCCAAACCAGAGTTTCTGATTTAGTAAGTCTGCCATAAGGCCTGAGATTTTATTAATATATTTCTGTTTTACAGGTACTGCAGATGCCACTTATCTGGGGACCACACTTTGAGAGCTTCTCCTCTAAACAATATTGAGAGGGTTTCCGAAGTGAAACTATGTGGTAGGCAATTAGAAAGCTCTTGATATGGCACAGGAATGCAATTTCTGATTGAGTCACATACACATTTTCAGAGAGAACAGGGTAGAATAAATATTAATAATGCTTCTTACAAAGTAGTCAATTTCAACCACCCCAAAATGATTTTGAGTCATGTATATGATTTTCCCATTTCTCCCTTTGAATCTGTACATGTTTATTCACTAGGAATTATCAAACAACTGTATAACACTACTTGAAAGCTGCTATTTCTTTGAGTTTAAAAGAAGTAGGATCTTACCTCACTAGATGAACTGCTAGAAGATTCCTTGATAAACAAAAATAAAAATAACGATAAAAATTTGGTGATAAGAAAAAAATCAAATCCCCAGTATTTCAAATCAATCCCCTTGAGTATCAGTAGCTGCTTTTGATATATTTCATATTAATTACCTACTTGATCATTAGTATGAAACATCAAAAGGACTGAAATAAGAGCAATAAAATCAGGTTTCATAGGTACTTATTGTAAAGCACATCTGGAAAACAAATGGGAGGGATACACTTTATCTGTTGTATAAATCTGCGGTCCCCAACCACGGCGGTCCCTGGCCTGCCAGGAACAGGGCGCACAGCAGGAGGAGAGCAGAGCAGCCGCAGGCGAACAAGCGAAGCCCCGCCTGCATACACAGCCGCTCCCGCAGCTCGCATCACCACCCGGGCCCTGCCCCTGTCAGATCAGCCGCTGCATCAGACCCTCACAGGAGCACGAACCCCACTGCAAATTGCACCTGTGAGGGATCCAACTTGTGCCTCTCCATGAGACTCCAACGCCGGATGATCTGACCTGGAGCCCAGGCGGCGACTCTTCGCGCCCCCCAAACCCCCCGCCCCGCTTCTGTGGAAAAACTGTCTTCCAGTCCCTGGTGTCAGAAAGGTTGGGGACCGCTGAATTATAAATGACAGTATCTCCACTATCAGAATAAGGGCAAATTTAGAGGGATTAAAGATAATGATGGCAGGGTGAAATTATGATTAAAGATTATAAAAATTAATTTGTGCTATTGAAAGAGAAACATTTGGATAGTCCACAGATGACTATTCATATTTAATATTAGATATAAATATTGTCAATCAAATATAGTTCAGATAAATGAAAATGTCTTACCATTTCATCTATTTTATTTGTGGTTTCCTAATTAAAAAAGAATTAGACATATTACCCCTACATATTGTTTATAAGATATATTCTACTGAATGTAAAAAGAAAACCCATCTTGCATAAAGATATGCTTCCATACAGAGAAGCATAAGAATGAATTCATTTTTATTTTGTGGGTTTGAATGAATTATATAAAAATCGCCCAACTGATAAGAAACATGCTGACAGAGGTATATTGAAATTTAAGCACTGTGAGGGAGGGATTTTGCCTGTTGTATTCACTGTTGTATTCCAGAGCCTAGACTATTGTCTGGGCCATAGCACTTCCTCAATAAATGCTTGTTAAATAAATGATTGAATAGACAAAATTAATTTAGGTAACACATAGATAAGTTTCCAAAGATTTTTTTCAATAACTATGCATATATTTTAATGTATAGTAGAAATATATAATTAGACCATCAAACGTGATTTGGTAGATATTATGAAAAGTTTCTATTAAAAGCAAATTTACTTAAGTCTAAAAGAGAAAATTTTCAGAAAAACATTAAATATTAGCCTAAGTAATTACAGTCACGAAATGATGAGGTCTGTCTTTGTGGTAACTAACTGGAGAAGTATTTAGTAAATTAGTTGATTCATACACAAATTAATATTCTTCAATTGAATTATTCATTGAATTAGGAAAAGTGCATGTTTTAGTCCTGGCTTTCAAATTTCTTTGACATTGAATACATTTTTTACCTATCTTAATTTCAACCTGACTCAAACTTTTACTACACATAAATATCAGATCTGAAATCAAGGTATTATACCCACTGGAATTTGGAGTAAGTGTCTTCCCAAAAAACAAAATCGGGGTTGATTCAAGTCCTGATTCGAGAGGGACTTATAATTTTTCACAATTCTTGTATAGAATTTTTTGGCATAAAGCGATCCTTGGAAAATATATAATGGTGGTCCAAAAAGTCAAGAATTGGTGAGGTAGATGGTGGACCATAAATAAAAGCTCCTTTCAAAGAGATGACACTTGGGAAACTCCCTTCACAGATGGACCACAAACATATTTTCCTGGGACCCTCTCACATAATTTCACAGTAGTTAAAGCATGAAAACATCAATTATTTTACACTCAAAGATAAAAAAATAACACTCATTGGAAAATGGAGAAATAATTTATAATTGATAAAAATACCTCATTCATCAAAAACGAGAACATTAATAAAGGAATTTTACCTGACTGGTTTGGAAGACCACATTATTATCTTGCTTACACCTCTGAAAAAATATATAATATTTATTTTATAGCTATACAAAAATGAAAAATTATTGTAAAATGTATTTTGTAATAAATTATGACTTACTTTTTGGTAGATGCTGGCAGGTTCCTTAGAAAAATAAGTTAATGCATTTTGATTACTTATTTATGAGTTTTTTATTCATACTAGCCAAAGATATATCAATCCAAACTCATTATACAGTCATTCAGGATAAAATACTTAGTCTTTACCTGAATTACAGAGCAATTTGACCAAAAATTTTACTCTCCCTAGATAAGTAGCTCATTATATTCTAGTTAAATAACTTACTCTGTGCTTTCAATTTATTTATGTGATAATCCAATTACAATGTTTTTGAAAATGCCAACAGCAAAAACAGAAGAAACAATTTTATTTGTCCTCTGCACAGGTTTCTTTTTTCTCTCTGATTTCTTAAATAAAATACATAGTGGGAGAATAGAACCATTCTTTGGGTAGTATTGAAGGAGATTTGGGCATCTGTTATGTACCCATGGGCAAGAAGAATTTTAGAAATTAGCATCTGACATAGATGCAAATGTGCAAGAGTTTCTTAACTTCAGAAGTAGATATAATGGATTCCTGTCATCATATTCACAAGGTATGGGGTGCTCACTACTATTTCTGTAGTAGTGGTGTACTAATGGTGTACTAATATCACCACTATTGGATGACTGTTGGAGAAACAAGTGGAAAAGAACACAAATCTAATATTGGTATGTTTGGATGCATATATTTTGGTTTATTCTCCCTAAATTTTTGAGCAATTTTTGCACTTCAACCATGATTCTATAGCTCTAATGTTACTGACCACAAAAATGAAACTAACTCAGGACATATTATGTGTTACTAGGTGCCAGGAATTGTTTTCATAATAAAATACCTTACCTTATTGAAGGAGTGGTGCTTTATCTTCTATATAAATAGCAAAAAGAAACACAAATTTAACTGTTATGACTTACTTAAAATGCCAAGGTGAATCGCTGTCTCTACAGTTTTATGGCAATGAAATTTTATAAAACTGTTTCTTGGGGGAAAACTATTTTTCTTCCTTTAAAAAAATTATCTCAGTTTTGAATACAATCAATAAATTATGAGAACATTACTCTGAAGTTCCCAGGAAAACTGTGACACAGTACTTTTGAATATCCTGATCTATCACTTGTTCATATTAGAAATGAAATTTGCACTTTAGATTTACTCTTAAATTGGCTACAACTTTAAGATGGCACAAACGCCTGTCAATATGTATCTCTTATAAATGGAGATATGTATTAGAGCAAAGGATTCTGAGCACCATAAAAGTAAAAGGTGATTTTATGGCAAGAGTGAGATCTTGGGGTGGGAAGGAGGTAGGTGTGTGTGTTCCTCCTAAAAATGAGGATGGCAATAATATTGAAAGATTAAAAGTATAGATACTATAATATATATGTGTAGGTATCTGTATCTGTGTATGCAAAGCACTTTTACTTGTTTTGTCTATTACACACTCACTATTTTGTAACATGAATATTATTATATCCTCACTAGGCTATTTGCCAAATGATTTACAAAGTTACCACTCAAATCTAGAGCTACATACTCTATTCTTTGTCACATGTCCTTGTTTTCTATTTTATCATCATGGTTACTAAATTATTTTATCAAGCAAGATAAAATTCTTCACTTCATTGACAGCTGGCTTTGGAATCCCAAATTATAGTTGTGGGACATTTTTACACTTCCAGTGACATGATGCAGAATAGGACTAGCTCCTATAGAATACTCCAACGTATATTCCAACATATTATGGAGGGGAATTCATGCCCTTTCTCCTATATCTATAGCTTCTCCAACACTACGGTGAAAACATTTTGTAGAAATATTGTTCACCTTCACATTCAGTGTAAGGTAGCGTCAGTACTAACATTGATCGTAGATTAAAAGTTCACGGACTTGGTCTTTATTTTTTGTTGTCAACGCCTGCCTCTTCTGCCTATAGTAAAAGTTTCACTCTCCTTATATATTTAAATTCTGTGTCCCAGTATACTTACATGCTTTGCCAGAGCTACAGCCATAAGGCAGGTAAAGATGAAGAACTTCATGATTACATGGTCCTATAAAAACATGTATAGAAAATCAATAGTAGATTTTATCTTCTAAAAATTACATATTCTTCTATTTGTTTATCTAGTATTATCTTTATGCCCCATGATAGGAAAAGGGCAATGAAGACTAGTAAAAGCAAATGCTTTTGAGAAGCTCATGAATATGAATATCATAGTTTATTTTGAAATTTTTTTTTCCAACAGGACATGATTTAAAGCCATGCTTGCTAAAATGTGGAAAGTTCATTCAAATATAGTCAATTTGTAGGATTAATCTTCACTGCTAGGCATTTTGTGAAGAATGATTATTGGAAAAATAATACAACAGGAACTCCTTCTAAGATCAGATTTTGGGTGAGTCAAAATATGAAGCCTGGTTGTCTTATAAAAAAAAGTAGCAGGCAGAAATAACAACAGGTTGGCATTAAGGAGTCCTGCTAGTCTCAGCTTAAACCTGGACTGGCCACTGAAGCTTGAGCAAGCCATTTGTCTTAATATTTGTATTGTATACTTTTTAAATAATCTCCCAATCTTATAGTATGAAATATCTCACCCTTATATTGAATAATATTAGCATGTAAGTGGTGATATATTTATTTACTCTCCTAAGATGAAAATAACATTTTCATGCATAAAATATGCACAGGACATATTTCACATGGACAAAGCTTTGTCTAAAATTGTAAGTATTTTTCATTTCCTTTTATTAAATATCTGAAATAAATATATTTTATGTAACCGTTTTCAAATCAATTTTACTTAGAGTTAGTATTTTACATAGGTGAAAATATTTGAAACATGGAAAACTGTTAGTTCTTAATTAGACATATTCATAACATGTTAGGAAAGAAAATTTAAAATAGCTATAATTACTAAGCAACTGCTATGGCAAACATTGTGCTAGACATCATATAATGTTGTCTGTAACCTTCAGAATGACTACGTAATGTAAGTATTTTTGTCTTCAATTTCCAGATGAAGAAAGTGGTCCAGGGGCCATATGCAAAGTAAGCAGTTGTTAGATTTCTAGAAAACTCATTATCTTTGTCCTGTCTTCAGAGTAAATCCTTAGCACTTTATTAGACTATGTCACTATAAACAGTTTCCAGTGTCGTCTACATATCGCTATTAAAAATTGAAAGATATATTACAAGTTTATATTAATTAAAAGAAAATTTGTCAAGCAATTTACAGTATACTGATATTGGCACCTTTACAAATATTTTGATTTTTATTGTGCAGAAGAGTATTAATAAGCTTTGAAATATTTTTTCACAAGTACAAGGCATGAGAAAAATAATATAGGAAAATATTACCTTGTTTCCCAAATGGGAGACCAGAGGACTAGGCAATGGACAATAATATGCAGTGGGTTATTTCAATACTATTTAAACCTTGCTCTTCCATGATATGGCAATTCTGTGGTTTAAAATATCTAAAAGCCCTATAAATTCTATGAAGTCAGTATGATTAGAAATTTTCTTCCTGATTTTTGTTCCACAGATTCCAGAGAGTGCCTTAACACAGTTTGATTTAGAACACAATAACAGGAAATGAGGATATTATAATATATCATGGTTACCCGTATTTTGTGTGTAGGCTCACCTGTACCATGAACTAGTTTTTTGACTTAAGATTTTTTTAAAATTTATTTCTCTCCTGTTATCAAATTTTGCGCAGCAGATATTTGTGGCCCATTTCTTGCTACTTATTATACCTCAATCAGGCTCTTTCCTCAGTACATCACGAATTTTCATGTCTCTGTGACTCCTCATTTTCTCTGACCAAGAATGCCCTTCCCTCACATTGTCACAGGGAATGCGTAATAAATTTCAATGTGTTCTTTAATATCAGGTTGAAATTGAACACAGCTGTGAAAATATCCTGCCACTCTCATACAAACATAATTCCTTATACTGTTGGTGTCAAATTCTCTTCATATTTAATAAAAAGAATATATAAAATGAATATGTAGATAGATGCTAATATATGACTATATTTGACTTCACAAATAATTATTGAGTGCCTAATGTATGTCAGGAACTCTTCTGCACACATAGAATATAGCCATGAACAAAAGAAAAGGCCCAGGCTCTATGGCATTTATACTCTAACTGGAAGGGGGACATAACAACCATGATAATTAATTACTCTATAGTTGGTTCGATAGTGAAAGGAACTAAGGAGAAAACTGAATTGGAAAAAGAGATAGGAAGTTTTGATAGGCATGGGATTTTCAATATTAGATAGCATGGCCAGAAAATCCCCCCTGAGTAGAAGAATACAAATGTGAAGAAATGAGTAAGTAAACCAGGCAGATAGCTGGGAGACGAGCATTCTAGGCCAGGCCTTAAAATGGGAACATGTGTGGCAGGTTTAAAAAAATAGTAAACAAAGCAGTGTCGTTGGAGTTGAGTAAATTTCGTGGACCTGAGGTCAAAGAATCAAAAGGGGTCATATAATGTAGGACTTTGAGGGCATCGTGAGAACTTCAAAAGACATTTACTTTGGAATTCAGCTTCTGGCCATCATTGCATATCAGGGACTGGATTTACCTTAACTCCTGCTTTAAGTAACTGGAAAAATAACAAAATACACGGTACAAAAATTTTCATATATTATACAATAAGAAATACAGGATAATGATCCCTGAGAGAAGGGAAAAGAGCAAGACGAGCCCTATGATTATTCCAGCTTATTACCTGGAAAGGACTTACAGACTGCAGCAGGGTTAGTTGGGGTCTAAACAGAATAGGCAATACCCTTGAATTGAAGAGACATAGTTGAGATTAGTGGAGGCACAGGTCTAAAATTAACACAGAATCCTAAAGAGGAGAAAGTTTCAAAGTCAGGAAAAAGCTGTACAGATAAAGAATTTTGAAAATCTATAGAGAGTTATCCTTAAAGGTCTACTGAGCTTTGATCACCAGAAATGAATGTAAGGAAACTCCACGAGGCTAGGAAAAGAACATCAGAAAGGAGCTGGTTGTATACTGCCTAGAGCTCAAACAGGGCTGGAAATAGACTATTTTACCACCAGCTAGAGTGAAAATATACACATGGCATTGTCAGAATACTGAGGAAGGTATGGTTTCAATAATAGTTTACCTTTACCTTTAAATAAAAGAGTGTTATGCTCTGCATTGTCTAATAAGCTTAACAACAAGCATCTAAAGTGAAAAATTTGTTTCATAACTTGATACGACCCAGAACATAACTCAATAATATTTACAGGAATAAAAAATTCTGGCACCCAAAAAAGGTGATGATATATTGTCTGCCATCCAATCAAATATTACCAGGCATGTAATGAAGAAAAAACATATGATTCATACTAAAGAGAAAAACCATCAATATAAACAGACCTAGAAGTTATACAAAAGAGGGAATTAGTAAGCAAGGATATTAGATACTTATTGTAACATATTTCATATGTTTAAATAAAGGAAGGCATGAGCATATTTAAAAATATAATATCTGAGACTAAAAGTGCACTGGATATAATTAACAGCAAATTGGCTACTAAAGAAGAAAAGATTAGCAAACTTGAGAATATAATTATAAAATTGTCAAAAATAATATGGAGAGAGAAACTGAAAACCCAACAAAACAGAACTTCAGTGACCTGTGGAACAACTTTGAGTGTTTTAATACATAAAGCATAACTCAGAAATATTGCAGGTTCAGTTCCAAACCACCTCAATAAAGTGAATATCACAATAAAGCAAATCCCCAAAAATATCATGGTTTCCCACTGTATATGAAAGTTATGTTTACATTATACTGTAGTATACTAAGTGTGCAATAGCATTACATCTAAAAATGTACATACTTTAATTAAAAAACAATTGCTAAAAAGTGTTAACAATCATCTGAGCCTTCAGCAAGTCATAATCTTTTTGCTAGTTCAGGGTCTTGCCTCAATATAGATGGCTGCTGACTGATCAGGGTGGTGGTTGCTGAAGGTTGAGGTGGCTGTGGCAATTTCTTAAAATAAAACAACAATGAAGTTTGCTGGATCAATTGACTCTTACTGTAATGAAAGATTTCTCTGTAGCATGTGATGCTGTTTGATAGTATTTTACCCACAATGGAACTTTTTTTAAAACTGGAGTCAATCCTCTCAAAATCTGCCACTGCTTTATCAACTAAGTTTATGTAATTTTCTACATCCTTTGTTATCATTTCAATGATGTTTACAGCATTGTTACCAGGAGTATATTCTAGCTCAAGAAACGACTTTATTTGCTTAGCCATAAAAAGCAACTCATCATCCATTACAGTGTTATCATGAGATTGCAAAAATTTAGTCTCATCTTCAGGATCCACTTCTAATTTTAGTTCTCTAGCTATTTTCAGCACATCTGCATTTACTTCCTCCACTGAAGTCTTGAATCCCTCAAAGCCATCCATGAGAGTTGGAATTAACTTCTTCCAAATTCCTGTTAATGTTGACATTTTGACTGCCTCCCATGAATCAAGAATATTCTTGATAGCATCAAGAATAGTGAATTCTTTCCAGAAAGTTGCAATTTACTTTGCCCAGCTATAGCCTTATGAAATGTATTTCTTAAATAATAAGACTTGAGAATCAATATTATTTCTTGATCCATGGGCTACAGAATGGATATTGTGTTAATAGGCATGAAACTACATCCATTTTCTTATACATCTCCATTATAGCTCTTTAGTGATCAGGTGCATTGCCAATAAGTAGTGATTTATTGAAAGGAATCTTTTTTCTTCCTGAGAAGTAAGTCTCAACAGTGGGCTTAAAGTATTCAGTAAACTATGCTGTAAACAGACATGCTTTATCCAGGCTTTGTTGTTCCATTTATAGAGCACAGGTAGAATAGATTTAGCATAGTTCTTAAGGGCCATAGGATTTTCAGAATGGTAAAGTAGTATGGCTTCACTTAAAGTTTCCAGCTTCATTAGACTCTAAGAAAAGAGTCAGCCAGTCCTTTGAAGCTTTGAAGCATTGACTTTTCCTCTGTAGCTATGAAAGTCCTAGGTGGCATCTTCTTCCAATATAAGGCTGTTTCATCTACATTGAAAATCTGTTGTTTAGTCTGGCCATCTTCATCAATTATCTTAGCTGGATATTCTGGATAAATTGGTGCAACTTCAACATCAACACTTGCTTCTTCACCTTGCACTTTTATGTTATGGAATTGATTTCTTTCCTTCAACCTTATGAACCAACCTATGCTAGCTTCCAGCATTTCTTCTGCAGCTTCCTTACATCTCTCAGCCTAGAATTGAGGAGAGTTAGGGCCTTGCTTTGGACTAGGCCTTGGCTTAAGTAATCGTGGTGGCTGGTTTGATTATCTATCCAAATCACTAAAACTTTCTCAATATCAACAATATCTGTGAAGTGCAATAACCAAATGCAACAAAATGAGCTATGTCTGTATGTAATTTTAGTGATGGTGAGAAAGGGAAGGTAGAAAACATATTTGATACAAATGGTTGAAAATTTTCAAAATATTAGGAATACTGTGCTATGGATTGAAAACTTTAACAAATGACAAGTGCAAGAACATAAAGAAAACTGTATCAAGCACATGATAATCAAATTTTTTATAAGCAGTGATAAAGAGAACATTTAAAAAGTAGCCGGGGTGGCGGAACATATTATGCACAGAGTAGCAAATATATAAGTGACATCTGACTTCATTTTGCAAAAAATGTAAGCCAGAAGAGAGTGGCAATTTTTTAAGTACTAAAAAGAAAATAATTTGTCAAACAAATTCTATAACTAGTATAGATATATTTTTCAAATAAAGGCAAAGTATTTTTGAAACACAAATAGCTGAAAGAATTAATGACCATTAGACTTGCCTTCAAAGAAATATTAAAGGAAGTACTTTAGGTGAAGAAAAATGATACCACTTGAAAATCTGAATGTACTCAAAAGAAGCACATAGGAAATGGTACATATGGGGATAAATATAGAACACCTTACTGTTCTGTATTTTAAAACTCTTTAAAAAGTAAATTTATTTTAAAAACAAAAGTAATAACAATTTATAGTGTGGATTTTAACATTTGTAGAAGTAAAATATACAAAACAATAACACAAAGGATGAGAAGGGGAAAATTGATGATTACTGTTGTAAGATTCTCACATACATGAAATTATAAACTATTATTTCAAATATCTTCACTGTCAAATTGCACAAAATATTTAAGGGAGAAACAATACCAATTTTATACCATCTATTCTAGATATTTGAAGGAGAAACCATTTTAAATTCATTCTATAAAGACAGGATTATCTTGATACCAAAATCAGGCAAACACATTATAAGAAAACTATAGAACAATATGTCTTATGAAAATAGACCCCATAATTTACAAAAGTAAACTGAATTCAACATTACATAAAAAAGAATAATGCATAGTGACCAGAGAGTTTTATTTCAGGAATGTAAGGTTTTCTTTAACATTTGAAAATTAATTAATATACTTAACCGTATTAACACACAATAAAAGAAAATAAGAGAACTATGATCTCAATAGCTGCAAAAAATAAAAAGGCATTTGAGAAAATATAGAACCTATTTTGTAAAAAAAAAACCTCAGCAAACTAGGAATATAAAGGAACTCTCTAGGCCTGATAAATCACATCTTAGGAAAAAAAAAAACAGCTAATATACTTAATTGTGAAAGACAGAATGTGTTCTCCCTAAATTGAGAAACAAGGCAAGGAGTTCTGCTCTTATCACTTTTATTCAATAATTTCATAATCAGTGCAGTAAGGCAAGTACAAGAAATAAAGCTACAAAAAGGGAGTGTTTCTATTCACAGATGGCATGATTACCTATGTAAAAAATCTGATGGAATCATCAATAAAAGCTATTAGGACTAGTAAGCTTATCAAGGTTGTAGGATACAAATCAATATCCAAAATCAACTGGATTTTCACATACTAGCAATGAAAAATCATAAATTGAAATTAAAACAATATAAAGTACAATAATATAAAAAAATATAAAATGACTAGGAATAAGTTTGATGAAATGTGCACAAGATCTGCATACTGAAACTAAAAATCATAGCTAAGAGGCTAAATAAATAAAGCAATATACCATGTTCATGGATCAGAGACCCTAACATTGTTAACATGCCAGTTCTTCACAAACTGATCTACAGATTCTATAAAATTCCACTCAAAATCCC
The DNA here is from genome assembly GCA_023783475.1 of Daubentonia madagascariensis. Taxonomy (NCBI): domain Eukaryota; kingdom Metazoa; phylum Chordata; class Mammalia; order Primates; family Daubentoniidae; genus Daubentonia; species Daubentonia madagascariensis. The sequence goes on along the minus strand of JAKFHU010001268.1, from coordinate 586,076 downwards.
TCCTGATGTATTATCTGATTCAAAAACTTATATTGAAATGAAAAGAACCTAAAATAGACAAAAGAATTTTAAAAAGGAGAACAATTTGGAGAACTGACATAACTAAATTTAAAGACATTATAAAACCACAGTAATCAAGACAGTGTGGTATAGGTTGAAAGACAATATGAAACAAAAGAACAGAGTAGAGTACAGAGATAGACCTACCCACATATGATCTATTTATTTTTGACAAAATTTGAAGTCAATTCGATTTTCCACAAATGGAGTTGGGGAAATTGAGTAGCCATATCCCAAAAAACAAACAAACAAACAAAACACCCTAAGCTGAAACAAAAAATCCAAAACTTTGACCCTTACTTTGCCCCATAAAAAATTATCTCAAGGTGAATCATAGAACTGATTGTAATAGATAAAACTTATAGAAGCAAACAGAAAAGAAAATTTCTACAACTTTAAATTTGGCAAAGTTTGCATAATTACAGCTAGCAGGATTAATTTCAAGAGATATATTATACAGCATGGTGGCTATCATTGATGGTACAGTCATGCACTGTATAATGATGTTTTGGTCAACGATGGACTGCATATACAACAGTGGTCCCATAATGTTATAAGGAGCTTAAAAATTCCCATCACCTAGTGACCTATAGCTGCCTTAATGGCATAGTGCAGTGCATCACCTACGTGTTGGTGGTGATGCTGGTGTAAACAAACCTACTGTGCTGCCAGTCATATAAAAGTAAAACACGTACAGTTGGGTATGGTATGTAATAGCTGATTATGATAATAAATGACTGTTACTCGTTTATGTATTTACTATAATATACTTTTTATCATTATTTTAGAGTGTACTCCTTCTACTTATTTAAAAAAAAAGGTAACTGTAAAACAGCCCCAGGCAGGTCCTTCAGGAGGTGTTCCAGAGAAGACGTTGTTATCATAGGAGATGACAGCTCCTTGTGTGTTATTGCCCCTAAAGACCTTCCAGTGGGACAAGATGTGGTGGTAGAAGACGGTGATATTGATGATCCTGATCCTGTGTAAGCCTAGGCTAAAGTGTTTGTTTATGTCTTAGTTTTTAGATACACAAACACTTACCATTGAGTCACAATTGCCTACAGTATTCAGTATAGTAACGTGCTGTACAGATTTGTAGCCTAGGAGGAATAGGCTATACCATACAGCCTAGGTGTGTACTAGGTTGTACCATCTAGGTTTGTGTAAGTGCACTCTATGATGCTTGTACAATGACGAAATCACCAAATGATGCATTTCTCAGAACATACTCCTGTTGTTAAGTGACACATGACTGTATATTATACTCGGAAAATGCTATGAGAGTTGATGGTAAGTGTTCTCAACCCAAAAAATAACTACATGAGATAATGCATTTGTTAATTGATTAGGTTTAACCATTTCACTATACATACATACATACTTCAAAACATTATGTTTTACAAGATAAACACATAATTTTATATGCCAATTTAAAAAGATAAATTTAAAAAATATTTACTATTATAAAATAAAATAAAATTGGCAACTTTTCTGTAGAATACCAAAAAATAAATAAAGTCAGAATATGTATCAATAAAACAGAGTACAGAAGTATAATTATGTGTATCGAACACAGAAATATGTGTATCCCACACATTTGAAGCATTAGTTTTCTACAATATTTCAAGTCAATTCAGCCTTCCACAAATGAAGGTGGAGAAGTTGAACAGCCATATGAAAAAAGACCTAAACCAAAACAAACAAAAACCCCAAAACCTCAAACTTTACTTTACCCTGTAAAAATTAACTCAAAATGAATCACAAAAAACATGTAATGACTAAAGCCATAAAACTTCTAGCAAGAAACAGAAAAAAACAATCTTTGCAACTTTACCTTTGGCAAAGTTTTTACAAATAGGCCACAAAAAAGCACACTGTAAAAGAAAAGATCCGTAGGCTGGACTGACTTAAGATTAAAATCTTTGCTCTTCTAAAAGCATTGTTATGAAAATGAAAATATCAGCCACACGTTGGGAAAAAATGTTTACAAAATACACACCTAATAAAGGGCTTATATCTAGAATATATAAAGAACTTTCACAACTCAGTAATAAAACAAACCCAGTGAAAATATGCAAATATTTTAAAAAAACCATTTCAACAAACAAGATATAGAATGAAAACTATGAACATGAAAGAATGTCCAATCTCACCAGTTATTAGTAAAATGCAAATTTAAAACCACAAGGAAATGTTACTTCCCATGTCCTAGAATGGCTAAAATTAAGAAGACTAACAATGAGATGGAAAATAATAAAACTCACTGAAAACCTTTTACTTTGAAAGGAGAAGCTATAGCCCTGTTTATGTTAAATTGCTTAATCTGCTTCTGTAAAACTGCTTGCTACCCTCCTAGTCTCAGGAATGCTTGAAGGCCACAGCTGTTGCCAGAAAGATAATTAGTGACCCAGCTTATGTTCCTGCACCAGCTCCCTCCCTGCAACTCTCTTATCTGTATGCACTGCTCTGTACCCTTCCCCCTTGTTTTAAATTATAAAAGACAAGTTCCCCTGACCCAGGGTGCTCAGACTTTGGAAAAAAAACTCCTCTGGGCCGCTGGGAATAAACCTGACCTCTCTGCATCCTTGTGTACCTCTCAGTGTTTCCTTGACAGCGTGACTCTGGTTTTTGCCCTTACAATAATAAAAGCTTCTGATGAAGTTGGAGAAAAACTGAACCCATATACAGAACGGGTGGTAATATAATAGCACAACAACTTTGGAAAACAGTTGGGGGATTTTTTTTGTTTAAACATAAACATATACCTAGTATTTGACACAACCACATTTGGCTTTTAATATCTTATCCAAGAGAAGTGAAAACATTCACACAAATACTTATTCACAAATGTTTATGGCACCTTTATTTGTCACAGTAAAGAAAAATGTGGTGTATCTGTCTAGTGGAATTTTACTCAACAACTAAAACAATAACAACAGAAATAAACTATTATACTGATTCATGCAAATACCTGGAAGAATTTCACAATAATTTTGTTGAGTAAAAAAACCCAGATAAAAATGAGTGTGCATAGTATACAATTCCCTTTATGTAAAGTTTTATAGAAAGCAGACTAACCTATGATGAGAAAAACAACACATCAGTGGCTGCCTAGGGATGAAGGATAGGAAGGGTGTATTACAAAGGAGTACAAGGAAACTTTTAGGGGTGGTAAATACATTCGTAATCTTGATTGTAGGGAAAGTTTTACAAATTAATACATATGTTAAATCTCATCAAATTTATACTTTAAATGTGTGCAGTGTATTATGCCTCAATTCCACATAAATGAAGCTGTAAAAAAAAAGTGGTTCTTTTACTCAGATTGGATCTATTGGTTTTAATCATTTCATTGGCACATACTGATTTTCACTTGAAGATAATGCTAGGTTCTCTGCTAAAGGTAGACAGAAGGAAGCTGAGGAAAGAAGCACAGAGGGCAGTTTAGAATGTGTTGTAACAATGTAGACACAAGATGATGTAGGTAGCAGTGGAGGTGATGAAATTTTTTCCTAATATGGATATAATCTGGAGTCAGCAGGATTTGTTAATGAAGTAGATGTGAGGTGAGACAAAAAGAGAAACATCAAGAATTTCTCCATATTTCTGGCTGCAGCACTTGGAAAACAGTGATTATGCTTTGCTGAATTGGTAAAGCCTGAGCAGGGTAAAACCCGTAGGGAGCTTAGTTTTGCTCGTGTTAAGTTTGACACCCAAATGTGTGTGTCAAGCAGACAGTTGGAAATATAATTTTGGATTCCAGAGAAGATGCCAAGGCTGGAGCTATGCATTTTTGCATTATCATCTTATGTATGTTGTTTCAATGAATGACACTGGATGAGATCACCAATTGAATAAATGTAGAGAGAAAAGAGAAAAGGTGTGAGAAATAAGCCCTGGGACGCTCCAGCAGTGACCAGTGGTGGGGATGAGGAGGAACTTGTAAATGAAACAGAGAAACTGCTAGGGAGTAGGCAGAAAACAAGTTGAGCAGAATGTCCTTGACATCAATTAAATAGAAGTTCACAAAATGATGGATGATGTCAAAGGTTGTGATAAATCACGATTGGAATTGAGAGTTGACCGTGAGCTTTTCTGGTGTAGAGGTTATTGACAGCCTTGACAAGAGTAGTTTTTCTGAGCTGGTGTATGTGAAAGACTGACTGGATCTGGGACAGTTAACGTAGACAAATGTCAAGAAACTTTTCCACAGGAGGATAAAGAGAAATTGTCCAGTATTGGATGAAGAATTGGGGTCAAAAGAGTTTTATCTTTTAAGAGAGGAGAAATGGCAATATTTTTGTGGAATGATAGAAAGGATCTAGTAGAGGGGTAAAAACTGATGATGTAATGTAGAGTGTACGATTGCCACAGTCACAATTCCTTTTTGATGGCATAATTGTTTCATGAGTATTGTCAAAATATTTAAAGTAACAAAGTTTGTTATGGGACTCTTATAAACTAAGCCCTTCCCAAAAGTTTTTTATGTTGTTTCAATTCTTTTCCCAATAAAATCTTGACCAATTCTGCAATATATAAAAATCGATAAAAGTAAGGAAAAGTTTATATACTGTCAAGACGCCTTCTTTGAACAAACTTTAGTCAGGCTCCTCTGAACACTCTTTTTGACTAGATGTCTAGGAAGGCCTAGACTTCCATGTGTTTGCATCACTCAGTTTTAGCAAAAATCCTGTTAAGTCAGTTTAGCAAAAGTCCCCACCCTCAAGATCTGATCACCCTGGACATCTGATCAAATTCCTCACTCCCCATGATCCTCCAAGTGATATCTGATTACCCAGGGCCCACCTTCAGCACATATCCCATCAAGTAGGTTTGGCCAGAATCCCTCCTTTACCTTTAATGTTTGCTCCTAGTAAGTTTTTATCCACTGACCCCTACTCTGCTCCTTGGCTATAAATCCCCACATGTCCATGCTGTATTTGTAATTGAGTCCCTGTGAAGAATTGGAAAATATAATGTGACATATATCAGGTGAACACATTCTCAATTATTCTTTACTGATATGAGTCTAGTGTAGCATTTATTAAAAACTTGAAGTCCTTGTAATGATAGGTAAAATGTGCTTAATGTGCTTTTATTTGTCTTTACATAGGTATCTTGCTTGGCAGTATGCTACCTGTGGAAGAGTAACTGGAGAACTGCAAATGCCTATAGGAACAACATGAAGAGGAAAGGACTTTGGAGAACTCAGAGTGTTTGTCCCATCTAAGGGGAGTTGCATTAAAATATAAATATATATACAGTATATATAAATGTATATTATATAAATATATGTTTATACTACATATATATGTTTATCTATCTATAAAATACTGTGCTGACGAAATAAAAACACAGAACGGCAGGATTTAGTCCATGGGTCACAAATCTATAAGCTTTGATTTGATGTCACACAGTGCTGTAATTAAATGTATTTTTCTAATGAAACTTTTTCTCAAACTGTAAGGTTGGAAATTTCTCCGATCTTTTTCATGCCATTTTTGCATTAAATTTTTAAATGTTAGTGAAAATACAGTTAAAATTAATGCAAATCTTTTGAAACGTTACTAACTATAAATAAATTATACAAATACATAACTATATGAATTTCTATGATTTATTTTGTTGTAATGGGCATGATTGAAAGTAAAACATGTATAATATAGTACAGTATAGTTTCAAACTCTTTGGAATTTGTGACTTGAGCCAATGCTGCTCAGAGCTGAAGCCTATTCTATGATGATTCTTACAGCTTTTTAGTGAAAGCTTTCTACGATTTCCACTTATTAACTACTCTCTTTAATTAATTATTTTATTTATTTATTTATTTATTTATTTATTTATTTTAATGATTATATGATCACATTTATTGATAGCAAAAGACCACCCAAAACATCTCCTTTTCACTTTAGCTTAATTTAAGACTGTCCTTGAAGCATTTGGTGGTAAGTCTTAGTCATTTACTAAAATGGCAAAATCGAGGACCTGTGGGTATATTTAAAATTCTTACTTGGTTCTTTTCCTGATACTTCAAAACATGGGATCCTCTTTTTTTTTTATTTCAGAGTATTATAGGAGTACAACACTTTGGTTATATATATTGCCTATGCACTGCCCAAGTCAGAGCTACAGCCGTGTACATCCCTCAAACTGTGCGCCCCACACCCATTGGGTGAGAGTTTTCCCATCCCCTCCATCCCCCTCCCACCTGCCCGACCCCTGATGAATATTATTGCCATGTGTGACATAAGTATTGATCAGTTAGTACCAATTTGATGGTGAGTACCAGTGGTGCTTGTTTTTCCATTCTTGTGATACTTCATTTTGAAGAAGGGGCTCTAGCTCCATCCAGGATAATAACAGATGTGTTAATTCACCATTATTTTTTATTGTTGAGTAATACTCCACTGTATACATATACTACATTTTATTAATCCACTCGTGTATTGATGGGCACCTGGGTTGTTTCCACCTCTTTGCAATTGTGAATTGCACTGCTATAAACATTCGAATGCAGATGTCTTTATAATAGAATGCCTTTTTTTCCTTTGGTTAAATAGCCAGTAGTGGGATTGCTGGATCATATGGTAGTTCTACTTTTAGTTTTTTGAGGTATCTCCATATTACTTTCCATAGAGGTTTTACTAATTTGCAGTCCCACCAGCAGTGTACGAGTGTTCCTATCTGTCCGCATCCCCACCAACATTTGTTGTTTGGGGACTTTTTGATGTGAGCCAATCTCACTGGAGCTAAATGATATCTCATTGTGGTTTTGATTTGCATTTCCTGGATGATTAGAGAGGTTGAACAATTTTTTACGTTTGCTGGCCATTATTCTGTCTTCTTTTGAAAAGTTTCTGACTGAAACAAAACCCACGCCTCTCACCTCTCACAAAAATCAACTCACGATGGATAACAGACTTAAACCTAAAACGTGAAACCATAAGAATTCTAGAAGAAAACGTTGGAAAAACTCTTATAGACATTGGCCTAGGCAAAGAATTTGTGAAGAAGACCCCCAAAGCAATCACCGTAGCAACAAAAATAAATAAATGGGACCTGATCAAATTAAAAAACTTCTGCACAGCCAAGGAAACTATCACTAGAGGGAACAGACAACCTACAGAATGGGAGAAAATACTTGCATGCTACATATCTGATAAAGGCCTGATAACCAGAGTCTATATAGAACTTAGGAAAATCAACAAGAAAAAATCAAACAACCCCATTAAAAAGTGGGCAAAGGACATGAACAGAAACTACTGTCTTTTAAGGAAGGGTTGTATAGCAACTGGATTTTTTTGTCCACTTAAGTAGAATTTCTGACAGTCATGGACTTGGCTTCAAATTAAAAGGTCAAAAAATGATTTTTAGGTTCCATGGTGTTCTGGAAACTAAGATTTTCCTTCGTTTCTTTCCATATTCTAATGCTTCATAAAACACACAGAATAATTGGTCACCTGTAAAGTGAATGAGTACTCAGTGAAATTTGTCTTCAATTAAGGTACTCAATTTCAATGATAATTATTAGAAAAATATAGCATATATTTGAGAAGAGGCCTCTTTCATCATTTATCATGGAAATGTATGATTTCTACATATATACAATTATCTTTCTTATGAATGTAATTGCATGTTTAATTATGTTTCAGAAAATCAAATAGTACCAAATAGAAGTATGTATATGTACCATCAATTCTGAACAGCTATTTTGACCTTATGTGGTATTTATTTTCTTTCAATGTCTTTTGTTCTCATTTAAAGTCATTTAAGGAATCATAAAATATTAGAATGGAAAGTGACCTTAACTCGTAGATCAGTTTTCTGTGCAGTGCATCTACCAATTCTTCATCAGTTCTTGAAATTAGTCTTTTTGTCTCTACTTGAATTAGCAGTTCACTGTTTCTCAAGGTATGTCCTTTGAGTTCAGACTAACTCTAACATCTAACGATTGGAAATTGATTACTTTATAAGAAAGTGTCATGGGCCGGCTAACACCATCCCACCCTTCAAAGATGTTCACGTTTTAATCCCTGGAATTCAAGGATACATTAGGTTATACAGCAAAGGGGATTTAAGGTTGCAGATGGAACTAGGTTTGCGAATCACCTGAATTTGACATTATCCAGGAAGACCCAATGTGATCACAAGGATCCTTATAAGTAGAAAATGGAGGCAGAAGGGTCAGAGTAATGTGATGATGTGATGTATTGTGAGACAGACTCAACCGGACATTGCTGGGTTTTTTTTCCCCCAGAATATTACGGGGATACCTATGTTTTGGTTTCATGGATTGCTTTTGTACTGCTTGAGACAAAGTTATAAGTGTGCCCATCACCCAGATAGTGTACATTGTACCCATTAGATATGATTTCACCCATCCCCTCCTCCCCCCCACACCTGCTTGATTTCTGTAGAGTTTTACTTCCTACTGTGCACACAGTGCTGTTCCCTTAGTTCCAATTTAATAGTGAGTACATGTGGTGTTTGTTTTTCCATTCTTGGGATACTTAACATAGGAGAATGGTCTCCAGTTCCATCCAGATTGTTACAAAAGATATTAATTCATTTTTCATGGCTGAGTATTACTCCATGGTATACATAGACCACATTTTGTTAATCTACTCATGAATTGATGGGCACTTCAGTTGATTCCACATCTTTGCTATTGTGAATTGTGCTGCAATAAACATTCAAGTGCAAGTGTCTTTTTGATAAAATGAATTTTTTTCTTTGGGTAAACCTCCATGAGGGGGATGACTGGATTAAATGATAGGTCTACTTTTAGTTCTTTGAGGAATCTCCATACATACTATTTTCTATAGAGTTTGTACTAGTTTGCAGTCCTACCAACAGTGTATAAGTGATTCTTTCTCTCCGCATCCATACCAGCATCTATCGTTTTGGGACTTTTTGATAAAAGCCATTCTTACTGGCATTAGGTGATATCTAATTATGGTTTTGGTTTGCATTTCTCTGATGACTAGTGACCTTGAGCATGGAAGATGAGTATATGCCAAGGAACACAAACAGCTTCTAGAAGCTGGAAAATTTGAGAAAATGGATTCTCTTCTATAGACTCCAGAAATGAATGCAGCCTTGGTGACACCTTAATTTTATTCTAATGGGATCCATATTGTACTTCTGACTCCTACAATTGTAAGATAACAAATTTGTGTTGTGTCTGGTAATTTGCTACAGCAGCAATAGGAAACTAATGGAGGCAGTGTGCCTATATATAAGCAATATTATACTGAGCATGGCTTTTGGAATCTAATGGACCTGAGTATACATTTTTTTCTTCTGGTGATTTACTTATTGTGTGGTCTTGGGCAAGACTTAATCCTGTTCAATGTTAGTTTCTTTGGATGTAATAAAACCTACTTCAACAAAATTGTATAAAGATTTAATAAAATACATGTGGGAAATCACATAGCCCTTGAGCACAGATAATCATTTTTGCTGCCATTTTTAAGTTATTTGCTCTATGCCAGGCATTATATAGATGTCTTAAATTTGTTATCACATTAATTCTTCCAGCAACTCCTTTAGGGTGTTCTAACACAAAAGAAAACTGGGATTCAGACAGGCTAAGTGACAGGACAAAAGTCATGTCACCAGAAAGTGAGAAAGTTACAATTAAAACATTTGAAAGAAAAATAAATGTGTAAGGATGCCTATTTGAATGCTAGGTCATTGGTCAGACATTTAAGAGCTGATACTTCAATCCAACCTCTTGCAAACAAAAACCACAAAGCAAATATATCTCTGAATGCCTAATTTATTAACAATGCCTAATGAATAGAATGTCTACAAAACCTCTTGCCATCTTAAAGATGAATATATTTGGAGCACCTGGTACTTGAACCCCTGGGGTAACAAAGAGTGAGTTGCAGTTTTACTGAAACCATGTGTGTGTGTGAGTGTGTATGTATGAGAAGAGCACATAAGATATGCATTAATTATATATAAAAAGTGAAGGGCAGAGAAGGACAAAAGCAATCATATTCCTAGGTTTCTAATCTGAGCAAGAGGATGGTGAAATTAACTGCAACTAGGAGAAGGACATGATAGAGTTCTACTTTAGGTTAGTTAAATTTCAGCAGTATTAATACACCTAGTGTGTGAGTGAAGGGTCAAAAGGCAGTTCAGGAGAGAGCACATACTACACACACATCCGACAGCATTCTGTGAACTTCCCTCACTCTCCAACTCCTGGCTTAGCATCCAAGCCTTAGCACTCCCTTCTGTTCCCTTACAAATGTCTCTGGTCCTGACAGTAACACTCTCTGCTGCATACAACCTTTAGAGATTGGAAATTGGCCTTCATTTTTGAAGACTTTTCTCAAGAATGACTATCTGTCCTTATGAATTTTGGTGAATACAAATTTTGACCTCATCAAAATTGTAGTGCAGTGTAATCCATACATTTTTAACTGCCTATATTTACAACCTTTATATAGTTCATATTTTCTTTTCAGCTACATGCTAAAAGTGAATCAGTTATCCTTCCAAATACGATTAACATTAAAGGAAAGATTCTGATTAGTACTCTTGTGACTTCATTTAAACTATATGGATCAGAATTTCTTTTAGTACAGCATATTTCAAAATTCAAATGAGATTCTCCAGATGTTTTTCTTGCCCTAGAATAACGACCAAACAATGTTGTGGCCTGCTTCGTTCTATAACCATTGTCTCAGAATGTTATAAAGTAGCATTGTATAGTTTTCTTTAGAAATATTGAGATACCACAGAATATTATGAGCATTGGCATCTCATGGCTGCAGAGAAAATTACTGAGAATTGAGATGAAGATGGGGTGTTATGGATTGCATTGTGTCCCATAAAAAGATATACTGAATTTATAACTCCCAATACCTCAGAATGTATCCTTGTTTGAAATAATGGTCAATGCAGGTATAATTAGATGATGTGGGGGTCATACTGCAGTAGGGTATGACTTAATCCATATGACTGGTGTCCTTAGAGAAGATAGTCATGTGATCAAGAGGCAGAGAGTGAAGTGATGCATCTACAGGCCAATGAATTCCAAGGATTACCACTAATTGCCAGAAGTTGGGAATAGGCAAGGAAAGATTGTACCCTAAAGGTGTCAGAGAGTGCATGGTCCTGTCAACATTGTGATTATGGACTTCTAGCCTCCTGAATTGTGAGAGCATAAATTTATGTTGTTTGAAACCAACCAGTTCATGGCAGTTTGTTACAGCAACCCTGGGAAGCTAATATAATGGGATGTCAGTATATGCTTGGTAGATCAATTAATTATGCATTACAAGATTTTAAAATATTTATAATATTTTTAAGACAGAGAACAAAGTATAAAATAATCAAGTAGTTCACATAATATCATTACTACTGTTTCTAAGAGTATTGATTATAATCGCAGATGTATGTTCATATAATGCCATTTGATTAAATTTTCTTCTTTTGTTTTGAAAAAATCTAGAATTTGGATTTAGAAAAAAAACTTCATAAGTCAAATTATTTTTAAGATCCAATATAATATACAAGATAATGCAAATGATATTCTACTCTGTCAAGTTGTTTTATAAAACATGCTTTTTAGACACTTTGGGTATATTTGTGAGGCTTAATAATATGTTGTTAGGTGGGTAAAAGGATTTTTGAATAGGAAGAATCATCATGAGAATAGAGTAAGTAGGACTTTGGGCCAAGCCTGTGGGTGAAGAGAAAACATTCTTGTTATTAAATTTGAACTAGAGATTAAGTGGTTGCTAATACCTTTGTGCTTTCCTGATTTTCAGTTATGTCCAGACATACTCCTTTGTGACTGGCCGAGTATTCACAATTACCCAGTTCTTATCCTTTCCTTGTTATGACCAAATATTAGACAGGCTTCTCTTTTGCCTACATGCCCCTAAATTCTGCTAGACTTCAAGCTTGAGTAAGCACTAAAAAATGGAATGTACCCCTTAATCAGCTTATCCTGAGAATCAGCTGACCACAGCAGGATACTTTTCTTATAATTTCCAGTGATCATTTCCCCTTCCTTGTCAAACTTCCCCTTCAAAGTTTCTAATAATTTTTGTCTACTCCTCCTTACCCTGCAAAAGACAAGCTTCTCTATCAGACTTCAAGCTATCCCACAAGGCTGTAGTAACCAAAACAGCCTGGTACTGGCACAAGAACAGAGACATAGAACAATGGAACAGGACTGAGAACCCAGATATAAAACACCCTCATATTATCATCTGATCTTTGATAAAGCAGACAAAAACTTATTCTGGGGAAAAGAATCCCTATTCAATAAATGGTGCTGGGAAAATTGGATAGCCACATGTAGAAAACTGAAACAGGATCCACATCTCTCACCTCTCACAAAAATCAACTCACCATGGATGACAGACTTAAACCTAAGACATGAAACCATAAGAATTCTAGAAGAAAATGTTGGAAAAACTCTTATAGGCACTGTTCTAGGCAAAGAATTTATGAAGAAGGCCCCAAAAGCAATCATAGCAACAACAAAAATAAATAAATGGGACCTGATCAAATTAAAAATCTTCTGCACAGCCAAGGAAACTGTCATTAAAGCCAATAGACAAACTTCAGAATGAGAGAAAATATTTGCATGCTACATATCCGATAAAGGGCTGATAACTAGAATCTATATAGAACTCAGGAAAATCAACAAGAAAAAACCAAACAACCCCATTAAAAAGTGGGAAAAAGACATGAACAGAAACTTTTCAAGAGAAGATAGACTACTGGCCAAAACACATATGAAAAATTGCTCAACATCTCTCATCATCAGAGAAATGCAAATGCAAACCACAATGAGATATCACTTAACTCCACTGAGAACAGCTTTTATCAAAAATCCCAAAACAACAAATGTTGGTGTGGGAACAGAGAGATAGGAACACTCATACACTGCTGGTGGGACTGCAAACTAATACAACCTCTATGGAAAGTAATATGGAGATACCTCAAAGAACTAAAAGTAGAACTACCATTTGATTCAGCAATCTCACTACTGGGTATTTACCCAAAGGGAAAAAAAAGACTTTCTATAATAAAGACATCTGCACTTGAATGTTTATAGCAGTATAATTCACAATTGCAAAGATGTGGAAACAACCCAAGTGCCCGTCAATACATGAGTGGATTAATGAAATGTGGTATATGTATATCATGGAGAACTACTCAGCCATAAGAAAAAATGGTGAATTACCTCTTGTGTTATCCTAGATGGAGCTGGAGCCCATTCTTCTAAGTGAAGTATCACAGGAATTGAAAAACAAGAACCACATGTACTCACCATTAAATTGATATTAACTGATCAACACTTACGTGCATATATTGGAAGTATCATTCATTGTGGCTTGGGCAGGTGGGATGGGGAATAAAGGGATGGGTAAATTCACACCTAATGGGTGCGGTACGTGCTGTCTGGGGCTGTGCACACTGTGGCTGTGACCGGGGCGATGCAAAGGCAATATATGTAACCAAAGTTTTTGTACCCCCATAGTATTCTGAAATTAAAAAAAAGATATATTTCTGATTTTTAGAGATAAACCCTGCTTCAATTATTTTGGAAGTGTTAAATGATTTCCTTCCTTCCCTCTTTCCTTCTTCTCTTTCTCTTCTACTTTCTCCTCTCTGTATTTTTCACTAATTCATTTAAACAACCATGTTAGGCACTGTTCTAGTAAGTCTATGATATTCATGGCCTAGTGAGCAAAAAGCAAACTGATACTACAAAAGGCACTACCAAACAACAAACTATCAGGTAAGAAAAATTGATACATATTAATATACATTTTTAAAAAGTAAAATTAAACTTAATTCATCTATCTTTTATGTTGGAACACCAAGATGTAGCCATGATTCCACCCGTCATTTTGTTTGCAAAGGTTTGGAAGCATGGTCATCATGTATGACAGCAGGAGCAAGCATAGCGGACCAGAGAGACAGTAATGACCTCAGGTTAGTTATTGTCTCATGCTCCAGGAGCAGTAGGCCATTTTAGAAGATTGATGGACCAGAACATGTCTTCATATCTTATAATTAAGTAAAACAGATATCCTATCCTCTATAACTAAACACCATCTTCTTTGAAAATGCCATAGCCTTTCATTTATAACAGAAACACCAACAAAGAACTACTGCTGTGTCACAGGTGTGGCATTAAATTGGGGTGGCTTAAGGATGCAACCTATGCATGGATTTTTATAGTGACATTTATGCTGGGCTTTTCTCCTATTCCTCTTTCTATTCCTTCTCCTCTACCTCTACCTCTTCCTCCTTCTCCATTTCTACCATAATGAAAGCGTGGAACAGTTTATGACAAAATTCCATGGTGTTTATTTATTTAACTAAAAAAAATCTTCTGTTGTATTCCAATGGCAATATTAAAATGGAAAATATTGCAGTTAACAAATATGGAACAACATACGACTGCGTGCTAGATAACTAAAACATTAGGGGAGCTGGAAATATAAAGTGGCATGTCCTTTTCCTGCTACTAAGGTTCTTACTGTATTATTTATAAAACAGACAAAGTTAAAGGCAACTACAGATAAAGAAATTGAAGGTAGTGTTAATTACACGAGACTAAATTTGGGAGAAGAAGTTCCACACTGGACTTGCAGATCTGGTACTTACCAACGCATTGATTGTAATCAAAACTAGAAAAATAAATGAAAAATATACTACAAAAGATGTGTAGAGTCAGAGGAAAGAAAGGCTGAAGACAGATCCCGCGGATAAGACTGATGTAATATGGGAGAGAAAATAGAAAGCCTACGAAAATCTCAGAAGAAAAAGAGTAACAGAAGAGAGGAGAATTTCCAGGCAGTGTATGTATTGTGGAAGCCAAGGGGATAACACTTCAAAGAGGAAAGGTCTTCACAATGAATAAATTTTGCAGCAACTTGGAACTTGCTTAATTTCTCTACACTTATAATTTAGTTATCCAGAAGATGTTATAATAAATAGGTGGAAATGGACTAAATGAAAACATATACATATCACATTGCAAATGCAAATTGTTCAAATGTGAACATTATCTATTCTAATTATTATTTTTACAACCATAATCTTTATTAGAAAGAACCTCGTAATAAAAAAAAACCTCTAAGAATAAAAGAGGAAATGCAAAAGAAAGAACAAAGAAAGAGAAAATATCTTTGGAAAACATGGGTGTCATCTCAAGTTTTAAGACTTTGAGGAGAGAATTAGAAATTTGGAGACACCCGTATTAGTTTATAGAAGAGGGAGACTGGGAAGTTTAAGTCAGTTGTGCTGAAGAGAGTCAAATTTTTTTTCAAAATAGTAGGTTGTTTTCTGGAATTGACTACTGGGTGAAATGAACTGATCCTTCATAAACTAATGATATATTTAGAAGGTTTATTGGAGAGAAAGGGTGAGACGTATAGGACCAAATACAAGCAAAAAATTAGGTAAGTAATATTGTAATAACATTTAGAAAATATAAGGTGACTTTTTTGTCTGTAGATTTGAGTTGTCTTAGTAGAGCAACACTGTAAGAAAATTCAGGAATTACTAGGAGTAATTTTATAGCTAATAGGATTACTCAAAGCCAGAGGTTCACTGTAATTTGAGTTATTGCAAGTATGTATTGAATTATACATATGAAGCCCTAGGTTAGAAGAAAATGAAATAAACAATGAAAAGATAGAATTAAAGGACATAGATACAGTAAGGGCCCACAGGTTTCTGTGAGGCCAGTGTACAGGCATATAAGCTTCAACCCTTGCCTGTCTTCCAAAATATAAATCAGATCATGTTTTTCTCCAACATCGTTCATTTCAATTCAAAGGGTAAACTTGACCTACAGAGCTTTAATCATCTGCACAGCTCTTTTTCTGTGACCAAATTTATTTGGATACACTCCTTGTCTTCTCTATCCATGCTGGTCTCCTTGAAGTTTCCCCAAATGCAACAAACATATTACTACCACAATGGACTAGCACTTGCTATTCCCTCTGCTTGAAAATTTCCTTCTCCATGCTCACTGCCATCCTTAATTATATCTTTTCTAAATGGTCACTGTACCAGACAGGCTATTCTTGACTGTCCTATTTAAAAGTGCTTCTATGCCCTAGCCCTGCCTTTTACTTCTTTAGCACACAGAACAGTGCCTGACAGCTAGTGTCCCTCAAGAAATATTTGTTGAGTGAAAGTCATTGCTGACACCAGTGATGGAGGGCATTAGAGGGTGTGTGTACTGAGTGCCTGCTACTGCTGTGGAGTGACATGGGGGTTACCTTCTGGCCTGTAGGCACTGAGATGGGCAATGTGAGGACCTTGGAGGCTTAGGAAATGTGCTGTGGCAAAGGAAAGCAGGAGCAAATCAAATGTTAGCATAAATAAATCAAATGATCTAGCTAAGGCTGGGGATCACATATTTGGAAGACACAAAATATGACATTATAGATTAAAAATAATTGACTTCATATGGACTCTCATATGAAGTGCTTCAGTCAGTGCTCCTCAAACTGGGAAAAGGAAGTGATAAAAGGAATGGTTATGCCAATTTAGTCTGTATCTACGAAAAGTAGAAATAAAGAGCATAGACATAAGATTGTGCTTCCAATTTATTGCTTTTAGAAAAAGAATGGATTTACATTAGTCAGACACAGCATTGAAAGGAGATTAACAGTGTGAAATTGCAACTCTCTAATCAAAGATCGACTAGGAAGGCAAGTATCATGAAACACAGAGAATACACTAAATCATCGTCTTTCATTCCACATTGCCTTTGTGATAATTCTGGCAAAATGTAATGGCAATGTGATGCGTGATGAGGGGTGAGAATACACGTGCAGAAATTGGATTTGCCAGTCAAACCTGTACAGAAAAAGAAAATAACAGATTATCTCTGAAATTTATACTCCTGTAAATACGTCTACATTTTGGCCTGGTTCAGAGTAGCTATTTATAGATAATTTTAGTTAATAGAATGCAGTGCCCAAGGTAATACCTGACACAGAGTAGACAATCAAATACTTGTTAAATGGGTATCTGAATAAATAAAAATTATGAGGTAGTATCTGAAATTTACATTTAAATTTTGTAAGGTTTTTCTATCACTAACTTATTTCAATCTCCCACTTAAATATAGCCTAAAATTTCATTCATATTTGTCTTTCCAAAATAATAATTTTAATACATCCTTCCATGATTAAATGTCATCAGCTCTTACCTAATGCTTAGAGGGTCAAGCATTAGGATGGCAATGAATATTCAATGGATATAAAATCCCCATATGTAGTTAAAAATAATTAAATTATGGAACTATTAAAACTTTAAATTATAGAGCAGTCCTCTGTTATCTTTAAAAGTGTTGTTTTATTTTGTAGTAAAATATTTAGTCTCATAGAATTGGGAATATTTAATGTTGTGTATAGACAGGCAAAATTGACTTTCTATAAAGGAAATTATAACATTTCTCTATCTCCTTATTGGTATTATATTAGTGTTCCCTATCATAATTGCTCATTAGAATAACTTTGGCTAATACTTCTCAAATTATTGTGTTATGAATTTTGTAAGGATATTATTAAAAAGCAAATTCTGATTCAATTGGTCTGAATCTAGCTTAAGACTCTAAATTTATCCCAAGTCCCCAGAAGGTGCTTGTGTAGCTATTCCAAAGGTTACATTTTAGGGCAGAAAGATTTAAACAACATTCAGGGACAGATTTAGTGGCAGAGCATCCTGCAGTCACAGATATAAACCACCTCAAGGGCTTTTATGTAATATCTTTTTCAATAGTCTCACCAATTCTTTGAATTGGCTAAATATTATTATGATATCTGTTTTGTTGTTGAGAAAATTGAGATTTAGAGAGAATTAGGAATAGTTTGAGGTCATGAAACTAGTAGTTGTCAGGGCCAGGATACAAATACAGGGGTTCTCCTTCCCAGATCCAGCCTCCTTAACCACAGCAGGACAGAAGCTTTCTCCCAGAATCATTGATATAAATGAGTAAATATGCTTCAAGGAGCCACACCAGGCCACATTGTTTAAACCAGGGCTGCTGTTGGTTTGATGGCTTTTGTTTGTTTGTTTTTCTTCTTCTGACTATCAGCTTTGATACTTCTGGAGAGTAAAAATGTCACTACACCCAGCTTACCTCTGTGATCATGTCCTGTGGCAGCTGAACAGCACTTTAATATCCATTGGCATACGGAAATGATGGTGGGAATTGTGGATATGGTTGTGGATTATATGGATATGGCACATTCCCTTCCTACGTATGCACAAAAGGAGAAAATTGCGGAGAATTGAGAATTGACAGTGCAAGTGTTCCGCAGTAACTGTCATTAAAAACTTAGATTGTGCTTTAACAACGTTATGTTCACGCCTTATATATCATCTACATGACTGTTTTTCAAACTTTTAATTGGATTTTCCCTTTTAAATTAGAAAAAAAAATTTACAGGAAGGTAAGAATAATAGATACCTGACATTTTACTCT
This sequence comes from Daubentonia madagascariensis, assembly GCA_023783475.1. Taxonomy (NCBI): domain Eukaryota; kingdom Metazoa; phylum Chordata; class Mammalia; order Primates; family Daubentoniidae; genus Daubentonia; species Daubentonia madagascariensis. Next base: position 567,523 of record JAKFHU010001268.1, on the reverse strand, counting down.
TTGTTGGAAATTCTGTGGTTTCATGATACATGTGGGACCACTGATTACAGGTAAGTAGTACAAATGGGGTTTGAATGTCCTTCATAACACTACCTTCAGCTCTACTTTGCCCATTATTAAGTATTATGGGAGGGATAAATTTACTAGTTCCAACTTAGGTGAGGATTCTCTTGCTCTTTTATAATGTGCTTACTGTCTCTTAAAACTACTACGTTATTTAATAGTCCCTTCTGTTAACCATAATATCCATCATCCCTACTTCTGCCTTTTTATCCAGGTAATTACTATAATAGTAAGAAGGATTTTTGAAACCCTATCCAATTGATATGACACATCTAAATAATATGAAACATCAAGGATAGATACATTAAGAAAAGTGTTAAAGGAATGACATCATCTATCTTATTTAGCATAGTCTGTTTAATGACTTTATCATTTTCAAAAATCAGAAGGTGGAAATGTGCCACATTATATATGTCATTAGCAGCCTCTATGCTCCATCTAGCGTGTATTATATTTAATAGAATTAGAATTTCAACTATTCTTTAGGTCAATGCAATTATTTACCACACAAAGATACATCAGTTTCAGAGAAGAATTGGCTTTGTCAGAGTGGCATTATGGGTTCCATCTAAATGCTATTAGGATATGAGACATTTGAGACTTTTGCTAGTATATTTTAAATAAATGAAATCAATGAGCACTTTGCCATTGTTGATTCCTCTGGGAAAAATAAATTTTCCATGAAGAAAACGTGTTTTGACTCCACATCATCAGGAGAATACTTACGAAGTAATTCTTGTATCTTCTTCGAAACCGATGTTTCTGTGAAAAATAAAGAAAACATTAAAAATTCAATTCATGTTTGAGTATTAAGTTTTGCACCAAATGAAAATATCTTACCTCCTCAGATGAATCGGCTCTCTTGGGAAAAAAAGGAAATGAGAGAACAGTTAATATCTGAATTTTGTAATTCAAGGTTGAGTATAAAAGTGTACTTAGTAGCCACAATTATGACTAAACAGATGGAGGCAAACTATTAAGTAGATGATACACTACACTAGATATTTTTGTTCAATGATATCTTTAAAATGAGTGGAGTAAGCTTTTTCTATAATTAATGTGCTATATTCAAATATCAATTCACTTTGGTTTATATTTCTTTTGTGCATTAAAGGAAGGAAAAATCTATTACTATGAATAAGACACTGAAAATTGAAAAGTGAAACTTTGAGTTTGTTTTTATATGAATATGTTTTAAGTAGCTCAAAAGCTACTAACATTCAAGTATTTGATATGCTGATGGATGCCAGCTTATGTTTTTCTCTGTTCTGTGATATTTATATTTTTCTTTTCTATTTTTTGTAACAAAAGGATGTGATAAGATATGATTTCACAACAAATTTGCTTTTTGCAACCTCCATTAGGATATAGAGGATTAGTTGAAGTATTATTATTCTTTTGTGACCAATTTCCTAGTAACTTCATACAAAGAAAAGAGGGTAGGGGGGAGGAGGAGGAGGAGGTGGAGGAGGAAGAAGAAGGGGGCAGGAGGAAGAGCTAGAGAAAAAGAAAGAGTTCTAGAGAGGTCAAGTACTTTACCTAGTGAGACACAGTAGTAAATGACAATATAAGCTGGAAACTGGTGACATTTAATAGATCTAGAGATTTATTTTATGGTTAAAAATAAGCAACTTTATTTTAGAAACACTATTAATTGTATGCTAATTTTAACAGCTAGGTTGTACAAAAAATGACTTGAATATTCCTTTTTTGACATCCTCCAATACTTGAGTCTCCTTTAAATGCATCTTGTCCTTTCGTCAGATTTCTAACTTCAGAATAGAGGGAACTTTTTAAATTTGAAGATATTTTATTAGCTCTCAGCCCCACATATTTATGGAGGTCTTCTAAATTTTTTTGTTTTCACATTAAACTAATTGTAGGTGAGTAACTGCGGGTGCATACTGAATATTTATTCTAAGTCCTTAAGGAACTTATATAGTTTAACACAAGGAAAATGTCCACATGAAAACGTTAAAACTTATAAAGCCAGAAAACAGGTAAATGCTAATATAGGCCAGAAGACAGGCTATAAAAGAGAGACTTTTGGGATATTTACTGAGAACATATTCTTCAAATTTCCTGATATACTTACAGTCATGGAAACCATGAAAGCCAAGATTAAGGCCAAGACAAGGAACTTCATATTTGGCTGAGTCCTGTGAAAGCAGATGTGAAAAATCAGTAACATATTCCTTCCTGCATTCACTCTTTAAACACTTATTGATCACACGATGCTCCAAAGCATTGTGAGACATAACACAGATATAAAGACAATTGAAACCCATTGCCAGACATCTAGAAACTTAGCAGCTCACAGGGGGCACTGATAAGTAAAGTAAGTGCTTTGATATGGAAATAATAACGTGTTAGAGAAACATACAAATGGACTTCTTGAACAGACCAAGAAAATAGGAGTATGAAGGTGAAGAAGACAGCAAAGTTTGAGTTGCGTTATAAGAGATAAGTAAAGAGAGATGTTGGGAGACTTCCAGGAAATGAAAAAGAGAGAGGATACCATGTTGAAAGTACAAATAGTTCAGCATGTAGGCAGGAGAAAACTAGAACCAGGATGACCATTCAGATTGTTGTGGTATTACAGGGGCCTTAGGGAAAATGACATCAGGAATGGTAATTAAGGGACAGTCTAAAGAGGTGTTTCGAAGGTAGAATTACAAGCAATAGGGATTGGCTTTATAATAAAGTCAGTCAAAATGAGCCAGGTTTGTGTCCTGAAAATTGCATGGATGGTGTAACCCTGGGATTAGAACATTAATAATGTTGGGTAAAGAGAAATCAAATTGAAAAGAAGTCACAGAGAAATATTTGTAGCTATTATATATTAAGAAATTGAATTGGTGAAAATGATTTAATATTTCAAATAATCGTATTCAACCAAATTAATTAATCTGGGCCTCTGATATATTTTTATAATTCTGTATATGCAAGTGAACCCAGTTCTGTTGCTGTTGAAATAAAACATAGCAGATTATTTATTTCTAAATTATGAACATCTAAATAAAAACATTTTCACTGGAAAATACAAGTGCCACAAGATTTATAAATACTGGCATATTTACTGGTTAATTACAAACTGTAAGGTAAGTCCTTAATAGTTAATGACTTTTTATTTTTCTGGTCATTTTTGCCTATCATTTGCAATAGAATATTACAGTACATTTTTCATCTAATTATAGGGAAAAAAACCCTATTCTGTTAAATAAATCTAAATCTGTCACACATAAAGAACTCGTGATTTATGGCGTTAGCCTTGTTTATTATTAGTTGATGTTGCCACAATGATTTAAAATGAGGCCTCTAGTATTAAATGATGAAAATTATATACTTCTTGAAGTTTTTCTGTCATCTAATAGATAAACCTGTCAATCATTTTATGATACAAATATGATGAAAATTTTATTGTTTTTTATGCCTGTAAATTGTATTGCAAATACAGGATCAAAGGAAGCTTATAACAAAGTTGAATTCTTCTATTAACATTTAAGTAAATATATAGATAGATATATAAATAGACATAGATATATAGATATATATTTAGTGATTTTGAGAAAATATTTCCCAAAGACTCCAGTGATAAAAGTTTGGAATGTTAAAAACTCTCTTTTCTGCCACATTGCAAATGAAATGAAAATGAGTTTTAAATAATATAAAGTAAGAACACAGAGAAGACTACCTGTTAGGAAGTGTTAATTGTGTGGAATAAAAGAACTATTTTAAATGATAAGAAGGTCAATTAAAAGGACAAGAAAAATGTTTGCTCATGGAAATAAGTAACTTTGAAAAAGTTATTTACACATGTGAAACACAACAAAAATTTGCAAAAGGAGAAAGTATGCTATTTTTTAAATAAAATTTGAACTTCAAGTTAAATGTATTAGTAATGGTTAGGAAATTGGGTAACATATACCTAGACAGAGAAATAAAAAGGCTCCTAGGAAGTCCCACCAACAGACAATATGAAATCCATTCGCACCATATTCCACATCATTTACTTTGTGCTATGATAACTTATGTCAGCTTGTAGGAATTGAGATCCTGAACTCACCTTCAGATCTTAACGTATGGTCCTTATTTCTTTAAATTGTTTCTTTATGAGAAATTATTAATAGATTATATACATTTTCATAAATGCTTTTCAATTTATTTTACAAGCAAAAATTAGACTAAGACATCATATTGGATTGTATGTGAACATATTACCTGTTACCAAGATGATACTCAAGAGTGGGTAAAGCTGAACTGAAGCCTCAAGAGATGCTGTGCTTCCCTAGAGGGCTGATGTATTTAAACACACTGACACCCCCATTTGTTTTTTGAAATAACATCAATTATGAGATCATATTATGGAAAGAGAAAATAATGCCAAAATCTGTCTCTACAAATTCTAAGGGATAAACTTGACAAGGCGATTTTACAATGGAAGATTGTGAAGAGAAACTACCAGGAAACCAACCATCACATTTTAATTCCAGTGTTAGCCTAGGCGTGTGAGAATAAGACAACCGGAAAAGCATGCTGGAGCAAACCAAGCATAGAAATGATTGAAATGATAAAATGTTACTGTACAACATCATCTACTCTATTTCAACAAATACATGTCCAAAGTGGAACAACTAACTCTATGCCAAAAATAATACCTAACATCCTATCAAAGTTTTACCAGTTTTCTTGTGAACAGTGATTACTGACATAATAAAATTGGAGTCATTATTCATTTCAAGTATCTTTGCTGAAAATTATGATTTATATTGTACTTTTACTTTCTTCTTTTGACTTTGGAATATTTTAAGTCATAAAGTGAATATGAGCATTGGCCAAAACTAAATAATGTTTAGGGTATTGTATGATAAAATAATTTATACATTTAAAATAAAATAACCCTAAGAGTTTAGGATTAATATTACATCTCTGACAGAGTAACTGAATACTTATGTTTCCAAATTCAATTAACTTGCCTGGAGTTTTTAAGAGCTCATATTTTACAATGAAAGCAATACATTTACATGATTACTCTACATAGAGGGTAATACAGGGTTTTCATCACATTCCTAGGCAAGTTTGCATAAAAATTTACCTGCTTGCTACTGGTTGTATAATTCAGTGTATTCACAACAGAATATGAGGGAATCATTTGTAAAGTTTAGCTAAGTCATACAGTTTAGTCCATTGTTACTCAGAGTGTGGCACTGGGACCACCAGAATCAGCATCACCTGGTCCCTGTTAGGAATGCAAATTCTTAGTCCCCCTTTCCCAACTTGCCTAATCAGAATCTTGGAGGTATACCAGAAATGTGCATATTAACAATATCCCCATGTGATTCTCTGTATACTGCAGAGCTTGAGAAATGATGCAAACGACTTATAAATGAATTATTTGTGTTTAGACTTGATCCCACAAAAAGAACATATGGCTTTATTTTATATCAGATGTCTTAAGGAAATATTTATTAGGTAAATCTATTATGCCATATTTGGCCAGCCCCATTGGACATTTTGGCTATTCTTTGGGTAACATACAAAACAATATTAATTAAAATATTAATTAAAAATTTAAAGTATTAATTAAAATATTAATTAAAATACTTTTTTAAAATACAAGGGAAAATTCAAGTCAAAAGAGATTTAAATTATTCTTGGTTTATTGTCATGTGATATGTAAGCATTGTAGATACATAGTCTCTTCTCATGTGCAAAATAAATCCAATCTCTCATATAGTATCAACGGAAAAGAGATATATAGGGTTCAGTAACTAGTAAAATGTATCTAATTTTTTAAAATAAATAAACCCTGCTACAGTTATTTTGGAAGTGTCAAATAATTTTCTTTCTTTATTTCTTTTTTTCTTTTCTACTTTCTTTCTTTCTGTTCTACTTTAACCCTGCTTAATTTTTCATTAATTCATTTCATTTCAACAATATTAGGCACTGTTATAGAAGTTCTATGATATTCATGGCCTAGTGAACTAAGGTAAACTAATGCTCCTAAAGCTCTACCAAACAACAAACTACCAAGTGTCAGGTAGAAGGAGTAAAGAAAGAGACTTAGAAAAGCGGATTGGCGAGCAAGACAGATTTTATTATTAAACCTGAGAAGGGTCTTTTGTCTGTGGCAGACAAAAAGACCCCAGCTCTTACATGCTGCATAGTTTTAAGGGCTAAGGAGGGGCAGAGGGCTTGAGGGGGGATAGAGACCTTTGGGTCTTATCAGGAGCAGATGTTTTGGCTCAAAAAGGAATTTGTTAGATTTAGAGACTTTACCTTCAGAGAGGGGAGTACTAGGGGAAGCGCTGATTAATGTCTGCATGTGGGGAGGGGTAAGGAGGCGGCTTTGTATTCCATCCTCTCGCCAAGTAAGAAAAATTTATACATGTTAACATACACATTTAAAAACTACAGTTAAACTGAACTCATCTATGTCTTATGTTGGAACACCAAAACAGAGGCATGATTTCACACATCAATTTTTGCTTCTACAAGTTCAGAAGTGCGGGCATTATGCAGGAACAAGCACAGTGGACTAAAGAGACAGTAGTGACCTTCTAGTGTTAGTTATTGTCTTATGTTCCAGGAACAGTAGGCCATTTTAGAAGATTTATGGATCAGAACATGTTTTCATATTTTATATTTAAGTAAAACAGATATCTCATCCTAAGTAACGAAATGCCATGCTCTTTGAAAATGCCATGGCCTTTCATTTACAAGGGAAACATTAACAAAGAGTTCCTATTGTATCACAGGGGTGGCATTAAATTGGTGGCTTAAGGATGCAACCCATGAATTTGTATTAATGAGATATTTAGTCTAGGCTTTTCCGTATACTCCTCCTCCTTCCGCTCCCCCTCCTCATGTTCTTCCTCTTTTTCCTCCTCTTCCTCTTCTTCCTCCTTGTTCACCTCCTCTTCTTCCTTCTCCTTTTTCTCTGTTTCTCTTAAAATGAAAGCAAGGTATAGTTTACAACAAAAATCTATGATGATTATTTATTTAACTGAAGAAAAAAATTTCTGTTATCTTCCTGTTTCAATTACCAAAATGAAAAATACTGCTACTGACAAATATGGAATAACATATGACTGTCTACTAGATAAGACAGAATCTCCTTTGTTCTGGAGATACAAAATGACAAGCTGTATTCCAGCTGTTAAGGACCTTACTATATAACTTTCAAAATGGACAGGGTTAAAGGTTACTACAGAGGAATCCAGGAGAGGGATAATTACTTGACTCTAAATTTGGGAGAAGAAGGTTCACACTGGAGTTGCAGATAGGGAAATTATCAGCTTACTGATTGTAATAAGAAGTATTAAAACAGGGGAAATCATACAGGAAAGATTGGTATAGTCAGAAGAGAACAGCTGAGCACAGATATCCTAGTTAACATTGTTGTAACAAGGGAGAGAAAATAACAAGCCCACAAAAACTGTAACCTCAATAGGCCCTTCTCCCCCACGGTGCAAGACCCATAACCTCCGCATGCCTAGATGAACGGAGTGTGCCTGATGAGTGACCCTGGAGCCAGCCAGAGCAATAAAGTCAACCAAATATGAAACCTAATTAGCCAGAGTAAGGAGTGCAGACCAAATTAAGAAGCTAAGGGTGCCTAGGTTTTTGTTGCAGAAAGAACCTGGCACTGCCTCTCTGCATAGCCCGATCATAGCCCTTGTATTTTCCTATCTCTCTCATCGTTATTCTTTGCTCATAATACCTGCCCCCAGACCCTAGCTTGAGGAGATAGATTTGAGTGTTGCCTCCTTTTCCCTTTCTGGTTGAACTTGCAATAGAGCTTTTTCTCTTCTCCAAAGCTGGCACCATAGTACTGGTTTCTATGAATGTCAAGCAGCCATCCCCTTGCTCGGTGACTATTTTGGCAACACAAATGAGACTAAGGCTTGCCCAAGCCCCTCTAGCCCCTCAGTGAGGTTCGTCTAGAGAATCACTTGTAGGGTCCGCACTTCTTCCCTGCAGCCCTTCATAATCCTCGGTGCAATCTTCACTTTTGGGGAGATAAACTGCTTCTGAATCAGATGTCTTTGGGGTGAGTACTCATTAATGTGCACTTGCATCTTAAATTGTCTTCAGTCTCATCATAAAGCTTGTGGGTTAGAATCCTACCCTTGCCTAGGATTGTGAGTTTGAGTCCTACTCTAAATGGATCCTGATTGGGTTAGAGTCCCAAGCAGGTTGGAGTTAGAGTCCCAAAGAATAAGGGCAATACAGGTGGTCCCCAGGTTGTGGACGAGACATTCTCCTGAGAACAAATTTAGGTCAGATTTGTATGTAACTTGGACCCCTTATGAACAGCACATGTATGGTAATAATAATAATTATACTACAATGGCTCATATGTGGTAATAATAATACAGTGTAGTACTTTAGTAATAATAATACCCCTGTACTATAATAACCAGTTACAGAAAATTTGAGATCTTTCTTTTAATTCAAACAAACTGAGCATAAAATGAAGCTCAGACAAAAAGTTTTGATAAGAGGAGAAATTTCCAAAAAGAATATTAAATGTTAACACTCACCTAATGTTGCTTCAGTGTCTTGCTTACTGGAAGGGGCATTTGTGAGGCAAGAAGGTAGGCTGACATTAATCAGAAGATGATGATGGGGATGGTGCTAGAGAGGATGGAGTAGGTGCTGGAGAATTAGGATTTGATTGTGTTGCTGGAGGAGGGGAGCTTACCACTGGAGTCAGTTTCTTGGAAAAATGTACGTAGAGTTGTTTGCACAGCCTTTTTATTTTTTTCATCATGAGCGGCCTTGTAGCAGCTAATGTTCTCACTGATTACATGATAAACCTTTGTAAACTGCTCAATATTAGGGTCTTGTTCCTCAAGCTTAGCAAATCCTGCTCCAACGAGATGAAAGGCTTCAGGTAAATTTTTTTGTCCTAAATGTTCTTGACTCTGAATCTTCTGATTCTTGGTGTTCTTGTGTATCTAACAGCTGCTTCTTTATCTATCTATGAGACCAGCCGCTAGCATAATGATTCTGTGCCAAGGAAGGGCTTACACCATGCGAGTTTGTTCACATGCCTGGATGATACTAGTTCACAAATTATTACTTTTTATTATTTAATCATAAATTATCCTTATGGGGAGCCTTCGGGGGCCCACTCATGAGTACTGAACTCAGTATGTTGGGTAGTCTGTAACCTGGGGACTGCGTGTACTAAAAAGCAGTAAGCACTGAGGTACTCAATATGATTTGGTTCCGGTTTCTGTTTGTATGTTTGTGTCTTTGTAACAATATCTTGGGTAAGTGAAGCTTATAAACTGATGGTTGCAGCAACAGCCTAATTAGAAATTTGTATGAATGTAAGTCATGAGACTCCACAGATACATGCCATTGCTTCCTCCAGCCTTTTTAGGGTGTTCCTAGGAGCCCAGTGGAAGTGTCAATGTTTATTGCCTATGATGTGAAGTGGTCTTGTAGCAAATCTTACTAAGTGTAAAAGGGGCATTGGGGATGCCTATGTCTCAATTGGTCAATATTGCCTTTACGGTATTTAACAGCTGTGACCAAGTCCAGGAAAGGCAAAACAATGGAACATGAGACAATCAGCTACACTGTTCATCATAGCTCTTTGCCAGTATCATCCTAGATGCAAGAAAGTGTTTCCCAGGGAAAATAAGCAGCAATGGGTAGGACCCCCATGGACTCCACTACCTGGCTAAAGAAGCCATCTGCCCTTGGGGCCACACCAATGTGAATATTGTAAAAAGAGGACCAGTGGAGTTAGGAGTGTCCAAAGTGTCCTCCACTGGCTGGTGGAGGAAGAAAATTCCTTCAAATCAGCCCACTAGATGACACAGTTTGCTGTTAGTGACCAGGAATGAGGGGACCCAAGGGCTCTTCTGTGTTCTATTAGCTCCACCGGTATTTCCTACGAAGAAATCAAGTAACAATTGCTGCAGGAAAGAGACTCATAGACTTCTCATTGACACTGAAGCTACATATTCTGTCCCTAATATCAGACAAGGCTCTCTCTCCCCAAACACCAAAGCTATTACTGGTGTATACGGGAGACCTCCTACAAGACTTTCACTCAGCCTCTTGAATGACATCTAGGAAAAACCTATTCAGACATAGCTTTCTGTATATGACTGAATGCACCGTACCTTTTGTGAGACGAGATCTGTGAACAAAATTGAATGCACGAGTAACATTTTCACCAGAAAAAAGTAAATATTAAGGTGCCTCCGGAAAAAGCCTGTACTCTCCCAGCTGCCTTACTGCAACTAGAGGAAAAACATTTGCCAAAAGTTCCTGAAGAAGTCCTACAAGAGGTAAGACTGAAAGTGTGAGCTGATGGGAGGCTGGGAAGAGACAAGATTGCTGCTCCGGGATAGGTGAAACTTTGCCCTGATGCAAGAACTCCAAATTTAAAACAGTATCCCCTAAGAAGGCATGCTAGAGAACGCATAAACATGAAATAGGTGTATACTAGCTTCAATATTCAGCCTTGCCAATCTCCCTATAATACTCTCATTTTGCCAGTGCAGAAGCCGGGGACTAAAACAATATCACTTTGTGCAGGACTTGAGAGTCATTCATCAAATTGTGGAAGACATACACACCCCTTGGTGCCAAGTCCCTGCGCTGTACTTTCCACCTCATCTGGCGACTTTCGCTGGTGCACTATCTTAGATTTAAATGATGCTTTCAATTACATGCCACTAAGCCCCACGTTGCAGGAGCTGTTTGCTTTTGAATGAGACAATCCAGCGACTAAGATAAAACGATACTACTGCTGGGCAGGACTCCCTTAAGGGTTCAAAAATGCACCCAATATTTTTGGGGAAGCTTTGGCTAAAGGTTTAAAAGAGTTGGAACTAAACAAAGGGACTTTGCTCCAATATGTAGATGATATCCTGATTGCCAGTAAAACCAAAGAAACTTCTGATTGAAACACAATACCAACCTTACATTTCTTGGCAGACTGAGGATATGAGTTTCAAAGAAAAGGGCCCAAATATCTCAACTGACAGTAAAATACTTAGATTTGAGCTATCTTGGGGTTAAAGGAACCTATCACCAGACAAAAGGGAGGCTGTGGGCAAAGTGACAATACCTACCACTATAAGACAATTAAAGGGATTTTTGGATGTGTAAAATCATCAGGATGACTGGATTTTGTTCTATCTATATTCCTAATTTTGGACTCTTAGTCACGGCCTTATATGAGGCCCTCATGGTAGTGAATCTTTACATTGCACTACACAATGTCATAAGGCATTCCAAACAACAAAAGAAAACCTGTAACTGTACTGGCTCTTGGTCTCTCAAATATAAGAAAGGCCTTTGGCCTCTTTGTGGAACTATAAGGCATGTGCCTAGGTGTGCTGACACAGGAGGCCTGTAGCATACTTTTCTAAGCAATTAGATATAATGACTCAAGGATGGCCAGTCTGCCTCTGGGCAGTGGACACTACCTGTGATCTTTTACAAGGAACTGAAAAAATCACGCTAGGCCATTCTACCACAACGCACAGGTTACATTGTGTGCTGTGCCTCCTTGACCAAAAAGGGGGGTGCTTCCTTCTGGAAGACTAGGTAAATTGCAGGCTATCCTATTGGACAACCCAAATGTCAGATTAAAAGCAGTGTCCACGTTAAACTCAGACACTCTACTTCCAAGCACTACAGAGGAACTTATTCTTGACTGTATATAAATACTTGAGAAAGTTTATTGTAGCAGGCCTGAATTTACTGATAAGCCTTTGGAAAACTCAAACCTAGAGATATTTACTGACAGAAGCAGCTTTATGGACCAGGGTCTCCAGAAAGCTGAGTATTCAATGGTAACTCACCAGATAATCTTGGAAGCTGAGGCTCTACCACCAGGTGTATCTGCCCAAAAGGCAGGACTTAGTGCCCTCACACAGGCTTTACACCTAGGACAAAGAAAAAGTTTGTAACTGGCTCCATGATCCTCTATTTTTTAAATATAATCCTCTCCCTTAACTATGTGACCCTTTGACTTGTTTCCCATAAATGATGGGCTCAAAATCTATTATATCGACTCTAAGTATACCTTTGTGGTAGTGCATGGACATGGGGCCATTTGAAAAGAGAGAGGCTTGCTGACCTCAGGGAGAAAGAAAATCAAGCCTTCAAAAGAAATATTAGATTTATGAAACTCTATTATGCTGCCAAAAAAGTGGCCATTTATACTGCCCAGGCCACCAAAACACTGAGAGTTACATCGCTAAGGGAAATAATCAGGCTAATGAAGCAACAAAGCAGGTGGCTAGGACCAAAGAACCCAATGCAAGAGCCCTAGCACTCACTCTAATGTAGCGATAAGGCAGAAAAGGAAGGTCGAGAGAGCCTGAGTGCAGCTGTTTTGGCTGATACCAGATCCTAACCTCTCTGAGCAATTGAGTTGCCAGCAAGTCGCTGGCCCAGGACCACCTGAAATGGATGATTTACTAAACCTGATGGCTTACAAACTGTTTGTGCTTACCTTTCTGTGACAGCAGTTTATGATTAACCTTTATGGCCTGACCACAAGACAATGCTGGTCATATAAGGCTATTTCTCAACAGGGTTTTTGAATATTTAAAAACGTTACCATTGCCCCATAAAGAGTCCCCTTCTTGCTCGGGACAGGACGCCTACTCTGTCTGTGGAGTAGGATCTGTTGGCCGTCTCTCTCCATGAACTTTCTGTGGCTGCTTGGTTTACTCTTGAGCTCTTTTCCTGAGTGAAGCCAAGATCCCACTTGGTGAGCTCAGGGGGCTTTCCTCCCTTCGTTGGGGCACTCCCTGCCTCATCCTTCTGGTGACCCCAGATTGAACGAAGAGAGAGCCCCACTTGAACCCCAAATTAAGACCGTGCAGCATTATTCAGAACCTGGCAGACAGATGAATCTCCTTTTGTCTAGTTTGGCTTGGTAACCTTGGGTTCGTTCCATACTTTTGTCTCCTAAAGTAACAGACTCTCATTCTCCCTCTAATCTCTGATCTGAGTGTTCCTCTCAGTTTCGAACAAGTAGGGAGGTGGCTGCAGGGCCTCTGACTTGGTAGCCGGTGTGTACGTTCTCCTTGTCTGGCTGTGCTGGGCGGGACGATTGCCGGCCAGTCACTTCTTTAGCAGCCTGCCCGACCAGTTTATTTCTTTCCAACTCTGTTCTTGAGAATTTCCTACTTAATTAGAGGCCATCAATTTACTCCATCCGCTTAACTATGCCTCCCCCAGTAACAGGATGGCAGGGGTTTTAATCTCCAAGCCATGAAGATTCAAGTAGTTGGTGGACATTGAGTAATCTCTGTCTTGGAATTTGGTGGGGATTTTCTCCCACACCGAACAGGAGTCCAATAACTCCTTTTCTTCTTTTACGTCTCCTCCTCAGTTTCTCGTATTTCGGATTGCGACCCACTAACCTGTCTTGTTCTTCAGTGCATAAATGCATACGTATGCTATTTTCATTGTTGCATATATAATCTCTGTTTTGGTCATTTGGGCAATTGTTACTATTTTGTGTAGGGCAAGGCACTTTCCTTGCTTCCTTTGAAATTCTTTTTCCATTTGTTTGGAGAGATCCCTTATTGTGGTGATGCTGGGACACCAGAGCCACATTGTTTTGCTGATCCCAATTTGGAGGACAAAACAGAAGCTCTGGGCACACAAGTTGGCTGAAACAGGCCACATGCCACCCCCCAGGGTTTTCAGCATTTGGAAAAGGATCCTCATTAATTAGCTAAACCCTGGATTTGAGAAAGGTAATTGTATTAACTTCTGGTCCTGGATTTGTCTCCTTGTAACTGAAGACTGAGCCACCCTGTGCCTTTTGTCAGCATTTCTCTTGCTGCTTCTGTCACACTGCTCATTTCCAAACACTTGCCTTTACCTGCTGTAACGTTAGGCTTATCATTTTCCCCAGTAACTGTTCCTAGGGTTGTTTCTTCGCCATTGCAAGGGATGCCACTGGGACGATCAGCAACAAAAGGATTTACTTTTGCTATATTACTACCACTACATAGGTCAGTGGCATGCATATGGGACACTTCAGCTCCAGCTTTATCTTTGGTTTTTTAAGCAAGCTGTGTTTGTAATTTGTTTGACTTGACTGGGATCTCAAAATCCTATTTCTCTGTCCTAAGTTTCTTCTCACTGGCACTCAGGTTGCTACTTCTGCCATAAGCTTTCTTTCTTTTGCCCAAACCGTGAATGGTTTCTCCAATTTTTGTGAAAGTCAGATTATAATGGCCCTCTTGGCCCCCAATGTTGTATTTGTACTCAGACCGAAGTTTGCTCTGCCCACCCTACTTTTATCCCTGCTTCTATAATTTGGTGTTAAGGCATTTGTTTTGCCACGTTCATCATATGGGAGGACATAGACCCCATTCTTCATGACAGGTCTATCTTTTATCTTCTACTCCTCATGCTTTTTCGGCTGTGGTACCTCCAACTTTGCAAGGTTTAGCCACTATTGCTTTGTTAAATTTCCTTAACAAAAAGGAAGGGTGGGAGCAGGAAAGAGTAAAAAATTTGTTTACTGCAAAACTTAGGAACCCAGTTTCCAGTCAGGACCTTTTGCCAATATGGGGACAGCAGCCAGCATCCTGAAGGACTTGCTCTTAGGGTGCCTTCTGAGCAATTGGGACAAATTTAAATTGGAAGGGTTGATAAAAAGAAACTTATTCTCTATTGTAATGCAGCTTGGCCCCAATATAAATTTAGGAGATCAGGAAATTTGGCCAGGGAATGGTTCTCTAAACTATAATACCAGAATACATTTAGAGTTGTTTTGCAAGAGAGAGAGAAAGTGGGGGAGTTCCCTTATGTACAAGCTTTTATGGCCCTTTATCTGGATCCTGACTTGAAGGACAGTTATAGGATGTGCCTAGCTCATGTACCCTCCAGGCATCAGGAAGTCACATCAGATGTTGTGGATGCCTCTCCTGGCTGCCCCTCCTTGATGGCCTACACCATCCCCAGAGCCTCCTTAGTCTCCCATCTCTGAGGGTGGTTCTGTTAGTTCCCCTGCACAGGATTCTACCCTGAGGTCATTGGACACTCCAACCCTTGCCCAGCTAGCACAAGTCTATACCCTCCATTACTGGAGGAAGTGAGCCTTACCAGCACCACCAGGAGTGGGGCCCTATGTCAGCCCCTAAAATCAAACCTGTGCTCATTGCGGGAGGTGGCTAACAAACACAGGGGAATGATTAGAGTGAATGTGCCTCTTTATATGTCAGATTTGGCTATATGCAAGGAAAAGTTTGGTCAGTTTTCCAAGGACCCAGGAAAATTTACTGAAGAATTTGTTAAACTGATTGTGCCTTTTGACTTAACCTGGCAGGACTTACTGAAACTATTGTCTACCGGTTCTATTGTAGAGGAAAAGCAGAGAATCCTAGGGACAGCCCATGAACATGTGGATGGGATGGCAGCTCGAAATCAAGGCCATGCCATCTACCATGTAGGGGGAGATGGTGTTCTTGATTCAGACCCCCAGTGGAATTATCAGAGAGGATCTATAGGATGTGAATGCTAAAACCATATGATAACTGGTCTAATACAGAAGGCATGATAAAATGCATAGTGAAGCTGGTAAACTAAGACAAGGTTAGAGAGGTCACCCAGGGGATAGATGAGAACCCCATCCTATTTCGGGCTCACCTTGTTGAGACTCTTAGACCCAGAGTCCCCAGAGGGGAGTGCATTTTATCTCCCAATCCGCCCCTGGTCTCAGAAGAAAACTGCAAAAAACAGCAGTGGGCCTTCAGACTCTAATGAATCAACTTGTACATATGGCCTTGGGAGTTTATAACAAGAGAGACAGGGCAGAGGGGGCAGAAAAAAAACAAAAGAAATAATCAGAGGACCGAACTGTTGGCCATTGCCTTAAGCTGCCTGCCACCTCAAGGTTACCTACCTTATAGAAATATGATGTAGTCAGTTTCTGGGATGCCCAGACAAAAGCCCCTGACTCACTGGCCCTTGCGTCTCCATTAATGTGTCTTTTGTAGGCAATAGGGCCATTGGAAAAAGGACTGCCCCAAGCTCTGAACGGAACTTGAGCCACCAAACCTATAATGGCTGAGAGAACAGAGGATTAATGGGTTTCAAGGCCCCCTATGGCTCCCACTGTACATCTCATCATCTCTACAAAGGAGCCTCAGGTAATCCCAGACATGGCAGGTAAGAATATTAAATTCTTATTAGGTACAGGGGCGGCCTTCTCAGTCCTGACCCATTTTTCAGGGCCATTAACTTCTTATTTCTGTACAGTCACTGGAATTGATGGACAGACAAAGATTAAAAGGTTTGCCCACTCTTTAGATTGCTCCCTAGGTGACCATTCATTTTCTCATAGGTTTCTGTTTATGCCTGAGTGTCCAGTTCCCTTGATGGGGAGAGATTTGCTTTCTTAGTTACAGGCCATGATTTAATTTGGTGAGCTTTGTATTTATAAAACAGCCATCCCAGAGGAAACTTTGCTTTTGACTTTAAATGCTTGTCTACAAACAGATGGGGAAGAGTCTAGCCTTCTAAAACATATTACCACCCGGGTAGACCCCTCTGTTTGGAACACTGAAGTTCCTAGAAGTGCTGTTATCGTACCCCCAGTTCAGATTGCTTTAAAGCTTAATGTTAAATATTCCTGGAAAAGGCAATACCCTTTGAAACCTAAGGCTGAAAAGGATATTCAGCCCTTGATAACCAAGTTTTTAAAACATGGGCTGCTACAGCCTTGCCAGTCCCCATGTAATATCTCCATCTTGCCAGTAAAGAAACCAATTGGAGAATAGAGGTTTGTCCAAAACTTAAGGGCAGTAAATAAGGCTGTGATTCCAGTCCATCCAATAATTTCCAACCCCATGACAATACTGACCTGAGTGCCTGAAGTTGCTAAATAGTTTACAGTACTGGATTTGAAAGATGTTTTCTTTTGCATTCCTTTATACCTGGATTCTCAATGCATTTTTGCTTTTGAATGGATGGTTTGGGATACTTGTGTGATCCCAGCTTTCTTGGACAGCGTTGCTACAAGGGTTAAGAGATTGCCCTCATTTGTTTGGAAATGGGTTGGCAAAAGAATTAAGAAAGGTACAATTAGATAAGGGGACTCCTTTACAGTTTGTTGACGATTTATTGATATCCAGCCCCACTAAAGGAGGACTCTGATGAGCACACTATCCAGGTTCTAAATTTTTTGGGAAAACAAGGATATCAGGAATCTCCCCACAAGACATAGATCTCTATTCAAGATGTTAAATATCTAGGATATGTGCTCCCTCCTGGAGCCAGGACTTTGGCTTGGGATCAGAAGGAGGCTATACTTGCACTTTAGTCCCCTTAGACTACAAGGCAGCTAAGAACCTTTTTAGGAATAGCAGGATTCTGTCGGATCTGGATTCCCAGGTTTGGCCTCATAGCAAAACCTCTGCATGAGGCTTTAAAGGGGACTGATCATGGCCTCTAAACAGGCCTTCCTAACCTTAAAGGAGAAACCCTTTCACTGTCTACGTGGCTGAAAGTCAGGGGACAGCCTTGGGGGTCTTACTCAAAGGCTCAGAAATAATCCTAGGCCTGTGGCTTATTTCTCTAAACAGCTGGACCAGGTGGCAGTCAGATGGCCAGGGTGCCTGTGGGCTGTTACCGCTACCTGTTTACTGGTGGAAGAAGCTAGTAAATTTGCCTTAGGACAACAGCTGGAAGAAAATGAGTCCTCACCAGGTACAGGGAGTTTTAGAAGCTAAAGGGCACCAATGGTTAACAGGGGGATGTCTGCTTACCTGTTAAACTCCTTTGCTGGACACCCCAGACGTTATCTTTAAAGTGTGTCAGGTTCTGAACCCTGTCACTTTGCTTCATGATTCTACCCTTCAGGAGAAAGGGCCTCAACCCACTTATTCTTGTATTGAGATCATAGAACAGACTTATTCCAGTAGACCTGACCTTAAAGATGAAGTTCTGCTTAACCCTGATGTTGAAAGGTTTACAGGTTTGTACATGAAGGAAAGAGAAAAGCAAGACATGCTATAGTTAGGCAGCAGGAAGTTATTAAAACTAGGGCTTTACCTCCCCAGACTTCTGCCCAGAAAGCAGAGCTAATTGCTTTAATTAGAGCTCTCCAATTAAGAAAGGACTTGAGAGTCAATATCTTTACTGATTCTAAATACTGGTTTTTGGTGCTCTGTTCCCATGTGGCTATATGGAAGGAAAGGGGATTGTTGACTGCTAAAAACTCCCCTATAAAGCACCATTCTGACATCTTAGAACTTCTGGAAGTGGTTCAAGTCCCCAAAGAAAGAGCTGTCATTCATTGTAGAGGACACCAAAAGGGGGATACTTCCATTGTTAAAGGAAATGACCTGGTGGATAGTACAGCTAAAACCACAGCAAAAGGGGAATTGATATGTCAGGCTCTAGCGTTAATATTAGAGAAGTCACTAGAGCTCAGTAGTTCGAGACCAGCCTGAGCCAGAGGGAGACCCCGTCTCTAGTAATAATAGAAAAATTAGCCGGGCATGTTGGCACATGCCTGTAGTCCCAGCTATTCGGGAGGCTGAAGCAGGAGGATCACTTGAGCCCAGGAGTTGGAAGTTGCAGTGAGATATGATGACACCACCGCACTCCACCCAGGGTGACAGAGCAAGACTCTGTCTCAAAAAAAAAAAAAAAATTAGAGAAACCACACAAGTCAACACTGCCTGGTTCTACAACTGAAGAAATCAAATGGGTTGAACAAAAGGGCTTGCAAAGGGACCCCTCAGGATGGTTAATGGAAGAAAGCAAACTTCTCCTCCTGGGAATGGAACAATGGAAGACAAATAAACACTTCCATGACTCATCACGCCTGGGATGAGACTCTTTATTTAGACTTATCTCCCAAATGTTTCTAGGAAAAAGTTTGTTCCAGACAGTAAAGAGGGTCACTAGGGCCTGTGAACTCTGTCTGTATGGACCCTGGAAGCCACCCACACCTCCGCCCTTATCCAATCCATACAACTTTAAGGAACGTGAAAGGGGGAGGACTAGCAAATGGATGTCACCTTAAAGCGGCCCTGCAGGGGACTAAAATATTTGCTAGTGTTTATAGATACTTTTAAGGGCTGGATAGAGGATTTTCCTATCAGGACAGAAAAGGCATTAGAAGTGTCAAAATTCTTACTTAAAGAAATCATCCTAAGATTTGGCTTACCAAAAAGTTTACAAAGTGATAATGGATCTTCCTTCACAGCCAAAGTGACCCAGCAGGTTTCCTTAGTCTTAGGCACTACCTGTCATCTCCACTTCTCCTGGAAGCCTCAAAGCTCAGGTAAAGTGGAAAAAGCCAATCATGTCTTAAATAGGACATTAGAAAAACCTTGTCAAGAGATCTCCGGAAACTGGTTTTTCCCTTTATCTGTAGCCCTCCTAGGAACCAGGATGGCCTCAAAAGAGACGTTGAAGCTTAGCTTATTTGAAATGACTTGTGGGAGGCCCTTTTAGACCTCAGACTTCTTATTTGATGTAAAAGCACATAAAACCCTGACTCATCTTGACAACTTGGGCCAGGTTCAAATATCCCTCCAAGAATATGGAAATAAAATACTACCTTCCCCTACAAAGGAAGAGGTTAGTTCCCCTGTACAACAGGAGACCTAGTCTACTTGAAACCTGCGGAGAAGTATCTCCTGAGGACCAGTTACAACCAAAATGGAAGGGCCCCTATCCCTTATTACTAAGTATCCCCACTGTGTTCGACTCCAAGGAATTACTAGCTGGGTACACCTGTCTAGAATAAAACCTGTCTCTTGGGAACCCCCACAGGCTCTGGCAGAAGGCACCACAACCTACACATGTGAACCCATAGAAGACCTCAAATACCTGTTCAAGAAGTCGCCTTCTGAAGGTAGCAAAAAGGCTGGTAACATCCTCATACTAATAGGAAATGCTTCTTTTCCTCTTTCTGGTATTTGTTGGCACTTTCCTGATTCCTACTGGTTAGGCTTACTTTGTCTGCTTCCCTCTGGCTGGGCCCAAGTCTCTTGTCAACAAGTATAATGCAGTAAGAATGTAAAGCTATATTCTTACTGTCTCTAATTCTGTGGATTCCATCTGCTCTGGGTAACTACTTGCTAAATACTTCAAACTTATTAGCAAGAGGACAAAATCTCTCAGTTCCTGGGTATGTTATGAGGGACCACTAAAAGACAGGTTTCCATTGTGGGCAGTATCAGCAAACTCTCATGCCTCTTCTCTGCTGGCTGAACAAAGAGAAGTTTGTGTGGTGCTAAATACCACCTGTTGCACTTACATTAATACCTCTGGGCAAGTAGAAGAGGACATAAGGGAAATCTACAAACAGGCCATATGGTTACACAATCTTAATTACCCCACCCTCCAAAACATGTGGGATTCTACTAAGGGGTATCTACCATCAGTTACCTGGTTTTCCCCTTTCTTGGGACCCCTAGTAGCTACCCTCCTTTTGTTGATCTTTGGCCCCTGTTTATTTAACCTCCTCATAAAGTTTGTGTTTTCTAGGTTACAACAGTTTCACTACAAGATGATGGTGGCACAAGACTTTCAACCCATACTACCTCTTGACCCAGAGAACACAGATATTCAGACTTTGGGCCCCTTAGATCAGGTTTCTAGAGATTTTTAGTCCCAACAGGCAGGGACTACAACCCCTCCTCAGCCTTGAAGAAGCTACAGAAGGTGGATCTTTGTCCCTCAACACCCTTTAAGATTAAGGGAATAAAATCTCTGAGGGTGGAATAATATAGGGATAAGGCAAAAAAAGAAGGTCAAGAGAGCCTGAGTGCACCATTTTGGCTGATACCAGATCCTAACTACCCAGAGCAAGAAAGTCGCCAGCAAGTCACCAGCCTGGGACCACACGAGGATGGATGAATTACCAAGCTGGATGCCTTACAAACTGTTTGTGCTTACCTTTCTGTGACAGCAGTTCATGATTAACCTTTATGGCCTGAGCACAAGGCAATTCTGGATGTGTACAGCTGTTTCCCAACAGAGTTTTTGACCATTTTAAAAATGGTACAGTTGCCCCAAAGAAGTCCCCTTCATGCTCGAGAGAGGACCCCTACTCTGTCTGTGGAGTAGGATCAGTTGTTTATCTCTCTCAATAAAATTTCTGCTACCAGTTGTCTCACCCTTGATTTCTTTTCCTGAGTGAAGCTATGAACCCACTTGGCAAGTTCAGGGGGCCTTCCTCCCTTCACTGGGACACCACCTGCATCAATTCCAAGTATGGACCTACCCCTATTTACATCTTGGTATTCCAAAGTGGAATTAGAAAGAGCAAATGAATGGGGATTTTATGCTGATACTCAGGACTTAGATGGGAAACAGTACAAAACAACTAAAGACAGTTGGATTTATAACAGCATTTGATGGAAAGGATTATTTGCCATTTACATCAGGGAGCACATTATGGGCGAGAAGCAACATATCATTGGTTACAAAAGTTTATGGTAGGGCCACATATGCAAAGGACTATCCAGAAGGTCATCCAAAATTGTCTAATTTGTGCTAAGAATATTCCAAAGACAGGACAGCCTTCAGCAGTCAAAGGGGTCCAAACCTGAGGACAAAGGCAGGAGAAGATTGGGAAATAGATTTCACAGTTATGCCGTGGAGGAAATTACAGATACTTGTTAGTATTTGTAGATACCTCTACTGAATGGATCGAGCCCTTCCATGTTGAACAGCAAAGGGATCTGATGTTACTAAGGCTTTACAAAAATACATCATTCCTTGCTTCCGATGGCCATTTTCAATCCAAAGTGACAATGGAGTTGATTTCATAGCTAAAGTTACCCAAGTAGAGTCTGGGGATTTGGGGATATATTGGAAATTACCCACCCCTAGGAGACCCCAGTCCGCAGGTAAGAGTGGACAGATGAACCAAACTCTAAAAACATCTATTGCTAAAATATGTCAAGAAACTCCTCTCACTTGGGGCAAGGCTTTGCCTATTTCCTGGCAGAGAGTAAGAGGAGCCCCTAGAAGCAAGCTCCAGTTGAGTTCTTATGAAATATTCTATGGTAGAGCCTTCCTTAACTGAATTTTGTTACAATTCCAAAAAAAGTCATACTGTAAAAGAATTTGGTGCTATAAAATACTTACAATATTTTGTCGCATCTCTATATGCTGTATAGAGGTTTGCTGCCTAATATTTCCTACAGATGTTCCTTTATGTTGTTTGAGCCCAGGAGACTGAGTATTACTTAAGAACAGGAAAAATCCTCACCCTGAGGACCGTGGCAACCCAAATGGAAGGGGTCTTAAGAAGTTCTTTTGGTAATCTATTCATCAGTAAAGTTAAAAGGAGTGAGGCCCTGGATTCCTCATTCATGGGTAGTAATAATACCCACTAACTCTCAGCATTTTTCTCACCCTCTTTACAATTCCCAAACAGGTCATGCCCTTCTAGGCAAGAAGAAACAGAAGGACCAAATAGATCGAATACCAGGTGGCTGTGGGAACCCATGACCAATGTTTCCACCCAGGAGTACTCTGGCGAACGCTTAAATGCTCCTCAAAAATGAGCAACAAGATAAGTGATGGGGACTCTCAGATTCTTACTGTACTTGCTGGACTATTTACTTGCTTTGTACTAATTTTGTATTGATTTATGATTCTTTGATTGTTACCTGAAAGGTTAAATCGCTTTTCTTTGCAACTGTTAAGGCTGTCTATTTTCTTGATTCTTCTCCAGAAGAGATAATTTAGGGGCCTTGGTTCCTCCCTGGGGTAGAATATTTTAATGACTTGTCCCCTGATTGGTGGGACTGCACTCATTGACACATGTAAATCCTTTTGTTACAATTGTTATGACCTTCCTTTATCTAAATAAGATTGTTCCCTATTCCCCTTTGCTACATGCTTTCTTTCCCCCTAACCTCTCAGGCCAGGGAACGCATCTGCATGATAAGAATTTGCCAAATCTTGGCAAAGACTAGAAATCTTACCCTATGTTGGATGTGCCACCTTGGGTCCAGCTTCACTTAGGACCACTCTGACCAGCTTGTATATCTTGTAACAAATTTCAGTTCAGTTCTACCTGTATTTTTAATGAAACTCAAGAGTTTCACTCACTTAATTGGTTACTGTGTCTGCTCAGCTTCCAACAGCCAAGCTATACCAGGTTTTTATCTCCCTGTCAGGGCCTCTGTTGCAGTAAACATCTCTCTCTCTCTAACCTGAAGTGAAAAGATCTTTCAAATGTAGCTACTATAGGGAAATAGAACTCTGAGATGAAAAATTATACTGGGGTAGGTCCTACATTATCAATTTGTTCTTACAATAGTAATTCATGGTTTAATCTGATTAGGCAACAAATTAACTACAGTATTCATCGTTCTGTTGTGCGCCTCCGGAGTTTATCTTCTTCTGTGGTGGAGAACAACCTATGGGCCCAGAAGTGTTTTAAAAAGGGGGTAATGACTGGAAAATGTCTTGTAGTATATTTAATTACTCCTTTCTCTGTCCACAACTCTAGTGAGGCCCAACACTGGAATAGCTCCTTAAAACTTTTTACCAGAACTAAAACATCTATATTAAATCCCCTTCTGGATAAATATTTACCAGGTGGCTTACCAGATAGTGTAGGATATTTCTTTGGACAAATTCTGTTGCCCCGCTGGGGAGTTGCTGCTCGTGAATATAGGATCAGAAACTTTCGCATCACCCTGGGAAAACTTGCCAAAAAGACTGCATTACCCATAGCGGCTCAACAGAGAGCGCTAGATCCCTTAGCTAGCTAGGTACTAGGATTACTTTAGACTACATCCTAAGGTAACAAGGAGTTTGTGTGTGAATGATATCTTATGCTGTGTTTATGGTAATACTTCTGCAGAAATTGAGACCCATTTAGAGAAAATCAGCCAAGAATTCACCTGGCTTCAACAAGTATCTAACAAAGGACCAAGGTTTGACCTACTCCATAATCCTTTCAATTGGTTTCCTCAGGGTATTGGTTCCTTTTTCTTATCTGTATTACAAATCTTTCTGCTCATTCTTTTCTTTATATTCATTATAGGGATCATGTTTAAGTGGCTAACTCTTTGCTATTCAAAATGCCTTTTTCCTAGAACCTGGTTGAAACAACTCTTACTGAAATGTAATCCTGCTACTAGGAAATTCCTCCAGCTAAATGTTAGACAAATTTATTCCTCTAGCTAGGATCCACTCACCTAATCAGCAGGAGGTAGCCATGGTGTTTATCACCCTTTTTCCACCAAGATTGAGGAATGAAAAAAAGGGGGCATTTGTAAGTGCAAAGGACCCCTCCCCCAGGTTGCAAGTCACACAGGGTGAGCATGCACAGGTGAAAGTAACATGCACTGTTAGTGACTCCAGAGTTGGCCAGAATGAAAAAGTCAATGGCCTATAGGACCTGAGTACCTAGAGCAAGGAGCACAGAACAAACTAAGAAGCAAGAGTTGTCCTGTTTTGTCGTAAAACAAACTTAACAGCCAAGGACCCAGCATTGCCTCTATGCATAGCCCAATCAAGATTGTGCCTCAGACATAGATTGATACGTAGAAAAAGGAGAGAAAGAAATTTAAGGCAGTTAAGCCAAATGGACTCAATGTTCTTCGTTTTTGTTTTTGTTTTTGTTTTTCAAAATAGGTAGATTGTTTTCTGAAATTGAGTACTGGGTGAGATGCATTGGATACTTCAGAAAACTAATGATATATTTGGACAGTTTTTGGAGGAAAAGGGTGAGAGATATGGGACAAAATGCAAGAAAAATATTTGGTGAGCAATGTTGTACTCTACATGTAGAAAACAAAATTTTAGAATGTTTTTTTCCACTAGATTTATCTCCTTGGTAGATGAGCATTTTTAAAAACATTAAGAATTTCTAGGATTGAGACTCTAGCAAATAGGGTTACTCAAAGGCAGAGGTCCACTGGAGTTGTTTGAGCTATTGCAAGTATGTTTTGAATGATAAATATGAAGTCCTAGATTAAAATAAAATAAAATAAAATAACATAAAAAATGAACAGATAAACTAAAAGCACATAGAAAGATTGAGGGTTTACAGGTTTCTGTAAAGCCATAGGACAGGCATGTGTGCTTTCACCCTGGCCGACCTTCTAAAATATACATCGGATCATGTCCTTCTCCAGTGGAATGCATCTCAACCCAAAGTGTGAACTTGACCTACGGAGGTGTAATAATATGCATACCCCTTCTCGTATGATCTAATTTATTTTGATTCTCTTTGTTTTCTCTATTCAAGGGGATCTCATTGAGGTTTCCCCAGATGCAACAGTCATATTTCCACCAAAATGAATTTGCACTTGCTATTTCTTCTACTTCAAAATTTCTTTCTCCAGGCTCACTCCCATATTATTTATATCGTTTTTAAATGGCCACTATACCAGAGAGGGTATTCTTGACTGTCCTTTTAAAATTGCCTCTAGTCTGGCCTTTTGCTTCCATAGCCATTTATTATAGTCTGAGATATTATGTATTATTTGTTTACATTTTTGTCTGCATCTCCCAACTACAATGTAAACTCCCTGAATGCAGAGACTTTGTCTCTCTTATTCCTTGCTGTGTGTGCAGCATCTAGAACAGTGCCTGACAGCTAGTGTCCGTCAAATAATGTTTGTTGAGTGAAAGTCATTGCCGACACCACTGACGGAAGGCATTAGAGGGTTTGTGTTCTGAGTGCCTGCTACTGCTGTGGAGTGACATGGGGGTTACCTTCTGGCCTGTAGGGACTGAAATGAGCAACTTGAGGACCTTGGAGGCTTAGGAAATGTGCTGTGGCAAAGGAAAGCAGGAGCAAATCAAAATGTTAGCATAAATAGGTCAAATGATCTAGCTGAGCTTGGGGAACACATTTTTGTGAGATACGATATATGACAGATTAAATTAGAACTAAGTAACTTCAAAGAACCTGTAACATAAAGTGCTTCATCAGTGGTCTTCAAACTGGGCAAAAGAAGCAATTAAGGTTGCGGTCCCCAACCCATGGTTCCGACGGACCAGTATTGGTCCCTGGCCTGTTAGGGGCCAGGCCACAGAGCTCTCCCGGCCCTTACCCCCCAACCCCACCACTCCCCGACCTCCCCCACCAAGCTCCATGCATGGGTCACACACAGCAGGAGATGAGCGTGAGTGGCTGGGTAGGTAGGGAAGCTTCATCTGTATTTAGAGCTGCTCCCCATCACTCCCATCACGGCCTGAGCTCTGCGCCACCCATCCCCCCCAGCCCAACCGGGGAAAAATTGTCTTCCGTGAAACCAGTCCCTGATGCCAAAAAGGTTGGGGACTGATGAATTAAGGAATGATTATGCCAGTGTAGTCTACAAATATGAAATGTAGGATTGAAGAACACACAGGTAAGAATATGCTTCAAATTTATTGCTTTTAGAAAAAGAATAGATTTTCATTGGTCAGACAGTAGTAAAAACAGCTTAACAGTTTGAAACTGCAAGTCTCTAATCAAAGATCAACTAGGAAGGCAAGTATCATGAAACCCAGAGAATACCCTAAATCATCGTCTTTCCTTACATTGCCTTTTTGATAATTTTGCCAAAACATGATGGCAATGTGAGGGATGAGAATACACACGCAGAAATTGGATTTGCCAGTCAAACCTGCACAGAAAAAATAAAATAACAGATTATTTCTAGAATTTGTGCTGCTGTAAAGACATTTACATTGTGGCCTAGTGCCAAGTACCTATTTATACATAATTTCAGTTAGTATAATGAAGTACCCAAAATAGTATCTGACACTGAGTTGACAATTAAATGCACGTTAAATGAGTGTCTCTAAAAAGAATTATCATACAGCATCCGCAATGTGAATTTAAGTTTTTTCTCAATTTTTCTGTTGCTAACCTATTTTAATCCCCCACTTAAATTAGCCTACACATTTCATTCATATTTGTCTTTCCAGCATACTAATTTTAATACATCCTTCCTTGATTAAATATGATCAACTATCATGTAATACTTAGGAGATCATGTTCAGACTCCTTCCCATGTCACTAATAGCAACAGTGAAATCATTTGATATAAAACTCCAAATGCATGGAAAACAATTGAAATCCTATGGACTGTTTCAACTTCAAATTGTAGAGCAGTCCTCTTTTATCTTTAAAAGTGTTATTTACTTTGTACTAACATATTTAGTGTCTCATAGAATTTGGAACTTTTAATGTGTATATATAGGTAAAATTGACTTTCTAAAAAGAAAATTGGTAACATTTCCACAGCTCCTTGTTGGTATTATATTAGTGGTTCCTATCCTAATTGTTCATTAGAATTACTTAGGGCAAAACTCCTCAACATTATTGCAGTATGAATCTGATAACGGATATTACTTATATGCAGATTCTAATTTAATTGATCTGGATGTGGGTTTAACATGTAAATTTATCACTACCTCCCAGGTAATGTTTTTGTAGCTGCTCCAAATATTACATTTTAGGAGGGAAAGATTTACTTAACAACCAGGGACAGATTTAGTCTCAGGAGAGCCTGCAGTCCCAAGTATACCCTTTCCTGATCAAGGGCTTTTATGTAATATGCTTTTTAATAATTTCACCAATTCTATGAATTGGCTAAGTATTATTACAACGACTATCTTGTTGATGATCACATTGAGGTTTAGAGAGGATTAGGAACAGTTCGACGTCAACAGACTATTTGTTGTCATGGCCAGGATACAAACACAGGGGTTCCCTTACCAAGAACCCAGTCTCTTAACAATAGCAGGACAGAAGCTTTCCTTCAGAAGCATTTATATAAATGAAAGCACTTCAAGGACCTACTGCAGGCTACATTTCTTAAATTGGGAGTGCTGTTGGTTTGACATCTTCTATTTGTTTTTCTTATGATAACTGTCAGCATTGATACTTCTTGAGAGTAAAAATGTCACCAGACCCAGATTACCTCTGTAGTCATTCCATGTGGTTACTGAGCAGCATTTCAATATCCATTAGGGATAGTCACCATTTTGCGGATATAGTTGAAATGGTTCATCAATATGTCGCCTGTGTCTGTGATGTTTTTCCTGCATTCACAGAAAAAGACAGATAAAATTACAGAGAAATGAGACAATGACAGTGCAAGTATTTCAAAATAATGGCCATTAAAAGGTTAGATTGTTAAAGTCCATGGGACCATATATATCATTTACATGATTGTTTTTCAAACTTTTAGTTAGGTTTTCAATTTTTTATAAGAAAAATATTGAAAGGAAAGTGAAAATGATAAGCATTTACCTTTTTACTCTTTGTTGACAGTTAAGTGGTTTTATGTAAAACATGTGGGACCACCGATTACAGGCAACCACTCTAAATGGGGTTTCATGTTCTTTATAAGATTACCTCCGAGTGCTACTCTGCCCACCCCTTAGTTTTATGGTGAGGATGGATTTAGCAGTTCCAACTTCGGTGGAGTTTCTCCATCTCATTCTTATAATGAGCTCATTGTCTCTCAAAACTCCTACATTGTTTAATACTCGCTTCTGTTATACATATTCCATAATGCCTACTTTTGTATCTTTTTATTTGCCATCATTTTTATCCAAGCACTTCCTATATTGGTAAGGAGAGGTTTTGAAACCCAATCAAATTGATACGACAGGTAAAAAAAATACGAGACGTCAAGAATACATACATAAGGCAAATATTAAGGAAGCAAAAATTTCTATCTTATTTAGCATAATCAGATTAATCTAATGACTTTATCACCCTCAAAAATCAGAAGGGGGAAACTTACCAACTTGTATGTCATTAGCAGCCTCTATGCTCCATTAGGCATATAGTAAAATTAATAGAATCAGAATTTTAACTGCTCTTTAGGTTGATGCAAGCATTTAGCAGACAAAGATACTTAGGTTCTCAGAGACTAATTAGGTTCTTTAGGCGGCATTTGGCAATTCCATTCTAAACACACTAGACATTTGGGACTTCTGCCAGTGTCTCATAAATAAATGGAATCAAATCTCACTTTGTCTTTCATGATATAGATGTATTTCATAAATGAGTATTGATTCTTCTAGAAGAATAAACATTCAGAGAAGAAAACTTGTTTTGACTGCACAACATTAGCAGGGGAAGACTTACATGGAACTTTCTTTTCTGCTTATGATGATGTCTCTGTGAAAATTAAAGCAAAAGGGTTAAAAACTCCATATATATTTGATTATCAAGTTTTTAGTAAATAAAAGCATCTTACCTCATCGCTATCAGCTCTCTTGAAAAAAAAAGAAAAGAAATAAATAGTTAATGTCTTATTTCATAATTTAAGACTGAGTATAAAATTGCACTTAGGCACAAGTATGATTAAATTGAATGGATGCAATGCCTTGGGGAAATGATAAAATAAACTAGCTATTTTTGGTGCATGACATCTTTAAAATGAGTGAAGGATAGGGTTTTCTATAATTAATTTGCTCTGTTCAAATATCAATTCACTTTGCCTTATATATCTTTCATGTGAGGCAAGTAGGAAAATTCTATCACCATGAAAAAGGGAATGACAATTGAAAAGTGAAACTTTGATTTTGTTTTTTATATGGATATGTTTTAAGTAGCACAAAAGCTACTCATATGCAATTTGTTGATTTGCTGATAGAGACCAGAATTGTGCATTTCTATGTCCTTCTTAGAATGTTATTTTTTCCTCTTCTATTCTTTCATAACAAAATAATGTGATATTCTGTATTCTCATAACCAGTTTGTTTTTGAAAGATCTGTTGGAATTTAGTAGATACGTTGAAATATTGTTCCTTTGTAACAAATTTCCCAATAACTTGATTCAAATAGAAGAGGAATAGGAGCAGTAGGAGGAGGAGGCAGAAGAAGAAGAAAGAGTTCCAGAGAGACCAATTGCCTTACCTAAGTGATACGTAGTAGGAAATAACAATATAATCTGGACACCTATGGCAATTAATAGATCTGGCATTTTGTTTTATACTTAAAAAGAAGCAGGTTATTTTTAGAAGGGCTGAAATAATTGTATGCTAATTTCAATAGCCATGTTGTTCAAAATATGACTTTTAATTCCTCTTTGGCCTCCTCTAAGATTTGGGTTGCATTTAAATGCACTTGTTCCTCCCTCAGATGTATAACTGCAGATGGTCTAGAAATTTTTATATTTAAAGACGTATTACCAGCCTCTCCCTCTTATTGGTTGAGGTCTTTTAATTTTTTTTATTTTCACATTTAACAAATTGTACTTGAGTGTCTATGGGTGCATACTGAATATTTATTAGAAGTCCTTAATGAACTTATATAGGTTAAAATTATAAAAATGTCCAAATAAAAATATTAAAACTTATAAATCCATATTCAGGTAAAAGCAAATATAGGCTAGAACACAGGGAATAAGAGAGACTCTTGAGATACTTACTGAGAGCATATTGTTCAAAATTTTCTCTTATACTTACAGTCATGGAAAGCATGAGAGCCAGGATTAAGGCAAAGACAAAGAACTTCATATTTGCCTGAGTGCTGTGAAAGCAGATGTGAAAAATCAGTAACACATCATCTCCTGCATTCACTCAGCAAACATTTATTGATCACACTATGCTCCAAAGCCTTGTGAGACATACTAGAGATACAAAGACAGTTCAAACTCATTGCCTGAAATAATGGAACTTAGTCACTAGTAGGGGATATTGATAAATAAAGATGAGTGCTCTTATATGGAAATACTAAAATGCTAGAAAACACACAAACGGACATCTTAAATAGTCAAGAGAAGGGGAGTATGAAGATGAAGACTAATGTAAAGCTTGAGTTGGATTATAAGAGATGAATGAAGAGCAGTGTTGGGAGTCTACCAGGAAATGGAAAAGAGACAGAGGATACCATGTTGAACGTGGAAACAGTTCAGCATTTAGGGAGGACAAAACTGGAGACAAGTTTACCAGTCAGGTTGTTGTGACATTACAGAGCCTTAGATAATGGCATCAGGAATGGTGATTAAGGCACAGTCCAAAGAGATGTTTAAAAGGTAGAATGACAAGCAATAGGGACTGGCTTTATAATAAAGTCAGTGAAAATGAGCCAGGTTTGTGTCCTGAGAATTGCATAGATGGTTCCGATCCTGGGATTAGAACATTAATGATATTGGGTAAGAAAAATCAAATCAAAAAGAAGTGAGGGAAACTAACTGTAGGTACTGTGAGAAATTGCATTGGTGAAAATGATTGAATACTTCATATACTTTTATTCAACAAAATTAACCTAATCTGGGCCATTTCTATATTTTTATTATTCTGTATATGCAAGTAAACTCAGTTCTATTGGTGTTGAATAAGAAGTAAAGCAGGTTATTTATTTCTAAATTATGAATAATTACCTAAAACATTTTCACAGTAAAATAGAATCGCCACAAGACTTATGTATATGTGGCATATTAACCTGTTAATTGCAAACTATAGGGTAATTTCTTAATAGGTAATGGCTTTTTATTTTTCTAATTGTTTTATCATTTATGAAAGAACATTATAGTTTTTTTAATCTAATTATGAAAAATCCTATACTTCTGGTAAATAATGCTAAATCTGTCACACATAAAGCAGAACTCATGATTTATGGCAATTACCTTGTTTCTTATATATTGATTTTGCCTCAGGGATTTAAGATGAGGCCTCTAGTATTAGATAAATGATGAAAAATATTTATTTCTTAAAGTTTTTCTAACACATAATAGATAAATTTGTTAGTCATATTTTGATACAGAAAGAATAAAAATTTTAGCATTTTTTATATCTGTAAATTTCACTGAAACTACCAGATCATAGGAAGTTCAAAAGAAAGTGGTCTTCTACTAACATATAGGTAAATACATAGATACATATATAAATATATGTAGACATATAAATATATATTTGCTGGTTTTAAGGCAATATTTAGCAAAGAACACATTGACAAAACTTGATAATGTTAAAACTTTCTTTTCTGCTACATCACAAGTGAAACGAAAATGAGTATAAAAAGTAGTAAAACAGAGAGATCTACCTTATATACAGTGTTTACTTTGTAGAATAACAAAACTGTTTTAAATTTAAAAAGTCAAGTAAAATGACATGGAAAAGCATTACTGATAGAAATAAGTAACTTTGGAAATTTTTACTTAAACCTTTGAAACATTACATACATATGTAAAATTAGAATTCATGCTATTTTTTATAAAATTTGATCTTCAAATTTCTTAAATTGAAAAATAATAATTAAGGAAGTACTGATAAGATTATCTAGATACGAAAATAAAAAAGACGTATAGGAAGTTCCACCAACAGAGAAGATGAAATACATCTTCTCCATATTCCACATCATTCGCTTTGTACAAGGATTGCAGACGTCATCTCATAGGAACTGAGATCCTGAACTCACCCTCAGATCTTAACATATGGTCATCATTTCTTTAAATTTTTTCCTTATGAAAAATTATCGATAGATCATATACAGTTTTAAAAATGGAGTTCAATTGATTTTAGCAAGCAAAAATTAGACTAAGACATCATATTGGATTGTATGTGAACATATTACCTGTTACCAAGATGAGACTCAAGAATCGGTAAAGCTGAACTGAAGCCTCAAGAGATGCTGTGCTTCCCTAGAGGGCTGATGTATTTAAACGCACTGACACCCCGATTTGTTTTTTGAAATAACACCAATTATGAGATCATATTATAGAAAGAGAAAATAACGCCAAAATCTGTCCTTACAAATTCTAAGGATAAACTTAACAAGGTGATTTTACAATGGAAGATTGTGAAGAGAAACTAACCAGGAAACCAATGGACCCATCACATGTTAATCCCAGTGTTAGTTTAGGCGTGTGTGAATAAGACAACAGGAAAAGCATGCTGGAGCAAACCAAGCATAGAAATGATTGAAATGATAAAAATGTTAACATACGACAAACATCATCTACTCTAGTTCAACAAATACATGTCCAAGGTGGAACAACTCTATGCCAAAAATAATGCCATGTTATCAAAATTTGACCAGTTCTCTAATAAATATGGATAACTGGCACAATCAAATTAGAGTCAAGTATTTATTACTAATGATTTTCCCACAAATAATTATTTATATGGTATATTTACTTTGCTCGATTCACTTTAGAATGTTTTAAGTCATAAACTGGATATAAATGTTTGCAAAAACTCAGTAATCTTTTGGGTATTGTATAATAAAATAATTCTTATGTTTAAGTCAAATATTCCTAGGGCACTCTTATGTAGTAAGTGAATACTTATGATTACAAATTCAATTTACTTCCCTAGAGTCTTGAGGGGCTCCTCCTATTTCACAATGAAAGCCCTTTGTTGACATGATTACATTAGACATAAAAAAAGAGTTTTTGCTAAATTCCCAATCAGTTTTGTATACAAAAAAATTCACCTGCTTGCTGCTGGTTGTATGATTCAGTGTATTCAGAACTGAATATGAAAAACTCATCTGTAAAGTTTACCTATGTCATATAGGCCTACTCCAGTGTTGCTCAGAGTGTGGCACCTGGGACCATCAGAATCAGCATCACCTGGAGCCTGGTAGGAAGCCAAATTTTTAACCCCCTTTCCCCACTTGCCTAATCAGAATCTTGGGGGTGCATCAAGAATCTATGTTTTACCAATATCTCCAGGTGATGCTTTGTGTATTATAAAGTTTCAGACACCACATAACAGACTCATACATGCATGATTTTGTCTTTAGCCGTGATCCCATAAATAGAAGATATGGTTGAATATTGAATATTATGTGAGGTTTTTTAAGGAAATACTTATTAGGTAAATCTTCTATGCTATTTTTAACTAGCCGCATTTAAAATTATGGTTATTGTTTGGGTAATATACAAAATAATATTATATTTAAATGATTTTTCTTTCATTTTCGTGTGATTTCCAAGCAGGAAAATACAGTCTCTTCCCATATGCAAAACAAATCCAATCTCTCATACATTCTCAATGGAGAGAAATATATAGGGTTCAGTAACTATTGATATATGTCTGATTTTTAACAGTAAATCCTGCTTCAGTTATTTCAGAAGTGTTAAATTATTTCCTTCTTTCCTTCTTTCTTTCCCCTCTTTCTCCTCTACTTTCTTCCCTCTTTATTTCTTCACTAGTTCATTTAACTAACAATATTGGGCACTGTTCTAGTAGATGTATGATACTTATGACCTAGTGAACGAAAAGCTAACTAACAGTACATAGTGCTAAACAACAGACTACCAGGTAAGAAACATTTATATATGTTAATATACACATTTTAAAAACTACAATTAAACTTAAATTATCTAGGTCTTTTGTTGGAACACAAAGATATAGACATTATTCCACCCATAAATTTCTGCTTCCACAAGATCGGAAGTGTGGGGATTATGTGTGGCAATGGAAACAAGCATAGTGGGCTAAAAACACAATAGTGACCTTCTTGTGTTAGTTATGGTCTCATATTCTATGAACAGTAGCCCATTTTAGAAGACTGATAGACCAGAACTTGTCTGCATATTTTATAATTAAGTAAAACAGATATCTTATTCTCTATAATCAAATATCATGCTCTTTGAAAATGCCATGGCCTTTCATCAACAGAGGGAAACATCAACAAAGAGCTACTGCTGTATCACAGGTGTGGCCTTAAATTGGTGGCTTAAGGATGCAACCTATGAATGGATATTTACAATGATTTTATGCTTCACTTTCTATTTCTTCTCTCCTTCTCCTCCTCATCCTTTTTGTTTTCCGTTTTTCCTGTGATGAAAGGCATAAAACATTCTATGACAATATTCTATAATGTTTATTTAACTAAAAAAATCATATGTCATATTCCTCTTTGAATTATTAAAATGAAAAATACTGTAACTGACAAATAAGGAGCATGTAACTGTCAAGTAGATAAAGTAGAACCTGTGTGTCTTGGAAATACAAAGTGACAGGCATTGTTCCTGTTCTTAAAGAGCTTATTGTGTCATTTCTGAAACAAATTTAAAGGTTACTACAGATAGATAAATCCAGGAGAGAGTTAACTATAGGGGAGGGTTAAGGAAATTACATTTGGGAGAATGTCTACACTGGAGCTGCAGATTTTGGGCTTATCATTTTGTGGATTAAAATCAAACCTATGAAAATAAAAGAAATCATACAGGAAAGACGTGTCGAATCAGAAGAGAAGGTCGAGGACATACCTTCTATAACACTTATATAATATATGAGAATAAATAGAAATGCCCATGAAAATCTGTGAGAAGGAAAAGAATAACAGAAGAAGGGAGAATTTTCAGGAAATTTGTATATTGTTGAAGCCAAAGGGATGAAATTTCAAAGCGAATATCTTAATTACCATGAAGGAATGCTGCAGTGATCTCGGAGGTTGCAGAATTTCTTTAAACTACAATCTTCTTACCTAGAAGGTGTTATATTACAGTTATAGTTGGGACTGCATTAAATGAGATTGTATCACACTGCAAATAGAATTGTTCAAATGCACACATTAGGTATTATCATTATTTTTCCCACCAAAATCTTCATTTGCAAGATCATCTTAAAATTCACAAGTTCTCTAAGAATTAAGGAGGCAATGCAAAACAAAGAATACTGAGGGAATATCTTTGGAAAGTACGAAGGTCATCTCAACCTTTCAGAGTTTGTGGAGAGAGTTATAAAATAGGTCAGGCAAAGATGAATTTATTAGAGTGGGAAGTTTAAGGCAGTTATGTATAAGGGAATCAATTTTTTTTTCAAAAATATTTAGATTGTTTTCCGGAATGACTACTGGGTGAGATAATTCGGATGCTTCAGCAAACTAATGACATATTTGGGCAGTTTATTGGAGAGAAAATGTAAGAGGTATAGGACCAAATACTAGGAAAAGTTCATTTTTTTTTAGAAATTTTGTACTGTATATTTAAAAAATATAAAATGGCATTTTTTCCCTGTAGATTTGAGTTTCCTTTGTACAGCAGCAGTGTAAGAAACTTTAAGAATTTTTGGATTGAGATTTTAGCAAATAGGGTTACTCAAAGCTAGAGGTTCACTGGAATTGTTTGGGTGAATGCAAGCATGTATTGAATGATAAACACGAAATCCTCGGCTTGAAGAAAATGAAATAAAGAATGGATAGGTAGAACAGAGGACATAGAAATATTAAGGGACTACAGGTTTCTGTAAGGCCATCGTACAGGTATGTGTGCTTCAACCCTTGTCTATCTTCCAAAGTATACATCAGACCATGTCTTTTCTCCATTGGCATCCATTTCAGTCCAAAGGTTAAACCTGACCTATAGAGCTTTCATCATCTGCCCACCCCTTTTTCTGTGACCTACTTTATTTCTATTCACTTCTTGCCTTCTCTATCCATGCTGGTCTCCTTGAAGTTTTCCCAAATGCAACAAACATATCTCTACCAAAATGGATTTGTACTTGCTATTCCCTCTGCTAGAAAACTTTTCTCCATGCTCACTCCCATAATTTCATATGTTTTCACATCTTTTGTAAAGTGTCACTATGCCAGAGAGGCTATTGTTTACTGTCCTATTTAAAATTGCCTCTAGTCCAGCCTTTTGCTTCCATAGGACTCTTATCAGTGTCTGAAATGTTATGTGTTGTT
Organism: Daubentonia madagascariensis; assembly: GCA_023783475.1. Lineage (NCBI taxonomy): Eukaryota > Metazoa > Chordata > Mammalia > Primates > Daubentoniidae > Daubentonia > Daubentonia madagascariensis. Next base: position 530,865 of record JAKFHU010001268.1, on the reverse strand, counting down.
TGTTTACTTTTTGTCTGCATCTCCCAACTACAATGTAAACTCCCTGAAGGTAGGGCCTTTGTCTCTCTTATTCCTTGCTGTGTATGCAGCATCTAGAACAGTGGCTGACAGCTAGTGTCCCTCAAGAAATATTCATTGAGTGAAAGTCACTGCTGATACCAGTGATAGAGGGCATCAGAGGATTTGTGTTCTGAGTGCCTGCTACTGCTGTGGAGTGACATGGGAGTTACCTTCTGGCCTGTAGGGACTGAAAAGGGCAATGTGAGGACCTTGGAGGCTTAGGAAATGTGCTGTGGCAAAGGAAAGCAGGAGCAAATCAAATGTTAGATTAAATAGGGCAAATTATCTGGCTGAGTTTGGGAGTCTTGTACTTGTTAAACATAAAATATGACAAACTAAATTAGAATTGATTAACTACAAAGGACTTTTCATATGAAGTGCTTCAGTAATTAGTTGCTCCTCAGACTGGGAAAAGTAAGTGATTAAAGGGATGGTTATTCCAATTTAGTCTGTCAATATGAGAAGTAGAAATAAAGAGCATCCATGTAAGAATGTTCTTGAAATGTACTGCTCTTACAAAAAGAAAAGATTTCTAGTACTTAGAATAAGCAGTGAAAACAGCTTAACACTTTGAAATTGCAATTCTGTAATCAAACATCAATTAGGAAGGCAAGTATCATGAAATATAGAGAATACAGTAAATCATCTTTCTTTATTTCACATTGCCTTTTTAATCAATCTGCCAAAATGTGATGGCAATGTGAGGGGTGAGAATACACGTGCAGAAATTGGATTTGCCAGTCAAACCTGCAGAGACACAGAAATCACAGATTATCGCTAAAATTTATACTTCTTTAAATTCATTTACATTTTGACTGTGTGCAGATTAGCTATTTATAGATAATTTTAGTTAATACAATTCAGTGCCCAAAATAGTATCTGACACAATTAAATACTTGTTCAATGAGTATTTGAATAAGTAAAAATTATCATCCAGCTTCTGCATTTTATTACCCAAAAAGAACATTATTTTTACACATCTTTGAGAATTGTTTACTGCCATTGGCAAATGTTTATGAAATAATAGTATCATTCTTATTTTCTCCAGTAGTTTAGTAGGCATTGGAAGATACTACTACTATTTTATACAATTAGATTGGGTTGATCGAATTGTAATCTATATTTATTCACTAGCTTATATTATTTGCAAATATCCTTTGGCAGCTAAAATCCAAATTTAAAAAAAAATTATTTTTAAAACTAAATCTTTCAAAGTCAAAATAGTGCTATTCATTCACCTCAAGATTGCTTCATAATGGTCCTATAAATGTTGTTGGTTTCTGTCTTAAAATGTCATCCTGTCATTTCTATTTATCCTACAAGACTTGGTTCAGCAGAATATCTAGTCATCTGGCTTTAATTTTTGTGTTACCACAGAATCCTGTTCATACCACTTTTTTGGAACTAACCTTTCTATGGGCATTGTGTATATCTCATATTTGTACCTGTAACATTTCTTACTTTGTATGGCACATAGTGAGTACTCAATGTTAAGTGTGGAATGAAGAAATGCTTCATGGGAAATACCTTTATTATGTAAAACATAAGTGTAACCCCTCAACTGTTCAAATAATAGCAATTTTAGTTTTTATTCTCATATTAGATTATTTTGAAAATTGTCCTTTCCCTTTAATATGTTACACAAAAAAATAAACCATTGAATTTTTAGAGAAAATCCTATAGTGTATTCCCTATCCCTTTAAAGGAAATTGATTCCCATTTATTTTTAAATGAATGCTTAAAGTACATGGTTGCATATTGCACAGTTTTATTTGTGATTCAAAGACACTGTTAAAAAGTCATAAGTCTAAATAAAGAAAATTATGATTAAATTGTTTCAACATGACCTTCTGATTCTGTATTTTTAACATAAATATCTTAATCTACTGTTTCTTAACTTCTGAGTTTAAAGAACTTACCAAATGGTCAAGTGAAAAATGAAAAGTCTTAAAGATTTCTCTTAAAAAAAAAGAAAAGAAAGATACATTTAAATTTAAAATGAATGGCTGTATCCCACATTTAGTACATTTTTAAAGGTATTATCTCTCAAACTAATATTCCAAAATCCTTATTCTCCCTATTGCTTCTATACTTTTATCTCAGAATCTCATTTATATCAAAGATACATGAAGCCCAGAGACATCAAGTACAAGTTACTAATGGCTGAATTAGGACTTCTGACTCCAAATCTTAAATCGTTTAAAATAAATTGTCAGCTTCCTGAGTTTACTCTCTTGCTTTGCTTTAAATCCACTGTTGAAACTATTTTCTTTGGTTCTTTTTCTTTGACAGCTGTAGCTTAATTTGGGAGAATTGGGAGAAGTAGACTCACCAGAGTGGGGATAAAGTAGTAGGGGTTTGTCTTAAAGTGAGTCAATGGGTTCATAGCTAGTTGATGTTGGAAGATTTTGCAAGATTGCCTACTGATGGTAATATTGGTTGATTTTGTACTAGAAGGAAAGAAAAATTAATAATAATTACTCTGTATTTTTAAACCATGTCCATAAGTCAGATTAGCTCAACTTGACACCAAGTAGACCTAACCAAAGAATAGTTCATTATGTGAAATTCTCTAAAATTGTATCTACATTCACAAAGTAAACTGTAGAATTCAAGAATTATGAAGTTAATTTATATTTCAAACTAAAAAAAAGTTTAAAAAAGTAAAACTATAATTGCAAAGGAGAATTATTTAATTACCAAAATAAGTACATCAATTAGTCATGTTATTTTCCATATGTTGTCTTTAGAGTTAGATAAATTAAACTTAAACTCCTGTGATTTTATTCCTGGAATCTGTGACCCTAGGTAAGATGCCTAATCTTTTCTGGTATAATTTACCTAATAGAATTATATGAATTAATATCTCTAAAGCACTTTGGGTAGTTTCTGTCATGTATGCCCCTATCTCCTCGTTCTTACCTTGATCCTACTATGGATACTTGACCTTATTATTGTAGGGATTTCTTGAAATCAGATGTAGAGGCATAGCCCTTCATTAAGAGTTCCAGTTTGTACAGAGAGCAAGCCAGTGAATCATTAAAAAGCCAATTGTTATTTAGGATAGCCTGGGAATATTTATTGGATGAATAAATAGCTATGGCAAAATTAAACAATGAATATGTGCTATTATGAATCATTTTGGCCAAATATTATGAAGAAGTTTAGAACTTCCCAAAACTAGAATTTAAGTTATATTATTAAAATTACAATTACAATTAAATTGAAACAAAATTATAAAATCAGGAAGGTTTTTAGTTGGGAAGGCCCCATTTTGAGACTATTCAGGCAGAGGCTGGTTCTATGACAAAAAGTTTTAGGGGAAATTTGTTGTTTGTGTAAGGAGATAATCATAGCTACCACTGATGGCACCTTCTGTTTGCCCAACATTCTCTAATGTACTTTACATATATTCTCACATTTAATCTCTACCAAATTCTTGCAGGGTCAGCAATACTATTCTCATTTTACATAGGAGAACACTTCAGCACGTAGAGTTTAGGTCCTTAACAGGTTTCAGGCATATGCTCAGTGGTAGATTTACAACTGGAAAACAAGTTTTACGACTCCAAAGCCTTGCAATTTTCACCATACAACATGGCTCTGTATTTCAAGAAGGGTGAATTAGATGACCTCATAGTCTTGAAAATAGAATTGTTAGTCTTTAATCATGAGATATTAGGCCATGTTGCTACGGTAAATATAAATTGGGATAAGCTCCTGAGGCACAGTTGTGCTATCTTTGCATTTAAATTGATTGCTTAAGCTTAGGAACTCATCCAGACTTAATTAGATAATTAGTGAATACTTCATTGTTTGTGTAAGATAGACACAGATCTATTTGTTAAGCTAACTGCATGATACCACAGAACTAAAACTTTTTTTAAAGTATAATTATTCTGAAAAAGCAAGTAACATATCCTTGGGAAAGAAAGGTAGATGTCATTTGGAAACATCTGTAAAATATTTTAACTGAAATTACAATGTGTAAGTGAAATTTACTAGCTGGTTTGAGTACTGCTTTTCTCCTTTAATCAGCTCAATTTTCTGTAAGACTAAAAGAGCCCATGGTATAAAAACACACCAAAAAAGTATTAGATAATATTAAGTTACTTTTATTTGAATGAAAAACAATGACCTACCTGATTATTTCTTCAGATTTCTTAGGGAGGAAAAATAAGGAACAAATTTAATTCATTGCCATATCAGTGTTTGCAACACACCACTTTTCAAAATACTTGTGTCAATTATTGGAAATCACCCCCACTTAGAAATAAAGCCCTCACCTTACCCAATATAGGCATTTATTAAGAATTAAATAAGTTAAAACCTTCATTATCAGAGCCCTTAATGTCCACAGGGGGCAGGCAGGTAAAACAACCGAGCAAAAGGAGGCCTGGTGCAGCTAAAATACATGCCTTTTCTAAGGTGAAAATTGCTAGCCGTATACAGCCATTGACTCTCAGATTAAGGCCTCTGAATTAGAGTTTAAGAGTGTTTAATAATTTCCCCATAAGAAGCCCTTAAGCTATGCCCCAGACCACAGTGTTTTGGGCTCCTCCTGGAATACCCTTTCCTAGGGTGCTCATCCACTTGGCTATTTCTATCTAGTCCAGGTGTTTCTTGTGCCAATGGCTTACTTAACCACTGACCTACTCCTTCAAGACTGAGAAAGTGACAAGGTGAAGGCAACTACCATTGATTGGCAAAAGCTTGGAGTCAGAGTTCAGATGTATTAATATATTGACAAAAAGCAGGAAATAAAACAAAAAAATAAAATAAAATACTATCTGCTGATGCAATAGCTCCAAGAGCCAATTTTGGCCCTCCAAATAACTGATTCTGTGTGTAATAGCTTTTGCATTAATTTTCTGCGATTGCAAATTTGGTTAAGCTGAAAATTAGCAATATTGCATAGTACCACACAACAGGAATAAGTACTATTTCTCTATAAATTGATTCTTTAAGTTTGAAAGAAATCTTACTTCACTAGATGTGCTGTTAAAAGTTAATTAATTAAAGATTTTTTTAAAAAATATCAAAACTGAGAGCTGGGGGTATTGAAATCTCACCATTATTTGCTGATGGTTATAGGGACATTAGATTTCTCTAATATTATGAACATAGTCATTAGTGTAACAAGTCAAAGGGAAGGATTTAATTAACAGTTTTAGCTAGGAAAATCAACAAAATCTGCTGTTTAAGCTCTTGAGTGTTAATTGCCTTTGGGAAAAAAAGGTGGAAAAGATAATAAACACCTTACATTTGGTGGAAGAATCTCAACCGAAGGAATTCAGAACAATTGAGAAGGGGCACATGGAGTGGTACAGGGAATAATTCTACTTCTAGGGCAATTTAACAATCTTTCTTTAGCCTATTAACAGTACTATGAATATTATAAATAGGTTTTGAGACTATAAATTGCATTTTTAATTCTAAAATATTCACTTAAATAAAAATATCTTATCCTATTATTTATCTTCTCTGGGGTTTCCTTAAGGAACAAAAAGAAAAGTTAGACCCATTATTCCCATAGTTTTTGTTATAGTATATAATCTTTTCTCTTTACCATAAAGACCATAAAGAGAAATTTTATTTTTTGTCTAACTTACATTACTGTTTGCAATGGCAGAAATTTTGTCATTTTGTGGACTGTTGTATCTTTGGAGCCTCAGAATAAGGTCTTATGTGTAGTACCTGTTCAATAAATATTTGTTATACAGATGAACAAATGCACAGATGATTTTACATAGTATATGAAGTTTTCTTTTATGTTTATATTAATATGTATTAGAAAAATATACATATAAGCTGCATAGTGAACCTGATTTAGGTTATGATTATATAAAGTTTCTATTTGAAATAAACTGAAGCATATCAATTAAAAACTAATAATTAAATATAGCCTAGGTAGGAAATGGATATGGTAAAGTTTTGAAATAGCAATTTTGGGAAACATTCGCTTAAAATAATGTAACCCACTCAATGACAAGTTCTCCATTACTTAGAATTAGGAAAGTTAGATGATTAGTGGTGTTATGGAAGAATAAACCTCCCTTAACTGAATTATTCATGGAATTAAAAAAAAATTTTGTCTTTGTTATTATAAAATATACATGTTTTAAGTTTATTTCCATTGTTTAGACACCAAAACTACACTATAAAAGAAAAAAAATTCACTTTCATTTTCAATTGATATATATATATATATAAAAAGTGAGTATATACACATCCACATATACATATAGCATTATTGCCAAAAATAATTGGGAGAAAAGTTCTTAGACTATAGAGACTCATATATGTTCACAGACTTCTATGCGGCTCTGATGAACACAATGGTTTTTTTACTTGGGAAAAATGGAGATTTTTACAAAAGAGTAAAGTGATTAATAGTTTTTTGCTAATTCTGGAGTGGAATTCATTCAAGAATCTCAGTTTACAAAATCTTGCTTTGTCTTAGAGCAGGGTCAGCAAACTTTATTTTTTGTAAAAGGCCAGAGAGTAAATATTTCAGACTTTTATTCACACAGTGTCTGTTGCAACTGTTTACCTCTGCTGTGGTAGCACAAGAGCCAAGATGTCATAGACAATGTGTAAAAGAACAGGCATGACTGTGTGCCAATAAAACTATTTACAGACACTGAAATATAAATTTCCATATGCTTGTTTCACAGAAGAATCATCACTTTTATCCCAGGCTCCAGATATCCTGTTTAAAATGCACAACACCCTTGATTTAAAAATATTGTTGCTTAACCTTTCTGACAATCTATTAAAAATTTAAGGTAGCAATATCTAAAATTAAGTGAAAAGAAAAAATTAAATGCGGGTAGACATTCCTGATTTTTAAATTTGCTTCGACTTATATAAATTTTGCCCACCTCCTCAATTTCAATCTCGATCAAAATGAGAATAGTATTTTAAATTCATGTTGTCATTACATGCACCAAGATGTTGTACCTCATGGGATGTGGAGCAAGTGTCCTCCTAAACAGAAAGGAAATAAAGGAGAGGGGATAGAGCAAGATGACCAAATAGAAACCTCCAGAGATCATCCCTCCACACAAACACCAAATTCAATAACTATCCTTGTAAGCAAACACCTTCAGAAGAAACAAATATCAGGTGAGCAATCATACTACCTGGTTTTGACATTATATCAAAGAAAGAAGCACTGAAGAGGGCAAAAAAGACAATCTTACATTTCCTATGCCGCCCCTCTCCCTTTCCTTAGCAGTGCTACACCAGCACTCCAAGTGGAGAGAGAATCTGTGTGGCCAGGAGAGGGAGAGTGAAGTGATTGTGGGACTTTGCATTGAAACTCAGGGGCACCCTGCCACAGGGGAACACAGCACAGGGCAGAATTCTGCTAGTGCCCACAGAGGGACCATTTAGATCAGTGCAGCCAGAGGGAAATCCTACCCCTGATACTTGAGTTCTGGCTAGCCCCACCACCAACTAATAAAAAGCAGCCTGAGGCCTGGACTAAATTCATAAGGCAGTCAGGCCAAAAAGGCTGCAGTCCTTGGGCAATTCCTATAGCTGTGCTGGCTCAGAGCCAGTGCATTTGGGGTGCACGTGACCCTCAGTGAGACACCAGCTGTGGTGACCAAGCCAATACCTGTGTCACCCCTCCCTCAAGGCAGTGCAGCTCAGCGAGAGTCCCCTACCACTTGAAGAAAGGAAAGGGAAAAGCTCAGAGGACTTTGTTTTGCAACTTGGGTATCAGCTCAGCCACAGTAAAATAAAGTACCAAGCAGACTGCTGAAGTCCCTGAGTCCAGGCCTTAATTCCTGGATGGCATTTCTGAGCCAAAAGGAAACATGCTGCCCTGAAGGGAAGGACCCAGTCTCAGCAGGATTCACCACCTGCTGACTAATGAGCCCTTGGGATTTGAATAAACATCAGAGGTAGCCAGGAAGCAGTCACCATGGCTTCAGATGTGACATGGTGCTGGTGGCCACAAGGGAGAGCCCACATCACTTCTGCCGCAACTCCAGCAGCCCAGCACATAGAGTGAGGAAAGAGAGTGAGAGACTTTGCCTGGTAATCCAGGGAATTCTCCCATATCTTACCCAAGTCCACCAATGTGGTACCACCAGGAGTCTGCAAGAGTCACAGTATTTCTGGGCTTGGGGCACCCCCAGTGCTGATATGGGTGCAGTGGCCAATGACTTAGATCACAACATTCAATTCCAGTTGAATATCTGGAAAGCTTTCTCAGGTTCAAATAAGCCCAGACTGCAAAGATTAAAATAAATACCTAGCTCTTCAATGCCCAGACATCGACAAACATCTCCATAAGCATCAAGAACATCCAAGAAAACATGATCTCACCAAACCAACTAAATAAGGTACCAGTGGCCAATCCTAGAGTGATGGAGATATGTGACCTTTCAGACAAAGAATTCAAAATAGCTGTCCTGAAGATGCTCAGTGAACTTCAAGACAACACAGAGAAGGAATTCAGAAGCCTATCAGAGAAATTTAACAAGATATTGAAATAATAAAAAAAAGTCAAGCAGAAATTCTGGAGCTGAAGAATTCAATTGACAAACAGAAATGCATCAGAGTTTCTCAGCAGCAGAATTGACCAAGCAGAGGAAAGAATTAGTGAGTTTGAAGATAGGCTATTTGAAAACACACAGTCAGAAGAGAAAAAAGAAAAAAGAATGAAAAAGAATGAAGCATGCCTCAAAGATTTAGAAAATAGCCTCAAAAGGGCAAATCTAATAGTTATTGGCCTTAAAGAGGAGGTGCAGAGAGAGATTGAGGTAGAAAGTTTATTCAAAGAAATAATAATAACACAGAACTTTCCATATCTAGAGGAAGATATCAATATTCAGGTACAAGAAAGCCAAAGAACTCCAAACAGATTTAACCCAAGTAAGACTACTTCATGGCATTTAATAATTAAGCTTCCAAAGGTCATGGATAAAGAAAGGGAAGCAAGAAAAAATAAAAAAATAACATATAAAGGAGCTCCAATATGCATGGCAGCAGACTTCTCAGTGGAAATCTTACAGGAGAGAGTGGCACGACATATTCAAAGTGCTGAAGGAAAAAAACCTTAGCCCTAGAATGTTATATTCTGCAAAAGTATCCTCCAAACACGAGAAGAAATGAACACATTCTAAGACAAACAAAAGCTGAGGGATTTCATCAACACTATACCTGTCCTACAAGAAATGCTAAGAGGAATTCTTCAATCTGAAAGAAAAGAATGCTAATGAATAATAAGAAATCATCTGAAGGTATACAACTCATTGATAACAGTAAAGAAACAAATACAGAATAGTCTATTGCTTTAATGGCAGTGTATGAAACACTTATATCTTGAGTAGGAAGACTAAAAGACAAGCCTACCAAAAATAACTACAAATTTTTGAGATGTAGATAGTATAAAAATATATGGATAGAAACAACAAAAAGTTAGAATGTGATGGGGGAATGGAGTCAAAGGGTAGAATTTCTGTTGGATCTCTCTTTGCATGTTTATTTGTTTGTAAGTGGAGTTGTCATATAATTTAATATAATTGGTTACAAAATGTTTTTTTGCAAGCCTCATGGTAACCTTAAATAAAAAAACCTACAACAGATACAAAAAAATAAAAAGCATAAAATTATAACACACTACCAGAGAAAAATCACTTTTAACAAAGGAAGACAGAAAGGAAGGATGAAAGAAAGGGAGGAGAGCACAAAGCAAATAAATAACAACATGGCAGCAGTAGGTCCTTACCTATCAATAATAACATTGAATATGAATGGACTAAACTATCCAATCAAAAGACATAGAGTGGATGAATAGATAGAAAAACAAGAGCAACTATATGTTGTCTGCAAAACACCCATTTCACCTATAAAGGCACACATAGACTGAAAATAAAGGGATGGAAAAAAATATTTCATGCAAATGGAAACCAAAAAAGAGCAGGAGTAGCTATAGTTCTATTAGATGAAATAGATTTCAAGACAAAAACTGTAAAAAGAGACAAAGAAGGTCATTATATAATGATAAAGAGTTCAATTCAGCAAGAGTATACAACAGTTCTGAATATATATGCACCCAACACTGGAGCGCCCAGATATATAAAGCAAACATTATCAGAGATAAAGACAGAGATAGATCCAAATACAATACAATGAGACTAATGAGGTCTCACTGGAGACCTCAACACTCTTCTTTCAGCATTGGACAGATTAATCAGACAGAAAATCAACAAAGAAACTTTGGACTTAACCTGCACTATAGACAAAATGGACCTAATAGGTATTTCCAGAACGTTTCATCCAACATCTGCAGACTGTTTTCATCCTCAGCTCATGAAGTATTCTCTAGGGTAGACCATATGTTAGGGCACAAAACAAGTCTTAAAAAATTAAAAAAAAATTGAAAGCATACCAAGTATTTTCTCTGACCATAATGGAATAGAATTAGAAATCAATAACAAGAGGAACATTAGACAATATATAAACCACATGGAAAACAATATGTTTCTGAATAATCAGTGGGTCAATGAATAAATTAAGAAGGAAATTTAAAAACTTCTCAAAACAAGTAAAAAGGGAAACACAACATACCAAAACCTATGGGATACAGTAAAAGCAGTAATAAAAGGAAAGTTTATAGCAATAAGTGCCTATATCAAAAAAGTAGAAAAGCTTCAAATAAACAACCTAAAGATACATTCCAAAGAACTAGAAAAACAAGAGCAAAGCAAACCCAAAATTAGTAGAAGAAAAGAGATTATATCAGAGCAGAAATAAATGAAATTGAAACCAAAAAATACAAAACATCAATGAAACAATTTGGTTTTTAAGATAAACAAAATTGACACAACTTTAGCCAGACCATTTTAAGAAAACAAGAGAGAAGATTCAAATAAATAAATCAGAGATGAAAAAGGAGATATTACAACTGGTACTACAGAAATCCAAGGATCATTAGAGACAACTATGAGCAAGTATATGCCAATAAATTGGAAAACCTAGAAGAAATGGACAAATTCCTAGACCCATACAACCTACCAAGATTGAACCAGGAAGAAATCCAAAACTTGAATAAACCAGTAGCAAGTAATGAGATAGAAGCAGTAATAAAAAGTCTCCCATCAAAGAAAATCCCAGGACCCTGATGTCCCAGTCCCAGGACACTGCCAAATTCTACCAAGCATTCAAAGAAGAACTAATACCAATCCTACCTAAACTATTCCAAAAAATGGAGGAGGAGAGATACTCCCAAATTCATTCTACAAGGCCTGTATCACCCTGATACCAATACCAGACAAAGACACAACAAAAAAAGAAAATTATGGGTTAATATCTCTGATGAACATAGATGCAAAAGTCTTCAACAAAATACTAGCAAACCAAATTCAACACCACATTAAAAAGATTATTCATAATGATCAAGTGGGATTCATCCCAGGGTTATAAGAATGGTTCAACATATGCAAATCCATCAATGTGATACATCAACTGAATGAAGGACAAAAATCACGTGATTGTTTCAACTGATCCTGAAAAAGCATTTGATAAAATTCAACACCCCTTCATGAAGAAATGGGTATAGAAGAAACTTACTTCGACATGATAAAAGTCATATATGACAGACCCACAGATAGTATCATACAGAATGGGGAAAAACAGAAAGCCTTTCCTCTAAGATCTGGAACAGGACAAGGATGTCTACTTTCAACACTGTTATTCAACATAGTACTGGAAGTTCTAGCTAGAGCAATCAGACAAAAGAAAAAAATAATAGACATAGAAATTAGAAAGGAAGAAGTCAAATTATTCTTGTTTGCAGATGATATGATCTTGTATCTAGAGAAACCTAAAGAGTCTGCAAGAAAACTATTAGAACTGATAAATTCCGTAAAGTCATAGGATACAAAATCAACACACAAAAATCATTAGTATTTCTATATGCCAACAGTAAATAATATGAACAAGAAACCAATAAAGTAATCTCATTTATAATATCTACAAATAAAATAAAATACATAGGAATAAATTTTACCAAAGAAGTGAAAGATCTCTACAATGAAAACTATAAAACATTGATGAAAGAAGTTGAAAAGTACACAAAAACATGGAAATATATTCCATGCTTAAGAACTGGAAGGATCAATATTGTTAAAATATCCATACTACTCAAAGCAGTCTACAGATTCAATGCAATCCCCATCAAAATACCAATGACATTCTTCATAGAAATAGAAAAAATAATCCTAAAATTTATATAGGACCACAAAAGACCCAGAATAGCCAAAGCCATCTTGAGCAAAAAGAACAAAACTGGAGGAATCACGTTACTTGACTTCACATTATGCTACAGAGCTGTAGTAACCAAAACAGCATGGGTCAAATTTTATTTAGGTAATTAAGTCTTTATATTTCAGATAACTGACTCATTCTCTTCTCAGGATCAGCTATGGTGGAAATAATTACAACTCTTTGAAAAAAATCAGCATCAACTATGGATCAATATATTTCATTTTCTTTCAAGTTGCTTTCCTCTTGTCCACCAATAGAATATATAGCAAGAAAGTGTGGCAAATCTTTCAGCCATATGGGGATTAGCTCTTTAATGGAACCAGATAGGCATGGGTCCTTGTTTCAGAATTCACTTTAGCACTGTTCATGAGGCCAATTCAACATAACAGCTAGAATGATAACATTACTACTGTTAAACACATTTTATGGGAGTCCATTCTTTTGGACTGAGTCTTAGCACTAGGACCCAACAGACCAGACAAAACCAAAATGGAGTCACTTATGCTAAGTGTCAAAAAATCAAACTGAAATTTAAGAAAACAGGTAGATCCCCAAACAGACCTGTTTTTCCTGAAAGCGGGAGATTCATAACAACCAATTGGAAAGGGCCCAGTCAACCTACTGGCAAGGGTAACTTAAGAAGGAAGTCCCTTCTACTATAATCCTTACGAGAAAAGTAATTTGAAGTAAGTTAATGTTAATCAATCTGCTTTTTTCCATTGTTCTGTTTCCTTGTTTTTACCTTATAAAAAACAACTGTTTTGTCATGTCCAGTAGAGTACTTTATTCTATTTTATAGAATGAAATGCTGCCCAATTCTAGGATCTCAAATAAAAAACAATTAGATCTTTAAAGTAAACTTGTAATTTTATCTTTTTAAAAAAATATTTTTTTTGAGAAGGTGTCTCACTATTTTGCCCAGGCTGGGCTCAAACTCACTATTCTTCCACATAAGCCTCCCATGTAGCTGGGACTACAGTCACATGTCACTGTGCCTGGCCAGGTTTATCTTCTGACACTACTATTCAATGACTTCAAGAAAAACAAAGGGGATATTTCTGCAGATCCTGACAGTGCCCTCTGTGGATTCAGTTGCACAGAATGAAGTATCTGTTACTAGGTTCCAGAATGTTGTATTGCTAGTAACATTCCTTACCTCACTGGAGGAGAGGAGTTCTGTCTTCTTCTAGATAGAAATGAAAAATAACAAGTTTTAAAATTTTGGTTCTTTTGTAAGGCCATTTACAAGGACAAAAATCATATTATCACCTCAATAGACACAGAAAAATCATTTGATAAAATTTAACATCCCTTCATGATAAAAAAATCTCAACAAAGTAGTTATAGAAGGATACTTCAACATAATAAAGGCCATATTTGAGAAATCCACAACTCAAATCATACTCAAAAGTAAAAAGCTGAAATCTTTTCCTCTAGGATCAGGAACAAGACAAGGATGCCCACTCTTGCCACTTTTATTCAACATAATACTGGAAGTTCTAGCCAGAGCAATTAGGCAACAGAAAGAAATAAAAGGCATCCAAACTGAAAAGGAGAAAGTCAAATTGTTTCTGTTTGTAAATTGTGTGATCTTGTATGAAGAAAACCCTGAAAACACTATCAATAAACTCTCAGAACTGATAAACTAATTCAGTAAGGTCGTAGAAAACAAAATCAGCATACAAAAATAGGTAGCATTTCTATATACTAACAATGAACTAGTCAAAAAAGAAATCAAGAAAGCAATCTCATTTACAATAGCTACAATAAATAAATAAATACATACATACATACATACGTAGGAATAAATTTAACCAAAGAGGTAAAAGATCTCTATAAGGAAAACTATAAAACACTGATGAAAGGAGTTGAACAGAACACATACATGCACACACACAAATGGAAAGACATCTCATGTTCATGGATTGGAAGAGTTAGTATTGTTAAAATAACTATAATGCCGAAAGTATAATACATGTTCAATGCAATCCCTATCCAAATACCAATGACGCTCTTCACAGAAACGGAAAAAAAAATCCTGAAATTCATATGGAATCACACAGGACCCTGAATGGCATAAGAAATCCTGAGCAAAACAGCAAAAAGCTGGAGGCATCACACTACTCGACTTCAAAATATATTACAAAGCTATAATAACCAATGCAGCATGGTACTGAAATAAAAACAGACACATAAAACAATTGAATGAAATAGAGTGCCCAGAAATAAATTCACATATTTATAGCCAACTGATTTTCAATAAAGGCACCAAGAATGTTCATTGAGGAAAGGACACTCTCTTCAATAAATAGGGCTGCATAAATTGGATATCCACATGCAGAAGAGTGAAACTATACCTCTATCTCTCACCATATACAAAAATCAAATAAATATGGATTAAAGACTTAAATCTAAGACCTGAAACTGTGAAACTCCTATGAGAAAACATAAGAGAAATGCTTCAGGACAGTGGTCTGAGCAAAGATTTTGCAGGCAAGATATTAAAAGAACAGTCAACAAAAGCATAAATAGACAAATGAGATTATATCAAACTAAAAAGCTTCTGCACAGCAAAGGAAACAATCAACAAAGTGAAGAGACAGCCAACTGAATGGGAGAAAATATTTTCAAACTATTCATCTGACAAGAGATTAATATCCAGGATATACAAGAAATGCAAACAACTCAACATCAAAACAGCAAATGATCTGGTTTAAAAATGTACAAATGAGCTGAATAGACATCTTTCAAAAGAAGACATACAAATAGCCAACAGGTATATGAAAAAATTCACAATATCACAAATCACTAAGGAATTTCCCATTGAAATCACAATGAGATATCATCTCACCCCAGTTGGAATGGCTATTATCAAAATGACAAAAAATAATAAATGCTGGTAAGAATGTGGAGAAGGAGGAATTCTTACACACTGTTGGTGGGAATGTAAATTAGTGTAGTCAATATGGAAAACAGTATGAAGGTTTCTCAAAAAACTAAAAATAGAACTACCATATGACCCAGCAATCCCACTACTGAGTATTTATCCCAAGGAAAGGAAATCAGTATACTGAAGAGATATCTGCACTTCTGTGCTTATTGTAGTACTATTCACAATAGCCAATATAAGGAATCAACCAAAGTGTCTATCAATAGATGAATAATTTTTTTAAAAAGTGGTATATACACATAATAGAATACTATTCAGCCATACAAAAGAATGAAATCCTATCATTCACGGGAATATGGAAGAATTTGGAGGACATTATGTTATGTAAAGTAAGCCAGACAAATAATGCATGTTCTCACTCATATGCAGAAGCTAAAAAAGTTGATCTCATAGAAGGAGTGAGTAGAATAGTGGTTACTAGATCCTAGGAAGGGTAGGGAGGGGAAGGGGAGAGGTACAAGTTAGTTACCAAATATAAAGTTACAGCTAGATAGGAGGAATAAGTTCTAGTGTTCTACAGCACTATAAGGTGACTATAATTAAGAACAATTTATTGTATACCTTCAAATAACTAGAAGAGAGGATTTTGAATGTTCCCAACACAAAGAAATGATAAATTTTTGAGGTGTTGAATATGCTAATTAGCCTGATTTGATCATTACACATTGGATATAGGTATCAAAATATCACACTATACCCCATAAATATGTATAATTATTGTGTGTCAGTAATAATAATAAAAGCAAAAAAAGGAGTAACAGAGAGAGAACACGGAAAAAGACGTAGGTGGGGGAGAGATATGATGATGCAAACTTTTAAAATCCCACTTCTGACGGCTTATATTTTCTCAGTAAAATTGGAAGCAAGAAGCAAGGACCTCTGCTCCTAAACATGAAGATAGGGAAAGAGATATTGTTGCTTTAAGTAATTAAATAATGGTCTAGGAAACTGGAAGTAAATATATAATGTGACTACTTGTCTTCTTTAAGAATCACTACATGCTAGTGACCTTCAATTTAAAGTGAGAACAATGGTCATGGCTTAATATTTTTTCTTAGCCACTTTCACAAGGGAGGAAGGTAGAATTTAGGTTGACCTGGATATGATTTAGTTAAACCAATATAATAAAGTCAGAAACAAGTAAGGAATTTGAGTATATATGCAAAAGTGTGATGGTAACGATTACCATGAAATTCAAATTGGAAAAAAGAAACACATAGACATAAGTAGTTTAAATGGCATTGACAGATTGATAGGTCATTGGAAGGTTCTGGGTTCTGGTGGGATCAAATAATTTTCTATTTGGGATATTAAAGGAAGCTTATGGTATATGAGAGTTGGAAGGATGGTATTAAGATTGTGGAGTGATGAAATTACTTATATGACACAATGTAGATATTTGTAACTCCCTATTTATGATCTGCTTATTAGCAGGGATCATGCCTTCTTCATCTTTGTATCAGCGTGTGAGCTTTTGCATCATCTGGGGCTATTTTTGCCCCTCAGGGAATACTGGAATTTTCTTAAGACATTTTTGGGTCTACAGGCTGGCTGGTTGATGCTAATGGCATCTTATGGTTAGAGGCCAGAAATGCTGCTAAACATCCTACAATGAACAGGACAACCCCCACAACAAAAAATTTCGCTGTTTATAATATTAACTGCCAAGGTAAAGAAACCCAGGTCTAGTATATAGTATGTGCTCCAGAAATGTGTCCTGAACCTGAGTGAAATTTTATGATTATATGTAAAGTAAGAGTAATTAGGATCTAATGAAAAATGTGTCCTATGAATCAGGGTCGTGAGCTGTATGCTTTCCTGATGCCTGCTTAGAGATCATTTTTCTTATTCCATGATTCTTGGTTGCCTTTATTAATTAACTTTAGGTATATTTCAGATAAGATGTCATTTTATTATATTCAAATAATCTTGTTGAAGGAATTAAAATACTCTGTACTATGCTATCTATCCCTTTTTATATAATAATTTGTTAATTAATGATATTTTATATAGTTTATAAATTTGAATCATTATATAAATCCACACAATGTATTTATTTGTCTTCCTCCTCTCTTGTATTTTGGTGAAGTTATTAAACAGTGCCTGAAATATTACTCAGGAGACAAAAGTTTCTAGTACCAGCTCTCTCTCTAAATAGCTGTAGAACTTTGAGCAAATAATGCAACTTCTCAGATACAAAATTTCATCTTCTTTAAAATGTGTTCGGAACATTACAGGGATAATATCTGGGGTCTCTTCCAGTTCTTACTTCCTGAACATTTGTTGTCCTTTTTATTTTACTCTTTATCCTGATTTCATATCTGCTCACTTTCTTCAAGGTGCTGTTTACGTGGCTTTAGCTATTACCTACCTTTATGCTTTACTCAAATCTCATACTTGCATATCTCAGATCTATCACCCAATATGGAAAAGAGCCTTGGCTGAACAAATTGCGTCAGTGACAAATAGTCCTAGAACATCTTGCACTATATCTTGCTCCTCATTCAGGGCTGTCTTATAATCAAATTTCAAAGGGTGCAATTCTCATTTTACTCTCTGAAAATAGCAACTCTTAAAGTGCTCATTGTGAAAGCCTGCGTTGCCCCACATGGCACTTTGCTCCTTACTTGTCATTGTGTTCTAATGCTTACCTGGCTCCTAGAACCTGGTTTTATCTTAAATCTCTGGTTTTTCAATTTTTCCTTGGGCAAGCCTCTTATTCTAGTGTATTGTTAGTGCTTTCCTTCATCATAGTTTTGCCTACTTTTCTGGCCCAATCAAGTCTGTAAGTATACTGATTAATGCGATTAAAAATTGGTGAAAGTCCCAAGGAAATGCTACATTTATTGCACAATATGTAAAGCATTTTGCTGAGAAAATAAAAAGGATATCTCAAATGAGCAGGACATGCTTATTTTTGTATTCATTTTCTTAGAAACCATACTTTTTTGCCTGTGGCTTTGGCAACCCAAAGCTAACACACAAAGGAACAATGGGTACCCAGGGCCTTTCCTTCTTGGACTTAGGACACTGGAATCATTTCACCATTTCTTTTCCTGGCTTCCTCCTGGCTCAGCATGAACATAGTCTTAGAATGAATATCAGCTGAACAATTCAAATATACAGTAGACATCGACTTGGGTTTTCTGAGTAACATAAAACATGTATGATAATCAGGAGTGTCCCCCTCATTAACAAATCCAGCACAACATGAATGCAAGGTATGTCATGTAGAAAAATCATTACTTAGGCCTATACTCTGCTCATTTATTTTAGAAGGACATGTATCTGTGCTTAAGTCCTGAATACATCGGTTACAGACAGTGATAGAAGAGAACATTGTAAGAATGAATAGCATCCAGCACAATTAGTCAAATACTTTTATGAACATCAGTCACTAATGAGGCAAAGAAATTTGGAGACTGCTTTTGTAAATGGGCACAAATCAAGTACTTTGAGGCCTACCTCAGGCTCTAGTATGGTACACTTACAAGACCCAGCTCCTCTCTGGGCTTCAGTTTCCTTTTTTTGCTCTATTTTCTGTACTTTCATGAACATTAACAATAAACATTTACTTACTGAAAAAAAAAAAAACAGGAGCTCAAACCTGGACAGTCCCATTTTAATAAATTTGTACATGTATTATTAGTTCTCTAGAAGTAGTCATTCTGTAAATGTTGCTCTCCACCCTAAAACCCTTCAATAGACTCCCCATCTACTGAATAAAATTCACATTCCTTAGGACCACAGTATGCTTTGTCCTTCATTGTATGACCCCTTTCTCTTTCTCTGTTCACATCTCCATCTATTCCCTTCCTTGCACTTCATGATCCAGATTCACTACTTTATTTAGCCATAGTTACTTATTTCTCATATCCAAGACTCCAGTCTTCTTCTACTTTTAGCCCAGAATTCTCTTCCCTCCTCAGATCAACCCTATCTTCATCTGGCTTCAAGATTCTGCTCAAGACTCATGGCCTCATGTAGACTCTGTTTTCTTCTTTTATCCATCACCTAAAATGAACTAGGCATTCCCCTTCTGCCTATTTAATCCTATTATACTTTATTAAAATACTTATTACATTTCATAGCAAATAGATTTTCATATCTGTTTTCCCATGAAAGCTTTCACCTCCTTGGGGGCAAAAATTGTGCGTTTTATTTATTGTTGCATTCTGAGCAATTAAAGAAATGCCTGCAAATATAGATATTTAGTATGAAATATATTTTTCTCTTTTCTTTCAACAAACTTACATCCACATATTTTTAGCATTCTGCATTCATGGCTATTCCTTAAATCTAGTCATCATACAGAAATTCTCATCTTTCTTTTTTTTTTTTTTTTTTTTTTGAGACACAGTCTCGCTCTGTCACCCTGGGTAGAGGGCAGTGGCGTCATCATTGCTTGCTGCAACCTCAAACTCCTGGGCTCAAGTGATCCTCCTGCCTCAGCCTCCCAAGTAGCTGGGACTACAGGTGCGTGCCACCAGGGCTGGCTAATTTTTTCTATTTTTTTGTAGAGACAGGGTCTCGCTCTTGCTTAGGCTGGTCTTGAACTCCTGAGGTCAAACAATCCTCCCACCTTGGCCTTCCAGAGTGCTAGGATTACAGGCATGAGCCACACCCCCCACCCAGAAATTCTCTTTTTTCTTGTGCTGAAATTCCCACCTGATGCAAAGCTCTGATCTTGTGCTTCTTGAGATTGGTTTGGTCATTAGATTCAGTCATTAAGCCCAGTTTTTGCTTTTTTTGTTATCTCCAGTCATTCAAGCCCTTTTAAGTATCCTGATATATTACTCAACTACTTTCTGCCTCAATTCGTTCCTCATGGTTTGTCATTTTGACACAAACAGAATCAACCCTAACCCTACCCCAACAATTCCTTTAACCTATTGATATTAACATTGCAAACATCTTGCCATACATCTACTTGGTTCAAGAAAACAAGCCTATATCTAATCTCTTGTAAGTTGTAATTATGGCTTATGAATTTTTTACTAATTTTTATTTTACATTAATCAAAAATTTCTGCTCCTTGGCTATGGGTTTGTCATATACAGCTTTTATCATTTTGAGGTAAGTCCTGTCTATGCCTATTTTGTTAAGCATTCTTATCATAAAAGCATGCTGAATTTTGTCAAATGCTTTTTCTGCATTTATTGAGAGGATCATATGGTCTTTGTTTTTACTTCTATTTATGTGGTGAATTACATTTATAGATTTCTGTATGTTGAACCATCCCTGCATCTCTGGGATGAAGCCTACTTGGTCATGATGGATTATTTTTTTGATGAGCAGCTAAATTCGATATGCTAGGATTTTATTGAGAATTTTTGCATCTATATTCATAAGGGATATTGATCTGTAGTTTTCTTTTTTTGTTGAGTCATTTCCTGGCTTTGGTATCAGGGTGATGTTGGCTTCATAAACATGTTGGAGGGGATAAATGAGGAAAAATTGAAAGCATTTCCGCTTAGACCTGGAACCAGACAAGGTTGCCCTCTTTCACCACTTCTATTCAACATAGTGCTGGAAGTCCTAGACAGAGCAATCAGACAAGAGAAGAAAATCAAGGGCATCCAAATGGGGCAGAAGATTTCAAACTATTGCTCTTTGCTAACAATATGATCTTATATCTAGAAAACCCCAAAGATTCTGCCAAAAGACTACTGGAATTGATAAATAAATTTAGCAAAGTCTCAGGTTACAAAATCAATTTACACAAATCAGTAGCATTCATATATGCTGACAACAGTCAAATGGAGAACCAAATCAAAGACTCAAACCTTTCACAATAGCAACAAAGAAAATAAAATACCTAGGAATATATTTAACTAAGGAGGTGAAAGATCTCTACAGGGAGCACTACAAAACACTGAGGAAGGAAATAGCAGAAGACATAAACAGATGGGAAACCATACCCTGCTCAAGGATTTGCAGAATCAACATTGTTTAAATGTCTATACTACCCAATGTGATCTACAGATCAATGCAATCCCTATTAAAGTACCAACATTATCTTTTGCAGATCTAGAAAAAATTATTCTACTCTTTGTATGTAACCAGAGAAGACCCCATATAGCCAAAGCAAACTTAAGCAAAAAGAAAAAATTTGGAGGCATCAATTTACCAGACTTCAAGCTATACTATAAGGCTGCAGTAACCAAAACACCGGCAAAAGGATGGAGACATAGACCAATGGAACACGACTGAAAACCCAGATATAAAACCATTCTCATACAGCTATCTGATTTCTGACAAAGCAGACAAAAACATACACTGTGGAAAAGAATCTCTATTTAATAAATGGTGCTGGGGAAATTTGATAGCCACGCGTAGAAGACTGAAACAGGATCTGCACCTCCCACCACTCACAAAAATTAATTCACAATGGATAACAGACTTAAACCTAAGGCATGAAACTATAAGAATTCTAGAAGAAAATGTTGGAAAATCCCTTATATACATTGGCCTAGGCAAAGCATTTATGAAGAAGACCTTAAAATCAATCACAGCATCAACAATAATAAATAAATGGGACATGATCAAATTAAAAAGCTTCTGTACAGTCAAAGAAACCATCACTAGAGTGAAGAGACAACCTACTGAAGGGGAGAAAATATTTGTATGCTATACACCCAATAAAGGGCTGATAACTAGAATCTATACAGAACTCAGGAAAATCAACAAGAAAAAATTAAACAGTCCCATTAAAAATTGGGCAAAAAACATGAACAGAAAATTTTCAAAAGAAGATAGACTAATGGCCAAGAAACATAAGAAAAAAAGCTCAACATCTCTAATCATCAGGGAAATGCAAATCAAAACCACAATGAGGTATCACTTAACTCCAGTGAGATTGGCTTTTATCAAAAAGTCCCAAAACAACAAATGGTGTGGATGCAGAGAAGCAGGAACACTCATGCACTGCTGTTGGGACTGAAAACTAGTACACCCTCTATGGAAAGTAGTATGGAGATGCCTCAAAGAACTAAAAGTAGAACTACCATTTGATCCAGCAATCCCACTACTGGGTATCTACCCAAAGGGGAAAAAAAATCTATAAAAAAGACATCTGCACCCGAATGTTTATAGCAGCACAATTCACAATTGCAAAGATGTGGAAACTACCCAAGTGCCCATCAATACATGAGTGGATTAATAAAATGTGTATATGTATACCATGCAGTACTACTCAGCCGTAAAAAAAGAGAAACTACCTATTGTATTATCCTGGATGGAGCTAGAGCCCATTCTTCTAAGTGAAGTATTACAGGAATGGAAAAACAAACACCACATGTGCTCACTGTTAAATTGGCACTAACTGATCAACACTAGTGTGCATATATGGGAAGTAACATTCATGGGGTGTCAGGGAGGAGGGGATGGGTAAATCCATACCTAACGGATGTAGTGCGTGCTGTATGGGGGATGGGCACACTTGTCGGGTGGTGCAAAGGCAATTTACGTAACCAAAGTGTTTGTACCCCCATAATACTCTGAAATTTAAAAAAAATTATTATGGGAAATACTAAAGCTCCAGTAAATTATAAAAAAAAAATTCTACGCCTTTTAAATTATATATTTTTAAGGTGTAAAACACATTTTTAAATTTCTTTTTCTAATTTCAAAATATAAAGGGAGTACAAATGTTTTTGTCACAAGGATACCTTGTATAATGCTTAAATTGGGGCTTTTAGTGTGCCCATCACCAGAATAGTGTTCATTGTACCCAACAGGTAAGTTTTTAACCCCTCACCCCCTTCCACCCTCCCCCTTCTTGATTTCCAATGACTTTATATCTCTTTGTGCCTGTGTGTGCCCATTGTTTAGCTCTCAGTTATTAGAGAATACATGTGGTGTTTCTTTTTCCATTCTTAAGATACTTCACTTAGGACAAAAGTATTCAATTCCATCCAAGTTGTTGTAAAAGACATTATTTAATTTCTCCTTATGGCTGAGTAGTACTCTACTCTGTGTGTGTGTGTGTGTGTGTGTGTGTGTGTATTTTTTCAATCCACTCATGAATTGATAAGCACTTAGGTTGATTCCACATCTTTGCAACTGTGAATTGTGCTGTGATAAACATTCGAGTGCAGGTGTCTTTTTGATGTAATGACTTATTTTTCTCTGGATAGATACCCACAGTGAGGTTGCTAGGTCAAATGGTACAACTACATTTATTTCTTTGAGGAATCTCCATACTGTTTTCCATAGAGGTTGTACTAATTTGCAGTTCCACCAAGAGTGTATAAGCATTCCTTTCTCTCTGCATCCATGCCAGCATCTGTTGTTTTCTGACTTTTCAATAATGGTCATTCTGACAGGGGTAAGGCAATATCTCATTGTGGTTTTAACTTGCATTTCCCTGATGATTAGTGATGTTCAGCATTTTTTCATATATTTGTTGTACATTTGTCTATCTTCTTTTGAAAAGCTTCTTTCATGTATTTTGCCCACTTTTTAATGGGGTTGTTCATTTTTTTCTTCCTGATTTGTTTGAGTCCTTTATAGATTCTGGATATTAGTCCTCTGTCAGATGTATAGTTTGTGAAGTGAAGTGATTGCTATCATCAAGGAAATTAACATGTTCATCACTTTACACAATTACTTTTTTTTCTTGTGGTAAGAACACCTAAAATCTACTCTTAGCAAATTTCCATGATATAATAAAATATTATTGACTATAGTCCTGATGCTGTACATTAGACATCTAATCTCATTCATCCTACATTACTGCAATTTTTACCCTTTGGCTGATGTCTCCCTACCATTCCCTTCCCAACCCCTGGTAATTATCATTCTACTCTCTGTTTCTCTGCATTCAACTTTTTTAGATTCTACACATGAGTGAGATCATGCATATATTTCTTTCTGTTTCTGGTTTTTTCACTTAGAGATATCAAAACCTATAACCACTTCCCTCAATGTCAGTTGAGAACATCATCCTCCACCTCACTAGAAAATTAAGACCATGTAACTTCAACTTCTCTACCTTATATTAATATCTCAAAGTATGTACTGTGTTCACTCATCTTCTCTTCCTTTTCTCCTTACATTACCAGGTACATTTTGTATCTTATTCCTTTTGCTGTTACGCTAATCCTACTGGAACTTGCTCCATTCACTTATTCCCCCTTCTTCAGTGTGTTTTGACTCTTTCTCTCCATTGGCCTCTTTCTTGTAAGCTGTAAGTCTTTTCTACCCTAAAAACGCTTTTCTGTGGTTCTGATTGTCCCTGTACACATAGTTACCATTTCATAGGTCTCCTTTCCACCTCTTCTAATTTTCTCAGAAGAGCAGTGTACATGTGTTACTTTTAGTTATTCACAAATTACTGACCTAACAATTTGGAGTGTTTCTCCATCATCTGTGCAGCATTTTCACCCCTGACCCACTTGCTGCTTCTGTCAATGCAGAATATCGAGGAGAAGAGAAAGACCCCCACTCTCTTCTCATTGTTACTCTGTTTTTTCCTATTTCTCTTTGCTCTACTAGCCCCTGAATAACAGGGGTTACTTGAATTTTATTCTTACACAATTTCTTTTCTCACTTGCCCCTCTTTCCCTAGGGAAGTTAATTTATTCTTTGGGGGGACAAATTATCTCTATAGTTGTACTTATGATTCTTTCTTGAGCATCACATTTTATTCACAACACCTCTGGACACCTTCAAACTTACCATGGACAAGATTTAACTAAGGCTCCCCTTTCTAATTTCAGCTTGGTTTCATATCTTGGTTTATGACACAGCTAACTTTTCAATCACTCAGTCATAGTCTATTCATTCATTTTCCAATTTTTCACACTTCTCATATTTTAATGATGTGTTTGCTTTCCCATTGCCTAACATGCCCAGCACCATTCCCCTGGTTGAGGTCATCATAATATCTGTCTTATACTACTATAATAACATCATATAACAATCTACTAGTCACCTGAGTTATTTTCATAAAGTCATAAAATCCAAGAAATTTTGCAATTTTTCTTTCTGTCAAATCTGTAATATCTTACTGTTTCTAGTGAATTATGTCACATGACATACCTGAAATTCACAGTTATCCACGGTCTGACTCCATCAAACATCCGCAATAGTACCTTGTGCTGTATACCCTCTATGCATCCTCAAAGTGGTATATTACTCTTCAAGTTCCTGCATTTCCTTCAGCCAAAATACTTATCCTCATTTAATCATCTCTCAGAATTCTATTCATTCTTTAATAGCAGCTCCTTAATGACAAGCTCCCCTTCCCATACTCATCACAGATGCCCCATTTTTCCAATGCAGGCATAATTAAATTCTGGAAATTTAAGCCAAAATGCTACATTGATAGCTAAATTTTTTAAACAAAATCTCAGGAGGTTCAAACAGGGATCCGGGACTTACAGGTGATCAAATAGAATCACATTAGAAAAACCTGAGTTTAAATGCTAACTTCATCATTAACAAACAATGTGATTTTGAGATAATTAATTAACATTTTGGTGTCTCTGTTTCCTCAATTTAAATATGGAGAGTTACCTCACGATGTTTTTGTGAAGATTATAAAAGGTAAAGTCTGTGCTTAGTACCTAGTATAGGGTTAACACTAAGCAAAAAATAGCTATTAGCTATCATTATTATTATAATTGTTATGCCTGAAATAGAAAAAGAGAATCAACGTTTATAAGGTAAATAAATCTTCATGACACTTTGCAAAATTTTTATGACAGATTTACTAAGGATTTTGCCTATACCAGACATCCAGATTCTTCTTTGAGTTGTTCCATCACAGAGGTTCCTCTGTGTATAAAATATTGGTTTAAACTGAATGGTTTATTTTTGCCAAATCCAGTAGCCCTGGGAGCCCAGCAGTTTTCCTCACATGACTAAGCTGTCATCATGGATTTGTTACCTTGTCATTTTTTCCATTTCACCATAAAGTACTACAAATGCTCAGGTTCACATGAAATTGTGGCCTTTGTGATTCCCTGTGCTTCTTTGGTGTTCACATAGAATTCCCCCACAACTGAGATCTTAAGGCCCCACTAGGCCCTAATGAGATATAACTGTGCTCACAGTTACTTGGAGACTAGGCCAGAGTGTCACCATCCTCCAGTAATTGTCTAGTTATTGGACAATTGCATTTCCTGGACAGGTTTCCTTTATCAACTTGTGAATTGCTCCCTTGTTACACTGTTACCCAGGATTTCTGGGGACAGATAATAGGCAGAAATCATTTTCTAATTATGTGGATTTCTCAGAATTGAAACTCACTATTGATTTTATTTCAAACCACAAAATTAGCATGTCATTAAGTACAGTATATAAACAGCCACAAAGGCAGACAGACCATCATCCACTCAGCAACACCTTCACTTCTAGTCCTCCATCTTTAAGAAAAGGTAAGAATTTCAGATATGATTTCATGATATCTTCTCCTAACCCTTTATTTCAAAGTAGTTTGAGCTATAGAAAGAACATAAGTGCTTAAAATACAGTCTTTGAAATACAGGTATTTAAGGTAGTACTGAAACTATTTTTAACAGTTAGGTTAAAAAAATAGAAGTACCTAGAAGGAATTTTTTTTGGTAAAAATTATAATGACATATAGGCTTCATAAGCCTAAGAAAATGTAATAACTAATCATATATATATATATTTAGTACAAGTCTAGTTAATATTAAGAGGAGATTCATTTCTTGAAATAAATAAGTCTTTCAATTTGATTTAATGAAAACAAATATATTTGAATTATAATATGGGAAGATAAATAATTATTGGGAAAGTTTTACCTAACAGGTAGTTTATAGAGGTACCATGCTGAGTTATGAAAGAAGTGGCTTAGGGACATGCAATACTTTAAATGTTTATAAACAATGTTTTTAAAAGAAGAGTGTACTCATTAAACTTGTCTAGAACCTCCAACTTTCCAGTTTATCATCTAGTTTGTAATATTTCAAAATAATATTAAAATAGAGACATGGAAATATAGAATTAAGTTAAAAAGAGAGTGTTCCACTTTGTAAGAAAATTCTAAATGAAGCAGAGATGACTTAGAAATAAAAACAAAAAAAATAGATGATTTGAAAGGAAAAGTAGTTAGAGCATATCAGTCAATAATGATATTCTGGCTTAAAACTTGGTATATAAAATGCTAATTATAAAATATAGAAAATGGAGTGGGATTCTCCCTACATGTAATGATCTATAACACAGTACCACATCCTTTTCTTGAACCCTGACCAAAAAAATTACGTGGAAACTTATGGAAGTCTTAGGCAAAGTAAAATTAATAAAGAATTGTATAACATCCATGAGAAAAATCTGGAAAAAAATATTTATTTTCCCTAGTAGTGAAAATTATTTTCAACTATCAGATATTAGAGACATTTTTCAGATAAATTAGAGACTTTTCCATGAAGTGTTTATAGTTTAGAAACTTAATTTAAAATTTTGAGAATGTAAATTGAGTGTCAAGTGATACTATGGTGCAAACATTATTTTTTAAATAAATTATAAAAAATCCAGTAAAAGCTAGCAAGGGGGCCATAAATGGTGCATTTTGGTCAAAAGCATTAACATATATTTCACAAGAAGAGATAGCCCAGGGACAGGGAGAGGGCAAGAGAACCAGACCCCTGGTAAATCATCAAGAGATTAGTGCACATATTTTAACAGTGAGAAAACAGCAAGCATAGTGTGTGATCTCTAAAGTCATGTAGCATTGAGGAGGGGAGACATTATTAGCTGTGTGGGGAAGAAGACTGCAGGGTGGGTATAAATGGATAAGAAACAGACCTATCAGTCTAAGAATGCATCTGGACAGTGGAACAAATACAGAAAATGTTAAAATGAAAATCTCAGTCTCACTGGAAATGAGGAGATAAAATTAAACTAAACAATCATGGTAACTGTTTACTTTAGTAAAAGAAATATAAAAGTAAAATTTGATTTTCTTTGTATATATGTTCTTGGTAAGTCTTCCCCTGTAGAATTGAGACACCATCAGGGCTGAGACTTTAATATTTTGCTCATTGTTGTAGACGCAGTACCTAGACAGTGGCTGGCAATAAAAAATCATAAATAAATACTTTGAAAGAATGAGTAAGTTCATAAATCTTTATGTAAAAAATTATAATTTCTTTATATTTTTCAAAAAATCACATAGTGCTATGAATAAGATTAAAAAACAAACAGATTGGGAAAGAGCTGATAGCTGAAAAAATCCAAATGGCTGGCAATGAAATTTGGAATTTGTTGCAAGAGTAGTGAGCCAGAGTAAATTTTGACCCTGGTCATATGATAAAACTTCTATTAGAATCTTTTCTTCTAAAACACAGACATTTTATTGTACATTGTCTTTTTTTAAAGGAAAAGTAACCCTACATAAATAAGAAAATATATCTGACTGACCAATCTATTATCATTCCCTTGTTTCCCCATACAGGACTTGATAGCCATGAAGGTGCTCATCCTTGCCTGCTTGGTGGCTCTTGCTCTTGCAAAGGAGGTATGTGCAGACAAAAATCCCTATATAATTAACATATAGGAGATTACCTGCCTACTTATAGGAGAATAACATCACCAACATTTTTCTACTGTACAAATAATGAAGGATTTCAGCAAAAATTTTTTGGCTTCTATGAAAATCATTTATGTTCACCCACTATTTCAACAGTTTCCTATAGGGCCCCAAAGCTGGGTCAAATGCTTTCTATACCAATGTGCCACCAATCTCTAAAGCAAAAGCAAATAAATCAATAAGTACAAATAAAACAAGAAGAAAGAAACATAAAAGCAGCAAAAAAAGTATAATTTTGAGCAAATACAATTGCATACATGTACAACCTGGATAAATATATCTTATTCCAGTGATAAAATATATGTATCTGTTACCCTAGGGCACTGGGCCAAATCTTATATGTGTCTATCCAAAGATATCCAAAGGATGGAGTACAAGCAATAATCATAACCATAATCATGAATATATTCATATTCATAATAAAAAGTTTTCAATACAAATTAAAGTAACTCCTTTTCTGTTACCCATCAAAAACTCTGTTCGTTATTCAGGCAAAATAAAAATATACCAATAAAAAGTTACTAAACATAAAAGACATTAAAGCAATTACCTTTCAAGTCCTTCAAAAGGCATGTAACATTTTTTATTTCTTAAATTTATAAAAGAGAGAGCTCTGCATAAAAGATGCAAAAAGTAAGTAGAAACATGTTTAATAATTAATTAGCTATACAAACTAAAGTAGTAATTTTATCTTTACAGAAGCAAGAGCTCAGTGTATCCTGTGAGGTAAGATATTTTTATTCAGAGAAAACTTACCAACTGTAAAACGATAATATTCTCTGATGTTCTAGAAGACTTAGCTGGTTGTTGATTTTTTTCCCCACAGAGTGTAGAAAGCCTTTCAAGGAGTGAGGTAAGACAACGTTCTTTCAGAGGCAATTTCCTGATTTTAGAGCAGTAAATGTGGTGCTATCTTTCTATCGTGTTACATCACAGCAGTTACGCTAACACAGCTTTGTTGTGACATATAAGTTCTGACGTAAACTTCCTTTTTAATATGTGTAAGGATAGAACAAATATCTGGAGAATTCAGTATTCAGTGTTCCGGAACTTTCTAAGTTGGTTCACGACTTGCAATTGTGTCATTTTGCCTCTTCATTTTTTTTTAAATGAGCCCTACAGTCCTGTTTTCTGACTTGAACCCTCTCTGCTCTGACCGCATTCACTTTAAACATTTATTGAGCAACTTCTGTAGATCAGACGTCGACTAGGAACTGCCAGTGCTAGTTAGGAGCTTGCAAATTAGTGGGTGGGCAGAGATGCAGTAGGATATGTTTTGTATTTAATAATTACAACAATCACTTTAGTAAATAAGAAGCAGTGAGATTTAGTGTAGTCCCACATCTCCCTGGGAGAGTCAGATAGACATTCTTGCACCACTCTTTTTGGGTGTGTCCTCACTTATTAAGTAAACGGTGCATCAATATACTTTATCTCTTTACAAGGTTATAACATCCTTAGGGGAAGTGTTTATTTCCTATAATTCATTTGAAGTCTAACATATAACAAGTGAACTAAGAATGAGTAAGGTAATGTATTGTTATTAGGATGTGTTTTCAATGGGTATTTGTTGTTTGGAATCAGATGAGGTTTGTTGTCAGAGGAAGAAGCATGGTTGTAGAGAGAAATTAGCCACTGATAAATGCCTCATTTTGTTCCACGTGCACTAATTTTCTTTTTCCTCTTGACTGTATTCATCTGACTTTCTTTTACACAAGCTTATACAGAACACTGTAAAATATATATTTTAGCAATTATCCTAACTTATAGATGATATCATCAAAGGTGTCCACATTAATCTATTAAATGCATTTAATTTCTGATTTATACTGAAAAATAAGACTTATTCACTAAGACTAAACCCAATTTTACTTTTTATTTTTCTGAAGGAATCTGTTACACATGAGAAGGTAAAACTTCCATATTTAAAATATACGTATTTTCAAAATTTCCTATGCTTGATTTTTACAGATGGTAACTTTTTTTATACATGATTTGTTTTTAGCAGAAAATTGAGAAGGTTAATCATGAAGAACAGCAGCAAAGAGAGGTAATTTGTTCATGATGAGTATATTTCTAAAATTGTGAAGTACAATACATACAAAAATGTTTGTAATGTATATGTTTAGTCTAAAGAATTGTAATGAAGTAAATGCTATGTACCTGCCAACCAGTGTAAGAAATTAAGCATTAACAAAGTCAATATATTTTCTAAGACATAAATGCATTTTTAAACACTTAATTAATTTCTAGAATATAGAGCAAATACCTTAATGATATTACTAATGGTGTATGTTTTCAATAAATGTATACTAGCAGAAACATTTCCAGTTTAGGAACTATGTTTCTTTTATTCTCATGGTGGATATGGTACTGAGAAGGAAAAGCATGGCTGGTAAAAGATCCATGCAGACTTTGTGCCATGTTACCTTTGTTCCCTATGGACAACCCAAAATTTTATATTTAATTAAATTACATTTATGGTGACATGTTTACCTAATTATAGTATTTCAGCTTCCCTGTTTATCAATGCATTATTTGGTGCTCACACAAAATATTTTCTGAGTCAAACTGAAATTTAAAAGTTGATGTCCCTTGAAAGACTCAAGAAAACTATCTTCTACCAAGGGAACTAATGCTAGAAGTTGGCCAATGACTCTCTGAATTTAGGCACAAATTGAGACCAATTTTTTAAATAAAACAAAACAAAAACAAACCTTGGAGTTGTGACGCTAAGTCTTTTAAACTCAATATCCTTCATTACATGAAAACAATTTGGTATATTATCAACACATTTATGTTGAAAAGTCAACGCTCTCTGAAGACCAAAGTGTACAGCTACGGCTATCCAGGCAACTTAGGAAAAGGTAAAAAAAAATTACTGAAATCCCCAAATATTGATTTCACTTTGGCCTGTGTATTCACCCACAAAGTGAGTGGGTTAAGGAGAAATACCTCAAAGAGCATTTTACTCATTTTTCTTCACATGACTCAAGATAATTTCTTAACCAAAATAAATGAAAGATTTTGTACTCATTATGGTTGTCCAAAAGAGAGAAGATTAGTTCATCACGAATGGCAATTATAGCTGAATCATGGACTCAAATTTTCTTTTTCCTTTTTTCCAGGATGAACGCCAGGATAAATTTTACCCCTTTATTCAACAACAGCCTCTAGTCTATCCATTTGCTGAGGCCATCCCTTACACTATCCTTCCACAAAACATCCTGCCTCCTCTTGTTCAGCCTGCTGTGGTGCCGCCTTTCCTTCAGCCTGAAATAATGGAAGTCTCCAAAGCTAAAGAGACCGTCTTTCCTAAGAACAAAGTGATGTCCTTCCTTACAACTCCAGCAATGTCCTTTTTTGGCCTTCAAAACCCAAATCTCAAAAATCAGCCCCTTTCTCTGTCTCTGCTCCGGTCCTTGACGCACCAGGCCCCTCAACCTATTCCTCAGACTCCCGTGCTTCCTCCTCAGCCCATGTGGTCTCATCCTCAGCCCAAAGCCCTGTCTATTCCCCAGCAAGTGGTGCCCTACCCTCAGAGAGATATGCCCGTCCAAGCCCTTCTGCTATACCAAGACATTCTACTCAACCCCACTCGCCAATTCTACCCTGTGACTCAGCAACCACTTGCCCCAGTCCACAACCCGGTTATTGTAAGTCCAAATTTACATACTTTACTGTTTCACTCATGATGTGTATATGTTGGTAGAATGAGTGAGATCTCTAAAATAATGAATGTATAATGAATGTATCCAAAAGGCGCATAGTTTATATCAGTGATTCTCAATGCTACTTACACAATAGAATCACCTGGAAAACTTTTTCCCCCCCAAATCCCAATGTCTAGGCCTACCCACAGAGACTCTAATATAACTGTTCTGATTTTCTATGTAGAAGAAACTGAGTGTTGGGAAGAAATGATTGCAGGAATTCTGATTTAATTGGTCTCTTGAGAATTTTGATTTAGATAAAGAAAATTAAGGCTCACTAAAGTCAGAATTAAACTTGATAATCTGATTGAGTAAGG
Organism: Daubentonia madagascariensis; assembly: GCA_023783475.1. Classification (NCBI taxonomy): domain Eukaryota; kingdom Metazoa; phylum Chordata; class Mammalia; order Primates; family Daubentoniidae; genus Daubentonia; species Daubentonia madagascariensis. Next base: position 497,976 of record JAKFHU010001268.1, on the reverse strand, counting down.
AATAAAAAAGATTTATTATTTTCGATGGTTTTAAAGTTTTCCCTGTGCACATCTATTCCCCACAGGCCTTCATTCACATCTATATGTTCTATATACTATATGTACCTATGAGGGCAAAAGATTGAGATGCTTATTCCATTACTTACAGCATTCTTAAGGCTAGTGTTCTTACCAAAAAATGAATTATATATTTACTTATTTGTATTTGTTTCTTTCTAAGGTCTAAGAGGATTTCAAAGTTAATGCCCCCTCCTCATTTTTGGTAAGTTTTGGGAGTTTGGAAATTTGACTGATCGTTTTTATATTTGACATCTTTTAGCATTTTATTCCCCTAGAGAAGCCAAAGATAGTGGCAAATTCCATCAATTCACTAACTTACATATTAATTAGCAATTTGTTCTCAATGGTTGACTATTATTTACTGATCTAAAATTATGTATCTTTTGCATTCAAATACCTTTAATTTTATTTATGTGCTATTGACAGATTTGACTGGCTTGCTTTCCAGGGCCTATATACTTACATTTGATTATCATTATTTTCAGGAAAAACAGAAAATAGGTTTCCCTTTACTTTTATGTAAATATATTTGAGCTTTTGTTAAAGACCAATTTACATTCTTATTTCTAACCTAGGCGTCATAAATTTTGTACTTAGTTCACTTAAAATTGTTTTTTAATTCATGAGTCAAAATGAAATTATTCAGTCCAGGTGAAAGGATTAAAAAGGGGAGAGAGGATAGCTTGGGATTCTCAGATACAAAACCTTTTGTGATTATAATAGACTAGACATGTCACAAAAACAATTCCAACTGAGCAGATATTTGGTTCTATAGAAACTTTATATGTCTCCAAGGGAAGGCACAACAGAGTGTATCTGCAAAACAATTTCTTTTATGAATTAATCACACCGAAACTATAAATGGAAAGAAGGAATAGTTATAACATATAACATAACCAATTCTATATTTGCTCTCTATTCCACAGAATTGACTGAGACTGGAAATGTGGCATCCTTTCTATCTTTGCATCACGTCACCAAAAATTAAATATGTTTGAATCTACATATGTAAATTCCTTTATGACATTCATTTAATTTGAATTTGACTCATAAACTGTTTACAGTTTTCAAACTTTAATTTACCTACTACCACTGAAGTGCAATATTGAGTTGGAAATACTAAAAACATATCAAAAATATGTATATAGTTAGTTTCTGGAATTGTGCTTATTATTATTTCTTTAAGAATTTATTTCCTTTCCAGTCATTTCAATAAATAATCCTTAAGCATATTTAAGTTGTCCTGTCTTTATTATAATTTTTCAAACCTAATTGCCCTCTTTAATGTTAACTGTAGGTTATTATTGATGTTCAAAATAATCCTGGAAGAATGCTTTGAAATTGAATAGAATGGTCTGAATTGAATATTAAAGGATATTGAAAAGTCAAGAAAAAGATAGGGTGATTTTATGTCCTGTTTACTCTAGAAAGTCTTTGTTTACCCCTATTTTTACAGTGTAATTATTGCTGCTGTACCTTTCACTTTCAAAAGTATCCAGCATTAGATGTTAAATTCTGTGGTCACCCTATGAAAAGAGCTTCCGATGTGAAATCTGAATCACAACTCTGCCACATGGTAGCTAAGTAATGCTGTGAGAGTTAATCTTTCAGAGCTTAAATATCCACATCTATAAAATAGTCAGTGTAAAGGATTTTATTGAAGTTTTGATCACATGCTTGCAAGGTGATTAGTGCACTGTATATTACATGAAGAGATTCCCTGTTGCTCCAGATTCCTGACACCACTTACACCAGAACACCAATATATTCTATGACAATCAAAATAAACTGGGTTACATGGTTTTTGCCAGCACTGCCCAGGAAAATAAGATGTACATGACACTGGCAATCATTATCTCTAACTGTGGAGTAATTGTTTTATTGTGATGAATTATCCCTCTTCCTATACCAACTCTTCCACTTGTACTTTAAATTTTATCCCCCTTAGTTTATGCAATGACTAATCTCTAGCAATTATTCCATCTTTCCTACATCCCCTTGCTTTCCTTGCCTTATTATATCATAAGCAGGACATCCTTGCTATAATATCTCCCATCTTTAGAGAAAAAAAATTATCCTTAACACTGTACCTCTAAACACCTCCCAGTTATTTAGGTTACTCTATGAGAGTGATCATAAAAGTACCCATACTGCTGTTTCCATAATCTTATATGTTATTTTATTATTAACCCACTCTGATCAAACTTCTGTCTCCCACTAAAACCATTTGTTTTTAACAGTATCAGCAATTTCCATATTGCTAATTTGTGTTTATTTTACCCAATCTTTCAGTGGTATTTGGTAGAATTGATTATCCCTGTTTCCTTGAGAGATCATATTTCTCTTCATTTGAAGTCTTCAAGCTGATAAACTTTTGGTTTCTCCTTTAACTCACTTGCCAATTCTTCTGTCTCTTTTCTGGTACTTTCTCCTCCAAACCTTTACTGGTTGAAGTACCCCAGGAGTTAACCTTACCCCGAGTTACACTTTCTTATTTCCCTGGTTTTAATTACACTCATAGGCTGAGGACTTCCAAATGTATATCTCAAAACTTCTTTTATGAACTTCAAACTCATGCACTCAACTGCCTTCCTGACCTCCTGTTATCTAATCAATATCTCATGCCTGGCATAGCCAAGCATAGCTCTTAATCTGAATCCATTCCCCAACTTGTTCTTTTGTCAATCTTCTCTATGTCAGTAAATGGCCCTACAATCTACTCTGTCATCCAAACTAAAACCTTAGGAGTCGCTGTTGCTTTCTCTCTTTCTTCACCCCTTGTTCTGGGTTGGATAGTGCTCCTCAAGATTTCATGTCCTTCTGGAACCTCAGAACACTGTCTTATTTGGAACTAGGATCATTGCAGATATAATTAGTTAAGACAAGGTCATATTGGGGTAGGGTGGACCCTTAATCCAACATGACTGGTAAGAAGAGGAGAAGAGATACAGAGAAAGAAATGTAGGGAGAACGTCATGTGACGATGGAGGCAGAGATTGGAGTGATGTGTCTGTAAGCTAAGAAATGCCAAAGAGGACTGGCAGTGCCAGAAGCTAAGAGAAAGGCATGAGGCAGATTCTCCTCTAGATTCTTTAGAGAGAAAAAGTGTGGCTCTGTTGACACTTTATTTTGGACTTCCAGTCTCCAGAACTGCAAGAAAATAGATTTCTGTTGTTTTAAGCCACTTGGTTAATGGTACTTTGTTACAGCAGCAATATGCCCTCATATCCAATATATCAATGAGTATAGAAAGCTCAACCTAGGAAATGTATATTAAATCTCTCCATGCTCAGTACCTCCACCATTAATATTTTATTCTGACTCATCACCATCATTCCTTTCTGAACAACTATAATAGCTTCCTCACTGACTTCTCTCTCACCCCTTCTACAGATCTTTCTCACACAGCAACCAGAATGATCTTTTTTATAAGCACAAATTCCCTCAAAACAGTTGCTTACAAAATCTTACATTATACAACTCTGGCTTCCATGATCAATCTCATATTCTGATACTCAACACACACTCACTAAGCTTAATCACATGAACGAGTCTCCTTAATATTCTTTGATTACACCAACTTTATTCCTTCTCAGAGGACATAGAGAGGAGGAGAGAGGTTAAGAGCATGGACTCTGTAGTCAGACTTGCTGGATCCAAATATAAGTTCCAATGTTTACTTAAATATGGCCTTGTCTAAATTATTTAATCTCTCCTTTAAAATGGAATAATAATATTAACTTTAAAAGCTGCTGTGTTGATTAAAAAAATCAATATACATAAAATTAACAAAACCCTGCCTGAGAGACTAAGTACTACACAGTTATTAGCTACTGGCTAAAGTATCAAAATGCAGACAAGATGAAATAGATAGCCTGCATAGTACCATAAGCATTAAAAAAATGATTTTGTAATTGAAAACCTCCCCAAAAGACATTTTCAAGCTCGGATAATTTTACAGGAGAATTTTACCAAACATTCAAATAAGAATTCATGCCAATTCTATATAATCTCTTTCCAAAAGTAAAAAGGACGGAACACATCACATTGCATTTTATGAAGCCAATGTATCCTGATAATCAAACTCAGAAAAAGCAGCATGTACACACACACAGAAAACTAGAAACCAATCTCTCATGAACTTAGATACAAAACCCAGCAAAAACATATGAGTAATTCATATCCAAAAAATATATTTAAAAATACACTATATTGGGAGGCTGGGGCTGGAGGATCACTTGAGGTCAGGAGTTTGAGAACAGCCTGAGCAACATAGTAAGACCTCACCTCTACAGAATATATATATATATATACACACATATATATATATATATACACACATATATATATATATAAAAGTAGCTGGGTGTGGTGGTGGGTACCTGTGGTCCCAGCTAAGCAAGAGGCTGAGGCAGGAGGACAGTTTGAGCCCAGGAGTTTGAGGTTGCAGTGAGCTATAATAATGCCAATGAACTCTAGTTCTGGCAATCAAGTGAGACCCCATTTCAAAAAAAAAAAAAAAACTACAACCAAGTGGGATTTAGTCCATTATGTAATATTTTAGAACTAATCAATAAGGTCCATTACATCAAAATGCTGAAGAAGAAAAATCAAATGATTGTATCATTTTATAAAGAAAAAGGATTTGGAAAATTAACACCAATTCATAATAAAAAATTTGCAAACCAGAAATAGAGAGAAACTTCCTCAACCTCAGAGAAACTCCTACAGCTGACATTATACTTAATGGCAAAATTCTGAATACTTTTCCTCTAAGATCAGAACAATGTAAGGGTGTCTGCTCTCATCTCTCTTCCAGTAACAGAGTGTTGAAAGTTCTAGTCAGCACAATAAATTAAGAAACAAAAACACAATGCATACAGACTAGGAAAAAAAGATGAAGCTGTCTCCATTTCAAGACAACATTCTTGTCTATGTAGAAAATCCCAAGGAATCTACAAAAATACTCTTGAACTAATGAGTGAGTTCAGTAAGTTTTCAAGATAAAATGTAAACAGCCAAAATAAAAAATACACCACTATTTACAATTGCTCCAAAGAAGATGAACTACTGAGGTGTAAATATAACAAAACAAATATAGGTTCTATACGTGAAATTACAAAATACTCATGAAATAAATCAAAGAATACCTGAATAATTAGGCAGACACACTGTGTTAACAGGTTGAGAGACTTGGTATAGTAAAGTCATCATTTCTCCTCAGGTTGATCTCTAGGTTTGATGTGGTTTCCTTTTTTTTTGCAGACATAGACAAGCTTATTCTAAAATTAACATGCGAAAGCAACGGCCCTAAAATAACTAAATCAAGTTTGAAAAAAGAAGAAAAAAGAAGAAGAATATTCTTCCCAATGTTAAGGCTTACAATATAACTACAGTAATCAAGACAGTGTGGTACTGGTAGAGAGAGAGACAAAAATCAATGGAACCTTACAGGGAACACGAAACAGACCTGCAGATATACCTAATAAAACTTTGATAGAGGTGAAAAAGCAGTTCTACAGAGTAGGGACAGACTTTTCAACAAATAGTGCTAGAGCAATGGGACATCCACAGACAAAAAAGTGAAACTCAATCTAAATCTCACATCCTATACAACGATTAATGTCAAATGGCTCAACATAAAACCATAAAGCTTTCAGAAAAAAATAGGAGAAAATCTTTGTGACTTAGGAATAAGCTGCATCCTTTAACACCAAAAGTGGTCCATTAAAAAAATTGGTAAATTAGACTCATCAAAATGAAAAACATTTGTTTTGCAAAACACCCTGTTAAGAGGATGAAAAGACAAACTGCAGACTCTGAAAACATATTTGTTAATCACATATCTGACAAAAGACTAGTATCTAGAATATATTTTTTAAAACTCTAAAAACTCAACATTAAAAACAGAAACAATCCATTAGAAAATGGCAAAAAGGCGTGATCAGATATTTCACCAAAAAGGATATACAGTTGGCAAATAAATACATAAAAAGATGTTCAATATCATTATTCATTGGAGAATTCATCTTAAAATTCCAAGGAGATATCACTACAAACCTATTAGAGTGGGTAAAATAAAAAATAGTGACTTCAAATGCTGGTGATAATGCAGAGAATTATCACTTATACATGGGCCACTTATACATGGCTGGTAAGAATGCAAAATGATGTAGCCACTTTGAAAAACAGCTTGGCGGTTTCTTCTAAAACTAAGCAATACTTTTACCACACAACTCAAAAATTGTAAAATTGGACATTTATCCCAGAGAAATGAAAACTTTTCTGCAGAAATCTGCATACAACTATTCCCAGCAGCTTTATTCATAATATCTGGAAAGTACCCAAATGTTCTTCAATGAGAGGGTGGTTAAACAAACTATGGAACATTAATCCCATAAAATACTACTCAGCAATAAAAAGGAATAAACTACTCATACACACAACAACTTGGGTGAACCTCAAGCAAATTATGCTGAGTAATAAAAGCTAATCTCATAAAATACATACTCCATAAGTCTACCCATCGCCATGTACATTTCTTCACAGCTTCCTGTAAATCTATAATTGTTTTAAAATAAAAAGTTTAAAAAATGGACCATACTTTCTTATTGAGTTTCATTACTAATAGTTTTTAGTATAATTGGAATCTTATGTATTGTGTTATCTGAAATTGAGAATCATGGGGTAATTTCCTTTCTTTAGAAAACGTAGTTTATCACAGGAAATAAAAAGGTGAAATAATTCAGTCATTCGTTCAAAACCTATTTTGGTGAGGAAGGTCTTTTCAGACTGGATTATTTTAACCAATGATTACAGAGAGTAACACTAGAAAGCATGGACTAAGTACTTTAAGATATCTTTTTAAAGACACTGGAGAGTTAGCAAGGCAAAAGTATTTGCAAGACAAAGATCTAGGGGAAGAGGGAAACTTTTAAAGATGAATTCAGCATTGGTGCTTTTGTTAAACTTTAGGCATTTGCCAATTACTACAGCAGAAACTAAGAGACTGAGAATCTAACTCACAGGGCCAGGGGTATAAAAATTGGAGTTGAGGCCTGCCAAGGATGAGAGGTACCGGCAAACTTCTCTGGATTTTTGTTGAGTCGCTGAAGAAATATACTTCAGGGGTATATTTGAACTGAAAATAGATCACCCTCACTGCAACCCAGCTTTGAACCACATCAGTTTCTGATTGGATTAAATTAAGTGGATTGAAATGACAATTTGATATACCTATGGAGAAATTGAGTCTTGATGCCTTGCTCACAGGATACACAAAAATCATCACAAGGTGGCCAACAGATCTAAGTGTGAATGGTAAAACAATAAAACTTCCAGGAGATAACATTGGAACATACCTTTATTATTTTGGCTTCAGAAAATATTTATTAAAAATTACAAAGAACACTAACCACACATAAATTATTGATAATTTGATGTCATCAAGGAACTTCTGTTCATCATAGGAAACCAGGAGAATGAAAAGGCAAGCCAAAGATGAGAGGATATTTGCAATATCTATAACTGCTTATATCTAAAATATATAAAGAACTCCAAATCAGTAAGAGAAACAACCAGTACAATAGTCTGTAGGCTCATACAAGAGTATGAGCCAATCATGCAAGCATATTCTGGTTACATGACCAACCTTATATTCTAGTGAAATAGGTCAGACTCTTCAATTCTACTCGGTAGACCTGACTTGAATAGACACTTTACTCCCCAAAAAGGATATCTTAATAGTTAACAAACATATGAAAAGGTGATCAACATTATTAGTCCTCAGAAAAATGCAAATCAAACCACCATATAATATCAGGATGCAACTACCAGAAGGGATAAAATGAAAAGAATTGGCAATACCAAGTGCTTGCAAAAACAAAACAAAACAAGAAATGCTTAGCAACTGCTGATTATATGTAAACTGGTGCAAGTACCTTGGACAGCTCTGTCCATCTTTGTTAGACATATACATGTGACTAGTGGTTCTACTCTTAGGTATATTGTGTTAAAGAAAAAAATTATTCAATGATAGTTGTTAAAGCTCAATAAGGAAGACTTTATTCAGAACTACTAAGATAGGTATAGGGACCACAGCAATGGGACTTTACAGTGGGGGAAAGATATTAAGCTTAACTCCAAATACAGCATGGGCAAGTGGGAATTTATAGCAGGGTGGGGGTCATTGGATAGAAAACTACTAAAATAAAACATTAGGGGTAAGGGGGATTCTGGCTAAACTGACCCAACAAAATTCTTAGTGAAGACAGATCAGGGTGATCAGACATCACCTGGGGAATGGTAGGGAATGAGGAACATGATCAGATATTGAGGAGAATCAGATATCAAGGGTAGAGGACTCCAGCTAAAATGACTTAGCAGGGTACTTTGCTACAGCTGGGTTTTACAAGGAAGTGTACAGGTGGGCCTAGGAGAAGTTTCAGGATCCTGACTAATGTTTGGTCTAGCAGGGAATCTTTGTCAAGCCAAGAGAAATGCATATATGTGTGCAACAATGTTCCTAACAGCATTATTCTTAATACCCCAAACTAAAAACAACAAAAATATGAATTATCAATACTTTGGATAAATAAAATTTGGTATACAATGGAATGGAATATTATACTGCAATTAACGTAAATGAGCTACTGCTACTCAAAAACATGGATAAATTTTACATAAATAATATTTAATGACAGTAGCCAGACATAAAATATGACAGAATTCATAGGCTCCATAAATTGAATCTATTAGAATCTATGCAAAATTAATATCTGGTGAAATAATTAGACTAGTGGTTGTCTGAGGGAAGGTAGAACTTAATAGGGAATGTGAGGGGTGCTTTCAGGTGCTGGTGATAATCTTCCCCTGAACTTGGGAGATGGATACTTTGTGATAATTGATTTGTGATGTGCACTTTTCTGTATGTATGTTTGTTACTTCTTTAAAAATTCAAATGCATATTACATTTAAAACCACGTGCTTCTTCCCCAGTGCCTTGCCCACTTGCTCCTTTTGCCCTATGTGAGAGGCTTCACTAATGCAGAATCACTTCCTCGCTGCTTATGGACTTGAATGAAATTCCATACTGGGGCATAGGACCTGGTTTCCTCAGGATCTGTGGAGAGGCTGGATAATGCTACAGTGAAATGCACTGTTTTAGCCCCTGTTGGGGTGATATTTGAAAAATGGGAAGTAGAAGATGGGAGAGACTTTGCAGATGAAACAACCTTCCTTTCTTTCTTCTCTGTATATTATTCAGAGGTGCAGGGCCTCTGTGCAGCCTGTGGTAATACATAATAATCACCTTAGGTTTTTGATTGCTGAAAAGGCTGATGGGACTCAAACTGTTTATGCTAAAAGAACAGCTTTATTACAGGCAACAGCAGTAGAGTGAGATGCATTGCAAGAGGCGCTGAGATCTCAGGAACAAACTTTCTTGCCATCTCACTGCTTGGTAGCACATAACATGCTTTATCTCCAGTTCTCAAATAGAGGACAGGCAAAGCACCTCAGTACTGGGAAGCTCAAAACTGCTTGTTGTGAGGGTTTCTTGAAACACGCTAGTCATGCAGGCATATTCTAGCTACATTACCAAACTTAACCATTGAAAACCACCCCCACTCCACTCTCCCAAACCAGGATCCCACTGAAACAAGAAGCAAACCACAAATCCAGTTATTATTACTTAACAAAGCTGACAGGATGACATATTCTGCCTGAAACAACTCACAGAAGTATTGTTACAGAATATCATTTATCTTTAGTTATTAAATACCATAGTATTGGCCAAGGGTCAGTAGCTCTGGAGACACCTACAGTCAAGCCAGATCAGCTGAGAATTACCCAGGCTATACACAGCCCTTCTGGAGAAAGCATGCATGCTGATAAAGCCCACCTCTGAATATCCTTCAACTTGTAGTAAAGTGATTTTTAGCATTATAAAGCTTCATATTGCATTGCTTTGCATCTTCCCTTACCTCCATTTATGTGGGGTCCTTACACATACATTATTCATTATTGCTTCCAAATAAGTTTCAACAAACAAATAGAAGCTGAAATTGTGGAAATTTGCACAGATACACACAAAGTAAATGAACTATAGAACATTGTGACAAATACTGATATTAAATTTATAGCAATAGTTCAACATGACAGGATGAGTTATCTCTCTTTAACAATCATCAGTTGAATTTAAGAAATGAGTATTTGAGAAAACTAATTTGAAAATAAACCTAAGTATCCTTCAAGACTATTGAATCTTTTTTTTTTTTTTAATAAATCAGTGCAGAGGATGGAATTGTATCCCCCCAAAAGGTATGTTCAAGACCTAACCCCCAATATCTGTGAATTTGACCTTTTTTGGGAATAGGGTATTTATAGATGTAATCAAGTTAAGATGAGGTCATACTGAATTAGAGTGGGCCCTAAATCCAATGACTGTTTTCCTTATAAGAATAGGGAAATTTGGGCACAGAGATACCCAGAGGAAAGACAGCCATGTTAAGATGGAGGTAGAAGTTGAAGCGATGCAGCTACAAGGTACTGATACAAGTTGTGGGATGCCAAGCATTTCTTACAACCACCAGAAACCAGGGAGAGGCAAGGAAGCACTCTTGCCTAGAAACTTCTTCAGAGGGAGCGTGGCCCTGCCAACACATTGATTTCAGATTTCTAGACTCCGAAACTTTGAGAATAAATTTCAGTTGTTTTTGGCCACCTAATTTGTGGTACTTTATTACAGAAGCCCTAGGAAACTAATAATGAGGCATCTTGATTTGGGTTAGGTTTTGTTTAAAAACCAGTCGAAAATTTTTGATCAAATTATTTAACAAATGGAGAACCAGAAAATCTTACCTTTACTAAAATTGTTGAAAGCAAAGCTTGCAATTGGGAAAACACTGAAATTTATTCCTCAAGGGAGGAATTTTAAAAAATGACAAAAGCTTCACTGGGCTTGGTGGCTCATGCCTATAATCCTAGCACTTCAGGAGGCTGAGGTAGGAGGATCTCTTGAGGCCAGGAGTAGGAGACCAGCCTGAGAAACATAGTAAGACCATGTCTCTACAAAATAAATAGATGAATAAATAAATAAAATATGTAAATATATATAATTAGCTGAGCATGGTGGTATGTGACTGTAGTCCTAGCTACTTAGGAGGCTCACTTGAGCCCAGGAGGTTGAGCTTGCAGTGAGCTATGATTGCGGCACTGCACTCTAGCCCCAGTGACAGAGTGCTATCTCAAAAATAAATAAATAAACAAAAGCTCAAATAATGTACAAAATTTAATTCTAAAATTCTACAATTGCAATTTGGTGTATTTTAACATGTAGAAGAAAATTCTAATGATCCTTGGCTAAATAAGTGAACATATGGTTCAGGTGAGGTGTATTGTGGTACCACAGTCCCTAATCCAAATGGACAGATACTTCAAGCAGAACCAATTAGCATTCTTCTATTGATACCCTGGACACTCAGAGAAGCTGCAGTGTGATCACTTCCTCTGGAATTAGGTTCTGAATGACCATAAAGCCCCAAGGTATGAGCAAGCCGTCTTTCCTATCACATGAACAGAGCCTGCAAATTAGGTCAGTACAGAGAATAGTGATGGTGAAAGATAAACAAAAGGGTTAAAGCCCACCTTCAAGTTCTTAAATCCAACTGTATTTCACTCCTGCAATTTTTAGTGACATGGATTAATAAATTCCTTTCTTATTTTTGTTAATTTGAGATAAACTTTATTTCTGTCATTTGGAACCATGAGATTCCTGACAGCATAGAGCCAAATTCCTATATGTTGTGTTTCTATGCTAATGGATCATTCAAATGCTTATAGCTATAGGATTTAAATTTTTGAAAAATTGAGTTTTTGGATTATACAACTAATGTTTTAGTCAGTTTGGGCTGCCATAACAAAATACCATACACTGGGTGGCTTAAACTACAGAAATTTATTTTTCACAGTTCTGGAGGCTTGGAAGTCCAAGATCAAGGCACTGGAAGATTCAGTATCTGATGAGACTCCTCTTCTCGATTTGCAAATAGTCACCTTCTTGTTGTATTCTAATATAGCAGAGAGAGAGATCATGTCTTTGATGTCTCTTCTTATAAGTCCATTGAGAATGGCTCCACCCTTATGATCTAATTACCTCCCAAAGGTCCCATCTTCAAATACCATCACATTGGAGATTAGGGCTTCAACATATGAATATGGGGGGGGTTCACAAACATTCATTCCATAACAATTAAAATGACACTTGAATTCACAAATTTGATAGGCCTCCTAAAAGTGGGATCCCAATTATAAAGTATTAATATAATATATTGAAATATATGGAAAAATTAGAGAACCCCAAAGTGATAACAGGTAAACTCCTGAATCAAAATAATAACTAAAATTTTTAGAGAGATGGTGGTGGTATAATTATTGCAAAACAAATGGTTAGACCAGAAATGATCTCTGTTTGAGTCTAATCACCATTTTTCCAGGAAAAACTTAATGCTTATTGGCAGCAACACCAGGGTGATTTTTTTTTTTTTTTTTTTTTAGACAGTTTTACTCTGATGCCTGGGTTAGAGTGCAGTGGTGTGATCATAGATCACTGAAACCTCAAACTTCTGGGCTCAAGCAATCCTCCTGGCTTAGCCTCCTGAGTAGCTAAGACTACAGATGTGCACTGCCATACCTGGCTAATTTTTTTTATTTTTATTTGTGTAGCAACAGGGTCTCACTATGTTGCCCAGGCTGGTCTCGAACTCCTAGCCTCAAGTGATCTTCCCACCTCAGCATCCCAAAGTGCTAGGATTACAGGGGTGAGCCACCGCATCCTGCCCCAGGTTATTTTTGATATAGAAATATAAAAATATCTATGACTGGTGAACAGAATTCTGGCTCTAGCTACCATCAGAGAGAGAGATGATCCTTACCACCCTGATTTCTAAATAAGAGTCAGTTTATGAATTCATATGCCTTGAATGAAGTGAAAATCAAAGTTCTATAGGAAGGATCCCACTATAACATCATATTTCTAACCCTCTCCTTTTGTTCAGCCTATAAGTTTTTGGGCGTTTACCTGGAGAAAGGGAACTACTTGATTATCTTACAGACTCTTGGATCCATGGTCTGTCTTCCATTAATTACTTGGAATGGAGAATTTCTGATGATCTGGTGTTCATGATGGGATTTCTTTGAATCAAGTAATAGATGAAGTTGCCACCAGAGTTTGCCTTCTTTTAAGCCCAGAGAAAGTCTAAACTACTCATGGTAAGCTCCCAGTTCAAAGTGTATAGTTTAAATGAATATACTTAGAAACTGATCTAATTCCCATATTGCCTTCCTGATGTATGTAATAAGGGGGTCAAAAAAGTCTGACTAGAAACCATTATCATGCCTCCTTCTATAATAAATAGTAAATTAAAAGCAATACTGCATCTCTGGAGAAATTATAGTGAATTTTAAAAACTAAAACATGCAAGTGTGAGTGAGTCATAATGTTATTGTATTGCCTCGTTTGGCCTTTGCAATTGCTTCTTAGAGAATAACAATAGATTATTGTAAATTTAGTGAGGTGGTGATAGCTATAGAGGTGGTATGTTAAATGGGTTAAGTGTCAGGTAAATTCTTAGTACTTACTTTACAGATCGTAACCTAGTAAATGCATTTTTCTCTATTCTGATTTAAAAACTAAAGGAAAAGAAGAATAGAAAATAGTACTAGGAACAATTTGTTTTCAGCTTACAAAATAGAGGCTTCCACCTCATGGGACAGTTTCAAGAACAAGTCTACTCTAGTCATGCATTACAATTTAGTTTGCCTGAAATATGACTGCCTTATCCTATGGTTCATCATGCATGCATTAAATTGATGACTTTATTCCTATAGGATTCATAGATGCCTTAGGAAGTGACATGATGACAGAAGCTGAGCAAGACACAGAAGCCTGCCTCCTCCATTAACTTCCTGCAAGTCCAGTAGTCCAAGTATGTTAACAAACTTTCTCTAGATTGAGAAACAAGTTGTTTCTCCTTGTACTTCCTGACACTGAGAGAAGGCAGGAAACCCAATGCTAAATGATTTCCTTTTTATCTTTAAGGCAAAAAATATATGTTTTGATATTTATATATACACACACACATATATATATATAAAATCAGTAGAACACTGAGCATGTGATGTCTATCTAGATAATCTAGGCCACGGTGCAAGAAGCTTTGTCACTTGTATGCTATGATATGGGGTATCCAATGGTTCATTAAAGGGTCATGACAGGTTGGCTGGTGTGGGGATCTTGAAATAAACCTTGACAGGTAAATTTCACCTGAGGCTCTGAAAATATCAGAGCAAGTTAACTGTTGTTATTTTGAGAAATAGCTCCTAGTTGGGCTCTGGAGGACACTGAACAGTTCACCATGGATACCAGGTTATTGCATGCTTTGAGCTGACCTTCCAGTTGTTATTAGCTTATTTCTCTAGCTATAAACTTAATTATAACCAAGTGGATTGTACTCAAATGAGTCCCAATGGCATAAGTAAATTGCATAACCAGGTTGTTCAAATTCCCAGTTTGCTCACAGCTGCCATACTGCTGTTCCTCTCTGCAGCTACAACTGTGTCCTCATGGGAAATATTCTATAAACAACTGACTTTAAATTAAAGATATTGGACCCAGTTACACATACCATTTATGATCTGCCAGTACCAGCCAGAAGTGAACAATTTTTAAAGTGTGATCAAAAGTATCATACAAAATTTAGTGAAAACAAAATGTTACATACATAAAGATTTTAACAGGATTATGTAAATATTGCTGAATGGAATAATGACAGGAAATATGAATTGTGCCTTAAAATGTAATTTATTGAAAAGAAGAAAGAAAAAAATATCAGTCACTACACACAATTATTTTAAATGATGGCACTTACAGAAGAAGCAATTCAAAGACTTTTTAAACAAAATTTCCATTATAGAAACCTAGTAGAGGCTTCAATACCCTCTGTTTAGGTGCCCTCCATACTGGCATAACACAAGTGTAATTTAGACAATAAACTCTCTAGGAAAATTTAGTTAAGGAAAAGGATGATATGCTATCTGATATACAGTAGATAACTCAAGAAGAAAGACTGCCTTCAAAATGGGATTTTCCTATTCTAAAATAATAGTCAAAGCCTTTGGATAGGATGGTTTTATATGACAATCAGATAGAGAGGAGATATTCAGAAAATGGAATTTTCAGTCACATCTGTAAATAGAAACAGAAATATGTGGTTAGTTATATTAAGTATTACTGAGGTAAAGAGAAACTCTTATTATATAATATATTTTACTAGCCATTTTTTCTTCAGATTAGACCAGCTCACAATGTTATTTGTGCTTTCCTATTACTAACACACATTTCTGGTGTACTGATTTTTAAGATTTCAAGACAACTTACTACTAAATAGTATTTTATTTTGTAGTGTCACAAAAGATATGGCAAGGCAGTTAGAAGAAAGGGCACATAGGTCAGAGTTTTATCATTTTCCTTAGATTTACCTATTGGAAGGGAAGTATATACCACTGGAAGGGGAAAACACGCACACACACACACATAATTAGAAGCTCCAATATAGTGGGTGAAAGTAATTAAAACAAATTTGTAGATCTTTTCAACTGGTGTTGACAAATAAACACTTGGTTTCATTATGCAACTTGCTAAGGATTTCTATCATAGTGATCATAAAGAACAGGATCCCACTATAGAGTTAACTAGAGTTTCAAAGTCACATCTTACTTGTATAAGAGTTTCCAATATTATAAATTATATTAGTTAGAATTAGGTGATTTTTAAAATTGCTGTTTAAATATGTTGTGATTATGAAAAAAAGTTACAAATGGAAATATGATCAACAGTTAGACATGTAATTTCCAAACTTACCATGGGCCATAATTGTGGAGTTCCTGAGAATTGACTTAATTCTTCTGAAAGGAAAAAAATTGTTAAAATCATGTGATCAAGGACTCACACAGACTCAAGTTTAAGGGAAAAAAAAATCATGTGATGAAGGTATCAGCAAAATTTTTTACAAAATCAAGAAAAAAACGACTGCTACTTATTTAGTATCTATTTTCCCAATACTATACTTAGTAGAGATTACTACATTTTATTACCTTAAGGTTATAAGATATACCATCGTTATTTCAAATAAGCAAAAAGGCCAGAATTTGAATTTAGGACTACTGAATATCAAAATCTGTGCTCTAGTCCCTTCACAGCATTTTTATATTTATCATTAAGTATAACCAAAAAAAGACATTTAAAGATTAGTAAAAGTGCAAAGAAGAAAATGATGAATTATATGTCAGAAGTCTTTATATTTTTAATTTAGAGACAGGACTTTTTCCCCCACCCTCATTAGAATGAATTTCACTTATAGAATAGATAACACTGCTCTGCATGTTACCGAGTAATGGATTAATATTAGTCAGAGATGCCAGAAAGTATTACCCATTTTCCATTTCAGAAAATTTTAGTATTATGCAATAGGCACTGATTCACCATGTTTATTCTAAATCTGTTCTCACGGTATGTCCTCTAAGCTGCTTTCTTTTATGTCCTTTGTTAGAATATCAATATGTAGCAATTTAAATGAACTTACCACCACTGTGGGATAACATCAGTTTTTTCCACGTTCTCAGAGGCAGTGGGCTTAGAGATGTCTTGGGATGGCAGGAAAGAAGCATACTGCACGATTTGTGGGGGATAGTACCAAACAGCATAAGGGTAGGCATCAAGCTGGTAGATTTGTGGGAAAGACTAGAGGGAAAGACAAGTGAAAAGCAACAGTATATGAGAAATTGCTGTTTTCAATCTCTGAAAAATCAGACATTTGATTCATTTCCTAGATGCCTATTAGCATCCCAAAAGATGATTACTCTGTGAGGGAAAAGAAGAAATCAAACTCTTGTATGGTGAAATATGGTGAAGAAACTTTTAGAAGGAGCTCTTTCAAGGTACCAGAGGAGCAATGAATAAATCACTTTTTTAAGGACACTATTCAATATTAAACTCCAAGAACCTGCGTTACTCACACAGGACAAATAACCAGGGCCCAGAAGAAAGTAGGAGCATGAATTTCATTAGTATGCAATTTATAACTTTATGGGCATCTTTGCCATCAAGCTCTATTATTTTCCTTGAAGGCACTGGGGTCAAAGGAAAGGCCCTGCATCCATGGTCAGCTCATGTGACTTTCAGAAATGCCAGGCATAGGAAGAAAATAATTCTCCAATTTCTGTTCCAATGCTCTTTCCAAACACTACAGTTTTGAAGCCAAAACATTATTTTCCTTTCTGAAATTTTGGAATAGCTGCCTCTGTTGATCCATCATGGCATTTTACTTAATTGTTTCTATGTATTAACAAAGGAACAATTGCACATAATTCTCTATATATTTTGGTGGAAGATATATGTTCTTTGCTGGAATTAGAAAAAAAATGAAATCATTTCAAATTTTTTTTGTGGACAATGGACTATGTAAACATTAAAACAAATATGATATCTGTAATTTTCCACTTACTTATTAAAGTATTTAGATTAAAAAATTAAATATAATAAAGTCAACTCACCTCAAGATAGAACTGGGCCTGTTCCTTAAGAGAGAGAGAAAGAGAGAGGAGAAAAGGAGTTGCTATGATTTAAATGTGCTCCCCCAAAATCATGTGTTGGAAATTAATCCCTAATGCAACATAGCCGTGTAGGTCATGACGGCTCTGTTCTCAAAAATGTATTAATGTTGTTGTCATGGGAGTGGCTTCATTATTGCAAGAGTGGATTTGTTACAAAAGTGAGTTGGACCCTCTCTTGCACCTGCTCTTTTGCCCTTTGCCCTTCTGTTATGGGATGATGCAGCAAGAAGGCCCTTGTAAGATGCTGGCCCCTCAATCTTGATCTTGGACTTCCAGCCTACAGAATCGTTAGCTAAATAAATTTCTGTTCATTATAAATTATCCAGTCTGTGCTATTCTGTTATAGCAGCACAAAATGAACTCCAGCTCTAGGTTCATGATTTACATCCAATAGAACACCATGATAGACCAAATTATTACCACCACCCAAAACCCTCATTAATAAGAAAAAAATACATGTATAATTGTCACACACTTTTTTCAAAGAATGACATCGAGAGTTGAGACCGGTGAACTCTTTGGAGCGCAAATAAAGTGCATAATTGCCTTTGTTTTGCTTTTATTTTGACCAGTGAAAATGATTAGAGAATTTCAGAAGGAGTTGAAGATAAAATTTGATGCACAGTGAGGAACTATTATAAAATTGATTAATAAACTCAATATTTTGAATCTTGGAGGAAAATTTTTCTCTTTAATCACATTCACATAGAGAAAACTCTGTGGCCTTCTTTACATGCTTTTTTTGTTGTTGTTAAATTGGCATGTCATTTATAAATTGAACCATTATTGGTCCAGAGTCACTGAATTGAATTCAGTTACCAACTTCAAAAGTGAAGACACAAAAAAGCACTGGAGCTTTGAGGGAGAGGAGAAATTGATAAACACATACTTTTTCATAAACAAGAAACCAAAAGTTAAAGAGAATACACAATGTGTTCAAGTTCATATGACTAGAAGGTGTTCAACCTGCGATTTAAAACCCAAGTTGTTTCCATTACGTGGTACTATAGAATAATAAAAGGTCAAATTTGACAACATGAATGGCCAGTGGGAATTTTTCTGACTTAAAAGTTGGCCTGAAGCTATCTTCACTCAGGGATGGCCATAGAAATTATCCTTTCATTTTTCTTTGGTAACTTACATCTGATCTTCTAGTACAATGTTAGAACCAGAACTGGAGAGTCCAACACTAGTCAACAGCTAAGAAATACTAGCATAGCACTAGTTAACGATGCAGCTAATGATGCAGGTAATTTCTCAAAAAAACAGTGACTGCTCATAGACAGTATTTGGAGCATTGTTAAAACACACACACACATATAAACCTACACATGCACATAAACACTGATTTACCTGATTCACTACTCTTATAGGCTGTCCCTGGAAAGAAAAAGAGAATGAAAATTACCTTTTAAGACTGAATAAAACTTCAAAGACAGAAGAAACGACCTAATTGAAATACTTTTCATTTGGGAACTGACACTAATTTTGCCAATTGCATTTTGATTACCTAGAGACAATTTTTCTTCTAAGACATATGGAGTGTTCTCACCCATCTTTATAAGAGTCACTAATTGGAGATTAGTGAATAGAGGGCTCCATTATTGGTATGGATTTGGCCTAGCTATTCAGAGTAATCAGAACTGTTATGGCAATACATATTTCATAGTAACTGATCATTGCCGTGAAAATGAAATTAGAAGGTTCAGGAACACTGTGGGAATCAATGACACACAGGCTAGGGGAAGAGTCAGTATCTGTTATGTATTACTGATAAACTCATTTCACAGGTGAGAAAACAGAGGCTTGGAGAGTATTTTGAGAGACACTCAGTTTCTCCAGGTGATTTCTTCAAAAGAAATGTGTGCCAACTAGTAAATCTCCAATACACTTTCCCTAAGAGAGCATAATTATAACTGAATTTGAGAGTCTTAACAATAAATTGAATTTGAGAATCAGGCAAATTTATGAGCATAAAGATATGAAATTAAGGAATATGTTAACAAATTATTGTAACTATGGAAATTAACATTTCATAGTACTTGTGATTATAAATGTGATACTCACGTTAGCTGAGACAGAACAGAACAGCTTCCCTTTCAAAGAATAGAGACAAGGAGTTCTCCCCTTTCAGATTAATTAAATAAATAATTTCAGAAACTTGGGTGTGAGAAAAAACTGCTTGAGAAGAAAGAAATTTTTTCAAGAGTAGGAGGCTATATAAAAGCAAACATATTTAAACTTAACAATATATTATTATTTTGTAATATATTATTATTTTATAATATATTAAGCAAAATATTACCACTTGAACACGGTTGTATTCATTCATTCTGTGAAGTTGCTCCTGTAGAAAAGGAAATAGATTCTAAATTACTTAGACATCTTCTGGTACAACACATTCACCTTACACTGTACTAAGAGTGTATCATCCTCCATGCAATTTAGAATTAACTGTATTCCATGCCAGAATTACCAAAAAATATCAAAACACATATTTTCTAACTTTAGAAAAATATTCAGCTAAAGGCTAAGCTCACTAGAGTTTGGAAAAATAACAAATAAATTGTAAGGTTCATACTCTGAGGAAAAATAATAACCTACCAATTTTCTAGGACTGCATATTCATGTTCATGGCTATTTACTAATTATTTAAATTTTACCTTTGGTAAATTTTAAGTAAAGTATTACCAGATCTGGGTGGTAGAATACTCTCTCTATTGGAATATATTTCTGTTATAAAAGAGCATATATTATAAAAGCATAACAGAGGAAGAAAACATTAAAATATTTTAGATTTAATAGATAATCTTACCTGGGCACGGACAGCTTCCTAAGAAGGAGAAAACATTTTGGTTAAGTATTTTGATTTAATTCACTTATAAATAACATTTACTAGTTACCTTCATTCATTTAGGGACTATGGTAAGTATTAGAGACACATCTATGAAATACAATGAAAACTATGAGCAAGCCAGCATGGGTCTAACAGTTGAGGTTACAGACAAGCCATATCACATCTAAGGTACTAAAATGTATTATTCAGTTAATTTCTTAGATCAGTAATGAGGAATTCTAGTGTGATACTGATATATTTAAATTTATTGGGATATTAAACACAAGCAACCTGAAAACTGAAACAGGAGTAACAATTGGGGTCCACATTAAATTTATTATTGGCTTTCTGCCTCACACACTGATTACAGAAGAAAATGTTAAAATGTAATTTTGCTAAATTAGGACAAGACCTTTTTCCAAAGTCCCAATGAAGTCAAATTTATTTGCAGTAACTTAAAGAAAGGTTTTTATTGTTCTCCCAACTGAAAGACTTTTATGATACTCAAAAGGATCAAATCTAGCAATAAGTAGCTTGTGGGAGCTTTGATGAAGCAAATCTGACCTGTAGCATTCCTGATTTCTTTTCTAGAATCCACACTGTTTCCTTAAATGGAAAGTTTATTTGACACATGTGCTATCACAGGTAACTACGTTTATGACATCCTCAACCAGGACTGCATTTGGGAAAATAAACCCATGATAAATTTTTTAATATAATGTATCATCAGGGAGGCTATAAGAGGATTTGAGGTAAAATACAGTCAAAGTAAATTTCTCCCTGTTTAGTAATTATGGATAAGATATACAACTTTAGTCTAGTCATAAAAAGAAAGAGTGAGCTTTGCCAGTAAATACATAGGCAATCATATACATAATTTGTAAATTATTTTTATGGGTCAAAGCTAGAATAAAAAATTTCTTAAGAAAAATGAAAACGTATTTAGAAGTGGCCTCAATTTAAAATTTAATTTATTTAAATTCTACAGTGGAATAAAATTTTGAATTGTAATAAATAAAATATTACCAGCTGGAGTTGGTTGTATTTGCTCATTCTATGAAGCTGTTCCTATTTAAAAGGAAAAATATTCTCAATTGCTTGGATGCCATTCAGTCCAGTTCCATCATTTTCAGATAATGAAGCAAGAATATTACAATGCCCTTTCCCAGGGGTAGAGAATGAGGAACTATCAATCCTACTATTGCGCTATTTCTACCACAAATAATTTCAACCTATTTCATTATTCCTTCTTAAAAACATTAGAAAAACTACTTCTTAAACTTATTTTTAATTTGAAATAAATTACAATGCAAACTGATATAAATTAGTATATGACAATTTTACTTGCAGTATATCAGAATTACTAAGAAAATTGAAAATGGTTTTTGCTTTCTGATGTGAAAATTTAACTTTGGCCAAATTAAATCAGAATATTAGATGAATTAGGAAAAAATGATGCTTCTAATATTAGCCAACATTTATTGACAATTTACTATGTGCCCTGGATTGTACTAATTGCTTTACGTCACTTAAAGTGTATTATTATTGTTTCCATTTTAGAACTTTGGTTATAGACTTGTAGCAGGTAAGTGAACTGTCTGAAATCACATGCTGGTAAAAGATAAAGCTTCAAGTCAAACTCAAGTATAACCAAATCTATAGACTGCCACTTAAACACTACGCTATTCAGATTGCAAAGGAGACTATTAAATACAAATATTCGACTGAAAGCATGAATTAGATACCTGGGATAAAAAAAATTGTTAGTTTTGTTCTTGGAGGGGAATAAGCAAACATCTAGGGTCCATTAGACCACTTACTATAGATTAAAATCTAGCAGATATTGAGAAGGAGATATAACTTATCAATACAACATTCTAACTCGTTCCTCGGTATATTTGATAAACCTTTAATAAATTTTTACCAGATAGCGTTGGTAGATCATGTTTTCACTTGGAATGCGTTGCTGCTGAAAAAGTATATATGAAGGTTGGTTAAGTAAATTTTAACTTATCTTGGACAATATCAACTAATATATTTTAAACTTAGCAAATATATCTCACCTCGGTGCTGCTTTGGGGAGCAACTTCCTTTAAGAAAATAAAAACATGAACAGTTTTAATTTTATGACATTAATTTACACTTAAGTTGAGAATATTAATCAACCAGACGCTATTACTAAATAACTATGGTAAACTGATTTTTAGCCACAAATTCCTGGATAACTGAGACAAGATTAATAATTTGAGGCAAATGTTATATTCGTATTGCTTTTCCTCTTCTCACTGCTTTCACCAGGACATTACTCCAGATGTTGGGGGTGGATGTGAGGTAATCACCTTTACTGAATTAACAGAAAATCCAGCTAATTGATTTGGTTTTGGTAACTTGAATGAAGGTCTTCTCCCAAGTCAAAGGAGGGACCCCATCACCTTCATCGTCTGCTCTCTTTTTTCTCTAGATTAACAAAGGGCAAAGGCTGAACAGTAGTTAGAGGATTCCAGGGTCTGGTTAACCTAGAATCGGTTGATTTCTACACAGGACTTCATTGGTTTAGAAGCATGGTCATTGTTGGAACGTTTAATGATAAGATTGAGTTCTACCAAAATCTGTGAAGGACAAAATAATTGGGGAAAAATTTGGGCACCAAAGACAGCCAAACAGGATTGCTTGTCCAGAAATAATTCTGTAAATTTGTCTCTGACAAATAGTTCCTCTCTTACTTCTTTTGGGTAGATAACCCCATACTACAATTAGGATAGTGTCATATACACAGTGCCTGGCACATGAAATCTTACAGGACATGTAATCTTCATAGTACAAGTTTTCATAGAAGTTTTTTTAATTAATTGGAGCACTGAACTAATATCAAAATCATTTACCTCACTTGATGAACTGCTGCTAGATTCCCTCTGCTAAAAGAAAGACACCAGTGTTAATGATCCTCCTGGATTTTTAGAATTTGAAGGAAACCAGTCCCATACCTTCACAGTGGGTTGCTTACCCCGGGAGCATTAGAATTGAAGTAAGTTGTATGAAAAGATTCAGGGCTACTATAATGTATTTTCCAGGAGTGTCAATTTTACTTGAAAAATGATGGGGGAAAGTTTAATAACACATTTGTGAACTTAAAAACTTAATTTTTTTATTTACTAAAACAAACACAGGTATATCATCGAATAGAATGCAAAATTTATATAGATTCTTGTGATAAAATGAAACCTCAAAGAAAGAGCTATATTGAACTGGTTGACCCAAAACTTTGAGTTAAGTGTTTATTCTCAAATTTGCTTGGGGCTACTTTGATGTAAACAAAATGGAAACATCAAATACACAAACAGTTTCAAGATGGAACTAAAATTACATTAGCTTTTAAAAGCTTTTATATTAGCTTTTTACTTTTTATTCTTTCTCTTAATAAATAAGCAATGTTTTCACTGATTATCATTTAAATGGCTGAAATTCTCACTTCCAATTTTAACTTTATCTGGCATAACATTGTACATTCTTGGGCATAATACCCCTGTTTGAGAAGTTCAATGAGTTAAAATTAGGATAGGATTAATTTAAAATTAGGATTTTAAACATTTTAAAATTCGGTTTCTCATCTTGCCCAATCTGAGAAGATCTCCTTAAAAAGAAGTACACTGCATACTATGTAAACATACTATGTATGATACATAGCATAGGGTTCATGAAAATAAAAGGGCCTTACCTCAGTCTTGGTTACTACATGTTCCTTAAGAAAAATAAAGAGAATTAATTTATTTTTCATGACTAATAGTCAAATGCAAAATTGATAATTACCAAATAAAATACATGCCAAAGAAAATATAAAATTTAGGCAACATCCAAGCAATAAGGAAAATTAAAAAGCCTGCCTACTTTGTCCTGAGCTAACTGAAAGATTTAGCTTCCTAATCCACATTTCAGAGTTTAAAAAAAATTTTTTTTGATTCTTCTATATTGTGGTAAATCAATGTAAACAAGTTTACATTTTTCTTTAACAACTACTTTTCTTTCTTTCTCTCTTTTTAATTTGGCTTCTGGACATTAAGCAAATAATTCCATTAAAGATCATGCAGTAGATAAAAGTGTGCCAAAGGAGAGCACTGGTTCAATGTTATATAAACACTTCAGCAAAATAAATTTTCTCTGTCTAGTATGTTGTGCTCAGTTTCCATCACCACAGCAATACAGAGAGTGGTGGCATTATCCATAGAATTTGCTTTCAAAATGTTAGTGTAGGTTTAGTTATCCAGCTAATTTTGACCAATATGATATAATAATTTTTTTCTTTCTTTGACTTAGAGTTATCTATCATCATTTTAATTTAAGAGAATTATTTGTACATATTGGGTAGGGTAGTTGAAGGAAACATTTGTTGTTATTTTTTATTCTTTATATTGAGTACAATGGTTTTAAAACAAAGAGTCTTACCTCAGTTGATTCATTCCTAGTTTCCTGCCAAGAAAAGATAATTAATCAGTCAGGAATGAAGATATATATTTTTTAACTCATAAATTTTGAGCACCTATTTGGTCTCTAAAGATGAAATCTATTAAAAAACCAAGTAGACAATACAGATCAAAAAAGTTATGTTTAAAGAAAATAATCAGCTGTGACTATGTAAAACAGTCTTGAGTCAGACACACTGCATTGCTTTATAATACCCTTGATAAAGCATTCCTTCAGCTTTGATGATAAATACAAACAAATAATTGCATTTGTTTGTTTATTCATTCACATTAATGCTTTGTCTCATTATGGATACACAGTTAAGTCAATAAAATCAGAAGTCTTTAGAATTCTCAGCAAAATTCATTAGTCATTATCAATGTGTGACTGAGAAGTTCAAGGAAAGGATAAATGTCATAGAAAACACATTTTTTTTAATGAAAATATTTTTCCTCCTATAAGTATATATGTTTTTGCCCCACTCTTTTAAGAAAAACTTTGGTACCTTGATTTCTTCACTCTGGTTTTCTTCCTGAAGTTCTCTCTGCCAAAATCAATAAAGTATAGTTATAAAGTATATTTTTAAAAGGGAAAACTTTTAAAATAATTTCAATTTCATTGATGTTTCTTACCCTGTTCAGTTCATTGATGTATTCCTTAGAGATAGAAGAAATAAACAATATTAGTGAAATGAGACATAAATGAATGAACATCTATGAGAAAGCCTTCCTCTCATTGTGCTATTGCAAATTTAAAAGGAAATCTTTTTAATGAATGTACCAATATTTCTTGTTATGTCATTTCTAACCTTAAGGTTGTTTTTTTTTCTTTTTTTTTTTTTTGCTACGTGTTCTCTACATAAGCTGTCAGTATGTGTAAGTGTGCACTTAAAAATATTCTTAAATTTATTCCACTCAACTGTGTTGTCCTTGACCTTCACCTTGTTTTAGGCACTGCCATGAGTCTCTTGATCCTAACAGTTGCTTCTCTTTGTTAACTCTACAGTATATCCTGTGGAGTCATTCTTACCTGTCTTAATTCTATGGGCATAGGCTGCAAAAAAAAAAGTTATAAAGGTTATGTTAAAATTCAAAGTTGAGTTGTCCGTCAAATTTTTAAAATAATTTCCATGAATTAAAATTTGATGTTCTTCTATTTGACAATTAAGTGACAAAATTATAGAAAAATACAACACATTTGGGGTATTATTTATACCTAGGGAACATTCCGTGGTAATGAGTATAGAAATTATAAAGTCCTACATAGGTCATGCAAAAGAAAGCGCAAGTGTTTTGGAAAGAGGCAAACATTTAGGTACAAATTAAAATTTAAAACAGCTCTTTAATATTTGCGTATCTTGTTTCAGTATACTTTGCGGGTGCCTGGGTGACTGAATGAAGGGATGGTTGATCAAGTGAAATGAAAAAACATTTTTATGAAAAAAAATTAAAAGAATTTTCCCAAAAGAGTATGTTTGTCTTTTAAGAATAAATGGATAAACACTTACCAGAGCAAGCCCAAGAAAATTTCTCTCTTTGAGGATTTCCTGTTGAAATTAGATTGTGAATTATGAAAATGATAAACACCAAAAGAATGAAGGTTTGTTTTTTCCATTTGAACACAAGTGTTCCATTTAATTTTGTAAACCAGCATATTTCTTAGGTAGAATAAAAAATAATAGTTTCAGGATTTTTTAAAATTTCAATCTATTTAGGGGCTACAAGTGCAGTTTTTTATATGGATATATTGTATATGTGTGAGGCTTGGTCTTTGAGTGTACTCATCACCCGAATAGCACACATTGTACCCAATAGGTAATTTTTCATCTCTCACTTCCCTCCTATCAATAGTTTTAGTTTTATTATCTAATTTTAAAATCTAAAGGAGACACCTTAATTAGTTTCTTCTTCATCAAGCCTAGAGATTTAGAAAGTACATGCTTACCAAACTTCTAAAGAAGAAATTGAATAGGGATTTCATCAAAACAAAATTGAGAGAATAATCCAAGGAGCTGGGTACTTGGATACATTTGAATGTAAATCAAAATTAGCATGAAGAAGACATTCAAGGCTCAAGGTGGCTCACTGAAAGACAGAGGAGAGTAGGCGAGGGGAAGTCAAAGTTCCCACTGAAGAGAGCTTACCTCACTGCTGTCTGGTTGATTCTGCAGAAAGATAATAATTTTTAAAATGGCATTAGTTCAGTTACCAGACAGAATGGAGGATTAATGGTACTTGTAGAAGGATGTGGTAGAGGTAACTAATTCAAGATTCAACATGGAAAATGAAAACAAATTGTAAGTCACATGCTTGAATGCACGTAAAAGAGAAAGAAGCAAGACTACATTAAAATAAACCATGTTAACATACTATTTAATTAACTCTTTCTTTTGAATAATAACAAGACCTTTATTAACATAAATGTTTCTGTAAGTCCATGTGCCCTCTAAGTTAAGAAGTTTTATAAGAGCAGATAACATCTGTCAGTCCGTGAACTGAAGGAATTATACCTTAGCCAAAGTGAAACAGGTTGTTTCACAGAGAAGGGAAGAATAGTTTTTAAGTCCATGTGCTCTCTGTACACTATCACTTAAGCTCCACAAGTAGAGCAAGTTCTTGGAATGTAGGTAGAATACTTACTTGAATGAGTTCTGGGTGTCTGAGAGGATGTTTCTGTGAAAAATAATGCAAGAATTTTAAAACAAACAAAACAAAACAAGCAATCAAAATGACAATAATAATACACATATAATACTATGAATATTAACATTGCTATTTAAGAAAGGTGTGTATTTTAATAGCAAAATTTGTCAGAGATCAAGATACTCTGGGAACAAAATGAGCAAAAAATCATAATTATTTCATCGAAAAATATCAAAGCAAAATAGGTTGATTACTTCCTTTCTTTAGAGTATGGCAGAGAATTGAGAAAACTATGTAAAAAGTGTTTAAAAAGTAAAAATCCTGAGTTGGTTTGAATTAATCCAGAATGATAAAGATTTTATTTAGTTTTATGAAGTATTTATATAACAAGGTAGTTCTGAAGATGACTTTAAATAATTATAAAAAAGTTGGGACAAATTAAATGTTTGTCTGGATGTTATTTTTATCATCAATTAATTCATAGAAAAATGTATCTTCTTGTGGAATCAACCCACTTGCCCATCAATACAGGGGTGGATTAACAAAATGTTGTATATGTATACTATGGAATACTACGTAGCCATGAAGAAGGATGAATCAAGGTCTTTTGCAACAGTTTGGATGGAAATGGAGACCATTCTCCTAAGTGAAGTATCTAAATAATGGGGAAAAAAACCACCACATGCACTCACTATTAAATTGGAACTAACCGATGAGTACACATGTGCACAAAAGTAGATAAAACACAGTGGAAATCAAGCAGGGGAGATGGGGAGGAGGGGTGGGCGAAAACCTACATAATGGGTACAGTGAACACTATCTGGGTGATGGGCACACTTATAAACCAGACTCAAGCATAACAAAATAGATACATGTAACCACAAACATTTGTACCCTGAATATCTTGAAATTAAAAAAAAAATGTATCTTCTCAGACCACAGTGGAATAAAACTAGAAACCAACTCCAAGAGAAACACTCAATTCTACACAAAGTCATGGAAATTAAAAATGTATTTTAATCTGCATTTTGACTGCGAAGATAAGACTTAAGTTTTGTTAAATGGTGGCATAAACAAATAAACAAACAAAAACCCTGTTGTTTTCTTTGGAATAAAGGTGTAAAATCTGTTCTCTGGGCTGCTTTTATCCATTTCCTTTTTGTAAAAGGACAAGATAAATGCTCAAATGACACATTTCTAAGGAACTTTAATCTTTGTTTTGGTAACTTGTAGTTAGAGATTTCTTTCTACTGGTGCCTAGGGTGTAGCATAAGCAAAAGGCTGTTGGTTCAGAATTTAAATATTAGTGATTCTGCATTGTCCAAAGGAGGATGTAAAGAATGAGTCTCATCAATACAAACAATAGAATGCCTTAGCATTTCAGAAAATTTTGCTTCTGCATGAGATGGTTTTAGTGTCCAAATACTCTGAATCATCTCTTTATCTGAATTTTTTTTATACTCATACCTTTATCTGTTTATTTCATTCACATTTATTATATACATCACAAGGAAACAAAGAAACTTTTGCTTCATATAACTACCTAAATAGATACAAACTCTATTTTTGAGAAGAAAGGTTATTTTAATTTACATTTTCTAGATTCACTGTCTACAGTGACCACAATAATTTGATGACTGAATTAGCAGAATCAGCTCAGTTTACTATCCCTTGGGGAACCAAAAAAAAAGGTTGACATAAATCACCTGAAACAAGAGTTTGATTTAGGTTCCAAAAGTCGGATATGCTAGAACATGCAAGTTTACGTTATATTTGATTAAGAAATGTAAGAGACCTATTACATGTCTAGAAATATGCTAATTCTATAGTGGACCCAGGGAACAAGCCTAATCCAATTGTTTGATGCTATTTATTATGTTATTCAATAACTTATTTCTTCTTTTTCTTATTTTTTATTTTTAATTCTTTATTGTGGGGTGCCTATATTTCAAGTCAGACATTTTATTCAGAGTTAAGGCTTTGAATTGATTATACAACAATGATCAACATGTGAATCATTACTACATTTCTAATGTCCATAGCTACTTAGAGATCATCCAGTGCTTTAAGATCATTATTCCCAGTATCCTGTGTTTGATGAGTCATCAGGTGATTTCTAACAAGACTCTAGAGTCTAAATTCTCTATTGAGCTTACAGGCCTGGCAAGAGCAACAGCCACGAGGCAGGTGAGTATGAGAAGCTTCATGATTGTCAAGACCTACGAAAGATCACACACACACAAAAGGAAAGATTGTATTATAATAAAGTTTGTTTTATAAAAAAAAATCCTTGATTTTTCAACAAAGGGTCTCATCAGTATAAACAACAGTAAACTATGGTAAAAGTAGGTTCACTTGAGAAGCAGTACTTTCATAAACTAAAGATATTTTATTTTGCTCCTCAGTGTAAATGTTTATCATTCTAGTTATCTTTCTTAGTTCCTATATTATTTAGAAATACCAATTTCTTAAAACATTTTTATTCACTAATACTCTAAAACAAGACATTTGGTCCTTGATGTGGTGATATGGCTTTGTCAGAGGAATAGAGAAGCACCAATACTTCAATACAATTTAAGAAAAAAAACAACTTTTCCTCCCAGATCATCAGATTTGCTAAAATAAATTAAAATCCACTGAGAACTGGTAATTAATTTTATCTGAAATTTTTTGACTATGTGTTACTCTGGTAAATCTATCTGAGAGCATCCTGTTCTTTTAGTCTTTTTAAAAAATGCTGTCAGCATGTTATACTGAAGCTATTAACCTCCATCAATTATATTTTAAAAGAATCTAGCTATAACTTTGTGCTTTGCTACATTGATATATCCATGACATGACTATATGAAGATGACTGATTGGATAGAATAATAAAATTCAGATGTCTTATCATGTTTCATTTCTAGAGTTCCATCAAACTGCAAGAACCCAGAAATACTGACATTCACATGTACTAGGAAAATGGTTTCCGGAGAAAGTAGAAAAAAAAATCAGGTTACAATTGCAATTTGTTTTCACTTTAGTCAACAAACTAATGCTGACATATTTTTATATACTGCTTCAATCTACAAATTATAACATCTAGATGCATTAGTAAAGAAGGAATATTTTTAAACCCAAATTAATTTGCACTATCCATTTGTATCATTCCAGATATCTAAATTTAATTATCTTTGCAAAGGTAGTCATCTATATTTAATAGTCTATCATTGATACAAATGTTGTAGAACTAATTTTATTACCCAAATGATATGTAACAAAAATGAGCTTGAAAGAGTCTGCCAGAAATGGTTTTTGCTATGGTAATTACAAAGATAAGAAATTATTTTGCATAACAACTTTTCGTAAGATTGGACAAAAATAATTCAAATTACCTTACCCCAAGTCTCTACTGAAATTATGTATCTACTTTTCCAATACATGATATCTTAATTGAAAAATTATCCAAAAATTATTTGGTCTTTCTAAAATTATACTGATTTCTCACCCAAAGCTCAAAATTCACAAATGCATTTTTAAGCTACCAGTATATTAGAAGAAGGTATTAATATTTGCAAACATATAGAAAAGTCACAGATGCATCTTAACAAAGAGTGGAAGAAAGAGATTAGATAATGCAAAATCATAGTAATTTTGCAGTATGTAAACACAATACCTTAAACCCAGGTCTGGAGGGGAGCGAGATGGGCTGATGATCAAGGTGATGGCTGATCTCTTTACTTCACAGCTATTTAAACCTAGTGATTAATAAAATGGTAATTTTGTGGTTTCAGTTTAAACAATAGGTTTATTTAAATTCTAAGAATTCTCCCAAATAGGAAATTAATTTTCTGCCCAATTCCTTTCCCAGGAAATTCTGAGGAGTGTTTTCAACAGAGAGTGATTCACACTGCGATAACAGATTGCATAGGAAATGAAGTGATATCACTAAAAATTAAACTACAAAAATGTCCAGATTTATGGTCATTATGGGAACATGATTTTTTTGTTGAATGGACAATTGAAAAGACTAATAATAAAATTCCCTTTATATATTTTGAAAAATTCAATTCCTATTAAAGAAATCCTTGGGACAAAATAAGGTTTTCAAAAATTTTCAATTTTGATCAACATATTAAGCCATTAAAATAATTCATTGTTTATTTCACCTTTTATAACACAACTTGTCTTCTATCATTTATTGGAATTTTCTACTTTATGGAGTAAATTCTATTATTTGTGCTCCGATCTTTTTTTCTAAGAAGGAAATCCAATTGTCCTATATGTTTTGGTGATATTTTAACTATACCAGGTAATTTTTTTGTTTGCTTTGTTTTAGGCATACTAGTGGTGACAGTATTCATTCCTTTAATTATTATATAACATTGTTTAATTAAAAGTAATATTTATTCAATAATTATAATTTTAAAAGGTTTTTAAAAAATCAGGTATACCTTTGATTTTTCATCTATTAAAGTAACTAAAGTGAAAAAATGAAAATCCCTCTTTCCATTCCCCAATTCTACTCCTAAAATTAACTAGCATTGTACACTGTAGAAAAATATTATATGCTGAAGAAAATAGCCATACATAAGGAGGGTTTTAAAAAATTGTTGTTGATTGTGAGTTTGCTTTTATGGCAGAAAAGAATCATACTATATATTTTAAATAATAAAAAATTATAATGACTTTACAGCTTCTTACAGTCATATGACAAGAGCATTATTCTGGGTTAAAAGAAATTTCAGAGTGATTTAGACTCCTCACATTGGTAATTAGAAGAGTATTAAAGTTCTCTTTAGTTAATATCTTCCTTGCTGACTGCATTATCTCAGTTTTAACAACTTACTAGTGCTTCCTATTTATGGAGATCCATTCTAGGGGCTGAAGACAAGCACCCTCACCTGCAATATAATACCTTTGTTTTTGTCTTTTCCCAGGAGTGTACCCTGAGTGGCCAACTTGTTTTACTCCCAACTCAGAATCATACTATATGAAAAAATACTGTAATTTGTGAAAAGCTTCTGTATCTTCGTTTGTTTATTCATTCTTTTATTCACTTATTTATTCAGAGAAATGAAGAAACTGCACAAAGCACTGGGGATATAAAAGTTCAGCAAGACAAAATCCCTGGCATCATAGTATGGTGGGTAATTAACACACACACACACACACACACACATAAAAAAAACCCAAATAATTTTAATATGTTACAGATAGTCCAGAAATAGAGATTTGAGCAGGGCCTCTGGAGTGCTTATGGATAGCTGAGACTGGGGGTCATACCAGACAAGGCCCCTTAGATGAATTTGATCATGAGAAGTCTTAACATCAAAGAAGAACCATTGGACTTCTGAAAGCGTCTAATCTACATCATAAGACAAGTCACCTTTTAGCCAAGTTTATATAACTGCTCTAGGAATTCTCATGAACTCAAAATCCAGGGATTTTTAAAACTATATCTCCTAAGGATAGAATCAATCTTCACTTTGTCTGAATTAGATATTAAAGAAGATTAATTAGGTTTTCCTATTTTTTTAAATAAATTATTCTTAACATTGCACAAGGTAACTTTTCACTATAATTTGAGAAAACATTTTTTATATGCTCATTGTAGATTTGTATAATCAATACCAAGTCTGCAAGATTTAGCCAAGGTTTACTTGCTTTATCATGATCATTTTCCATTGCTTTTATCAGTTAAATTTGGTCAGTTCCAACCATTAACAAAGCTCAATTTGAAGCAAATACTTAAACCATTTGTGATCAGATGGGACTTTGCCCCATGAGTAAAGAAAAAAATGAAATTGTTACCTGGAAATAAGTATCAATTTCCTGGTGTAACAGGGTCATTTGTAGGTTGAACATACAATTGATCATTCAATACTGAATATTTCTGATAATGAAAGGGTCTATTCTTAATAATCACAATAGAACAACAGACATAAACAAAGACTATCAAGGCATACCAGGATATGGTCACTCTAGTCAAATCACACAACTGCTTTTAAAAACCCAAAAGAATCCCTAAACAAATGAAAGTGGAAATACGTCAAATAAGGGACAACTAAGTAGAAAGCTTCTCTGTTTTCCAGCTTTTAGATATTGGAAATTTTTTTTTCTTGGGTTCATAGTAATTAGAAAATTAATTAGTACAAAAATGAAAGTAACTCCATTAGCAGTTGACTTAGATTTGTGGAGAAAATACTATGTCAAGAGTTAAATTTTATTATGCAAAGTTATGTATATTATTGCTACATATTCTGCTCCATACCTAAACCTGCTTTGGGGGACTCATTTTGCTTGAAGCAGTCAATAATTCAGAGCATGAAATTTCAAAGATAGTTTGTCCTAGTTCTCTCAGGACATTTAGTAAAAGATTATTGAGTCTTCTAGGAAAATGTCCTTTTATTATGCAACAAACAGCTAACCTTCAAGAAGGAAACTTACTGAGAAATGTGAAAGATATTTTTGGTTTTCTGTAGAAACCCACATATAATTTGGAACCTAAAAGAGGATTCACAATGGATGCTTAGTAACTGTTCTTGGGTATTGTATGTATAGAACCTTGACACCCAGAAACTAACAGAAACTAAAATAAAGTTTTTGTTAGGAAGTTTTTGTCAGGAAGTTTTTGTCTAGTGTGAATAGATGATAGCACTGATACACAGAGCCTATGCTTAATTTCATGTTTGCCTTTAGAATTATGTCCTTTTAAAATCTATGATACTTTATCAATAGGTCTTTGTAGATCTAAAATGAAGCACATAGTCTAAGTAAGGTGGTATGATGTGGCGCTTGTAAAACAAGGCTCTGGTGTCTGATTGTAAGATTAAATCCTGGCTGTCTCTAACCAGCTGTATAATCTTGGGTAAACTGCTGTGCCTCAGTGTTCCCATATGTTCAATAACATCCACTTTCTATGTGATTAGGAGGAAAAAGTGAAATTCCCCCTTTAGAAGAGTGCCTGAAACAAAGTGTGAATTTCAGATGATTTTTAAAAAAACTAATTATTTTGTGCCCAGATTATCTTCTTACTTCATGGATTTGTAAATTTTTGGTAATTCAGAATTAAACTTTTTTATTTCTATATGTATAGAAAATGTATGGAAAGATAAAAACTAAATTTCTAATAGAGATCACCAATAAAGGAGATTTGGGATGCCATATAAGAGGAAAGTGGAAGGAGAACTTTGACCTTTTATTTAATGAAATCATGTACTAGTAGATATTTTCACAGAATAGTGACTAAAACAATCCTTCACAAACTTTAATGTGCTTATGAGTCACTAGGGTATCTTGTTAAAATTCAGATTCAGATTCAATAGGTCTAGGGTGCATCCTGAGATTCTGCATTTTAAACAAGTTCTCAGATGAGAATTGCTGGTCGTCTATGGGACACACTTTGAGTAGTAAGGAATTAGGAGATTTTCAAATGTAATGTACAGTCTTTTCCTTTAAATTTACCCAATAGTGAAAATTTTTATATAAAATACCATGGAAAAAAATTGTAGAAACATGCAACATACATGACAAAAACAGATGTTTAAAAATCCTGAATCATATTTCCATGAAATTGTTTATCTTCATCACAATGTCTAAAATAAAGCATTTCTTTACCCAACCCTAGGTTTTCTTTGTAGATAGGATGCCTTTACAACTATTTATGTGATACCTATACCACCACCCTCCTGTTACCACCAGCCAAAAATTCATTCCTTTTTCCACTAATGAGACCTACCCAAGATATCACTGAGAATTGGACTAAAATTCAACTCTGATAACTATATCCTACCCCTTTTTCCATAGTAAGTTATTTTCTGAAAGACTGTGAAATTTGAGGAATAAAGGGATTTTTGCCAATCAGATATATCTCTTCCCCTGACCTGTGAGCATATAGTTTTCATAATTGATATACTATCTTGGGTCTAAAGAATTGGATATGTTTGTTTAATGATGTTATTGTGGGGATATAACAGTGTTAGCTATCAGAAACATAGTTTCCCAGATTGGTTAATAAGCCATCCATCAGCATGGAATACATTAATTAATTAATTAATTAATATGGTTTTTCACAGTGTTTAAAGTCTTATTATAAATATTGCTCTATTTGCTACTCAAAAGAACCATAGAATACTAAAAAGGCAGATGTTAATTCCTCTTTTATACATAAGAAAATCAAACCTTCCATAATGTAAGGAAATTAATTTCCATAGAAGGCCATGCATAAGCTAATAAGTAAATAGCCAGTCAAGTCTTTCAACATCAGAGCTATGCTTTTTCAAATATATCTTGTTACTCACTATTTCAATCAGTGAGAGCACTTAGTATATATAAGGTATTGTATCTTTGGATAAGTGTTGGAAAAAGTAAATTGTAGCAAGTGGTTAATGCCTAACATGCATATAATATTAACTTATTTAAGCCACTAAAGGACAGCATGAGAATAAAAGAAACTAGTAGAATAAAGCATCACTGGATTGCTAAAGACAAACTTCACAACATTTCTGCAGAAGTTCCGCAAACTTTCTGATATGCAATTTCCTAAATTCAACATTATCCAATCACAATCTTCTGAGCCATTTTTTCAGTAACTACAACAATACCAATAATAAGTATCTTTCTTCTTTAATTAACTAAATGTTAATAGCTACTAAGAGAGTTAGGTAGCCATATGGAAGTACTGAAGTGCCTACAAGTAAATATTTGAACCAAAAGGGAATTTTAGTATTGAAAAATTTTAAAGATAAAGAAGTTCCTCAACAAACTACAACTAGAACTACCATATGATCCAGTAATCCTATTACTGGGTATTTATCCAAAGGAAAGGAATTTAGTATATCAAAGAGAGCTCTGCATCCCCATGTTTATTGTAGCACTATTCACAGTAGTCAAGATATGGAATCAACCTAGGTATCCAACAACAGATGGATGGATAAAGAAAATGTGGTAAATATACACAATGAAATACTATTTGGCCATGAAAAATGAAATCCTGTCATTCGCAGCAAAATGGATGGAACTGGAGAACATTATATTAAGTGAAATCAGACAAGAGCAGAAAGTTAAACACTCCATATTTTCACTCATATGTGGAAGCTAAAAAACATTGATCTCATATAACTAAGAAACAGAATAGAGGGTACTAGAAGCTGGAAAGGGTAGGGGGGGAAGAGAGGGATAGAAAGAGATTTGTTAAAGGACACAAAATTACAGCTAGATTGGAGAAACAATTTCTAGTGTCCTATATCACTGTGGGATGACTATAGTTAACAATAATATATAGTTTCAAATAGCTAGAAGGAGGATATTGAATATTTCCATCACAAATAAATGAAATGTTTGAGATGATGGATATGCTAAATACCCTGATCTAATCACCATACATTATATGTATCAAAATTTCACTGTGTATCCCATAAATATGTACAATTATTATGTCAATTAAAAAATTTTTAAAAACAGAAAATAACAAGTAGCAATGATGATGTAGAGAAAATGGAAACCCTGTGCACTGTGGGTGGGAGTGTAAAATGGTACAGACTCTATAGAAAACAGTACAGTGGTTTCTCAAAAATTAAAAGTAGAATTTTCTTATGATCCAGCAAGCCAATTCTGGAAATATAGCCAAAATAATTGAAAGTGTGGTCTAGAATAGATATTTATACACCCGTGATGATGTCAGCATTATTCGTATTAGCCAAAGGTGAAAGCAATCCAAATACCCATCCATGGGTAAATGGATAAACAAAATGTGATATGTACATGGAATGGAATATAATCTATCTTTGAAAAAGAAATGAAATTATGAAACATGCTGCAAAATGGATTATCCTTAAGGACATTCTGTCATGTGAAATAAACCAGTAACATAAGAACAAATACTGTATGATTCCACCTTTACGAAGTACCTGGAGTAGTCAAATGCATGGAGACAGAAAGTAGAATGGTAGTTGACAAGGGCTGGGGGTAGGGGAAATGGAGATTATTGTTTAATGGGTAGAGAGTATCACTTTTGCAAGATAAAAAATGTGGAGTTGGATGGTGGTAATTGTTGTACAATGATGTAAATGTACTTAATGTACACTTAAAATGGATAAAATGGTAAATTCTGTAGTATATGTATTTCACCACAATTTTATTATAAAAAGGGAAGTTATCAGCCTTGGGTATAATAACATAGTAGGCTAATAGTACAGGTCTAAAAATAGGATGTAATTAAATTATTCATTTTATAAGAACCAAATCAGTCCTTAAATGATGCTTTAAGTATATATCAATGATGGATAGATGATTTATTCAACACAAATGACATTATAAAAATACCTAAATAAAGCATGAGAATTTCATGTGAATAATTGGGAAGACCTTTATAAGTACAAAACAAAACCAAGAGTCATTTAGGATAAAAAAAAAAAGATAAAAAGTTTCTTGATAATGGCGGTAAGAGGCTAATGAGTAAAGTGAGGTGAAGGTCATTTAAGTAAAAGAGGTCAGGAGTGTGATTGGACCACTGCTATGGGTACTGACAGAGCCCAGGTTCTTGGCAAATTGAAGATGGGATGGAGAAGAAACCTATAAACCAGGATCCCAGTAGGAACCCTGGCGGGCCAGTAGATAACAGCAGAGAGACTGGAAAGAGGACCAGATTATGGAATGACAGAGACTCCGAGGCAGGGAGGCCACTTGGACAAAGCTGGTGTTAAAGGTAATCAGGAAGTGGAAATGAAAACAGAATGACAATGTGTTCCCCTCCTCTGACCTATAGATAGAGGTGGCAACAGAAAAGGGGCGCCTTCCTCCAGTTGAGATGGTTATAAAATGGAGTGGTTTTATCTGGGGAGGTTCAGGTTCAAATTTTGGCCTCTCTTGGAAACAAAGCATATGAAAGGGGTTATAGCAATATAACAATTTTTATGGACACAGTGAAAGGGGGTACTAGGAGGCTGTGGAGCTAGAATATTTCAGAAAAGGGAGAGCATGAAGGTGAATTGGGAAGAGGAGACAGCAGGCTAGAATTTCTCTGAACATGACTGGATGTTAGGAATTACAGCAAGGAAGGAAGTAGTGTAGCAGAAAAGATTTCACAGAGGCACATGAAAATCTATACAAAAATTTAACAAGTAGAACTTATTTCAGGATTTAATTTCTAACTGTCTGATATAAGAAATGAATTACAGAAGAAGTCTAGAACACAGGTAGCATATGAGGGGGTGAGGCAGCCAGGAATGTGAAGTGACTCTTAGTGTTTGGGTAAGATTGGAAACGTTGAGAAGTGAGAGGAAGGTCTGCACACGGGAGAGGTGCTAATGGCAAGCGTGTGCAGACATGAAAATAAAATTCTAAAATAATTTGTCAAGGAAACAAACCTGTAAGTTAATAAATTTTACATTCCAAAAGGTGCTATGGTTGTTGAGGAATATGAGAACTTGGGGGGAGTACAAAAGAGGAAGTGTTATGCTCAGCATGAAAAGGTTGGGAGAGGAGTAGGAGGGTGTGAGCGGAGGCAGCGAGGGGAGAGGGAGAGGATGACATGTGGAAGTAGGAACATGTGTCAATGGCAGTGATTGGAAGGGACTGTACCATGGTACAGTCAAGGAAGCTAGTAAGGGAAGTGATGAATGACATAGTTAGAAAGCAGGGCAGGAAGCAGAACAAGGAAGACCACACAGTACAAAAGGGAATTTTGATGTGACCTTAAGAATTGGAAATTCTCCTTCTTTATGAGGAAGGCAGAAGACTGAAAAGCTAGCAATGTCTTCCCTCGGGCCTTGAGGTGCCACTCTGCAATGCTCTCACCTCTACCCCACCCTGCTCACTCTAGCTCTTTCCTGAATGTCATAACTTCCTCTTGTTGTTTCAAATTGTTATGGTTATGGACTGTTCCAGCGCAAGTACCTTGAGGACCTTCCTCTTCCGATGCCTGGAAGCTCTTCAAGAAGGATATAGGAGTTGGGTCCCTCCCTGCGTCAACAATTCACATGCCATGTTTCTGACCTCAGTTCCCCTGTTTCCAAGCACTTATATAAGGGGACAAGGAAGGGCATTAACTACAATGTACTGCTTATTGTAGTGCCAACCCTCTAATGCAATTAGATTCTTCCAACAATAGTAAGAACTGGCATTTATTGAGCATGTATAACTTTCCAGGCATTGTGTGAACACTTTAAGAATTTTCTCATTTTAAGGTTTTCTGATGACAACCCAAGGAAGTAAATTTTATTGTTATTTCAATTTTAGTGAGGAAGAAACTAAGGTTTACAATAGTTAAATTCCACAGGTTGATGCATAAATAACTAAGCTGGAATTTGTACCAGCCTTCTTTATTCCAGAGCCCTCATTCTTAAATACTGTGCTTTATTTTCTAAAGTATACCCCCAAAGACTTCCTGTGCTTTTGATAAAGATTTGAGCAGTGAGACTAGTCTGACAAATTACTTTATAATATTTCTGTGTTTATGATTTAAATTTTTATAATCACGTAGGTTAATAAAACATTGAGGTCAGTTTTAGAAGTTTCTGACATTTAATTTGTAAAGTGAGGTATAGTGTTTGAGTTACATGCGGAACAGTTGTAGATTTAAGTAATTAGTTAAATATGCACAATATTTTTAAAAATAAATAAAAAGTGACAATAAAATAATTTGTTAACTCATAACTAATCATTAATAAAAATATGGAGTATATGTTTTAGTTTTATGGCTTATGTATATGAAGTTTGTGTTTAGTACATTACACATGATTCAGTAAGCTGCTTTTTTCACTTTTTGTTATATCATTTTCTCAGTTATTGTTGTAGATTTGTAATTTCCAACAAATTTTAAGGAATTGATCCTGTTCTTCAAAGTTCAAAACATAAAATAGATAAATGCAAACTTATTTGGTTGGAATATTTCCCCTCCTGATGAAACACTGTCCCTTTCATTCTCCGGGGCTCTTTCAAGGTCCCATGAACCACAGATGGATGTATAATCTTATTGTCCCACATAATCTTCTATATAATTTTATTGAATGCCTCCAGAGAAGTCCATCTTTTTGATACATCACAACTTATCTACCATTTAAAAGGCATTTACATAATATTATTTTCAGAGGTTTTTTTTTTTTGTTTTCTGCTGTTATATATATTGATGTAATATGCACACATGTACATGAATTTTACTGTATACCCTAAAGTAATGACTTCTGCATACATTTCTACAAGAGGGAGTGGAAGTTGCTGAATTAAATGGTATAAACATTTTTAACATTTGATTTGTATCTCCAAATACCCTTCAGAAACACTGTTTTCATTTTATAAAAACAGAGTTAATATTTGAAAGTGCCTATTTGGCCAATAGTTTTACATCAAACATCTTTATCTGATTTTAGATTTTGTTTATTTGTTTGCTTCATATCTCATAATTCAATAGGCATAAAATTGTATTTTATTTTTAGTGAGTTGTATTTCTCTTATTATTATAAGCAAAGTTAAACATTTTCCAAATGTGTGCTATGTTTACTCTTTTGAATTATTTCATATCCTTTGTCTTTTCTGTGGGGAAATGCTTTTATATTTTTGTAAATTTTTATTTACTAGCAATGCCTTTTAATATTATGATGGGTTTAACGTTGAGAAGATTTTAATATTTAGATAAGCAAATAAATCAAATTTTTGTTGTATGATTTTTTTCTGTATTGATTGTATGAAATTTAACAAATTATTTATTTATTATAATTTTATATTACTTATTTACTAAGTCTAGATAATAAAAGGATATTACTGTAATGATTTTAAAAACTCATATTTCTTTAGTAAAAATTACTTTTTTCCAAAATCCAAGGGATAAAATACTAAGGCATCCAAGGCTTCAGAGGGAGTATCTTTTGGCTTCACACCCAGTTCTGATCCTAGCTTTCCTGTTTTTAATTTCTGCCTGTAATACCTATTTCTTCTCCCTAGTTTCACTCTTTACATCTAATTCTGATTACTAATTTTTTAAGACAAAGAAAGTTGAAATAGGCAGCTCTATATTTGTTTAAGGCAACATTTAAAACAGAGGTTGAGGACATTTCATTTGCCCTAA
This sequence comes from Daubentonia madagascariensis, assembly GCA_023783475.1. Classification (NCBI taxonomy): domain Eukaryota; kingdom Metazoa; phylum Chordata; class Mammalia; order Primates; family Daubentoniidae; genus Daubentonia; species Daubentonia madagascariensis. The sequence continues at coordinate 456,266 of JAKFHU010001268.1, read as the reverse complement.
AGCACTTGTATCGTCTTGGATATAATAAGATAGACCACTCAAGAGAAGACATCCTTCATCTATAAAATAATGACTCTTGTGTCATATATTCAATATGAGTGTTAAAAATGTATTTGTTTCAATCAGGTAAGTTGCATGATTTACCAGAGTTTTTCAAAACGATGAAATCTTTAAAGGCTAGACAGTTTCTGCTTTAAAATATAAAATTACAGCAGCGGATTTTTTTTAAACTCAGAGAAGGAATAACCAAAAAAAGTGTTATATTGCAGTGTTTAAATCTAATTAAAAATCAATTAATTTGGGGGCAATTTTCATCTAAATTATCATTCATGCATAACATAAATCTTAAAATTGTGGCTGTATATATCATTTCAACTTATTAAATAACTAATTTTAAGCAATAGCTGCTTACAAAAGCTTACTTTATTGTTATAGTCACCTTTTGGGGGCAAAGTTATTTAAGTTATAACGTAATATACAGAAATAAGGACAGTGATTTTTTCATGCTTCCATTTCTGTTCTCTTAAAAACAAAAACAAACAAAAAGCATCACTATTCCTTTGTATTGTCTTTTCTTTCTTTCACCTTTCTTTAAATTGTAGGAGAAGGTTGAGAACCTGTGCCAGATGGCTAGCAAATAACTATTTCTAAATATCTCCTACCAACCAGCATTCAAACTTAGATTTCATTTTGGCAGAGAAGATGTGAAGTTAAAAATAGGGACTAATTTTTTAAGAAGGAGAAAAAAATAAAAAATGTTTGGTTTAGAGTCTATATTTCGTGAAGCATTTCACCATCCTCTTGGCCTTCACTAAATGTTGGGGAATAGTTCCCAATGCATTGCTCCTTTTCTGCATATTTTACAAGCAGAGGCACTGACAGCATTTGTTCTGGACTATCTCTGCACGGATATTTCTGTAGCAAACACCCTAGGAAGACAGAGATAGTGTCTTCCTTCAGAATTAAGGATAGATTTGTTTACTGTGTTTACTTATTCTAATTCTATTTCTAATTCTAATTCTACAATAATAAAGACAATGTCTTCTACCAGGGCAAAAGTCACGTAGGCTTACTACTCATTATAAAACATTTAAGTTCTCTACGTTCGGAGTTCCTCCCCTGTTACACAGCCAGCCCACTGTGCATGTAGATGCCACCTGGCCCTCTTCACATCACACTCTAAAAATTGGGACTTGGAGAATCAGTCCAAATGCTAATACTTTGTCTACAGCTATTCCGGTGAGTTAAGAAGCCCTATGCCTTGTGTTCAGAAGTCTAGTGTCTCCTGCCAGTGTCTTTGAAACTGTGGTAAGCTATCTTGTTAGCTTGCAGGTAGGGTGAAACCACAGACACTCCGAAGTTTCTGATACTGAGATCCTAAGACATTCAAGAGGACTTCAGAGTTCATTCAATGGGAATCTTTTAGGGCAAACTAAGTTTGCAGGTTTAGTTTTGGGCCCTTGATTTTGGGAAAGAAGGAAATAAGGAAGAAGAATACCAGGGAAACTGTCAGAAGTGAGGTCAAACCTTTGTCTGATTAATCTCTAAATCTTTTCTGGGAAAAAAAAATAAAAGGAAAGTAATGTGAGAAAGCAAAAGACAAGACTGAGGGTATCACATGAATGGAATCCCAAAGCCCCTTTCCATTGGCTAAAGTAAATTTACCTTGGAGAATGATAATTGCCATAGAAATAATGTCTTACAAGTGTTTTTGGAATATTATTGGCGTGATAGCATCAAATCAATGACTTGAGTAAAAGAGTTTCAAAATAAAGATGACTCAAGAAATTGGCAATATCTTGGCATCTAGAAACCAGGATGGTTCATATGAAATTTAATAAAATTTTAAATATAAAAACACTTTAAACCACCAAAAAAGTGGTTAATGAATTAAAAATTCTAGTATTATTCATAATTATTCTACATTTTAGTCAGAAGTTACATTTTTAGGGACCATACGGCCTTCGGAGTTGGTTATTTTATATGCCAATATTGACATAAATAAGAAAAAAACATGTCTAAAATGCAGAATAGAAACAAGCAATGAAAGAAAAGGAGAGAATGTACAAAGGAGAATAAAAAAGAGGAATAAAATGGACTATAGACTTATTTATTCTGAATAAAGAAGTCTATGGATATAAAATGTTTGGTGTGTTGTGGAAACCATGAAAGGCTCCAAAATCTGGTTTTAAAAAAGGCATGTGATGTGATATAAGCCCGACCTACGTAGTTATGTTTATGTGGTATAATAATGACTGCCACCAAAAATCACAACTTTACCTATTTTAAATCCTGAATTTTGGCCAAGATATTGTGTTTCAACCAGTTGTCCCTATCAATATATACATTAATTTTCTGTACCCAGTGATCTTAAAAATATTGCTTTGTTTTTTGGAATAGGTAACATAGAAGAAATCAGGACTATGCCAGTGAGAGAAATATGCCCCCTAGAATTTGGTGGACAGGAGTAGATTTAGAAAGATCAGTAAGCAGAACACAGTGTCTGGACAGGGTGGACTTAGAGGAGTATACTGCTCTGGGAGGTCCCAGGTAACCTAATGCCATTCAGTACTTAGTATACATCTTAGACCCTATAGGCTTCTATAACAACATACCATAGGCTGGGTGGCTTATTAATAAAATAAATGGACTTCTCATGGTTGTGGGGCCTGGGAAGTCCAAGATCAAGGCACCAACAGATCTGATGTCTGATTAGGGTCCATTCCTCATAGATGGCACCTGCTTGCTACATCCTTATATGGTAGAAGGAGCTAGCTAGCTTTCTGGTGTTTGTTCTATAAGGACACTAATCCCACTCAAGAGGTCAGAGCCCTCATGACTTAATCATTCCCCAATAGCCCCATCTTCACATGCTATTACACTGCGGATTCAATTTCAATGCATGACTTTTAGGGGGGCACCAACATTTAGACCATAGCAGTGGTATTGCTGAGGCACCATCTTCCAGGTGATCAGGGAAAGACTAGATACATACCTAACTCAAGGTATCACCATTTTGCCTAGATCCACACTCATAGTCATCATTTCTCTCTTAATATCTAAATTTCTTCAATTATTTATTAGAGCATGAAGGAGCCTTTTCTAACACCAGGAGTATTGGTTGTGAGTGACTAAGACCAGCTCTGACAAGATATCCAGAGCAAAAGGTTATTGGAGAGGAGAATTCAGAATTAATGGAGATTTTAATAGCAAGTAATCAAGGTAGCTCTGAAGGGTATAAGATAAAACAGCAAGGGCATCTAGCTGGAATAGTTTGAGCCTATACAGCAGCTGGGCCAAAATGTGTAAACTATCTTCACCTTTAGATTATTCAGTAAAGAGTCACACAACCAGCAGAGAGGATCCAATTGTCTAAGCTTGGGTCACATTGGCATGAGAATTAGGATCTGCTTCTTTTCTCTTGTATAGTGGGAAATCAGGTATATACACATGCCATCACACTGAGATCACACACACAATAGATGAAAGCAACATCTCCAAAAGGCATTCAGAGAGCTATTCAAAAATGGAAGTTTGAGGATTTGCACACTATAGATCCTACTTAAACATGGAAATCTCTCAATTATTGTGCTAGTAAGTCAGTCAGTAGCTTGAATAATCTGTAAGTCATTTATATTTAATGAATTATAGCAAATATTTGTGATATGTAATTAAAGTAACCCAAGTTTAGCATTATAAGTATAGTTAGGCTGTGGTTGGAATTGAATTTTTTGGTAAAGGGGATAAGTAGCACATAAGAGAGTCTTACTGTAGATAACAGTAAATATTATAGATAGATAACATTTATCTAAGAGTAGATATAGATAACATCTACATATAATTTATTATCTGGTAATTATAGTATATCCCTATTTACTTGTTTATTTTCTGACTTCTCCACTAGAATGTGAGCAGAAATCTTTCTTTGTCTTGACATTTATACCTAATACCATGCTTGGAAGTGTATGTATAAGATGCAGAGATAAATGTATCTCCTTAGATAGATAAGAAATGAATAATAACCTCTGAATTTCATTTTCTAAGGTCTTATCATATTTTAAAAATAATACTGCTCAATATAATTCACTTAATTAACTCAAAATTTGGAGTGCCCTGGAATAACACATATTTTTCTGGTTTACTAGCTTTTGAGCTCTGAAGAAACGTTGCTCAGAAAGTGCTTTGATTTGAGCAAAACACGGCCTCTTTCCATATCTATGAAAAAGGATCACTGAAACAGTATTTCTATTTTGCATGAACCATGAAAGGCATTCTCATTCTTATAACTGTGAGAGTAATTAGTGTAAGATGGGTTTTTCCTCATAACTCCAAGAAAGTGGAATGAGAAACCACAACCCTTGAGAGACTTAACATGCTTTGACACAAGAACGGCTTCCTTTCTTGGCAGTCAGGGTTATTTCACTTTAAGAATCCTGCAGAAAATACACAAAAAACTGTATAATAATCAGTGTTTTTCCAGGAATCTTGGAGAAGTTACATATATTATTCTTTGCAGTACTAAACCAGTAATCCTTACCTATATTTTGTAAACTAATTATCTATTTGGCCAAAATGTTACCATGAAAGGGGAAAAAATCAGTATGATCAAATACACTTAAAAAGTGTTGGGTTAAACACTTGTTAAATCAAAAAAAAATCAAATCTTTTTTTTACTATTAGGATTTTCAGAGCCTTTTCACTAATCTACTATACAAATTTCTAAGGTAAAGGTATAGAATATATTATTTCTCAAACATTTTGATAAAGGAACCCTTTCTTTTTGATCTAGTTGTAGCTCATCAAAAATATTGGGAAATTCTAGCACAAATAATTAGGAAGAGACCTTACTGATGCATCTCAGGTTTCTCATATACTTTGGTTATCATACTGTCTTCCTTTCTGATGCTGGAAGTTCCACACATACTTCTTTTTCTGTAATGACTTTGGGGTGGTCCTTCAGGAGTTCATGCTTTGCATTTCCAGACCTAATTTTCCACTGGCCATTCTGAAACAAAATGATGAATCCCCAATTTTAAAAAGAAGCTTTAGTTTCAAGTTGAGGGTTACTAAGACATGAAGTGTTCTTTGGCCATATTATAACACAAATGTGGGATACACCACAGAGCAGAAGCTTTTAGAAGATGTTAGCAATGATAAAGATATTTACAATTCCAGCATTTGGTGTAGTCTAAAAGCTATATTATCTCATAGCTGAGAGAAATTATAATTCTGAAGGTAATAAAGGTAAATCGGTAATTAGTCTAGTGATGCTGACTAGCAGGCAGATAGATTTAATTAACACTTCATTGTTGGATTAATGAACAAACACATGAATAGAAGATCAGTTAAAATATGGAGATCATGGTCAGTGAGGACAGAAGGTCAAGAAAAAAATATTTATGACAAACTTGACTGTTTACAGAGATTTAATGTCTCAGTACTCATATTAGGCCACTTAAATTGAGTAGTTAGAAAAATATTCTGGTTGTAATATAATAACAATAGAATTTTTTATAATAGCACAGCAATAGAATTATAGTCATATAATAGAGCAATAAAATCGTGTTGCACAAGCAAAAGGAGTAAATAAAAGGTTATTAGTGCACTTTACATAATATTCTCCTTTAACTATTAAAACAAAGTTTTCTGGCAAATATTGAAGAGAGAGTTCTGGTTCTTCTTGCAGAAGTAATATCTATAAAATGACACAATACCAAACATTGTGCATTGATCATACTTTTCTTAGAAAAACTCTGTGACCTACCAGGTACATCTTGGTATTAGATTCAAAATGCCAAGTTTTACCCCATTAGGCAATTCAAACTTTCCACAATTAAAATTGTTTTTTATTTAGTTTAAAAATGTGTAATTTGGTTAATAATTTTTGCAATCAATTTAACTGCAGAAATCTTGTGAAAACCAAGAGCAGGTATGCTTAGGCTGACTAGCAGGCCCCTGCTACCACCCTCTTCATAAAGGAGGGTGGTAAAACACAAAAGAAAACAAAGGAAAAAATATCTGCTTAAATATGCATGCACACATACATATACTTAAACTTAACAATACCTGAATATTTTTCTAATCTAAGCCAGATGTTTTCATTTTGTTGGTAGATTTTCACCAAAGTAGCAATGGCAGAGGCTTCATTGAAGTTTTGGGTGGTGATAAAATTAAGACTACGTTGAGACTATGTTGTTAGCACATATCCTGGAGAGGGAATAATATAAAAAGTTAACCCTGATATTTTGTATTATGGTTCATATTATGCTGAATTAAAAGAAAACACTTTAATCTTCAAATTCTTGTGTTATAAGTAAGTTGAGGGTTGAGGGGGAAGACATAGATACCTTTGAGCTCAATTCATTCTACAGTTAAAATAGGCAAAGCAAATGGGTAAGTAATATAATGAATCAATAGGGCACACAGAACCATTTGGAGGAAAACTAGAAGCTTTGCTGAAAAGCAATAACAGAATAACCAAAAACACTCTCATCTTTGGTGCCTCCTTGAAAACCTATGTGAAAAGAAACATGTGACCAGAGACAAAAAATAATAATAATCAAACATTTAAACACAATAATTTAATGTAATCTTTCTAAGATGCAGCGTCTTATTTCACTCGTTATTCAATTTTCTGTTCAAGGCCATTAGGGTAGCTAGTCAGGGTCAGTTTTGGAAAACAAAGGATAATATGAATGCTTCAGTCTACAAGGACAAAGATAGAACGGGTACTAAATCCAAAAAGAGAATATGACATTTGTTTCATGACAATATATAGACTATTAGTTTCAAAAGTTAGAACTAAGGCAATGTGATTGGTACATAGTTATTTATAGGATGCTATGGATGAAAAAAATCATTGTTCTAGATTGGTGGTGTGGACACAATTGATACAACTCCATCTTCTACATTAGGCAGTGGAAATGGAAATTTTTACATCTTGCTCCTTTTGTCTTCGTAAGTTTCTACTTTGTTCAATACATGGAACCTGGTGAATTGTGTCTAAACTCAGCATTATTCATGTCTGGAGTGAAAACAAGTTGTCTTTCTACTCAATTCTCGTAACACGCTCCTCAACACATCCTATGTTTCAGTCAACTGGCCAATTGCTATTTCTCAAACTTATCTTTTGTTTTTTCATCTCTCTGCCTTTGCACCATCCTTTCTCAAACTATGGAAATATACATATCTTCAGGAAAAAAAAGTAACATATAATTTTTTAAAAAGTGAGAATTAGACTAAAATAGACCTCAGTTTAGCATCAAGCCCCATATACTTGTATAGTTGGGCAAGATAAAAATTTTTTTTTAAAATAAAATAAATGCAGACATTTCTCCATTCCTTTGTCACTCATAAAAACTTGTTTAATTTTGCAAAGACTTAGCAAAATCATGACTGGTAGGGATTAGGTTTAAGAGGTGTTGAACTGTTCTACATAAAAGAGTATCTGTTAATGGGCAAAAAAAATGTTTGCATGCTAGTTGATTTTTGGCTTCCACTGATTGTCTTGAAACAAGTATATCATGGCCTTGAATCTAGCTAGGTGTGACAGGATACAAATAAGTCTTATTTAAAAAGAGACATTATCTTTGTCAGAGATGGGAAAAAAAAATAAGATAAAATAAAATAAGAAGACAAATTCCAGCATATGGCAGTAAGTTTGGCACAAGAAAAATGATGTCTTGTGAGAGACTGTTGGAGTGTAGCTCATAGATTTTAGAGGCCCTTATATCATAATTTTGTTTCAGTGAGGTTTTTTCTTGCAATATAATTATCTTTCTGATATTATTAAGTGCTGAGAAATGATAATGTATTCAACATCTTGGGGACTGGAAGAAGGCTTGTGTTCATGCTTAGAAGAAAATAGTGCAGGAAGAGAAATTCGATATGTGGAAATTTTGATGCATTTGCCAGGGGAGATGCCAGGAGCAACAGTTCAGAATGACTAAAAAATGTTTGGAAATCCTCAGCAATATTCTGGAGGTTTACATTCCCTGTGGTATATAAAGCTGATGGTATATAAACACAAATAGTCCATTAGTGCTTATCTAAAACCAAACAAACATTATTCCAAATGCATGTCTTTCATTCTAGAACTTGGAAAAAACAAAATAAAAGATAAATTTTGAAGTATGAGTCCATGTGCTTAAATCTATTCTTTTAGAAAAAATTACACTGGTGTAAGAAAAACATACTTGTAATCTTAGTTAACTGAAATTATAAATAAATTTGTAGCAAAAGGAATTAATCACACTTGCCATTTAACAAGTACTAGGTGACATGCACCTTACCCTCACTGACATCTCACAATGAGGGTGCTGATCGCACCCTGCCCTACCCTTCCCTCCCCTCTCCTGCCCTCCCCTATCATCTCCTCCCTCCTCTCCCTTCCCTTCCCTTCCTTTCCTCCGTTCCTTCTTTCCTTCCTTCCTTCCCCTTTCTTTCTTTCTCTTTCTTTTCTTTCTTTCTCTTTCTCTCCCTCCCTCTCTCTCTCTTTCTTTTTTCTTTAATCTTCTAGCCTAATGCATAGTTTTTAATGTATCTATAGTTTATAGTCTGCCTATGCTCCTCTAAAATATGAATACTACAAGACAAGAATCTTTGCCAGTGTTGTCCACTAATGTACCCTGATAACCTAAATATACAGTATTTGTCAAGTAAATAGATTTTGAACATAAAAACCAAAGCAAATATGGCTACCAAATAGCAATTTAGAGATTATTAAATAATATAAAGGTAATTATATACTGCAGTGATATACCATACTTTCTTGAACTATTCCTATTTTAAGAAAGCAAATTTATTTTTCTCTTTCTGACTTCTGTTACCTCCACTGATTGAAAGTTAGTATTTGAATGTAGCACTTACAACAAAGTGCAGAAGTATACAAATTGCTTTATAATTTCTAAACATATTCACTTTATGGATATTTCTTTCTATAATTATATTAATTTTATAAAAAAGGGTTAAGCATAGACAAGAAAATAGTGATTTAAATAGTTCATCTCTTTGGCATATATTGTATGGGATTGAAATAATGAAAAGTATTAAATGAATGATGTCTCAGGAAGTTAAGACATTACACGTGAAGTGTTCAGAAAATAAATACAATGTATCTCCTAGAAATGTTCTGAACTCACTGGCAATTATTTTAAAGCAGACTTAGCACTAGGAAATATTTTGCTAGGAATACTTCTGTGACACAAGGGCTCCAGTGTCATTATCTTCCATCAGCCAAAATTAAACAAGTGTGAAAAAAAAATCTACTCTTTTAATCCATGACAGAGATTAACTATATTTTAATCTATAAGCAGACTTCAATTATTTCAAATGTGCTCTTTAAATTTGAAATCTCAAAATATTGCAGAGAAAAGGCCTAGAAAATTATCTAATAAAATTATATATTCTAATCAAATTCTATTCTACTACTGATGTACTAATATTTACATACTAGGTTCCCACAGTTAAAAATAAAATTTGGCAAGTTTATTAATACTTACCCTTTTCAGGATTTGAGGCTAAACTAAGCTCAGAAAATAAATTTATATTTAATTCTTTACTATTTGGAAAAGAAATAGAGACACAAAAAAATGTTGAGGTGATAATGAATAATGCTATTATGTCCGGTTTTATGAATATGGACATGGGCCAGCTGTTTTAGATAATAATTTTTAAAAAGGAACTTCCATTTCAAAAATATAATTCTAAAAATGATATTTATATCTAATTTAATAGAAGTAATATAATTGTTGAATATGTTGAAATTCCAAGCAGGAACGAAAGATCATGAATAAGCAGGAAACGGCTGACTCAGGAACACAGCAGCTGCTGAGGTCCCCTCAATCTTAGTCAGGAATCAGCTTCACCACGTTGTTTTTGGACTTAGTTCCTCCATTTAACAATGTATTTTGTCTCTATCTCATACTGTAGCCCGTGAATTCAAACCTAGCCTTTCCCTTTACTAACCAGATGACATCTGGACTATGTCTTGTCTGCCGATTCAACCAATCATCCAAAATGTTCCTTGGTCCTTTGAGCCTTCATCCTCAACTTCCCTTTCCGTAAACAACTATTATGAGATATTTAGCTTTGTAGGTAGCTAAATGGTGATGGCATCCCTAAGCAAGGAGTTCATCCCTCCTAATAAGGGAGAAGGGGGTAGAAGGGAATTCAACATGTGAGAAGATGTAGAGCTTAGAAGAAAAGGGCACCGGGAGTAAGAGTCACAGACACACAGGGAAGGAGAAGGAGAAGAAATAGGAAAGACAGACTTTTGAGCTTCTGGCTTACTCAGCACATTTTACAGTCTCAGAGATGGGCAAATGGTATCTAACTATTTTGTTTGGTCTGAAACATTCAAATGTTCGCAACATTAAAAAATTTCATACATAATTCAGTAATTCTAGTCTTTCTTGATAAGTCAGATGACCTGACAGCACTGTTCCTGCATTCCTGTGGGGAATCTGTAGGAATCTGTCAGGAATTGAGTTGTGAATTAATATCTTCTTTAAACAGATTATGCACATTCCACCTAACACCCACAATGCTTTTTTAACTTACACCTAGCCTGCTTCATTCATTTTCTTTGCTATTAACTATTTGGCCTGATAGGAATTTGAGTCTGCATGAAACACAACCAATGAAGTGTTGTTTATTAATCCACTCAACAATATTTGTTAATAATCTAGAATGTACAGAATATTATAGTAGCTAATAAACATTATACAAAGATACTTTAAATTATGGGCCTTGTATTTAGGGAGACTAGATTCTAGAAAGAGAGATAAATGAGTAAATAGCTATAATCAAAGTATAAAAGGATTAGTATTCCAAGAGATGTTATTGCTGCATTGAGGAGAGAAAATACATTTCCAGTTAGAATATCAAGGTAAGCTTGATGGAGAGGATAGAATCAAGACAAGAGCTTAGTAGACAGTTCAAGGTAGATAAATACTTATGGAGCTAAATTTAGGAGATAAATCTCATTGTTTCTCTATAAGATTGTCAGTATTAGGCATTAGGTTAGATATTTAGGTTTATATATATATATATATGTGTGTACATGTATATGCATATGTATATATATGTGTTATATTTATATGACATATTTGTATAGTCTATACATAGAGACTATATTAATATTATTAGGCACTGTCCTTTTGCATATATATAAATTATATTGGAAATTTTTTTAGGAAAATCTTCAAGGTTTTTAACAATTATATTTTACCCACTGCCATACACCTAAAAAAACAGCTTTAGATTGTTTAATATAACAATAATTAATGTTTATTAAATAATTATAAAGTTCCAAGTACTTTATGTATATTATGTCTTTTAGTCCTTACAAGCACCCTATGAAGTTATCTCCGGTTTACTGATGTAAACCCTGACTCTAAGTAAAACAGGTTAAACAATTTGTTCACAGTAAGAGAGTAAGTGGCAAAGCCAGGATTTAAACCCAGATAGATAACTTCGGAGCTAATGCTACTATGATATATGATGACTGTATTTGCAATAGTGACTTTTTTACCAGTGGGAAAAGAGAAAACATTCAAACCACAGCCATCACGACTATACTAATCAAAGACATGTACTTTTCTCATCTGGTTTGTTAATTCCTCTTGAGCTTCCTCCCTAGAAATGAATAGCAGCCCACTTTCTTGAATTCTCAAGATGCCTGCGCTGCAAAACGTACAACAGAGTTTGTAATGTTCTGGGACCTATCCTGGTCAACATTACATTACTTACTTTAAAACCAAGGGATTTCATCTCAACACAAAATAATAGGGCATGTTAAATGAATGGGAATTTAAAGAAAAAATAATGTTATATTAATCTGTTGGGTTAGCAAAACTGTATCCTTTATGATCCTCTTCTTAACAAGGAAAGTCACCAGTAACCAGGGGTCTAGGGCCAACGTGTCATCTACGATTCATCACTTTTCAGTAAGCCCTACATTTAATTAAATACAAGCTCCATCAAACCTATCTTTTTAGTCTCTTGCAAACTGACTCCCTCTTCAGTCCCCTCAGTGCAATCTTCACACTCTCCCGTCTCTCCATCTGCTGCAGTGACCTCCTGATCGCACTTGACTTTTCCACACCGCAGCTTCAGTGATGTATCCAAAGCTTAAATCTGAAAATGTCCCTCTCCTGCCTACAACACGAAACCTTTTATGATAACTAAGGCGGAGTTAAATGTCTCTCCTCTGTTTCTCAACCACCTGTGCCTATTCTTATCACAACATTTATCTCACTTATATTAGGAATTTATTTATTTTTTCCAGGACTAAGCTGTAAGTTCCTGAACACTGCCTGACATACTTGGCAGTAAATAATTGTTGAGTGAATGCATAAGAGCTAGAAGTTAACGGATGTGACATTTAAAACATCACATTAAATGCTTTAAATGGAGACAAGGAAGTACATCCCTTCTGACAATAAATCAATTTTTAAACTTCATGTATGACATAGTCTAAAGATTGCTCCAAGGAGCTGAATCTGTTTCCTATTAAATTCATTATAATCTCCATTTTACCATAGTTGGAAAAGACAAACTATGGGTACTTCTGAAGATAAGTGTAAAATTATGCATAACAAAGAATAGTATTGTCAACATAACTAGAATCAGCTTCTAATTTGAAATTCACTTTTTAAATTTTACTCCAGAGTCTTCAAATCATTTTTTTCCTGTGATTTCCTTACTCCCAGTAGGTGCCCAGTTTTTAAAATTATAGTCTAATGATGTGATGTATTTTAAATATGTTAAATTATAGATATCATTTTATTTCATTTAATTCAATTAAATAAATTCTTTTGAATGTTTACTAATTAGTCTTCACAATGCTGTTTTGAAATACTTTATATTGAGATAAGAACCCTCCAATAAATGTGTTCAACACTAGACTAGCCATCTCTTAAAGGAGATGTATAATCTTTTGTTTTTATTCTGTTTTGTTTTGTTTTTATGTTTTTTAGAGACAGGGTCTCACTCTGTCACCCAAGCTGGTGTGCAATGGGGTTCAAGATAGCTCACTTCAGCCTCCAACTCCTGGGCTCAAGTGATCCTCCTGCCTCAGCCTCCCAAGTAGCTTGTACTACAGGCATATGCCACCACATCCAGCTAATTTTTAAATTTTTTATAGAGATGATGTCTCACTATGATGCGTAGGCTGGTCTTAAACTCCTAGACTCAAGCAATCTTTCTACCTCACCCTCTCAAAATGCTGGGACTACAGGCATGAACCAGTGTACCCAGCAGTACAATCTTATGCTAAGGCTGTTTGGCAATTTTAAAGTCTCGTATATTGTACCTATAACTAGCCGGCTTTCCAAGTGTTAATCTGGAAAATAAAGAGTTTAACTTGTTAGGTTTTGAACAATTTGGTTGTGGTTTTTCTGTGAAAGCAATAGCCAGACCTATTTTAAGGAGAGTAAACCCCAGGTGCAGCCTCACCTAAGTGTGAGCCGTGGGGGAGGGAAGACGAGTTTTCTGTAGCCCAGTATTGAAGGCTACTCCTGAGAAGCATGGTCTCTATTGATACATGTTCCTTAGTGTGCAAAATTTGTGTGTGCACTGCACACCATGGATCATGGAGCTGAAGTCAAGTGGGAAAGTTTCAAGAAGGAAAGCACCCTTTTTTAAGTAATTAGAGTAACAATATCAAATTCACTGAAAGAGTTCATTACTAAAACAACTTCAACTAAGGATCTCCCAATTCAGAGTATCGATTAGAGCATAAGATCATCTGAAGACTTCATTGTATCTTTGGAGAACTAAGATGAAAATGAGTATGAGGAGAGTTTAGATAAAGGTAGTATATGAAAAACCAGCTACGTGTGCTATTTACATATTATAGATTCAGTTATGCAAAACTACAGCTTTAACAACTGCAGCAAAGGAGAGGTGCATGACGCTATGGATACTTGTGAAAGAAGTATTTAATTTGGACGGGACAAGAGAAGCTTCTGTCCTGAGAAGTGATGCTACAGCTGAGGTGGACAGAATGAGAAAGAGTTGAGATGGGTATTGAAGAGCATTTCTGTCAAAAAAATAAAAACACCATATGCAGGGCCTTGTTGAAGGAGACTAATGATGCAATTGCAGGACTAAAAACCCAGTGCAGTTGGAAAGGAAAAGCGTGGAAATGAGGGGAAAAAAGGTAGGAGGAAGGCCATTCAGGGATTTGTAGGTCAATTTAAGGATTTGGCCTTAACCCTGAGATGGGGAAGCTATTGAAAGGTTTTATGCAGGAACATGGTGGGAGGTGGCAAGATCAGATTTATGTACTGAAAAGATCACTCTGGCCTCAAAGTAGAGAACAGATTACCTCAGGGGGAGAGTTGAAGCAAGTAGACCAGTTCAGAGCCTTTGAAGTCATACAAATTAGAAATTACAGTGCTTAAATTAGAGTGGGGATGGAAAGAACTGGACAGACTGAAGAGATTCTAGAAAGGAAAATGTACGGAATTTTGTAATAATTTGCATATGGCGGGTAAGGGAAATAATACACACACACGTGGATGTCAGTGCTTTCCAGTAAGGTAGAGAACCCTGAGGGAAAGATCACGGAAGCCTTATAGACATCTCAAATTCAGTTTGTCTGAAAGGAACTGACCACCTTCTGCCTACTTCCCTGGATCATTCCCCTGAACTCTTTTTGAGTCTGCCTAGGAAATGTTCCATTTCTACTTAAGCCACCACCATCATACTGCCACAGTCTGGGCCTTTTTACAGCCCTCACTGTCTCCAATATCACTGTCTAACCTGTGTTCCACACTTTAGTCCAGGCAATTTCTCAAAATGCAAAGCTGATTGTGTTGTTTTCTCATTGGCTCCCCATTGCTGTAGGATAGTAGTCAAACACATAAACTCACCTATAAATCCCTGCATGATGCGAGCCTTGCTTACTGCTTTGGCCTCACTTTTTACTATCCCACAGCATCCATCCCTTCTCAAGGATACAAGCGCAAGAGACTTCCTTCAGTTTTGAGAATATACAAGGCCCTTACTCCTTGAGCCCTGTGCACATGCTGTTCCCTTCACCTGGAGTATTCGCATTCAGTATTTCTCCACTCCATCCCAGCTCTTGCCTGCCCTCCACTTGCTTTGCCACGACTTCCCCTCCACTGTTTGTTAAGTGACTCTTTTCCGAGGTCTTTTGGACAGAATTTAATTTCCACATGCATCAGCATTATATTTTACCAACATTGTACTTTAATTGCCTATTTACATATTGATCTTTCTCTTTCTATTATAAAATTTTTGAGGGCAAGTAGAGGTATCACTATATCATCAGAAACTTGTAGTACTTGAAATATACTTGTCCACAAATTAATAGTTCTTAATTTAATTGAAATTGAATGAGATATTCATCCCTAACCCTATAGCTTTGACATAAATTCAAAGGACATACTTGTGCAAATTTCTTTGTGCATTTTGATGACTAGTATCTGATGAGTTTAAATGTCTAGGAACTGATTCAGTGATGATAGAAATGTGTAGACAAATGAAGTTAGTAATGCTTCTTTTTCAACAAAGATAAAATAATTTATATGTTAAAATCATGTTTTAATTATAGAATTTACAACTGAAAGATTTGTTATGATTTTAATGATTGATAAGTTATCATTCAGGAAATTCAATTTAAAAAACTATACAATATTAAATATTATTTCAATCAGATACACAGTCTTTGCTGTCTAATTAAAGAAAGATGATTTATTGCAGGACCTATTTAGTTTTTCTTTTTTACTTTGCATTTATTCATCTGAGCTTATTATGTTGCTCTTTGATGCCACCTAATGATCAAAGCTGATACATCCTTTGTAAAAAGAAAGGGATCAAAATTAAAATAGATCTATTACCCACCAAACCTTCTCATATCTCTAGGATACAGATGGGATTATTTGTTGGGGGGTGTGTATGTATCTGTGTGTGTGTTTATGTGTGTGTGTGTGAGAGAGAGAGAGAGAGAGAAGGAGAAAGAGAGAGAGAGAGGAGACAAGTGGGGAGGGGAGGGGAAGAGATGGTACTTTGCAGTTTCCCTTAGTCCATTCATTGACATTGCTTGGCCATTACAACTCTCCTCCAAATACAAAATTCAAATATTTCCATTTGGAATGGTCAGAAAACACCTAGTCTAGAAAGCAAAACTTGCACTTCCTTAAGACTTGAAGTATGCCTCACAAAGGTATTTGGAATTAAGATAAATCCTGAAGTCTGGGTTTCCTCTTAGCCTTTAGTGTCCGGTTGTCTTCCTTTAAAATTCCTTAGGTTTTACCTCCTCCTACTGGAACTAAAGAGAATATCACTTTTAACACCATCAGACATTTAAATTTATTTTTTTCTTTGAATATTTGACATCATCTGTAAAATCATCTTGATCTAATATTTATATTCTGTAAGTTTGTAAATTGCTTATTAACTCTCTTTGGAGGCTCTAGTGTTATTTAATCACTTATTAAATTATTAAATTTCTTAAGAGTGCAGCATTATGGTATTCAAAAATCATTAAAGAAATATAATCAAAACATATTTTTATAGAGATGGGGTCTGGTTATTTTACTCAGGCTGGTCTTGAACTCCTGGCACCAAGTGATCCTATCGCCTAGGCCTTCCAAAGTGCTAATATCACAGAAGTGAGCCACCTCGCCCAACCTGTATTTCTTATTGATTAGAGTTTACATTTTTGTTGTTGCTGTGATTGCCATTGGGGTCTTCTTAAAAAATTCTTTACTGAGGACGATGTCTAGAAGAGTTTTTCCAACATTTTCTTCCAGAATTCTTATGGTTTCATGCCTTACATTTAAGTCTTTTATCCATATTGAATTGATTTTTGTGAGTGGTGAGAGATATGGATCCTGTTTCATTTTTCCGCATGTGGCTATCCAATTTTCCCAACGTCACTTATTGAATAGGGCCTCTTTTCCCCAGTGTATATTGTTGTCTTCTTTGTCACAGATCAGTTGGCTGTATGTGGATGGTTTTATATCTGGGTTCTCTGTTCTGTTCCATTGGTCTATGTCTCTATTTTTGTAGAATACCATTCTGTTTTGGCTACTATAGCCTTGTAGTATAGTTTGAAGTCGGTAATGTGATGCCTCCAGATTTGTTCTGACTTGATGACATTAAAAAGCTTCTGCACAGCTAAGGAAATAATCAACAGAGCAAATAGATGACCTACAGGATGGGAGAAAATATTTGCAATCTATACATCCAATAAAGGACTAATAACCAGAATCTTCAAAGAATTTGAGCAAGTCAGCAAGCAAAAACAAACAACCCCATTAAAAAGTGAGCAAAAGGCATGAACAGAAGCTTTTCAAAAGAAGATAGACAAATGGCTAATAAACATATGAAAATGCTTAATATCACTAATTATCAGGGAAATGCAAATGTAAACCACAATGAGATATCACCTTACCCACCTTACCCCAGTTAGAATGGCCCCTATCAAAAAGTCCCAAAACAACAGATGCTAGAGTGCAGAAAGGAAGGAATGCTTATACACTTTTGGTTGGAAATTAGCATATGCTGCAAATTAGCATAACTTTTATGGAAAACAGTATGGAGATTCCTCAGAGAACTGAAAGTAGACCTACCGTTTGATCCCAGTACTGAGTATTTACCCGAAGGAAAGGAAGTCATTTTATCAAAAAGACACCTGCACTTGAATGTTTATAGCAGCACCATTCACAATGGCACAGATGTGGAATTAACTCAAGCGCCCATCAGTTCATGAGTGGATTAACAAAATGTGATATATGTATATCATGGAATACTACTCAGCCATGAAGAAGGATGAATTAATGCCTTTTGCAACAATTTGGATGGAGCTGGAGACCATTCTCCTAACTAAAATATATCAACAATGGAAAAACAAACACCACATATACTCGCTATCAAATTGGAAATAACCAATGAGCACACATGTGCACAGAGGGAAGTAAAAGTCATCGGAAATCAAGAAGGGGGGAGGGGGGAGGGGGGAGGGGGGAGGGAAGATGAGCGAAAACCTACCTAACAGGTACAACGAATACTATCTGGGTGGTGGCACACTTATAACCCTGACTGAAGCATAACAAAATCGATACCTGTAACAAAAACCACTTGTACCCCCGTAATATTTTGAAAATTTTTTTTAAAGTTATATTTTATCCAGACTACTTCTATTTCATGTACTTTTAAATGTATTGGCAAGAAAAAAAAGTGTTCATCAATGTCTCCTATCCCTTTCTTTTTATAAATCATTTGTTCTCATTTCTTTTCTTTCTTTTTTTTACTTTTTCTTTTTCTTTTTTTCTTTTTTTTGAGACAGGGTCTTCTTCCTCTGACACTCAGGCTGGAGGGCAGTGGCAGGATCATTGCTCACTGCAGCCTCAAACTTCGGGGCTCCAGTGATCCTCCTGCCTCAGCCTCTCAAAGTGCTGAGATTACAGGTATAAGCCACTGCACCTGGGCTCTTATTTCTAATATTGCTTATATGTGCCATAGTTTTTCCCTCAATTTTAATTTTGATTTCAAAAAAGTTATATGACCTTGTTTTTTTCTTTCCTAAGGATTTTTAAAATTATTTTTAAATTATTTTATACTCTGGTTTCTAATATTGAGTTTTGCATACTTTGAGTTCATTCTGATATATTATTCTTTTTTCTAACTTTTAGGTTAATTAAATCATCACATCTCCTGGACTTCTCTTAGCTGCGACAGTTTTTCTTCTTTGCAATGACTTTGATAGTTTTGAAGAGTACTTGTCAGGTATTTTGTAGAATGTCCTTCAATTGGAATTTGTCTGATGTTTTTCTCTTCATCAGACTGAAGTCACAGGTTTTTGAGTGGAAGAGCACAGAGGTGAAGTGCCATTTTCATCTCAGCATTTCTAAGATACATGCTGTCAACATGATTCTTTGCCACTGATGTGAACTTTGATCACCTGGTTGAGGTAGTGTTTTTCAGTTTTCTCCACTGTAAAAGTCTTCTTTTTCCCCTTTCTTACTGTACTCTTTGGAAAGAAAATTATGCTCTCTCTCCTTAAAGGCAACATATCTATACAAATTATTTTAAACTCTTCTGCACTGGAGATTTTTCTCTTCTCCCCCATTTATTTACTTAATCATTTATTTATGTAAGTATGGACTCATGGATATTCTGAAACATTGATTCATCACTTTTATTTTTGCATGGGTATTTGTAAGATTATTTTAAAGTTGTCTAATTTTGTATTTACACGTTTTGCATATGATAACTTATTGTCTTTATTTCATTAGACATAATCTCTCTGCTAGTTTGTATCTTTTTAACTTAGCATAATTTTATTATTTCTTTAATTATTTTGAAGTTAAGGTTTTATCAGATATATTTGACATATCAATATTAGGTCACGATTCAATTTCCTTTCACGTTTTTAGATTTGTAAGATTTACTACTAATAAAGTGACATGTAAATGGAGTTCTGTTGATTCAGTTTCCTTTTCTATAAAATAAGGATATTAGAGAGCCTGCCTCAATTGTTTGTCATAAAGATTAAATGAAATAATATATGTAAAATTCTTAGACTAGTACAAGGAACATAACAAATATTACTAGCTATCAGTAATGATTATCATAATTTTCATTATTTGAAAGAAAAATAGTGTATAGAGGTTGAAAGGAGTGAACATAGAAACCAGGGGTGGGGAATCTTTCATGTTGGAAGGCTGCATTAATTTAGCTATAATCAAATAAGGCCACATTCAATAAACTTCAATTAGATATACTTAAAAATGTACATTATTTTGTAAAAATCTAACTACTATGTACTTAATCATTTCAAAAAATGAAAACTATTTGTTAATTTTAAAGTTAACTAACATTTTAATAGCTTTGTTGTGTCTCCTTTTTGTTGGAAAGCATTTGAATATTTGGTTGCAGCATGGAGGTCCACAGTTTCAGTTGATCCTCTAGATGGGTATTGGTTATTTCTGATCTTAAGGGTGTCTTGATTTGGGTTAGGTGGGAGAATGTAGATTCACAGCAATAAGTGGTTGAAAAGCAAGAAAGCATTTTTTTCAGGCAAGTTGCTGGGTATTCCACTGCATTTTTCCATATTGCAATTGGATCATCTTTAGCATCAAACAATGACTTAAAATGTCATCTACTGAGAGCTCAATCAATTCCATCTGAAGTTCTTTAGGTGCCTTGGTGATATCAACTAGATGAGGATGAAATGCTAATTTGAGTGTGATGTAATGATTCTCAAAGTCCTTTCATTGTATCCTTTCATTGTATTCTCCAATTACCAGGTCTGTAAGAGCTGCATTTTCTTCAAATGATTCACATATATCATCCTGCTTATCAATGACCTTTGCTAACCAGGGAGAATGTTCATCTGAAATTTCCTATTGAAGAAGAAGTGTTTTCATAGCTTTTTTTAAAATGCTTGGATTTTTTGCCACATATCTTATATAGACTTAGTTTTACCCTGCAAAGAAATATTCAAGTCGTTTTAATTTGACATGATATCACACAGAAATGCTGCATTCCTACAGAAATCTTCTTTCAATAATTCACATTGCTGATTATGTTATTCATCAAAAGTAATTATCTGTTCTCACGGAGATTAAAATTTTGGCTAACACCTGTCCCTGTGATAGCCAACCCACTTTAGAATCATACAGCAAATCCACATTGAATAGTTCCTAGTTCAACTTTAGCATGTTAGGAAACTGACTATGTCATGTTGCATTTGCAGGAATATAGCTAATAACACTTACCACTTGTTGCAAAGTGTCACTTAAAATAGTAGCTTTAGCATAGAGATTTTGTTGATGTAAGATGCAATGAAAAGAAATGAGGGCATCTGGATCTGTTAATACTTTATCCGTGCAATAAACACTTCATGTTTTCCTGTCACGGAAAGTGCACCACCTGTATATAAACTCACTAAATTTACCAAATTCAGTCCAACTTCATGACATCTATCTTGAAAGTTGTTGAAGATATCTATTCCCTGTGTTCTGTTTGCAATAGTGCTCAAAGCAAGTAACTCTTTGTAGCAAATAAAATCTTATGTTATGACCCAAATGAAGTATAAAAGCTGTGCTGAGTCAGTAGTATCAGTTGATTCATCCAAAGTGATTGAACAATATATATTTTACTTTTGAAGTATTGCATGAATTTGTTCTGTTAAGTTGAGGGCTAATTCATGCTGCTGACCAGTTTTGGTTCTCCTTGAAAGAGGCAGTTGTTTGTACTTTGAAATGTTATTGGGGTCTGGTCTAAGCATCCTACAACTTTGACAATGTATTCTTTCACAATTTCTACATCACTGAATGGCTTCCTTTTTTTCCCAAGTATATAAACTACTTTATAAGTTGCTTCAGTGGCATTATTTCCAGGTCTTATTGCTGCTTGAAAGAATTGTCTTTGCTTTTGCTTTTCATCTTTTAATTTCTGCAAGACAACCTATCACACCTCTCCCTGTTATTTAAAATATTTGTGGTCCTTATGAGTGTTATAATGCTGATGAGCATTGAATTTCTTTAATGTTGATATTGCAGTATCACAAAGCAAGGAAATCATCTTATCCTTAGCAGAAACAAGATAATATTGCAATTCCCAATACTTATTAAAAAAATCTGTTTTCTTCCTTCAGCATTCTCTTGGTCTTCTTTGACATGATGGGCTGTTAAGCAGACAGGATTAAAAAATATTTTGAGCTGCACACCTATTCACAAATTCCACTTCAAACAGAAACACAGTGCACCATTGTCAAAAGGTGATAAGAGACCTACATATTCAACCCCCATAAACTCTTGCCAACCAGCCTCATGAGGTAGTGGCACCAGTCAGGCAGGGGAAATTAGAACTAAATCATAAGGGTAGCAGCAGTCAATTTAGCCCTTATAGCTTACAAATGTTCTAATTGTGCAGGTCAATCTGGGAGGATTATTTCCTTGAAACTTATTTTATTCTTCAGTATTTTAAATATGTTCATTTTAAAATAAAATAAAAATATAAAAGATAAGAAAAATGTATTAATAAAAATAAAAAGACTTGTTCTATAAAGTTTGGATTCAGTCAAAAGGCTGCACTTAAGGACCTAGAAGGCCACATATGGCCTTAAGGCCGCAGATTCCCCACCCCTGATATAAACCTTTGATCTCCCAAGTAGTATGATTAGAACCTTTCAATACATATATTAATTCCTAAGTTATTTAGGAGGAAATAATATAGTATTTTCTTTTATAGCCACATATTGTATGCATCAGAAGCACTTGGAAGGGCTTGTTAAAACATTGGGTGCTGGACCCCATGGCCAGAGTTTTTGATTCAGTAAGACTTCAGTGGGCTAACAAGTTCCTGGGCAATGTTGAGGCTGCTGGTCTGGGGACCACATTTTGAGAACCACTGTTGTAAAGAAAGGGAGTATGAGCTATAGGGCAGTGGCTGGCCTATGAAAGCCAGTATATTTTACTTTAAGCCCATTATACCTCAATAAGCTTGACTTAGATGGGCAAAGGAATTTTTAAATATTTAGAAGAAGAACTAGCATGGGTTCTGGGACCACCATCTTGGCTTTATCACCTCCTAGGTGAAGGATGTTGAGTGCATTCCTTACCACTTATGTGCCTCTGTTTCCGCATGTGAAAAATGTGTATGATAATTCCATTGACTTCATAGCTGAGGATGAGAATAGTACTTGGTACCTGGTAAGCAGTCAATACATGTTAGATATTAATATGATATAGTGATCCTCATTAAATTTTTTTTAAAAAACTACTAGGTGAATGTGTTTTCCTAGTAAATCCCTCAAAAGAAAAAAATCTGATTTTTTTAGGTACAATCAGGGTTAGTGAAATTATAAACCAGATTATTAACAGTAAAGATGTGGAAAAATATAAACAAAATTCTATTTTTTATTTCAGAATATCATGGGGGTACAAATGTTTTGGTTACATGAATTGCTTTTGTACTGTTTGAGTCAATGTTTTAAGTGTGTCCATCACCCATATAATGTACATTGTACCTGTTAGGTGTGAATTTACCCATCCCCTCCTCCCCCTACCACGTGCTTGATTTCTGTTGAATTTTACTACCATATGTGCACATGAGTGTTGATCTATAAGTTTCAATTTAGTAGTGAGTATGTACTGTTTTTTGGGTTTTGTTCTTCCAATTTGTGATACTTCACTTAAAAGGATGGTCTCCAGTTCTATCCAGGTTGTTACAAAAGGTATTAGTTCACCATTTTTTTTCATGGCTGAGTAATACTCCATGGTATACATATGCCACATTTTATTGATCCACTCATGTATTGATGGACACTTGCATTGTTTCCACATCTTTGTAACTGTGGATTGTGCTGCTATAAACATTCGTGTGCAAGTGTCTTTTTTATAAAATATCTTTTTTTCCTTTGGGTAAATACCCAGTAGTTGGATTGCTGGATCAAATGGTGGTCCTATTTTTAGTTCTTTGAGGTGTCTCCATACTGCTTTCTATAGAAGTTGTACCAGTTTGCAGTCCCACCAACAGTGTATAAGTGTTTCTTTCCACATCCATGCCGGCATCTATTGTTTTGGGGCTTTTTGATAAAAGCCATTCTCACTGGAGTTAGGTAATATCTCATTGTGGTTTTGATTTGCATTTCCCTGATGATTAGAGACTTTGAGCATTTTTCCATATGCTCATTGGCCATTAGTCTATCTTCTTTTGAAAAGCTTTTGTTGATCTCTTTTGCCTACTTTTTAATGGGGATGTTTGATGTTTTCTTGCTGATTCACTATTTTCTATTTGTGGAATTGAGTATGCCTCAGATTGCAAATGCTAAGTTTTATTTAAGGTTATCCTCATAGGGTTGTATGATGTCATATAATTTGACTTAATATATGATGCCTACAGGACTCTCTGTTCTGAATTTTCTTCTTGATCACTTATCTTCAGGCTCCCTACACCTGTAGCCATATTTATACCAGGCTTTCTTACATGATTCTTCTATATGCACTGCTCTTTTATTATTTCAGTGTGTTATAAGTATTTCCATGGGTATGCTGTAATGCACTTATGCAGAGAGCAAGTAACTTTCTTCCTACTTAGCATTAAAGACAATTTAAGAAGTGTCACAGAGTCCACATCATGAGTTATTTCTCCTCCTGGCTTCTTTATATGTATGTTTTATGAAGAAAGAAAGTGTATACTTACAGAAACTGCTAACATATCAGCAAGTGGGAAGGTGAAAGTCCTCATGGATAGTTTGATCAGTTTATATCTAAATATATTTATGAAAGTTTCTTGCTTACCAAGATGTAGATAAGTTTGTGGTTTCTTGTTGTTTTCTTTCCCGTTTTTACTGCTAGTCACTATAATGGCTATGTCAAAAGGAAAATATTACATTCCTGCTTATTTTATTATTTTCTTCACATTGTACTCTCTCATACCTATCTTTCTGAGATACTTATTAAGTAGATTTTGAAATATCTAGATAAATACTCAGTTTATCCTAACTCTATTCTTATACTTTATGTCTTCTTGACCTGTGCACTGATTTGGAAAAAAAACCCTCTATTTCTTCTCCTAGATGGCTGATTTGGTATGTTGTTGTTTCATCTATACAGTTTATTTTATTTCAATGATTACATGATTACTTTCTAAAACTAATGAGTTTTTTCAAAGAAATCTGTTTTTAAATAGATGTACTATCCTATTAAATAATCATGGACATACAAATTATTCATTTTAAAGCTTTCCTGAATTTTCCACATAATCCAGTTTTTTTCAAGTGTTAATATCACATACTTTTGGTGCCTCTTTATCATGTTTTGATTTTTTATGTTAGTACATGATGTACTATATTTAATATCATTAGTATTTAAAGTACATTAACAGAATTCTTGAGGTATATTGCATAATTGACAGTTGCAGTATGTAGCATGCATTTAAATGTGCTTTTTTCTGGGGTGTATGGCTAGCTTCTTTTTGACAAAGTCAGTCCATTTATCTTATTGTGGTCTTAAGTACCTGGCTTGCACTTTTCCAGCTATAATACTTGTTCTAGAAATATCTGTTGTCAGAACTCCCATTTTAGATAGCTTCACTCCCAGGTTTTATCTAGGGGAAATATCCAGAGTCAGAAGCAGAGAGTTAGGAATGCCACCCACTGTTCTGCCAACCATCAGTTAAATGCACAGCTGCACTCAGTCATCTCCGTTTGCCAGCTTCTGCTGTCTCTAATCTTTAGGTTGCTCTGTAGTTCTGCTGAGATAATTCATTGTCTTTGACGACATTCTCTTTTGTTTCTCTGAGATTGTAATTCCACTTACAATCCAATCTCACCTGTTTTGTATATTCCAGATAGTCATCCTTATTTTGGTCATTTGGTGCTCACCAGAATTTAGGGGGTGTAGGCTTATAGTTTTTCCACGATGTCAATATTATTTGGGAAGAGTGAATAGATAAAGATGTACTTTCAGTCAGCCTTCTTGAACCAACAAACATTTACTTTTTTCCAAGATGTTTAAATATTTTAACATCCTAAACATAATACATATGGACTTTCAGGACTGATTTTTTTTTCATCCTGCATAAATATATTATTCAAAGGACTTAATTAATGATAGATCCCACTTACCAACTGGAGCTACTATAATGAGTTGGGCTGTAATTACAATCACCCACTTTTATTTCTAAAGAAACTTGGCTTCCAGGTAATGTCTAGAAAGCTTAATTTAAAAGTTAGTGGTTTTACCATTTAACCATTAGCTTTATTAATATTTGGCTAAATGTTATGTTCTTTTCTTACTTTTTAAAAATGTTACATATTTTTCCTCTCACATACCATACTCTAAATCATCAGAAATATTTTTATGTCCGTGCTCACTCCCATTGCAAGTCTCATGTTATTTGAATGCTTTGATCCTCTTCTTTTTCATTCTACCTGATTCTTCCCTTTGCTCCCCACTCTCCCACAAACAAAACAAAACAAATCTAGTAATATCTCTCTTCCTTTACATTCAGACCTGGAAAGCAAAAACTGGAAGTGCATCACATTAAATATACAAACAATATCTCAGTCTCCATCTTGTGAAACAGTCTCCCATGAGTTACAAACTTTCTCATTTAGGCCTGGAAATACAATAGCATATCCTCAAGTGTTTTCCTATGTTTACAGATAACCTATGCGGTTTAGAATGTGAAAAATGTGTCCTTTTCCTATGATTATCTCTACCAGAGGGCAAAGAAGCCCTGATCCTAGCAGCTGAGAAGAGTGTTTAGACAAATTTATGACTGGAAAGGGTAAGCTGATATATCAAGTTGATTTCACAGTTGTGGGAAAAATATTTATGGAGGCTCAGTTATACCTTATGGATGAACAAATCTCTGTTAATGGATAGCTGTCAGTGCAGTACACTCCTGAGGCTCTAACATAAGTCTAAACAAGACTGAGAGGACATTCTAAGACATATAAAAATTATAGGCATAGAATTAGAAAAATGCAAAGCATACGTAGAATTAAGAATATGCCAAATTGGATGGAGATAAGATTTTTGGAAAGTGGATTGGAGTAAAGTTAAAGATTGAAATATGTTACAGAAAGAATTACATACCAATCAAGGAAGATTTCTTTAAAGCATTTATTATGAAAATTTTAAATCACACTCAAAAGTAGAGAATACAACAAATCTCCATCTCTCCATCACCCAGATTCAATGACATCAACATTTTCCAAAGCTTCATTTATCCCCTCCCCTGACCCCCATCCACAATTTGATTTTCTTGGCGTATTTTAAAGCAAATCTCAGATTTCATATCATCTTGCCTCTAAACACTATAGTGTGAATCTTTAAAATTTTTTTTCCTAAATATAACCACACTACTATTTTTATATTCAACAAAACTAGCAATAATTTGTGAATACCATTTAACCTCAAGTATACATTCAAGTGTCCCTGATAACCTTTAAAAGTGCTTTATTAGGGTCTTTTGTTCAAATCAGAATTCAAATAAATTTTATTTTTAGAATTTCATTATTTTTTCTCTTGAGTGTCTAGAACAGTACTACCTGCGCTTGTTAAAACATGGAAATTTTATTTTTAATTATTCTATTTATTTTATTACACATACAGGATGTGAAATTTTTCTTAAAAATATTGTGAGGTCTCTTTCACCAATAGCATGACTGGGGTACTTCAAATATTCAAATCTTCATAAGATCTGATATTAATATTTAGCTATAATACAGCCCAGAAGTGAAAATATGCATAATAGTTTTAGGAACACACATATTTATACCAGTACATTTATAAATTATACAAAGATACACATTTATTTAAAAATAAATACATTAAAGTTGAAATCAGTTCATCACTGCTGTGGTCTGAATGTGTCCCCCATAACTCATATGGTGAAATGTAATTGCCAATGTGATAGTATTAAGAGATGGGGCCTTTAGCAAGTAATTAAGTCATGAGGGCAGTGCCCTCATGAAAGAGGTTGAGGAAAGTGCCCTGGGCCTCTTTTTTTTGCCTTTCTATGTTATGAGGACACTGCATTTGCAGCAACAAGGTACCATTTTACAGCAGAGAGCATCCCTCACCAGACGTTGATCCTGCTGATGCCTTAATCTTGAACTTTGAGAAATAAACTTCTTTTGTTTATAAATTACCTAGTCTCAGGTATTTTGTTACAGCAACACAAATGGACTCAGACACTCACATTTTTACCAAAATAATGACAAGAAATATTTTATGGTAAGGTAAAGATCAAAGCAGAAAAATTACTTTCAACTTGGATTTTCAATGCCTTAAAAATTACATCAATTCTATGAATCACATTGTTCTTCTCCCATATCTGTCTGCTTATAATAAAACTTAGAAATGGTTCTGAACATGATAAATGAAACTCTTACATTTCTTAAAATAAAGAATAATAGTTAAGATATTTTCTTGAGATAGAATCTCACTGTGTTGCCAGGGCTGGACTGCAGTGGCTATTCACAGGCATGAACATAGCACACTGCAGCCTTGAACTACTGGCCTTAAGCGATCCTCCAGTCTCAGTCTCCCCAGTAGCTGGGGCTACAGGCATGCACCACTGTGCCTGGATAAATTTTATTGTACACCTCTACATAAGTTTCTATTGCATTAAAATTATTTTATGTGAAAGAACTAATTGTAAAGTGGCATAATACCTTAGAAACATTTTTTGACATTCGTATACCTACAATTAATTAACATTTCTCAGTTCACTTAAATATGTCTCCCAGTATATACCAAACCTTCCAACAAGATTAAAAAAAAGGACAATGCTAATTTCTTTCTGAGAGCAAAGATATTCAATGTTTTTTTGTTATTACTAACTTTAGAAAATACATTGACTTTCAAAAATGAATTAATCACCCATAATAGCTGGTAATAACATTTGGACAATACCTGAAAACTCTTCATTTGTGGTTGAGTCTCTACACGACTACTTTCTGTTTGTTTGTTTAATAAACTTAATTTTTTAAAGAGCATTTTTAGGCTTACAGAAAAATTGTCAGAAAGTACAGAGAGTTCCCATATACCTCCTCCCACCATAGTTTCCTCTATTATTAACATCATGCATTAGCATGGTATTGTTGCTACAACCAGTGTACTAATATTGATACATTATCATTAACTAAAATCATAGTTTACATTAGGGCTCACTCTTTGTCTTGTACAATTCTATGTGTTTTGATAAATGCATAATATTATATTTCCACCATTACAGTATCATACAGAATTGTTTCACTGCCCTAAAAATATCCTCTGCTTCATCTATTCATCTCTCCCCCACCCCTAATCCCTTGATCTTTTTACTGTCTCCATAGTTTTTGCCTTTTCCCAGAGAGTTGGAATTATACAGGCTGCATCCATTTCTGACTGGATGCATTAATGCATTCTATTTGCAGTGTGCTATAGCAGTATGCATATCTTTTTCTTAATGGCTTGATAACTAATTTATTTTTATAGCTGAATAATATTCATTTTATGTGTGTGGTAGAGTTCCTTTATTGAAAGACATCTTGGTTGCTTCCAACTTTCGGCAATTATGAATAAAGCTGCTATAAAAATTGACGTGCAGATTTTTGTGTGCACAAAAATTTTTAACACATTTGGGTAAATACCTAGGCGCATGATTTCTGGATCACATGGTAAGACTATGCTTAGTTTTGTAATAAATCGCCAACCTGTCTTCCAAATGACTGTATCACTTTGCATTCCTTCCAGCAATAATAAAAATTCCTATTGCTTCACATCCTTACCAGCATTTGCTGTCACTGTTTTGGATTTTAGGCACCCTAACAGGTGAGTAGTGGTATCTCACTATTGTTTTAGTTTGCAATTTCTTAGTGGCATACGATGGTGAGCATCTTTTCACATATTTACCATCTGTATGTCTTGTTTGCTGAGGTGTCTGGTCATATCTTTTGCCCATTTTTAAATTAGGTTGTTTGCTTTTTTATTGATGAGTTTTAAGAGTTGTTTACATATTTTGAATAAATATACTTTACATGACTACTCTTTTAAGCATGGTACTTATTTTTGTTAAAACTATTTTTAAAGTTTTTTTAAAAAAATTGTTCTTTTATTTAGTGGATTAGAATTATGAGAAGAAAACTAAGAATAATACTTCAATGGTGGTTTCTAAGCTGTATTTTATGGAACTTAAATATTTAGTTCTCATCATTCTGCTGCAATATTACCAAGTGTATTTACTTTTGCAATAATAAACTCTCAAAATATTTTAAAAATAACGACTACAATGAAAATTTTGGAGAAACATCTGAAGCTAATGGCAACACCTTGAAATTAGTTATACTTCCAAATAACACTTTAAAACTCTCAAAAATCCTAATTATCTGGCCTCAGCTTAAGGATTTTTTTTTCTATATGTTCTAAACTTTTGGAATAAAAATGTGTAGTAAGTACCTTTTAGTTGTAAAGAGAAAGGAAAAAAGGCAGAAAGAGAAAGAAAGGAAGAAAGAAAGAGAGAGACACCGGGCACAGGGGCTCTCACCTGTCATCCTAGCACTCTGGGAGGCTGAGGCAGGAAGATCGCGTGAGCTCAGGAGTTGGAGGTTGCAATGAGCTACAATGATGCCACTGCACTCTACCAGGGGCCACACTCACTAGAGTGAGACTCTGTCTCAAAAAAAAAAAAAAAAAAAGAGAGAGAGAGAGAAAGAGAAGGAAGGAAGTACAGATGGACTAGTGATAGTCCATCTATCACTAGATACTAGTGATTCCTATGACCCGGTAAATATCCAACAATGTTTTAAAGTTTTCATCCAAATATTAAAGTGACATCTTATTTTTCTCTTTGGCAATATATTAAAGGGGGGTGGATTATGCTTTCAGTCATAGTGAAAAAACTGCTTTATAAGTTCGTGTGTTGTAAAAGCCACTGCTTATGAGGTAATGCCATGAATATTATTAAGAGAAAAACACAATATGATCTTTACAGAATTCCATAGTGTCCATAGGCATACTTCATTTGTGTCCCCTATGATAAGGCACTTCAGATTCTGACAAAACAGTTTCTAATTCTATTTGCTTATGATTTTTACCTCAAATACATAGGGATATTGTCTGTGTCATTGCTCCAGCAACACACCACCACAAATAATTCCTATATAGGTGTGTTCCCCATTCACCTGGGCTGCTAGGTACCCTAACCATAGCAATGGAGTAAGTGCAGGTAACTGCTGCCATACCTGCTGGGATCCAGTCATTAATCTGTATATATGACCAGATATCCCCAGTTCTGTAGTGGTTAATGTTTTATAATGCTCAAACACTAAATTGGATTGCACTATAAGGAAATATTTAAATCATAATTGCACCATTCCCTTTATAAAATACAAGGTCCTTCCTTTTGGGGAATAGCACACAATGTAGAAAAGCCAGTTCTTAATTTGTCGACTCCCTGATGAATCAGGTGTTTTAACTTTTTTTTTTATAGGACCCAAAGTGTAAATTGTGACAAACAATGTAGTTTCCGTAAAAGGACCTTTCAAACACAATTGTAGATGAAATTGTCCATAAAATATTCTTCAAGGTGATGAAAGGCAATCCACAAATAAATTATACAACACTGGGCTCCTTTGCACTGGGCCATAAAGTTTCTCCACGTATGAGATGTGTGGAGAAAGTAGCAGTGCTAATAATTGCTCAGTATCACGTAAATGAATGGTAGAAGAAGATATCAAGAAATTATTTCAATATTATTTTGTATTTGCCTGTATGCACAATACTATCCTTAAGTCTAGTCATATTCAGTACTTTAAAAAAAAAAACTGTGTAAGATATTCTCAGGCATAATTGAGGGTGGATTTGAGTTCCACCCATCAGAATAGACGAAGGAAAGAATACACAACTAATAAATAAGTAAATAATTAAATGTCAATTTTTAAAAAGATATCTGAGGAGTTTGGAAGAATCACTTCATCTCAAAATGAAAGGTTTGATATAGACAATGTGAAAAAGATGACAGGATCTACAGTGAAATTCTGAATAAATACTTGAAAAACCATGCTTCTATATCTTCTTAATCTTCAGGTATACATTTTTGCCTACTTTGAAGATTATTTTTTCCCTATATTTAAACAGATTTTATAAGTTTCTAAAACTTTTTTTTCCTCAAATGTTTTGCTCACTCAGGATTTAAAAGATTTGATAGATGAGTTAGAATCTTCTGTTTAGATCCTTGCTGTTAAAGTGTGGTCCATAGACCAGCAGTATTGGTGCTACCTAGGAGTTTGTTAGAAATGCAGAATATCAGGCCTCACTCTAGATCTACTGAATTAAATAGAATCTGCATTTTATTATAATAAGATCCCTAATGCTTCATATGCACCTTAAAGTTTGAAAAACACAGAAAATGACTTGAAATAGATTAGTTGGCTTTATAAAGAATAGTCACCACAATTTCAGTATCATAATTTTACATTCTCAATTTACGTATCTGCTTAAGAGGCACAGATATCAAGAAATCAAATATTTCTTGATTAATATTTAATCTTGATTAATCCCTGGAAACTGATGGTTAAACAATTAGCACCCTGTCTATCCACAATTGTCAAAGAAATATTTAGGGTCCAAATCTTTTACTAAAAATATATAGCTACAACTTAAATTACAGATTAAAAGCTTAGGTACTCACATGTTCATAGCCAAATAAATATATATATCTACATACCTCCATTCTTGCTTGGGTCTTTTATTCTACTCTACTTTTTTCATTATTTTACTCTGAGTATAATGGTAATGCTAGCAAAGATTTAGAGCAGCAGGAACTCTCATTCACTGTTGGTGGAAATGCAAAATGATACAGCCATTTTGGAAGCTAGCATGGAAATTTCCTACAAAACTAAACATAGTCTTACCATCTGATCCAATAATTACACTCCAAAAAAACACTGATTTAGGTGTTACCTAAATCACTTAAAGATGTGTATTCTAACAACTCAACTGATCAAACCAAGTGCATTTTTTCTTTACCTCATCTCCAGCCACTTTCCACAGCAATTCTTTGTTGTATAAGATCAGTGTGGGGCATTTAGTCAATACCAAAAGAATGTCCCTTTCATGGAGCCACAGGGTCTCTTATCACCATAGGTGTTCAACTGAACTTAAAACATCCATTGTTCTGGCTTATCTAGAGCACTTAGCACATAGATTAAGTTGTAGTCTTACCACAGAGACCATGTTCTAGCCTCCTTTTCCAGGGACCCATGTTTTACCTGGACTGCCTTCCAGGCAATTCTGGCAAGGATTGTTAAGTGTCAGACTCAATTACCAAGCTGTTTTGGACCATAGGATTTTTCAGCTCACTACAAACATAGTGAAAATGAATGTGATTATTAATTGAAGGATATATAGCCTACTATTTCCATAGGAATTCCATGTCTATAATTATGTGAAGGCTCAGACAAATGCTTTTAATATAGTATTTGGATGAATATAAGTTAAGTCATTAACAATCTTCAAACCTAGAGAAACAACCCACATCCATGAATTTGGCTTCAGAGGTACCCCAAATTTTTAGTGTACAATTTATCAACAGTGACTGAGATGTCTCACAACTCTTAAGACTCTAACATAAATCCTCTGGGCTAAAGAGTTGCCCTATTCTCGCTTTATGAATGTGGTCATCCAAGCTGAGGGTGGTTTGTCAAATGATTACTGTTAGGATTACATAAAATAATCTATGCCTGGCTCATATTAAGTGCTTTCTCAGTTTTGCTGTTATTAACATTACTTATGCCATATTATACTATTTTATGTATATAAATTATGGCATATTGTCTCTGACTTACACTTCATCTATCTCAGCACATTGTTTGATAATAGCAAAAAGGGACATATTGTAGAAATGCATATTTATTTCTACTGATGTAAATTTTGTAAATTAGAAATATAATCCAATATATGTTGGTTTATTTTAAATACCTATATTGGTCCTTTACTTTATGAATTTATCTAAAGACATCTGCTTAAGCTAAATAATGAGCAATCTTCCAACAATTCAGAGACTCTGAATGAAAAGACTAATTGAGAGACTACTTCACAAAAGGAAAAATTATAAAGGGATATAAATCAACCCTAAAGCAACCAATTTCTGAAAACATAACAAAAACAGTAAAAAATATATATTAAAATATTATATATAATATATATTTATAATATATGTATTTCTTAGGTGGCTAAGAAATTAGTTTCCCAAATGTTCAGAAAGAAGAGGTATACCAGACATTAGAAGGCACCAATATTGTCTTTATAATCTCTCACCCAGAATACTCAGAATTCTAGAGGAGATGCAGAGACACAGGAACACTTATACACTGTTGGTGGGACTGCAAACTAGTACATCCTCTATGGAAAGTAGTATAGAGATACCTCAAAGAACTAAAAGTAGACCTACCATTTGATCCAGCAATCCCAGTACTGGTATCTACCCAGAGGAAAAGAAGTCATTTTATCAAAAAGACACCTGTACTCAAATCTTTATTGTAGTACAATTCACAGTTGCAAAGA
This sequence comes from Daubentonia madagascariensis, assembly GCA_023783475.1. Classification (NCBI taxonomy): domain Eukaryota; kingdom Metazoa; phylum Chordata; class Mammalia; order Primates; family Daubentoniidae; genus Daubentonia; species Daubentonia madagascariensis. The sequence goes on along the minus strand of JAKFHU010001268.1, from coordinate 422,223 downwards.
TGTGGAATCAACCCAGTGCCCATCAATTCATGAGTCGATTAACAACATGTGGTATATTTTTTATGGCTGAACCCAAAACTTTCCTTTCCAAATTATGAATGAATCTTGTTACATATATATATATATATATATATATTTTTTTTTTTTTTTTTTTTTTTTTTTTTTGGTTAACAATTGTGTGATGAGTTTTCCAACAAAAGCTAAAGAAGTGCCAGTGGCCTGCAAACACCTGTGTGATCTGGCTCCGCTCTTCTTCCTTCCCGCATCTCTTCCCACTTCGCCTCTTTCTCTCCTCCATCCAGACTAACCTCCTTGCTCTTCCCAACACACTGGGTGTGTCTTTGACTTAGGACATTTACCGCTGCTGTGCCCTCTTTTCTGAAATTCTCTTCCTCTAAATAGTTTTATGGCTCACTCTATTGTCTTATTCAGATTCCTACTCAAATGGCACCTCCTCAGGAATGACTTTTCTGGTCACAATATTTGAAACAAACCCCTCCCCACCCTAGCAGACTCTTTTTTTTTTTTAGAAATTAGCACTAATATTATTTGACATTCTAAATGTTTTACTTGCTAATTTTATCTATTGTCTGCCTCCTCCCAACAGATGATGAGGATTTGGGCCTGATTTTGTCCACTGCTATACTTGGGTGCCTCCTAGGCCCTCAATTAATATGTGTGAAATAAAGAAAGTAAGAATAATGTCATTCAATCTGTGTTCTGAAAATGATGAGATTTGTTTTAAAAAATTGGGAGACTATCACCATCAACCCTGCAACAAAAATATTATTCTCAATGAAATTGAGTTTTGGTGCTGTGGTAAATTTTTAATATCTTTATTTGTTTGTATTATTGTAGCCTGTCCCTTGAGATTTTAGTACCCCAGCATTTTTAATGACTGAAATAATGTAAAATTGGACTAGGCCCTTGGTTGTTTGCACATGTTAACTGCTTGCTTCCTGCCCAGCACCCCTTGTTCTCACAATTATTAACTCCTGATAAGCTATTTGTTTGTCAAGCAGGATGAAGGAAAAGAAAGTTTATTTTAACATCTGAATATAGATGGGCTGAGTCCAAAAATGGTGTCAGCTTTTTTGGGTGGGCTTCTGGGGCTTTTATGGGCTGGTTTGGGTGGGCCATCAAAGGGGGAGGGGTTTTAAAGGCAAAGTTCCCATGGAACTTTCCACTAGCCTCTGGGTTCAGCCTAACATTCCAGCCTTTTGTTTTTATGGAATGGGGCAAAGTTCTCTTCTTCTGTAGTTGCTTCCTGCTGAATAGGGGTGTTGATAGGAGGGGGTGAATAGTTATTGGTAGGCTAGTGATATTGATCTCCAGTGGACTGGATTGGTGTCCAGTATGGTGTTGGGGCTGTAACAACATCATTTCTCCCAAAGATTGATTAGTGAAGGTTCAGATTTGATTTTGAAAGCATCTGGACAAAATATTGTAGGAGTCAGGGTCCATACGGGGATTGGAAAAGACTGATTGTTAGGGGCAATTTGAATTTCTGGGGAAAGCATAACTATGGTTTAGGTTTATGTCAAGTTAGTGGGTAAATAATAGTAAGTTGAGGAGCCACAGAGAAAGAAATATGTTGTTTGTCCTAGGCATGTCATATAATCTATGGAGAAGAGGTGAGCCAGTGTTCTATTATATTTCTCTGGAAAGGGTTCTGTGTCCCAGAAAGAAAATGTGCCAGCTAGAGTAGCTCTAGTAAAGGGTTGTAGAGCAGGGGCTTGGTGTGACCGATCACTAAAGAGGTGAAATTTGCGAGTGTCTAAATAGAAGTGAGTGGGGTCACTGGGGACAGGTAGTGAGAAACAGGTTTTTAATGGTGTCCCCAGAAGATAAGAACCAAGGGGGGAGGTTAATAGGTCTGGGAGGTCATCCTTGACAGAACAAAGAGTTTATAGAATGGGTTCCTGGAGCAGAAAAGGAAGGTTGAAAGGTGTACTGTATAGGGTGGATAAATCCGAGTGTGAAAGAAGGGGTATTGTGACCCTAAGGAGGGGTGATGGTGATAGTCAGGTTACAAGTTTTTAGGCTGAGTGAGCCAACTGACTGGCCCATGGGCTGTGTACATAAAAGACAGAGGCAATGTGGGTGTTAGTGCTGAGGGGACCTATGATGGCACGGGACAAAGTGAGATCTGACTTGAGTGTGTTTAGGAACAAGTTAAGGTATTTTCTTGCCTGTTTCTGATATTGGCTTGGGAAGGAATTGTATATGGTATAATTTCGTGAGGAGAAAGTAGGTTCCTGAAAGGCTGTAAAGAATAAGGAGTTTGGAATATTTGTCTAGGTTTTGGCTACAATTGGAATAATGGTGTATGGATCAGGTGATGTTGTCAAGCAAATCTAACAATTTTGGGTAAGGTTAAGTTGATTAGGCAGTGAGATAGGGTAAGGGTTTGGTTTAGAGAGTGTGGAAGGGGTTGGGAAGGGGTACCCACTGGGATATTAAGGATAAGGAGAAAAGTTATGAGGGAGAGTTGATATTGTTTTATTTTTGGTTGTAAAGTTGCTGTCAGGTGACTTTCTTTAATAAGAACTAGGTCTCCTGGGGATAGGTTAGTGGGTGGTAATTTTCCAGTTTGTGGTTTGGGCAAGACCCAATCTGCATGTTTTTTGAGAAGTTGCCTAACAAGGTTTAGGGTGGGGAGATAGGCACCTATAGGAGATGGTGAGGCAGGAAATTTACCTGGGAGGAAAGGTCTGCCATATATGAGCTCAAAAGGACTAAGGAATATTGGTGCTCGTTGGGTAACACAAATTCTGGTGACAGCAACAGGAAGGAAAGAAATCCAGGTTTCTTTAGTTTCTAGGCTCAATTTTGTTAGATGGGGTTTGATGATTGAATTAGCTTTTTCTACTTTTCCTGATGATTGGGATCTGTGGGGCATGTGGAAATTCCATTTTATAGATAAAACTGAGACAACCTGTTGGGTAACTTGGGATATAAAGGCAGGTCCATTATCAGACTGAAGAGAGATTGGCAGACTAAATCAGGGTACAATGTGGTAAACCAGAGCCTTGGTGACTTCTAGAGATTTTTTAGAGGTTGAAGGGAAGGCTTCTACCCAGCTGGAGAAAGTGTCTACAGTGGTAAGGAGATATTTAGTCTTTTTGACTGAGGGCATATGAGTGAAATCTATTTGCCAGTCTTGCCCTAGAATTTGTCCTTGGGCCTGGTGGGTGGGGAAGAAAGGGGGTTGAAGGTCCCCTTGGGGTGAGACTGAGGAGCAAATACAGCAAGTTTTAATGATTTTTTTGTAAAGTGGTAGATAATCCAGGATAGAGGAGGAGAGGTTTTAAGAATTGTAGGAGGGGTCTACAACCTATGTGAAGGGCTTCATGTATTGTGTGGCGTAGGGAGGGAGCCCGGGCCTGAGGGAGGAATATATTTTCCATTTAGTTTGTACCAATATAATTCTAAGGTGGTACCCTCGTTGGTTAGTGATGAGTGTTCTTTTGGGCTGTATCGGGGAGTAATTTGGGGCATGACTAGGAGTTGTGGGGCTGTTGGGGGTGGCTGAAGAGCAGGTATTTGGGCTGTCTGGTCTGCCTGCTTGTTGTCTTAGGTGATGGGATCTGTCCCTATTTGGTGGCCTTTGCAGTGGATTGTAGCTGTTGAGGTAGGAAGATGTGTAGCTTTGAAGAGTTTGAGAATTAGAGGAGAATTAGTGATTGGGGGCCCCTTGGCGGTGAGAAAGCCCCTTTAATTCCAAATGGCTGCGTGAGAATGACCGATGTGATAAGCATATTTGGAGTCTGTGAATATATTTAAGGAGTGTCCTTTTGCTAAAGGAAGGGCCCTCGTTAGAGCTATGAGCTCTGCTTGTTGAGAAGTTGTTCCTGTCAGCAGGCGCTCTGCCTCTATAGTTTGTGGAAGAGACACAATGGACTATCCTGCTACTTTCTTCCTTGGTGTTTGTATGAATTACCATCTATAAACCACTTAAACGTCGCATCAGGGAGAGGTTGGTCTCTGATGTGGGGAAAGAAAGGTTGTCTGAAGTCCAGGCTGTGTATACATGAGTGAGTGGATATTTTGTGAGGGTGAGGGGAGGAGGGTAGCGGTGTTGAGTCCGTTAAGCTTTGTAAGGGAGACTCCTGCTGAGGTGATGAACGTGAGGTGGAAGGGTTGACTTCGAGAAGGAGGAAGATGATGGGTTGCTTTGAGCGATAGTAAGTCAGAGAGGTTATGGGAGGAAAAAACTGTTACTGGGTGGCCGAATGTGAGTTTTTGGCTTTCTTTGGTAAGGAGTGCTGCAGCTGCTAGGGCTCTGAGGCCGGCCGGGCAGCCCTTGACTGTGGAATCTAACCGTTTAGATAAGCAGGCTATAATTTGGTGGTTTGGCCCCAGGACTTGGCTAAGGAGTCTGACTGCCATTTCCTCCCTCTTGTCCGTGTACAATTTAAAGGGTTTGTCAAAATTAGGAAGGGTGAGTGCCTGGGCAGGGATAAGGGCCTGCTGGAGTTTTCTGAAAGGTGTGGCAAGTGGGAGGGTAGGATCCAGGGGTTCTGAGAGAGGGTTCCTGGATGTCTGATAAAGGGGGTTGGCAAGGAGGTTGAAGATGGGAATCCAGATATGGAAATATCTGGCCAGACCGAGGAAAGAGAGAAGTTCCCTTTTGGAGGTGGGTGGAGACACAGAAGAAATTAGGGGTTTTGGGTCAGTGGGGAGTGCTTGATGTTAGGGCGTGAGGGTGAATCCTAGATATGTGACTTGAGAAGTGGAAATTTGGGCCTTGTGGGGGGATACTCAGTATCCTTTTTCTGCTAGGAAATTTAGAAGGGTGGCAGCGTGTTGGTTAGAAAGTTCAGAGGAAGGGCTGCGTAGGAGAAGGTCATCTACATATTGGAGAAGGTCATTTACATATTGGAGAAGGCGATTGGGGTTTAGGTCCAAAGTAGACAAGTTGGAGGCCAGGGCCTGGCCAAAGAAGTGGGGGCTGTCTCGGAATCCCTGAGGGAGGACTGTCCAAGTTAGTTGGTGTGATTGGAGAGTGTCCAGGTCCTCCCATGTGAAAGGAAAGAGATTTTGGGAGTCAGAGTATAACGGTATAGTAAAGAGAGTGTCTTGGAGGTCATGTATGGTAAAGTGTGTGGTAACAAAGGGAATGAGGTATAGGATGGGGTATGGATAGGGGACTACTGGGTGGGTAGGGAGTATGGCCTGGTTAATGATTCTAAGATCCTGTTCTAGGTGATAGGATCCATCAGGTTTTTTTAACTGATAGAATTGGAGTATTATAAGGGGAATTGGTGGGTTTTAAGAGGTTTTGGAGAGAAGGTGATTGATTATAGACCAAAGGCCTATTTGGGTTTTTGGGGAAAGAGGATATTTTGCTTGACAAGGATAAGAAGGTGGGTCCTTTAGGTGGATTTGGACTGGCCTGTGATGGTGGGCTACCGAGGGAGTAGAGGTGTCCCAGACCATAGAGTTAACTAAAGAAGGGGGTATAAGAGGTTTCTTTGAGCCGGGTGTGGTAAGGAGGAGGAGGGAAAGGTCTGGGCTATGTGATAAGGGAGTGAGCCTAAGGGAGGCTTGGAACTTGGATAAGATATTTCAGCCTAAAATGGGGGTTGGATAGCTGGGGATAAGCAAAAAGGAGTGGGTAGGGGGAAGTTAAGAAGTGAGGAGGTAAGAGGTGGGGTAGAGAGGGGTTTTGAAACTAGACCATCAACCCCCACAATGGATGTCCTTGAAGGGCAGGTGGGGCCTGTAAATTTGGATAAAGCAGAGTAAGTTGTCTCCGTATCCACGAGGAAAGAGATGGGCTTACCTGTTACTGTCAGTGTTATCCTGAGCTCTGCTGGAGTTATTTTGTTGGGGGCTACGTTGTCCGGGCAGCATTAGTCCTCAGAAACCAAGCCAAGGCCATGAAGGTCAAGGCCAGAAGAGTCCTGTTGTCCAGAGGGAAAGGATGGGACCCTACCTTGCGAGATTTGGTCACAGTCCATTTTCCAGTGGCCATTTTTGCCACAATTAGGACAGGGGCCAGTAGGAGGCCTAGGGTTGGGGCAAGTTTTTGTTCAGTGACCCTCTTTAGTATCTCTAAAGCATGGTTCAGGTGGCATTTTTGTCCCAGGTACTTTGGCCTCTGTTCTTTATGGACTGGTGCCTTGTTGGTGTAGCCCTGGAAAGCTGCAGCCAGCAACTGGTATTTAGCTTTGTCTCTTTTCTGTTTTTCTAATTTTTTATTCTAGTCCTGATTATTAAAGATCTTGAAGGCCAGATTTAGGAGATCCTTTTGTGGGGTTTGAGGGCTTTATCATCTAATTTTTGGAGCTCATGGCTTATATCTGGAGTGGATTGAGAGATAAAATGTACATTTAAAACTAAAGTACCCTCGGCCAAAGTAGAGTTTATGGTGGCATATTTTTGTAGAGAATAGGCAGGATAGGAAAAGAGCAGGGTCTTTGTCTGGTTTTTTGGCCAATTTCTTTAAGTTTTTTATAGTTGACCACCTTTTGTTTAGTTTTTTTTTTTTTTGAGGCCTGCGATAAGGTATTTAAATTTTTTGGTGTAAGTAGTAGGGTCTGCGCAAAATGAACCTAATCTCTTTTCTATTTGAGAAAGGTCAGACATAGACAAAGAGACATGTACCTAAACGATACCCTCAGTCCCCGCCACCTCTCAGAGAGGAGGGATGGCGGATGGTTCCGGCTCAGCCACTTGGAGTGGAAGTGTGGAGTGGGAGTAAGGGTTTGAGGAGGGGGACCTGTGGAGGACTGGAGTGGTGGGGAGGGTAGGTGTGGTGGGTTTTTGGGAGATGATGTTTGAGGAGGAGGGAAAGTATAGGGAGGAGGAGGCCAGTGATCAGCGGGACCGAAATCTCCAGCAGAGTTGGGTGGAGGAGGAGAAGGAGAAGAAGGGGGTTTGCAGTGTAAGAGTAGGATTTGGTAGCTAGAGCAGGATCGGCAAAGAGAGGGGTGGGATCGGAGGGTAAAGAAGGCCTGGACACAAGGAACTTCACACTATTTCCCACTGCATAGACAGAAATTGTCTAAGTCACGTAACGTGTTAATTTATATTGTGGCCACACCGTGTTGCAATAAAATATTCGTGTGGAGGAAAAGGATGGCCCTGAGGGTGAGAGACAGACCTACCAACCCCAGAGGGAATCTCCCATGTGCAAGTGTCCTTGCAGATGGGTAGATTCCGAGAGAGCGAGAGCGAAGGGATCTCGAGATTGAGCAACCCCCATCTGGAGACTCTCTAGCCCAAAGGCTGGAGTGAGAGATCTTCGAGATTGGGTATCCCCAAGTCTAGAAATCTCTAGCCTAGCCCTCGGACTTTTGAGTGAGGGCAGATTGGGAGATCCAACAGAGAGAGGGGAGAGTAGGAGTCACTCACCCAGGAGAGGGTGCTGTTGGATGTGGAGTCAGCAATGGAAAGGTGAAGATTCCCTCTGTCCAGTGTCCTCCCTGGCTGGCTCAGGAGGGCAGTGGGGGAAGGGCCGGTGCGGGCCAGTCCCACAGTCTAGGGCTGGACTCGGGCTTTAACCCAGGATGTGTCTGACCGGGCCTGTGCGGCCGGGGTGTGGGGTTCTGCTCACCGTGCAGCAGGTATGGCAGCGCCAGGGCGCCCGGGGCACGGTGCAGGATCTGAGGCACGGGGTGGCCACTCAGCAAGCCCAGGCAGTCCAGGCGCTGTGGCGTGGAGCTGCGCTGTCCTGGGCTCCGCGGCGCATGGTCATCGCCGCGCTCCCCCCCTCCCCCACCGCCTGCCCTGACAAACGGGACCCAGCAGGGTGGCCACCCCCTCCCCGCCTCCCCGGGGCTGCTGGGCCCATGCTCCCGAGCAAGCCCTAGCCAGGGACTGGAGCCATGCCCCAGTCACCTCCCCTATGAGGCCCTCAAGGGTTTCGGCGGCAAATGTTAGAAATGCTGAGCGAGGAACACACGAGGGCAAGATGCAGGAATAGAAAGTTTATTTTAATGTCTGTGAACAGACAGGCTGAGTCCAAAAATGACATCAGCCCCAAAAAGGTGGCTTATGGAGCTTTTATGGGCTGGTTTAGGTGGGCCCTCAATGGGGGAGGGGGTCTTAAAAGCAAAGTTCCCATAGAACTTCCCACTAGCCTCTGGGTTCAGCCTAACAAGGGTCACAAGGAGAATTTATGAATTTGTTTTGCAGCAGAAGTGAATGTCCCTGAAATAGTTGCAACTAGCTGCTGACATCTAGAAGTCTGGTTACTCAAGGTGTTATCTGATACTGAAAAATGCACAGACTTCCCCTTCTCTTTCCCCCCATCCTGCATAAAAGCTCACTGCCTCATCTCTATAACAAGGCAGATTAGAGAGATTTGCTCTCCTGTCTTCTTGCTTTAGCCAAATCGAATAAACCTTTCTCTATCTCCAAACACTTGTGTCACAGTGTTTGGTTTTAGCTACACATTGGGTGCATGAGCTTGAATTTAGGGTTCTACAACATTATCTGAAGGTAAACAGGAAACTTCTGGAACAGAGATTATAGGTATCTTACTTAGAATGATAACCTTACCAGTTCCCCTTTGCCCTAATTCTTTCTTCTTCTGAAGCAATGTGATAAGAACCAGATGGGCAGACCTGCAAATGCAAAGTTAGCTATAGGAAAGAAATCCAAAATAATAAGAATTTGGGAGTTTATATACATATATTATCCTCACTTTTCCTGAGAGAGAGAAACTTGATCTCCCTAATCTAAACAAATTATAATTGGGAAATTATAATTGGGAAGAGAAAAATTATAATTGGTCCTGGGTTCTTATCTTTTGGAATGTACATAAATGTCTCCAGGGCTCATATAAACTCAATGCCTCCAGCTTTGCAAGCCCTGGAGTTTCCTGATTCCAGATTTTATTCCTCTTTGAAATGTAAACACCTGCCTCTGGGAGAGCAAATCTCAGTTCTGTCTTTTCATTCCCCATTTAACTGCCAAGGCTTGTTTGCTAACCTAGGTCACAGATTTCTTTCTCAGAGAACCTTAGCCAAACAAAAATATAAAAATATTTCCTCTATAGACCTACCATCCAGACATCTTTTTACCTATGCTCTTTTCTTCTAATATTTTTAGTCTTTCTTCCCTATGAGTTGTTCTTATTTTCCCAAGTAACAGACACACACACACACACACTCCTACGCAATCACATTATCTATCAATGATTAGATTAAGCACTCACTTAATGGTGCCACCCAATTTCACATCCTTGTTCTGAGATCTTTCCAGTCTAATTTGTAAGCATTTGCCTATATGTATACATACATTATTAATAAAATATGTACATATATATTAAGAAATAAAATAACGATATTTATATATTGATAGAAAATTATTTGTAAGACATTCTCCAGTGACAAAAACTGGGGAAAAAACAATTTATAGAATGTGATCTCCTTAATGTAAAATACACAAAATAAAATTAGATGACTATTAAGTGGTTAGATACCTTTAACTACTTTTCTCCCTAAATAGAATCTTTTTTCTTTCTTCCCTCTTTCTTGTTTTGAGAAATCTGACTTGTCTTTTACAACTCAGCTCAAATATTGTCTTTTTTACAACAACTTTCCTCCCCACCCAGGCTGAGTCAACTTTCTGCACTACTGGCCTGGGAGGCTGAGAGGAAAAGAGAAGTAAGGACAGGACTAAGGGAACTGAACCATCTGTAGAGTTTACCCTCTGCAGGAGTGGTAGAAAATCAAAGCACAAAGTCCAGTGGAGTATAACAAACTGGAGGGTGATTGTGGATGATATTCATGCCCATTGGAGAAAAAGGCTTTAGGTAGGGAGTCTCTTATAGTGGTGATATTTGAAAATCAGTAGATAGGAGGGGGAAGGCTCTGTGTAAGGGTTCCAGATTGTCAGGTGTGGGGACCAGATGTCAGGTCTGTGTTCCCTGGTTCTTGGTTCCCAGTACCGAAGAATAGGTACTGGTACCGAGTCGATGGAGCAAGTGAGCAGACCAAGCAGATGCAAGCAAGCAAAGTGCCAAAGTTTATTAAAGCGTAGTAAATTCCAGAGAAGGAATGAGTCAACGCCCACAAGTGGAGGAGACCCTGAGTTTAACAAGATTTTCCCTTTTATGCTGGTTCCCTAAATTTATGTTAAATGGGGGGTGGGATATTCATGGTTTTTCTTGGAAAGGGGTGGAGAATTCACGGAACTGGGAACCCTCCCTATTTTTAACCTTGTAAGGCAATTTCTGGGGGTTGCCATGGTATTTGTAAACTGTCATGGAGCTGGTGGGTGTGATTTTTACTATGTTAACGAGGGTAGGTCACTTAAGGATACTGTCACCTTACTTGTACACATGCTCCAGAGACCCTCATTTGGGCCTTGTTCATGTCTCCACTTTGTGGCCTTTCCACCTCTTTCTGGTTGGTCAGTCTTTGGAGATCCCCTATCATAACCAAATATCTGGTCAGTCCTTGGGGACCCCTTGACACATCATCTGTTCTTTCTTGGAAGCCACCTTCTAGTCAACTTGTTCCTCCCAGTAGACAAAGCATCCCTTAACGCCATCTATTTCTCAATTGACAACCCCCCCAACAAAGCATCTGTTCCCCTTCCTCCTTGTCCCAACCTAACATGATCTCTTCCATTTTTGAATAATATTTTCCTCCGTAATTAGAATGACCAGGAGAAGCATATGATCCTAAGGGAGATGAAATCAGAGCACACATCAAGATCTCTTCCAATTAGTCTAAAGGTCAGCACAGAATTCCAGATCAGGATGGGGACAATGGAAGAAGTTGTTTCATGTGGACTGGCACAATTTTGAAGTGAATGGAAAAGGCTAGAGCACAGTGAATAAAGTGAATTTTCTGAGGAATGGTCTTAAAATGAGAAAACTCACTTAAAACTCTCTTTTCTTCTACCAAGCTCTGTCAAGCTTTGGAAAGAATAACACATCTGTAGACTAAAATCTTCTATCTGAAATTGATCAAGGATAGGGAAAGTGAAGACATTTACTCTTCCTCTTTTTATTATACTTTCTTCATTCAGTATACTGTATGATAGTATTATTACAGTGTCAACAGAAAAGAAGCCAAACTCTGTAAAATAATTTAAAGAGGTTTATTCTGAGCCAAATCAGAATCATGGCCCAGAGCCATGCCCACGAAGCCTTGAGCAAATGGACTTGGTATGGTTGGATTACAGTTTGGTTTTATACATTTCAGGGAGATGGAGATAGACAGGGATTACAGGTAAAGTCATAAATCAATACATGGAAGGCATACATTGGTTTGGTCCAAAGAGGTGGGCCATCTCAAAGGGGGGGTGCGGCTTAGAGGTTATAGGTGGGTTTAAAGACTCTGACTTTTAATTGGTTAAAAAAAATGAAGCTTTGTCTAAAGGCTTGGAATGTTTTAAATTAAGATAAGGAAGTCTGTTAATCAGAAAAAAGCTACAGGCTATATATTTGTTGTGTAAATTGAGGACATGCAGGTTTGTCTTGTTCACAACTCAGTTTTAGGTTATCTCTTTGGCCAGGAGGGGGTCCATTCAGCGTGTATGGAAGGGGAGAGTCTTAAGATTTTATTTTAGTTCACAGCAGTGTGAGCTCTTTGAAGGTAAGTCTACCTCCTATTGAAATGTATGTGTTCAGTGATTAACATAACATCTGGCACTTAGCTGATACTAAGAAAACATTTCTAGAATTAATTTTTAAATAATCTTAAATAATTTAATTTTAAAAATTAATTATTTGAATTGAATCAAAATGAAACAGATTCATTCACTCTCACAGAACTTAAAACAAACACCAAGATATTAGTACAATTGACTATCTCTAAACTTTTTAATCATCTTTGATTTCTATTGTGTTCTAAGACAGAAATCCAAAAATGAAGAAACATTGCCTAGTCCCTCTAGCTGCAGATATTGATGTGTGCCACTAGAGAGCAACAGCCTCCTGTACTGGTAGCATAGTCTAAAACCTCAGAAATAATTTAAATAATTAAAAGATATAATTTTTGTCTTCAAGGAGCAAAGATTTATGTAACTAATAAGTAGTTTGTTTGTTTGTTTGTTTTTGTGTTGACATAGCATCAATTTTGTTCAAATTCTGCTCGGATAGTGAAACTTAAGAGTCTCAATATGCAAAGTTTGAAAGTAGTTATATTTATTTATTCATATGCCTTCTTTTTCTACATTATATTAAAACTTAAAGCTTTAAAAATATATAGGCCATGAAAGAATAAAAATTAGGTGAGCAATTATCTAGGAAGTGGAAAAGATGTTTACTTTTCATTCTGCATATTGGAGTACTATTTCTGGTTTTTCTATAGGTTGGTTTTTTTTGTACTATGACCATGTATGTCATTTGTATTTAAAATGTGAATATGGGGGAAATAATTAAGATATTTAGGTGTCAATTCATGATAAGCAGACAAGGCAGGCTCACTATCAGGTCTGTATTCATCCTGTGTTATTCAGTATTCTGTGGAGGTCACCTTGAACTTCAAGAACAGATGATTGACATTTGATTTGTCATCTCAGTATATTTAAAATTTTGCAGGATTACTGATAATGTGAATTTTACCTGAGCCCTGTGTTCCTGCAAAATAGCAAAGGTTGAAGAAATCTCTTCACTCTTTTTGTCCTAGAAAATGGCTCACTGCAGATATACCCTTCCTCATGTGACTTAGATAAGACTCGTGAATGGCTCCCTTTACCTATGACAAGAACAGTCACAGACCCTCCACATTCCCATCCTTTGCCTCGTAAATGATTCGCTGAACATCTTACCACCATGGACCAATGGGGAAAAAATGTTTGTTAACTACACTTTGGTTAAAATTGTCTTTTCCCCCAGGCGTTAGGCAGGAGCCGAGAGGAAAACACGTAAAGCCCAAATATATAAAGAACTGTTTATTTGAGCATCTGGGTGCAGATGGGTGGAAGCCGAGAAAGATGTCAACCCCGAAATGGGGTCTAGTGAGTTTTTTATAGAGGGTTGGGAAGAGGGAGTGGAGTTGGGGGAAAATTAAACAATAATTGCAGTAAACAGCCAGTCCTTGACATTTGGGAGGAGCCTGTGCTGTAGCAGGCGGCTAGTCTTTGAGATGTCTTTCTTTTCAGTCACGTCCCCCTTTTAGGCTTGCAAACCTTTCCTGTTTTGCCTGCTCAGCTGCCTTTTATCTCCCCTCCTCCCTCCCATCCTCTTTTCTGGTTTTATGCCTAACACCAGGATCATGAACTTTGGCACACATTCACCTTGAACCAGCAAATAACTCCAACTAAACATCCCATTCTCAGGATAGGCTGGCCTTGGAGTGAAACATTCTCTGATCTACTCTTCCATCAAGCCACTCTTTCATTCCACTTCTCCACACATGCTTCTTTCCATTAATAGTTTAGTTGATGCCTCTATATGAAAGAAAAACCCTTTCTGCCTAATTCTTAAGATGCTTGCTTCTCTTATGGCCAGAACCTTTTTCCCTATTGCAATAACCCACCTTCTGCTATTGCAATAATTCATCCCTATCCCCTAGCCTCTGCCCTCTTGAGATAATCCTTTCAAAAAATGTACTTAGTAAATCCAGATTTGTTCTTTATTTGATATTATAAAATCTCAATCTAGAAGGGATATTCTCCATATCACAGCCACAGTAAATGCCCTTTTGAAAAACTAATCTGACCTTGTGATTTCCATGTTCATAACTCTGAGTATGGGAGTAATTGGCTTGCCCAATTCCACTTTATAATACCAGCGCTAAACTTTTACAGAATTTTTCTTCACTTCTGATTACCTATGGCTTATGTCCTAGATAAAAAAAATAAACTTTTGTCATATATAACCATCTTTCTTTCTTAAGTCTGTGCAAAAGTATGTAACTCCTAAATTACTTTAGTGTCCCTTGTAATATACTTTTAAAATGCAGTGTTCTTTCCTTATATTAATCCCTATAACATATATCGTAAGTCAATGGGACCATTATTTATTTAATGCCTATCTTCAGCAATAGTCTAGAGACTCACAAAGGTGTTACTGGAAAGCTCAGCACTAGTCCCCATGGCCACATCAGAAGAACGAGGACAAGTGGTTGAAAAAAAGGAAAGAGGAGTTTATTAATTTGCTGGCAAATGAGGAGAATGACGGACTCCCATCTTAAAGTACCATTGTCCTAATCATAAGCAGAAATACAGACCTTTTAAAGGGAGAGTTTTCAGCTTCAGGATATTGCTGTGTAGCTATAGTCGATGGTTCTGATCCATCCCATCTCTGACAAAGACAATCTCATGACCTCCACCGGGACAATTCTGTTGAACCATCTCCTATGGCAAAAAGAACAAAAGACACTCCCCTTCCCTCCTGACTACTGGCCTCAGGAAGGGATGCAGGTTTTAAATCCTATAAGAGTTGGGGGAGTTTTAAGGAGACAACTTGTAAAACACTTTACCCTTTTTCAGGCCTTTCCCTCTATGACAAGTGAATATATGGATGTAATACAGTGCAGTGTGGATGCATTTAATATGCTATCTATAAAACATATGTTGAGTTTTAAAAGGAAGAAATTATTTCCTAACAAAGTTTGGAGTAGAATGTGTCTAGCAGATGACCTTGAATGGTGGATAAGAGTTATAAATACAGAGAAAGGAATGGCATTTTCTATTACAGATGGAAAGAATAGTAGCAAGGTGGAGAAAGAAATGGTTTAGAAAAAGCATTTTTGGCAAAAGTATGGGGGATATATATATATATGTATATATATATATATGAATAATAGAAGACAAATTAGTAATTATGGCATAGAACAAGATACTGAAGAGCCTTGAAATCTACTTTGAGCAGGTTGAACATAATTTGAAAATTTAAAAAATCCCTGCATGTGTTTGATTGCAAAGTGAATAATCAAATTTTGTAGGATAGATTTGAATGAAGAGTAATTGATATAGAAGTTTTTTCTATAGTTTGGAGTTTATTACAATAGACTAGGTGGAAAGTAATAAAAAAATTAGCTATGATGTTAACACAAATAACAGAAATTTGAGTTCAGACCAAAAATTATTTTAGTAAAACTTTGCAACTGATTAAATATGGAGAGTAAGAGGGAAAGAGCTTATGTTTGATTAAAATTAGGGATTTTAAGCCAAATGCAGTGGCACTTGCTTGTATTTCCAGCAGCTCAGGAAGCTGTGTAGGGAGGATCCCTTGAGCCCAGGAATTTGAGACCAGCCTGGACTACATAGTGAGACCCTCATCTCAATTAAAAATAAATGAATAATTAATTAATTAAAATTAGGGATTTTAGAATTATGTGATATAGGATATATATGTACATAAAAGAGGAGATATAATATGGTATTTGGCTCACATGATCATGGAGGCCAAGAACTCCCACTATATGTTGTCTGCAAGCAGGAGAACCAGGAAAGTTGATAGTACAATTCAGTCCACATCTGAAGATCTGAGAACCAGAGGGATACGGGACAGTGGTTGCTGGTTTAAGTCCTGGAGTTCAAAGGTCTGAGAACGAGGAGCTCTGATGTGCAACGGCAAGAGAAGATAGATGCCCCAGCTCAAGAAGAGACAGAGAATTTGCCATTCATGCACTATTTTGTTTTTTCAAGCCCTCAATGTATTGGTTGATGCCCATCTACATTTGTGATGGCAGATCTTCATTATTCAACCTACTAATTCAAATGCCCAGAAACACCCTCACAGAAACACCCAGAAATAATGTTTTATAGGTTGACTATCCCTTATCCAAAATGCTTGGGACCAGAAGTGTTATGGATTTTGAATTTTTTTAGATTTTTGAATATTTGCATTATACTTACTGGTTGAGCATCCCAAGCCCAAAAATGAGCATCTCCTTTGAGCACCATGTCAATGCTCAAAAAGTTTTAGATTTTGAAGCAGTTTGGATTTTGGATTTTTGGATTTGGAATGCTCAGCCTGTAACAGTAACAGTCACTCCACCTTAAAGCTAAGTAATAACTTTTTAAAAATAATGCCTAAGTGTATGCTTGCTTAAGAATTCCAGGAACTGGCTTTGAGCTGTTAACTATAGAAAGGGAGATTGCAATTGTGGGACCACCTACCTCTGGAGGAAAATATTGAGCAGATAATCTTCAATTCCATTGTAATCTAACTGACACCAGCCAGACCACCAGATGGCCCATTACTCAAGATAACCATCAGAAACAAGACCTGTAGGTGGCCAGCCCCTCCCAAGCCTCTTTGTCCTTTAAAGACCTTCCTCACACTGATGAACTTGAGATGGCCTTTGTGACATAAGTCCACCATCTCCTCAGGATGTGGGCTCATAAATCCACTTTTCCTTTCACCAACTCCTCTTGAATTTGGAGAGCCTACTTTTGGTTACAAGCCTGTACTAGCTATCTGAGTATCCCTTACTTAACCCAATCAAGTTGACACAATAATTAACATCAAAGAGGGAGGAATTAAATAAGAGAAAGTTGGTTTCACAATCTCCCATATGAACTACCTTGTTAGGAAATTTCCCCATAAAAGTAAATAATCCATAAAAATGTAGAACCATAATGTGAGGATTTTCAAAAATATTTACTATTTTTAAATAAAAACTATCAGTCATTTTTTAAAACATAGCAATACTGCACTAGTTATGTGATAACCTATGTAGTAAAAGAATATGAATTATAATTTATTTTACACTTAGTTTATTACTTTCAGACATACAAGCTTATTAAAATGATTGGATAAGGCCATTTGACATTAACAGTACAATTTATAACGCAATGACTACTGTTTTGAACTTTAAAGCTAACTCTAACAAATGGATGACAGAATATATCTGATAGAACTAACAATGAAAAGATAAACTTCTCAGGACTGAACTCTGATCTTTTCTTTGCCTGCCCAAAACTCCTTTCTAAGGGGACCCTGTGAATCATGCCTACAAATGACAAAATCTCAGTAAACAGGTTTTTATCATGTGGTTTACTTCCAACCTGATTCCACTATAGCATCACATGAAAGATAGAAGACCCTTATGTTAACTCAAGCATTCCTTTCTGCTGATTCCTGGTCTTCTGGACAAAGCCTAACTCTTTTAGCCAATTGTCAACTAAAGAATCCCTAAATCCGTCTATGACTTGTAAGCCCTGCTTCGAGATGTCCTCCTTTTTGGGCCAAACCAACGTATGCCTTCCATGTACTGATTTATGATTTTACCTGTAATTCCTGTCTCCCTGAAAATGTGTAAAAATCAAACCGTAACCCAACCACAGCAAGTCCACTTGCTCAAGGCTTCTTGGGCATGGCTCCAGGCCGTGGTCCTTAAATTTGGCTCAGAACAAACCTCTTTAAATTATTTCAGGGTTTGGATTTTTCCATCCACACTACTAAATTTAAAATTGACATAATCTGAATTCAAGATTTTCTTTTACTAAGATTAAACAAAGATTCTGAGTTTTGCAAATCCTTTAATAAAATTTGACATTTAAAGTATCTGGCACTTCCTAACACCAAGTGCTTAAACAAATACTACTAAAAAGCCAGTGCTTATGTTTTTCTTTTCTGATAAGATTTCCAGGAACTTTCATGATGAGAGACAAATATGTAGTCACTTTTATTTTTTAGGCTTATGGAATATTAAAAACTGAATCCATACAGATACATTAATGTACAGTGCGAGTTCTACTTTCAGGTCTGACATGTAAAGAGCATGTAAATTGTCATTCTATCCTTACAACAACAAAAAAAGCTGAAGACACTGAAAATTAACAAATCTTCTTTTCGATCCATTAGAGAATTGAGATCACAAGGTGAATTGTAAACAGTAAAACTGTAAACAGTAAAATACATAGAATGAGAGCAAACCGAAAGCAGAAGCCGCTGGAGCGCTAACTGGTAGGAACAATTAAATAGCAATTGATGAAATACCAGAGGCTGAGTGTGGAGTAGCTTGAGAGTTCAAAAACTCCCGGGGGTTCCGTCTTAGAGAGGCATCACTTTTTTGTGAGCTTTACTTCCAGAATCCTCACCAGGTTGTCACGGTGAAGAACGGAAAAAAAAAAAAAAAAAAATTCCCTTGTGCTTCAAGCAAGGGGAAGAGGAAAAATAACCATTTTGAAATAAACCTAGAGTGTTCTCCACGACAAAGGCCTGCCCACTAAAAAAAGAAAAAGCTTTACCAGAGAGTTACGTGACCTGGGAGAAGGGAAGTACCCAACTACAGATCCCTCTAGCCTTCTTGTCTCCCCCAACCCCTGATACCTTGCCGATATACCAACAGGGCTTCTGTATAATTATAGTGGCTTATAGCTGAAAGAACTGCAAGAATTAGACTTTAAGAAGGAGTTTCTAGGGAAACCTGAAGATGACAGAGGAGACAAAAACAAGGACACTAGAGGAAATTGAAGCCTGTGACATTACAGCTATTGCAAACATTAAACATAGCCAAACACTCAGTCAGATAATATCCAAAAATCTGGCAATATCAAATGTTGGTGAGGATGTAGAGCAGCAGGAAGTCTTGTTCATAGCTGGTGGGAATGAAAAATGGTACAGCCACTTTGGAAGACAGTTTGGCAGTTTCTTACCAAGCTAAACATTGTCATTCCGTACCATCCAGCAATCCCACACCTAGGTATTTACTCAGATGAGGTAAAAACTTATGTCCACACAAAAACCTGCACATGAATGTTTATAGCCATTTTATTCCTAATTACCTAAAATTAGAGGTAACCAAGATGTCCTCTAATAGTTGAATGAATAAACAAACTATGGTATATCCACATGATAGGGTATTATTCAGCAGTAAAAAGAAATGAGTTCTCAAGTCACCAAAAAACATGGAGGAATCTTGAATGCATATTGTTAAGTTGAAAAAGCCAATATGAAAAGGCTACATACTGTTTGACTCCAACTACTGTTTGACATTGTGGAAAAGGCAAAACTATAGAGAATAAAAATGTCAGTGATTGCTAGGGGTTCAGGGTAGAGGAAGCAGAGTGAATAGGTTGAGCCTAAGGGATTTTTAGGGCAGTGAAACTATTCTGTAGGATACTGTGATGGCAAATGTATGCGTGAACTAAAATTAAATAAAAGGTTTCCCTCCCACTGGCTGACTGAATGGACCCCCTCCCTGCCAAGAGGATATCTTAAAACTAAATTGACTGCCAGGAGAAGGAGGTCAGATGTTCCTCACCTTGTCCCCCCTCCCTTCTTGGAGATATCCTTTGTAACTCATTAATAGGCCTCAGGCTATGCAACACACACCAGCAGGTCCCCAATTTACACAAAAAATATCAGGTGACTTGTCTCTTCCTTATCTAAAACATTCCAAGCCTTTAGACAAAGCTTCATTTTTAACCAATTACAAGTCAAGGAGTCTTTAAACCCACCTATAACCTGTAAGCTCCCTTCCCCCTCTTCGAGATGGCCCGCCTCTGTGGGCCAAACCAATATATGCCTTCCGTATATTGATTTATGACTTTACCTGTAACCCCTATCTCCCTGAAATGTATAAAACCAAACTGGCCCAGCCGCAGTGAGTCCACTTATTCAAGGCTTCTTGGGTATGGCTCTGGGTCATCGTCCTCAGATTTGGCTCAGAATAAACCCCTTTAAAATTATTTTACAGAGTTTGGCTTCTTTTCCATTGACAATGACATTATGCATTTATCAACACTTATAAAATTGTATACAACAAAGTGTGAACACTAATGTAAACTATGGACTTCAGTTAATACTGATGTATCCATATTGGGTTCTTCAGTTTTAACAAATGTACCACGATAATGCAAGGTGCTAATAAAATGGTAAATTATACAGGGGAGTAGGGATATATAAGACCTTTCTGTTTTAACCACTCAATTTTTTTTAATCCTATAACTACTCTAAAAAATAAAGTCTATTATTAATTTAAAAAAACTCAGTTACAATGCCCCTTATTTTTATACTATCAATATTAAACTCTTGTTATTTATAAAATAGATTCTATAGGACCATAAAACTCAATCCAAAGGAAGAAAGTGTGTGATACAGAAGGAAAAGAAAATGCCCAATAGTCACAAATAAGGAATGGTCACTGGGGAACATTTTGTCACACAGACATGCCAACTCCATATTTCTTTTCAGTGTTTTAGAGTATGACACTTGTATCATGGCATATCTTCCCCAATTGTTTTTTTACATTTTTATTAGTACATAATAGAGCTACATATTTCTGGGGTATCTGCTCAAATTCTGAAGGTCAAGATAAACATTTAAAAAACTGGTGCTTGTTTGGAAAGGAAGAGGAAAGGTCAGACTATTTGATTTAAACATTCTGTGACTCATTCTGTACTCTTTACTCATGGAGAAAAATGAAGTTTCAGGACCATTTTGTCTACTGTTTTACTTTTTATGAGCAAGTGAATCTTTAACATTTGGAAGATTTTTCCAAGGGTAAATGTGTTTTGAACCTCAATGTCACATGAGTTAGAAGCATTTGTAACATCCCTGTAACCAATTGTTTACAAGTGAAAGACAGACAGATGTTTTGAAAGGTTAAACCTCTTCAAATTAGCTTGTGCTCATTTTCTGCCTTTTTGAATTAAAGAAATTAAAAAATAATTTTGCTAAACAATAAGGAAACTTCATAGATCCTTATCATTAAAAAATTAAAGTGAAGCTATGTTATGGGGTTAAAATTATAATATATATTAAAATTTTATATTTAATGACTAAGTATGGTTAATATACATTTTATTTGACTCAAATAATATGATTGACTACATAAAACCAAGTAATATCATAATCTAAATTTGGATCCCTGGTTATTCTTTCTCTATGCTGATTTTCTGTCATGAAAAGCCCCATTTCTCAGAAACCACTTAACTCTTTGTACTTTGGGTAAGACTGGATATTATTGCCCTTCTATAACAACTATGGATCACTTAACTTCTTATTTTTCTTGAATACATCAACCACTTTTATTCAGTAAATACATATTCAATGCCTAGCCTACTAGATGTCAGGCAGTATGCTAATTACAGAGCAAGATCATGTTTTCAAGGTATTTACAGTCTAATAAGGAAACTGGAAAAGTATTATTAATAACTGTAGCACAGTAGAATAAGTGCTAGTTAAGAGAAAATACAAGGTTTGAAATTCACTCAGGGAAACGCAGTCATAGAAGTCAAGAGAAGTCTCTCAAAGGAAGTGCAATCTAATTAGAATTGAAACACATGAGAACTTGTTCCGGGGTTGGAACTAACGATGTTGGAGGTATTGATGGAATGGAGCAAAGGAGATTTCCTTAACTGAAGACAGAGTAGGTGCAGAGAAATGAACAGAAGAAAGGTGAAAGATTCATAGATTCCACAAACCCTTGACCGTTTAATTTTCTCATTCTCCTGTCTAAATTCCAGCAGTGTCAATGGCTACCTTTACCTGGAAATTCTACGCTACAGCATTATGTGATTGGGAACAGAGAGATGTAAGGTTTCTAAAAGAATAATCCAAAGGTACATGATGTGTGATGTCTAGATTCTGTCTTTAGTTGTCATCTTTTTTTTTCTTCAGGGCTGCTTAAGAGTTGAAGGCAAAAATTTTAAATAGATGTTTTCCAATTGACTTGTTAGGACACAACCAAGTATTACAAAGCCTTCTTTTATAGGTTTCTGTAAACTAAACTAGTTCTACTGATCGAGGGTCCTTCCTGCCCTCCTAGTTCTTCCCTGTCATTTTCTTCTCACTCCTCACTTCTCTAAGTTTATTTTTTTGAAGTTCAAATCCATCCATGTTATTATTCATCAGTGCGTGAATAGGGATTCTCCCTTTCCTGTCTCTCTTATGTTTTGCTGCAGGCCTCTTTTCCCTCATCTTCCCCTTCACTTCCTCTCCTTCCCTCTCCCCAACCCCCTGATGGCTATTTGGCAAATTTAGGAATTTGATTATGAGCCAAAGAATAAAAAAATAATGGCAGAGGCTTCCTACATTTTGTATGAATGAACATGACTCTGTGTAACTAAATGCATCTGCCAGTACGTATCCATATCTATGTTAATTGTTACATCACAGACTTCACAAAGCCAAGTTCCACGGATTAATCCCCGCCTCCTCTGGCATTCAAAACAAAAACTCACCAGAAACATTCCAAATGCACAAGTGGTTCTCATCTCTTTATTTGCAGGTTAAAGCCTGCCTTGGTATTGGAAGAGAACTAAACCAGATCATTTAATTTCTTTCATAGGATCATCGGGACAGGTTGTACTTTTATTATTATTGATATTAATGCTTAGATTTTTAGGTCTAGAGAATATAGTATGCAAATTGTCTATATTTTCTTTTTAAAAAAATATAAGGAGAACAAAATAATTGATACTTTGATAAATTAATAATGTAAAGCATTTAATGCCTTTAAAGTTATGTATTTGTCATTAAAAATAATATCTTACATTTATATAGTGTTTTGCTATTTAAAGAGCTTTAACATAAAATTACAGGAGTATAGCTACCTTGTAAGTACTGAACGCTGGGCATGTTCTCCATTTTACCGATGAGGAAACAAAGCAAGCAGGGTAGAAACAGGTAGAATGGAAGACTGACTTCTAGTCTTGTGATCACAGTACTATTTACAAAGCCTCTAATCACAGACTAGTGATACTTGTATGTTAGAAACTTCAGATAAATTCAGTAGATATTCAAAACCCTTGGTAAATCCTTGACATGTAGATTTGATAGTACCTCTGTTATCTAGGATTCCTTAGTGGAAACTGCAGAGCCCAGAGAGACTTGATCTACTAATTAAATTTAACAAATATTTCTGAGCACCTATTTTGTGTCACAGTGGTAGAGCCTGGGATAGAAAGATGTACAAAAATACAGTCTCTGCTTTCAGCCACTTTACCCAAATCCAGGCAAATCTAAGAGAACGAGGACTGTGCGAACCCTATGTATCTATACTTACCATAGCCATAATATTCCAGAATTTATCACAGTTGCTAGGAAGAGGGTAGGCATTCACACAGTGATTCTTTACTGGATAAAAGGCAGTTGGAGGATGCAAGAGGGAGGATGAAGAAAGGGAGGAAGACACAGAGGAAGGAAAGAAAGAAGAAAGAGAAAGAAACAACTCTCTGAGTTTAATTGAACTTATGGGTCACATTTTTTAACTATTTTTTGTTAATGTTTCTGAACAACTCTGACCTATATACTCAGGATGTGAAATTGACAATTTCTAAACTGAAGTATGTTTTTGAAAAAAAAAAAGAGAGCAGCTAGAAAAGGAACCCATACATTGTGATATGAGACAACTTACCAAAAGAAATGAAACTAGGAAAGAGATTTTATTACATGCTCCCTAGTTTACCTCTAAGAGACCAAAATTGACCATGAAGGGGCAGCTAGAAGTCCACCAACCACTTAATGATAAATCCACCACTCCCAGTTAACTACAAACCAATTTTTACAAACTTGGCTGAACACCAAGAAAAAATTCACATGAATAAACAAATCAATGGGCAGGGCAAATGGTGCCTTTAATACACATTTCTTTTAGTGAAAGATCTATTTTCTGAGAGCAAGGAGAAGGTTTGGTGAACAAGTGATTTATTGACAAGACTGATTTCTATTTTGGGAAAAGAAATCTTATAATTTTGGTGAAATTACAGCTAATTTGCCTGGAGAGAAAAGTTTTTAAAAAGTTGCAATGTGTGTGTATAAAACAGCTTACCAGGCAGCTTTTTGGGCAAAGGCGAACAAGAGGGAGATCTAAAAAGGCTAATGTCAAGGAAGGACAAAATTTGTTGGGATGCTATGTCATACACTCAAAATGGAGTAAGTTTGCAGTTACAAAAAAAGGCACCAAAGGAAATTGAAAGCCAATGAAGGAAAGTTTGCTTAATTAAAAATCTTATGACTAACCCTGAACATGAAATGGATTGTCATGGGATCAGGAGATGAATTAGCAAATAATAACTTTCTTGCTTAGCTTTATAATTTTCAATCAAGTCATTTCAGCGAAAGTATCCACTACCTTATTGATCAAGTAAAAGAAAAAAGTAGAAGTAATATTAGAGGGCACAGTGGGATTTTCTCTACCCTCAAGATTCTGTGCCTTAAATATAACCATCACAGTGTCATTAATTTCATCTTCTTTTAAATACATTGACCAAGAAATTTGAATTCTTTTCATTAAATGACACATATCCAGAAACTTCTAAAAAACTTAGAGATTTGGCAATAACAATCAAATGTGACCATCAATATTTATTGTCATTTAATGTAGGCATAATTGAACCCTTTGCCAAAATGTTGTTGCATTTCTGGACCTCTTTTTACATGTTCCATCAATTTTGACAGAAATTGAAGGCACTGTTGTTTTTATTCATCATTGAATGTATTATGTATATCTTACATTTTTACTTAGTTTTAAGCATTTTACTTTATAATCTCTTGTAATTTCTTATACTTTTATATGTTAGGCACCTTCCTAATAGGATTAGAAACTCTTGAAGCACCAAGACTATGTCATATACAACTTTAGTATGTATTTACCCCATATGCGCAACAGCTAAGATATGCCAGCCACCTAGCAGGACCTCATTATACATACTTATTGTTAATGCTAAAACATTGTCAAATACATACAAAGTGTGAAACATAAATTTTTTTTCAGTGTACCACTCTCTGATGGATTCTTCTAACGCTGACTATTATGAATACTTTGAAGAAATGCATGGGATTCTAATGTATAAAATTTTTGTTAAATATTGGGACGATGTGGAAACATTCCAGGCAAGAACAGATGATATTGTCATTGCCAGCTATCCTAAATCTGGTAAATCTCCTTGTTATGTTGAAGTTTTTTTTTTTCTACCCAGAAATGATAAATCCACCCTGAATGGTAAATGTTAAGCTATTTACTTCTTATATGCTCATTCTCTATATTAAATAAAGATAGATGTAGACATAGAAAAAGTAGCTCTATTCTGTAACTACCATCTGTACATATAACTTGAATAGCACTTTGACAAATGGATATTGGTGATCACATTAGAAATTTGTGTAATATAGATGGATGAATCTTATCTCATAATGAAAATTTTAAACTACCAACTGTTTACCTTATGTCATTAATGTCATTGCATACACAGAGTATAAGCACTTTTCACAGATATTAAAACTCTCTTTCAGCTAACCAGCTCTTCTTTAAGTCTATCCACAAAATTCCATTTTTAAGCAATGCCTCTTTTTTGAGATTAGCTCAGTTTAAGAATAGTTCTGGAGTTTTACAGTCATAGACCTTTACAATTAGAATAGTCCAATCCAGACTTCTTTATATTGTTGTTCCATTTACTGCTTAAAAATACATATGTTAAACACTAAGTATGTCTTTGGCTCCTTTGATTTTCAAACTGTTCCTTTATTTTTCTTCCCTGTTGGGATCAATGGCAGCACAATACCAGTTATCTGAAGAGGAAACTTGAGAGCTATTCTAGATTTAATTCCTCTTGCTTAGTTATCTCCCATATGCAATCAATCACACTGTTTTGCCCATTTAGTCTGATAGATATATCTTACAGTCAGCTTCTTATAGGGTCTCTTGTCTCCCTTCTTACTGATCCCTCACTCCGTTGCTATGTTTATTATGCTATTAGCAGAATTCTTCTAAAAAAAATTCCTAATAATCTTACTCTCCTGCTTGATCTATGCCAATACCTTTCCATAACTTTTATAAAACAACCCAGACACTTTAGTGTGCACTACAAGGCATTTTATGCTTGTCTTCTGCTTGCCTCTGTAACCTCAGCCTTGCTCATTTCTTCAGGTAGACTCTTTGATTTAGGTCATATAGACTACTTCCAATTATTTTCCTCACCACTATACTATTCTTAAATATACAACTTTCGATTTTTTTAAAAAACTTAATCTGACTTTGTGAACATAAGTTTTGTTTTGTTTTGTTTTGTTTGTAAAGAGATTGGTCTTTTGCCTGTTTGAACGCTTCTCTACCTCCCACAACTGGTGAATTTATGCCAGTAACTTATTAAGGTTAAGCTCAATTAACACATCCTTTTGAAGGCTTTTCTTGTCAAAACATCATGGAAGTAGCAACAACAGTAGCAGCAGCACAGTCTGTTATATATTCCTCCTTTGCAGTCATTTAAATCCTTGTACCAATCTATATTATATCATCTTAAGAAAAAAAAGTGTTTTTTGGACAATGTTTCTGACTCTTCAACAGACTTTTGGCCATAATAGGACAAGGGACTGGAAGTATCCTATTCTACACTCTCTGTACAAGGACCCAATCTGAGGCATAATATACTCTCAGTAAAATTTGTGATTGAAAGTATGCTGTGTGCATCACCTATTAACTCAAGCCTCCTCACTTTTTAGATGTAAAAATTGAAGTCCAAAACTGTTATCAGCTTGCACAATGTCACAATTCATCACTGGCAAATATGGACACATCTCCCAGGTGTGTCTTACTATAATATTACTCTTTATTTATTGAGACTGTTTTTGGGTCCTATAATATAAAGCACTAGAGAAAATATTTCCTAAATCTTGTGATTATTCAGACATCCTTCAAATAATATTGCATTGATATCTTCCTATTTTATCCATCCATAAATCCAGGACTCCCATCATCAGCCCTATGTAAACAGCAGGAAACTCAGATTTTTAAAATTTTTACAGGCACAACCTGGGTTAGTGAAATTATATACATGATCTATAAAGAAGGTGATGTGGAAAAGTGCAAAGAAGTAGCGATTTTTGATCGAGTACCTTTCCTGGAATGCAGAGACTATGAAGACAACATGAATGGTAATGTTCACGTTGATTTTAAAAGCTATATGCATATATTTTAAGGTGTTCATGTAGATGATACAAGCACAGAGATTGTAAGCAAGAGTGACAGTCCTGTACATAAGAGAGCATATACATTTACATCTTGACAGGGTTTATAGTATATCATGTGTCTGGAATAGAGTGAATAAAGACAGTTCTTATATGCCTTCAGCAGAGCCTAGTAAAAGGTGAACATTTATTTCTCTGTGGGCTGAATGTGATAATATTTTAAATACTGGAAAAATATCCATAAATTTTTCAAGGATATATGCAAAAGGATATTTATCACAGATTTTTTAATATTATGAAAAATTAGAAACAACCTAAATATTAATCAACAAAAAATAGCTAAAAATGATAAAATAACACTATGAAATCATTGCAAATTTTTGGATGTTTCTTGACATTGCAGTTTGAATATAATATATTGAGGAAAAAAGCCATTTAGAAGATATCAAAAATTTCATCTCTGTGTGTGGTACTGGGATGGCTGTGAATTGGAGCATACAGTATTTGTATGGAAAGTTGTTTACCAAAATGTTAATAATGATTTTTCCCAGGTGGTGAAATTTTATTTAACCTTATTTTTTCCTCTATATTTTCTCCTATCTAATCTTCTTTCATAGTAAGTACGTATTATTATCATGAACACAATATAGAATCTTAAAGTTACTTCTGTTCTTTAAATAGCTACAGAAATCCATATAAATATTTATTACTTGTGAAGTTGCTTAACTTTTAATTTTTTAATATCAGGAGTAAAACAATTAAAAGAGATGGCATCTCCTAGAATAGTGAAGACTCATCTGCCACCTGAACTTCTTCCAGCCTCTTTTTGGGAAAAGAACTGTAAGGTAACTAGAACCAGAGCCAAGTGTTCTCAGAACTTCATCCAGCTCCAAGAAATTTTGGAGTGACCTAATCAGATATCATCTTAACTGTGTCTTATACACACTTGTTTATTTTATTTTGTCATTGAGTCTGTAAACATTTAGTAATTGTGGAATATAGTCAGAATAGTCAGAAAGTCTAGATTTTAATTCCAATTTTGCCATTTGCCAGATGTGGTTCTGAAAAAAAAAAAAACAGTGAAACTCTCTAAGCCTCAATTTTCACATCTGTAAAAGAAAGATAGTATCATCTTCCTCATAGAGTTTTTATAAGTATTAAATGAAATAATGCTTGTAAAGTGCTTGACATAGTCCCCAGCATATAATTAATGAAAAACGGTAGCTACTTTTGCATTTGTTGTTATTACTACTTGTATTGAATGTCCTCCTTTTACAAAATATTGTGCTTGGCATCATGATGCATGTAAATGAACCAGAAAAGGATAAATCAGATAAATATCATATAATTACTTATTGAGTGTTTATCATGTGCTAGGTACATAGCAATGAGACACATGCAATCCTTGTCTTCATGGACACAGTCCATTGAAGGAAAGGGACAAGTAAACAGACAATGCAGGAGCTTCCATATGTCAAATAAGAGAAGAATTCTAACCCAGACACTGTGGGCAAGGAAGGCATCCAGGAACAAGAAATATCTCAGCTGGTATTTGAAGGATGCATAGGAGCTGGTCTGTATAAACCCAGAGACAACATGAGGGGGGATATGAAATAAGTTCCATTTGGCTGAAATGTTAACTATATACATATTGGCTGGATGAGTGAAGAGAGAGAAGCTAAGGATTGATTACAAAAAACATCAGAAGCCAAATTAAGAAGTTTGGACTCTACTTCAATGATAATGAGGAGTTATAGACTTATTAAGCTTATGATTTACATGGTCAGTTTTGCTCTTTAGAAAGAATGTTACACAAAGCTCCAAGGTACAGGCAAAACATAAAGTCTGGGACCACTAATTCAAAACCTTTCTAACTTTATTAGGACACCCTATGACCTTACTAAACATGTGAGACCATAAAGTACTATATGCAGCTATCCTTAACAAAAAAGGGGATTATCACAGTCATGAAACATTTCCATTTTGTATTCTGATGTTTCATGGCATATGTGACATTTTCAGAGATCAATAGCCTAAAATTCCAAAGATTCCAATGTTTGTTTTTATCATAAGTGATACTAGATAGACCATATATTATACATCCTGCTGAAGTCATTCTGTACATAAGGGCTCTCTTATTAGTAAATACCAGTTATGTATGTGACAGGAGATATGTCATTATGATTTTTTCAAGATATTTGACCAAGCCACTTTTTTCCTTTGGAGAATGGGTTGTAGGCTTGCTGTTAACTCTTTGCTTCTTAAAAGAAAATAGGTACTACATATTTGCAAAACTGTAAGTCTTCAAAAACTGCTTATATCTCAGAGGTCATCAAGGAGTAGGAGACAGTTGGATGGATTAATGTTTGGAATATTTCCAGGGTGATTAATGCGGGAACAAGGAAACACATAGATCGAGAATATTTGTAAAAGTTCATTTAGCGTGGTGGACCAGAAACTAAAAGTGAAAAAGAGAAGAAAGTGACAAAAAGTAGTAGGCTAATAGATAAGAGAAAAATTGAGGCTAATAGATTTGAGGCCTTTCTGAGATTGGAGGAGAGGAATATTAAATAACTGATGGGGAAGAAAGGAGAAGCAGGGCTTTCTTGGAAGAAAACACTATGACCTAGGATAAGGCTTCAGAAGTGAAAACTTCAGGGTGAAGGCAAGATTCAGGATTTGGTTATAAAAATGGTTGGCTAAAAAACAGAAGTAATGATCAATGAGTACATGAACTTAGAGAGTCAGATGGATCATGCATACTGATACTAAAATTACACAGAATGATCAAAGGATTTAGAATGGACAGTGATACCATGAGGCAGGTGTTCAACTCTTCAATCAAAGCAAGAGAATGACTACAAGCTCAGAAATGGCATCACATAGAAAAGGTATGAATTGGTCAAGTATGACAGGAATAGGTGTCTTTCAAGTGTAGGGTTTTTAAGATACAGTATGATCCCAGGTGGATTGTGAGAAAACTAGCAACTTTGACTGGTGAGAGCTGCAGAGAAAGTTGTATCTTCAGGAAAGACCTAGATTTTCATTGAATGCAGAAAGAAGAGCATGTGCAGTGAAGTTTGGGGTATTAAATGGGATCTGCCCAAAGACAGAGAATATAAACTAATGAGAGTTTAGGGAACGATAGATCACTTTTTTTTTCCCATCTGGGAGAATAAAAAGCCTCAATGAGGACCTGAGCCAAGGTGTAAAATATGGATACCATTTTGAGATGCAAA
This sequence comes from Daubentonia madagascariensis, assembly GCA_023783475.1. Taxonomy (NCBI): domain Eukaryota; kingdom Metazoa; phylum Chordata; class Mammalia; order Primates; family Daubentoniidae; genus Daubentonia; species Daubentonia madagascariensis. Next base: position 392,208 of record JAKFHU010001268.1, on the reverse strand, counting down.
GAACATTAAAGAAAGAACGAATAGCATGAAGAAAGGCAAAGGGTGAAACTTCTGCAGTAAATTCACGGATATGGTGGCAAAGAGTTCCATTCAGCTAATAAATGAAAAGAATTAGATAGAGTTGTAAATCAGATTGGCTAATGACAGCTTTTATATGGAAAAAAGTTCACTTTTATTCTGTAGTAATTGGAGGTTATTACAGCAGCACCTTAAAAATGAGCTCCCTACTTCTAAGAATAAACTAGATTTCTTTAAAATTGTGTGAAAATGGAGACACTTGAGTAAGACAAGTTAGTGGGCCTAATTATATTCAGCAAATAGAGGAAAGTCAAGCATAGTCTTCCTTGATGGCATTGCTTAGGTGTCATAAGTGTACTGGAATTTAATTTTGCAGATCTTTTCTTGCGGCATTGAGTATCAAACCTAGGGTAGACCATAGATATCCGACCCAACTCACTTGTTTAATGGAGAGAAAATTTAGGTCCAGAATGATAGGTACTTTGCATAAGATGATAGAACTTGTTAGTGCCAGAACTAGCTACTAAAACCAAAGCTCCCTGATTACTAATTCATTTGTGTTATTTCTGCACCTAAAATGCAAACTCAACAAGATGTTGGTAGAGATTATATTTTCACTGAGATCAATGTGCATTTAAATAGAACCTCATAAACATTTTTTTCCCTCCAATATTAAAAGTGAGGAAACAGATGGACTCTTTTTCTTTCTTTAGTATGCAGAACAGTGGTGTAATATAAAGACCAGAGGACAGTATTGTTGACTGAATGGTTTACTAAATCATTTACTTCCATTGATTTACTCTCAATGATGTTTTCTCACTAAACTTCAGTTTAGTTTTTTCACTTTTACACTGGCGGATGGGCCCGGTGGCTCATGCCTTTAATCCCAGTGCTTTGGGAAGCCGGAAGTTTGAGACCAGCGTAGGCAACATAAGGAGACCTTGTCTCCACAAGAACATAAAAAAACTACTCAAGCTGTAGTCCTAGCTACTCGGGAGGTGGAGGCAGGAGGATCAGATTGCTTAAGCCCAGGAGTTCAAGGCTGTAGTGAGCTATGATCAGGCCACTGCTCTCCAGCTTGGGCAAGAGAGCAAGACCTGGTCTCTAAATTTTAAAAAAGGGGGAGGTTGATAATAAATAATCTAACTGACTCAATTTATATGATGGAATTTGTAATACTCAAATGAGATATTATATGTAAAAATGGCATAAAAATAAAAATTGAGAACAAACATTGAACAATGCTACAAAAGCTGCTGTCACCTCAGGTTACTGAAGGAGTTTTCTTTATAATTTTATATATTTTATACATTTTGGACAATGAATATGTATTACGTTTACAGTTGAAAACATAAATGCTTTCTTTTAAAATCTTGAGACTATGTTTGAAACAGTATTAAGTAACTTAATATATGATTTCATCCTCTTAGATCATCTATGTTTGCCGGAATCCAAAGGATATAGCTGTTTCTTATTATTATTTTTTTCTGATGGCAAGGGGTCATCCAAATCCTGGGTCCTTTCCAGAGTTCGTGGAGAAATTCATGCATGCACAAGGTAAGAACAACTTTTTATCTCTGATTTTTTCAAGGTAAGTGATACAAGAAAATGATATCTCTGAGCAAAAATTTATTCTGGTGTGTTATCTTCCCTGATTCATAGACAAAAGACAGAAGTTCTAAAAGCCCTTAAGGTTTAGAGTAAGGATAGTGTTTCCAGACGTAGATGGCAAATTACATAACTTAGATACTCCAGTCCAATACCTAAAAATAAATATATAGGAATATGTTTGGGTTTGGAAATAGCAATTGCCCCTTTTTAAGATTGAGATTCAGTGTCCAACTCTCTGCCTTTTCTATTTCTATTTAAAAAATACTTACAATGTGTTACTACAATTCTATTGAACAAGGGATGGAGGAGAGAATACAGAAGAGAAATTGTCCATTTGTTTCCAAGAAAAATGCCAGGTGCCATACGAAGCCAGAATTCACAAAGAAGTCTGAAGATCTACATAATCCTTGCTCATTCTACCCAGTGTGCAACCTGAATATTTCAACCAGATTTCTCAAAAACTTTTTAAGAGTTACATAGGCAGATATTCTAGGAAGTTTTGTCTCTTTGTTAAACACTTTGACTAAAGCAACTGAGTGTTTAGATTTGAGGAAGAAAGGGTGCTGAATACTGTAGTATTCACTAAAGAAAGCCATTCTGATCCTATAGTAATAATTGTAAGGAAAAATAATAATGCCATTTTATACCCTCAGAAGATAATATTGACTCAACAAAAGTAAAAGTAAGGTATGTGTGTCTTGTGTTTGCTGCTACATCCTGGAAAAAAATTATGCTAAAGCATCATAAATAAAACATATGCCTCAAGATTGTCAAGACTCACATTGTAGGGTGAGAGAAATAATATTGCACCTTTACAAAAATGATGCATGAGATCACTATAAATATCATGGGGAAGTGTTTTCTGTAAAGGAAAACTGCCTAATGGTGTCAAAGAAGAGGAAGTACACAATGAGTTAATGCAAAGTGGAACACTTTGATTCACACATCATTATATTATCTTGTCAGCTTTTAATTGGATGAAATATGTTTATATGGGTGAAAGAATAGAAAGAAGGGGAAGGGAAGAGAGAGCATTTGGTCATATCACACCAACTCCAAAATCTTCTAATTTTCCAGAGTGAGAATGACACTAAGGGTCCCTAAGAGGACACCTCTTGCCATCTACACTAGTAGTGTAATCAGTACTCATACAGTTACCAGCTTTAGTTACCAAAGCTAGTTTGTAAGTGGTAAATTTGAGACCTAGACTGAACTGTTCTGGCTACAAGACCACTGGTAGTTTCACTAACTCAACTCCATTCACTAAAAACCTCATTTCACACACACACACAGAGCAGTTTTAAAAATGTTCCCATGAGCTCTAAATCAAATTGATGAGAAGAGGACTTCCCTCACTTTTCTTTGGCACAAACCATGTCATGATGATAAAAGTTGACAATGTGTTTCTGTACATGTTTTATTCAACATACTTTGCTTCTCTTGCTGCAGAGAACTTTGCTTAAGATGTGAGCTAATCCATTAGTTTTCATTTCATGATTATTTGTATTTATTTGCTATTGTTGTTTGAACACTTGTTTTCAAGCTGTGTAAAGATGATACTATGACTTTAAATTGTTTTTCTCTCTAATTTTAGTTCCTTATGGTTCCTGGTATAAACACGTAAAATCTTGGTGGGAAAAGAGAACGAATCCACATGTGTTAATTCTTTTCTATGAAGACATGAAAGAGGTGAGAAACTGAAAACACATAGGCAACTTGGTAATTTCTAAGATGTGAGCATTTGACAACACTCTGGGTACAAAATTCTGCTTTTAAATAAGTGATGGGAGCTCCCTCCAAAAGTTTTAAAATGAAAAGACCACAAAATCTAGATACTTTAGCATAGATTTGAAGCTAGCAAATAAAAATATTCTGTAAAACAATTTTAAACTCAAGTCTCAAAAAATTCCAAAAATAACATTTGAAAGAACTTGAGTTCATAAAATAACAACAACGCACATAGACACACATACATATAAGGAATCACCAAAGAGTCAACTGGTCTTTGAATCTATACATGGTGGAATTATCAGATAGGAATTATAAAATAACTATGCTTAATAGGTTTAAAGAAATAAAAGATGAAAATTTATAAACTGCAAAGAAACATGAAGCTGCTAAAATTGACAGTGCAAATTTGACAAAAAAATAGCCACATAGGATTTCTAAAAATATAAAAAAATTTAAATATAGAAAATGAAGAGATAGGTTAAATAACAGATTAGACATGGCTAGTGAATTGGTAAAGTGAAAGATAGAGCTGAGGAAATTCCACAGAATGTAGCACATTGAGAGAAATAGAATACTTGATAAAGAGTAATAGGTATATACGATAGAGTGATAAGGTCTCACATATATCAACTCAAACTTCCAGGAGAGAGTAAAGAGAATTCTGAAATAGCAATATGCAAAAGTGTGATGGAATTAAAATTTCCTCATAATCTAATTTTTCTTTAGCTTCATTAATAATCAGAGTAATTCAAAGTAAAAATCACTGTGAGATGCCCATTTCACAGCCACCAGACTGATCATAAGCATTTACAAACACCATCTCATTTAGTTCTTCTAACAATCTTTGAAGTATCTTTTATTCAATTTTATGGATGAGGAGAATTATTCTTAGAATAGTTTTAAAAGGCTGGGCATGGTCGCTCACACCTATAATCCCAGCACTTTGGGAGACTGAGGTGGGAGGATTGCTTGAGGCCAGGAGTTAGAGACCAGCCTGGACAACATAGAGAGACCCTGTCTCTATAAAAAGTTTGTACAAATTAGCTGAGCATGGTGGCATGCAACTGTAGTCCCAGCTACTCCAGAGGCTGAGGCAGGAGGATCGCTTGAGTCCAGGAGCTATGACCATGCCACTACACTCTAGCCTTGGTGACAGAGTGAGATCATGTCTGGAAAAACAATAACAAAAACAAAAAGAATAGTTTAAAAAAACCACTTTCAGTGGCTGGGGGGGTAAAGAAAGTTATTTTTTCCTTTTGCTCTCTCATTTTTTATCAAAATAGCAATTTATTCAATTTTAACAATTTTAGCAATTGAATTCTCAAAGTATTTTTTTTTCCTCCCTAGGATATCAGAAAAGAGGTGATGAAATTGTTACAGTTCCTAGAAAGGAAGCCATCAGAGGAGCTTGTGGACAAAATTATACAACACACTTCATTCCAGGAAATGAAGAACAATCCATATACCAATTATACAACATTACCAGAGGAAATCATGAACCATAAAGTGTCCCCCTTCATGAGAAAGGGTGAGAAAGTCATGTGGTTTGCTTCTATACTATAGGAAGTCACAAGTTGACATGGTTATAGGCAAAAATCTAGTGAGGTCTATTCATGCCTGTGGACCCAGATTATGTTTTCTTCAGGGCTTTCTCACATTTGATCACCCTCTTTACTGAGTTGCCAGTTCTGCAGGCACATAAAATACTACTACAGCTACTAAATTGTGAATACTTGTTGATTACTTAGTATATGTAGCATATTTTATTAAGAATGACCAGCAGACACCCTAACCTCAGCACTAGAAATAATACCACACTCTACTAGCTGTCATTTATTAACACTAAGCCTATGTGCCTCAGTGCTGCACCATGTGCCTTAATACATTGTCTGTCTAAAGTCTAACCAGAAACTCAGGAGAAAGGTTCTATTGTTATCTCATTTTGAGGTGAGAAAACAAGCTTAGAATAATTAGTCAACATTTCCTTGAACAAGAGACAGACATTTTTCAAGACTAAGTGGCAAAGGTAAGAATTCAAATATATCTCTGTGTAACAAAAATAGCAACATATAAGGAGGTGAAATTCTATTTGGAAGAAGGCATGGCCTGATGAGATATAGTCAGTTTATAAATCTAAAGGCATGTAGCAGAGTATTGGGACATCTGTCTTACTGGTATGCGAGGGAGCAGAAAAAGAATAGAGAAAATCTGGCTTGTCCAACCATATTGTCAATGAAAGGGCAAGGGAATTTGTAAAATAACAGGAATAACAAATGTGCCACTGGGTAAAAGCAGGGAGCCACTCAAAAGAGATTCAATTCTCAGACTATTTTTTCATTATCTACTCCTCAGATTATCTATCTCCTTTTCCAAAATATCTACATATATATTTAAGATAAAACAGAGGAATTAAAATAATTGTCATGCTTGCAAAGGATGGCTTACTGCTGAGCCCTCAAGCCCTACCTGACTTTCAGGGCACACGTTTTCTATTTTTTGTTTTTTGGGTTTTTTCAATGGGAAAATTTAGGCTTCCTTGTGCCAGGGGGCAAGTGAACTCCTGACTAGTTTAAAAAGGGAAGTGATTTTCTTCTGCAACAGGAGTGTTCGAAGAGCTTGCTAGACCACTGTAACACCCCAGGTGCAAAACACTCTCTAACTGGCAGTAACAGCAGAAGTGAAGAGGTGGCAGTGCATACAAAAAGTGCCTGAATAGGAATAATGAATTAGATGTCGTGGTTGAGGGAGTAACTTCTAAGTTTATGCCTTGGATACCTGGTGTTGCTGCTAACCAGGTTACGAAACAGTACATACAGAAAACACAATTTTGTGGGGAAGAAAATTATTATTATTATTTTTTAACCTAATTGAAGTTGGAATACTTGGAAAGCATCTAGGCGGTAATGCCACCTAGGCAGTTAGATATGGAGGCATAAGTCTGAATTTGAGTGTTATCAGCTTTAAGATGATATTTAATACTTTGGGAGTGGGTAAAACATGGGTCTAATCCTGGAAGCCCCAACATTTGAGGGGACATTTGAAAAGAAAAATTAAGTAACATAAGAGGGAAGAACCAGAGAATGAAATTTTTTCTTTTATTTTTTGACAAATCAGGATAAATCCATCTTTGTAAGCTCAAATAAGTATATTATTTACAATATGCATTTTATTCCAAAAATTGAAAATTACAAGAATAATATTTGCTTGTTAATGAAAGTGATGAATATTAGAAAAACCTCATGATTCTTTTTTAGAGACTTAATATTTATTGTTCTTTCTCTTTTGTTACAGGGATTACAGGAGACTGGAAGAATCACTTTACAGTAGCCCTGAATGAAAGATTTGATAAACACTATGGACAGCAAATGAAGGAATCTACACTGAATTTACGAACTGAGATTTAAATATGGCTTTCTTTTCTTAACATATCTTAGGTTGAAGATGTCTTTTCATCATTCTTGACTTTTTCTTATTTTAGATTGGTATAGAAGGAATCATGTAAAAGATCATGGGCCAGGTTCACATGTTGCTTGAGTTATTCATATAAAGGGGAAATGAGGTTTTTTTCTCCCTGTAATCATATTTTTAATTTTTCTTTTTTTCTTTTGCTTCCTCTTCTTTTCTATTTTTTACAAATGTTATACAAAGCTATAATCTGTGGAAATGATGTAGTCACACAGATGGTTCAGCTTTTTAGCATTTCATTAAAAATAAACAAGCATTCTGGACTATTTTTTAATTACTTTTTTCCCATTTAGTAGGACATTGAGTATATACATATTTATGCATACATGTATATTAACAGTTGTACATGAACTTCAAAGACCCTAGAAAAATCAAAGAATATGTAAATTTTGGGGCATAACTATACCTGTGATTTCTTTCCCAATTTTCTTTTACTTTCTTCAAAATGACTTACATTGGAAATCCATCTTCAGTCATATAACCACCCGGCCACCTGAGAGTCTCTTTCACATCAAGTCCCTGATGGGAGGGGATGTAGAGGGACTGGCTTAGGCAAGGCCCAGAACCCCACAGCTTGGCCCTGTGGAGCTGTCTTTACTGTTCTTGCTGGCCAAACCCATTCTCTGAGGTGGGTGTGCTTTGGCTCCTCAGTAGACATCATAAGCCAGCTCATGACTGCCCCTGTATGGGTCCAAGTAGCGCAGGAGCTGCCAGTGGGGGAAGCGCTTATGCTTGGGGTGGTTAGGGGGGCAACTGCAAAAACTCAAACATGGGCTCCCTCATGTCCAGAAGCTGGTGGAAGATGTGGGTAACTGAGTCATCCCAGCCACAGTGGAAGAAAGCTAGGCCAGCTGGAGTCGTGGCTTCCTGTTGTTTCTTGTAGAAATCAGCAGTGCAGAAGGTCTGCTGGGTCAGTTGGTAGCAGAGTGAGGTACAAGTATCTTCAGAGAAGTAGATTGGCTTGTCCTGCTTGAAGAACAGGAAGGCAAGACAGTGGAAGCTGGAGACTCAGGCAGGGAAGAGGGAGAAGTAAGCACATGTCTCCTATCATTCAGCCTACCCTGTTGCCCGGGTTGTTGGTTGCCAGCCAGTGGACGTACTTGCCATCTGGCTCTACAGGTGTCCATGTAAGCTGGTAAGCAGCAGTGTCCAAATGGAGCCCCCTTCTGCATCATGGAGACTGGGGAGCCCCAGTTGGAGTCATCTCATTGCCGTAGTACATGGGCATCAGGTCCTGCTTATCCACGGTGTAGGCCACGCCTCCAGGGCACGAAAGTGGCACGGTAGAACAGGTCTGGGTAGAGGCCATGGTACTGGGCCAGACGCTGCTTGTGGTAGGGGCTGCAGGTCCTCTGCTCCTTGGCGCGCATGGCGCACAGCGGGATGCTGGCTGTGCGGAGGCGGGCGGCGTGCTTCTCTTCCACATTGGCCCACAGCTCCTGGAGAACCGGTTTCTGTTCCAGTAGCTGTTGGGTTCCGGCGGCCCTTGGGTCAACCTTGCCTTTGGGATCTGTTCCCTCCCAGAAATGCTTGGGGTAGGTCGGCCACCAGTGAGAGGCCAGCGCCTCCTGCTCTGCCCCACTCTGGTAACAGTGGAAGCTCTAGTACTTCTCCAGCAGCTCCAGGCTGCTCACAGGGGTGTCCTCTTTGGCAACACGTGGGGCGGTCTGACGGCTCACAGCAGGTGGCTGAGGTGCTGAGGCCCCACCACTGCCAACATCCGTACAGAGCGGCTCAATACCAGGGTGCTGGAACCCTTCCTCAGCACCCCCCCGCCCCCTGAAATAAGTAACGTTGATAAACCTGTACCACAATTAACGAAGATAAAAAGACAAAAGATGCAAATCACTAAAATCAGTAATGAAAGCAAGGGATATCACCATAGATTCTGCACCAAATAAAAGGATAATAAGGTAATACTACAAACAACTGTATGCTCATAAATTTGACAATTTAGAAAAAATGGACCAATTCTTCAAAAGGCACATACTACTTTACTCCTGAATATGGTTTTAAATAAATAAATAAGTAAATAAATGAATAAAAACACACACTACCAAACTCATACAAGATGAAATAGAAAATTTTAATAGTTCTATAAGCATTACATATATAATTAAAATACTCTTGAAAAAGAAATCCCCAGGCCTAGATGGCTTCAGTGGAGAATTTTACCAAATATTTAAAGAAGAGTAAAGATAATTTTAGAAAGTCTTTCAGAATACTGAAGAAGTGAGAACACTTTCCAACTTGTTATGAGTTGGATACTCTGTATTACAACCATCCCCAAATCAGGTAAAGATAGTACAAAGAATGAAACCACAGAGTAATAATCTGTCATGAATTTAGACACAAAAATCCTCAACAAAAATATGAACAAACTGAATCCAACAATGTATAAAAAGAATTATACTTTATGAGCAATTGGAATTTATTTCAGCTTTGTAAGGCTGTTTCAACATTTGAAAATCAATCAGTGTAATCCACTCTATCAACAGCCTAAAGAAGAATAATCTTATAATATTAATTGATTTAGAAAAAGGACTTGATAAAATCCCACACTCGTTGATGACAAAAACTCTCGAGTTGAGAATAGAGTGGAGCTACATCCCCTTGATACAGAGTATCTACAAAGACCTGACAACTAACATCATACTTCATTATGAAAGACTGAATCCTTTCCCATCAAGATCAGGAACAAGGCAGAAATGTCTGCTCTTATCACTCTTATTCAACCCAATACCAGAAGTTTTAGCCTCTGAAATAAGAAAATAAAAAGAAATGAAAGGCACACATTGTAAAGGAAGGAATAAAGCTACCGTCATGGTCATGCAGATACTCCGTGGACCTGTGGAGAGACCCTTGTAGCAAAAATATGAGGTTGTCCGGGAAGAGCTAGCAAGGAGCTGAGGCCTCCTGCAACAACCAAGCGAGTGTGGCATCTTGAAAGCAAATTTTCCAGTCCTGGTCAAGCCTTCAGATGACTGGAGCACCAACTAACAATTTGCTTGAGCCAGAACTCCCCTGCTAAGTCATTCCCAGACTCCTAACCCTCAGAAACTGTGTGAAATATTAAATGTTTTTGTTTTAAGTGACTACATTTTACAGTAATTTGTTACACTACGATATACAAATTATCCAATATAGGAGCAAGATATTTTCAGAGACTAGCTATATTTCTTCAGAAAATACTAATCAATTATAAAGAATAAAATGGTGACGTTATGATATAAAAACCTATCAGACTCTAGTTTGACCAAGTTTGACTCTAGTTTGATCAAGGATAACATATTTCTTTTCTCTCTTCAACCCAAATAAAATTAAGCTTCATAAAGGCAAGGAATTTGTTTTTATTCATTAATACAAGCCAAGTGCACAGAAAAGAAACTTGTACACAGTAGGTACTCATAAATATTTGATGAATGGATGAATGGATGAATGAATTGATGAATCAATAACTACCCAGGAACATATGCACATCTCTGTTATTAGCAAGACTTTTAGAAAGAAATTCCTTAATTATTTATCAAAGAAAATTTATTATATCTTATACATAAGTTATTTTTCTAACTTATATTAACTCTTGGCACAGTTGAACATTAATTTTAACTAAATTATCCAGTACTTCTTTCCAAATCTCTGAATCTCAAGATTAAAGTTGTCTGTAAGGGGGAAGATTTATTATACATATATTAGAACAGCTACTCATAGATAACACATTAAACTAGTCTCCAACTTAGTAATTATTTTAGGAAAAGTCTGTGAAAAGGGATTGTATTAGTCAGCTTTGCTGAAGAAACAAAACAATCTCAAATCTCTCATTACCTATAAGGACAAAGGGTTATTCCTTGTTCATGCTACTTTTAGGCTGCCACGTGGTTCTAGGATTTAGATAGGCTGTGACTCTGATAAGTATGTTTTTCACTCTGGGATCCAGGCTGAAGTAGCATCCCTCTGTGGAATATGCTCATTCTCAGGGTAGAGGAAAGAACTAGAGACTGAGTGTGAAATGTGATGTCTCTTAAAGCCTCATTTGTATGTTCTCACTTCTGCTCTTATCTCATTGGCTAAAGATATGGCCAAGTCCAAAGTCACTGGGGCAAGAATGTATGCTGCTCCCATGGCAAAAATAGAGAGCAGTGAATATTTGCTAACATTAATATAATCAACTCTCCTGGTCTTCTCATACCTTTTTACAACCTTTCATAATCAGAACTGTGGGCATCTATTTGATATCCTGCAGGAAAAACTTGGCTATCAAGAGTTCAAGCCCTCCCCAGTTTCACTCTTAACCTCATCACACCTAAAGCCCAGTCAGTTATTCATTTTTTTCCTGTGGAGACGTTGACTTCATCACATGTTGCTCACAATAAGGCCTCTGACATTCCCAATGTTTGAGACTCCTGGACCATGGAAAAAACATAAAATTTCACTGTACTTTAAAGGCTATCCACAGTACATATATACTGCCAAAGCTTGCGTAGTTAGAAGAAACCAGGGATCGCACCTTGTTCTTAGGTTCAGTCTTGTCAGAGCCAGGGTAGTGTTGATGAAATCCACTATGATATCCCTCCTTCAGAAATTCATAGTTTTGTTCCATGTACAATTCAACTTCAGACTAAAGCATATCTTTCCATTTTTTCAATCTTGTTTTATGTCTTTATATGCTGTGTGTATAGTGATGTGTATATATGTATATGTATACACATGTATATGCATTATATAAAAAACAAGTTCTGTAAATTTGTAAAATTTATCTCTAGAGAATATTTATTTTATAAGTATATCTACAGAAAAGTTTTTTAAAACATATGTTTCATCGATCCAATTGACAATGCTTTCAGAATAGCAATAATAATTAGGATTTGAGAAAGTGGGCCCTCTAAAACATCATGCATATATACTGTGCTGAATATCAAGACTCACTCTTTACCTTCTTGTATCCTGTTTTCTGCCCTAGGAGGATGCTGGGTATGAACTACCTCATTAGCATCCTGGGCCGTCCAGTTTCTATTTGGCAGATCTGAGGGAGAGAGGAGAGTAAAGCCAAGTTGATATTTCCCTGGCGCTTTCTCATGAGGTTAAATCAAGTCGGCTGCATCCCTCAGTCAAATTAACTAAAAAGGCATTATCATTTAATTCCCTTGTTTTCATTATGATAACTTTTCCTCAGCTATGTCTAGTGACTCTAAATCCTGAATCCCTAATTGCAATTTTTCTAGAACATAAATCTTCAATCTCCTGCACAAGGCAGAGGTGGGAGCATGCTGAAAGTCTGAAGATTGTTTTCTGGCTGCAATGTATGTGGGGAGGCCTGCTAGCAATCTTTATTCCATGTTTTTCAGACCAATCTGTAAAAGTATTTAGTTGCCTCCAGTTGTTTTGCCTTCATATAACTCTACAGCAGCGTGACATTCAGGTTGTTTCTTGTTTTTTTCCCTGGAGCAGACTATAAGAAAAAAATCTTAATAACTTTCCAATGGAGTCAAAGAAAATGTTTGTTTGGGATGTTAAGAGAGGATGATGATATAAAATAATTATATCTTTATATTTTGCTAAATGAATGTTTCAACTTCAAATTCCATTATTGTACATATTGATAAACTTGCAGATTTAAAAATTTTGCCTCTTGTCAGAAGCATAATTTAAAATCTAGAGACAAAAGAAACCATGTTACAGAAAATATTTTGATTATATGAAAAATTACAAGAATCTCAAAACAGTTCTTCTTATTTTGAAATAGGTATTATTACCACTACCAAGAGGCCAAAAACGATAATAAATATACTGACCTGCGTCTGGATGGTACAGGTATCATTTAAGCAGCAAAGCATGCTCCATCTTTTCTTGGATGTCTTCCTTTTCCCTTTTCTCCACCACAGGGAACATGCTCTTGCTTGTCCAACTTGTCCATGAGTTCTAGAGGTACAGATAAATCATCTTTAAGTGAAGGTTTCTACTAGGAGTAGCATTGCCATGAAACATGTACTTTGATGAGCTTTTACAGTTGAAATCAGAAGTACTTAAAATAAAAGTAAAGGGTCTTCATTTATTAAACATAATTATTTGATAGCAGTAACTCCAGATGCTAAAATTAGTAGATTTCCATGGGCTGTCTTTTTTACTCTCTCTGACACTACATGCAACAACCGTAAATCTTTTGCTTAAGCCTTGGATGCTTAAAACAATAACAGATTTTATACAGCTTAGTCAACTGGTCCATACAGCTCAATAGACTTTTTTTTTTTAAATAAAACAAATTAATCTTGGTTGACTGAAACAATATACAGAGTGGGACTTCCAGTAACCAATTGCTGTAGAAACAAAATCTGGGCCTCCAGTTCCTCCAGGCAGGCACCTGGTAAGTAACTTATCAACTGTGTCTTAAAGTGCCCATATTTTGAATAATATTAAATTCAACAATTGAAAAATCAGAGAATGAAAAATGAAAAATTGTAGAATGGATATTTCACTATGAAAGGAAAACATAAGATTCTTAGCTCCAGATTTTCTAGTATGAAGACACAAGATTGTTTTGTTATTAAAATTGTATTGAGGTAGTCTGCTCCAATAATTTTTAGGTTTGTAACATTAAAAGTAATTTTAAAAGCTATTATGCTTCCACCTTCTCAGTATTTCTATTTATTTAAAAAGAGTGTTTTTACAGTTAGAACTTAGAACTTTCAGGCTGAATGCTAAGAAAATCTGTGCTTGGGAATTTGAAAACCAGATCCAGGCAAATATACAATTTTAACAAGTCTGCTTCTGTGTACTTCTCCAGATTCCCAAAAACAATGTGTTACATAGATGCTAGGTAAATGCCTTTGCCATTGATGACTACTTTTACTTTTCTTTTCTAAAATATTTTGATTGTTTGGCATATTTTTCACTAAAATACATGTACAATTTTTTTTATCATTAAATTAAAACCATTACAGTAAAGTGTTCTTCAAATTTCTGGAAATTTGTTACTTTCTAAAGGATTTTGAAACAAGATTGCAGCTTTTTTTGTTGTTGTTCCACATGTATCTCCCTATTGTCACTGTAATGAATAACTACTTCAATATAGTGTCTTATACATTTCTTTCTCTTTTGCCTTCAGATTAATAGCAAAGCAGTATTCTAAGAAACCCACATGAGTACAAAAAGTCCTGGTAAATGAAGATTGGTAAATGCCAGTGCTTATGGTAGTAATATGATTGTTTAATATTATATTTTACCAACAAATATAGAAAGCTAAATGCATTTTAAATCCAAATATTTTAAATTAAAACAATTTTAGTAAGTCATATTAATCTATTTAGGCTAATTCTTGTGACCAGTCATTATAAGTTTTTTCAAAGGATAAATGTTTCACGATTACTATTTTTTAAAGAAAAGTCTAAATGTATTCCTCATATATATGAAAATTTATATATTTGAAATTTATAAGCCAATGTTCTAAAAAATTTCTGAAATTACATTTTTATTTTTAATGAAATACAGATTTGTTAGCTATCAGCATGTATAAAGCTATTAGGGACTTTAAAATCACTGGATCCTCAACTTAAAATGAGGATAATGTTATTTTAGTTGTAGCCACTTTTTACTGTTATATAATATTCAAATTTCCAGATATATTAAAAGAATTTTTATGTGATAAAAAGAAATCTCATTATTTTATGGGTCTCATGACTCATTCAGTATTTCTTGATGGCCTAAGGTAGTGAAAGGATGTTTCAAATATCAATTGGATTTTTTATCTCTCTAGGATATTAGAAGATTTATATTTTTGTTCACTGAATCAAAGAGCAACTTCTCTTGTGTTCTCAAACTTGATATAAATAACACTAAAAGAGTCTTTGAAACTAAATGTCAAAAGTGGATAAAAGAAACTTTCAAAAGCCTCTCATAATATTGTCAAATACTGTCACGGGCTTGTGACCAGCTGAAATCTAAGAAGTTTCAGTCTATCATAAGCAAGTGGTTAGAGTAGTAAAGAATATGAACTAACTATTCAATTAAAAAAAAAATGAAACAAGATGATCTTCAGAGACCAATAAAACTGGTTTTGATTTTTCACTTCACTATCTATAGGGTATTTGAATGACTCTGGAAAATGTTTATAGCTTCTCCAAACTTCAGTTTTTCCTTCTTTAAAATAAGGATAAGTAATATATCTCTAAAAATTACTATAAAGATCTACTTCCATAAAAAATTGAAAAGCAGAGTTATTCATTTTCACAGTGTACATATCTCATCACATCTTATTTTACCACATCCTGAGAATAGATTTTAGACAGGAAGAAGAGGACAGATAACATTAATCTCTTCTAGTGAAGAAAATTCATTGTTTGAGAAATGGTTTGGCTATAAAGGTCTGAAGATAAACATGGTCCAGTTAACTTTTTTTTAGGTCTGATTCCACTCATCGTGGATCACTCTGCCCTTTGGAATGAGGATTTAATTCTAAGGAAAACTCCAGATTTCTCCTCTGGTTGTCAGAAATTATCAATACTTTTGGCCTATCTTACACATTATTATTTCTCAAAGATACTGAATTTTCTACCCTATCCTAAAAAAGAAACCTCTTGCTATAAAAGTTAAAGTAGTCATAGAAGTTGCAGATAGGGAGAGAAAAATGGCGGTCTGAAAGAATCCTCCCACCGCACCACTCCCACGGAAGGAGGTGAAAAACGCCGGCGGCCACCTGCGAGCACGAACCACTCACTCTGAAAACAGCATTGTGAATTACAAAGAAACAACGCGGAATGCCCAGCCCAAGAAAACAGGTACAAAATTGTCACAAAGATCGGAGAGCGCACGGAGTACAATAGAGCCCAAGGCGCAGGAAGGACGTACTCACCAGGTCGGCGCAGCGCGACCTGCCCCCCAAGCGGTTACGCACCTCCCCATCCACTCAGTCAGGGACAAGTCCAGAGTTGGGGCAAAGCGGTTGCGTGAGGCAGCAGACTCTGTGGAGAGGAAGCAATTGCGAGAGTCAAACAGAATTCTCAGCTGCAATATACAGAGACCGCTCAGGGCTGGGGAGGGACCGGGCAGGGACGGGATGGAGATACAGCTTCCCAGGACAGTGCGCAGGAACCCGCAGGCCGGCACTGCGCCACTAGAAGTCAGCACAACTGGACCCAGGAGTTTAACAGAGAGCGGGACACACCCTTAAAGGTTGCTAGCAACTGCTAGCAGAGAAAAGCTGCGCTCCGGCTCAATCGGAACCCGATGTGCGCCAGGCTGGCGGCGGCCGCCATCTTTAAAGGTGCCCGCCCGGAGCTGTGAGCTGCGTCTCTAGCTCCGCCCCACCCAGGCCCTGGGGTCCTTCCCCTGGGGTGAGACAGGCTTTGTCTTTGGTGGCCAGGGACAGCTGCATCCATGGGCTCCAGGTGGGACGAGATCCCGAAACTATAGCAGCAGGAGCTTTGTGTATTAGAAACAGTTTGCTGCTCGTCCATCTGGTCCTGCTACCCTGGCTCTGGCCTCCGACAAGTCTGCTACGTGCTGGTCCTAGTGCCCGCTCTTCAGGTCCCAGCCCTCCTGTACCCCAGAGATTGGTCATTTTGAAGGTTGCTGGCTATAGTGACTCATTTGATATAACTGCTGGTTCTCATGACAACCAAATACCTCGAGAGCCACAGGCTGAACCAGACCACCTCCCCATAACACTGTCCACTTCATTAGGGAATTTTCTGCCATCCAAGAGTGATTCCAGTGGCCCCTATTACCCCCTCCCCATGGGAACATCCCCCCTGTGGAGACTGCTGGGGTTAGAGATGGCCACCCGCGTCAACCTTTGGGTCTAGTGGTGGAAAAGGGGTGCACAATTGGAGATCCCCCTATCAGCCAGTATCACTCAGAGACACACATCAGAAGGGCAGACACACATGGCTAGATAAGCAACCTCTGAGCTGTGTAGAATTTTCCCAATTCAGCTCTCACACTGCAGCCAAAGGAAATTGTGTTTCTACCAGCACCTCAGGAGGAACAGGGTCAAAGTAACCCCTAGGAGCTACAAGGCCCCTCCCAAAGTACGGGGCTTTCGCTTACCCCAACTGGGGGATCAGAGTCTGCCACAGACATAACAGAATACATAGCTAATAGGGAGCTGTGGATTCATATCCTCAAGTACAATTCACTAGCTTAGAGCTCAAGCTGGGAGGTCAATCTCACCACACTCCACGGGAAGAGGAGAAGACAACAGGCCAGAGATAACTCAAGATCCACCAAACTTGCTAAAATACACCTAAGGCAATACAGGCCACTACTTCTCTCCCTGGCTCTGCCAAGGAACGAAAATCATGATCTTGGAGACAGGGCCATAAACTAGCCCTAACATCCCCAGCTGTTTACCAAGAGGCCAGATGAGAAAAAAACAGGGAAAAGAACTCAGGGAACATGAAAAATCAGAGTAAAAAGTCACCCCCAAAAGAAACCATCAGTTCCTCAGCAATGGATATCAACTCAAATGAAATGGATAGAATGACAGAAGAGGAATTTTGTTTATGGATTATAAGAAAGCCCAATGAAATTCAAGAGAAAATTGAATCCCAGCACAAAGAAACCACAAGAAGAATGCAAGAAATGAATGAAAAAGTCTCCAAAGAAATAGAAATATTATGGAAAATTCAAATAGAAATCCGAGAAATGAAAGAAGCATTCAGGGATCTACAAAACACAGTGGAAAGCCTTAAGAATAGGCTGGACCATGCAGAGGAAAGAATATCAGAGCTAGAAGAAAACTCTTATGTGCTAAATAAATCAGTTGAAGAGAAAGAACACACAAAAAAAGAGTTATGAACAAAGCATACAAGAAATGTGGGATTATGTAAAGAGGCCAGACATAAGGATCGTAGGCATCCCTGAGGGAGAGGAAGAAAATTCACGTGGGCTGGAAAATCTATTTGAAGGAATAATAGAGGAAAACTTCCATGGCTTAGCCAGAAATCTCGATATCCAAGTACAAGAAACACACAGGACTCCTGAGAGACTCAATGTGAAAAGGCATTCACCACGCCACATAATTATTAGACTGACCAAAGTAAACACAAAAGAGGCACTCCTCAGAGTTGTAAGATGAAAAGAGTAGGTAACCTATAAAGGGAAACCGATCAGATTAACCACAGATTTCTCAGCTGAAACCTTACAAGCCAGAAGGGAATGGGGAGCCATCATCAGTCTCCTAAAACAAAACAAAGGCCAACCCAGAATTATCCTGCCAAGCTAAACTTCTTATATGAGGGAGAAATAAAGACTTTTCCAGACAAGCAATCACTGATAGAATTTGCAAAATCCAGACTGGCCTTGCAAGAAATGCTTAGACCTGCATTATACACTAACCAGAGCAACAGACACCCACCTATGTAAAACTACACAAAAGCTAAAACCCCAGAAACCAGATTCCTCAATGACACAAGAGGTAAAACAAAAGACACCACCCAATAGAATAAGCATAAATTTACCCCAAATATCAATTCTCTCAATAAATGTCAATGGCTTGAATTGACCATTGAAGAGACATAGGCTGGCCGAATGGATTAAAAAATAAAAGCCAAGTATCTGTCATCTTCAGGAAACACACCTTACACACAAAGACACATTCAGACTCAAGGTGAAAGGATGGAATACAATTTTCCAGGCTAATGGAAACCAAAAGAAATCCAGAGTAGCCATCCTTATTTCAGATGATATAAACTTTAAAGCAACAAAAGTAAAGAAGGACAAAAATGGACACTATATAGTGGTGAAGGGAAAAATCTTACAAGAGGATTTAACAATCCTAAACATTTATGCACCCAACACAGGAGTGCCCAGGTACCTAAAGCAAATACTGCTAGATCTAGACAACATAATAAACAGCAATGCCATAATAGCAGGGGACTTCAACACCCCACTGACGAAACTGGACAGATCCTCCAAACAAAAAATAAACAAAAAAACAAAGAACTTAAACAGGAGTCTAGAACTTTAGGCCTAACAGATACCTACAGAACACTCCACCCAAATAACACTGAATATACATACCTCTTATCAGCTCATGGAACTTTGTCTAAAATTGACCACATCCTAGGCCACAAAACAGATCTAAACAAATTCAAAAAAATAGAAATCATACCATGTATCTTTTCAGACCACAGTGGGATAAAATTAGAAATCAATTCCAACAGAAACTTACACCTTCGTCCAAAAACATGGAAACTAAGCAATCTGTTGCTGAATGACTATTGGGTCAAGGAGGAGATTCAAATGGAAATCAAAAGATTCTTTGAACTAAACGATAATGGGGACACAAGTTATCAAAACCTGTGGGATACAGCAAAAGCAGTCCTGAGAGGAAAACTGATGGCCTTAAATGCCCACATCCAAAAGACAGAAAGGTCACAAATCAGTAAACTAATGAATCATCTTAAGGAAATGGAAAAGAAATAGCAAAGCAATCCTAAAGCCAGCAGAAGAAAAGAAATAACCAAGATAAGAGCAGAACTAAATGAAATCAAGAACAAAAGAACAATACAGAAGATTAATAAAACGAAAAGTTGTTTCTTTGAAAAGATAAACGAAATAGACAGGCCACTTGCCAGGTTGACTAGAAGCAGAAAGGAAAGGACTCTAATAAGCTCAATTAGAAATGAAAAAGGAGAGGTCACAATGGATACCATGGAAATACAAAACATCATCTTTGAATACTACAAAAATCTCTATGCCCACAAACACGAAAACGTGGAGGAAATAGACAAATTCTTAGAAACATACTACCTCCCTAAGCTCAACCAGGATGAAACAGAATTTCTAAACAGACCAATATCAGGCACCGAAATCGAAGTAGAAATAAAAAATCTATCAATAAAAAAATCTCCTGGACCAATGGGTTCACACCTGAATTCTACCAAGCCTACAAAGAAGAACTGGTGCCTATACTGCAGAAATTATTTGAAAATATTCAGAAGGATGGAATCCTCCCAAACTCATTTTACGAAGCCAATATCACCTTGATACCAAAGCCAGGAAAAGACACAAGAAGAAAAGAAAATTACAGACCAATATCCCTTATGAATATAGATGCAAAAATTCTCAATAAAATCCTTGCAAACCGAATTCAAATGTACATCAAAAAAATAATTCATCAAGATCAGGTGGGCTTCATTCCTGAGATGCAGGGATGGTTCAACACACGCAAATCTATAAATGTAATTCACCATATAAATAAAAGCAAGAACAAAGATTACATTATCCTTTCAATAGATGCAGAAAAGGCTTTTGACAAAATCCAGCATCCTTTTATGATAAGAACTCTTAAAATATAGGCATAGATGGCTCATACCTCAAAACTATTAAAGCCATATACGATACACCCACAGCCAATATCATACTGAATGGGGAAAAATGGAAAGCATTCCCCCTGAAAACAGGAACTAGACAAGGGTGCCCACTATCTCCACTTCTTTTCAACATAGTGCTGGAAGTCCTGGCCACAGCAATTAGACAAGACAGAGGAATCAGGGGCATCCTGATAGGGGCAGAAGAGTCAAACTTTCACTATTCGCAGACGATATGATATTCTACATAGAAAACCCCAAAGATTCAACCAAGAGATTACTGTAATTGATAAATGAATTCCACAAAGTCTCAGGATACAAAATTAATTCACACAAATCCATAGCCTTCATATATGCTAATAACAATCAAGCCGAGAAACAAATTAAAGATACAATACCTTTCACAATAGCACCAAAAAAAATTAAATATTTAGGAACATATCTAACTATGGAGGTCAAAGACCTATATAGAGAGAAGTATGAAACACTGAGAAAAGAAATTGCAGAGGATGTAAACAGATGGAAAACCCTCCATACTCTTGGATAGGCAGAATCAACATAGTAATAATGGCTTTGCTACCTAAAGTGATTTACAGAATCAATGCAGTCCCTATCAAAATACCAAAATCATTTTTTACTGATCTAGAAAAAATAATTCTACGCTTCGTGTGGAACCAGAGAAGACCCCGTCTAGCCAAAGCAATCTTAAGCCAAAAGAACAAATTGGGAGGCATCTATCTATCAGACTTCAAACTATACTACAAGGCTATAGTAACCAAAACTGCATGGTATTGGCACAAGAACAGAGACATAGACCAATGGAACAGGACTGAGAACCCAAATATAAAACCAACCTCATACAGTCACCTGATCTTTGACAAATTCCAGAAAAACATACACTGGGGAAAAGATTCCCTATTCAATAAATGGTGCTGGGAAAACTGAATGGCCATATGTAGAAGACTGAAACTGGACCCACACCTCTCACCTCTCACAAAAATCAACTCACAATGGATAACAGATCTAAACCTAAGACATGAAACCATAAGAATTCTCAAAGAAAACGTTGGAAAACTCTTATGGACATTGGCCTAGGCAAAAAATTTATGAAGAAGACCCCCAAAGCAATCACAGCAGCAACCAAAATAAATACATGGGACCTGATCACATTAAAAAGCTTCTGTACAGCCAAGGAAACTATCACTAGAGTGAACAGACAACCTAGAGAATGGGAGAAAATATATGTATGCTACACCTCTGATCAAGGGCTGATAACCAGAATCTATACAGAACTTAGGAAAATCAACAAGAAAAAATCAAACAACCCTATTAAAAAATGGGCAAAGGACATGAACAGAAACTTCTCAAAAGAAGACAGAATAATGGCCAGCAAACATAAAAAAGTGCTCAACTTCTCTAATCATCAGGGAAATGCAAATCAAAA
Source organism: Daubentonia madagascariensis (assembly GCA_023783475.1). Lineage (NCBI taxonomy): Eukaryota > Metazoa > Chordata > Mammalia > Primates > Daubentoniidae > Daubentonia > Daubentonia madagascariensis. Next base: position 370,632 of record JAKFHU010001268.1, on the reverse strand, counting down.
CCACAATGAGATATCACTTAACTCCAGTGAGATTGGCTCATATCAAAAAATCCCCAAACAACAAATGTGGCGGATGGACAGATAGGAACATTAACACTGCGTGGGACTGCCAATTAGTACAACCCTATGAGAAAGTACTATGGATATACCTCAAAGAATTAAAAGTAGAATTACCATTTGACCCAGAAATCCCACTACTGGGTATTTACTCAAAGGAAAAAAAGACATTCTATAATAAAGACATCCGCTTGCGAATGTTTATAGCAGCACAATTCACATTGCAAAGAAGTGAAACAACCAGGTGCCCATCAATACACGAGTGATTAATAAAAGGTGTATAGTATACCATGGAGTATTACTCAGCAATAAAAAACAATAGTGAATTAACACATTGTATTATCCTGGTTGGAGCTAGAACCCATTCTTTGAAGCGAAGTGTCACAGGAATGGAAAACAAGCACACTGTATTTACCATCAAATGGTACTAATGATCACACACTTACATCACACAGGCATAAATATTCATCAGGGGCGGGCAGGCGGGAGGGGGATAGAGGGCATGGGAAAACTCTCACTGAATGGATGCGGGGAGCACAGTTTGGGGGATGACTACGATTGTAGCTCTGACACGGGCAGTGCTTGGGCAATATATATAGCCAAAGTGTCGTACCCCCATAATATTCTAAAATAAAAAAATAAATTAAAAACAAAACAAAACTAAACAATTCATCAGAAAAAAAAAAAAGAAGTTGCAGATAGGCAAGGAAGAAGGAAACATACTTTAAAGAATAATGTAATACCTTTATTAATAAAAAGTATTTTCTATGTCAGGCATGGTAATGTATGCCTGTAGTCTCATCTACTGGGCAGGCTGAGGCAGGAGGAACAATCGCTTAAGCCTAGGAGTCCAAGTCCAACCTGGGCAACATAGTGAAACCCTGGGTCTAAAATAAATAAATTAATTAAAAGCACTGTCATATTTTTTGAAAAATAAAAACTGTGTGTATATATATGTGTATATATGTGTGTATATGCATAACAAATATAGGTCCCCCCAAAAGATAGCAACATAATTCTCTTAAAAAATAGGATTCAAAACAAAAAATATTAAGTGATAGAAAGATCAATATAGGTAAGAAAACATACATACTGTGTATGTTAAAAATTTTGAGAAAAACTGATAGATACATAAACATAGAGGGAGTTCTTACATAATATTAATCTATCCAATAGATTAGATTTTCAAAAAGACATTTAAGATTTGAAATATTATAATATTGAATTCATTTGTATGTGTATATATAAAAATATACACATTTATGCTTATACTACCAAGAGATAATGCAGCTGGAAACAAAATGATCATTTACTGGCACAAAAAGATCACAATTAAATCTAAATGTAGAAATTGTGATGTTTGCATTCTGTAGACCAGCAAATTGACATAAAGAATCTAATTAAGAATTGTTTTCAAGTGCAATTGAATAGAAAATTAAAGCCAAAACCAAATATAATTTCTTTAAAATAATCTATATAGTTAGGAAAATCATTACATAATCAAATACAAATTATTTAGTAAAAATAAAAACTGGAAATGCTAAGATCTCTGTGATTTGACCAAAGCTGTTATATGTGGTTAATTCTTTCATACTGAGTTAAAAAAAAAGAATATGAACTAACTATTCAACTAAAAAAGAAAAATAAAACAAGATGATCTTCAGAGACCAATAAAACTGGTTTTGATTTTTCACTTCACTACCTATAGGCTATTTGACTGACTTTGGAAAATGTTTATAACTTCTCCAAACTTCAGTTTTTCCTTCTTTAAAATAAGGATGAGTAATATATCTCTAAAAATTACTATAAAGATAAATTATTATTATAATTATTATTACTGTTAATGTTTTATTGAACTTTGCCATATGTCAGGGATTATTCTAAGTGCTTTACTCATTTCACTATCACAACTGTTCAATATCATGGGACATAAAATTATTCCCATTTTACAGATGAGCACACTATGGCAAAGAAAATCTACACAATCTGCACAAATTATCAAAAATGACATCTGGAACATCTAGTATAGTCCCAGATCCATACTAGATGCTCCATAAATAATAATTTCTGCCCCTATCTAACCATGACCTACTTTTGATCTTACAAAATAGGAAACTTCCATCCAAGTTTCTTACAACCAACCCTGTAGGATATTGTGTATTATTCCACCTCCTACTTAAAATTTCAGATAAAACCATATCAACATGATAAAAGCATTATGACAGGAAACCCAAATCATTAAAGAAACAAAGACAAAAGAAATTAAAACACACACAAACACACATGCATATAATTATATTTTAAATAAAGATACATATTAATATTTGTTATCCCATTTTAAATATGTGTTTTATTTAGATTGAAAAGCAAGAAAGAAGATATGTTTATAATCAGTTGTTTATGCTTTTAGGAACTGAGATAATGATCTAACCAATCTCTGTCACTGCTATCCTGCTGGGAGAGCTGATTTAGAGATAGTATAATGCCCTAGGGATTCCAAAGGGAGAAGAGTATAATTAACTCTTCACCATCAAATATCTACATTGGAAGACCCTGAGAATAAAAGATTGCCTAGTAGCAAATAATTGCCTGAGTATAACAAGGAACAGGGTGTATTTCACCTTAGAATATCTCTGTGAGATGGAATAGAGAGGGAAGTACAAGTATCCTCACTTAAATGCTAAAGTTGCCAAACATTTAAAGGATTAATGATTTGCTCAAGACTGATTAGAAAGAAGAGATTAAACTTAAAGTCACTGTGTTCTTTCACATGTGACTGAAAGAACAGAGCCTACTTCTTTAGGTTAAAGGGAATGTATTTTTGATTTGTGGTAGTGTTGAAATAAAATAAAAGAACATGAACTTTGAGATTATGATGGTATACATGGTGATAATATGATAATAAATTTAGTGATACTTAAGCTAGATTGGGCAATTTTTACATGTGAGACAGCATGCAGCATATTTACACATATGAAATTATTTCATTTATAAAATTTTGGCAACGACAATAATTCTAAGAGAATCTGCTAAGATGAAGAGTCTGCTACTCAATAACAAAGTTCATTTGCCCAAAGCTACATAGATGGTAACTCTGAAAATTTCTAATGATAATATGAATTTCGGAGCTACTATTATTCAGTTGAAATGTAAATGTATGACATGGAAATCACAGTACCTATGAGTATTCAAGAAATATTAATCTTCTTCTTTATTCATTTTCTTTAAGATTGTACCTTGTCCACCATTTCTGTATATTATTACATCTTTTTTAAAAATTTCAATAGATTTAGGCATATAATTTTTTTTTGTTACATTGGTAAATTGCATAATGGTGGAGTCAGGGTTTTTAATGTACCCGTAACCAGAATTGTGTACATTCTTCCTTATAAGTAATTTCTGATCTCTCACCTCCCTCCCATCTTCCCCTTTTCTTAGTTTCCAATGTCCCTTATACTAATTTATGGTCATCGTCCTTACATTCCCTGTCATAGCCTTTCTAGCTCCTTTTATCATAGATTAGGTTTAAGTCTCCCAGTTCTCTGATTAAATGTGATCCCCATCTTCTTCTGTTTCTAACGTTTTAATGGCACTTCAAATTAGTCTCCCTACTCAAGACTCGGTGGCACTGAAGTCTTGAGTGCTGAGCACGTAAAGCCAATAAGACAAGCACAGTTCCACTTTTATTGAATATATAATGTAATGCCACATAAATTAAACAGGCAACTCTAAGACAATAAATATACTTTTAGCATGGCTACAAGATGCTTTGGAAAAGCATAAAGTATACATATTCAAATCATGAAAGACTTCTTAGAAGAAGTGACATGGCAGCTGAAAGACAATTAGCAATCAGCTGGGGACAAATGGAGACTGATGTTCTAGGCGGAGGGAACAATATGTGTGAAGTTCTGGGTAAGTGAGTTCAGGGTAAAGTAATTCAGAATGTGTGGTGCAGGAAGTAAGAAGTAAGGCTAGAGTCACATATATGTCTGACATTAAAGAAACTTGAGAGCATTCATAAAGAATATAGGATTTTTGCCTTTTAGATTTAGTAGCAATGAGACCATTCTTCAATAGCTTTGTAAATAGCAGATTTAGTGGAGTATTGGGCTGTGTGTGGGAAGAGAATTCATGTTGTCAAGGAATGGGGACTAAACAAGAACTGAGGAAATAGAAACAGGGTTTTATTTCCCCATGACTAAAAGACATTAACTGGGCAATTCATAGGAATGTTATGATATCCTGCTATTAACCTTACCACGAGATGAGATTGATGATAGGATTATCTTTCTCCTCTTTCTCTTTCTATAATTCCTTCTCCATCTAATGCTGCCGCTACTACTGCAACTCTACTGGACACTCTTCTAAGCACTGTAGATGAATTACCTCATGGGTTCTCATAAACTGATTGGTAATTTACCAACATCTCTCTGGCATATGAGCGGACCATTTATTAAAAGGGGCAAAACTAGAATGAATAAAGCAGTTAAGAAGCTGTTCTTACCCTATTGAAAAAAGATGGCTTCTTGAGATGAACAGTGAATATGAGAAGTGGACAAATGAAGAGGTGACTACATGGACAGATCAGAAAAAGTCATGGCGACTCACTGAGGGACGTGAAGGAAGTGAAAGAAGACAAGGTTATAGTTTATGATATAGCCTGGTTGTCACTGACAAAAATGGCAAAATAGAAGCCTTTCCCCCGCCTCTTTGTTTGAGGCAGGGTATGAAGACAATGATAAATTCAATTTTGGATTTGTCAAATTTGAAATGTTATGGGATATCCAAGTAATATGTCCAGTAGGCAATTTAATATATAGACCTAGAGCTCAGGAGACTGATCTTTTCTTAAATATAGAATTGGATACAGGAGCTTTCTTAGGGAAGAGGGTGCAGTGTTATGAGAAAAGAGGGCCTGGGATTTGGGGAGAGGGGGATCTCGATGCATAACAATATTTAGGGAATGGGCAAAGGAAAATGAGGTCACAAATAACTCCCCAAAAGAGTTTCAAGATATAAAAAAAGAAAACCAGAAGAAACCAGTACAACTGAAGCTAAGGTGCAAAGAACATTTCAAAGGAGGGAGTGGTCAAATGGTCAAGTGCTGTAGAAAAGGCAGACGCAATTCAAGAGAAAGTATTGCCTTTTATATTTAATAGCAATGTGATTATTCTTTGATGGCTTTGTAAATAGCATTATTTATAAATGAGCGTGGCATAGTGAGAAGGTGGGAGAAGAATCCATGTTTCCATAGGTTGGTGGAGTGAAAGGGAAGTAAGACAGTAGAAACAGCAGGTATGTGAGTTCCTACAAGTAAGTTGGCTGTGAAGGAGCAAAGAGAATGAGTACTTTGCATATGGTTAATATTTAATGAATGATTAGTGAACAAATGACAAGAAATGCCATGCGCTGCTATAATCTATTTTGATTTTTTTCATTGTCATCACTTTTGATGTTGGCAAAGCTTCTCAACTTAGCTTTTGGCACTATATAAACTGCATGACAAACTCCTCAGAATTTCAGATTGATCCTTGCCTTCAATTGTTTATGGAGGAACTGAACAGTAAGTCCCTGAGCAATTTCAGTCATGTACAGGACTCCTATCTGGGTTAACTGTGCACATGTCTGTTACAGGGAAATTACATTGTATTCTAATGCATGCCTTTCCTGGCCATCTGTTGTGATTCTAGAGACATTGCCTAGGCTTGAAAACAATATTCACAGTAAGTTGCTGAGTGTACACCGTGAAGGAACATGAAACTAGGTATTTTACACTTGTCTCATTTAATCCTCATATCAACAATGTTGATTGAATATCATATTCCACATTCATTGGATGAGGAAAGCAAGTACCATGACTAGAGTTCCGTATAAATTGTGAAACCATAATTTGTACTTAGGCACCTAAAGCACCAAAGCCACTGCTCTATTTCTTCACACTGCACCGTAATTCCATAAGGAATTAGGGACCTGCTCAGCATGGCCTTTCAGGGCCACTATATTTTCAAAAAGTCAAATGAACTTTGATCTCCATTCTATTTTAATTTTGCAGGATGATTTTTTTCACTCTTCCTTTTATTTATGCAATACATATTCTGAATATCTTCTATGTACATTCAGTACTCTATCACAGATACAATGGTGGGGGAAAAGATAAATCAGAAATAGATCCTATGTTCAAATAATTTAGAGTCTAGAAAAAAGAAAAACCATGTAATTAAATAACTGTAAAACAAGGTAGGTGTGAATAAAAGTCATCATAGACAGCATAATACAGTAGTTAGAAATCTGTAGTATAGAGCCTAGAGTAAATCTTGGCTCCTTTATTTACTGTTCCTGCAAACTGGGAAAATAATTTCACTTCTTAAAGCCTCAGTATCTTTTATCTGTTATATGGTAATAACAACAGTATCTACCTTAAAAGTAGCTAGATTAAATGAAATCAGTTACTCTCATATTCAATTACTTTATCTACCAACAACAGAGTTATTGAGGGGGATTAATTTCATCACAGTAATTACATGAGACCACATCGATACAAGTTTAATGAAAAGTGATATGTAAATATCAGTGCTTTTCCATTGCTGTGGCTAGATTAATATAGGTTCAGAGAATAGACTGACCAGTCTGGCATTTCCAATATTCAATCTGGATATTCCAATTATTACAACTATTACAACTTGATGTGTAAAGTTGTAATTTCTGAATACATTTAATTATCAGACCTCAATGTAATGGTTAGGAGCTTTTCAGTTTTTTTCCTTACCTACCAAAGCTTTAAACTATGTTTCTTTGGTATGATAGAATGTAGAAATGGAAACTAAGAGATTAGAAGTAAATTCTACTTTATTCTTATAGCTCTAACAGATCCATGGCTAAATTGTTTAGCACACACTTGAAAGTAGCCAGGGACAACTGGTTAGCCTGAGGTACCCATGCTAGGAAGTAGAGCATCCTGCTAAGGCTCAGAGGTTAGAGACACATGAATGAAAGTATCTGTCATGGTGGAGTGATCTAGGAGTGATGGACACAGATCTTCACACATAGAGGAATTGTCTCCAATGTTAGCTGACAGGAGAAAAACGAAGAAAAGTGAAGAATATCCAAATGATAGATTATTTGGCTGCATGAGGGAGGAGTAATCCTACCTTCATGTCTAGCCCATGTCTAAATGTTGCTTCATGTTGTTTTACACCAATCAAAATTGATAATATTAACTAAGATTATTTATAAAATATAATGCATGGGAAAAGAACATGGCTTTATTCCTAGGTATACAACAAACATTAGTCATAAGCAGTGTCACTGGGTCATATATTACAGTAATAAACTGCCAAAGGTTGTATGAAAAATGCAGGATAGTAGTTGTATTGCTTTTAAGCTTTTATAAATTAGTTTTTATAAATGTGAAATTTGAGTTTTTTAAAAAGTGAAATAGTGTTTTAACTAGTGGTATTCCCTTGGAATTTTGCAGCAATAAGGGAGCATTCTGTTCAACTGATCATTCTTTTCTTGTTCTTGCTGTTATGATTTCTTGAAGTATATAGTCTGGTAATCAAAGAATATTAACTTTACTTAGAATTGTATAATGTTAGAAATAAATCAAACTGGAATGACCATTTTATACATCTCTCATCTTTTTTACACAAGTAAACTAAGGCTCAGAAATATGAGATAAGTAGCTCTGGGTCATGTTACTGGTTTGTGGAAAAACTGGACCCAAATGCCTCTCTCCAGGCTCCCAGTGTTTTGCTTAGAAGAGCCCCACAAATACAATATCCCTACCATTAAAATATTTTAGCTCTTATATATGTAAAAAGGAGCTAATAAAATCTGTGTCTATGTCAAACATCTGTTGAATATCAAAATATCACTTTCAAGGAGAATAATGTATTAATTATCAGTTTAATATTTACTTTGTATGGTTAAAGCACATGATATCTTTAGATACAATATTTGCTTATTTTAACTCACTAATGGGTATGAGAGTCGATAGTTTTTTTTTCAGGTTGACATGGACTAACATTGACTATTATCAATATGCAGAATATTAAACTGTTTCCAAGTTCTCATAATTATCCTCTAGAGAAAGTTATATTTCAAGGGACATGTTCAGAGAAGTAAACAGAGAAGAGGCCTAAGGGAAATAATCATCTTCTTTCGAAATTTCCTGACCTTCCAACAGCTCAATATCTTTCACATATTGTATGTACCACTCAAGAGCACTATTCTTTTAATGATTTTTTGGCTCTGATTCTTCATCTGAGGATACTCATTTACAGTTCTCAAGAGTTTAAAGGTAAGTTATATTTGACTGCATTTCTTCCACGAATACTTTGGTTGTGGGTTTTTTAGGAGTAATAATGCTAATCTAGAATACTGTACTCATACAAAAAAATGGAATTAGATTCAGGAAATATTAAAACATACTGATGTGATTTGTTTCCCTTCAATATATGTTTTATAATCACCAGACATTGACAAAAACATAGATTTTTCAGAAGGTACAAAATACTGTATATAAATCAAATTAAAACATGTTTTATTAAACAGTTTGGGAGACGACCACGATTGTGGCTCTGACACGGGCAGAACAGGGGCAATGTGTATGGCCAAAATGTTGTACCCCCATGATATTCTGAAAATAAAAAAAAAAAATAGTTTTCACACATGAAACAAGGCTCAAAATATACAATTTCTCCCTTCAGAGATGATTCTATAAAATATTAAATTTAATATAATCAGGTAAAATATGTGAGTACTGAAGGAAGACAAATATTACTAAAACAAATCATTAGTGTGATTCAGTTTTCTTAAAAGTCATTTCATATGCTCTTTAGTATATTACATTCCCATATATTTATAAAACACTTTAATGTATGTGATATTGAGTGAAACGTAATATTGTTTCCCTATATTTTCAATCTAGAATATTCTTCTGTCTTTATATACCCAAACTTCACTGTCAAAAGTCCATACTATATCTCTGCTGACCACCTCACAATAATTTGGCACTTCTCTTATATCACCTTGTATTATAGTTTATCTTTTCAATGTTTATATTTATAAGGCAGTATAGAATACTGATTAAGATTGCAGGCCCTGGTAGCTTATAAAAACAAAATCATAATGATGATGATGATGATGATAATAATAGTAATAATAAAGATTGCAGGCCCTGGAGTCAAACTATCTAGGTTTAAACCAAACCCTGCAACTTGGTGACAGGGGAGCCTGGGGAAAGTTACTTAAATTTTCTTTATGTCAATTTCATCCTTGGTAAAATGAAATTATAGGATTTAAACCAGAAGATTTTTTAATGAGGATTAAAAACAATACATGCACTGAAAGCAGTGTGTTTGTGTGTGTTTTGAATAATCCTTTAGAATATAAAGTCCTTGTTGAGTGGAACTATGACCTTTTTTTTTGCCCCCTAATTTGGTCTTGTGGGCTCTCTCAAAAGTGTGGCTATAAACTCTAACCCTGCCCTCATGGAGCTTCAGTGGGTGTGGTCATGGATATTTACAATGTGCTTTTCTGGGGAAACTTCTTTGTCCTGGTGGACAACATAATGCTTAAGTGTCCAACAAGTTAGCAGGTGTCTCTGTCACTGCAAACTTGTTTATACTGGCAGCTACCCTTGTGGCTCTTATCTGATCTGTCTCTAATTTATTCCCATCAAGATAGCCACTCTCTAGGAAAGCCCTGGAAAGAAGAGCTGGAAAAGAGGTTAGGTTTGGCTGTGTCAGTCAGAGGTTTTCCTCTTTGAATTTTTATCAGTACACTGTTCTATTTTATGATACTTATATCCATTCAGCTTTGGCATATAAATATTTTTATTAAGAATTTATATCAAGAATTATACATTTGCTGAGATCAGAGCTTACAAAAATAAGCAATATTTGTGTATGCATTGCACATGGTAAGTACTTCAATAACTATTGACCATAATACATAGAAAAATATATTTTAAAGTTTGCAAAAAAGTGAATGTATTGATCAGTACATGTACAGTGTAAATACTGTAATATACTCCTTTGAAAAATCATCTGTTACATTTGAGTGTATTTTCTCTGTTGGGTTTAGATTTTTCAGTGTTATAGTGTAGGTTATAACCTGATTTTCATGCTGGCTAAACCATAATTTAGAATTCAAAAATACTCACAAATTCACAGAAGGATAGATTTGGAAGGGCTCTCAGACATAATATATTTCAATGTCTTATTTTATAGATGAGAAATTGAGGATCAAATAAGGTGAACTGAAATATTGTGCATCCCATAAGAAAATTGTATTCATAAAGGTAGGCAAATATGCCTCCTCAGGGAGATGAAGTGAAGCCAGTAGCCAGTTTTGATTCCATAGGCAAGAATGGTTTCTTTCTTTTTTTTTTTGAGAGATGGGTTGCCCCGGCAGGACTCAAACTCCTGAGCTCAAGCGATCCTCCCCCTCAGCCTTTCCAGTAGCTGGGACTGTAGGTACACACCACCACACCCGGCTAAATTTTTAATTTTTTGTAGAGATAGGAATCTCCCTATGTTTCTCAGGCTGCTCTCAAACTCCGGACCTCAAGTAATTCTCCTGCCTTGGCCTCCCAAAATGCTCAGATTACAGGCTTGAGCAAACACTACACCCAGCCTAGAAACATTTTTATGTATGCATTATTTGATATACGATTTATGTACCAGCCATAATGTCAAATAAATCTTACAAAAGCACTCTTATTATCCCTATTTTAATAAGAATTAGACCAAAATAGGCTACAGAGGTAGGGTTCACACTCAAATTTGTCCAATTCCAAAAGAGAAACTAGACTGTATATGAGGAGACCTATTAGTAAATCAGTATTATCAGAGATAATAACTTGTTCAAGGATAAATTGTAGAGCTCAGGAAGGGAGTTAAGAAATTTGCATTTTATTCTATAGGCATTTGAAGCATCAATAAAAGGTTTTAAGCAGGGAGCTAGGTCATTTTAGGCTGCATGAAGGATGGATGTGAAAGTAATGACTAGAAGAACAAGCCCGGTAGGTAATTGTTGCAGTATTATATGTTATATATGATAAGGGTTCAAGTAGGGTAGTGGAAATAGAACAGAAAGACAGGTGGGTTTCTGAGAAATATTAAAGAAATACAATTTGTGGGCCTGGTGCTTGATGGGATGTAGAATGGGGGCAATGGTAGCCAGAAATAATTCCTGTGTTCTTTGATTGGCCATTAATCTAGATAACATGATAAGAAAAGCAGATTTGGGGGGAAAGTGATACCTCAGATTTAAACATTTCGAATTTGCAGAACTATCGAGACTTTTGTGAGTATGTTTGGACACTAGCTGAATATCTAAGTCTTTGTCAGGCTGAGAATATTGATATTTATATGTGCAGATCAGCATGTAGAGAATGTTTAAATCTTTGACCTGGATGAGGTCATTGAAGGAAAATTTACAGAGTAGATAAAAAGAATGCTGAAGCTCAATAGAGGCTTATCACAGTTAAGGTGTAGACACTCATTTATGTTTTTTTAATGTCTGAATTCCAATTGTCATTTTCCCCTTACCATTTATTTCTTCTCTCTTTATCCTTTACCATATTTTATTTTTCTTCATGATACTTATCTCCACATGATATAATATCTATTATTACGTTGTTTATCCAACTTTGTATTAGACTGTAAGCTCCATAAGAGTAGATATTTCATCTGAGAATTTTCTAGTACTATCCACAATATTTGGGGCTATACTGCTGTAAAAAATTTCAAACACCAAATCTCAATGGCATCTGAACATGTAGACTCCAAGGCCTCCATGACAGTGGAAGAGAGGACTGGAGGACGAAGGAATTGTTTTACATCACCTACATCCCTTTCTCCAGAACTCAGTCATACGCTCCCAATCTAACTGCAAGGGGACTGAAAATTACATTCTTCTTCCATGTACCTAGAAAGAGGAAAGGGTGTTGTGAATCACACATTTTCTCTGTCCCAGCCCCTGCTCGATCACCAGCCCCTGGAATAGTGTTTGGAACCCAGTATTTCCTAGCAAATACCTATTTAATGTCATATCCCGTTATATTGAAAGAGGAGAAAAACAACCTCTAACTGTGGATCTTTTAAACTTTATATTTCTTATGCTTTCTTTTCACGAGCAGATATCCATGAACTTTAGTGAATATTAACAGGAAGTATTGTGGTACCAATGTAATTGAATCACAGTCCAATGCTGTCATACATTTATTTTTAAGGTATAACAAACACAAGAATCAACTTAATATTACCTGTTTGTATGGTATCTGTAAATCCCAAGAGCTTTGGTAAAAACAAAAAATAAACAAAGAAAACTAATATCTTTATATACTCCTTAATGATGCTAAGGGATATCCTGGAACCAGCTGCATATCACCATCTTCCCATATTAGTACAGAACCACTGTTGAAATTGTGCATAAGGGCAGGTCAGTGGAAATCCCATTCTGGTGGAGACTAGACAGAAACTCAGTATATCCTGAATTCACTTGCCCAGATATAACCCTTGTGAAATTAAACTATTCAAACTTAAAGCTGTTGGAACTTTAAATTATTTTGAGTCTTGAGAGGAATATAAGTATGTGGCTTAAGTCATGTAGCATGCAGCTGCAACTTCTGTTTTTTCCTATAAATGATTAGAAATAACTGAATGGTATCATATATAGGACTCCCTCAGAACATTACCTGTCCTTACTGTTTAAGTGTGCCCCTGGCTGACAGACAAAATGGACTCCCTGTGCCAAACTGAGGTGCTTAAAGTTAAAACAGAATAGGTGAGGGAGAGGTCACGTACTCTGTGTTCTCAGAAAGATGTTATGAGAGTGTACCAGGATTTCTCTTTCTACACTCAAGCCAAAACAGCTCCTTTTGTTGAATGCCAAGATAAACTGTGGCTGGAACACCCCTTGCCACTGGCTGTTTGAAAGAAACATCTGACAGAGACTTTGGGCTTTGAAACCACCCAATCAGAACTCAACTATTTCAACCAATCAGAACTAAACAAGTTGGACTCCCTCATTTGCAAAAGGGACCTGATCAAAAACTGGGGTGAGAACTTTTCTCTATTTAAGCCAGATCCGACCTTTGTTCTTTGGAGAGCACACTTACTTGTGCTGAAGGTTGTGTCTTCCCAATCTGAAGATTTTCTTTTTTTTTTAAAGAAATAAAGTTTTTCCTTTTTCTTTCGAAGTTTTCATGATCTTTTGTTAACATCATGACCTGTTAATGCAATCTTCCTTAAAATGTAACAAGCTGTAACAAAATTGAATATGCACTGGCCTTGTATAAAAAACGTTGAATCCTGTTAAACTTTGTTTCTTCCTCTATAAGTGAAGCCCTAACTTCCCCGCTTGGCAACACTGACCTCATTCCTTTGAAGTCTGTGTTTTCTGAGTGGCTATCCTGGGTTGCCATCCTCAAGCTTTGTGCTTGAATAAACTCAATACTTATTTTCTGACTCTTGTTTAAAGCTGGCGTACTGAATTCTCTAGTTTCTTACCACATAATTTGGCAAAGTATTTATGTGCTGTTCCTCCCTTTCTGCACTGTAGGCACACAGGTCTGATTTCTCTCCCCCATCATAGAGTCTTTGTACATGCTATTCCCTGGCTCTGTTCCCTGGCTAGAAATTTCTTTTCTTCTCCGAGTTAACTCTTGCTCATTCCTCAGGGGAAAAGTTTCTAAGCAGATTTATTCTGTCAATGCCTCCATATTTATTGATATGCCTTTGCTTCATGGCACTTATAACCATATAAAAATTTCAATTGATTGCTATGCAGGAGCCAAGGGAGAACTTCCCCTTTGCCCTCCCAGGTTCACTGAAAATCAACTGACAAAAGGCAGATTAATAGGAGAAAAGGCATACAAAGTTTTATTTTAACATGCATAACATGGGGGAATCCCAGCAGAATGGTTACCCAATAACTCAGCGCAGTACAGAAGCTTATATATGCTTTTTCATAGAGGAGAGGGGAAATGGGGAATGTAAACAATTCTTTTGAGGGGCAGTAAATTATTAGGGAGAATGAATGAGAGGAGGGAGAGGAACATTACAGGAAGGTGAGAGGCAGAGCTGCAGAGGACAAAAGGTTGTCTTATTATGCAGATAAAGTCACCCAGGTAATCTCTTAGTAATCCCTTAGGCATAGAAATGACTCCCAGTCTCTCTCTTTTCTGGTGGTTGATCTTTCGGGGTTTGATGAAATCCTCAGGGTTTAAGAGAATTGCATTTTCTTGGAAAGAAGCTTTCTTGATCAGATAAGGAAATTCTAGAGAGAGTCACTTCCTGTCCTTGGTGGGGAGAAAAGGTTAGAGGGATCTTGATTCTGAGGCAGCTTCTAAGGCCTCTCAGTGTGCCAAAGCACCAGTATATGGGCTCTCTTTCTGGGCCCTGACATCGTTCAGTATCTCCCCCACTCACTTCTAAGCACCACAAAGAGAGAGAACTATGAGATTTTTCCCTCATCATTAGAATCCCCAGTTCACAGCATCTGCAAGAAGTTAAATAATAGTATTCATTAAATATTTTTGAATTAATTAATTTTGCTTTCAAGACATTGCACTTTATGTTAGTATGTATGAGTGTGATGGAAATAACAAAATCTACTTTTATAAAACAAGAAAACTGGTAGCTAGCCAAGGACCTGTACATTTTGCCTTTTGTTCTCTGCTATTTTTAATGTAGTGGAAAACACGGTTGGGAAAGCTGTTTATTTCACCTACTAGAAATGTTAAACTTTGCACAAGCTGCAAGGGTGAGAACAGATGTGTTTATGCTGGGTGAAGCAAGGATAGTTGGAATCTGGTAAACATTATTGGACTTAATACATACTAAATGAATTTCCAGAGACTTCTTCCTCCAGGATATTTTTTGTTTTTTGTTCAGGGAGATTTTGCATATATATATACATATCTCTTCTGGAATTTCTTCATCAGCATAGACGAGTTTAATATAGTCATGTTAAAGCACAAATAGCCTACAACTAATGTGATAAATTGTAAGCAAGGTAAGTTTTAATGGGGCAGGAGAAGGATGGAGGAAGGATGATCAACATATCACTAAACTTATTGTAACAGAGTAATCACCCCTCCTCCCATAGATATGAAAGCATAAAATTGACAGTGGGAAGTGTGTAACAGAGGGAATGGCCTGAAAAAATATGGCAAAAGATGTTTTCTGTCTCTTTAAAACTTCCCCCACTCTTTTTGGGAACTGAGACCTACATCTCTGTCTCAGGCAGGTGGTCAGGAGGGACAGGGGAATGTCTTGTTTTTTGTGTTACAGGAGAAAGCTCAGCTGTGCTGTTGCATTATCACATTTCCTGAAAAAACTTTGCTTGAGCAAATGCCATAAAAGTCAGCTGACAAATGAAAAGTGCCAATACTATGTAATAAATAAACACCACATAACACACAGTATTAGAATCTGATGCTGCTGGATCTGAGTAATGACAATACTATTATGATATTACCTTATTTTTAAATTTGATCAATGCTACATTTTGTTTTAAATCTAGTCTCCCCAAAATGGATAACATGAAGAATGTATTCAGGAGGGAGTTAGTGAATGTTCAAGGTATTCCCCTCTTCTGGAGCATAGCTGAGGAGTGGTCCAACGTAGAGTCATTTAAGGCCCGACCAGATGATCTTCTGATCTCCACCTATCCCAAATCTGGTAAGCCCTTTTCATTTAGTTGTTCTAGATATTTAGGTCATGATTCATATGTGTAAAAACACTGATCTGCAGCTTACTAGTCAGGTCTAACCTGAGTTCATTAAACATTTGTCAAGGGAACACTGTGGTGGTTGCTGGGAGAGTTTTGTCTTAAATTAGACAAATTCTTTTTCTATTCTGAAAGGCTAGCAATTGAATGGAGGATATATCTGAGACAAAAATTAATGCCATTGTCTTGTTTCTAAATTCAAATAAAATTGTCAAAACTGCATATATATGTGATTTAGGTATGGTAACATATATATTCTAGAATATATATGTTTGGTATATTAGAATATATATATCTTCTATACATTTTGATGCTTAAATATTTTGTTTTTATATTTAAACAACTGCTGACTTCAGTATACAATCTCAGAAAGGAGAATTTAAGGTACCTGATAAGAATCAACAATTTTTATTTTTCCAGGTCTACATATGACAGAGTCTTTGATTTACCCAATGATAAATGTACAGAGAGAGTGCGGAGAAATGAGGTGCTCTCTCTCACCTTTTATGCAATTAAATTACTTGGGCCCATCATAAATCAACTGTACTAATTACTGACCCTCTAAAGTCAACTTTCCTTAATATCCCTACCTCATTTCTTAAAGGAAGAAGTTTTTAGTAACTATATTGACTACTGATCTTCCTTTTAGATTATACATATCAAAATTACTTCAAAGTAATGTTTAACAAGTTCTGGGATGAAAGTCCTGAATATGGGGAATCTAATCTACCAAAATCATAAACACTGCATGAGAACAAACGGTTCCTACTAGGAAATAAATAAATAAATGCGCAATAAAGACCTCTATAGATATTAGAAAAACAAGCTTGTTTTGGCAAAACATCTTTTTTTTCTTACTACTTTACATTGCTCTCCAATAGTTCACCAAACCCAAGTTGTTTAAGACCAAAACCACTTTGTAGTTCCTTGTTATGATAAGTGTCTAGAGAAGGGGGGAAAGGCAGATTCTGAAAATGTACATGCTCTTTTGTTTTTGCTGTTTTTAGATGTATTCAAAAGAAGAAAAGCATTTAGATAATCTTTGAGCCAGGCAAGGTGGCTCTTGCATGTAATCTCAGCCAACTACTCAGGAAGCTGAGGTGGGAAGATCATTTGAAACCACGAGTTCAAGACCAGCCTAAGTAATATAGTGAGACCCTGACACCAAAAATAAAAATAAATTAGACAGGCATGGTGACTCGTGCCTGTAATCCCAGCTACTTGGGAGGCTGAGGCGGAAGGATTGCTTGAGCCCAGGAATTTGAAGCTATAGTGAACTGTGATCATGCCATTGCACTCCAGCCTGGGCAACAGAGAAAGACTGTCTCTAAAAATAACTGATTAAATAAATAATTTTTTAAAAAATATAATCTTTGGAAGATATCACTATACAAATAGTTCATCTACAAATATGCTCTTTGAAGCTGAATTTTTTCTAACATGGTAGAAGCTACATGGCTATACATAGCTTGATCACATGCTCTTTGGTAGGTTTTTGTTGTTGTTGTTCCCTTTACAAGCTGTTGTGAACATGTCTTAAAGTTATTAATATATCAATGCCTCATTAATTTTTGTTAAAAAGATCCAAATTAACTATCTCCTTATATGAGCTAAGCCTTGTGCTTTTTTTCTTTTTCCAAAATCATGAAAAGCAAACTTTTCTAATTAGTGACAAAGCATCCAAAATAGCTAAATTGGCATTTCTTTCAATCAGACTTCATGGGCCACAATTTGAACCACTCACTGATTGATAGGAAATTAAATGGGTTATATTGTACTTTGGATTTAAGTTTCTTTTTCTTTTTTTTGGATGATTTATTGCTTAAGCCTAAGCCAGATCAAGCAGCAAAAAATTCAAGGATGTTGATATTGATTTGGCTCACCTTTTTTTTCATAGTATAATTGTCTATGATAGGATAGGGGAGATTGCCTAGTACAGATATTCATGATTTAGGGACAAGAAGGAGAAAGAGTTGACCACAAGAAAGGACTGAAAAAGGAGCCCTAAAGTACTCTAGTATCTGGAATCAGCTCCAAAAGTGCATCCATATATAGGCCATTCTTCAAAAACATTGCTGTGCGCATGGCTTAATTAACTAATTAGTTAATTAACTTAATTATTGAGTTACCACCCACTATTATTTAATTTAGAGACTACCATTACACCTTTGGTAAAGAGAAAGGGAATGGGAACAGTTAAGAAGATATTTTCTTCCCATGTCTTATAATTACTTTTAGAAGTACCTCTGTAACTTGATCACTGAATGCGATAGACAAGTACACCACAGCCTCATAGGCTTTAGATTCATTTCTCAAAAGACTGGTGAGACACGATATCTTAAAGATTAGAGTGGCTTGGTCCACTCTACTCAACCAGAATCTATTGTCTTTTGTTTGTGAGTGGCACACTGGTCAGCATGTGGGAAATCTCAAGGTTCTTTTTGTTTTCCTTCTTCACTGCTCTTTTTTGAGTTTTATTTGTAGGATATTTTAATTAGAACTTACATGTACACAATATATATGTATATGTTCAAGGTAGATAAGGACGTCTTCTAGGTAAGGGAAGAAGAGATAAAGGAAGTAAAAATAAAGAGCACGTTTTTGTTTTAGATATTGTTATACGACTTCTCTACCTCTATTTATCCTCTCATGTGCTTTTTGACACATAAGTTTAGAGTTTCTTCCATTTTTTTTTTCCTTAGGAACAACCTGGATCAGTGAAATATTGGATTTGATCTATAACAATGGGGATGCAGACAAATGTAAACGGGATGCAATATACAACCGAGTGCCTTTCATGGAACTTATAATTCCTGGAGTCATAAGTGGTATTTTTTTCTGGATGTTTCTTTTCACTATAGGAGTAAATCTTTTTGTGATGTTTGGAGGAGTCATGATGGAAAATGATACAGACGAAGCATGGACAGTTATTAATAAGTCACAAGTGTCTATAATAGAAGAGTCAGAATTTGGCTATACCGATAACTATATTATACTCTTCCTCCACCCAAGGATAATATCTGCATAAGAGAAGGTTTTATGTAGCGTATTTTTTCTTAAAGAGACAGGTGTAAGTCTTCAAGGTTTAAATATTGAGTGATTATTTTATAGAGAAAATTCAGTGTTTGATTCGATATAGAATCATATATAGTACTAGTTAGCTGATATTTACAATCTGAAGGAAAAGGATTATGGGAATATACGGGCTTGCATTATTAATTTTTTAAAAAATAGTCATGGGCCTCATGGCTTAATTTGGTCTTAGAATTTGAATACGGGAGAGCTGGAAAGGGATGTTGAAATCTTCTAGTACAATTTTCTCATATAGTAAATGAGAAAAAGAAGAAGATAAATGAAGGAAAAATCTGGACATATTGACTCTTGGCCTACTGCTGTTTCTGCCTCGTCAAGGTGTTACATATCTGAGGATTTTATAGACACTTATGATGACTATGGTCCACTGTTGCTCATAGGCAAAAATCAGTCTAATAAATGAGAGTTTATCATTTTTTAATCTCATTGTAGATTTTGAGAGTATATGAAGTCGTATAGCCATTTCAAGCCATATTGTAGGGTTTATAGAAAGTTTAGCTTATATTGTAAGTGACCTTTATAATTCCACATTTATAATGTATTTTTTAAAATTTTTGTGATGGTAGGTGTTGAGCAGTTGAAAAACATGCAGTCTCCTCGATTGGTGAAAACACACTTACCTGTTCAACTTCTTCCCTCTTCATTTTGGAAGAATGACTGCAAGGTAGCAAATTTTAAAGAAAAATAATAGTTATTTGTGTTGTCATTTTATTTTTTTACCACTTATGCAGAAATGCAAGATGAGGTAGTACAACCCCTGGATAAGTCATTGCAAAAATAATAAGGTGGCCCCTGTATCCCAAAGATCACAATAACACCAGTGAACACCAATATTGTGGGTAGCAACTACACTCAGCACCCAAGCACTAAGAACCTGTCAGGTTTTCTCAAAGATGCCTGTCATTCTCTCTAAGTCCTTTGATTCACTGTCAACTATATGATAGATATTTAAATTATCCCACAACTGCTTCTTCATGGTTCAACATAATTATAATTTACAAATATGGGTTTATTATTGTTTGTAGGTTATAAATTATATGTAATTTTATGTATACATTTATGGATTCATTTTAGGCTTCTTTTTAATGAACACTTTTATTCAAGTATATCATTTAGGAAGAAAAGTCCATAAATCCTAAGTATACAGCTAGATGAGTTTTCACAAAGTGAGAATACCTATGAAACCAGCACCCAGATCAACAAATAGAACATTACTAGCACCCTAAAAGCTCATTTACTGAATACTTCCAGTTAGTATGTCCTATCTTCAAAAATAACCACTATCCCAAACATTTTTAAAAATTAGTTTACCTGTTTTGACTGTAACCATAAAGTATATACTCTTGAATATTTGGCTTATTTCATTCAATATAATATTTATGAGATCTATGTCTATTGTGCTTGCTATTTTGTTTTTGTTTTGTTTCCTTTGATGTAGCCTGCTGGATCCCAAAATGTGAGCAAAGCTGCTCATTAGATGTGCAAATTCTTAGTCCCCATTCAGACCTACTGAATCAAATATTACGGGGTTGAGGTCTAGAAATCTGAGTTTTCATAAGACCCCCATGTGAATTTGATTCATTCTGACATTTAAGAGCTAATGATCTAAGGCATTCCATTATGTGTATGTGAATACTCCGCAAGTTACTTATCCATGGTACTATTGATGGGCAGTTGGGTTGTCGCCAGTGTCAGTAATTAAAATAGGGTTGCTATTCACATTCTTATACAAATCTTTTATTCTATATATGTACAGATTTCTCTTGGTTATATATCTTGGCATAAAATTGTTGGATTCTAGAATATTCATTTGTCCAACTTTAGTAGATATTTTCAAATAGCTTTTCAAAACATATGCACCGATTTGCACTTTGACCTGCACTGAGTAACAGTTGGAGTTATTCCACATCCTCACCAATATAAAATATAGCTAAAAACATTTAATTTTAGCCATACTAGTAGATGTCTAGTAGCATCTCATTGGGGCTTTACTTTGTATTTCCCTAATAACTAATTAGGTGAAGCGCCTTTACATGGCTTATTGAGCATTTAGATACCTTTTTTTCTGAAGTACCTATTCAAGGCTTTTGACTCTTTTCCTGTAGAGGTTTCCTTATTTTCATTCATTATTAAGGGAGAAATTCTTTACATTTTCTGGATACAATTCCTTTGACAGATTAATTATATTTCTTTATGTCTTAACTCACCCTGTTTTTTTTTCTTTTCACTTTTTTCATATTGTCTTTTAAAAAAGTTCTTAATTTTAAGGCAGGTCAGTATACCAGTTTTTTCATTTATGGTTAGGGCTTTTTGTGTTTTTTTAAAAAACTTCCTTCCCCAAAGTCATGAAGATATTCTCCCTTCTGTTTACTTCTAGAAGCTTTATTGTTTTAGTTATTACATGTACATCTAAATATTTGTTTAATATCTATAACATAAGTAGCTATGTTCTTTATTAAATTTTCTAATAAAATAGTAATTATCTTTCTCTGTTTCTCTCTCTTTTGCTCTCTCTCTCTTTCTCTCTCACACACACACTATTTTCTGAATGTCCGTTGCTAGTGTTAATGGAAAAATCTAAGACAAGTTAAATTTAGCAGAGTTTGAGCAGAAAAAAGTTCATGAACTGAGTAGCATTCAGGATCAAAAGCGGCTTAGAGAGCTCCATTCCACAATGTGTGCAGACAATACTTATACCCAGAGAAATGAAAATGGCTTTGCCTTATTTGGGCATAGTTTGCAGCTTTCAGCCCATGATTGTCTAACAGTTTGGCTGCTATGATTGGCTGAGACTCTGCTGCATGTTATAAGAATATATATTCACCTTAAGTTGCAGTTTCTTTATACATTAAGTTAGGTTACAGTTTACTATGTATGAAGGCAGCATTAAGCCAAGCTTAGTTCAATTTTACACTAGTATATAGACATGAAATTTATTTTATAATTTGGTATTTTACCCTACAAGCTTTCTAAATTTACATAATAGGTCTAGTAACTTTTGTGTAGATTCCATTCAGTGTTCTATATAGACACTCATGCTGTTGGCAAATAAAAATATTCTCACTTCCTTTCTCTTAATATGGATGCATTTTACTTCTTTTTCTTGATTTACTGAACAGAATAGAACCTCTAACATAACACTGAATTGGAGTGGTAAGAGCAGACATTCTTTTGTTGCTCTTGATCTTAGGGAAAATGCATTCAATATTTCACTGTTAAGTATGATGGCATTACCTGTGTATTTTTTGTAGATGCTCTTTATTTGGCTGAGGAAATTCTCTTCTAATCCTAGTTTGCTGGCTTTTATCAGGAATGAATGTTGGTTTTAGTCTAATGCTTTTTTTTATATCCATTAAGATCCACCATATGGTTTTCCATCATTTTAGTCTAGTAATATGATGAATTACATTGATCAATTTTTGAATGTTAAAACAACCGTGTATACTTTTGGATTTTGTCTAATATTTTTTCCCTATTAAGATCTATTATATTGTTTTCTATTATTTAGAAAACAATATATTATCATTTAATATCATGAATTTCATCAATTGATTTTCAAATGTTAAAAGGACCTTGCATACCTTCTATTTAGATATGATGTATTATTATCTTTGTATATATTGTTGGATCCAATTAGCTAATTAAAAAATTGCACCTTTGATCATGAGAGATGTTAGTCTGTAGTTCTATTTTAATTCATTGTCATTACTGTTTAATGTCTTTGGTATTAGAACAATCCTGGCCTTAAGAGTTGGAAAACATTTAAGCATTTACTCTTTTTCAATTTTCTAGAAGTGTATGGGTGGAATTGGTATTATTTCATTCTCAAATATTTTATACAATTCACCAGTGAAGCCCTCTGAGCCAGAAATTTTCTTTGTCTGAAAAGGTTTTTTTAATTATATTTGTTAAAAACTATAAATTCAATGTAGTTAATAGAAATAAGATAATTCATGTTATATACTTTTCCTTAATCTTTGGTAGCTTGTGTCTTTCAAAAAGTGGGTCTATTTTGATTAAATTGTCAATTTTCTTATAATAAAGTTATTGATAATATTCCTTTAATAGTCTCTTAATATTTGTAAAATCTGTACATATATCACTTTTCTCATTCTTCATATTTTTTCTATCAGTTATTTGGAGAAGAGTATTAAAATCTAACTATAATTTCTCTATATCTCCTTGTAATTTTATCTGTTTCAGCTTCTTATAAGCAAAATCAGTCAATAAGCATGTAATCAGTAAACATCTATGGAAGTTTTACCATGTATGTACCAAATATTGTGATTGGCATTATAAATACAAACATAAATAAGATGTTCTCTGTCATCTAAAAGCATATTTTAAAATTTAATTTCTACAAATACTGTTGAGCTTCTTCTGCATGCCAGTTACTTCTCTATTCTTTATTGGGCAATGGTTTAAAAAGTTCGTGACTTGCATCCTACATAGCACAAAGTCCTGTAGAATATCTCAAGTAGTGGGAAAAAGACAGATATATTTGAAAAATAAATACATATCCATAAGATAGGTGTTAAAACATGAAGTCAAAAAGATTCTCTGTGGCAAAGAATTTTCATAGATGAATAAAAAATTGATCAGCATTCTGAAGAAAGAGTAAGGGGATTTTCAGGTATGCAGGACGTTTCACAGAGAGGACACTGCATATGCATAGGCTAAGAGATGTGAAACAGCAGGAGACGTGTCAGCGCTCTACAAATGGCTAAGTATAATGGGTAACATGCAAAGTGGTGAAAATGAATATGGGAAATAGGCAGTCACTAAATCTCTAGATTTGAGAAAGGTGTTTTGAGTATGTCTTTACCCCAGCAGCTTTAATGAAATGAGCAAAAGAGATGTTGTTTTTCCTTTGAAAAATTGACTGATTATACTTTCATCCTTATTATACAAAAAGTCTTTGTATAATACATGTGTTTATGTGTGATTTCTTTTTTTCCTTTCAAAGTTTAATTAGAAACAAGAGACATAAGGAAGTAGGGATGTGATTTATTTTCTTAATTCCAGTAGTAAAAATCTATAGAAGCCCCAGAAATGCATAGCTTGCTATTAGGAGAACTGGAGGATATCTTCAGGACAGTCTTCTCTTTTATAGTGAGAAGCAGACCTCACTAAAGTTACAACTGAGGAGGATAGATAAAGAAAATGGTTTATTACCATGGTCTCTTGGTATTGCAATAGGAAGTAACTGGGAATGTTTATAGGTTTAGTATTTTCTCAAGAAGTTATGTCAGCAACAGTCTTAACACTCAGAACTCTATATTCAAACCACTGAAAAACCCTTTTCTGCCACTCTCTTTTTCCCCTAATCCTGGTCTTACACTATGAGAACTACTACCAGTAACTTGGGAATATAAAAGTTCCTATTTCCTTTGCCTATCAATTGGGGAAGAAGGAAGCTCTGATCCTACTTAGGTTAAAGAAGGTTTCTTCCTGAATGTATTTTCCCTTATAAATACATTTGCTGCATGGGTGGCTGAGTCCTCGGTATTTTTAGGTGTGCTTCATGGGAGAATTAGGCTTAATGGATTTCACTGAACTTGACTGAAAACCTAATTACCAGTGAGGCATAACAATGTCATTTCTATTGGGAAATGTGTTCAAAATTTCTGCCTTCATACAGACTTGAGGGATATATACACAAAAGAAATTCTAATCTCACACCAGTCATTACAAACAGCAATGATAGTTATGTAGCCACGATCATGGACAGAATGAAGGTTTAATCTTTCCTGACTGTAAATTTATGCAAGTAATTATATATTTTCAATGAACAATTGGGCAGGCATTTTTTCATCCTTTAAAAAAGTTTCCTTCTCCTTTTCACTATTATTAGTTTTAATAAGTGATACAGAAAAAGATTCCAAATTCAAAGATAATTAGTTAATTTTTATTAATTTAACACTTATTATAATTCTCTTGTTTGATTTTCCATGTTTCAAGAGATGTTCTTGCCGAGTGTAGTGGCACACACCTGCAATCCCAAGTACTATGGGGGCGGAGGTAGAAGGATTGCTGGAGCCCCGGAGTTCCAGACCAGCCTGGGCAACAGGCTGTTGAGATCCTTCCTCAAACCAAAAAAAAAAAAAAAAGAGAGAGAGAGAGAGACGTTTTCCTTTTTGAGGGCTAAACAGAAAGCAGAGGTGTGAAAAATGAGAATTGTTTGTGTTTAAAACCACATACAGTTGTCAGGATACAAATTTAAATGCCAAAATCAGAAAATGGAAAAGAGAAAATAAATATTCTGTCAAAGTAAACAGAAGTTTAAAAACTGTTAAACAGTAGAAACAAAATTTTGATCTCTGATGTCTCCCTACAGATGATCTATGTAGCACGGAATGCCAAAGATGTGGCTGTGTCTTACTACTATTTCTACCAGATGGCAAAACTGCACCCAGAGCCTGGAACTTGGGAGGAGTTCCTGTATAAATTCATGACTGGAAAGGGTGGGTCCAATTCTTCCTTTAATCATGGAGTTCCCTAATGAAAAGTCTTTTCTATAAGGTCATATAAAGTTCAAATATAAGTCTTGTGTTTGTTATAAACCAATTACGTACCTAGCTCTCTACTAATGCGTTAGGAAGACTACAGAGGAAGCAAAATATATTGTCGTCTCTTCTCTTAAAGGACTTTTAAGGAATAAGTGACAGAGAGATATCTGAGTCCTTAGGCTCATTATTTCATTAGTGATTAGTGACTACTGCCAATTTATTTAAGCACTTTCCTCTTTCACTGTTCATGACATTGCACTGTTTTAATTTTATACATATTCTTGAATTCTCTCTTATCTACCATTTTTTCATGTTTATTATATGAATGAAAGTTTTGTTCTCAAGACTCTGTTCTTCTACCTGTGTATTGTCTTCTTAAGGGAAACATATTTATATCCATGATAGTAACTCTACCTATAATTCTCATATATTTTCCTATATAGACTCTCTTTTTGAGGCAAATACATGTCAATGGTATCTTGCATAGATTTAACCGTCATTGCTTGTACTATTTTTGTCCATAGAATGTCATCCTCATTTTCATCATTATCAAAGCTCAACTCTTCTTTTTAGATCCAAATGCACTCTATTTCCTCCATAGACTTTTCTGAATTTCTCTGTTCCTATGATTCTCTCTCCGTGACCTATGAACTTCCATATCACTTATTGTCTGCAATACTCAGTGTCTGTCACCTTGCTCTTGTAGTTTTAGTTTTATTTATTAGAATTTGTATTAGTTTTCTGGGGTTGTCATATCAAAATAGCATAGACCGGGTGCCTTAAACAACAGAAATTTATTTTCTCACAGCTCTGGAGACTAGAAGTCCAAGATTAAGATGTCGTCAGGATTGGTTTTCTCTGAAGCCTTTCTTCTTAGCTTGTAGATAACTGTCTTTTCTCTATATCTTTAAATGATTTGTGTGTGTATGTCCTAATTTCCTATTCTTATAGAAATACCAATAATATTGATTAGAGTCTATCCTAATGACCTAATTTTAACTTAATTACCTATTTAAAGACCCTATCTCCAAATACAGTCACATTCTGAAGTATTGGGGGTTAGGAGTTCAACATATGAATTTTAGGAGAACAGAATTCAACTGATTACAGAATGATTTTGTCCTTTCCAAGTAGATTTTAAATTCGTTGAGAACAGGGGTTATCTCATATACTTCTCTTATCCTTATCATTCTTCTTTCTTGAAACGATAGTTAATCAATGTGTATGTATTGATAATGATTACTTGGAATAACATTTAACCAGTCTTTATTTCATATAAATAAACATTTATCTTTCAATTTTAGTGTCTTTTGGTTCCTGGTATGACCATGTGAAGGGATGGTGGGAGAAGAAGAAAGATTATCGTATCCTTTACCTATTTTATGAAGACATGAAAGAGGTAAGAAGCAACTGCAATTTCTTCTTTATTTTTGAAAGAAACCTAAGATTCATCTTCTTTGTATCATACTTTCCTTTCCTCTTGGTCTGTAATTATGGCTAATCTACTATTCTATCAATTGTGCCTTGAAAATAGATCTTGTACCCATCTACTTCTTTCTAGTACTACTGCCTCACACTCTAGTTCAGGCATCTACCTCGACTTGCTTGGACTACCTCATCTTGTTTATATTATCCACCCAGAGAGAATGATCTTTCTAAAATCTGAATCAGAGTATGTTCACTTTCTTCTTCAAATCTCTCAATGGGTTCTGGTTCTACATGTGATGTAAAATAATTAAGGTAATTTATAGAGCTTGGCATTATTTAGTCCTTGTCTATTTCTCCAACTCTTTTTGTGCCACCTTTCTCTTTCTCTCTGAGTCTACATGAAAAAAAATGTCTCCACTAATTTCAGATTAACCTTTTCCTTAAAGTCTTTCTCATCTGGATTTTGTGAGCCATACTGGCATTCAAAAAGGAAGCCCATAACAGATAAAACTGTTAGTCTGGTATACCTGCTTCAATTTGCTTAGGATCCAGCAGCCTTGACTTAGCCATATCTTGGTCCCTTAGGTTTCTCTAAATTCCTTAAAGATGGTTATAACTCCCATTCATCTCTAATTTAGGAAATCTGTTCTACATCTCAAGGAAAACCAGCTCACTCAGTTAAGGTAATTACCTCTGGCAGGTTCCTTAGTCAAATTCTCAGCTTCTTCTGCATCCTGTTTAAACCACTTTGTGCTTGTCACTCTGAATTATGGTGAGATATTACTCTAACTATGGGTCTAGAAGCAAAAAGAAGAGTTTGGGTATCAGTCTTTAAGAGGATAAGCATTGTCTTGAAAGAAAACTTTCCTACCATTATAAAGTCTTAAAGTAAGGGAAGTTTAGTCTCCTCAAATATGGGAAGGAAATCTACATCTTCTGGAAGAGAAGGCTCAGAATTACTCATGGGTTCATAATTCTTTGTGTCATCAGATCCACCCTGAATATTCTCATTCTGAGCTTGAGCATTCCACCCTTTCTTCATCAGTCCTCCATTTAACTTTCACACAATAGACTTGGCACAACTGTGAATTCAAATTTCATTGTGATTCTTCTACAAATTGAGATTTGTGTATAATTTTCAACAAGTTTAGCTCTGTGACTATGAGAAATAGATTATTTTAGGGCCACTGCAGTAACTCTCTTATTCCATTTCAATGAAGAGCCATTATTTCACTGTACCTAATATGCCTTCCTATGTCTAGTGTGAAGCACAGAGAAGGGAAATCATAAGAAATAGATCAAATTGCATTGGTGATAGAGTGGTGAGTATAGTTGCCTTCCAAGAAATACATCAAATGAATCTCTCTTCATCATTGCCTTTATCCTCCCCACCATTCCTTAGGTTGAAAATGGACAAGATTTTATTTGACTTTGCTCCTTATATACTCATACTATTGAAAAGTCTGTGTAGGTATGAGTGGTAGAAAGAGAATCTTCTTTCCACTATAAGAGAACTCTTGCTATAGGCAATTCATTCTTGATACTAGATATGTTAAAAAAATAAAGAGATCAAGGGATTTTCAAAATTATACTTAATGATAATACCAGCTTGCTCTCTTACCATCTGTTATTCTGTAAGTTAATTCTATTTTTGAATGTGAAAGATTTAATATTAATCTATTTTTTATATTTATATTTTGAAGCAAATTTTAATCTCCCTTCTAGAAGATGGTTGCCTACTATAATTAAGGATAAAATATGTACTTGGGAAAGTAAAATTAAATTTGCAATATAAATCTAACATTACTTTATCTATTACTTCAGCATATGTAGAATCTTGTTAAGTGCATTCCCTGCTTCATGACCAAATCTACCTGAGATGATTCTTTCTCCCTTTAATTTCTTTAGAACCCAAAGTGTGGAATTCAGAAGGTGTTAAAATTTCTAGAGAAAGACATGCCAGAGGAAATTGTGAATAAAATTCTCTATCACAGCTCTTTTGATGTGATGAAGCAGAACCCTAGTGCAAATTATACCACTATGACAAAGGAAGAGATGGACCATTCCGTGTCTCCTTTCATGAGAAAAGGTGGGGGCATGATATACTAGTTTCTGTACAGCTTACTACTTACATCATGGACAGTGTAGGTGGTCAGGTAAAAGCAATATCATAGGAAATGGAAATAAATGAAATATGCTGGGGAGAGAAAAATTAGAAACTAAACAAAACAAAAAATCTTAGAGGAAACAATCTATGGCAAGGAAATTCCAACTTTGCTGCAAGTCTAACATGTAAGACAAGCCTTGTAATGAGAAATGTTTATTCAATAGCCTGTGCATCGATAAGCATGAGTATCAGCACCCATTGCTGTATCAGAAGAACGCCCTTCCTTTGTCTGAATTATCTAGATATTCTCTATCTACCATAAAAATTTTACTGTGCTAAGTAGCTAGCTTAAATGATGTTAGATATACTAAATTAATGAAGGAAAATGTCCACTCCTTGAAGTTGTTGATATGACTATGGTAAATCATTGCTTCCTCATTTGAACTCAACATACAGCATCTTGCAAAATATAGTCCTTTAATAAATATGTGTTAAATTGAATTCTGTGTATGTGTGTGTGAGAGAGACAGAGAGAGAGAGGAGAAAGAGAGAAGAGAGAGATAAAATGTAGTATATGTATTATTCAGCTTTGCTATAAAACAAATAACCCCCAAAAATCTCTCAGTGGCATGAAACCACAAGATTTATATTTCATGTTGTTGGAGACTGGTCACCTATGGCTGCTGAATTTTTGTTTGGCTCTCCTGGGCTCAGCTGTTTGTGTCTTCACTTTCTGAAACCCAGGCTGAAAGAGCTGCCCATGTGTGGTATATGCCCAATATCATGGTAAAGAAGAAGACCAAGAGAGCTGGTGGAAACTTTAAACACCTTTTAAAGTTTCTCTTCAGATTTGGTATATGCCACATATATATATATATTCAAATACCATTGCCAAAGCATATTAAAAAATCCAAGCCCAAAGTTAAGGAGGCAAGGAGGAATTGTACAGCACATCATGGTGGACAGAGATGTAAAATCTTCTTATGGTAAAGAAGGAGTGAATAAATATTAGCAATCAAAGAAATTTAAGACATTTTTTTGAGAAACAGGTGATTTGGTGAGAGGCTATAAAGGGACAGTTAAGGGTAATTTTTATTATAATATGTTATAGATCCTACAGGTTTTTATTTTTTATTTTTTTAGAAAGTTAGGAAGTATGCCATGGATAAGTTTTGCTGGGAATATCCAGATCTTAGCCAGGTATAATCTTGTCTTCCAGGGTACATTTGGCAACATCTAGAGACATTATAATTGTCACAACTAGGGGGAGGTTATTGTCATCTAGTAGGTAAAGGCTAAGGATGTTGCTAAACATCCTACAATGCACAGAAAAATCCTCCCTTCCTCTAGCAAAGAATTGTCTAGCTCCAAATGTCAGCAGTGGAGATATAAATAAAATAAAGTATCAAAGTTGAGAAACTCTAGGCCAGTCGACAGTTATTTTGGCATGTTTTCTTCTTTCTCTCTTCTTTTTCCTAAAACTGGCTTCCAAATGTGTCTTCTGTGTTACCTTATAAGATATTCTATGAAAATGGCATTTTTTAAAAAACCAGATATTCATTGTAAATGCTGTATCCTGTATCCTTCCTTCAAGGTTTTTGAGATTATTCATATCTTGAAGACTTGGCAATCCTGAAGTAAAGAAATATGTTTAATTACATTTAACCGAGTAATATTCAATCTTATTTGACCACAGAACCTTCGTTCATAAATTATCATTTGGCATGGGAAAACAGTTTTAAAATGACTGAAAAATCCTCTATATCTTTTGTTAACAAAGCTCTTGAAGCCAAAGAATCAAGATTTTGAGGTGTCAGATTTTCTTCCAGTGATATTTCTCTAAGATATTTAAAGGATTATTTCTTTACATAAGATACTGAAAAAAATCCATGGGAATTTTTGGAAGACAAAGAAGGCCTAAGAGTCTGGGATTGGAAGTAGGATTTTAGGATTAGAGTTATGGCACAGGTATGACACATCCTAAAGTTAAAGGTTTAAAAATACAGGGTATAGTAATTAAAATTAAAACTGGTCTCAGAAAGGAAATTTTATAGAGGTCTCAAATTTGCCATTTTGTATTTTCCTTTCAGGTATTTCAGGAGACTGGAAGAATAAATTCACTGTAGCCCAGTATGAGGAATTTGAAGAAGATTATAAAAAGAAAATGAAAGGGTCTACACTGCAGTTTCGATCAGAAATCTAAGAAGCATCTGCTTTTCCTTCATCTCCTTTAGCTAGCACCTAAATTATAAGAAAAAATCCCTTCAAACATTTAGTGAAAAAAAATTGGTAGTGATGTTTCCTTATTTACTTAGATCAGTGGTCTGTACTAGAATAATCAAAGAATTTCAGAGTCTGAATAGGAAATACCAGTACTGTCCCCATGATTTTAATTACCTTCCACAATGATTTTACTAGTCTTACAAATGAAATCATAAAATGAAGTTAAAAATCTACAGAATTATCTATTTTATTTTTAAAAATCAAGGTCTGAATTATTAGACTTGCAAAGAAAATATTTAGGGGAGTTTTCAAGATGGATGGATTAGAACCAAAAAATTCCCTTGAAAAGGCTTTAATTTCTCTTTGTTATATGCTTAGAATAATACCAATGTAACATTAGATCAACAAGATTTTTTACAATGAGTTCACTGAAATTAATTGCCCTAGAACGGTTTACTACAGATTAAATTTTGGATAGTTTATTATTCATAGTGTCTTACTATTATACTTTATATGCTAATGATCTAAAATAATAATAAGAAAATATTCAGTAAATATGTGTTACAGAAGTATTGTTTGCATAGCAATGTATTAGCTACTGTCAGAGAGAAAAAAACAGTTAACAGTTATCATAATACCAAGCTAATCAAAATTTATTAAATACCTTCTGTGTATAAATAATGTCCCTTAGGGATAACAAAATCAAAACAAGGATCCTGAATGCAAACAGCTTTAAGGCAGTTCAGAGAAAAAGAAAACACGGGGAAACTTTGTACCTTCTCCTTGATTTCACTGTGAACCTAAAACTGCTCTAAAAAATAGTCTATCTTTTCCATTCTTGCAATACTTCACTTAGAAGGATAGTCTCCAGTTCTATCCAGGTTGTTACAAAAGGTATTATTTCACCATTTTTTTAATGGCTGAGTAGTGCTCCATGGTAAACATATACCATATTTTCTTAATCCACTCATGTATTGATGGGCACTTGGGTTGATTCCACATCTTTGCAATTGTGAGTTGTGCTGCAATAAACATTCGAGCACAAGTGTCTTTTTTTATAACATGTCTTTTTTTCCTTTGGGCAAATTCCCAGTAGTGAGATTGCTGAATCAAATGGTAGGTTTACTTTTGCAAGAATGGAACAACAAACACCACATGTACTCACTGTTAAACTGGAACTAATTGATCAACACTCACGTGCACATATTGGTACTATTTAAAACTCAATGGAAATCAAGCAGGTGGGAGCGGGGAGGAGGGGATGGGTAAATTCACACCTCATGGGTACAAGGCACACTATCTGGGTGATGGACACACTTACAACTTTGACTCAAATTGTACAAAAACAATTCATGTAACCAAAATGTTTGTACTGCTGTAATATTCTGAAATTAAAAAAATAAAGTCTATCAAAAATAAAACCAAAACACCTACACATAGAGGGATAATTATGAGAAGAACTTAAGAAACAGCCACACTACTTATAGCTGAAATTTATTGAGAACTTACTATTTACCATACACTGTGCAATACAATTTACATGGCTTTACTTCAGCTAATATTCATCCAAGTCTTTAAGACAGGTATTATAATTTTTCACAATTTTACTAACACGTAAACTGACAAAGTAATTATATTATGTCCAAGCACACATGTCAAATATTCAGTGGAAACACAGAGAAGGGATAGAAGCATAGTCTGACTTTTGATCCTTTTTTTTTCTTTTCTCTTTCCTTCTTTCCTTCCTTCCTTCTTTCTTTCTTTCTTTTTTTTTTGACAGGATCTCACTATATTGCCCAGGCTAGAGCACAGTGGCTATTCACAGGGGCAGTCATAACTCACCACAGTCTGGAACTCTTGGCCTCAAGTGATCCTCCCGCCTCAGCCTCTCAAGTAGCTGGGACTACAGGTGTGCACCACTGCACCAAGTCTTTATTTATTTTTTTTAATAATCTCAGGTATTCACCCTTATTCCCATGTCTGCTCACTAGGTATCATCTACTATTCTCCTTCTTTCATGTTCTCATATACTTGCCGTTGCCTGATAATCATAGAACATAACTTATAGCTAATCCGGATGTCATTACATTTACAAAGATCACTGAAAATCTTCCCTGGTGTGAACAATATAAATTCTCAAATCTCATGTTTTGTTACTGCTTTATGCTGTAAGTTAGAAGTCTCCAAATCTTTTGAAACATTCACCATTACAACAAAAATTTTTCAGTACATCTCAATAACATATACACATTTATATCTTTGCAAATTACACATATGTTTGCTGTATGAATATATTATTCACACTGTGAAATGCACATGAATAAAAATTAGGAGATAAAAATATAATAAATAATCTAGAATGTATTTTGTTTAACTATACAAAATACATTCTTTCCCTAGAATATTTTAATAGTCATACTTCAGCATGAGAACAATGTGATTGAAATTTTTTCATTATTTTTATTTATTTTATTTTATTTTTGTAGAGGTGGGGGTCTCACTATGTTTCCCAGGCTAGTCTTTTTTTAATTAATTTTTTTAATTTCAAAATATTATGGGGGTACAAACATTTAGGTTACTTATATTGCCTTTGCACTGCCTGAGTCAGAGGTATAAGTGTGCCCCTCTAGCCTATTGCCCAGGCTAGTCTTGAACTCCTGGCCTCAAGCAGTGCTCCAGTCTTGGCCTCCCAAAGCGCTAGAATTACAGGCATGAGCCACTGTACCCAGCCCTTCATTATTTTTAAAAACTTTGGTTTAAAAACAGAAGAATTGTAAATTTTCCTGTGCTTACCAAATCATATCCTCAGTTTTTAACCTTATCTCCCATTTAGGAAAAAGTTTTCTGATGAAACATGATAATACATTTCTATCTTTATTCTGTCTTCAAGCAACATAATATATCATTCATGTTGCATGTTCATGTGTCTAACAAGGAGGTTCAAAACTCACTGAAGGTCCATGGACAATTTTAAATGAGTTAAAAAATTCTGTTTCCCCGTTTTTTGTAATGTGTTGATATAAGAGTTTTCCTAAGTGATATATTTGCATCAATTTCAACAACAAAATCTTATAACCATAAATTGCCAAAATTTTCAAAATGCCCTCTCCTTAGTGTACTTTTGACTTATGTTTCAGAAAGTCCTAACTTTCTCTTTCATTTCTAATATCAAATTTCTCTGAAATTATGCAACTGACAGACATGTTTTATCATAGAAAGTCAGTAATTTGAAAGGATTAATAAAAGGATAAATAAATGTGCAACAATTTTTAAAAATTTCACAATTTATTTAAGTACTCTCCCATGAGATAGTGGAGAGAACTTGGTGTTTAAAAGATTTTTATGATTTATCTTCATCTTTTTAAAAAGTAAAATTTGTTCTTATTTAGGGGCCTTGTCTTTATAAAGTTAATTATGTACATGACAAACTCACACCATAACTAATTCACTCCCTTGATAATGGCATTAATCCATTCATGAGGTCAGAGGCCCCGTGGCATAATTGCCTCTTTAAGGTCCCATCTGTCAACTCTCAACTCTATTGCATTGGGGACACAGGAACTTTGGGGGACACATTCAAACTCTAGCACCTGCTGAAGAATGTTCCTGATTGGCATGGCAGAAAACTATCTTTTAGTGCCCATTTTAGTCTTTGGCTTCCCAATAAAAGATATTT
The DNA here is from genome assembly GCA_023783475.1 of Daubentonia madagascariensis. Taxonomy (NCBI): domain Eukaryota; kingdom Metazoa; phylum Chordata; class Mammalia; order Primates; family Daubentoniidae; genus Daubentonia; species Daubentonia madagascariensis. The sequence goes on along the minus strand of JAKFHU010001268.1, from coordinate 335,795 downwards.
TCCTTTAGCCTGAGTCCAGAGAAGTAGATGACAGGGTGGACATTGAGAAAATAGTTCATGCAAGTTAAGGCATCCCTCGTATTTTGGGAAATATGGACGTTTGGTTGTTCTAGAGCTAATAATATAGTTACTCTAAAACAGGAATATTTCCTAAGTTATAAAAACAGGATTTTGCATAACAAAGCCTTTCTATAAAGAATATATCCTAATATCTTCTGATTTTATTGGCATTATATTGGCCATAACCTAAAAGGTCTATTATTCTGAAATCTTTGTTTTAAAAAGACAAGTTTATCTGAAGTCTGACATGATTTCCCATAAAATTAGAACATTGATCACATAATTCTCCATGGTTATCATGTGTAAAGTAGTTAAATTTAATCCAAATTCTAAACTATTTCATTCCTTCAGAAATTTTGGCCATATTCAGTGCCTGACTACCATGTACTTCGTGAGTTATAACCTTAGCCAATCACAGAAAGCTCCTCAGAAGTCAGTATCACACAACTCATGGAGTTAACATTCATGTCTACTTGCTTATGCCTGCCTTTAGGTATTTTTATTATCTTTACTTATTGCCTGTTTGCTAAGCTTCCTGTATACTGCTTGCTTTTTGTGTGTGGCTCAACTTTGGCTTCTAGTAATAATTCTGATCCATAGCCTTGCCCCTCAGAATTTAAATACAATTGTAGATTGGATTACCCTTGGCCTGCTGACTTGTCCATAATAACTACTTGGCCTCTTTTTGGCCCTAGCCAATCCTATTGTTATTTTATCTAGTCAGCCAGGCCTCTCCTCCAACAGGACCCACTCACTGTTTTGTGTCTGTGAATTGCTTCCACTCCATTGATGTAAACTTGGGAACTTCAGAAGATTTTACTGCATTTAGTGCCTGATGTCTATATTACACACTATTCTAGGATTCTACAAGGGATTAAAAAAAAAAGAGCTACTATTAAGGAGGAATGATAAAAACATAGGCACTAAATATAATACACATGGTATAAAATTAGTTAAAAGAAAGAGATAAGGGTAATGGTGTTGCTCCTAGGATAATAAGAGGAGGCTGATGAAGGGTGTCATTTTCCCAACAGATATTCAATTCATGGCAAAATCCTCTCTGTCTTCCATTTAATATGTGCATAAAACTCACTTAGGCAAAAAATAGAAAGGATCTTTACTGCCACCGCTTCTAGGCTCTTCCCATCCTACATACTCTCAAGAAAGAGACTTCCTACCTATTTGGAGAATCATTAGTTTCAGTGACAAAGTTCCCAGATATTTGGAAATAATGTTTCTTACAGTGGAGATCTCAAACCTTGACAGATGGAAGTTTCAAGCAGGAGTGTTGATTCCTTTCTTCTCCTGGTCCCTTAAGATTTACTAAAGCAGGGCAAAGCACTTTCTCCTTGTGCTCAGAGTTAGGCTAATCCTTTAAATTGACTTTTAGAGGGGCATTAGAGTTGCTTAACTAATGAGATGGTATTTTAAAGGAAGACCTTATATTTATTTACCTGTGATTCATTTCTTTATTTCTTTTTTTAAAAAATGGGAGGAGGAAAACCTTAAATTTTTTTTAAAAGGAATCTAGAATTTAGCAAACTTACGGAATATTTTAACATTCTGCAAGTTTTTCCTACAGGTATATCTCTTTATCTTTTGAAAATTTTACTGAGATCCTCTGTTACTTAAGAGGATCTATATGGTATACCATATACTATATCTCTTTGTAATATTCTTATAAAGTTCATTTTCTGTCCAAGTTGACTAGGTTCAAATATTTCTTTCCCTATTCAATTTAATTCTAGAATCCTTCACCTCTTGATCCTTTTTTCTTTCCTGAGCAATGGGAAAAGATAGTTTATCCCAAGAGTTACCTAACATTTATCTTCCCACTTTGCTATAGTATTTTATTTTATATTTTGTGTTTGTATTTGCTTGCATCGCTTATCCAGTGAGTGCAATAAAAAAGCTAAGAGCAGTCTAATGAAACTCTTTTCTTCCATTTTTCCATTTTCCTGTCTTCTCCTGTGTTGGGAAAAAGTATACTCTGTGTTGGGAAAAAGTATGAATTTCCTTTTATTTCCTTTTCCAATTTGGAAGACACAACTAATGTTTCTATACTTTTAATGCTGACCCTTAAATTTTGTAACATATAGTTATATATTATTTATTTTACTGATATTAAAAGTAATTTGATATCTCGACAAACAAAGACCTTATCATGGTTTAGGTACCATCTTACCATCCTCTTCCCTACTTTCCACAATACTATCTAGAGTTTTTGCTCTATCTCCTATGCAGATATTTCTTTTCATTACTATGAATATTAATACCATTACATAATTATACAAATTATATTTTATTGATGTTTTCCTCATTGTTGCTTCTTGTATTTTTCTCCTTTCCATTAGGTTACTTTTTCTTCTTGTTGAAGTTGTGCAGTCATTTAAATTAAGGGTCTGGGGTTGGGGGTGAAGTAAGTACTTTTATTTTTTATATATCTACATTTTCTCTGCAACTGTGACTAGTTCAGCTGGGTGTACACATTTTGTGTCGATGATAGTCCTTTGTCTTCAGCACTTTCAAGATATTACTCCATTGTTTTGTGGCTTTTATTGTTGCAGATGAGAAGTTTATTTTCATCTCAATTGCTGTTATTTTGAAGGTAATCTGTTGTGTTTCTATGGTAGCTTTTAAGATGTTATCTTTGTCCTTGGCATTCTACAGTTTCTTTGTCCTTGGCATTCTACAGTTTCAACAAGATGGCCCTAAAGTCTCTTTTGCAGTCAATCTGAAAGATTGGTGCACTAATTTTTGGTACTGTCCAGAATGAGCCTTTAGTAAATCCTTAAGTAAAACCAAGAGGTAGCTATCTATTTGTTTATTCCTCTTCCTCAAGTTATGCTCATGATACTTTCTAGTTGACACTGATACTTCGTTACATATCTTTCCCATAATACATAGCTTATATTTTCTTAGATTTCTCTGCTTCATCAATACTCACTTAATTTATATTCCCTCTTATGGCATGTGTGTGGGAATGGTGATAATTAGCTAGGAATACTCCTAACATGTATTTTCAATATGGGGTTTTTGGAGACACAGCTTTTTCCTAGAGTGAATTGGAGTGAATAATACTATTGGTAGTAGAATTTAAAAAATAAAAAAAATCTATACCTACATGAGGTATAAAGATAGGCTGTGTGTTCCTAAACTTTATGCCTTCTAGCAAAGGCTTGCACAATATTGACAACCTACTTTATTTAATTAATTTATTTATTAATTTTTTATTTCAGAATATCATGGGGGTACAAGACTTTGGCCATACACATTGCCCATGCACTGCCCGTGTCAGAGCCACAATTGTGGTCATCCCCCAAGCTGTGCTCCCCGCATCCATTCAGTGAGAGTTTTTCCCATCCCTTTCACCCCGCTGCCACCCGCCCGCCCCCAGATGAATATTATTGTCCTGTGTGATGTAAGTGTTGATCAGTCAGTACCAATTTGATGGTGAGTACCAGTGGTGCTGGTTTTCCATTCTTGTGACACTTCGCTTCAACAAATGGGTTCTAGCTCCAACCAGGATAATACCAGATGTGTTGATTCACTATTGTTTTTTATTGCTAATACTCCATGGTAAACATATATCACATTTTATTAATCCACTTGTGTATTGATGGGCACCTGGGTTGTTTCCACATCTTTGCAATTGTGAATTGTGCTCCTACGAACATTCGTGAGCAGATGTCTTTATTATAAAATGTCTTTTTTTCCTTTGGGTAAATACCCAGTAATGGGATTTCTGGGTCAAATGGTAATTCTACTTTTAATTCTTTGAGGTATCTCCATATTATTTTCCATAGAGGTTGTACTAATTTGCAGTCCCACCAGCAGTGTATGAGTGTTCCTATTTGTCCACATCCCCGCCAACATTTGTTGTTTGGGGATTTTTTGATATGAGCCAATCTCACTGGAGTTAAGTGATATCTCATGGTGGTTTTGATTTGCATTTCCCTGATCATTAGAGAAGTTGAGCAATTTTTTATATGGTTGCTGGCCATTATTCTGTCTTCTTTTCAGAAGTTTCTGTTCATGTCCTTTGCCCATTTTTTAATAGGGTTGTTTGATTTTTTCTTGTTGATTTTCCTAAGTTCTGTATAGATTCTGGTTATCAGCCCTTTATCAGAGGTGTAGCATGCAAATATTTTCTCCCATTCTGTAGGTTGTCTGTTCACTCTAGTGATAGTTTCCTTGGCTGTGCAGAAGCTTTTTAATGTGATCAGGTCCCATGTATTTATTTTGGTTGCTGCTATGATTGCTTTGGGAGTCTTCTTCATAAATTCTTTGCTAGGCCAATGTCCATAAGAGTTTTCCAACGTTTTCTTTGAGAATTCTTATGGTTTCATGTCTTAGGTTTAGATCTGTTATCCATTGTGAGTTGATTTTTGTGAGAGGTGAGAGGTGTGGGTCCAGTTTCAGTCTTCTACATATGGCCATTCAGTTTTCCCAGCACCATTTATTGAATAGGGAATCTTTTCCCCAGTGTATGTTTTTCTGGAATTTGTCAAAGATCAGGTGACTGTATGAGGTTGGTTTTATATTTGAGTTCTTAGTCCTGTTCCATTGGTCTATGTCTCTGTTCTTGTGCCAATACCATGCAGTTTTGGTTACTATAGCCTTGTAGTATAGTTTGAAGTCTGGTAGATAGATGCCTCCCAATTTGTTCTTTTTGCTTAAGATTGCTTTGGCTAGACGGGGTCTTCTCTGGTTCCACACGAAGCATAGAATTATTTTTTCTAGATCAGCAAAAAATGATGTTGGTATTTTGATAGTGACTGCATTGATTCTGTAAATCAGTTTAGGTAGCACAGACATTTTAACAATATTGATTCTACCTATTCAAGAGCATGGGAGGGTTTTCCATCTGTTTACATCCTCTGCAATTTCTTTTCCCAGTGTTTCATAATTCTCTGTATATAGGTCTTTGACCTCCTTAGTTAGATATGTTCCTAAATATTTAATTTTCTTTGGTGCTATTGTGAAAGGTATTGCATTTTTAATTTGTTTCTCAGCTTGATTGTTATTAGCATATATGAAGGCTATGGATTTGTGTGTATTAATTTTGTATCCTGAGACTTTGCTGAATTCATTTATCAATTACAGTAATCTCTTGGTTGAATCTTTGGGGTTTCCTATGTAGAATATCATATCATATGCGAATAGTGAAAGTTTGACCTCTTCTGCCCCCATTTGATTGCCCCTAATTCCTCTGTCTTGTCTAATTGCTGTGGCCAGGACTTCCAGCACTATGTTGAAAAGAAGTGGAGATAGTGGGCACCCTTGTCTTGTGCCAGTTTTAAGGGGGAATGCTTTCGATTTTTCCCCATTCAGTATGATATTGGCTGTGGGTTTATCGTATATGGCTTTAATAGTTTCGAGGTATGAGCCATCTATGCCTATATTGTTAAGACTTCTTATCATAAAAGGATGCTGGATTTTGTCAAAAGCCTTTTCTGCATCTATTAAAAGGATCATGTACTCTTTGTTCTTGCTTTTATTTATATGGTGAATTACATTTATAGATTTGCGTGTGTTGAACCATCCCTGCATCTCGGGAATGAAGCCCACCTGATCGTGATGAATTATTTTTTTGATGTACATTTGAATTCAGTTTGCAAGGATTTTATTGAGAATTTTTGCATCTATATTCATAAGGGATATTGGTCTGTAATTTTCTTTTCTTCTTGTGTCCTTTCTTGGCTTTGGTATCAAGGGGATATCGGCTTTGTAGAATGAGTTTGGGAGGATTCCATCCTTCTGGATATTTTCAAATAATTTCTGCAGTATAGGCACCAGTTCTTCTTTGTAGGCTTGGTAGAGTTCAGGTGTGAACCCATCTGGTCCAGGACTTTTTACTGTGGGAAGATTTTTTATTACTGCTTCGATTTCGGTGCTTGGTATTGGTCAGTTTAGAAATTCTGTTTCTTGCTGGTTGAGCCTAGGGAGGTAGTTTGTTTGTAAGAATTTGTCTATTTCCTCCACGTTTTCATGTTTGTGGGCATAGAGATTTTTGTAGTATTCAAAGATGATGTTTTGTATTTCCATGGTATCCGTTGTGACCTCTCCTTTTTCATTTCTAATTGAGCTTATTAGAGTCCTTTCCTTTTTGCTTCTGGTCAACCTGGCAAGTGGCCTGTCTATTTTGTTTATCTTTTCAAAGAACCAACTTTTCATTTTATTAATCTTCTGTATTGTTCTTTTGTTCTCAATTTCATTTAATTCTGCTCTGATCTTGGTTATTTCTTTTCTTCTGCTGGCTTTAGGATAGCGTTGCTCTTCCTTTTCCATTTCCTTAAGATGATTCATTAGTTTACTGATTTGTGACCTTTCTGTCTTTTGGATGTGGGCATTTAAGGTCATCAGTTTTCCTCTCAGTGCTGCTTTTGCTGTATCCCACAGATTTCGATAACTTGTGTCCCCATTATCATTTAGTTCAAAGAATCTTTGGATTTCCATTTGAATCTCCTCCTTGCCCCAATAATCGTTCTGCAACAGATTGTTTAGTTTCCAAGTTTTTGGAGGAAGATGTGAGTTTCTGTTGGAATTGATTTCTAATTTTATTCCACTGTGGTCTGAAAAGATACATGGTATGACTTCTGTTTTTTTGAATTTGTTTAGATCTGTTTTGTGGCCTAGGATGTGGTCAATTTTAGACAAAGTTCCATGAGCTGATGACAGGAATGTATATTCAGTGTTATTTGGATGGAGTGTTCTGTAGATATTTGTTAGGCCCAAATGTTCTAGAGTCCTGTTTAGGCCCTTTGTTTCTCTATTTATTTTTTGTTTGGAGGATCTGTCCAGTTCCATCAGTGGGATATTGAAGTCCCCTGCTATTATGGCATTGCTGTTTATTATGTTGTCTAGATCTAGCAGTATTTGCTTTATGTACCTGGGTGCTCCTGTGTTGGGTGCATAAATGTTTAGGATTGTTAAATCCTCTTGTAAGATTTTTCCCTTCACCACTATATAGTGTCCATTTTTGATTTTTGTCCTTCTTTACTTTTGTTGCTTTAAAGTTTATATCATCTGAAATAAGGATGGCTACTCCGGATTTCTTTTGGTTTCCATTAGCCTGGAAAAAAATTGTATTCCATCTTTTCACCTTGAGTCTGAATGCGTCTTTGTGTGTAAGGTGTGTTTCCTGAAGACAACAGATACTTGGCTTCTGTTTTTTAATCCATTCGGCCAGCCTATGTCTCTTCAATGGGCAGTTCAAGCCATTTACATTTATTGAGAGAATTGATATTTCGGGTAAATTTCTGATTATTCTATTGGGTGGTGTCTTTTGTTTTACCTCTTGTGTCACTGTGGAATCAGGTTTCTGGGGTTTTAGCTTTTGCGTAATTTTACATAGATGGGTGTCTGTTGCTCTGGTTAGTGTTTAATGCAGGTCTAAGCATTTCTTGCAAGGCTGGTCTGGATTTCGCAAATTCTATCAGTGATTGCTTATCTGGAAAGGTCTTTATTTCTCCCTCATATAAGAAGCTTAGTTTGGCAGGATACAGAATTCTGGGTTGGCCTTTGTTTTGTTTTAGGAGACTGATGATGGCTCCCCATTCCCTTCTGGCTTGTAAGGTTTCAGCTGAGAAATCTGCAGTTAATCTGATCGGTTTCCCTTTGTAGGTTACCTGCTCTTTTCGTCTTACAGCTCTGAGGAGTGCCTCTTTTGTGTTTACTTTGGTCAGTCTAATAATCATGTGGCATGGTGAATGCCTTTTCACGTTGACTCTCCCAGGAGTCCTGTGTGCTTCTTGTACTTGGATATCGAGATTTCTGGCTAAGCCATGGAAATTTTCCTCTATTATTCCTTTAAATAGATTTTCCAGCCCACGTGGATTTTCTTCCTCTCCCTCAGGGATGCCTATGATCCTTATGTTTGGCCTCTTTACATAATCCCACATTTCTTGTATGCTTTTTTCCTGCCTCTTGTTTTTGTGTTCTTTCTCCTTGACTGATTTATTTAGCACATAGGAGTTGTCTTCTAGCTCTGAAATTCTTTCCTCTGCATGGTCCATCCTATTCTTATGGCTTTCCACTGTCTTTTGTAGATCCTTCAATGCTTCTTTCATTTCTCGGATTTCTATTTGATTTTTCCATAATATTTCTATTTCTTTGGAGAATTTTTCATTCATTTCTTGCATTTTTCTTGTGGTTTCTTTGTGCTGGGATTCAATTTTCTCTTGAATTTCATTGAGCTTTCTTATAATTCATAAACAAAATTCCTCTTCTGTCATTCTACCCATTTCATTTGAGTTGGTATCCATTGCTGAGGAACTGATGGTTTCTTTTGGGGGCGACTTTTTACTCTGATTTTTCATGTTCCCTGAGTTCTTTTGCTGGTTTTTTCTCATCTGGCCTCTTGGTCGAGAGCTGGGGGTGTTAGAGCTCATTTATGGCCCTGTCTCCAGGCCCTCAATTTTTGTTTCTTGGTAAAGCCAGGGAGAGAAGTAGTGGCCTGTATTGCCTTAGGTTTATTTTAGAAAGTTTGGTGGATCTTGAGTTATCTCTGGCCTGTTGTCTTCTCCTCTTCCCGGTGGAGTGTGGTGAGAATGACTTCCCAGCTTGGGCTCTAAGCTAGTGAATTGTAGTTGAGGGTATGAATCCACAGCTCCCTATTAGCTATGTATTCTGTTATGTCCAGGCAGACTCTGATCCCCCAGTTGGGGTGTGCAAAAGCCCCGTGCTTTGGGGGGGGCCTTGTAGCTCCTAGGGGTTACTTTGACCCTGCTCCTCCTAAGGTGCAGGTAGAAACACAATTTCTTTTTGCTGCAGTGTGAGAGCTGAGTTGGGAGAATTCTACACAGCTCAGAGGTTGCTTATCTAGCCACGTGTATCTGCCCTTCTGATGTGCGTCTCTGCGTGATACTGGTTGATAGGGGGATCTCCAATTGTGCACCCCTTTTCCATCACTAGACCCCAAGGTGAGGTGGGTGGCCGTCTCTATCCCCAGCAGTCTCCACTGGGGGGATGTTCCCCACGGGGAGGGGGGAATAGGGCCACTGGAAGTGCTCTTGGATGGCACAAAATTCCCTAATGAAGTGGGCAGGATTATGGGGAGCTGCTCTGGTTCAGCCTGTGGCTCTTGAGGTATTTGGTTGTCATGGGAACCAGCAGTTATACCAAATGATTCACTATAGCCAGCAACCTTCAAAATGAGCGATCTCTGGGGTACAGGAGGGCTGGGACCTGAAGGGTGGGCACTAGGACCAGCACATAGCAGACTTGTTGGAGGCCAAAGCCGGGACAGCAGGACCATATGGACGAGCTGCAAACTGTTTCCAATACACAAAGGTCCTGCCACTACAGTTCTGGCATCTCATCCCACCTGGAACCCACGGATGCAGCTCTCCCTGGCCACCAAAGGCAAAGCCTGTCTCACCCCGACGGAAGAGCCGCCGGCCTGGGTGGGGTGGAGCTAGAGACGCGGCTCAGAGCTCCGCGTGGGTGGCTTTAAAGATGGCTGCCGTTGCCAGCCTGGCGCACAGCCAGGCTCCGATCGCACCGGGAGCGCAACTTTTCTCTGCCGGCCGCAGAAGCGGCAGTTGCTAGCAACCTCTAAAGGGCGTGTCCCACTCTCCGTTAAACTCCTGGGCCCAGTCCCACTGACTTCTAGTGGTGCAGTGCTGGCCTGCGGGTTCCCACGCACTGTCCCGGGAAGCTGTATCTCGGTCCCTGCCCAGTTCCTCCCCAGCCCTCAGCAGTCTCTGTATATTGCAGCTGCGAGTTGTGTTTGGCTCTCGCAATTGTTTCCTCTCCACAGGGTCTGTTGCCTTGCGCAACCGCTTTGCCCCAACTCTGGGCTTGTCCCTGACTGAGTGGATGGGGAGGTGCATAACCGCTTGGGGGGCAGGTCGCGCTGCGCGGACCTGGTGAGCGCGTCCTTCCCGCGCTCTGGGCTCTATTGTGCTCTGTGCACTCTCCGATCTTTGTGAAAATTCTGTACCTGTTTTCTTGGGCTGGCATTCGGAGTTGTTTCTCTGTACTTCACAATGCTATTTTCGGAGTGAGCAGTCCGTGCTCGCAGGTAGCCGCTGGCATTTTTCACCTCCTTCCCTGGGAGCGGTGCAGTGGGAGGACTCTATCAGACCGTCATTTTTTTCTCATCTGACAACCTACTTTAAAGCTAGACTTTATCTGGTTTGCTCTGGCACAAGCTTTGCTGAGGCAACAAGTGGTTCTCACTGGCATTTAAAAAAAAAAAAACTTAGGAATGAAGTGTTTTTGTGTCCTCTTCTGTAGTTGTACCTGAGCCCTCACATATTACATACATATTTTATTGATTTTTTTAAACTTGCATATATAGGGAAGCTTTGCTTTCTATGATTTTCATTGCAGGAGAGTAAAGAGGGTTTTATAATATAAATAGTATTTGTTACAAAAATTAGATATTGTGTCTAATAGGGTTAAGAACTATCAAAGCAATAATACAATAATGAAATCATGATTTCTCATTGCCTAAGTAAAATATTTATATTCCACCCTTTTCCATATCTAAAATTCTGCTTAAGGAAACCAGCAATGGGCTGTGTGCTGGTTTAAAGAAGGGAGAATGGGAGAGATTCTATCAAAATTTTTCTAGTCTTTGAGCCTTCAATGGACCGTTAGGCAATGAAGCCCTGGCCAGAAACAGTTGATAATGTCCAGGAAAGGGCAAGCTAAGGTCCATTCTACAGTCGTAGGAGCTACTGGAGCCTCAGAACTAAGTGAGCCTTGGTTTCTGCCATTAGAAAAGTTACTGTCTAGTGAGGAGGTCAATCACTGGAACTCCTCCAAAAAGCTCAGGTAAAAAACAAGCATGTGGAGCTTTCTCACAATCTCTATCTTACCTTAGTGGAATATAACAGGAATCTCTTGAGGTGGGAACTATTTGGCTGCCCCAGTGAAGCTGACATCAACAGTGATAATTTCCAGAAACCAGCTCACTGAACTGGATGAAGATCACCTGTGTTACAAGTTCCAGCCAGAGTGTTTCACCATCCACTGTACCCACCAGTACTTATTGCACTATGAATATGAACCTGCTGCAGACAATACTGATGTCACTCTGGTCATGCAGCTCTGCAAGGACAGGCCCCAGATGCTGAAGGTCTTCTGTAAGCACTGGAAGAGGCCCATCAGCCTGGCCCTCTACCTGTCCAACTTCAAGGCCCAGCACTTCCTCACTATGCACGGGGCTCCAAGGTGCTGGTGAGCCCCCACCATGTGGGCTACCACATGCTGTGAGGAAGGGCAAGTTCTACCCCGTGAAGCTGCTGCACAACACCGTTATGAAGCACATCAGCACTCCCTACGTGTTCCTGTCTGACATACACTGCCTGCCCATGGTTGGCGGGCTCTGAGTACCTCAGGAAGTCTGTCATCCAGCTCTACCTCACTACACCAAGAAACTGATGATCATTGCAGCATTCAAGAAGCTGGGCTACCAGATATCTTTCCCCAAGTCAAAAGCAGAGTTCACTGTCAATGCTGGGCATCTTTTCACATTCAGGTACTGTGTCTGCATGAAAGGCCACACACTCACAAATTTTGCCAAGTGGCAGATGAACACCATGCTTTACCAGGTTGAGTGGAAAGTAAATAAGCCTATGTTGTCATGAGATGTGACCGCCCTGAGTATAACTGGAGGTTTGTGGGCTTTGGCTGGAATGACATGGCTCATATCATGGAACTGGGTGTGTGGAAATATGATTTCATTGTGCTGCTCAACACCTGCTTGATCCATGTGGCTTACGCCCCCATTAGACATAAGTAAGTTCTGTTTCAACAAGCAATACCACGTCTGTCTTAAAGATTTTCACCAGGACATGTCCCACCTCTATGGGTTTGCCTCCCTGAAATAACAGAGCAAGAACTAGCATCAAAAAGCCTACCACTAAGAAGAGACTTGCCGCAGGGGAACAGCCACTCTGTTGGGAACCCAGCCTTCAAAATCAACATTGAGCCATGCTCTTTTGGTTTGTTTTTATTTGTCTCTCTGGCCCAACGGATGCCCTCACTACAGAGACCTTGGGTAAGGATCCAGGCAGCCTCTCTGTGCCTCAGGACTGGCATTCTCTGAGTTTAGAGAAACAGCCCACCTATACAGTCTCTTCAAGAATGGGACAGAGAGGGTTGAAAGTTAAGTGGTTATCATTTTACCACAAAGCCAGCACACCAAGACAAGTCTTTAGGATGTTTCCATTGCTTTGTAATAATTATCCTTCCTGTCATTGCGAGGGAGAAAGGGAAGTCAGGGTGCTGGGACTTAGCCATCCCAGGAAATAAAAGTAAATAAAAGTAAAATTGTCTCTTCAAAAAGATAAAATATAATCCTGTTTAGATGATCACAGTCATAGTTATGAATCTTATACTTATCTCAAACTTCACATGATGGCACCTGTGGAATTGTCTCTCTAATTACACTGGGCTTCAGTGCATGATTTCTGTGGTGATTACATTTATACCTGAACAATTCCTGTTTTTATATCCTTTGTCTGAAGGAAAGTTGGGTCAAATATTTGTCTGATTGGTTTGACTTTTCCATTATTGTTGGTAGAATAGCAAATACAGGAAAATAATAGCTGTTAACACTCTGGTGGTCTTACAGTAATGGTCCCACATTATTCAATTACATAAAAAGTAGTGAACAAATGATTTAGCTATTAATCTCTTATAAAGAAGGGGGTTTAATGTAAGCTGATTAAAAAGATTGAGTTCCCAGGAAGAAAAACAACCTACACGCAGATTATTTCAAAAGGAAAAGAAATATATCTGTGCTGTGGAATTAAGACTGAGTCTTTTAAGCCAGAGGGGGTAAATCTTTTCCTTCTTTGTTGGGGCAAGGTTCACTGCTTATGTGTTCTCAATTACTTTATTACACCCACTTAATTACACCTTTTCTATCCTTAGACAAATACCTCTTAGTGCATTCTCCAATGTGGAATCAAATGTCCTACTTATTTCAAAAGTGCTGCTTTGCATCAAATTCTAAAATTTTAGAGTGTCATATTTGAGTATGAAATTCCAAAAATTATTTAGACTTTCTTTGTTGGTAGCTTAGAATATTATATAGTTGCCTACCTTCCTTAAAAATACACTTATGTCCATCATATTTTTTTCATTATCTTAGATTTGTTTAACTGTGTTCTACTCAAATGAAATATGCAAACAAGAAATTTATTCTTCCTAGATAGAAAAAAAATGGAAATGGAAAATCCATCCTTCTGTTTTTTGGCAATAAGAAAATTTCACCCCCTAATTGAGCAAATTACTATATTTTATTGTACAATGATTTAATAAAATTTAGAATGTACTTAATGATTAAATGAAAACCCACACTTAAAATGTAAAAATAACAGCATGTTGTTTGGCTGAAAAACCTTTTTTTGACATTGGGTCATAACTTGTGCTTTTGCTCTTAAGACATCTTTGATAATGAGCCAGCACTAAACCCTGTATTTTCTCCAGCTAACACGTCAGAAGAACTATTTCAAGTACAAAGTTTTGTTACTAAGAAAATAGGTTCTTTGTAGAATACATGCATTTTTAAATAAGAAAAAAATTACTTTGTTTTAAAAATTTTTAAGCCAAAATAAATAATTTTTGTTCATTCTGTTTTAAATTTTTTCTTGACTATGATAGATACACATAGTAGATTTAATAATGAAGGAATCCGTATTAGATGCTACAAACTAAGTTTTCAAACTTTTTTTACTTATAATTACTTTAGATCTGGAGGTATCCCCTGCTTCTCTCCCCATTATAGAGATTCTTAATAATTATGAGTGTTTTGCCAATAGAGAAAATATACCACAAAGAATTTAAATTATTTTCCCCAAATCATACATTTAGAAAGTAATGAGGTTTGTTCTATAACACAAATAACTAATACTTACCTTTTTAATACAAACCACTGAAACAAACCAGTAGTCATTTCAGATTTCCTACCAATGTCCTCTATGCCCTATCTCCTCTTTTATTCAGCTGAGGATTTTTAAGCTGTACTTTGAATACATCAACATATTATTTTTGACATAAAATATGCTAGATTTCAGGATTTTTTGTTTTGTTTTGTTTTTATACAATAATAGCAGAGCATCAAACACTTCAAATTATAGAAAATATAACTGTCTTATAACTGTGGGCAAAATATGAATCCTGTTCAATATTATTAGTGCTGCAGCTATAAACACAGCATCCCCAATAAGGAAAACAATGCTATGAACTATAGTAACCACACACTCTAAATTTTCCATATCAGTTCTCATTTAAGATATTTTGTTTTCATTTTTTCATGTACATGTGAGTAATTTTTAGGCTATGTCACTAGTATTGTGATTCAGAAAACACTGGCATTGAACTTAAAATTCTTAGACTTAATCAATTAAAAAATAACACTGGGCTTTAAAAATATTAACTATTGTCTGCTTACAACACTCAGTTGAAATGGAGATTTCAAATGGATTTATATGAAATGTACATTTGATGAAAAACATTTGATATACAAATGATGTGAAGGGCCTTTCTATTGATAAATGCTGTAATTTCATGTGATTTTGATAACCAGGTCCTTTTCAACTCTCAACTATTCTAATTTTATAATAACCATCAAGAGCTCTAATTTAAGGAGAGGGAATCTCAATTTACTGGAATTAAAAGAATTAGCAGTTGAGTAATTGAGCTTGGCATCTTCCTGATCTTTATTAGAAAATGTGGTAGTTTTACTTTGAGTATCTCACAATCACCTGAGACAAATGATAAGACAGTTACTCAGATACCATTCTAAGTACAGCTGGACACTTCTACAATTAAAAGGAAGATATAAGGAATAGATATTTAGGATTAAGATTGTAGGTGATTGCTCAAAGTAACTGTCCTAATATGTTGCAATGAATGCTATATAGTAATTTTTTCCTGTTATATTAATTAATTCAGCATACTAATAACTTATACATAATTTCAAATAGGCCCACTATAGTTGATAACTTGATAACTTTATAAGGTGTGCAATATATATCATAAATTCAGTGACCGTACAAGATTTTTTATATATATATGTATATATATATATGTACACACACATACACAAAATGATCTAACTCTAGGTAATATTTTGGGATATTTATTGCTTATACAAAATCTGAGGAAAGAAAATCAATAACTAAAGTTAATCCCAGGGAAGAATAGGAATAAAAATATGTGCAATATCAATTAATACATATTCTATCCAAAATTGAAATATTTTGAAACATTAAAGTTGTGTAAATAAATGTAATTCTTCAGGAATCATTAACAGAAACTTGTTTCTCTAAGGCATACTTCCCTATACTTGATTTTCTCTTGTTTTTATCAGCTAATTAACGAACATATTGATCTATGTTTCTATCACTATACTAGTCATTGTTAAAAGAACAAATAAAAAAATGCAGAGCACATGACTTTCTTATTTTTTGCGTTGTCCTCTTTTGATTTGTTTTTAAATTTCAAAACATAATGCAAATGTTTTAGGTTACATGGGTCACTTTTGTAATGCTTCAGTCCTGGCTATAGGTGTGCCCATCACCCAAATAGTGTTCATTGTACCCGTTAGGTAGGTTTTTACTCCTCCCCTCCTCGCCTCTCCCCTGTGGTTGATTTCCACTGAGTTTTACTCAGTGCACATGTGTGCTCATCAGTTAGTTCCATGACTTCTGTTTATCTTTGGAGAGCTTACAAATGAATACATCAAAAAGAAATGTTTAACATATTAAGTGTTAAATTATCGTGTTCAGATATTACATACCTCAGGAATTCTGATATGTTATTTATTTTGGTTGGAAGAGACAGAGAACATATTGCATACTGACATTGCCTTCTATTTCTAGAACGAAAGAGAGAGGCATTTTACTTTAGAATTTTAAAACTTAGAGCTTTCTAAACAAACTCTCACTGCTCTATATGTCAAAAGAGAGGGACTGAGAAGACGTGGGGGAAATTATTACAATCAAAACAGTAACAAAACAGTAAATAAAGATCAAAATTTATGTATTAAATGTTGTTAAATACCAAAAATGCGGGGAATATTTTAAGAATAATTTTAAAGAATTAGTGAGAGACAGAGACAGAGCATTCCATTTTTTATATAGCCAAAGTGTTGTACCTCCATAATATTCTGAAATAAAAAAATAAATAAAAACCCAAAACAAAAGTGGGAAGGACAAACTTCCATTACTTTCAATTCTTTATCTTCCTTAGAAAGATAAAATTTATCAATACTAGAAATCATTTTTAATAAGTGTAGAATTATACGTAGTTCTTTGAATAATTTAAATAGAGAATATACTAACTTTACGAATCCTACATATTAGTATGGCCTGTTTCTAATTTTTCAAAGCAAAAAAAAAAAAGACATACTGTGCTAAAGAAAGTGAAAACTATTTTACATTTTTTAAATATCTCAAACAAGGCCTTTAAGAAATACCCTATTTATGTAAATACAAAGATTTATAGCTTCAACCAAAAATTGTGAAGGATCCCTGAAAAATTTTAAGCAACATGGTCATGACCAGATTCACTTCTTTTAAGATAACTTTAGAAACAATGACTTGTAAGTTAACAACCCTGGGGATATTGGGATCATTGCAAGATTACTGTAATAATATTAACAAAAATAATGAAGGCTTATGTAAACAAATTGGCAGAATAATCATGTAAAGAAAAATACGGAAGTAAGGATGGATTATTGGAAATTCATTTTATTACCAGTATTCATGTAACCTTGAGAATAGGATCAATGAAAATAGATAATAATAGCAATAATGATAATAATGATACTACTACTAACATCAAATTGTTTTATAGTGCTTATCATTTGCCAAGTGGTGTTCTGAACATTTTATAGATAATAACTCACTTAATCTTCAAAGCATTTCTATTATTATCTCCATCTTGCAGGCGAAGCAGCCAAGGCACAGAGATATTAATGAATTTGCCAAAGACTCCAGAGCTAATAATTTGTGGAATCAGGATTTGAACCCAAACATTCTGGATCCAGACCTAATGCTCTTACCTATTACACCATATGGTTTTTCTAAAATGCATATTTATAAATTGTGTTGACAGTAGAAAATAATATTTGGGAGATAAATCTTAAATTCTCATAATATTTTTAACATTGTTTTCTTTCAATTTATTCCACCACGACAGCAAACCTACATGATATCTTGGAATATTTATTTCCTAAATAGAACCCAAAGAGGTAAATTCAAAGACTAGAGCTTCTGCTAAGGGAGAAACTGGACAAGAAGATATTGGATTGAATTGTCCATTAAACTTATTTGAAATAATAAGGGAATGAATTAATGATTTTTAACACATTGCAAACCTTTCAACTGGACCAGAGTATCTTTCCTTCTATATGCAAAAAGGACTATCTCCAGGGGTTTCAATAAGTATTTTCTCTCTCACATGCTGTCATTGTATTTTTTAATTTTAATATGAAACATTCCATATACACAGAAGAAATTGCAAGATATGTCTAACGTATTACTAATAATAACACAAATACCCACCAGCTCCCTGTACTCACAATAGAAAATACAGTATCACCAGGAACTTTGAAGTCCCCTTTCATGCTCTTCCATAAACATAGTCATCTCCCTACCACGAAGATAACTAGTACCCTGAACTTTATATTTGCATTAAGTTTTAGCATATATTATTATTAAAAATATTATTAGGTTTTCAATGTTTAGGAACTATTTGCATTATACTACATGTATTCAAGTGCATCTTGCTTGTTTTTCCTTAATAATATGGTTTGACTTCCAACCATGTTGAGACATGTAGTTTATTCAGTTTCACTGCTATATGGTTTTACATAACATGAATATACTGCAATTTATTATTCATTCTCTTATTTTGGAATATTTGGATTTTTTAAATATTTTATTACTAATATTGATACCAACATTCTTATATGTGCTTTCTACTGGGCATCTGTGGAAGTTACTAAAGAGTTTGTATGTAGCAGTAGAATTTTATTAGTCATAGCAAATGAGCATCTTCAAATTTGCATGGCAATTCCAAATAATTTCAAACGCATTTGTATCCATTGCCTTTTCCACCAACATTGAGATGTTCTTGTTGTTCCATATCCCCCACATGACTGCCTGTCATTTTTTGTTAATCTGGTGGAAATAAACTTGTTTGTCATTATGGTTTTAATTGCTTTACTACAACTACTGAGATTGATAAGCCTCTTTTAAATATGGTCCATATGGTCATTTGTGTTTTCTCTCTTGTGAATGATTGTTTATTCACAGCAATTATCTATTTATTTATTTTAGGTTATTTCTCTTTTTATATGGTTGTCATAAATAATGTATGATGTTTTGTTAACTTGTTTTTTCATTATTTTAATGACATTTTGATAATCTGAATTTTATAAATTCAGATTTAAATTTATAAAATAATTTTATAAATTATAAAATTTATAAATTTTATAAATTTATAAATTGTTTGATAATCTGAAATTTATAAATAAATAAATTCCCACTTAATGATTTTGTCCAACTGTGAAGTCATACTATATCCTATATATATATTTTTCAAATGTTGTTAAGTTGTGTTTTTGACATCTAAGACTCTACTTCCCCTAGAATCAATTTTGTGTATGGTGAAGAGAGGTATAATTCATTTTTGGTTCCTGTTTGGATAACCATTTAACCCAGCACCATTAATTAGATCGTCCATTATTCCCCACAGAACTGCAGTACTACATAAGCCATACTCCAAATTGCTGTATACATGCAGGCCCACTCCTGGGCTCTCTATTTCCTTGGTCTTTTTGTTTATAACAGTGTAAATCTATACTGTCTTAATTATTACAGCTTTTAGTTAGAATTGCTTTGCAATAGGACAAATATCCACAAATTGTCTTTCATTCTCAAGAGTGTCTTAAATACCATTGAAATTTTCATTGCCAATTAAAATTTTAGAATCAACTTGTTAAATTATATAAAAGATCCTTATAATTTTTATTTAAATTACATTAAGTCTGTAGATAAATCTAACATAATATCTTTACAACATTGAATTATCTTACCCATAATTATGGGAAGTCTCTCATTAATTTATTCTTAATATCTTTAAATCTAGTATTATGTATTCTCTATATATGACATTTGTTATATTTATTTCTATTTTAACAATGTTTTAAGTTATTAAAATACATTATTACTGATAGTATGGAAATGCAATTTATTTTTGCTATATTGTTCTTTATATAACAAACTTGCTGAAGCTTCTTAGTAATCTAATAACCTGTTAGCATAATCTTTTTGGCTGTCCAATGAAAGCATCTGCAAATAATGAGACTTTATTTTTTTTCCTTTCCAATCCTTATGTATTTTATTCTTTTTCTTCTTTTATTTCAGCAGCAGGGACCTGTTACTATTTTACATATAAATAGCAATGAGCATATATATCTTGATCCTGACTTTACAGAGGATTTATCTACAATTTCACCATTAAAGTTCATTATAGATTTTGAGAGATTGCCCTTAATAGGTTAAAATTAAATTAAAATATTCCCTTAGCTTCCTAATTTGCTACATATTTTTATGAATTATTGTCAAATGTTATTGATTTTTTTCAGCTGTCAAGGTAATCATATGATTTTATTCTATTAACATAATGTGTAGAATTACATTAATAGATTTTCTACTTTTAAAGAAAACTTGCATTTCTGAAATAAACTAACTTGCTATTAATGTATTTTATAATTTTATTTACCAGATTCTGTTTGCCAACATTTTATTTAGGATTTTTTGCATCAGTATTTATTAATGATATTGGCCTCTATATTTTCTTTCTCACACTATCATTGCCTAATTTTGATATTAAGGTTATATTAGCCCCATAGAATAAACTTGGAAGTACTCCCTATTTTCTTCTTCTCTGAAAGCGTTTATATGATGAAATTATTTTTCTTGAAATATTATTATAATATTAAGCCACATAGGCTTGTTGATCTATTAGGGGGAGAGGGGAATTTTTATCTCAATTTAATTCCCTTAATAAGTATAGTGCTCTATAGTTTTTCTATTTCTTCTTGAGTCAGTTATTATTAGCCATAATTTTATTTTGATTTATCCATGTCTAATATATTTTTAAGTTTACTAGCATGGAATTGCCCACAGCTTTCTCCTATCATTGTTTAAATTTCTGCACATTTGTGGCAATGTCTCTGCTATTCCTTTTTTTCTCTCCTCCTAATATTGTTTTTACCTTCTACCCTTTGTTTTCCAGCTAATATTTCCAGAGATGTTTATAATCTATTAAAATTTTCCAAGTGGAACTTTTTTTTCTATTATCCTGTTGACTGAATATTTGATGTTTGTTTTATTTACTTCTCATCTATTTAGTAACTTCTTTCTTCTACTTAGATTTGGTTGTTTCTTGTTGGTTTTAATTGGTGCTTAACTTATCTTTTGGATATTACTTATTTATGATGTAAACAGTTAGGATTATAGATTTTGCTTTAAGTAGTACTTAGCACTACGTTAGCTGATTTCTACAAATTTGTAGTTACCTTTGCTATTTTTCAGTACCAATTATATTTTTACCAACATTGTTTCTTCTTTGATTCATAAATTATATAGAAATTAGATTTTAATTTTCCAAATTCTGATTTTTTAAGTTTCTGTTTGAAACTTTATTGCATTGTAGTCTGAAAATGAGGCCTATGTGATTCCAACATTTTAAAACATGTAAACACTTCATGAAAAGTTGAGAGAATATATAATCTTGATCAGATAGGTATAGGGTTCTGTGTAGTTCCACCTAAAATCTTCTATAGCCTTATACATTTTGTTTTTCTTAGTCTACTAACAACTCATATGTTGGAATCTCCACAGAGATTATGGCTTATGAAATTTCTCTGTGATGGTCGGTCAGTGTTTGCTTTGACGTTTTGAGGAAAATTTTTAGTAGTTTATGATTTTTTAATAGATTTTATGTTTTTTATTAGTTTTAAGTTCACAGCAAAATTAAGAGGAAGGTACAGAGATTTCCCATATATGTCCTTCCCTCACACATGTATAGTTTTCCCAATTATCAACATCCTCCATGGGAGTGGTACATTTATTACAATGATAAACCTACACTGACACATCATTATCACTCAAAGACCATAGTTTACACTCAGGTTCAATCTTGGTGTTGTACATTTTATGGGATTGGATAAATTTATAATGATGTGTCCACAATTATAGTATCATACAGAGTAGTTTCACTGCCCTAAAAATCCTCTGTGTTCCACCTATTCATCTCTCTCCCCTAACACCTGGCAACCACTGATCTTTTTAATGTTCATAGTTTTGCCCTTTTCAGTATGTAGCCTTTTCAGATTGGCTTCTTTCACTTAATAGTATGCATTTAAGTTTCCTACGTGTTTTTTAATGGCTTGACAGCTCATTTCTTTTTAGCACTGAATAGTATTTCACTGCCTGGATGTAACAGTTTATTTATCCATTCACCTGCTGAAGAGTATGTATCTTGGTTGATTCTAAGTTTTGGCAATTATCAACGAAGCTGCTATAAACATCTGTTTGCAGGATTTTGTGTGGACATACGTTTTCAACTACTTTGGGTAAATAAAGGGCATGATTGCTCGATCATATGGTAAGATTATGTTTAGTTTTAAAGAAACTGCCCAGCTTCTTCCAAACTGGCTGCACCATTTTGCGTTCCCATCAGCAATGAAGGAGAGCTCCTGTCGCTCTTCATCCTCTCAGGCATTTGGTGTTGTCAGTGTTCTGGATTTTGACCATTCTAATAGGTATGTAGTGGTATCTCATTGTTGTTTTAATTTGTGTTTCCCTGATGACTAACATCTTTTCATATGTTTATTTGCCATCTTTATATCTTCTTTGGTGGTATATATTAAAGTCTTTGGCACACTTGTTAGTCAACTTATTTGTTTTCTTTTTGGTGAGTTTTAAGAGCTCTTTGTATGTTTTGGATAAGACTCTTTTATCAAGATATATTTTTTGCAAATATTTTCTCCCAATCTGTGGCTTGTCTTATCATTCTTTTGACAATTTCTTTCACAGAGCAGAAATTTTCAATTCTAATGAAGTTTAGCTTATCAATTCTTTCTTTTCATGGATCATACTTTTGGTGTCATATCCAAAAAAAATCATAGCAACATTCAAGGTCATTTAGATTTTCTCCTATGTGATCTTGTAGGAGTTTTATAGCTTTGCCTTTTACATTTCGGTCTGATCCTTTTTTAGTTATTTTTTGTGAAAGGCATAATATCTGTGTCTAGTAGCTTATGATTTTGGAGTTATCATGGCCTTCTGGTGAATTGAAATTTATATCACTATTCAATTACCTGCTTTTCCTTAGAAGTGGTAGGTATCTTCAAGTTTATTTTAACTGATCTTAACATGGCTAACATAATTTTTCTTTAATTAGTATTTTTCAGGCATAATAGCACCCTTTTACTTTTAGTCTTCTGTGTTTACTTTAGATATTTATTATAAAATACTTTTATTGTCTTTTTTATGATCTAATAGTCTATATTTTAGGTGGTAAATTTAATCGTTTTTTGTATTTTGCAATTACAGATACATTTGGACTTATTTTTACCATTTTTATTTTTGTGCTTTATATTTGCTCTGGTTTCATTATCCTTGTTTTTCTCCTGCTTCTCCTTTTTCTCCTTTCCTTTCTTGATTTCTTACCTTCTTTTGGATTGATTTTTCTCTATTTATGTTTCTACCTCTACTTGTTTGGAAGTAATATGTTTTATTATTTTTAATTTTTGTTTGAGTAGCTTCTCTTAAAATTTTTCACATATAATTAACAAAGGTGAAAAATAATCAAGATCTTTAACTTGAATAATATGAGAAACTTGGATTTCTTTTTAATAGTCTACACATCCCTTCAATTGGCATTTTGCTAAACACAATTCAAATCTCACGGGGATTTTCTCACGGCACTATGAATGTTATTCTACATGTTCTGGCCTGCATTGTTGCTGGAGAAATCTGTTGGCAGCCAAATTGTTAATCCTTTACAGGTCGTCTTTCTTTTGCTTTTAAGAATTTTTTTTTTCATTTTTGTTGTTTGCAGATTCACAGCATGTGTCTGCATGTGGATTTTTTTCTAATGTATACTGCTTGTTTTATTTTGTACATCTTGAGCCTGAGAAGTCACAAATTTCATCATTTTTGGAAAATTCTCATTCATAATTTCTTTAAATATTTTATCTCCATAATCCTTTCTGTTCTTTCCTTTCAGAACTTCAGTTACACACATGTTAGAATTTCTTATTTTATCTTATTCTACATCTCTTACTCTTTTTAAATGTTCTTTCTTGATGCATTCCTTTTTAATTTTTTAAAGCTGTACAATTTTACTGTTCTATTACTGACCCATCTGTCTTAGTCCATTCAGGCTGCTATAACAAAATACTATAAATTCAGTGGCTTATAAACAATGGGATTTTATTTCTTACAGTTCTGTAGGCTGGAAGTCTGAGATCAAGGTGCAGACATCTTTGGTATCTAATGAGGGCCCACTTTCTGGCTCATAGAGCCTTCTAGCTGTGTCCTCACATGGTAGAAGGAGTGAGTGGTTTCTCTCAGGCCTCTTTTATAAGACAGTAATACCATTCATAAGGGCTTTGCCCTCATAACCTAATTACCTCATAAATGCTTCACCTTCTAATACCTACCTTGAGGGGTAGAATTTCTACATATGAATATTAAGGGGACACAAACATTCAGGCTATAACACCATCTATTGAACTTTTATTTCAATTATTATGTTTGTAATTTTTAAAAATTTTGTTTTTTTCTTACAGCTGCACAGTCATTTTGATGGTTTAATTTTTATTGATATTTTATTTCATAAATATTTTGTACATAATTAATAAATTCTCTATCTGATATATGCAATATCTGACACTTTGGAAAGTTTATATCCATTATGTTTGTTTCTTCAATCTCTATTTTGTAGTAGATTATTTCCTCCTGAGCTATGTACTTTTATCATGAAATAATAATTTTGTGAACTTTATATGCTGGAATCCTAAGGGACTCATATTTAAGATAGTTTTTTCCAGAGAATATCTACATTTCCATCTATTAGGCATCAGTGACCACTACCAGCCTAGAGAATGTTATCACAGCTTTAATATCTGGGTTCCAATTTGTAGGCCTATGTAAGTAGTACATATTTAATCAAAGACTCACATGCCCAGAGGCTTATGGTTATAAATTCTAATGTGTATTATTATTGATATTATCAACTCAAAGCCTTGTTAGGAAGTCAGGTTTCATTGTAGGTTTTCCCTGATTTCATTAGCTCTGCACTGTTTGATGTAATAAATTCTATTTTGTTACAGAAAGATCTTGGGAACATTTTATTTGCCATATTAAAAAATCCTGTTTTTGTGTTTTTCATTTTTCCCTTCTTTTCATCACTGCTGGTGCCTAAAAGTTACTTCACAATGGCCCAAAATAAAATATTTGATGCATATCATAACAAAAAATTAAAAAGCAGGGATCCCATTGAATTTGAAAAATGAAATTTGAAACAACACTGGCTTCATCTTGTGGAGCTTACTGATGAATTGTGATGGTTTTTATTATACTCCCAAAAATGTGCCCACGAGACCAGACTCCATTAGTGTTCAGCTGAAGTAAAACTGGGAAAAGAAAAGAAACAGTTTTATATCAAGGAAGCTCTAATAATTATGAAGCCGTATGTTCTTCTTCTCTCTAAGCCCACAAACAGTCTTCATTTTCAGACAGTGTCAGAGAAGTGTAACATCTGTGCATATATGGTTTTGACGATTAATTTGCACTGGTATTTGTGCCCTGCTTACATTCCCTTGTTAGATAGCTGCTAAAGATTATAACAAGAGGCTTAATAAATCAAAACCATAGCTTAACTCAGCAATTCATGGTATACTTTTCTTTGGAAAACAAATAAATTTTTAACAAAATAGAAGTTACAATTCCCAGAGGATGCAAAGGTTCTGTATGAAGAGCTTCTATTTCTGAAGTATTGTAATGCCTTCAAAATTCCTGAGAGCAAATTTGGTAATAAAAAAAAATGTAAATAATGCAGGGAACAATGGAAACTTTGGATGTTTATGGCATGTGAGTTTTTGAGGTTGAGGTGTTATGAGAAAAGAGGGTAGTAAGAAAAACAAAGAAGGAGATGAATGCACACATACATTGGATTTAGCATAGTTGAGGAAGAAGCCAGCTACAATGGCAGTTCCGTGGGGATACAGTCTCTACCATCATGAACAACTTTTTTTGTGAACATAATTGTATCTGGCTCATTATAAGTTCTATTAAATAGTCCATTTCTGCCTCATAACTCACTGCTCAGAAGCCATCTCCATTGTTCTAGCTTATGCTGGTACTACACCAGAAAATGAATGCAGAAATAATAATGATAAAAGTCCACACTTGCATAATACTGACTACTGGTGATTGTATTAAGTGCTTTACAAATATCACCTTTTAAAATTTGCATACCATCTCTGTGAATTAGGTACAGCATTATCCCCATTTATGTATGATAAAACTGAAATACAGAGATATTATGTAACTTCAATGTCCAGCAGAACTGGGATTTGAACCTAGACAACTCTGCTTTGCTATAAAAATCCTACCTTATCCTAACACAAAATCAGTGCTTTACAAATTAGAAAATTGATACTGGAGAAATATTTCCCAGGCTATATTGATAGCAAAGTAGCAGAGACCAGATTAGAAAATGTCTTGAGTTCTGACCTTCAACCCTAAATGTCTAACATAATTGGTAAAAAGTGGTACAAACCAGAAAGTGAAGGGGATTTAAAAATAAAGTTGTGATGAAACAAAACACAAACATACCTGAAAGAAAGACACAAAAATTCTATGCATGAAGTAGAGGGGTGAGTTGTCACATACCCTATGACAACTTGTGTGTATGCTTTCCCTACATTTACCCCTTATGGATTTTTAATATATTCAACCTGTCTCATAAAGTTACAGCTCTTCAGGAAAGGTTAAAAATGACACCAAGAGTAGCAAATGCGTGAGCCAGCTGTATTGACAGAAGTCTGAATCATCATCTTGTGTTTATTTCCTCGTTAATGTTCTTTATTATTTTATGACTATATTGAGATATTTATAGGGTGTACATTAAATGTACACCTATGTCAATTAAAACACTGTATAGCTAGGTGACATGAAATTAACCCTAAACTCAGCTCTTAAATTTAAGCTTAAACTTAAGGAATCTCATGGGTCTGAAGTTCCTTAATGTAAACTTGGAAAGTTCAATAGTTGTAATGTATAACATCACTTTAATTTTACTAAAACTGAAATAAAAATGTTGTTATACCTTTGAAAAGAAAAAAGATACATTTTATTTCCTGCAAGTGAAAGAAATAATTTATTTTGTATTTCAAATAGTCATAGAACAACCATTTTAGACTAGTCACTCTTTGACGTGTTTACCTTATCCAACTATGAAAGCCATAATTCACAAAAGTATTAACACAACTTTTTCTAAAGCAGTAAATGATGGCAATCATCTGCAAAAGCAATTTGGGTAAGAATCTAGAAGGTAGATGGCTAAAAGGCAGCAGGAAAATCTTCTACGGACTTGTTCAGCTATGCAATTATAATTTCTAAAAATATTTTTTAAAAATTGGTTATATGGTGTTTTGACTCAGTTGACATATGTACAAAGAACACTCAATCTATTACATAAACCATTGGATAGTCATCTTTTAAAACTTATACGTAGCAATGAATTCAATAGGGATATTTGTCCAACCACACACTTCATCAGGCTCAGACTGGATGAGGTTCAGAGATGTGGCACGTATCTCCAAACCTGTAGAGTTGAGGGAGGGAGGAACGATGGAGTTGAAGATATTAAAGTGCAAATGATCTGTTAATAAAAAATATCATTTTTATGTTTTGCTGAGGCAGCTTATGAGGTCTCAGGCCAAGAACACTCCCTTAAAATGGTGTTTTTTGTTTTGTTTTATTTTGTTTTTCCTTTTTTAGGAAATGGAAACCACAGGTAGATGTATGGGGAGTAGAGGCAGTTGATCACCTTTCCTAAGGCTCCTAAAGGAAAGAAAGAGCCAACTTGTGTCTTCATTTGATTCTTTCCCCACCTTGGCACAAATAGGAGAGGGAGTCTTGCAAATAGAGCCCTTAACTCTAATGGTGAACAAGAGCAGGGAGGGCTACCCTCCTTGTATTTTGTGAGTCAGAGTGTGCGTGTCAGTCTGCCTCCCAAGGAAGCAACTCTCTTGTCCTTTTTTCCTGCCTAGAAGAGGATTGTGTGTGTATGTGTGTTGAGGGTGGCGTGGGGCATGTATAAGTGGGAAGGAGATTTAGGTGTGTGTGGGCATCAGGGAACAGACTTTGTTATTTCTTTCTCCAGGGGCAAGAGAGAGGCCAGAAGTAGATACAAAAAATACAACCCTCAAACAAGCCTTCTTTCTTTGGCAGCTAAGAAAATAAGCACTCCTGTGGCTCCCAAGATTACTACAAATTTTGTACCAAGACATTCACTGTCTAATGTTCTATAAACTCATTTTTATCAACAATGAGAAAGACACGTTTTCTTTCTGGCAGTGCACTACTGCAGCAGGTAGAACTATATTGACTTTCTGTTTTTGGAATATATCAGTTGATTGCACAAAGTTTGGCAGAAAGGAGAGGTGATTTGTGGAAGCCAAAGGCTTTATGTGTCATCAAAAGAGAAAAAAAAACACCATTAGTTTACAGAATTACAAAATCACAAAAAAATGAACAAACTAGCTTAGAAAGCATTCAAGAAAAAAATCAAACATTCCAGGTTCTCAATCAAAGAGAGCCAGAATGACATTTATATGACAGGTTTCAATGCTCTCCAGATTCATGTGCCTGATTCACTTAGAAGGTTTATGGTTCCTCATAAGGGCAACAACATACAACTATAGTATAATAGGTGCACTTAAACACCTTTGCTGTGTATCCGGTCTTTCATACTTTCCCACCCTCCATACAAACCAAAAATAAAACAACAATCCTGGCTGGCAAAGAAAATTAAGAATCCATTGGCGACATCTTTTAAAAATAAAATATGCTTTAAAATTTTTTTTGAGAATCTATAAGTAAAATTGATGATATAAAAGCATGTACTAGTTTCCTTCTGGTCTTCCTGACTTCCCTAGGCCTACACAGGTATAATCACAGGGACAAGAGTTTGGTGGACGTAGTTGTATGTAAGCTTGAGATGAGCACCCTTAACAGAACGGTTGATTTCCAGTAGCTGCTTGTTTACTTTTTCTCTGTGTGTGTGTGAGATTCAACAGCATACCAAAAAAAGAAAAAAAAAAAGAAAAAAAAAACCCCAGCAGCTGACAATAGTGGAAATGATTAGAGTGATATAAAGCAAGTGCATGTTGAAAGACCATCAGTTCTTCCTTCTCCATTTCTGCTGCCAAGATAGTTATTTTATCTTTAGCATATGTTTGGTATGTGTGATCTTTCTATGATATTAGAAACTCATGTTTCTACCAGATGAACACACACACACACTCACACAACATATACAAACGCACAACTGCTTTTCATCATGGTCAAAATTATTAGAAAATATCTTATAATAGTGAGAGGCAACCAGTTTTGATCCACTGACCCTTCATGTTCTTTCCGTCTGCATTTCTCTCAGACCCTTTGAAGACTGTGCAGAACGTCAGATCTAGGTAATCTCTGCCTGTGCCGACTGCCGGCCACCAACCTGATCCATTTCCTTCTCAGTGTTTCCTGGCTCTGCCAGCTGTTGAAACACTGACGCCTGCCTGTCTGTGTGTGTGTGTGTGTGTTTAGTTCAAACTTTTTATGCCTTAACTGAAAAGTCAATAATTAATGTGTTCAAATCAATCCTTGAACTCGTTTTTGTCTAGAGGCAGGAGTGAGCCTCCCTGCGTCCCCTTGACCTGCCCTCTGGTATCACCACTGTCTCCCAGGGCTCCTCTCAGCAGCAGCTCCACTGACTGAAAATGAAAACAGAACAAAGGGATTAAGTTGTGAGGTGAAATCTGCTTTTTAATTTCTTTTCTTAACGTTTTTGTCCTGTACCCACAAAGCACTGTGCTCCTTAGGACAAGTTCTGTTTGAAACATGTTTCGTAATTTGAAAATTTTTTGCGTAACTCCAATTTTCCCACAGGAAACTCAGTGTTGTGAAGACTCTCTCAAGCTTTCAATGTTCAGTTTTATTTTGCTAGGTTTAATGGAACTCATCTGAAGCATGCCAGGATTGGAGGTTTTCTCATGAAACTGTAAGCCACTTAAGGAAAGAAGAATCCTCTTTAAGTTCTCATTTCTCTGCTCCCGTCTTCCCTCCACCCCCACACACACGCACACGTGCACACACACACACATGCACGCACACACCTCTAAGGCACATTCCAGAATCTAGAATAGGTTGTTTACGACATTTGTTTCAATAGCTTGGGTTTGATGTGGACCAGATAGAGCTGAACTTTGTTAGGGTAGGCCAAATGGGAGAAAAAGTTTTTTGTCACTAAAAGAACCATTCAGTTTTAATGTTAAATGACTCAGTTTCTCCTAAGGAATTGTTTTTCCTTTTTCTTTTTTGTCCCATTAATCATTTTTTTTTTTTTTTTTGAGACAGGGTCTTGCTCTGCTGCCCTGGGTGTAGTGGCGTCATCATAACTCACTGCAGCCTCAAACTCCTGGGCTCCAGTGATCCTCTTGCCTCAGCCTTCTGAGTAGCTGGGACTACAGGCGCATGCCACCAAGACCCACTAATGTTTTCTATTTTTGGTACAGATGGGGTCTTGCTCTTGCTCAGGCTGGTCTCAAACTCCCGAGGTCAAGTGATCCTCCCACCTCAGCCTCCAAGAGTGTTGGATTACAAGCATGAGCCACTGAACCCAGCATCCATTAATATTCCTTAAAGCCAATTTTAGACATTTTAAATTTCAGTCTACGGTTCATCTTGAATAGGAAGACTGGAGGTGTCACATAGACTATAATTTATGACCACATAAAATTATCGGTCACTTTCTAGTAGAGTTTCAAAAGTTTTTATGAACTAATTTTTATATTTTAAAGTAAATATCATACATAAAACATCTTCCAGCATATCTAGCTCAATAATATTAGATATCTTACGTCTTCTAGCTCTCCCCACTGCACCTCTCTCTGCATATAATTCTGAACTTATCATCATCCACTGGTCACAATGAGGCTATGCCATTTCAAGCTTCCTGAATTGGGCACATCCACTTCCCTGATATGACTAGTATATATTCAGAATCAGCTGACTTATTTTTATCTTGTTACTCATTTCATACTTCTCCAGCAACGTTTTTCAAGCAAGAAGAGTTTGAGCTTTTAGTCAGAGGGGATTTGCTTTGTTGAAGAAAAATTCCCTTACAAATTTCAAACACCCTTATTTGAATGAGATCAATCATGGACTTTTTTTAGACTGAGTGTTGGGTCCACAGTAAATTTGCAGTATGACCAAGCAAGCGGAGCCTGGCAAACTAAAGTCCATTTTTGGGTTGCCACTCATTTTCTATGTGTCTTTGAGCAGACCCTCTGAAGTTGTTTTCTAATCTCATCCACAAAATGAAAGCAAGACTTATCTTCAGGGTGTGTACCATTAGCAATAATACTCATTAACCACAATCAATACAATTTAATTCCTAGAAGGCACTGAATTCATTTTGATAAATCATTTATATACACCCTATATTGTTAGGGTATGAATTAAAGGTGGTTTAAAGTCATATTTCTCAAATTTTCAAGTGCATACAAATTAATTAGGGACCTTGTTAAAAGCTTTCTAATTAGGCCAATAGCACATGGCACTTGTACAGGGACTGTAATTTGAATAGCAATTCAAGTAAGTGGAGTTACATTTAGATAATCCAGGAAGAAACAATTTGCTAAGAAATTAATAAAATAACGTGTTTTGGGGAGAACTATTTTTTTTTATGTGAAAATGAAGTCTAATATCTGAATGTACTATGTTGACTTCTATGGTCACTCATTCGTTTTTATATCCAAACCTTGAGGAAGTAGCACTATCCTCAAGGTCTCAGAAGATTCTGGGTGGGAAGTGGAGAGTTCATCATTCATTCATTCATTCAGTTTATTAAATACTGTTATTGAGGATACAATACAATTATTGAAGATAATTGAGAAGCATATAGAAGATAACAATTTAATTTGGAATATTTAATATCATTTTCCTAAAGTGCTCCAGCAACTTAGCTGTCATTGGCATCCTTGCCTCAGGGTTTTGCCTGCTCTAAACTTGTTTGTGTTTCTTTTATGCTGATATTCTGCTCCTCTATTAACATCCTCTGTTCCAGGCTTCTGAAGCCCACAACTCTTTTACTCTATGAGCAGTAAAAGAAGATGCAAAATTCAAATCACTTTCATTCATTTTCACTGTATTTCTACCTTGAGATGCTATATAATTTAAGATGAACATATCATTTCCTGGGAAAACAAAACAACCACCTTTTTTGTGTACAAATCCATTAATGGTAAGATATAAAAATATGACACATAATAAACATCTTACAAGTTAAAATGAAGAAATATTTGCCCAAATTTCTCTCTTCTACACTTATTTTGGGGGTAGTGGTACAAGAGTTAATTCTAAGATACCAGGCTGTCATACCAACATGTATTCCCTAATCAAAAGCATTCCCTTTTCTATACAAATTAATATTAGGTAAATCAGTTTAAGTTGCAGTTAACTTTTAAATTAGTGATTTTGTTTGTGGCTCCCAATATACAAGTGACTGTTAAGAGCTTAATAAGTGCAATCACTGTTTTAGCCTCTCTCAAAAAATTTTGGAATCACCAAATTACTTCCAAAATATTTGCCTGAAAAAATTATACTTATCAATCTATTTAAGAACCTCTGATTGGCAATCATTGAAGTTTAGTTAAAGTGATTTTACTAAAAGTAATACAAATTCATTTAAGATATTATACTATTCACACTGTGATTAGTTCAAACTCTCTCTATTCATATGATAGTATACATTTTCTATTATTATTCATTAACACATTCTCAGAAATAAATAAAACAATAGATTATGAAGGATTTGATAAATTCCACATTCTGCATTTTCTTTTAGTTCTAGGATCCTTCCGTTCTACATGAGGGAGAGGAGTGGGGAGGGAGAGAATTGTAAATTAAGCAATATTGTTAAAAGCAAGGCTATAGTTTCACTTACAAAGTTCAGGGAGATGAAGTGAAAAAAAAAAGAGTAGCTCTTTACCATGGTTAGTTTTATGTGTTAAATTGACTGGGCCACAAGAAACCCAGATATTTGGTCAAACATTATTTTGTGTGTGTCTATGAGGGTGTTTTTGGATGAGACTAAAATTTGAATTGGTAGACTAAGTAAAGGAGATTGCCCTCTCTAATGTAGATGGGTGTCATCCAATTAGTTGTAGGCCTGAATAGAAAAAAACATGCTGACTGTCCTGGGAGTAAGAAAGGATTCCTCCTGAGATACACACACACACACACACACACACAAAAGATATAGAAAGAGTGTGTGTGCATATAGATATAGAATATTATTAGTAACATTATGATTAAAATATTTATTAATCAAAGATTATACAAAACAATTTTTCTTGTAACATTGATTTAAAAGAATAATTAAGAATAGAATTATTATGATGGGAGTAGAACTGGTGTCTTTATAAAAAGAAGAAGAGAGACCTGATTAGCATGTTCAGCCCCTGCTCCAAGTTGGAACACGGCAGAATCTTTACCAGTAAGAAGGTTCTTACCAGATGCAGTGCTTCAACCTTGGACTTCTCAACCTCCATAACTATAAGAAATACATATTTTTAAAATAAATCACCCAGTTTCAGATATTCTGTTATAAGCAACAGAAAATGGACTAAGACAAAAGGCCTGTACAATATATTCCTGATAGAAAGGAACAACATAGTATTGATAATAAGAAACTCTTAGTCTAAATTAGTCTAATTGCCACAGAGTTGAATATTTTACTGTCCGATAACTCATGAATATATTAACTAGCATGATCAGGAATAGAAAGCAAGTTTTCAGGTACACAATCTGTGAAAAGGAGGAGAAAGAGAAAAAGAATAAAAGGGAGTGTTTTTCAGCTAAAATTGGTGAAGGCATTTTAACAGTTTCTTAGTGGGAAAAATTAAAAAATTATGTCAGTATCCCACTGTATATCTTTCAGAATCTCATATCTTATTATGCATACATTAATAGTGGAGCAGTTTTATATAGCTCTAATTACTCAATGCTTCATATATAGATAAATGAATAGGTACTGGTACAGGTATAGATAGGGAAATCTATACTAGATGATCGTTACTTAAGTGTTATAATCAGGATTCAACTACCCAGAGGGAGAAAGCTCAGTCAAACATTTCTCCTTAAAAAATGTTGCTTTAGCTCATATTTTAAAGTAAAAAAAGTTACTTTAACATTTTTTAAGTGTCCCAATTTTTTATTATTTCTCTCCTTCTTTCTTGGAGTTTATCTTACTCTTCTTTTTCTAATTTCTTTAAGTAGGAGCTTAGATTATCGATTTGAATCAAACTGAAACTTTTTGCTAAAGCAGTTAGTGCTGTAAATTTTCCTCTCAGTACTGCTTTGTTGCAGCCCACAAATTTTGATATTTATTATGTCTTCATTTTTGTGCAAAGCCATGAATATTTTTATTTCATTTGGAATTTCTCATTTTACTGTAGGATTATTTTAAAGCATGTGGCTTATATTTCCAAGTGAAGATTTTCACATTGCCTTTCTGTTACTGATTTCTAATTTGATTCCATTTTGGTCAAAGGCCACACTCCATATGATTTCAATTATCTTAAATTTCTTATGATTTATCTTGGTCTATGTAGGTAAATGTTCCAGAGGCACTTGAGAATGTGTATTCTTCTTTTTTGGTTGGAAAGTTTATAAATTTTGATTAGATTCTATTACCTGGTAATGTTGTTTAGTTCTTCTGTATCCTTGCTTATTTTCTGCCCAGTAGTTCTTATCAATTGCCTGCAGGTGGACTGTAAACATTCCCAACTATAACTCTTGATTTGTCTATTGCTAGTTCAGCTTTACCAGTTTTTGTTTCATGTATTTTGAAGCTCTGTTGTTTTGTGTTTGAAATTTAGGTTTGCTTTTTCTTCTTAGTGGATTAATCCCTTTATAATATGTGATGTCCCTAGTAATTTTTTTTTTTTTTGCACTGAAGCCTACTTTTACTCATTTTAATCTAGCCACTCCTAGTTTTTATTGGTTAGTGCTTGCATGATATATTTTTTCTATCCTTTTGCTTTCAAACTATTATTGTCATTTTGTTTGAAGTGAGTTTCTTGTGGAAAGCATACAACTGAGTTCTGATTTTTTTAATCCACTCTGCCAATTTCTGTCTTTAAATTCATGTGTTTATATTATTTACATTTGAAGTAATTATTGACATTTTAGGATTCATATGTACCATATTAATTTTTAGTTTTTTGTTTGTTCCCTCTGTTTCTTATTCCTCTTCTTCTTTTTTTCTTCCATTCTTTTTGTTTACCTACACTTTTTTAGAATTCCATTTTGATTCATTTATAATATTTTTGAGTATATTTCTTCATATAGTTTTCTTAGTGACTGCTATAGGTATCATCATAAATATTCATAATTTATCACAGACTATTAGTGCCAACATTTTACCATTTTGAGTGAAGTGTAGATATCTTATTTCAATTTGAATCACTTTACTCATGTTTTAAGTATAATGGTCCTAAATGATCCCTGTACATAAGCTGAGCACCTCATCAGATGATGCTGGAACTTTTGCTTCAACTGTAAAACATGAACAAAGAACCTCCTCAGGGGGATGATAATATACTATATTTACTTCTATTTTTACCTATTCCCTTGTTCTGTCCCTTTCTGAAGATTCCATCTTTCTGTTGTCCTTTTCTTTCTGTTTAGAGAGTTTCCATTAGCCATTCTTTAAGGTAGATCTGCCAACAACAGATTTTGTTAGTTTTCCCTCATCTGAGAAGGTCTTTATTTCCCTTGACTGAAAAAACTGTTTTACTGGATATATAACTTGAAGTTGACAATATTTTACTTTCTGCACTTGAAAAATACTGTGCCACTTCCCTTTGGCCTTCATGATTTTAGATGAGAAATTTGTTGTCATTACAGTTGGTAATCCTTAATATGCAACATGCTGTATCTCTCTGGCTGTTTTGTAAAGATGTGTATCTGTCTTTAGTTTTCAGAAGTTTATTAACAATGTTTCCTAATGTGACTTTCTTTGAGTTTTTCATTTTTGAAGTTCACTCAACTTTTTGGATCTATTGATTTTTTTTCAACATATATGGGAAGTTTTTAGTCACTAATTCTCCAAACACTCTTTCAGTTTCTTACTCTTCTGTCATCGTGTAACTTTGAATGTATGAATGTTAAATCTTTTATTACTCTTACAGACATCCCTAAGGCTTTGTTCATTTTTCTTTAGTCTACTTTTTCTCTGTTGTTCATATTGAATAAATTCTATTGATTTATCTTCAGGGTTTTTGATTCTATCCTCTATCATTGCCATTGTACCATATGAAATCCATCCAGTGAGTTTTTTATTTCAGTTTTTATGTATTTCAGATCTATAATTTCCATATGTACATAACTTTCTGTATATAACTTGTATTTTTTGTTTGTTTCAAGAGAATTTTTAATTGAGTGTTGAAGCTTTTTAAATGAGAGATACTTTAGAATCTTTGCCAGATAATTCAATATTTGATTCATTTCAGTATTGTTTTTCTGGTTGCTTTGATATTCTAGGGCTGGTGGAGATCCTGCTCCATCTCTTCTAATCTCATATACAGGGGCATAAGGAATTTCCCTGGACCACCTGCTGGCTGACCTTCTGGAGGGAGGATAGGAGCCTTAAGAGCTGAGTAGAGGTCAGGGAGAAATAGGGCTTTGCTGCTATTGCCACTGTGAGTGGATAGGACTGCCTATGGGGCTCTGGTTGTGTAGCAGAAGCTGGGATGTCCCAGGGCTTTACTGCCACTACTACCAGTGAATCATGTCACCTACAGGGGCCCCAGGTGTGAAGCAGAATTTGGGATTCTCTTTTTTTTATTTCAAAATATTAAGGAGGTACAAATGTTTTTTTTACACGGATAGCTTTTATAATGCTTAAGTCAGGGCTATTAGTGTGCTTATCACCTGAATAGTGCTCGTTGTACCTATTAGGTGTCTATTTTTTTTTCCATTCCTGGGATACTTGACTTAGGATAATGGTCTCTTGTTCCATCCAAGTTGCTGCAAAAGACATTATTTCATTCCTTTTCATGGCCCAGTAGTACTCTATGGTGTGTGTGTATATACATGTGTATATATACCACATTTTCTTTATCCAGTCATGAACTGATGGGCACTTAGGTTGTTCCCATATATTTGCAATTGTGAATTGTACTGTGATACACATTCAAATGCAAAGAAAATAATCAACAGAATAAATAGACAATCTACAGAATGGGAGAAAATATTTGAAAAGTACATATCAGACAAAGCACTAATATCCAGAATATACAAAGAACTCGAACGAATCAGCAAGAAAAAGCAAACAACCCCATCAAAAAGCGGGCAAAAGACATGCACAGATTTTTTTAAAAAGAAGCTAGACTAATGGCCAAAAAACTTATGAAAAGATGTTTAACATCACTAATTATCAGGGAAATGCAAATTAAAATCACAAAGAAATACCACCTTACCTCTATCAGAATGGCCACTATTAGAAACTTAAAAAATAATAGATGCTGTTGTGGATGCATCTTGATAAATTCTGACTCATCCTTCTCAACCTCTGCTTAGATATCACCTTCTAAATTATTTCCAGACATATCCATGCAAATTTAGTTACTTCCTCAAAAGTTATAAATATTAAATTTACGTCACTAGAAACTGAAAAATGATGCATTTCTCATCATGATGCATTTTGTTCTTATTATCCTCAATGATTAATGAGAAATTTAGGCCTTGATTTCTTTGCACCTTTGTTGGAGTCAAAGTTTTTAATATGTCTAAGCAAGGTCTTATGCTTTATGTCTAAGCAAGGTCTAATCAGTCTTCAAGGCAAATATATTTGAAGTTGTCTGTGAGTTTATTATTTTTTAAAATATTTTTATCAAAAATAAAAAAGAAATTTTGTTTAAGAACAGAAAAATAAAGATGGGAAGAATAAAAAGATACTTGGTCCCTAAAACATTCACAATTCAAATCTGATTCCAAATTTAGGTTAAAATAGTTGTGATGGTTTTGCTTCTCAAAATATTGTTAATATTTAGTTCAGGATTTGTTCTTATTGTATTTTGAATGTGAATTAAAAATGTAAGAGCTAGAATAAACAAGATATTTCTATTCTATTTCTGCCTAATAGATATTATTGATTTTTAAAATTTTATGATTAATTTATTTAAAAATTATGAAGAATGAACCCAAGCAAATATGATTTCCTTCAATATTCAGAGTTAACAATTAAGAGGATATATTATAAATATATAAATTTTCACATTGTGTTAAGTATTTACTTGCTTACTATTTTCTTAGGTATGTCTTTTTACTCACTGATAGAATCCAAAGGAAGAAATAAAGAAAAGATCATTAGATTTCTAGAGAACTTGAATGATGAGATCTTGGACAGGATCATCCATCACATCTCATTTGAAATGATGAAGGACAACCCTTTGGTGAATTATACACATCTATCTACTCTAGTGATTGATCACAATAAATTCCCTTCTAAGTGCAAAGGTACATATTTTGCTGAGTTTAATTGCCTTTATTGACTTTCTTATGAATTACCCTGAGATAAAAATTAACTCTGTTGTCTCTGCCAGGTTACCTAGACCGGTTAGGCTTCAATTTCTTCATCTGTAAAATAAGGATAATAAAAATATCTACCACCAAAAGTTGCTGAATTGGATTAGAGGTTATTAAATGAGATAAAATATATGAAGCTGTTACTAGGATGCCTTAAGCATTTGATAAATATTTCTTCTCTTATTTACTATTCTGTTAAATGAGAGTGGTTTTGACGATTCTGATGTGAGTCATTCCAAATTTGTCTTTCTTATTTCCTTAAATCTTTGTCTAAATTGACATAGGCCTCCTTCCCCTCCTCAGTGATATATTAATTCCACTCAATACAGTACCATCTGCTTTAAAGCACCCATATCATTTAGAAAACAGTGGTCATTTCCTTAATAAGAATTTATCAAAAGGAAGAACTTTTTTTTTTTAACCTTATGAGAAGTTTTGCTCCCTGCAAATACTATCTAAATTATAGGTAACATAGAGTCCAAATTGAACTTAGAAGAATATGGCATTCAGTGTTTCTATACAACTTTACTCCCATTTAAAAATATTGCATATGGTATATGTCAAAAATATGTTATTAGTAATAAAATCAATACATTTAATAAGTTAACTTAAACAAATTCAAAAAGTTATCCATGTAATAATGCTACCTTCTGTTTTCAATATTCTTTATTGAATTGGAGAGAGAAGGGCAGAATTTCATTTCAAGTGCAAGAAGTAAGCATAACCCTAGGAATGTGTTGTGCATAAGAACATGTGGATCAAAACCATCTATTTTGAGTTACATGACTAAATTTTTTTTAATAGGTGTTTCTTTATTAAGTTATTAAAATATCAAATAGTCCTAGTGTTTTCAATTTATGCTCTTTTGAAAAACACTGCATTTAACCTTTTTTGAAATAACTTCTAGTGTAGGAGGGCAAGGTAAATTTTTCATTGTAAATGGTATGATTATAAGTTTGAGCAACGACTGATGTGTGTATATATATATCTCATATGTGTGTGCATGTATAGGTATATACACACACATACAAGTATATGTATATACAATTGTCTTTCAGTTATAAGAAGGATTGTTTCCAGGAGCCCCCCAAACCACTGCACCCCTCCACGTGCACTTATACCCAAATTCATACATACTCAGTCCCCGCAGTCAGCCCTTCCTAACCCTGCATATCGGAAAAGTCAGCCCTACATATATGCAGGTTTCACATCCACAAATACTGTATTTCTGATCCTCCAGGAAAAATTCTCCATATATGTGGACCTGCACACTTCAAATCTGTCTTGTTCAAGAATCAACTGTATATTTATTATTTTTAGTATATTTATTATTTTTCCTGGTAGAAGAATTAAGAAAAAAACTCCTTTATTAAATGAGGCAAATTCTTATTGTGCCAGATCACTGAATATAATTTCCAGAAGATTTTTTTTATCTCCAATAATATGAAAATTGATGCCATGCCATGATATCTAATGAGTTGTAGAGACAGATGAGACAAGCTCAGTGTTTGACTCAGAAACAGAAAGTCAAATATTGTATGTTCTCACTTACAAGTGGGAGCTAAATGATGAGTACACATGGACATAGAGCATGGAATAATAGACATTGGAGACTCAGAGAGCTTGGGGGGGTGGATAAAGGATAAGAAATTACTCAACAGGTACAGTTTACATTATTTGGGTGATGGTTAACTAAAAGCCCAGACTTCACTACTATGCAATATATATATGTAACAAAACTGCACTTGCACCCCTTAAATTTGTACAAAAATCCCCCAAAATCTCAGTATCTGGTTTCTGTTGTTTCTTCAACTTCAACAGAAAAGAGTACATGCTACTCTAATGATGAAGGCTGTTTTTACATCCCCTCTGGAGGTAGTAAAGAACATACCTTTGTGGTCAGATTGATCTGATGTTTTTCTAGACTATGCCATTCC
The DNA here is from genome assembly GCA_023783475.1 of Daubentonia madagascariensis. Classification (NCBI taxonomy): domain Eukaryota; kingdom Metazoa; phylum Chordata; class Mammalia; order Primates; family Daubentoniidae; genus Daubentonia; species Daubentonia madagascariensis. The sequence continues at coordinate 295,879 of JAKFHU010001268.1, read as the reverse complement.
CCAAATCTATGACCTTGAAAACACTAGTTAACCTGCCAAAGCTCTACTTACATTACTGGCAAAATGGGGAAAATAATAACACCTATGGCATAAGTTTTGGGGGAAGATTATGGCAAATGATATGTAAGTATTTAGGATATTTTCTGACCATAAATAATACATACAGAAGTAAAAAGTATTACTAGTCTAAATAGTTCAAGATTCATTCATTCATTTATTCACTGATGTGTTCAGTAAACTTTTAAAGAATACTTATTTGTTCATTAATTCACATATAGGAAAAGTTCTTTATGAAAGCCTTTTTACAACACATATTATTCACAACATTCAAAGATGAGTGACACATGCATTTGCCTCAAGAAACTCACAAAGGAGGGCAAGAGGAATGTACACAAATGAATGCTGAAAAGAGCTCAAAGTTAAATATGAATAAATGTGCCAGGCACACTCAGTATCGAAGGATGACGTATTGAATAAATCAATGTCAGCATTATATACAATCATACACAATTATAAGGGTAATAAGAAGGGGCTAAGTGATGTCCAGTGTTTATACCTATATCCTAAATTGCAACAAAACAGGAAAGTCTGGGCTTTGGTTGGCATTTATTTTATCAAAAAAATATTCTTGTGAAGCAAATATGTCTGTGCATATTGTAAAATATATGTGCAGATCAGAAGATCATTGGAATGCTTTATATATAACTCTTTTATTCCTTAAATCTGTGTTCTCTGTTTTAAATAACATCCTTACAGATACACTACCCCAGACACGTTTGTGTTGATCCCTCAGATACATTCCAGAGAGCTATTTCCATCTGGTGAACATAGAACAAAGTGCAATAACCAAGGAAACATCTTTGTCTAAGGGAATGTTTTCATTTGAAGGATTTTCAATTTTCATCAAACCATCATGGATTAATATATGTTGTAATTCAATAGGATATATTTATGTTTCATAAAATAGTAAAAGTAAATATTTTCCTCCAAGAATATTGGTGAAATATTAAAATTTATTCATTTTTCAAATAAATATTTATAATTATCCAAGTAGGAGAGATTAAATGTAAATTTATATCCCAAAAGTTTTACTTTTAAAAAGATGGCTTAGGGATATTATATGTTTAATTTTAATGTTATTCTTCTTATCTAAATTGCAAATAAAGTACAAGTTTAATGAATTCATGGAAAACAAGTATCCTCTAAGTATCATAGGATCTTTGTTTATAAATTCTGGAAAATGATACTTACCAGCTTTCCATTTCACAATTTGGTTATGCTCATGACCAGTTCTTTGTATAGCTTCCAAAAGTAATTCATGAAATAAAATGTGATTCACTGATCCGGAGTGCTTAGTGATAACCCTGTGACCTAGAACAATAAGAGACAATTAAAGTATCTCTCTCAGAAAACTATTGTACAGCCTACGAATTTAGATAAAAAAAAATTAGCCCTTCTCAGAATACCTCTTTAAAAGTCGGACTCTGTTTAGTTATATGCCACCTTTCCAGATGGGAGTAATTACTGAATTAAAGAAAATGATGTTTTAGTGTATTCATATACAGGGAATCTTTCTTGAGGTCTTCTAACCTTTTTCGTTGGTATATATTAGCTTTTCCTTTATATGGAAATATTTTATTCTTTCATATTGTTTCTAAATTGTTTATTTTTAGGGATTGCTGGTGACTGGAGGAATTACTCTACAGTGACCCAAAATGAACAATTTGACGCCATTTATAAAAAGGAAATGTCTGGAACAGCACTTCAATTCTGCACAGAGATTTAAAGTACCTGAGTTGCAAATCTGAAGAAGGAAAAGATGACCTGTAGTTTATTAAAAAGAGAGCAGTTAAGACTCGACTTGGGCAATCAAATGGATTTATGAAAAAGAAAAATGTGCTTTTAAAGCTTCAATTTGTCAGTGCCATTAACTGGGTCCCAGTTTTTTTCCCTCTGACTCTGAAGTTCCAAATTCCCTAAAGTTAAGGCCCATTGTTGCGTTTTTGTAGGCTCTTCCTGATTTTTCCTTAGACTAGTACTGACAAAGAGGAAATGACTTATCCTACTTTATCTCTCATATATCTTGACTTAGAATTAAGTTTCCCTCCATACTACTATGGTCCAAGAAATGCTGTTTGCACACTGACGCTATATTTACTGGCTCTGCCCCAATTTCCCTTTGCTAAAAATTTGGCCCAGGACACTGTGCTCCACTGCTGTCTACTGGATTTCAAGTTGTTCCCTGAGTCATAGCTCATCTTCCTGCAGTACCTCTATTTGTATAACACAGTTCATGCCTCAGATCATGTGATTCAGATTTTGTAAATGTTATTTCTATACCATATCTAATTTCTAAGTCTCCAAAGGGCAAAGACCTACATTAGTCCTTGCAAGGTTCTTCCCCAGGAACTGGAGCTCTACTCTGAGAGCAGGCTGGGACCTGCTTCCTATGGAGAGTCCTCCTCATCCTGACAAGTTCTTCTGAACTTCTGAGAATCATGATTTGGGAACTTAATTTACCTCATCTTATGTCTGAACAGATTTGGATCACTTAATAGCACCTTCACTATACCCGATAACATCATAGCTGCTGCTGAAAATTGACCAATCTGGTGCCCAAGGGAGACTCTCTAGGCTGAATCTTCCCTCTGCCCTCCTGACCTGATGTCCCTTCTACTTACTATCCCACACTTATGTGTATCTCCCTGGTCTCTTTGACAGACATTTCCTTGGAACATTTTTTTCTCAACTCCAGCTTTGCCTTAGATTTGTTTGTTTAAATCTTCATATGCAACAAGATCTTTGCCGGCAGACCAGATCGCATGTGCCAAATTACATGCCAACCTACAGTTCCCAAACTGAAGCTGGGTTAGAGCACCCTGGGACCTTACTGGTTCTAGGTTGGGAGTGCAGGATCTGACACATTGTGACCCCCTGAGCCATAACTGAGATAGCTGTGGGTTACAATATTTTAACTTTACAAGCAAATCTCTGCTGTCAGCCTGGAATAGTTGAAATAGCTCCTTAAGACGGTAACTTCTCTCCTTTCCAACCCTAACAAAGGATTGATCTAGTGCCAGCTACAAATCATTAGAAGTGATACACTTATAATTATTGAGATAGTTGCTTCTATAGATTTATTATAATATGCATTATAAATAATTTTAGAGTATGAAACCTGTGTTTATGTTCCTTAGAAACATATTTTGTAGGAGTTAATCTTGAATACCTAAGGGTACTGTGAACTAGCTCCAGTGTTCTCGAATACTGTTGTCAACAAGAAAGTAAGATAAGCCAAGTCATGCATGTATTTGCTTTATTATGTTTATTAATAGTAAGTTAATGTGGCCTGAATACATATGGACTTCTGATAGTCTACTATTGGAAAAAATAACTCTGGACTAGCCTTTAGTCTGTGTAAAAGATAGGCTGCACTAATTGCCTTCACTAGCAGGATAAAATAATTTTCACTCTCCTTAGTTTTTCTTTATAGAAATAGTCTCTGTAATTGGACTTTATTCAACAAAAAATTGGTAAGTTTAAATTATGCTCCAGGTATTTTTCTATGCACCAAGTGAAGTTTGGAGATAAAAGTATTAGATTTTCCTTTACCTTTCTAATAATTTGTTCCTCTTATACATTCTTTATTCTTTGATTCAAATGTCACCACCCTGATTCACTCACTTATCAGTTCATGCTTAACACTACATAGTAGCACTCCTATGAGAATTCAAAAGTACTTGGTGTCCTTTTAAATCTTTCAAAAAACTGCCACCAAATCAATTTTTCTAAAACAATGCATTTATCATTATTTCTCCTATTCAACAATCATCAGTATAATTTCCAAACAAAGACACAATAATCTCATTCCAGTGTTTTTCTCTAACTGAAGCGTTATGATATAAGGACAGGCATAGAAAATTCCTGTCAATGATGTAATTATTTTCTCATCCATGGAAGTCTCACTAATCAATTCAAGTGTTGTTTTCCAAAAAGCCAAAGCATGGCTTAAAAAAGCTTTTCATCACAACATAGATGGTCACTGAGATTCAGACACTCAAAGGGAAGTGTCATGTATTTCCATGTGTTTTGTTCCTAATTTATTCCTTTCCATATCCTTCACTCCCTTTCCCACTGACCCTCTGTTATATCTGATAAAAATTACATCTTTTGAAGCTTTTGAGGATTGAGTACTATGCACCATTTTACCATTAATCAGCAAAGCACACCTCTCCATATTTTGTAATTCTTTTCATACACGAAAAGAAGGTAGTATAATCTCTTCCAAATGCTTGACAGTAAAGATTTATGAGAAAACAATTATTTACACAGAGATATTCAGATAACTGAGAAAGGACAGAAGGAAAAAGAGAGAAGCTGATGGACATCAGTGGACCCATGTATAGGTTGATTTTAGTAAGCTATCTGCACAAATCTCTCATTTATTATTTATGATCATTGTAACTATTATATATATGTAAAATTGATTGTGACATTATTCTCAGCAGCAAGGTAATCTTTTTCAGCTGCTATATAATGAATACAATATAATTTCTTGTATTTTGCTATAGCAAATTCATTGCTGGCTATTTGGTGGCTGTTTGTATGTGCCATTAAGACTTTTAAATGACTTATATTTTGACATCTTATGTCTGCTTTTTGTGGCTATATTAATTTTCCACCCTCAAAACATAAGGGCTTGAATATCTTTGCAGAAATTGAAACACGACAATTCACAGCTTCTGCCTCACTAGTTAATAACTTTGCATATTGGTTTTTGTGCATGGAAAGGGGGACAAATCAGGAGGAGACTGGAGGTGATATTGAAACACAAGCAACATAGAACAGAAGATAAGAGCACAAATTCTGGAGTAATTAGAGCCCTTTTGGAATCTGATCTCTGACACTTCCTTACCATGGAATTTTCAGCAAGTAACAACTTCTCTGTGCTGAATTCCTTATCTGGAAAATGTAAACAATACGTAGCTCTTGCAAAGATGAAATTAAATAATACATGAAACAATTAAAACAATGCCTAGCATACTTCAATGTGCTCATTTAATATTAGCTGTCATGAAGGAAATTGTTGTTAAAATCTTAAAATTTTATTTATCTAAATGGGCTTGAGGCATCAGATTTCCTGTTTCACACTGTTAGCTGGCTTCAAAATGTACAGGTATTTTGCAAGTTACTGTAAGACAAAGAGGTCTGTCTTCACTACTGTTACCATTGTTCTTTTGTTGTTTGCTACCAAGTTGAATTTTCCATCTATGACAACTATTCCTGTGTAAGGTATTACTGTCCAGTACTAAATATTTTCAATGGAAGTCAATGATCATCATTCAAAAGAAAAGTACAGGAAAGTTGTATGGATTTGAATAACTCTTCAAATGACATGTACATTGTGATAAACAGGCCTTTGGAAAAAATATGAAGGAACATTAGATACAGTCACATAGGTGGATTGAAATTTCTCAGTGGGAATTTTATTACATGGGGAAGTCTACATTGTTAAACTTAGCATTTGGGTATTTTGTACATTCACATATATATTCTAGTAGTAGTGCTCTGTAATTATCTTGGTAACAATGGAAAAAGCGATGCCTCGACATTTTTCAGGAAATTCCAGTGAATGCATAGAAAATAATTTTTAAATGTGCTTGAAAGTCTTAACTACAAATTTTCTTGGCCCTATGATAATCATGAGCTTGTTAGTCAGGATTTGGGAAATGGTTAAGCACAATGGAACCTCTCTTACTTTGTTTATCATCTTATCGAAGAAAAATGTTCATACAGGTTTTTGTCATTAGTTTACAAGAAGAAATTAATTTCTTAATAAGTACAGAATGTGATAATAAAGTAGCATATATATCAGTTGTGTAATTTAAAATTAAACATTAATATGATATGTGGAATTATATATAATTGTATTTTATGTTTAATAGCCATTTTTATTGATAATTTATTAGTTATCAAACAAACTTGTAGATTAGTACACCCATTTGAAAGTGAGCAAACTAAGACTTAGAACTTGCATTCACATCTAAGTCTGGGTGACTCCAAAATGTCATTCTTCATCCATTACATGACACCATATAGAATTATATGTAAATAAGTTCCTTTAAATATTTGATGTTAGATATTAGATTACCTCTCAAAATATTATCCTAAGAATATTTAGGTAAGTTGTGCAAGCTGACAATGTAAAGGTTTTAAGCTCTATTCACTCCCAGAGCCTACCTTTGCAGGGATACTGCCTGAGAACATGTGAAGATTAGATTCGTGAATACTTTTCCTCTACATACCAGGTCACAATTGGTGCTTGTTTATAATCTTAAATAGTGATTACAATAGCATAGTTCAAATTCATCTAGGGTAATTTGAGTTTCAACTATTGAGTTTAAAACTTACTAATTAGAAAGGAATGTCTCTGGTAAAATGCACAGAGTCCCAACAAATGATTAACAAGGTAGTTTTTGTAATGTAGCCTTTTCACAAGATGGGCACTTACTGTACTCTGTCTTGTTCTCTTCTATTCAGGAGGAAGAAAACAAGCTGTCATAAATCTTATGGGAAAACTTCTCACACAACTTTGAATATGGAAAGAAAAGAAGAAGAGAACAAAATATTTCCTCGTAACTTGGATGTTCTAGTCCTTCCTTCCTCTAGTCCTGTTAGCAAGAGTATCAAAATTGCTGCGCATATTAAAAGCATATGTAAAGAAAGTGAGATTCTTGTGATTTCTTCCTAAAGGTTCTGATTCAGAAAGCCTGAAAGGGGGTCCCAGATTATGCATTTTATATAAACACCAGAGGAGACTCAATGACTGTATCATCTATTGCTGTTTCCAAGTAATAAAGGTGAACTACTCTTGTTTTTTCAAATAACTGCTAGATAGATATATAGATAGACAGACAGATATAAAAGATACCAAAGCAACCCTTTTGTACTCATTGGATTCATGTTTATAAATGCAATAAATAAAAAAAATAAAATGGGCAAAGAAAACCAATGGTTTAATATAATTGTAACGAAAGGGGGAAGTTCAGTGAATCAACACTGAGCCTTTAGCCAGATAAGCACTGTGTTTCAAAATAAAAGAAATGGGTAACTTTCCCAGTAGTTTGCTCAGTGTGTGAACTATTCATTAGCTTAAACAATATGTATAGATTGGGTTTCATTGAGGAAATTTTTCTTATTTCCTGGGTAATTATTTCTTCCATTGTATGAAAGGTAATTTTCTGAATAGATTAGTGTATTTAAAAACTATATTCTCCCATTATTCATCTGAATTGTTCTTATTGTCCTATCTTGGGGTCTCAGGCTTGAAGCATGCTGGGCCTCTGCAACAAAGCCAAAAGGGAAAAAAAAAGTAAATGAGAAAGAGATAAGAATATACAATAAAATAAATAGATACAAAGTAAAGTTTTTTCAAAGCATCCTGGTGGTCAAGATATAGTATATTAAGGATAAAAAAGTCCTACCCCAATATCTGAATTTTCCTTGGTCAGGGAAGTTTTACTTTTGTTGTTGTTTTTGTTGAAGGATAACATATACACAGAAGAGTGCACAAATCGTAAGTATCCGGAGAAACATTCCCAAATAAACACATCTGGGTAACTAGATCCATATGTCAAAAACAGACCATTACCAACATACCAAAGTCTCACCCTTCCAGTCAATATTACCCCAATGAGAACCACAATCCTAATTTCTAATACCATAGATTAGTTTTTCTTTTTTAAAAAAAATTTATAATAATGGGATGATACAGACAGACTCTTTTGGCTTTCTGACTTTTTTCACTCAAAATTGCATTTGGGAGATTTATCTGTGTTGTTACATGTAGTTGTAGTTCTTTCATTTTCATTACTATATAGTAGTCCATTGAGTCAATATACCAATATTTATTTGCTTTGGATGGGCATTTGAAGAGTTTCCAGTTTGGCTTTTTACAAACAGTACTGCAATGAATATTCTTGTTTATATTTTTGATATACATATTTTGGGTGCGTTTGCCTTAGGTTCAACGTAGGGGTTGAATTACTAGATAATATGGTATGCATAGGTTTAACATATACCACCATATAGTTTTCCAAAGTGGTCATACTGATTTACAATTACACTGGCAGTACATGAGCATTCCAGTTCCAGATTCTTCACATCACTGATTATTTTATGTAATTTTCATTTTAGCCATTTTGGTAAGTGTATATCATGTTCTGGCTATAATTTGCATTTCACTGCTGATCAATGAAATTTGAGTAACTTTCCATGTTAATTGATCATTTTGATATCCTCTTTTGTGAAGTGCCCATTTAAATATTTTGTTTATTTTTCTATGTGTTGTCTTTCTTTTTTTAAATTGATTTGAAGGTATGTGTGTGTCTGTGTGTGTGCATGTGCATCTCTGTGTGAATGCTTACACATATGTACATATATGTATATAGGTGTATATAGATATCGGTTATAAGTCTTTTGTTTATTACATACACTTGAAATATCTTCCCTGATTCTGTGTCTTGAGTTTTTGTTGACATAACAGTGTCTTTTGATATTCTTGGTCTTAATATTGTCCATTGTATAATTTTTTCCTATATAGTAAGTATTTTGTATCCTATATAAGAAATATTTGCTTTCTACAAGGTCATTAAGATGTTCTTTTTTTTTCTAAAGGATTTATTATTTGCCTTTCACATGTAAATCTAAAATATATCTGCAATAAATATTTACATGATGGGACTCCAGATATGTTTTCCCTTTCTAGAGAGATATCCACTTGACCCAGCACAATTTACTAAAAAGACCATCCTTTCCTGACTGAACTGCAGACACATTTGTCATAAATCAGTTGTCTTTATATCTGTGGGTCTGTTTCTGGACTCTATTTTATTCCATTGGTCTATTTTTCCATTTTTTGCACTACCAACATATTGTTTTACTTAATAACATAACTCAGTGTCTGATAGGAGAATGCTTCCAATTTCATTTTTCTTCAAGGTCAATTTGTGGAGAAGTGACAAGATTACAACAAACACACTTTTATTTGGGACCCCTTTACTTTGCCTTTATAATATCTTGTCATTTTCAGTGTAGAATCTTCTACAATTTTTGTTGGATTTATTCCTATATATTTGATCTATACTGATCACTTCAAATGATATCTTCTTTAAATTTTATTTCACAATTTTTGTTGCTGGCATATAAAAATGCAATTGATTTTGAATTTTAACCTTTTATCCAGAGAGAAACCCTACTAAATTTATTTGTTAATTTTGATAATTTGTCTACAGATTCTGTCAAGTCTTTTTACATACACTATTATATCCTCTATAAATGATGGTTTTTAATTCTTCCTTTACGAACTTAGTATATTTTTCTTTCTTATTGCACTTTCTAAGACACCTAATATAATATAGAATAATAATAATAAATTGAACAGTTAGGTCTTTTTCTCAGTCTCAGAGGGGAAAGCTTTCCATATTTTACCATAATTCTATTTTTTTGTAGTTTTTAAATAGAAATTCTTTGATTTGTTAAGATAGTTTTCTTCAATTTGTGGATTGCTAGAATTTGTATCATTTATTCATATATTGAGATAATTATTTTCTTTTCTTCCTTATTGTAAAAGAGGTGGATTATATAAACTTAAAAAAAAAATAAGACCAATATTGCATCCTTCGGATGAGGCTCACTTGAATGTTATGAATTATCCTCTTTATGTATTCCTGCATTCAATTTACAAATTTTTGTGATATTTTTACTTATATTCATGAGAAAGACTAATATATAAAAATTATGTCTTATATTTCCCTTGTCAGATTTTGTATCAATTTATGCTGGCCTCATAAAGAGTTGGGAAGTGCTCCCTCTGCTCTCAGTTTATCAAGATTTTGGATAAGGTTGAGGATATTTCTTTTTTAGGCTTTTGACAAAGTCATCTGAGCCTGAGATTTTCTTTGTGGAAAAGTTTTTAATAATGGATTCTGTATAGAAAAAATATTCTAATTTTCTATTTCTCTCTTAGTTTTGGTAAGTTGAGTTTTTGAGTAATTTTTCCATTTCTTTCAAAATTTCATTAATAATTTATTCTGTAATTCATTTTTATATTGTCTCTAGAAATATTAGCCATGTTCCTTTTTCATCCATAATATTAGTTATTTTTCTCTATCTCTCTCATTTTCTTTGTAATATATCTTGCCAGGTGGTTGTCAACTTTATTACTCTTTAATAAAGAACTAACTGTTGGCTTTTTTGACATTACATATGCTATTTCATTAAATTCTACCTTTTACTTTATTTTTTTCCTTATTTAAGTTTGGTTTTCTGTTCTTTTCAAGTTTATAATTTTCCATATTTATGGGGTATATGTGATATTTTAATACATGCATAGAATGTGTAATGATCAAATCAGGATAATTGGAATAGCCATCAACTAAAACATTAAGGGGGAAAACAATGACAGACTAGAGGCAGCCTGCCAGCACACCGCTCCCAAGGAAATCAGTGAAAATTGCAAGCAGCTGCCTATGTACAGATCACTCTTCTATGAAAGAACTTTGTGAAATCACAGAGAAACAATGTGGGACACTCAGTGTGGGGAAAAAAAGGTAACAGGGTGATATATTTAACAAGATCAAAGCACACACAGGAAAGAATAGGAGGATAGAGTGCTGGGGCACTGTGCTCACCCTGCTGGCACTAAGACAGTTATGAGACGGCTCCCTCCACTATCACAGACCTATACCTTGTCCGACCAGGGAACTTCCTGGAGTCCATGCAGAGTCATTGCACTAGACAGCAGGCACAGTGGGGTTCAGGCAGTAGCTAAAACCATCATGAGCTCTTGGGTGCACAGCACCAGGTCAGCACTGGGCTGGGGAAGGAGTGGACTAACAGAAGGCGCCCCTGAGCTATACACTGTCACTGGAAGCCAGGTGCCGCTCACCTAAATCATACAGAATCTGAGCACAGGAATTGACTACAGCACAGCAGGCTCTGACCTGGAAGGCTTTGGGTGACTACTTCAGCAGGTCCTGGGTGGGGCAGGGAGAACTCTGTGGTCTCTGAGCCACTGGAACTGACTTCCACCCATGTGACTTGGTATCCGTGCACTCCCTGAGCCTGTGGAACAGCCTGCCACTTGCTCGGGCCCTACTCCACCCTCCAGGTCCCAACTGCCTCCTGCCTGCTTGGCCCTGACCCCTCTTCCAGGTCCAATCGGAGCCCTGCACAGAAGCTCTGCTTCAGGCTCCTCCCCAGTCCCAGCTCTGAGGCTCTCATGCTGGAGCCTGAGGCCCTGCAAGGGTCCAGCATTGCACCTGGACCCCAAAACACCAACCTGGAGCCTCCACCACCACCACAGGACCAAGGGAACTGCTCCAAAGTCCAGCGCCCCTCCAGGAACCTCTAGCCTCAAACTGCCAGTACACTGCAACCTGGTTGGAGCAAATGTCCACAGCCCAAAAAACCATGATAACTGTCTAGGTACCTTTACCCACTGCTAATGCCACCACTGCAGGGATACCCTGAGTAAAGCAATTCCCAAAAAACAAGCCTCAGTGAAGAGGGTCTCACGCAGCTCCCAACTCAAACATCCTACACCTATTTGGTAAACAACCCAACGCCCAGCACAAACAGCATTCAGCACAGGCTTGAGCAGAGATAATCACAGGCAAACAGAACAAATCAGAACAGCTGCATTAAAGGCTTCTAGCGCACATATCCCCCCTCTGCTGCATCAATATTCCAGAGTTTTTTTTAAAAAAAGCACCATCTAGAGACCTCCCCTTCTAATCAAACAGGAGAGTTCCCCCCATCAAGGAACAGGTGCCCTGTAAACTTGTTAGCTTTGAGTTGAGAAAAAAGGTTTCAGATGAGAAGAAACCAGAAAAAGAACCCAGGCAACATGAAAAATAAAAACAGATTGATACCCCTAGGGGATCACAATGGAGCTACAATAGTGAACTCCAACTATAAGGAAATTGTCAAAATGACAGAAATGGAATTCAGAATATGGATGGAAAATAAAGTGAATTGAAGAGAAAGTTGAAACCCAACAAAAACAAACCAAAAAAAAATTTCAGGAAATTAATGAAAAAGTCACTAAAGAACTAGACAACATAAAAAAGGATATAATAGAACATAAAGAAATAAAAGAGTCATTTAGAGAACTCTAAAACACAGCAGAAAGTTTCAGCAAGAGATTAAACCAAGGAGAAGAAAGAATCTCAGAACTTGAAGACAAGGCTCTTGGGCTAACCCAGTCATTTAAAGAGGCAGAGAAGAGAACACTAAAGGCAGATCAATCCCTTAGAGAGATATGGAACTATGTGAAGCAAACTAACATGTGAATTATAGGTATCTCCGAGGGAGAAGAAGAAAGAGCTAAAAGCATGGAAAATCTATTTGAGGGATTATTGAGGAAAACCTCTCTCAGTTGCCAGAGATCCAGAGATCCAGACATCCAGATACAAGATGGTCATTGAACATCAGGAAGATTCATAGCAAATAGGACATCTCCAAGACACATAGTAATCAACCCGGCCAAAGTCAAAATGAAAGAGAAAATTCTACAGGCCGTTATCTGTAAGCAACAACTGACCTACAAAGGAAAACCTTTGTAGTTGGCTAACAGCAGACTGCTCAGTGGAAATCTTACAAACTAGAAGGGAGTGGGGCCCCATCTTCAATCTTCATAAACAGAACTGCCAGTGTAGAATTTTGTATCTTGCAAAACTCAGTTTCACAATTGATGGAGAAATTAAGTCCTTTCCAGACAAGCAGATGCTAAGGAGATTTGGCATGACTAGACCTTCCCTGCAGGAAATACTCAGAACTGCATTATACATGAATCAGCACAATAAATACTCACCAGTGTAAAATTACCCAAAAATAGTTACAGCTCACAACTCCTATAAAACAACAGCACAGGAAAAAAAAAAAAAAGCAAAAAGGTACTACACAATTTAATGAACAGAACAGCATCACACATATCAATTCTATCTCTTAAAGTTAACGGCTTGAATGTGCTACTCAAAAGACAGAGGATGACTGAATGGATAAAAAAACACAACCCAATTACCTGACGCCTCCAGGAGACACATCTAAACCACAAGGATGCACACAGGTTCAATATGAAAGGATGGAAAAAATATTCTATGCAAATGTAAACCAAAGGAGAGCAGGTGTAGCCATTCTTATATCAGACAAAATTGACTTTAAATCAACAACAGCATAAAAAGACAAAGATGGTCATTATATAATGGTAAAGGGAGCAGTTCAACAAGAAGACATAATAATTCTAAATATGTATGCACCTAATACAGAAGCTCCCAGATACAAAAAACAAATTCTATTAGAGCTAAGCAAGAAAATGAATAATAGCATTGTAATCACCAGGGACTTCAACACCCCACTATCAGAGCTGGACAGATCATCAAAGCAGAAAATAAATGCAGAAACACTGTACTTAAGTGGAACTCCAGCACAAGTGGACCTAACAGATATTTAGAGATATTCTACCCAAAAAGTGCTCAATATAAATTCTTCTCATCAGCACATGGGACACTCTCCAAGATTGATTATATCTTAGGCCACAAAACATATCTCAACAAATTTTAAAAAATCAAAATCATATCATGTATCTTCTCAGACCATAGTGGACTAAAACTAAGAATCAATTCTAAGAGTAACACACAAGTCTATGCAAAGTCGTGGAAATTTTACAAATTGCTACTGAACAATTATTGAATCAATAATAAAATTCAAATAGAAATCAACGATTCCTTGAACTGAACAACAAAGTCTATGTAATGCAGCAAAAGCATACCTTAGGGGAAAATTCATATTCCATGCAAATGTAAACCAAAGGAGAGCAGGTGTAGCCATTCTTATATCAGACAAAATTGACTTTAAATCAACAACAGTATAAAAAAACAAAGATGGTCATTATATAATGGTAAAGGGAGCAGTTCTGCCCACACCCAGAAGTCAGAGAGATTACAAATTAACAACCTAATATAGCATCTCAAGGAACTAGAAAAGGAAGAGCAAACCAAAACCAAAGCCAGCAGAAAAAAACAAATGACAAAAGTCAGAGCAGAACTAAATGAAATTAAAAAGAAACAAACAAAAAAATACAAAAGGTCAGTGAAAAAAAATTGGTTCTTTGAAAAGATAAATAAGAATGATAAACCTCTTGCTAGATTAACCAGGAATAGAAGATAAAGGACCCAAATAACCTCAATCAGAAGTGAAAAATAGATATTACAACTGACAGCACAGAAATATAAAACATCATCCGTGAATACTACAAAAAACTCTATGTACACAAACTAGAAAATGTAGAGGAAGTGGTCAATGTCCTGGAAGCACACACCCTTCAAGGACTCAATCAGGAAGAAATAGAACTCCTGAACAGACCAATAATGAGCAGTGATATTGAAGTAGTAATAGAAGGTCTTCCAATAACAATAACAACAAAAAAGCCACAGACCAGATGGATTCATAGCTGAATTCTACCAGACCTACAAAGAAAAACTGGTAGGCATACTGAAGAAATTATTCCATAACATTGAGAATGAGGGAATGTTCCCCAACTGATTCAACAAAGCCAGTATCACCTTGGTACCAAAGCCAGGTAAGGACACAACAAAAAAAGAAAACTATGGACCAATATCTCTTATGAATATAGATGCAAAAATCTTCAATAAAATACTAGCAAACCAAATTCAATAACACATCAAGAAAATAATCCACCATGACCAAGTAGGCTTCATCCCAGGGATGCAAGGATGGTTCAACATATGTAAATCAATAAATGTGATTCATCACATAAACAGAAGCAAAAACAAAGATCATATGGTCATCTCAATATATGCAGAAAAAGCATTCAACAGAATCAAACACCCTTTCATGATAAAAACCCCCAAAAAACTTGGCATAGAAGGGACATATCTCAAAATTATAAAAGCCATATATGACAAGCCCATAGCAAACATCACATTGAATGGAGAAAAGTTGAAACATTCTCCCTAAGAACTGGAACAAGACATGAGTGCCCACTGTCACCACGTCTATTCAACATAGTGCTGGAAGTCCTAGCCAGAGCAATCAGGAAAGAGAAAGAAATGAAGTGTATCCAAAATGGGAAAGAGGAGGTCAAACTGTCACTTTTCACTGATGATATCCTCTTGTAACCAGAAAATCCCAAAGACTCCATCAAGAGACTCCTGGAATTGATAAATAAATTCAGCAAAGTCTCAGGTTACAAAATCAATGTACACAAATCAGTAGCATTTTAATACGCCAATAACTGTCAAGATGAGAGTCAGAGCAAAGGCTCAATACCATTCACAATAGCTACAAAGAAAATAAAATACCTAGGAAAAACTTAACCAAGAAGGTGAATGATCTCTACAAGGAGAACTATGGAACACTGAGGAAAAAAATTGTGGATAACACAAACAAATGAAGAAACATATTATGTTTATGGAACAGTAGAATCAACACTGTTAAAATGTCCATACTACCCAAAGTAATTTACAGATTCAATGCAATCCCCATCAAAATACCAATGGCATATTTCACAGATCTAGAAAGAATAATTCTCTGCTTTGTTTGGAACCAGAAAAGAGCTTGAATAGCCAAAGCAATCCTAAGCAAAAGAAACAAAGCTGGAGGCATCACATTACCAGACTTCAAACTATACTACATGGCTATAGTAACCAAAGAGCATGGTATTGGTACAAAAATAAAGACATAGACCAATGGAACAAAATAGAGAACCCAGCTATAAAACCATCTACCTACAGCCAACTTACCTTTGACAAAACTGACAACAATGCACACTGGGGAAAAGAAGCTGTATTTAATAAATGTTGCTAGGAAAATTGGGTAGCTACATGCAGGAGAATGAAACAGAATCCATATCTCTCACCACTCACAAAAACGAAATCAAGATGAATGAAAAACTTAAATATAAGGCATGACACCATAAGAATTCTAGAAGAAAATGTAGGAAAAATCTTCTAGACATAGATCTAGGCAAAGAATTTATGACTAAGGCCCCAATGGCAATTACAGCAGCAACAAAAATAAATAAATGTGACTTGATTAAATCAAATGCTTCTACCCAGCTAGGGAGATAATCAACAGAGCAAATAGACAACCTACAGAATGCAAGACAATATTCACAATCTACACATCCAATAAAGGGCTAATAACTAGAATCTAGAAAGAGCTCAAACAAATGACCAAGAAAACAAATTAACAACCCCGTTAGAAGGTGGGCAAAAGACATGAACAGATGTTTTTCAAAAGAAGATAAACAAATGGCTAACAAACATATGGACAAATGTTCAACATCACTAATCAGATTAAAACCACAATCAGATATCAACTTACTCTGCTTTAAAAAGTCCGAAAACAATAGCTGCTGGTGTGGATGCAGATAGAAAGTCCCACTGTTGGTGGGACTGTAAATTAGCACAACCCCTCTGGAAAGCAGTACGGATATTTCTCAAGTAAAAGTAGATCTACCATTCAATCGAGCAATCCCACTGCTGGGTATATACCCAAAAGAAAAGAAGTCATTTTATCAAAAAGACACGTGCACTTTGTTTTTGCAGCACAATTCACAATAGCAAAGATGTGGAATCAACCCAGGTGCCCATCAATTCATGAGTGGATTAACAAAATGTGGTATATGTATACCATGGAGAATTACTCAGGCATAAAATAGGATGTATTAATACCTTTTGCAGCAATTTGGAAGTAACTGGAGACCATTTTCCTAAACAAAGTATCCAAGAATGGAAAAACAAACAGCATATGTACTCTCTAATAAATTGGAACTAACTGACAGGCACACAGGAAAGTAAAATTCATTGGAAATCAAGCAGGAAGAAAGGGGAAAATGGGAAGGGCAAAAACCCGCCTAATGGGTACAATGAACAGTATTCAGGTGATGGGCACATTTATAGTCCTGACTCAAGCCATGTATCAAAATCATCTGTACCCCCTTAATATTTTGAAATAAAAAAAGAAAAAACAACACTAAAACTTTCATCATTTTTTCATGTTGAGAACATTCTAAATCTTCCAGCTATTTTGACTATACAATAAGTTATTGATAACTGTATTCCTTCCAATTTTCATTTTTAAAATTTTATAATATATGCATTTAAATATAATTCACATGAAGACTTTATCTGCATACTACAAATTTTGAAGTGCCATGTTTTATTATCATTTACTTAAAAAGTATATTTTATTGTACTTTATTTCATTTTTTATATTATCCTTTCCATTAGAAAATGAGAACACTGAGGCTTAGCAGATTCAGTGACTTTCACAAAATTACAGCTAGTACCTGATAGAGCCAGGGTCAGACTCAGCTCTACTGATTCTAGCGATAATTCTGTTAACAAGGGGGCTGTTTGCATACCAGAAAGTGAAATGTGCATTGCTGTCACATTGCAATGGGAGCAGGGAAGCAGGCATGCCGTAAGTGAAGGCTGTGGTAATCATTACACAATGTATATGTATATTTAATCATCACATTGTACATATGGAATATATATAATTTTTATTTGTCAATTAACTTGTTTAAATAAAAAGAATCAAAGAACAGGACTCTGGGCTTCAGTTCCTTGACTTCTCATAGCCCCTTCTGTATGTCTCATGGCACTCACCATTGTCTGCTAATCTTGATTTGGTGGTTATTTTCTGAAATCATTGTCTGGATCTTAGTAAGTTCATGTTTCAATGACTTTCACCTTTGGGACAAGTGTCTCAGAGGCCAGGCAGAGAGAACTGAAACAGAGAAAAATCCAACATCTCTCACTAGGGCCATCATGTAACTAACTGCACAAGCAAATAGCTGCAGGAACAAAGTTTTAATTTCCCTGCAAGGGCCTCAAACTGTTTTTCCATATTTGTCAGGGAAGAGAGATCTTGTCCTCAAAAAAGTAGCTACGATTTTGAGGACAGCAAATTGGGCCAAGTTCCTGTGTGACCCCTCTCCTTATTTACTAGTTGTTCCTTATGACCCTCTCCTCTCCCCTTGGCCACTTGTTCCCTGCATGGCACTTGACTGATAACATTTTCTCCACCTTGGAGAGGAAGCTGATGCTATTAATAGGGAGGCTCTTTGTGTCCCTGAAGGTCACCAGAGCCCTGTGGGGATTCCTCTAGCAGGGCTCTGAAACAAAGGTAAATTAAACTCACAATCAGGGCCAGGACCCAGGGTTGCAGGCATATCATTTGGTGAAATGAAAGAGCAGAGGAACGTAGCATAGTGTGGAGGGAAAATGTCTTTTGTGTCAGATACACCAGGGTTTGGATCCCAGCTCTGTTGTATACTAGTTCTTTGATCTTATTCAAGCTACTTACTATCTCTGAGCCTCAATTTTCTCAACTACATGAACACTAAGACAAATAATACCTCTATCAAGGACAGGTCATAGAATTATAGTATTGTTGTGAGGATTAAATGAGATAATATAAGCTCAGCAGAATCTGGGCCATGGGAGGGGCTCAATAAAGACCCTATTCTTCTTCTTTGTTTCAAGGGAGGTTCATCTGCCTACTAACACAAGACCCAAGGAGGTGGGGGTGGGTGAGTACTAGGATTTGACCACTCTGAGATGAGGCACAGCTCATCCTGAAACTCTTGTTTAGAAAGGTTTCCCCATTAAACCCATCTCTGACAACTTAAATAATTCCATCAGGAATTTATTCCATTGGATTATGTATTGCCCTCCATCTAGGTTTTCAAAATTTCATTTCAGTTAGGAGATATTGGAGCTGGGATTTGACACCACGTAGTCTAATGCCTGAACATGGTCTTAACCACTGTGCTCTCCTGCCTCTTCAAAGACCTCATAATTTCTTCTCATGGATTCTTCTGGATGAATTAGCTACTTTCACATCTCTCTTCCGTGGTTTACTGGAAATGGCTCACTCTCCCCTTGTTGAACTTAGTTTTGTAGCTCAAGGATTGCCTTTCCTCTTGCCTCAACACACTTTGATTTAATTGGGAAATTATTACTTTTTTTTCTTTTTATTGGGAAACAATTAACCAAAAAATTTTAATGTCCATTGAAAGGTTTTATTGTTTTTAAGTTAATTCCTTTGTGATCAGAAAACATATTCTGTATGATTTTATTTCTTTGATGTTTATTGAAATTTTCTTTATAAGCAAGCATTCAACATTTGAAAGAAGTAAATCTCACTGTGGAAAGACTACAAGAAACCCAGTGGAAAGCAATACATAAAATCACAAAAAAGAATATCCTCAGGAGTAAATAAAAGGTTTCAAAGGCTAGAAACCTATGAAATAGACTAAGGGCTATTTCATAAAATTAAAGGAAAAATTGAACTATACCCATAACAAAACTTACAGTCAAACCTCTAAAAGATCAAGGGGAACTGCAAGCAAAGCAACTTAATTTCAAGCTATTTAAAAACTCAAACCTTTTCAGAATAAAAAAACAGAATGCAGTGCCTCTACATTATATTACTATGGTATACCGTGAGACATATCATAACTATAAGACAAATGATAGCCATAAGGCACACTTTAGCATCTTATGTGTCACTTAGCAGTTGATGCAAACTGGCCCAGAATTTCCAATCCCATTCTTGGGGTTTCCAGGGGACAAAATCACCTTAGCACAGATGTAACTTTCAGAAACCTTAAAACAAAGCTTACCCTTAGAAGGTTTGAATTAATTAAATTTTCTTTATGAAAGAAACACCTGGTAACTAACTCAAACTGAATACAGGTATAATAAAAGGAGAGGGATTCCCCAAACTAAGAATGGTCTCTGTATGGAGACTGTCCTGTTTGGTCAGTCATGTGACCTACTGACTACAACTGGCCTATGCCACTGACCTACTCCCACTACAAGTCTTGTAAGAGTACTGCCAGAATAAACTGCTGAAGCATTAGGTGATGTCTAAGACTTATCTTTGGCAAGGATCAAACCACAGAGCAGAAGGTATCCCTGGGGAAGTTGGTCACCTAGGACAACTCAAAACTCCTAACGTGACAATCATTCTTAATTTCTAGAATCAACACAAAATTACTAGACTTTAAAAAATTATGAAAATGTCCTCCATGATCAAGAGAAAAAACATAAGTCAATATAAGTAGACCCACAAATGACTCAGATGTTGAAATTAGCAGAGTCACAATTAAGGTAAGACAAGTTATGTACTTAAAGTACAAACTTTAAGGATGCAATTGCTCTCAGAATTGTACAAGTACAGGGTGGTCACTTGAACAAATTTAAGAAGGAATACTTTCCTAGATTTTGTTAATTAGACACCTTACTTGTTTCAATGCAATCCCAGCTCTAGTTAGCACAAAAAAGGCATAGAAATAACTAAAATATGCTAAAGAATTTATAGGTTAAGAAGAAAATACTGGGTGGAAAAAATACAATATATAAGTTGTTTTAAAAAATGCATTGGATATACTCAAAGGTAGGTAAGACACTACAGAAGAAAAAAAACACTAACATTGAATTAAAGTATAAAGACATCCAAAGTGATGCACAGGTTGATAAAAAAGAGAGAACATCAATATCCTGTGGGAAAATATTTGGTGGTCTAACTGCATAGGCAAAAGTCCTCTGACTGATTAGTCAAGGAAGGAATAAACTCATTTCTTGTTAAAACATTTGTATTTATAGATTTCTTTGTATTTACCTTAACCAATAGATAACCACATCCAGTACCACTAATTAACGTTGACAGCAATAATTCTATGAAGTGTTTTAGGGCATTTTTCTCTGGCTTTCCACTACCACCACATTCCCCCACCCCCACATACAAATGTTATGTGATTCTGAGAAAACTAAGCTTTTCAGAAAAACGTTTTGAGCTTAAAACAGCCGAAATTGGTTTATGTTCTGGCAACTAATTTAAAAAGTCTAATAATTAGTATACTGAGTGTATCTGTTGTTGTATGCATGTTTACCAATTTACAAGTTTATCTATTATGTTATTGATAAAATAATTTTATTCAGACAGAATGTTGCCCATCAAGGATAAAAATTAGGGTCCAGAAGAAATTCAGATATATTGATTTTCAGCTATGAATTAATATGAAAATAAAATAACTAAAATATATAGGCACAGATTCACATGTTCATACACATGACAGTTTATGTTTTTGTTTTTATTGGCCAATGACTACATTAATAACAAATTTTAAAGTTGTCACCATATGTTATATGCCTTGTCATTTGTCTCCAATAACTGGCTGCAGACTGTATCTAATTATCCTTTACTTTATTATTTTTATTATTAATACTCACAAATTTTCAAATCAATATCATAGACTCAATTTGCTTGTGCCTCTTTTTAAATAATATAATGGGCTCATAGGAGTAACAACAAAAACAAACAACTTGAGGAATGTCATATAGTTCTTATAGTTTATACTTAAGGTCTTTCTAAACCCTTTTGTTAGATGGTCCAAGAAGACCTATTTGACCATTTCAATATACAGTTAGGATTAGATTATAGGTTTACAGATTATAAAAATAAGCCATTCAAGTATTTAGCAGTATAGGAACCATGCAATATTTTAACTTCAGAATTCCTTCCAACTCCATGATTCCCAGTACAAAAGTGTTTCTGGCGCTTTCTAGCTAAACACCAAAACACATCTCAGGTTGGGCTGTGTCTTCCTTTAGGTTTGGCCAAACCTCAAAGAGGCGAAAGTTAACTGCCTGGGAGGGAAGTGAACAGAATTACATTGCCCAGTGGTAGTGGAGAGGTTTCTGAGATTTTCTGTCAGAAAAGGAAGTCAGTTTCTTTAGTTTTGTCTCACTCTTTTCTCCTTTACACACTCTGCCTCTGGAGAGGTAAAGTGACGTATTTAACTGGTAAATTTGGGAGAAAAGCTGGCATGTTCTGTTCATCTCTACTCTCCTTCTTCTGCGTGTGAGCCTAGTCTTTCTCATGGGATCAATTCTTTCTAATTGTGGAGTCTAGTAATTCTCTTTTGTTGAGAACTGAAATCGTATTTTCCACCTTGGCCTCTATCAGTAATAATGGTAACATTTTGGTACCATCTTTAACCATTTATCTTATTTCTCAAAATCGTATAGAAGCTGAGACAGGAAGAGAAGTATTAGTTACTGTGGGTCCATAAAGAAATCATTTATGCATGTGCTGAAAACATTAAAAAATTAAAACTTTTTAGGCAAAATATACATGGGGAGAAGCTCTTGGTATAGGCAGGGTATTTGATTTTGTTTTTTAAGCTTTATTATATGGGGAGAGATTTTTGATGTTGATGTTTTAATAAAGATTATACTGGGCCAAATTTGATTCTTGCAGCCTTTTTTGAGAGGCTTTTTAACCAGTTACAGGGTTTAGTTACTTTGAAGGGTATCATAGTCTGTTTGTGCTGCTATAACAAAATAACTACAGAATGGGTAATTTACAAACAATAGAAATTTATTTCTCACAGTTCTGGAGGCCGGGAATTTCAATATCAAGGTGCTGGCAGGTCCAGTGTCTGTTTGAAGGCTGCTCTCTGCTTCCAAGATGGAGGCTTTTTGAAGTATTTTCCAGAGAGGACAAATGCTGTGACCTTACAATGTGAAAGGGACAGAGGGAAACAGGGGCTTAGCTAGTTCCCTGCAGCCTTTTTATATGGTCACTAATCTGATTTATAGAGGCTCTACCCTCATGACTTAATCATCTCCCAAAGGACCCACTTCTTAATATTTAATATAATAAGCAACAATGTAAGTTATCTATTCGTATTTCTGTTCTTAGCATGGTAAAGTCACAAAATAAGTATTCAATAAATGGCTGTTGAATACATTCATGAAAATCATAAAGATCTACACAAATATAAATTGGTGATGTGATTATGAGTAATATTCACATGTTTTGTCAATTATAGAATGTAAGACAATTGTTAGTTGTTTTTTTTTTTTGCTTAATTAAGTCTTGAGATAAAAAGATTATTTTACATTGACAAGAATAAGAAAAGTTACAAGGCTTGTAACTTACAAGTTGGAAGCTGTATTTTTCTGGGTTATATTTAAGGTGAGGTTGTTTTTAAAAAAAGGATTGGCAGGTACCAAAAACAGGACCTCAAGAATTACCAAAACAGCCTCAAGATTTTACACTATAAGAAAACTCCAATAGGTAATTATATAGGTAGACAGTGAATTTAGATTAATCAGAAGGTTGTCCTTGGAAGTAAATGATTTAAATGTGCCTCTCCATGTGTGTGTGTCCCTAGAGCTTTCTTAGGAAGTGAAAAGAGTTGTAGCACAAAGTTTGGTTCACAAGTAGTGGAACAGTAACTGAGGGGTGGGATCATTCTTAGTGCTGTATGGAAACTATCATTCAGATTTCTTTCTATTTTGGTCACTCAAAGTTTCACAATAAAAGGACAAATTTAGAAGGATATAGCAAACAATTACTACTTCAACCCTGGCAGCAGAAAAGATAATGCCCATGTGAGCTGGAAGAAATCAGAGACTACCACGAGAACCTGGGACTAGACCAAAAACATACCTGAGACATCCCCTGATGATTTCCAAGGAAAATCCTGAAGTTAACTTAAGGACAAATTAAATTCCTGCAGAGAAGGTGAAATGAAACAGAAAAACAGTGTTTTCATGTTGTGTATGTGATTCTATCTTTACCCCTATATTATTGCAGCCTAATATGGGTATAATCTATACTTATAGGCTTCATTGCACTATTTTTCCCTTGACAATTTACACAGCTAGCAGTTTTGAACACCATCTTTATTCCTTGTAAAACGGAAGGCAAAGTTCAAAGGAAATATGAAGTTGTTTGAAACACGTTCATGTTCCCCCCCCTTTTGAGGACTTTATGCACAGAATATATAAAAAGTCTTTCTTATACTTGTTTTGAATCCTTAGTATAATATTAAATTTTTGAAAATGAGGTGTTGATTATTATCTGCAATGAAGTGGCAAATGATAATTTCAGGATGGATTTTGGCTTTTGAAATATTTTGTTTGGCCAGCAGAATTTTCGGCATTGTCATTGGTGCTGAGGTTTTTGTTTGTTTGATCTTTTCTTTTTTAAAAATTTGACATTTAGCGTCCAGTTCAACACAAGCCCCACTACTCCCTTTTGGTTGCTTTATACTTATGTGACTTGCCTAGGCCCCCAAATCATTTTGGTTTTTTTTACACTAGAAAAATCTCATCTAGATTCTTCTCTAAGGTATATGGTCCCCCTCAAAGCAATATTTTCTGTTTTCACAACTTGGTATTAGATTCAATTCTTTATTTGAAGCTGAAATATATTATTTTGTTAAACCATCCAAAAATCTTCCCTGTTATCATCAAACACACACACACACACACACACAAATATAAAATAAATAACAGGTTGAAAAACAAGGTACAAAATAAAATGAGCTTAATCTTTCAATACAAAAAAATCCCAGATTAGCATCTGGATGCTCTCAATTACTAGCTACATAACCTTGACCAGTTAGTTAGCATGTCTGATTCTATTCCCACATTGCTAAAGAATATTTCACAGCATTATTAATATTATAATAGAATAAAATAAAATGTTAATAATATTATACTTGCAAAATCTCATATACAGTACATAAAGAGCACGTAAGAAATGGTACGTGCTATTATTAGTGTATTTTGAAATTATATAATGAAGATGTACATTAGAGTTGTTAAGATTGGGGTTTTTGGCACTTCCTGTCAAAGTGATATGGGCCAGGTAACTTAACCTTTGTCTCAGTTTCCTTCTCTGTAAAAATGAGCACAACTATAGTACCCGCTTATGGGAGTGTAATGAGGGTAAAATTAGTAAACATATGCCAGACGCTTAGAACTGTGATTCATACATAAGTGGGTCTCAATAAATGTTACTCATTTCATTAGTGAATATCATTTCAGAGAATCAATATGTTGTTATAAGTAGATACCAGCCTCGCACAAACAAATGTTAACTCTGAAAGCAACATAATTTTGCCTAAAAGTAAGCATGAGACAATTGTCTAAAAATGAGCATGGCACAATGGGAAACACACACACATACACACACAGAGTAAGTGGATTTTACATAGAAGAGAAAGACTGGGAGCATTAATTCACAAACTTCTGATCTGTATAATGAAGGAAGAAATACATTTGAAAATAATGTATTAACAAAGTTTTGGTGTAGTGTATTGCATCAGTAAATTCTTTCTGGAGTTTAATGGACAGAAATGTATTTTTAATTTTTAAATTTAAAATAAAAGTGAGAATCCCAAATTCCTTACTGAAAAGAAAAAATTAGAAAAAAAATGGATCTTAATGGGAGAAGCATACACAGAATATTGACTCATAGTTGTTTCTATAAAATCCATTTGTCACACATATACCAGCATAAAATGTAAAATTAAATATGATTAATCTGCTGTAAAGGTACACTTAAAAACACACTCAACAACAACAAAAAGAAATTATGAAAAGAAGAAAAGAAAAGGCAAAGGGTGACAAACTCAGACATGCCTAGAACTGGGAGGCAGTTATAAACTCCTCCTGCCTTAGGCAACCAACGCCTTGTTTTGTAGCTATGTTGATTCTGCACCATTCAGCTATCACAGGTGTGTTTACTTCAAAGCATTTATACAGCAAAATTTCCCAGATTGTGAGAACATTCTGACATGGGTAATAATGAGATACTGTGGGATATGGTTGCCAAAAACAATGCAATACAATCCAGCTTCATAGATCCTGTAAAGTCTAAAGTGAAACCCAAGGAAATAAAGAGTCTCATTTTATGTTTTATGGGTTGTTTATTAGAGATAAAAGAGCTAAGTCCCAAAGACTGATGTAATTTGGTTATTCTTTTTCTGAAGTGAAAATAATCTTACAGGATTCAATGTCACTAAAGAAGTGTAAATAATTTTCAAACTGAATTCATGTATAATTTTTCACTCTGTCCTGATTTCCAAAGACCAACCAAAATTATTTACAAACTCAGAGTACAGTTCAATAAGAGGCTTTTGTGAACATTCTAAAATGAAAAAAAAGTTTCTTCTTTTTCCTTTCCCGCTCAAATTTCATTTTATCCACAATATCAGTGTGTTCTTGCCCCTTTTATTCCACTACACATATGTTAAAAGTAATCCCAATGAGTTTACCACATTTTTCAGATAATTTTTAATTTAAAATCAGTACATGAAACTCTGATAGCAATAAGTTGGGAAATAAGTTTTCCTCCTTAAAAGAACCACTTATCAATTTTTAAAAATGCATTTTTTTTTAGACAGGGTCTCTGTTAGGGTGGAAAGCTTAGTAGGTGCTCATTGCATGGGTGGAGAAAGATTTCTCATGCAGAGATTAAGATATATACAATTAAAATGTATTTTATCTTCTTAAAGGAGAGACAGAGAATGAGACAGTGAAAGAGAGGGGGTGGAGAAGAGAGCAGGGAAACTATGTGGTATCTCAAAGAAAGAGAAGGGGGTGCCAGCACTGAGGCCAAGTGGCTTGTTGATTTTAAGTGGGGGCAAAGAGAAAAAAAATAGTGATGGCTGTCAGTTGATAACAAAAGCAGCTGCAGGATGGCAAAGCCCAAGAGTTGGTTTCCTGCCTTTCCTTGGAGAAGAGGTAATCACAGGAGATGTTACTCTTTCCTCGATATATGGTTGAGGCTTAGAGCTCACACCCAGCTGTTTGCTCAGGAACTCTTTAGACTGTAAAAAAGCAGATTCTCAAAAAACAATTTTATATATTAGAAGTAAGTAAACAATTAAAAGAGTGGCAACATTGTGTATGTAGAAATTTTTTTTAATGGAAACTTTATTAAGAAATGGAATATACAGCTTTTTTTAATAGTGCTTCTTTTTTAATTTTTTTTAATTTCAAAACCTTTAGGTTACATATATTGCTTTTGCACCACCTGAGTCAGAGCTACAAGCATGCCCCTCCCCCAGACAGTGTGCACCACACTCGTTAGGTGTGAATATACCCATCCCCTCCTCCCCCTCACCTGCCTGACACCTGATGAATGTTACTTTCATATACAATCTTGCTGGATGGTGAACATTATATTATTATAGCTCTTAATTATTGAACACTTACTTTGAACCAGTTTCAAAATTGCTAATGTTCTAAATTCAATTAAGACTACCCATATAGGAAGTATGTAGTCAAAGCTCATTTCACAGATGAGAAGCATAGAATCAGATTAAATAATTTAAATAGTTTATGAGGTTTTGATACTAGGTCTATATAATTTTTTTTTGTTAACAACTGTGAAATACTGCTTTTTAAGTGATTTTAGAAATTTTTGGAAAAAATCTGTAAATGCATGAATAAATAAGTAAAATAATTACAAAAAAAATTTTAAGAGAGATTTACATCTCTTTTCTGTGCATTCAGCTCTTTTCAGAAGTTGTGTGAAACAGAACTCCTGCAGGATGTCTGTTAGTGAGAGAACTCATAGGCTTGATTTTTAACTATTACTGGGGAAATTGAGGGATTAGGTATTTTTCTGTTATTTTTGCAAGACCACCCCTTTCAGTCTCACTCTGTTGCCAGGGCTACAGCACAGTGGCATCATCATAGCTCACTATGACCTCAAACTTCTGGGCTCAAACGATCTTCGTGCCTCAGCCTACTGAGTAGCTGTGACTACAGGTGCACACCACAATGCCTGGCTAATTTTTTAAATATGTATTTTGTAGAGACAGGGTCTTGCTGTATTGCTCAGGCTGGTCTGGAACTCCTAGCCTGAAGTGATCCTCCCACCTCAGCTTCCCAAAATACTAGGATTACAGGCACGTTTAATGAATTAACTTTTGGAATTTTAAACTGAATATGATAGCTTAAGACAAAATACTACTAAAGCCTTCTGTTTTGATGGAATTAAAAAATATTCTTTGGTACACAGTTAAGTTCGAAAGTCTGAGTGACAAAAGTGTGCAGCATGAATTGAGCAGAAACATTTAGAATTGGAACTTGATTTCTAATTCTGCCTAAGTAGCTACGTGATCATTGTCAACTCACTTCATTTTTCTGTGTCTGGTTTCTTCTGCCTCACAATGGGGATAATCACATCTTGTCTGAGTTTGATTCTCCACAATCACCAAATCACCAAATCACCAATTAAAAGGAGTGTTAACACATTAACTGCCACGAGTTGTATTTAACTCATGCTAGTTCTGGGCCCAGGCCTTGTGAAGCAAAACCTGGGCAAAACTCTGCAGTTGGCTCATGAAAATGTTACTTGTTGACGTTCTTATTGTTACAATTAATATTGACAATTTAATTCTAAAACTGTGGATTAAATGAATAGAAGTCAACAAATTTAATTTTTCCATTTATGTTTACCTTTAAATTACACTTAAGCCTGATAAGTCAAGAAAAATACTTTACCCTTATGAACTATTTTTCAAGTTTTTGCATTACTTTTTACATTACTAATTTTCAAGTTTTTTAATTACTTTTTGATTGAAAAAACACAGAAAACAACAAAAATAACAAATTTTTCATTAAATTAGAAAGGATCATTTTGCTTTCAAAGTTTTTGTTGTATTTTCATAATAAAACACCATGGCCCCAAGGAAAAAATTTTTTTTTCTAGTGTGGCAGTCAATATGCTAAACATCACCAAATGTGATTCTTGCATAAGCATGGGTGCCTTCTGGGAAAAAAGTCAAAATATCTCCATAGGAAGGAGATGTCGCAGGTGTCCAAACAGGTGGTTTGCACGGAGGTGAAAGAGGAGGTGAGGTTTGGTTTGAGTAGACCTCACCTCATGCAGATTTTGGTGTAGAAAAAATTTCTAACTATAAAAGCAAGAGAAAAATGAGTAGAACTGTGGTAGTGTGTTTTCTTTACTTAGGTTCTTTTTATCCAACAACATTTATTGTCAGTAGCCAGTAGCCAGTAGCAAATGGAAAGTGAGGGAAAAAACAGGAAATGGAGATTAAAAAGAAGTTAAGAAAAAGTATAATGAGGAGCACTCAAAGGTATAAAAACCTAAATTAGAACTGTTCAGTTGAAGATTTAGAGTCTTATAAAGACCCCTGAAGATTAGGGTTACCTAAGTAATTTCTGCACAGAATAATAATTGTTCTATTTATTTTTCATTAGAACTTTGAAAGTAAGTTTTCTTGCAAAGAATCTCTATGCTAGTTCTTTTTAAACTGCTTGGGTTTGAAGAATCTGTTTCTTCTTCCCCCAGATGTACATATTATTGTATAATAAGTGCTATTAAAATACCAAAAAATTGTTTTAAATTACTTTTCAAACAGTAATAAAATACAGACATAGAAATACATCATAATCTGACAAAACTGTATAAATGAACTCACTACTATAGAATCATACACTGGTAAAGTCAGGAAAGGTCCATGACACCCAGTCAAAATACTAAGCAAAATACTAAATAATTCAATTAAAAGTGCATATGGAATAAGCTTTATAATAAAACTATAAATATCTTTATTACTTATTATAATATTTTGATATTTTTCATCTAACATATATTCATACATATCTAAAATACACACACACACACAAGCAATTAAATAGTATTTCAGGTTATCTGCTTTTATGTAACAAACTATCTCAAAAAATAGTGTCGTAAAACAAAACCACGTTATTATCCTCAAAGATGCTTTGGATCAGGAATCCAGACAA
Source organism: Daubentonia madagascariensis (assembly GCA_023783475.1). Taxonomy (NCBI): domain Eukaryota; kingdom Metazoa; phylum Chordata; class Mammalia; order Primates; family Daubentoniidae; genus Daubentonia; species Daubentonia madagascariensis. The sequence goes on along the minus strand of JAKFHU010001268.1, from coordinate 266,198 downwards.
AATAAAGAGAGATGGCTTGTTTCTGCTCCATAATGTTGGGGGACTCAGCTGGGAAGATTTTGGAGGCTCTTTCAATCACAGGTTGAGAGTCTGGGTGGTGATGACTTGAAGATTATATTCAACTGTAAAGGAGACCGGGGGCTACCTGTGTTCTTCCTTTACAACTTTGGTTTCCTCACAGCATGGTGGCTTCAGGGTAGTTTGACTTCTTACATGGCAGCTCAGGTCTCCAAGTGCAAGTATTCTGGAAAACAATGAGGCGGTTACATAAAATTGTATGACATATAAATAGAATTTAAATCGTGTAATTTCTGATATACTCTTTTGATTGAAGCAGTCACAACCTTTCCATACCCAAGGGAAGGTGACAAAGATCCCTCTCATTAGAAGAGTTAAAATTTTTACAGTCATTTACTTTTTAATACCACAAATAGTGTTAATGATATATATTGAAACAAAATTTCCTTTTACAGCTGAAATGTTCATTGCCCTTTATTTCATTCATTGGAACACAAATATCATTAGATCTTAATTATGACTTTTTTTTCCCCTATCAATTCTAAGTCACAGAACAACAATGGAGTCTCTAGGAAGGGTATTTATTACTCCTTCTATGTTTTTTACCTTGTATTGAAATCACACAGAGCAATGCTGTGAGTTCTTACGTACTCTGCATGTTTTTAAGCTGCAAGCCAGTTGATTTTTGCTATAGATAAAGAAAAAGCAATGTCCTGGTTGAAAGCCTTAGATTCACAGTGTAAAAATAAGAGCCAGAGGGACAATCTCTGTAACTCAACTAGGGAAAACAGAAACAAAAACAAAGCAGAGGATGCCACAAGTGAAAACTATCCTTCACTGCTTAGCCCGCCCTCCTCATTTCCCACCAGACTGGGCATCACGATGCTACAGTTCTTTATCTTTTATCTCCTCATATGTTTAGTCCTCTAGAATCCTTATCCTCTGGGTTAGTCTCATATTAATTGGAAGAAATATGTCCCTGGCTGTTACCTGCTGAGAGCCATAAGCTTCAGGGGCTCATACTCTGGCCTTTCTTTTGCTGTTCCTGTCACTAAAGAACAAAAAGTCTGGAAGCCAGGGTCTGTCCCTCCATCCAGACTATGTTTCAAGTGTCTCAAGCCCTGGAATCCTCTGCCCATATAGCCCTGGACTGCTATCAGACCTGTGAAGCTTTTCTCCCAGGTCGTCCTTCCAGGGGCAGACCTCAGCTGTCGCATGTGCACCTCTAAGCTTGAAGGACAGGCAAGTGGTGACTTTTTGCTTGAAAGATAGGATGGGGACAGAGTTTTAACTTGAGGTTTGGTTTGTCCAAATATATTTATGTGAGGGCTTTTTGGTGGTGAGTGGACCTGGATGGGACTCTGGGCTAGGGTTTCCATTTACTCTCTTGTCCTGACCTCACAAATGTTAGAAATGAGCCAGTTCCAGGCTGCTTTTTATTTGGTAGAAAGCAAAAAGTGGTAAATTATAAAATGACTCTTCTTCCCTAGTCTCCCAATAAACTTATGAATTTATTTTTCTGACATATGAGTCATAGATATAAAAATGTTAACTTATTTTGGCCTATGTGTGCTAAAATTTGTCTGAATAAAAGGTACAGGGTGTACAGTCATCCATAGGGGCACCTACCACCTTTGGCACACCATGTTAAAACTCTGAGCACACACTCCAGAGAGACATTGTTGCATGGTGAACAGGGCACATAGAATAGCTTTACATACAGCACTTCATGGAGTTAATTGTTTCTAAGAAAAGTGTTTTGCTCAGGCTGGACTGAGAACTATGAAACAGGTAAAACTAGAAAATGTTCCAAAATATGTGATTTAAAATGAATTTCTTGACTACTATTGATTTATAGATGGACAATTACACTTAAAGAGCAACGAAATTTCACCATTTACTAGTCTCCTGATTAAAATAGTATTAATTTAGATTCATCTATATGCAGATTCTTTTCAGAGACTAGATACAGTAAAAAAATGGAAAAGAAACAGTGATATTAGGGTTAAGCCAGTCGGTTTAGGTCTGGTTTCAGATATCCCTGAGCTCTATGAGGGTCCTCTCTAAGAGACAGAATCCTAAGGGCTGATTACTCAGGGCTTTCAAAACTTTTATTGTCACTGCTTATGTCTTGTTTTTGAGAAATTGTTAAAAGACTTACCTTTGTGTTGTTTTAAATCATTTATTTCCAGCAAAATTCTAGAAAGTTTGTGGATAAAATACAGTGCCCCCTTGTAAAAGATGAAGAAAGAAGGAGAGTATAGGCTGTCTGAAAAGTATCCAGCCATACAAAATGAAAAATTATTTTAATAATGGCTGGATATTTTCTGGACAGCCCTCATATGTGTATTTTAAAAGTTTGCAGATCTGTTGGGTTAGTTGCTTTTCAGGATTATGTTAACTTGAAAAAGGAAGTGCTTTCTCTATCTCTATTAAAAGCAATGGGGAAAATTACATACATCTACCATTTTTGTAGAGTGCCTGATGCAACAGGGTAGCTCTTCTTCTTTCCTCTCATTTTTTGTCAGAAGCTGTTGTGATATCACTTTCACTTTTACACTTTAAAAATTCTTAATTAATTATTTCTAACACTATGGAGCTTAAGTAAAGGAGTGAGGCTTGATATCTAACTGAGTATTGCAACAAGCTACCCTCAATGGTCCCCTCCCTTGACAATTCTGAGTAAACTTGGACATCCTTAGCTGCCTCCAGGCTGAGTAAGCACCTTAGCCATAATGTATTAACATATGCCTGGTAGGTTAAAAGGGATTCTTTTGTGCCATGATGGATAGAAAGCCTTTCTCAAAGTGCTAATGGCTCCAATGTACATAGTCATTTTATATAATCATGAAGCTCTCACAAACTTGAACCTGAGTAGGACTCATCATGAGAGCTGATAAATATATTAACCACATGTCTGAATTGATTAAATATAATAATTAATCCATTTCCCCACCGTACTCTGAATAGCATGGGTTAAAATTTTTTAACAAAAAGGAAGATGAGGAATAGAGAACTAAAAAACAAAACAGAAAGTAGAGCAAAGAATTATAGCAAAGGAGATATAAAATATTGTTTTGTTTTCTTTTCTTCTTTTTAATTTTTAAGAAGAGTAGATAAATAATAGGGAAATGCAGGAGGAGCCCTGGGGGCATGGTCATGGCCATGGATTTAAAGTGAGGCCAGACCCTATGGCAGTGTATTTTTCTTTACCCATAATTGGGCACAAAGTAGGTAGAATATTGAATTTAACTAGAGTTGGGATTTCACAAAATGAGTGTGATGAAGGACGAGAGAGGCAAAAAAGTTAAGTGAGTATACAATGGGGTGATTAGAATGATCTTTCATGAAATGTTTACTGAATAAAGTTTCTAAGATAGTGTCACTAAAAATCATATACATAACAATAGTAACTAGCATTGTTTAAATTATAAGTGCCAAGCACTAGGCTGACCTTGTATTATTAATCTTAAAACTCCCTTTTAAATAGGTGCCATTATTAGCTCCATTTTATAAATGAGGAGACTAAATAATTAAGTACCCTAAATTAGATTCACTTAACTACTAGGTATAACAGTCAAAAAAACTTATAGGAAATAAAACTAGGGTGAAATAAAGAATGTGTAAAATTAAAAATAAACAAGTACAACATTTTGGAGTTGGAAAGGCAGATCTTGTTAAAGGTATAGAAAATGGGAAAGGTACAGAAAATAGGAAATACAGCAGTTCTTAGACTACATAACTACAATAGAACCAAAATTTTTGAAGCCAGTTAACCAATCTGGGCAGTGAAATGTGGCTGGGGAAATCCACACCATCCTGCAGAATGGTACCATTTATATTCATGACCATGATCATATGGTTGACATCCTACAACATTCTGGTTTCATTCATTTTTCGACTTTTCTGGAGAATTATTTTATACTTTTTCTGCTGTGCTCGAACTTCTAAAACCACTTCCTAGTTCATGACAGAGGCAATTAAAAACAGTTTTCTATAAACTTCTGTCCCTGATCCCTATGTTCAGTTTACAACCTTTGTCTGGGGATAAACTGTCCCTGTAGTCACACAATACCAAGCCCTCTAGAACTGCACTAAATCCTATGTCCACTTACTCGCTTGCCTCTTCAAGTATATCACTCCATGAATATTCCTTTCTTTCTTGTATGGTCATTCCCTCAGCTCATGAATATGTTACTTAGTTTTCTTCTGTGTTAAGAGCAAAATGCAAGAGTATTTTTACCCCATATTAGCCTCCAGCAATCACCCTATTTCTCTGCTCCCTTTACAGTAAACTCTTAGAAAATGTTGACTATAGCCATTATCTCCAGATTTCTTTGAATCCACTCTAGTGAGCCTTTTACTTCCACCTCCTCATCAGAATGTTCCTGCCAAGTTCATTTAAAGACTTTGAATCGCGAAATTATGTGGCAAATTTTGATTGGCTTACTCTCAGTGTTGGACACAATTATTATTTCCTTCTTGAAAAATGTCATTTGGCTTTTGGGACGGTTCCCCTCCCATAGCACTGGCTGTTCCCTCTTGGTTTCCCTTGATGCATAACCCTGATCTCTATAACCTCTGAATATTAGAGCCTTCCAGGACTCAGTTTTTGGATCCTTTCTCTATTTATGCTTTCTCCACAGATGGATCATTCAATCTCACTGCTTTAAAAATTATCTGTAAGCTGATGGCTTCCAAGTTTATATTTCCATCCTGAACTTTTTCTCTGAACTCAAATGTTTATCTCCATGAGTATACTCAGCATGTCCGCTTGGATGCCTAGTAAGCATTTCAAATTTTATGTGTCCTAAATTGAACTACCTATTTCAACCTCCCAAACCTGCTCCCCCTTGTTTCAGCAACTGTCTACTCGACCATGCCAGTTATTCAAGTAACACAAGCTTAGAATCTTTCTCATGCCCCTTTCTCTGGAATTTGCAGCACTACCTCAAAACATATCCAAAATCTGACTTATCTATTATGACACCCTCCATGAATACCTTATTCCAAACTTCTAGTACCAAGTGAGACGATTATTGTAAAAATTTCCTAACTGTTCTTCATGCTTTGACTCTTGCCCTCTACTCTCAGTCCAGTAACCAGAAAACTCATCTAGGCATAATTCAAATAATTTCATTCCCTGCTTAAAACCCTCCTGTGACATCCCCTCTCATTCAAAGTCAATATTCTTTTTTAAATTAAAAAAAATGTTTATTTCTAATTAAACATGTTATTTTTTAAAAAGTTTAAGTGATACAGAAAAAGCTAAAGACCAATCCCAGTTCCCATAGAGAGCAACTGTTATCAGTTGAGGATACATACTTTCAAAAATATAGAAATGCAGTATGTAAGCTTGTTTTATTTTTAAGTTTTAAGTTGTTTTAAAGTAAATGACATATACATTTCTGGCACCTTGTTTTGTTCACTCAATAATGTCTGGAGCTCTTTGATAAAACAATATGGAACCAGCTTGCCGTTTTGATGTTTCCCAATGGTAAATATTTCCCTGTGACAAATAATTAAGTTATTTCCATATTTTTACTATAGCAAATTATGCTGTGTGGAACATTCTTCTACCCATTTCCCTGTGTAGATGTGTAAAAGTTTTTCTAAGGTATATACCTTAAAAGAGAATTGATATTTCATAGGATGTACTATGCACATGTCTTCATGTTTATTAGATATAGACAATTAAAGCCAATATTCTTACAATGGCCTACAGGGTACTAGACAATCTTACTTACTTTTACTTCTCTTACTTCCTTAAGTCTCATCTTCAGTCTTTTTTTTTTTAATCTGAGGAAAATAGGTCTTTAGTATTTCTTTTTTTTAATTAATTCATAAATTTGTTCATTTTTTTATTTCAGAATATTATGGGAGAACAACACTTTGGTTATATTTATTGCCCATGCACTGCCCATGTCAGAGCTACAATCGTGGAGATCCTTCAAACTGTGTGCACCATACCCATTCAGTGAGTTTTTCCATCCCCTCCACCCCCGAAGAGTAATACTCCATGGTATACATATACCACATTTTATTAATCCAATAGTATATTGATGGGCACCTGGGTTGTTTCCACATCTTTGCAATTGTGAATTGTGCTGCTATAAACATTCGTGTGCAGATGTCTTTATTATAAAATTATTTTTTTCCTTTGGGTAAATACCCAGTAGTGGGATTGCTGGGGTCAAATGGTAATTCTACTTTTAATTCTTTGAGGTATCTCCACAGTACTTTCCATAGAGGTTGTACTAATTTGCAGTCCCACCAGCAGTGTATGAGTGTTCCTATCTGTCCACATCCCTGCCAACATTTGCTTTTTTTGGACTTTTTGATATGAGCCAATCTCACTGGGGTTAAGTGACATCTTATTGTGGTTTTGATTTGCATTTCCCTGATGATTAGAGAAGTTGAGCAATTTTTTATGTTTGCTGGCCATTATTCTGTCTTCTTTTGAAAAGTTTCTGTTCATGTCCTTTGCCCACTTTTTAATGGGGTTGTTTGATTTTTTCTTGTTGATTTTCCTAAGTTTTGTATAGATTCTGGTTATCAGCCCTTTATCAGTTGTGTAACATGCAAATATTTTCTCCCAATCTGTAGGTTGTCTGTTCACTGTAGTGAAAGTTTCCTTGGCTGTGCAGAAGCTTTTTAATTTGATCAGGTCCCATTTATTTATTTTGGTTGCTGCTTTGATTGCTTTGGGGGTCTTCTTCATAAATTCTTTTTTCTAGGCCAATGTCCATAAGAGTTTTTCCAAAGTTTTCTTCTAGAATTCTTGTGGTTTCACGTCTTAGGTTTAAATCTGTTATCAAATTGTGAGTTGACTTTTGTGAGACGTGAGATGTACAGATCCTGTTTCAGTATTCTACATGTAGCTATCCAATTTTCCCAGCACTATTTATTGAATAGGGAATCTTTTCCCCAGTGTATGTTTTTGTGCAATTTGTCAAAGATCAGATGACAGCATGAGGATGGTTTTACATTTAGGTTCTCAGTCCTGTTCCATTGGTCTATGTATCTGTTCTTGTGCCAGAACTATGCTGTTTTGGTTACTATAGCCTTGTAGTATAGCTTGAAGTCTGGTAGATTGATGCCTCCCAATTTATTCTTTTTGCTTAAGATTACTTTGGCTAGATGAGGTCTTCTCTGGTTCCACACGAAGCATAGAATTATTTTTTCTAGATCAGCAAAAAATGATGTTGGTATTTTGATAGGAACTGCATTGATTCTGTAAATCATTTTAGGTAGCAAAGACATTTTTACAATGTTGATTCTACTGATCCAAGAGCACGGTAGGGTTTTCCATCTGTTTACATCCTCTGCAATTTCTTTTCTCAGTGTATCCTAATTCTCTCTGTATAGGTCTTTGACCTCCTTAGTTAGATATGTTCCTAAATATTTAATTTTTTTGGTGCTACTGTGAAAGTTATTGCATCTTTAATTTGTTTCTCTGCTCAACTGTTATTGGCATACATGAAGGCTATTGATTTGTGTGCATTGATTTTGTATCCTGAGACTTTGCTGAATTCATTTATCAATTCCAGTAATCTCTTGGTTGAATCCTTGGTGTTTTCTAGATATAATATCATACCATCCACGAAGAGTGAAAGTTTGACCTCTTCTTCCCCCATTTGGAAACCCCTGATTCCTCTGTCTTGTCTAATTGCTGTGGCCAGGACTTTCAGCACTATGTTGAATAGAAGTGGAGATAGTGGGCAACCTTGTCTGGTTCCGGTTTTAATGGGGAATGCTTTCAATTTTTCCCTTTTCAGTATGATATTGGCTGTAGGTTTATCTTATACGGCTTTAATAATTTTGAGGTATAAGCCATCTATGCCTATATTGTTAAGAGTTCCCATCATAAAAGGGTGCTGGATTTTGTCAAAAGCCTTTTCTGAATCTATTGAAAGGATCATATAATCTTTGTTCTTCCTTTTATTTATGTGGTGAATTACATTTATGGATTTGTGTATGTTGAACCATCCCTGCATCTTGGGGTTGAAGCCCACCTGATCGTGATGAATTATTTTTTTGATGACTTTTGCATTCGGTTTGCTAGGATTTTATTGGGAATTTTTGTACCTATACTCACAAGGGATATTGGTCTGTAGTTTTCTTTTCTTGCTGTGTCCTTTCCTGGCTTTGGTATCAAGGTGATATTGGCATCATAGAATGAGTTTGGGAGGATTCCATCCTTCTGGATATTTTCAAATAATTTCTGCAGTATAGGCACCAGTTCTTCTTTGTAGGCTTGGTAGAATTCAGGTGTGAACCCATCTGGTCCCGGATGTTTTTTTGTTGGAAGATTTTTTAGTACTGCTTCAATTTTGGTGATTGATATTAGTCTGTTTGGGAATTCTATTTCTTCCTGTTTGAGCCTAGGAAGGTAGTGTGTTTCTAAGAATTTGTCCATTTCCTCTACGTTTTCGTGTTTGTGGGCATAGAGATTTTTGTAGTATTCGAAGATGATGTTTTGTATATCAGTTGTGACCTCTCCTTTATCATTTATAATTGAGCTTATCAGAGTCCTTTCCTTTCTGCTTCTGCTCAACCTGGCAAGTGGCCTGTCTATTTTGCTTATCTTTTCAAAGAACCAACTTTTTGTTTTATTAATCTTCTGTATTGTTCTTTTATTCTCAATTTCATGTAATTCTGCTCTGATTGTGGTTATTTCTTTCTGCTGGCTTTAGGATTGGTTTGCTCTTCCTTTTCCATTAACTTAAATGATTCATTGATTTACTGATTTGTGACCTTTCTGTCTTTTGGATGTGAGCATGTAAGGTGGTGAGTTTTCCTCTTAAGACTGCTTTTGTGGTATCCCACAGATTTTAATGACTTGTATCCCCATTATCATTTAGTTTGAAGAATCTTTTGAATTCCATCTGAATCTCCTCCTTGACCCAATAGTCATTCAGCAACAGATTGCTTAGTTTCCATGTTTTTGGATGAAGATGTAAGTTTCTGTTGGAATTGATTTCTAATTTTATTCTGCTGTTGTCTGAAAAGATACATGGAAAGAGTTCCATTTTTTTAAATTTGTTGAGGTGTGTTTTGTGGCCTAGGATGTGATCAATTTTAGAGAAAGTTCCATGAACTCATGAGAAGAATGTATATTCACTGTTATTTGGGTGGAGTGTTCTATTGATGTCTGTTAGGCCTAAATGTTCTGGAGTCCTGTTTAGGTCCATTGTTTCTTTGCTTATTTTCTGTTTGGAGGATCTGTCCAGTTCTGTCAGAGGGGTGTTGACGTTCCCAGCTATTATGGCATTGGTATTTATTGTGTTGTCTAGATCAAGCAGTATTTGCTATATGTATCTGGGCACTCCTGTGTTGGGTGCATAAATATTTAGGATCATTAAATCTTCCTGTAAGATTTTTCCCTTTACCACTATATAAGTGTCCATCTTTGTCCTTCTTTACTTTTGTTGCTTTAAAGTTTATATCATCTGAAATAAGGTTGGCTACTCCAGATTTCTTTTGGTTTCCATTAGCCTGGACAATTGTATTCCATCCTTTCACCTTGAGTCTAAATGAGTCCTTGTGTGTAAGGTGTGTTTCCTGTGGACAGCAGATACTTGGCTTATATTTTTTTATCCAATCAGATAGCCTGTGTCTCTTCAATGGGCAATTCAAGTCATTCACCTTTATTGAGAGGATTGATATTTGGGGTAGATTTCTGTTTATTCTGTTGGGTTATCTCTTTTTCTGTTTTACCTCATGAGTCATTGTGAAATCTGGCTTCTGGAGTTTTAGCTTCTGGGTAGTTTTACATTGGTGGGTTTCTGTTGTGCTGATTAGTGTACAATGCAGGTCTAAACACTTCTTTCAGGGCCGGTCTGGAATTTGTAAATTCTGTCAGTGATTGCTTGTCTGGAAAAGTCTTTATTTCTCCCTCATGTAAGAAGCTTAGTTTGGCGGGATAAAGAATTCTGGGTTGGACTTTATTTTGTTTTAGAAGACTGAGGATGGGTCCCCATTCCCTTCTGACTTGTAAGGTTTCAGCTGAGAAATCTGCAGTTAATCTGATAGGTTTCCCTGTGTAGGTTACCTGCTCTTTTTGCCTCACAGCTGTGAGGAGTGCCTCTATTGTGTTTACTTTGGTCAGTCTAATAATTATGTGGTGTGGCAAATGCCTTTTCAAGTTGTATCTCCCAGGAGTCCTGTGTGCTTCTTGTACTTGGATATTGAGATTTCTGGCTAGGCTATGGAAATTTTCCTCTATTATTCCTTCAAATAGATTTTCCAGCCCATGCAAATTTTCTTCCTATCCCACGGGGATGCCTGTGATCCTTATGTTTGGCCTCTTTGTATAATCCACATTTCTTGTATGTTTTGTTCCTGCCTCTTGTTTTTTGTTTTTTCTCTTCTACTGATTTATTTAGGTACATAGGAGTTATCTTCTGGCTCTGAGGTTCTTTCCTCTGCATGATCCAGCCTATTCTTAAGGCTTTCCAGTGTGTTTTGTAGATCCTTGGATGCCTCTTTCATTTCTAGAAATTCTATTTGATTTTTACTTCTATTTCTTTAGAAAATTTTGAATTCATTTCTTGCATTTTTCTTGTGGTTTCTTTGTGCTGGGATTCAATTTTCTCTTGAATTTCATTGAGCTTTCTAATAGTCATAAACAAATTTCCTCTTCTGTTATTCTACCTATTTCATTTGAGTTGGTATCCGTTGCTGAGGAACTAATGATTTCTTTTGGGGGTGACTTTTCACTCTGATTTTTCATATTTCCTGAGTTCTTTTGCTGATTTTTCCTCATCTGGCCTCTTGGTTGAGAGCTGGGGGTGTTAGGGCTAGTTTATGGCCCTGTCTCCAAGCCCCCAAGGTTCATCCTTTGGCAGAGCCAAGGAGAGGAATGGTGGTCTGTATTGCCTTAGGTGTATTTTAGCAAGTTTGGTGGATCTCTTGGGTTACCTCTGACCTGTTTTCTTCTCCTCTTCTGGGAGGAGTATAGAGAGATTGTCCTCCCATATTGAGCTCCAAGCTGGTGGATTGTACTTGAGGATATAAATCCACAGTTCCCTAATAGCTAGGTATTCTATTGTGTCAGTGGTAGACTCTGATCCCCCAGGTGGGGTACATGAAAGCTCCAAGCATTGGGAGGGACCTTCTAGCTCCTAGGGGTTACTTTGACCCTGCTCCTCCTGAGGTGCAGGTAGAAACACAATTGCTTTTGGGTGTAGTGCAAGAGCTGAATTGGGAAAATTCTACACTGCTCAGAGGTTGCTTATCCAGCCACGTGTGTGTGGCCCTCTGATGTGCATCTCCATGTGACACTGGCTGATAGGGGATCTCCAGCTGTACACCCCTTTTCCAGCACTAGACCCCTAGGTGATGTGGGTGGGTGTCTCTATCTCCAGAAGTCTCCACCAGGGGGTGTTCCCATGGTGGGGGAATAGTGGTCACTGGAGGCACTCTTGGATCGAGCAAAATTCCCTAATGAAGTGGGCAGGGTTAGGGGGAGCTGCTCTGGTTCATCCTGTGTCTTTGAGGCATTCAGTTGCCATGAGAACTGGTATTTATACAAAATGAGTCACTATAATCAGCAAACTCAAAATGACCAATCTCCAGATTACAGGAGGACTGGGACCTGAAGAGCAGGCACTAGGGCCAGCCCATAGTGGACTCATAGGAGGCCAGAACCAGGGTAGCAGGGCTGGATGGATGGACTGCAAACTGTTTCCAATACACAAAGATTCTGCCCCTATAGTTCCGGGGTCTTGTCCCACCTGGAACTGATGGATGCAGCTGTCCCTGGCCACCAGGGGTAAAGCCTGTCATGCCCAGGTTGAAGAGCCCCCGGGCCAGGGGTGGGGTGGAGCTAGAGACCTAGCTAACAGCTCCAGGTGGGAGACTTTAAAGAAGGATGCCGGCCACCAGCCTGGTGTGTAGAAGGGCTCAGATCGTGCCCATGAATGCAGCTTTTGTCAACCGGCCTGGGTCCTGCGGAGGCAATTGCCAGCAGCCCCTAAGGGCATGTCCCACTGTCCGTTCAAATCCTGTGCCCAGGTCCCACTGACTTCCAGTGGTGAGGTGCTGGTCTGCAGATTCCTGCATACTGTCCCTGGAAGCTATATCTCAGCCCAGTCCCTACCTGGCCTTAAGCAGTCCCTCTATAGTGTAGCTGAGGGTTCCATATGGCTCTCACAATTGCTTCCTCTCCACAGAGCCTGCTGTCTTGAGCTACAGCTTTGCCCCAACTCTGGGCTTGTCTGTAACTGAGCGGATGGGAAGTCTGTGGGGAAGGTGCGTAACTGCTTGAAGGTCAGGTCACACTTCGCTAACCTGGCCAGCACGTCCTTCCCACGCTCTGGGCTCTATTGTTCTCCCTGTGCTGTCAAATCTTTGTGAATGAATCTCCTGGTCACCTCTTTTCTTGGGCTGAGTGTCCCCATGGCGTTTCTCTGTAAATTCACAATGCTGTTTTTGGAGTGAGAGATCTGCACAGGCAGCCAATGGCATTTTTCACTTCCTTCCCTGGGAGTGGTAAAGTGGGATGAATTTATCAGACCGCCATTTTTTCTGAAGTCATCTTCAGTCTTGTCTGACTCTTTACTGTCCTTGAATACTAGTTAAACATGATCCTTCCTCAGGGCTAGAACTCTTCCCTGTACTTGTATCACTTTTCCCTCTGATATCCAAATGACTTATTTCCTCAGTCATTTCAAAGATCATCTTATTAGAAGATTTTCCTGACCACCCTATATAACCTAATAGTTCACTCCCCAATCTGTTTCCCTTTGCCCATCTTTTGTTTTTTCCCCACATCATTCCTCATAATCTAATATATTATATATTTATTTCATTATTCAATTTCTATGATTAATATATTAATATTTTTTAGGAGGTGAGGGATGGAGTGAGGCTAAAGTTGTCATTAGTAAAGGAATATCAATCATTTAGGTTATCTGAGAGAGAGAAATGCTTAATTAATTTTGTGGTTCCATAGTGTTTTTATTTTTGCCTGGGCTTAGATATATTTACAGAGTGATCTTCTTTTTGTCTCACTATGTGTTGCACAGAGTAACTTCATCTGATAGTGGTCTTCTGTGAAATCTTCTATGTTAAATGGGGAACATGACCAGGGTAACAGTGCCAGGCCAGCTGTCAGTTGTCAGGGCTACATTTTTCTTTTTCAAGATTAATTTGCATGATGTGATATCATTTTAATTAAAACACATCATAGAAAGCAACATCAGCAAATCATAAGTATATATATGTGTGTGTATATATGCACATGTGCATGGTAGAAGACAAATGCATATTAGATTGTGGAAAATATGGAGGAAAAATACATAATAAATTGTTAATATTAGCTGGGGGAAGGGGGACTGGAAAAAGCTCAAGAAGAAGAAAAAGAAAAATTATAAAATTTTTATTAAATAATTTTGAAATCCTTCACTGGTTGCAGTGATCATCTGTGTGTAAAAGTTACAAATCTGAATAAGAAACTAATAACATTTGAAGACAAAGAAAAAGAACAATTTGTAAGCCTAAGGAACAACTTAATTATAGCCTGTGACTAGGAATCCCCAAGTTATCCAATGAAATTCTCAATTTGGAGGAGAAGGGAAGTGAGAGAAAAATCATATTAAAGTTCTCCTTGTACATAAGATGGGAAAGAGAAAGTTATAAGTGAGTAAGTAAAATTCTATGAAAGATTTCCTCTTCTGGAGGGTGATAATTTATCTGATGTGTGGAATTATATATCTCTGATAAATTTGAATATAACCTTTCATAATATAAATGTATAAGCAGAAATATAAACTAATTGAATTTACAAATAAGCTGAAGGAACAAACTGAATTAAAATAATAAATAATAATTTTTTTATAAACTAATTAAATGAATACAAAATTATTAGAAAACCTCAAGCAAGGTAGAAAATAAGAAAAGTGGACCAGGCAGAAAGAAAGCAAGAGAGAGCAAGAAAGCAAGAAAGAGAAGGAAAGAAAGAAAGAACAAAAGAAAGAAAGAGTGAATGAAAGAAAGAAAAGAAAAGAAAAAAGAAAAAGAAAGGGAGAGAAAGAAAGAAGGAAAGAAGTGAGGGAGGGATAGAGCAAGGGATGTAAGAAAAGAAATGATAGAAAATACAGTATTAAAAACACAAAATGAGTATTTTTGATGACAGAAAATATGTATCATATACAAAAAATAGTAAACATGGAATTTTAAGGTAAAATTATAGTGTCAAATACACAAATAGAAACACAAAGATATGGAATATCTTAACTTCATTAATGTGCCTGACACAAATGAATGATATAAAACTTTCTTACAAAGAATGTACAGTCCTTCCATTCATCCCATAGAGCATTTACCAAGTGGATCATCTCATAACTTCAAAATAAAACAAAATGTAAATATATCCCAAATTAAGACATAGTACAGATTATATTTTTGTGATGAAGTGTAAAAATACTAGAAGTAAATTATTAAAGGTGAAAATGAAATCAACATCACATTGAAACTTAGAAAATAAAAAAATGACTCTGGCTGAGTAATGCTCCATGGTGTACATAGACCACATTTTATAAATCCACTCATGTATTGATGGACACTTGGGTTGTTTCCACATATTTGCAATTGTGGATTGTGCTGCTATAAACATTAGAGTGGAAGTGTCTTTTTTATAAAATGTCTTTTTTTTCTTTGGATAAATACTCAGTAGTGGGATTGCTGGATCAAATGGTAGGTCTACCTAAGTTAAGTATTGCAAGAATGGAAAAACAAACACCACATGTATTCATTATTAAATTGGAAATAAATGATCAACACTCATATGTACATATTGCAGTAAAATTCAATGGAATTCAAGCAGATGGGAAGAGGGAGAAGGGGTTGGGTAAATTCACACATAATGGGTACAATGTACACTATGTGGGTGAGGGACACACTTATAATTTTGACACAAACTGTATAAAATTAATGTATGTAACCAAAATGTTTGTACCCCCGTAATATTCTGAAATTAAAAAAAAAGAAAGAAATGACTCTGTCTTCCAAAATCTATTTTTCAGATATGCAAATCTTGTAGTCCTAACTTTAAATTTTCATTCTTTTTCACAAACATCCACCCAGATTTCATGGCCAGATGAAATATTGTCTTCTGGATCATGCAAGAAAATGTGTTCAGAGTTTGTGAGTTCTATAGTCATGATTGTACACACAGGAAAACAAAATATTTTAAGCAGAAAATGATCTAGTAAGTACCTTAGTAATAGAAATTTCTTGTTTTCTCTTAAATCATCCATAAATTACATTCTGACTTATGATTCCATAAGAAAACTATTCCTATTCAGATGATTACTACATAGAACAATTAATTTGAATATTTTAAGGCCTCTTTTTGTTAGAACTGCTGGAAATAATCATTATCTTGATTTTTATATAACCTGAAAATACATAATGCTTCTACAAGTAAAGGCTTAAATAGAAGGACTATTTACCTAAGTGCTACTATTTTTTAGCCAAAATATGGTGAAAATCTTCAGGAACAGAAGGAACTCAAGAGACTTCTGGTGGCATAAAAGAAAGTTGGATTCATTCCTCCTACAGAAAACCAAGAACAAATACATACCATGGAGATTGTCACCACAGAACTCAAATATGAAGATAAGACAGTTCTTGTGTTCCACAGAGAAGTGATAAAACTCCATGCACAAGTTAAGATGATTAGACTTCCATATCTGCAACACCTCTACCCAAATCTGTCCAGTGCTAAGCCCACAGAAAATCTTCTACACTATAAAAAGTGAGATCTAGGTGGACACCAGATTTTTTACCATCTTGGGTTCCCTGACAGTACATCTGTCCCTTACTCAATCCACAGAAAACATCAGGAGTGCCTGAAGGGAGAAATATCCCTGGGGACCACCAGATAAAAAGGGGAGAGGTAGGACTACCATTCCCAGTCCTGGAAACTCTGCTTTATAACTTGGCCAAAGGATATGCCAAATAAGAGTGGCTGTTCAGCAGCAACATGCTGTAGATTTGTTCCACAACTCCCCTGGGCACAAAGCCTTAATCAACCTTTCCACACTGCTGGGATATCCCCTATGGGACCGCTCTCATTTATGATGGGTGGCACTCTGATTGTTTACCTGGGCTTAAGGCACTATCTGGCACCAAAAAGGAAGCAGCAATAAAGAGGTTTAAAAAAAAAAAAGGAAAGAAAGAAAATAATCAACAGGTAAATTACAAAGAATGTCTAAGCATATATATCCAATAAAAAACAAAATAAGCCAGACAGAGGATACTGGAATAAATAACTAATCATTTAATGCAATAACATAGATGTATAGCCACAAGAAATAATGACAAACAGTGAAATGTGACCTCCCCAAAAAAAGCAAGGATGTAATCAAGGAGCCAGTGACTGAGCCTAACAAGATGGTTATATGTAAACAATCTGACCAAGTATTTAAATAGTAGTTTTCAGAAAACTCACTGATCTTGATAATAACACAGATTTATGACTAAGACCTCAAAGGCAAATACAGCAACAACAAAAATAAATAAATCAGACATAATTAAATTAAAAATCCTCTGTACAGCAAAGGAAATAATCAGCAAAGTAAACGACCTACAGAATGGGAAAAAATATTCACAAACTATACATTTGACAAAGAACTAATATCCAGATTCTACAAAGAACTCAAACAAATTAGCAAAAGAAAAACAAACAACCCCATCAAAAAGTGGGGAAAACACACGAACTGAAGTTTCTCAAAAGAAGATAGACAAATGGCCAAGAAAAATGAAAAAATGTTCAACATCACTAATCATCAGGGAAATGCAAATTAAAACCACAGTGAGATACCACCTTGCCCCTGTCTGAATGGCAATTATTAAAAAGAAAAAAAAAATAGATGCTGGCATGAATGCAGAGAAAAAGGAATTGTTGGTGGGACTGCAAATTAGTACAACCTCTAAAAGAAGCAATTCAGATATTTATCAGAAGAATTTAACAGAAAGTTTGAAATAACAAAAAAAATCAAACAGAAATCTTGGAACTGAAAAATACATTTACAGAACTAAAAAATTCATTAGAGCCTCTCAACAGCAGAATGCGTCAAGCAGATGAAAGAATCAGTAAACCCAAAAGCAGGCTATTTGAAAATACACAGTCAGATCAGAAAAAAAGAGAAAAAGAATGAAAGAGAATGAAGATCACCTATGTGACATAGAAAATTACCTCAAAAGACAAAATCTAATAATTATTGGTGTTAAAAGGGGAGTTGAGCAAGAGCACAGAACAGAAAGCTTATTAAAAAGTAATAGAAAATCTCCAAAACTTGAGAAAGTTAAATATCCTGGTACAAGATGGTCAGAGAACAACAAACATTCAATACAACTAAGACTACCCCAAGGCATACAAAAATCAAACTCTCGAAGGCCAAAGACAATGAGAAGATCCAAAAAGCAGCAGGAGAAAAGAAAAAAAATAACATACAGAGGAGTTCCCATTCATCTGGCAATAGACTTCTCAAAGGAAAACATACAGGTCAGGAGGGAGTGGGACAACATTTTCAAAGTGCTGAAAGAAAACAAAAGCCATCCAAGAAGACTATACAGCAAAATTATCCTTCAAGTATGAAGGAGAGACAAACAAAAGCTAAGAGAATTCATCACCCTCTGACCTGTCTTATAAGAAATGCTAAAGTAAATTCTTCAATATGAAAAAAAAAAAACACTAAAAACACTAACATGCAAAAAGAAAACATTTGATGATACAAAACCCACTGGTAACAAGTACAGGAAACATCCAGAATAATCCAATACTGCATTTATGGTGTGTAACCACTCATAACTCTAATATGAAGACCAAAAGGCAAATCTATCAAAATCGATAATAACTATAGCAACCTGTTAAGAGATAGGCAATATAAAAATATGTAAATAGAGACAATATAAATTGAGACAACATAAACTCAAAATGTGAGGGGAATGGAGTTAAAGTGTAGAGTTTTTAAAAATATTTTTCTATGTTTGTTTCTATTCTTTTCTTTGCCACCTACAATAAGTTGTCAACTCTTTGAAATAACTGTTATAAGATTTTTTTTAAGTCTCATGGTACCACAATGCAAAAACCTATAATAGAGTCACCAAAAACAAAAAGTAATGAATTAAAACACACTACTGGAAAAAAAATCACTTAACCACAAAGGAAGACAGTAAGAAAGAAAGAGAGGAGTTACTAAACAACCAGCAAATCAGCAACAGAGGGCAGTAGTAAGTCTTTATTTGTTGATAATAAAGTTGAATGTGAATGGACTCAATTTTCCAATTAAGAGGCATAGAAGGGCTTAATGGATAAAGAAAGAAGACTGAGCTATATGCTACCTAGAAGAAATCTACTTCCCCTGTAAAGACATACATAGACTAAAAGTGAAGGGGTGGAAAAGGTATTTCATGTAACTGGAAACCAAATAAGAGTAGGAGTACTATACTTCTATCAAATAAAATAGACTACAAATAAAGACTATGAAAACAGACAAAGAATGTCACTATATAATGATAATGGGGTCAATTCAACTACAGGATATAACAATTACAAATACTTATGCCCCAAACACCAGAACACCCAAATATATAAAGCTAACATTCATAAAACTAAAGGGAAAGATAGGCTGTGATGTAATAATACTAGGAGACTCCAACACTCCACTATCAGTAATGGGCAGATCATCCAGACACAAAATCAACAAATAAATAGCAAGTTAAACTACACACTGGACCAAATAAGCCTAACTGACAATTACAGAACATTTCACACAACTGCTGCAGAATACACAATCTTTTCATCAGCACATAGAATATTCTCCAGAATAGAACATATCTTAGGCCATAAAACAAGTCTCAATAAATTCAAAAAAGTAGAAATCATATCAGGTATCTTTTCTGACCAAAACAGATTAAGAGTATAAATCAACAACAAGAAAAATCTTAGAAAGTAAATGAACACATGAAAATTAAACAACATGCTCCTGAATGACCAATAAGTCAATGAAAAAATTAAGAAAGAAATCAAAAAGTTAATTGAAACAAATAAAAATGGAAATATAACATGCCAAAATTTATGGAATACTGAAAAAGCTGTACTAAGAGGAGAGTATATACCAACAAATGCCTATATCCAAAAAATAGTCTTAAAATAAACAACCTAATGATCCACCTCAAGGAATTAGAAAAGCAAGAACAAACTAAACCCCAAATTAGTAGAAGGAAAGAAATAATAAAAATCAGAGCATAAATAAATAATACTGAGACTAAAAAAAAAAATACAATGAAGAGCAGTGAAACAAAGAGTTGGTTCCTTGAAAGGATAAGCAAAATCAGCAAACTTTTAGCTAGACTAACTGAGAAAAAAAGAGAAATGATCAAAATAAAATAAGAAAAAGGAGACATAACAACTGAGACCACAGAAATACAAAGACTCATTAGAGATTATTATGAACGATGATATGGCCCTTGGAAAACTTCAAAGAAACATATAAATTCCTGGACACACACAGCCTACCAAGATTGGAAGAAATAGAAAACCTCAATATGGAGGTTTTCTCATAGTAGAAAACTCCTATGGACATTGGCCTAGGCAAAGAATTTATGAAGAAGACCTCCAAAGCAATCAAAGCAGCAACAAAAATAAATACATGGGACCTGATCAAATTAAAAAGCTTCTGCACAGCCAAGGAAACTTTCACTACAGTGAACAGACAACCTACAGAATGGGAGAAAATATTTGTATGCTACACCTCTGATAAAGGGCTGATAACCAGAATCTATACAGAACTTAGGAAAATCAACAAGAAAAAATCAAACAACCCTATTAAAAAATGGGCAAAGGACATGAACAGAAACTTTTCAAAAGAAGACAGAAGAATGGCCAGCAAACATATAAAAAATTGCTCAACTTCTCTAATCATCAGGGAAATGCAAATCAAAACCACAATGAGATATCACTTAACTACAGTGAGATTGGCTCATATCAAAAAATCCCCAAAAACAAATGTTGGTGGGGATGCGGACAGATAGGCACACTCATACACTGCTGATGGGACTGCAAATTAGTACAACCTCTATGGAAAGTAATATGGAGAAACCTCAAAGAATTAAAAGTAGAACTACCATTTGACCCAGCAATCCCACTACTGAGTATTTACCCAAAGGAAAAAAAGACATTCTATAATAAAGACATCTGCACTCGAATGTTTATAGCAGCAAAATTCACAATTGCAAAGCGGTGGAAACAACCCAGGTGCCCATCAATACACGAGTGGATTAATAAAATGTGGTATATGTATACCATGGAGTATTACTCAGCAATAAAAAACAATGGTGAATTAACACATCTGGTATTATCCTGGTTGGAGCTAGAGCCATTCTTCAAAGCGAAGTGTCACAGGATTGGAAAAACAAGCACCACTGGTACTCGCCATCAAATTGGTACTAACTGATCAACACTTACATCACACAGGGCAATAATATTCATCAGGGGGCGGGCAGGCAGGAGGGGGGTGGAGGGGATGGGAAAAACTCTCACTGAAAGGATGCGGGGAGCACAGTTTGGGGGATGACCACGATTGTAGCTCTGACACGGGCAGTGCATGGGCAATATATATAGCCAAAGTGTTGTACCCCTATAATATTCTGAAATAAAAAAAAAAAGAATGAGTTTTCAAAAAAAACAAAGAAAACCTCAATAAACGAATAATGAGTAATGAGGTGGAAACTGTAATAAAAACCTACTGTGAAAGAAAAGCTCAGTACCTCATTGTTTCACTCCTTAATTGTACCAAACATTTAAAGGAGAACAAATACCAATTCTACTCAAATGCTTCAAAAACCTTGACGAGGAAGGAATACTTCCCGACTCATTCTACAAGGCCAGCATTACCCTGATACCGGAACGAGACAAGGACATAGCAAAAAAAGAAAACTACTGGACTGATAAACATAGATGCAAAAATCCTCACCAAAATGCTAGCTAACCAAATTCAACAACACATCAAAAAGATCGTTCACCATGATCCAGTGGCATTTATCCCAGGGATGCAAATATAGTTAAACGTACACAAATCAATAAATGTGATACATGGCATTAACAGAATCAAGTACAAAAACTATATGATAATTGAAATAGACACTGAAAAAGCATTTATAAAATTCAACATTTCTTTATGATAAAAACCCTCAACAAACTGGCTACAGAAGGAACATACCTCAAAATAATAGGGGCCATCTATGTCAAAACCATGGCTAATATAGTACTGAATGGGGAAAGATTGAAAGACTTTCCTCTAAGATCTGGAGCAAAACAAGGGTGCCCACTTTCACCGCTTTTGGTCAACATGATATGGAAGTTCTGGCCATACCAATTCAGCAAGAGAAAGAAATAAAGGTCATCCAAATTGGAAAGTAAGAAGTCAAATTAGCCTTTTTTGCAGATGACGATGTTATACTTAAAAAAACCTAATGACTCCATCGAAAAACTGTTAGAACTAATAAACAAATTCTGTAAAGTTGCAGTATAGAGAATCAACATATAAAAATTGGTAGCATTTATATGACCAACAGTGAGCAATGTGAAAAGGAAATGAAGAAAGCAGTCCCATTTACAATAGCTAAAAAGAATATAAAATACCTAAGAATCAATTTAACCAAAGAAGTGAAACATCTATACAAGGAAAACTATGAAACACTGATGAAAGAAATTTAAGAGGAAACACACACAAAAATGGAAAGATATTTCATTCTTATGGATTGGAAGAATTAATATTGTTAAAATGACAAACTAAAATCAATTTACAGATTTAATGCAATCCCTATCAAAATACCAATGTCATTCTTCATAGAAATAGAAAAAAAAATCCTTATATTTTTATGGAACCACAAAAGACCTATAATAGCCAAAGCAATCCTGAGCAAAAGGAACAAAGCTGGAGGCATCACACAACTCTCACTTCAAAATATGTTACAAAGCTAAAGTAACTAAATTAGCATGGTACTGGCATAAAAATAGGCATGTAGACCAATGGACAGAATAGAGGACTCAGATATAAATCCACATATTTACAGCCAATTTATTTTCAATAAATGGTGCTATGAAAACTGGATGCACAAGAATGAAACAAGACCCCTATCTCTCACTGTATATGAAATCAAATAAAAATGGATTAAAGGCTTAAATCTAGGACTTGAAAATACGAAACTACTAGAAGAAACTACTAGAAGAAAACCCTCCAGGACAATGTTGTGGGCAAATATTTTTTTCCATAAGATATCGAAAGCCCAGATAACCAAAGCAAAATGGGCAAATGGGATTATATCAAGCTCAAAAGTTTCTGCATAGCAAAAGGAAACAATTGGTAAAGTGAAGAGACAACTCACAGAATGGGAGAAAATATCTTCAAACTATTCATCTGACAAGGGATTAATAACTAGAAAGGTGTGCAAACAACTCAATAGGAAAAAAAATCTGATTTAAAAATGGGCAAAAGATCTGAACAGATATTTCCAAAAAGAAGAAATACAAGTGGCCAACAGGTACTTAAAAAAATATTCAACATCCCTAATCATCAGGTAAATGCAAATGAAAACCACAGTGAGATATCCCATTGTACCCCATTGAAAATGGCTTTTATCAAAAACAGAATAATGGATGCTGGTGAGGATGCAGAGAAAGGAAAATCTTTTCACACTGTTGGTGGAAATGTAACTTAGTAACAGCCACTATGGAAAACTATATGGAGGTTCCTCAAAAACTAAAAACTAAAAATAGAACTACCCTATGATCCAGCAAGTCTGCCACTGGGGAATATATGCAAAAGAAAGAAAGCCCGTATACCTGAAAGTTATATGCACTCCCATGTTTAGTGCAGCATTATTCAAAATAACCAAAATATAGAATCTGCCTAACTGCCCATCAATGGAAGAATGGATAAAGAAATGTGATATATACACACAATGAATATTATTCAGCCATAAAAAATAATGAAATAACGAAATTCTGTCTTTTGTGGCAACATGGATGGAACTGGAGGTCATTATGTGAAGTGAAAAAAGGTAGGCACAGAAAGACAAATATCACATGTTCTCATTCATATATGGGATCAAAAAAAGTGTATCTTATGAAGATAGAAAGGATATTGGTGGTTGCCAGAGGCCTGGAAGCGTAGCAAGGGAGGAAGGGATGAAGAAGGTTTATTAATGAGTACAAACATTAGAGTTTTATAGAAGAAATGAGACATAGTGTCTGCTAGATCAGTAGGGTGACTACAATTTACAATAATTAATTGTGTATCTCAAAATAGTAGAAAGAGTAATGGGAATGTTTCTAGCATAAAGAACAGACACATATTTAAGGTGGTGGATATCCCAATTACACTGATTTGATCTTTACTAATTATATGAATGTATTAAATTATCACATGTACCCTCCTCACCCCCCAAAAAAAGGGAATCACTAGTTTGGAACTTCCAATTTAACATTTCCTGGAATGCTACTGGCCTATCTATTGCAATGAATTTAATAGAGAAATTAAGCCAGAAATCTTATCTCTTTATTTTTTAACTGGGCTATGCAACAGTTTATTAAGGGGGATAAGGACTGGAAAAGTGCAAGCTATAAATTCCTCCATTTAGCTGGGAGTGTAGCTTCTCATTACAACAGAAATCAAAAGCTGATTATACCTTGGAATTACCCTGCTAAGGATTTTTTTTTTTGAATAATGGTGTCTAAGTCTCATTTTCTCCCATGAAGTTGCTTTTCATATGGTAGCATCTATAATTAATGGCAATGGAGTAATGGAAAATCTGCAGAAGTTCTTGTTCATGCTTTTGTCACTATTGTTTTGTAGTCAAAATGTAGTGGAATGAGAAATATGTAATCATTGGAAATGGGATATAATTCTAGCTTCTAATTGCCAGGAAATTCTTGACTTCTCTGACCTTGATTTCTTCATCTATAAAATAAAGTTAGGGTCACAGAGTCTTGCAAGGATTTGGCAAGAAATTGTGTGTAAAAACACTTTCAAAGCTATGATGTACAAAAGTATATCCTTTGACAGCTGTGAATGTTAGGCCTTAGGTTAAAGCCTAAGATCTCATTTAGGGCTTCTTTTTCTTCAAGTAGTTTATCTGGCTTTAAAATGTACTGCCCTCAAGTGGGTGGTAGCTGATAGTGCTGAGCAGGTATGAGTACAAATTATTAGGATTTTCACAATTTTGTTGGTAGAACAAAAATAAAGTTCATCTAGATGTAATTTTGTATATTATATATCTTGTTATATTTATACAAATACATAACATTTATATGGATATGTAATATAAAATAAATATATATTATAAAACAAATTACATGTATACATATATAAATAGCTATACAAAATCAAGATGAACTCACACAACATATTTAATAGGGAATTTTGCAGCTATTCCCCAATCACTAGTTTCCTTGATATTTAGCAATAAAGGCCCTTTCAGGTTAGGGCTAGGGCTATTTGTAAGTTAAAATAATGATATAAATACATTAAAGCTTAAGCAGATTTCATTAGCAACATATACGATACATTAAATGCTGTTTAAAATAATTTTAAACAGTAAAATGATATAAATTATCATTATTGGCTGTTAACATTTCTTAAAATACTTCCATTATAATTTAATTAATATACAAGATTTATGTAATTTTCAAGATTATTGAAATAAAATATAACTAGATTTCAAAATAAAGCTGGGAAATAGTTTTGTCTCATCTATAAAATTTTACTCCCTGATTCTGTGAGGAAGTGACAAAAACAACAATAACAATAACAAAAATTATGAACAAGATGTCATAGTCTCAACATCATTGTGTTTTAACAAGTCTGTTGGAAATACTTCACATTAGGGATTTAATGAGAGAGAAAATTTTCCAGGCCTTAAACATTTGTTAGTTCTAAGTTATTAAAATAGGAGTCTAAATAAGTTTAAACTACAGAATAACCAGGTTATATGTTTTTATATCGAGATTTAATGCACACTTTATATAATCTTCATAGTTCTATGTGAAAAATATTATTTCACGTGTAAGGAAACTAAAGCTCTCATGTTAAGGTTATCAAAAGTGTGTGTGTGTTTAGTAAAGCTAAAATTTGAACATTTATCATCTGACTACAACATACTGTTCTTTCCATTACATTGTGGTACAGCTAAAATTAAAGACAAGATTCTCTCTTTTCTCTTCATACCGGACAGTTGCATAGACAGAGAAATGGGCCTGCGAGAAAGTATGTGTGTGTGTGTGTGTGTGTGTGCACGCGCATGCATGCTCAAGTGTGAAACTTCGTAGGAGTAGTTATAGCTCTCCTGAAAATATTTTTGGTGTAGACACTCCAGGAAAAAAAAATATCAATCTAATGGGGAGATTCCACTAATGGTTGGCAAAGGGTATTGTCACGTGAAAACACACTAAAAAAAGCAAAAATGTCTTTGTGAACACATATTTCTAAGTTTATTGGGTGAAAAGGGTCTGATTACTTCTGGTGCCAAAATAAATTTATTTTAGCCCTATGGTGGATGCATCTGAATTTAAATAAAAGAGAAAATGAAAACTTTGACATAAGTTTCAGTGTGCAGCAAATAAAAAGCAAGAATATAAAGCCTTCAAAAATATTGACCATTGATGCCTGAGACCCTCAATATAGTAAAATTTTCATGCCTTTCTGATTCAACAGTAATTAAAATTTCTTAAAAACGTGATTCTTAGTTCAAATGAAACTCTATAATTATAGCAATAGATGTAAAAAGTCTTATATATAACCAAACCCCTTCTTGGTTAAAAAATAGAGGTGAACTTCTTTAATCTGATAAAAATATGAAACAACTATTAATCTAAAAAAAAATCCCAAAATAATTTAAGCAAGAAACCAGCCTTCAGAAAATTTTTACTTATTGTTGAAAGGTTAGAAGAATTTTTTTAAAAAAATCAGGATCAGACAAGGATGATCCTTAATATCCTATAATTTAATATTGAATTTGAAGTTTTAAATAGTGTAATAAGAAAATATTACATATTACAATATATCATGTAATGTATATACATTTTTTTCTAAAACAAAAGAAATGACAAATTATTTAACTTAGAAAAAGCATATCAAAATTGTTAGATATTAAACCAATATACTTAAGTAAATTGCATCTTACACACCAATGACAAATAGAAATGAAATTTTAAAATAAGCTTGGATAATACCCTAGAAATAATATATATTTAGTAATAAATCTAACATAAGGGGGTTATTGTTTTTTTTAATTTTCATTTTTATTTCAAAATATTAAGGGTGTACAAATGTTTTTGGTTTCATGGATGGCTTTTGTAATGCTTGAGGCACGGCTATAAGTGTGGCCAATACTCA
The DNA here is from genome assembly GCA_023783475.1 of Daubentonia madagascariensis. NCBI lineage: Eukaryota > Metazoa > Chordata > Mammalia > Primates > Daubentoniidae > Daubentonia > Daubentonia madagascariensis. The sequence continues at coordinate 239,772 of JAKFHU010001268.1, read as the reverse complement.
AATAATGTTCATTATACCTATTAGGTAGGTTTTCGCCCATCCCCTCTTATCTTCTCCTCCCTGCATGATTTCCACTGAGTTTTACTTCCCTCTGTGCACATGTGTGCTCACCAGTTAGTTCCAATTTAATAACAAGTACATGTGGTGTTTGTTTTTCCATTGTTGAGACACTTCAGTTAGGAGAATGGTCACCAGTTCCATCCAAATTATTGCAAAAGGCATTACTTAATTCTTTTTTATGGCTGAATACTCCATGATATACATATACCATATTTTGTTAATCCACTCATGAATTGATGGACATTTGTGTTGATTCCACATCTTTGCAATTGTGAATTGTGTTGCAATAAACACTCAAGCGCAGGTGTCTTTTTGATAAAATGACTCACTTCTTTTCCTTTGGGTAAATATTCAGTAGTGGGATTGATGGATAGAATGGTAGGTCACTTTCAGTTTGGAGGAATCTCCATACAGTTTTCCACAGAGGTTGTACTAATTTGCAGTCCCACCAACAGTGTGTAAGCATCCTTTCTCTCTGCATCCACACCAGCATCTAATTGTTTTTGGACTTTTTAATAAAAGCCATTCTAACAGGGGTAAAGTGGTATCTCGTTGTGGTTTTAATATGAATTTCCCTGATGATTAGTGACATTGAGCATTTTTTCATATGTTTCTTGGCTACTTGTTATCTTCTGAGAAGCTTCTGTTCATGTCTTTTACCCACTTTTAGTGGGGTTCTTTGTTTTTATCTTCCTGATTTGCTTGTCTTTGTAGATTGTGGTTATTAACCCCTTATTGGATGTATAACTTGTAAATATTTTCTTCCATTCATAGGTTGTCTATTTGCTCTGTTGGTTATTTCCTCAGCTGTGCAGAAGCATTTTAATTTAATCAAGTCCCATTTATTTATTTTGGTTGTTGCTGTAATTGCCATTGGGTCTTAGTTATAAATCTGTTGCCTAGGCTGATATCTAAAAGAGTTTTTCATACATTTCCTTCTAGAATTCTTATGGTTTCATGCCTGACATTTAAGTCTTTCATCCATGTTGAATTAATTTTTGTGAGTGGTGAGAGATATGGATCCTGTTTCATTTTTCTGCTTGTGACTATCCAATTTTCCCAGCAACATTTATTGAATAGGGCTTCTTTTCCCCAGTGTATATTATTGTCTGCTTTGTTAAGATCAGTTGGCTGTATATGGATGGTTTTATACCTGGGTTCTTTATTCTTTTCCATTGGTCTATGTCTCTATTTTTGTACCAATACCATGAGGTTTTGATTACTATAGCCTTGTAGTATAGTTTGAAGTCTGGTAATGTGATGTTTCCAGATTTGTTCCTTTTGCTTAAGATCGCTTTGGCTATTTGCACTCTTTTCTGGTTCCAAACAAAGTGTAGAATTATTTTTTCTATATCTGTGAGACATGACATTGGTGTTTTGATGGGGATTGCATTGAATCTGTAAATCACCTTGGGTAGTGTGGACATTTTAACAACATTGATTCTACCAATCCATGAACATGATATGCATTTCCATCTGTGATTTCTTACCTCAGTGTTTCATAGTTCTCTTTGTGGAGATCTTTAACATCCTTGGTTAAGTATTTTCCTAGGTATTTTATTTTCTTTGTAGCTATTGTGAATGGTATTGAGTCTTTGATCTGATCTCAGCTTGATTGTTGTTGTTGTATAGAAATGCTACTGATTTGTGTATATTGATTTTGTAACTTGAGACTTTGCTGAATTTATTTATCAATTCCAGGAGTCTCTTGGTGAAGTCTTTGGGGTTTTCTAGATATAAGATTACATTGTTAGTGAAAAGCAATAGTTTGATCTCCTTTTTCCCTACTTGGGTACTCTTTGTTTGGGTACTGGCTCTTCTTTGTAGGTGTGCTAAAATTTGGCTGTGAATCCATCTGGTCTGGGCTTTTTTTTTGTTCAAAGATTTTTTATTAGTGCTTCAACCTCACTGCTCATTATTTGTCTGTTCAGGAATTCTATTTCTTCCTGATTGAGTTTTGGAAGGTTGTGTGTTTTTCCAGGAATTTGTCCATTTCCCCTACTTTTTCTTGTGTATGTGTCTAGAGATTTTCATGGTATTTACAGACAATATTTTGTATTTCAGTGGTATCAGTTGTAATATCTCCTTTTTCATTTCTTATTGACCTTATTTGGGTCCTTTCTCTTGTGTTTCTGGCTAACTTAGCAAGAGGTCTATCAATTTTCTTTATCTTTTCAAAGAACCAACTTTTGTTTCATTGATTCTTTGTATTTTTTTCTTTTTCCATTTCATTTAGTTCTGCTATGACCTTAGCTATTTCTTTTCTTCTGCTGGATTTGTGTTTGATTTACTCTTTCTTTTCTAGTTTCTTGAGATGTGTCATTGCATTGTTAAGTTGTGATCTTTCTGTCTTTTTGACGTAGGCATTTAGAACTATGAATTTTCCCCTTAGGACTCCTTTTGCTGAATTCCATAGATTTTGATAGCTTTTGTCCCTTTGTCACTCAGTTCGTGGAATCTTTTGATTTCCATCTTAATTTCATTATTGACCCAATAATTGACCCACTCTGTATACATCTGTTAGGCCCATTTGTGCTAGAGTCCTATTTATGTCCAGTCTTTCTTTATTTGCTTTCTGTTTGGATGATCTGTCCAGCTCTGTAAGTGGGGTGTTGAAGTCCCTGACAATTACGATGCCATTGTTTATCTTTTTGCTTAGATCTAGTAAAATTTGCTTTATGAATCTGGGCACTTATGTGTTAGGTGCATAAATATTTAGGATTGTTATATTTTCTTGTTGAATTGCTCCATTTACCATTATATAATTACCATCTTTGTGTTTCTTTACCATTGTCAATTTAAAGTCAATTTTGTCTGATACAAGAATGGCTATAACTACATTTTTTGGTTTCCTTTTGAGTGAAATTTTTTTTCCATGCCTTCACCTTGAGTCTGTATGAGTTTTTGTGGTTTCTTTGTTTTTTCTGGAGACACCAGATACCTGGAATGTATTTTTTCATCCATTCACCCAGCCTATATCTCTTGAGTGGTGCATTCAGACTGTTCACATTGATTGATAGGATTGATATGTGGGATATTGTTCTGTTCATCCTGTTGGATAGTACCTTATTGCTTTCTTTTACCACTTGAGCTATTGTTTTATAAGAGATCTCTGGGTGGTTTTACTCTTGTGGGTGTCTATTATACTGATCCATGTGTAATGCAGTTCTGTACATTTACTGCAGGGCAGATATGGTCTTGAAAAATTCCCTCAGTGTTTGCTTCTCTGGAAAAGTCTTTATTTCTCCTTCATATATGAAACTCAGTTTTGCTGGATATAAAATTCTAGGCCGGCAGTTTTTCTGTTTATGAATACTAAAAATGTGACCCCCAAACCTTCTGGCTTTTAAGGTCTCTGTTGAGAAGTCTGTAGTTAGCCTGATGCCTTTGTATGTTCCTTGATGTTTTCACCTCATGGCTCACAGGAGTTCCTCCTTAGTGTTGATTTTGGCCAGTCTGATTACTATATGTCTTAGTGATTGCCTCTTTACAATGACTCTTCCAGGTGTTCATTTAGCTTCTTATACTGGATGTCTAAATCTCTAGCAAGACCAGGGAAGTTTTCCTCAATTATTCCCTCAAATAGGTTTTCCAGCCCTTGTACATTTTCTTCTTCACCCTCAAGGATGCCTATGATTATTGCATTATATCTGGCTATTTTACATAATTCCATGTTTCTTGTAGGCTTTTTTATTCCTCTTGATTCTTTGTTTTTTATTTGACTGAATTAATTCAAAGAGTTGTCTTCAAGCTCTGAAATTATTTCTTCTACCTGGTTTGGTCTAGTATTAAAGCTTTCCACTGTGTTTTGTATATCCTTAAATAAATTTTTTCATTTCCAGAAGTTCTGTTATATTTGGCTTTTTTAAAATATGTCTATTTCTTTATTAAATTTTTTCATTCATTTTCTGAATTGTTTTTCTGGTTTCTTTGGGTTGTTTTTCCATTTTCTCTTGGATTTCATTAAGCTTCCTTATAATCCATATTTGGAATTCTTTGTCTCTCTTTTTCATATTTTCATTTTAGTTGGGAACCATTGCTAGAGACCTGGTTAGCCCCTTTGGGGCTGTCCTTTTACTCTGATTTGTCATACTTCTGAAGATCTTACTCTGATTCCTTCTCACCTGGAGTTGCTATTGCTTCTCATTTTTGGATTTTCTTTTGTTTAAATGGGGCTTTCCCCCCCTTACTCTTAGGTGTCTTTAGTATATTATGGGTAAGAAACTTTGGCTTTGCTTGTGGGTGTTTTGATGGCAATCTAGGTTCTGGATGGATGCCTTGGTTATAGATATCCTTAGTGTGGTGGTTTTCTCAGTTGCTAGTTGTTTGTAAACTGTAGCAGCGGTGAGCTATGTGTGGGAGCAGATTCCTTGTCTCTTGTTTATGAGGGAGGATGGAGGTCTTTGAAATCCTTTCTCTTTCCCCATCCCTGTGGTCTTCTTAACAGTGTGATTTATATTGGCAGGCCCAGTTTAATCTCTGAGATAGTAGATGATACTTGTTGGTAAGAATCAACCACACCCTGTTTAACTGAGTCAGTAAATATTGTAAAGGGTTGTACAAATGACCTCCCTGCCAGTAGGTGGTGTTTGCCAGATAGAACCAGCAGCAGTGTTGTTTTTGAGACCTGTGACCAGCTCTAGACCCTCAGGAAAAGCATTCAAATGCCCTAGGTGGTAGGCAGGGACCCGAAATTTCTAGTTGAGTCCTTATTCTCCACCATAGCAGAGGCTGGTGGAGGAGTGAGGCTGGGCAGAGCTGGGTCAGGTGAGCCTGCCCTCAGGTTCCACAAAAGCCAGTAAGGTAGTTGTCTTGGCAGACGTCAAAGTTCCCTCCCAGGCTGCCAGGAATAGCTACTAGGGAGGGGCTGAAGTGCCCCACTAAGCCAGAAAATCTGCTTGTAATGGCAGGGACATCTGAGATTCACAATCTGGCTGTCAGAAGTGGGTTTCACTCTTCTCCCCACTTCCCTACTACTCAGGTTTTTTCTGGCATCTGCCAGCAGGCAGGAGCCCAAACCACCCAAGCTCCCCAGCAATGGTGCTGCAGGCTGGGAACTTCCCTGTCCAGGATCCCAACCTTGGCCGATAGCATGGCCTTCCTGTGAAGGGAGGGGTGCTCCACAAGTACACTGTGGTTCAGATCCGCACTGCATTCTCAGTTCTGCCCAGGCAAGATCCCTTGCTTCCCAAGATTAGTTCACAAATCTCCCCCCTGTGTCCCTGAGAAACATGATTGAGTCCTGGGGGTATGAGATCTGTCCTGCAGGCCTGTCCCCATGTTCCTGAAGATTAATCCTTGATCCTGATAGGGAGAATGCTCTCATATTTCTCAAATGTTAATTTTGCATGAACTAATCCATTCTCTTCCATCTGTATCCCATCACAATTCACCAAAAATGAAAGTCTCAGTAATTGTGATTGTACTGCATGACAAATGATATACCACCCTACCTGTACTAGCAATAAAGTCTTTATAGCCATTGGACCTAGAATTATTTCAACATAACTTTCTGTTTTGAGTTCCTCAAGAAGCAGAGTCTGAGAGAAGTATTTAAGTGCAAATAATTCCTGTGAGAAGTAATCCCAGGTAATGCAAAAAGGGAAGTGAATAAAAAGAGATAGGGAAAACACAAGAGCCAATATAAATGTATTATCAAGCCACTTACCACTGTAGAAAACTGTGCAAACATATATACAATTAACTGAATATTATATATAATGATTAAAATATATAAAATAATATTATGCTATTTAAAGATAAATACAAAAAATAGCAGTACAAAGAAATTCAAGAGAATGCAAAGAATTGAAGTGGCAGTTATAAGGAACAAATGAGCAGGAAAGGTATAAAGGATTGTATTATAATTTTTAATTTCTTTATTAGTATTTGTTTATCTCAGTTTATATGTGAAATTATTGATAACACATTATTAAAATAATTTAAATAAAACCTCTGAAATCAAAGTTAAATTTCAGCTTAAAATTTTTAAACAGATTCATCTTAAAGAAAATTAAACAACAATAAAGACTTGGGCAAAAATATACCAAAAAATGAAAACAACAAAAAACAAAAAAGATTTTATAGAATTGATGCAAGCAAAAAATCTCAGACAAAGTACCTTAAAGAGGCATGGTTTATTGTAAAATATGATAAGAACATCTAAATTTCCCCAATTTTTTTTCATAAACAATATAGACTACTTTATTTCCTTATTGATTTTCTGTGTGCTTTTTCTATCAATTACTGAGAGGGCTATCATAATCACAAATATAAATATGGATCTTTCTATTTCTCATTTAATTTTCATGAATTTGCTTTATTTATTTTGATGCTCTGTTGTTAGGTAAATTTATATATATATATATATATATATATTTATGATTGCTATGCCTTCTTGATGAATTGACACCTTTAATTATAAAATGACCTTCTTTTCCTTAATAATATTCTTTCCTCTGAAAATCTGCTTTATCTAATATTAATAGAGCCACTCCAACTTTACTGTATTAGTGTTAGTCAGTTTATTTTTAAAACTTTTCTTTACAAAATAAGTTTCTTATAGACAACATACAGTTTAGTCTTGCTTTTTAAAAAATCCAATTTGACAATATGTAACTTTTAATTAACATAGTTAGAACATTTATATTTAATGTGATTATCCATATGTCTGAGTTGATATCTACCTTTTTGCTATTTGTTTTTTATTTATCTCATCTCTCCTTTGTTCTCTTTTTCTCCTTTTCAATCTTCACTTGGATTTGTAGAGTATTTTTTATGACTCTATTAATATTTTATACTTTTATTGGCTTATTAGTCATTCTTCTTTGTTTTATTTTTTAGTGGCTGTATATAAAGTTAACAATTAGTATCATCTTTAGCATAACAACCTTACAACTGTATACTCTGTATACCTCATCCCAGATTTTGTGCAATTATTGTCATTCATTTTACTTCTACATGTCATAAGCTTCACAATACATAGCTATTATTTTGGCTGTAAATAGTCATTTAACTTTTAGATATATTAAATAATATTTTAAAAAGGTCTTTCATGTTTATCCAGATATTTACCATTTCCAGAGGTCTCCATTCACTTGCATAGATCCAAATATCCATTGCAGATTGTTTTCCTTCTGCCTTAAACACTTCTTAAAGAAGTAGTGGTCTATAGAAGATTAATTTTCTTGCTTCTTGTAGCAATAAAAAATCTTAACTTAGGTTTTATTTTAAAAATTACATTTGCTGGGTATTCAGTCTGCTGGTAATATACATATTAATTAGAAGGGTTTTACTTTTTTAGTACTTTTCAGATGTAAAATTTCTGTTTTCTAGCTTACATTGTTTTTAATGAGAAGACTGTTTTCATTCTTTTCTTTGTTCCTTTGTTAGGTAATACATTTTTAAAAAGCACTTTTCTTCTGTTTTTAAGATTTTCTCTTTATCACTACTGTCCAGTATATTGATTATGACATGGTAGGGGTGATTTTTTTTCTTTTTCTTTTTAATTGGTAAATAGAACTTCTTGGATCTGTGTGTACATGGGATTTACCAAATTTGAAAAATGTTTGGACATTATTTCTTTCAATATTTGTTTCTATCTATGCTTCTTCCTTCAGGGACTCTAATTGCATGTATGTTAGGATATTCTGTTTGGTTTTGCAGGGTGTCAAGAGTATTTTTTTCCTTTATGTTTTATTTTGTATATTTTCTATTACTGTATCTTCAGTTTTTTTTTCTATACTGTATCTAATCTACTAATACTGTCCAATATATTTTTAATTTTAGATACTGTGTTTGTCATCTCTTGTAGTTCAATATGATCTCCATTTAGATTTTTATTTTTCTCTTTACATGCTTACTTTTATCTTTTTTTTTTCAGGTCTACACTTTGTCACCTATGTATATTTAAAATCCACTCATACAAACACGCAACAATTGTTAAATATTTTAAAGACATTTCCTTCCAAATTCCCCAGGCAAAAAAAACAACAGAATAAATAAACAATATAAAATTATATAAAAGAGTGTTTAACAATTTTCCAGATATAATATCAAGTTATAAAATTCAATAGCATTCTCTAAGCTAGATAAAAGTAGAAGATGTAACAAAAATAAGATGTCACTTAAGATCGCAATAAAAACCATTATCTGAGAATTATCTTAAAGAATGTTTAATAACCACAAACTATTTAAAATAGCTATTTTAGAGAACTTGTCTACTAAATCTATCATCTGTGACATTACCGTAACTTTGTCTACTGAATAATATGCTATATTTTATATGTTGTCAGTCATATATTTATGCTTTGTTGAATTCTTCATAACTTTTTTTTCTGATTTTACCTTGTTGGGTGCTGGACTTTTATTTTATTTTTTTGTATATATTTGAAGTCCTTTTTCTGGTAGAGAGATATTTGTAATTTAATCCATTAGAAGCTTGTTTTTAAGTTTATTAAATAATATTCTAACATTTTATTTCAGGGTAAACTTTATCCCACCAATGAGACAATATACATCTAAGGAGAACTTTCTACTCTTGCAGGAGAAAATATGTACTAAGTATCCCTGGACCACTCATTAATTTTGGTGGTTTTATCCCCTGTCAGTAGTTTCCTCACATCCATGTGCAGATTAATATTCAGCCAAAGACTTGAGGGTACTGTGATTATTATTATTACTTTTAATTTTAGGAGGATCTTTTCTGAAGGAAAATATCTTATATTTTTCAGGCAGAATTGAACTTAATTGTTAAGTTAGCTACTAGTGATTACGTTTACTCCAGGTTATTTTGTTTGTCTTAATTTTATGCAATACCTGTGTCTATTAAGCATGTTACTCTTCTTGTTACTCTCAACTGTCTTTTGTTTATATTTTTAACAATTCAAATAAAATCAGTTAATTCCCTTTATGGAAAAATATTTTCATTCTAGTGAGCAAGTGAATTATTTTACAACAAATCTCTACTCTGCTTTAGAAAATTATAGTATCCTATCATGTTATATTGCCTATGAAATTACATTGTCTATCAAATTATATTGTTCTTCCTGGCTGAATCTATGATTACAGATTGGCTTTCAGGAGAGGAGGTGGAGCAAGATGGCCAGCTAGAACCCTCTAGCAACCATCTTCCCATAGGAACACCAAATTGAACAACTATCCATGCAAGAAAACACCTCCATAGGAAGAAAAAATCAGGTGAGCGATCACAGCACTTGGTTTTAACATTACATCAAGAAAAGAATCAATGAAGAGGGTAGGAAAGACAGTCAAGACAGTCTTGCATTGCCTACATCACCCATCCTCCATCTCCCAGCAGTGCCCTGCCAGCACCCAGTGGAGAGAGAATCTGTGTTCTCAGGGGAGAGAGAACAAAATGAGTGTGGCACTTTGCATGGGAGCTCAGGGCTGCCCCATCACAGAAAAACACAGCACAGGGCAGAATTCTTCCATTGCCCACAGAGGGAACATTTAGGTCAGCCTCAGCCAGAGGGAAGTCCTCCACCCCAGCAGTAGGAAACTGAGTTCCAGCTAGCTCCACCACTAGCTTACAAAAGTGATCTAGGGCCTGGAATAAATCTGAAAGGCAGTCAGGCCACAAAATCTGCAGTCCTTGGGCAGGTCCTGCTGCTGCACTGATCTCAGAGCCTGTGGATTTGGAGTGCACATGACCCAGTGAAAAAACATCTGTGGTGGCCAAGGGAGTACCTACATCACCCCTCTCCAAACTCCAGGCAGTGCAGCTCAGGGAAAGACTCCTTCCACTTGGGGAAAGGAAAGGGAAGAGTGCAGAGGACTTTGTCTTGCAACATGGGTGCCAGCTCAGCCACAGTAAAATCAGGTACCAAGCAGACTCCTGGAGCTCCTCATTCTAGGCATTAGTTCCCAGAGGACATTTCTAGGCCAATCCTGGGCCAAAAGGGAACCTGCTGTCCTGAAGGGAAGGTGGCAGGATTCACCACCCACTTACTAAAGAGCCTTTGGGCCTTGAGTAAAGATCAGTGGTAGCCAGGCAATAGTCACAATAGGCCTTGGGTGAGACTGTGCTGGCCTCAAGTGTGGCCTGGCACAATCCCAGCTCCTGTCATCCCTCCCCATACTCCAGGAAGCTCAGCACAGAGAGGGAGACTAGGACTCCTTCCATTTGTAGGAAAGCGAGGGAAGAGAATGCAAGACTTTGCCTGGTAATCTAGGGAATTCTCCTGTATCTTACCTAAATCTACCAATGAGGTACCACCAGTTGTCTGCAAGAGTCGCAGGATTACTAGGAGTGGGATGCTTCCTCATGCTGATATGGTTTCAGTAACCAAAGACTCAGATCACAACACTCAATTTCCTTTGAATATCTAGAAGCCTTCTCAAGAAAGAGGACAAACAAGCCCAGACTGCGAAGATTAGAATAAATACCTAACTCTTCAATGCTCAGACATTGGCAAACATCTGCAAGCATTAAGAATATCATGGAAAACATAACCTCACCAAGTGAAATAAATAAGGTACTAGTGACCAATAGTGGAGTGATAGAGACAGATGACTTTCAGACAGAGAATTCAAAACAGCTGTTCTGAAGAAGCTCAGTGAACTTCAAGACAACACAGAGAAGGATTTCAGAACGTTGTCAGAGAAATTTAACAGAGATTGAAATAAGAAAACAATTAAGCAGAAATTCTGGAACTGAAAAATTCAATTGAAAAACTGAAAAATGCAACAGAATCTCTCAATGGGAGAATTAATCAAGCAGAAGAAAGAATGAGTGAGCTTGAATATGGGCTACTTGAAATTACATCGTCAAAATAGAAAAAAAATTACAAAAATGAAGCACACCTAGAAGATCTAGAAAATAGCCTCAAAAAGGCAAATCTTAGAGGCCTTAGCCTTAAGGAGGAGGTAGAGAAAGAGACTGGGGAAGAAAGTTTATTCAAAGAAATAACAACAGAGAACTTTACAAACATAGAGAACAATATCAATATTGTAACAACATCAAGCAGATTTAACCCAAACAAGACTACTTCAAGGTATTTAATAATCAAGCTCCCCAAGGTCAAAAAGAAAAGTTCCAAGAGGAAGCAACAAAAAATTTAAAATAACATATAAAGGAGCTCTAATATATCTGGCAGCAGACTTCTCAGGGGAAAACTTACAAGCCAACAGAAAGTGGTATGATATATTCAAAATGCTGAAGGAAAAACCCTTAATCCTAGAATATTATATCCTGCAAAAAATATAAAGACTTTCCAAGACAAATAAAAGCTGAGAGATTTCATCAACAGCAGACTTTTCCCACAAGAAATACTAACAGGAGTTCTTCAATATGAAAAAAAGGACAATAATGAACAAAAAATCATCTGATGGTATAAAATTTACTGGTAAGAATAAGTAAACAAACAGAGAATACTCTATTGCTATAATTGTGGTATATAAACCACTTAAACCTTGAGTAAGAAGACTAAAAAATAAACCTATCAAAAATAAGGACTACAACAACTTTTTACGAGATAGTACAGAAAGATACAAATGGAAACAACAAAAAGTCAAAAAGTCAGGGAAGGGGATGGAGTTAAAGTGTAGCACCTGTTTTAGTTTTCTCTTTGCTTGCTGGTTTGTTTATTTCTTGTAAGCATTGTTATGTTGTCAGCTTTTAAAAATAATTGGTTATATTTTTTGCAAGCCTCATAGTAACCTCAAATCAAAAAAGCTACACCAGATGCACAAAAGTTGAGAAGCAAGAACTTAAAACACATTTCCAGAGAAAATCCCTTTTACACAAAGAAAGACAGGAAGGAAGAAAGAAAGAAAGAGAGGAGCACAAAACATCCAGAAATCAAATAACAACATGGGAGCAGTATGTCCTTATCTGCAAATAATAATATTGAATGTAAATGGACTAAATTCTTCAATCAAGATACACAGAGCGGCTGAATGGATACAAAAACAAGACCCAACTATATGTTGTCTATAAGAAACCCACTTCACCTATACAGATATAGATAGACTAAAAATCAAGAAATGGAAAAAGATATTCCATGCAAATGGAAACCAAAAAAGATAGGAGTAAAGTTGTACTTCTATCTGATAAAATAAATTTCAAGAAAGAAACTGTAAAAAGAGACAAAAAGGCCATTATACAACAATAAAGGGGCCAATTCAGCTAGAGTATATAACAATTCTAAATATATATGCACCCAACACTGGAGCACCCAGATATATGAAGCAAATATTTTCAAAGCTAAAGAGAGAGATAGACCCCAATGTAATAATCATTGTAGAACTCAAGACTCCACTTTCAGCATTGGACAGATCATCCAAAATCAACAATGAAGCATTGAATTTAATCTACACAAAAGACTGAATGGACTTAGTATCAAAGAAATAGAAAAACTTCCATAAACACCTAATGATGCATCTTAAATAACTAGAAAAGTAAGAGCAAACTAAACCCCAGATTACTAGAATAGAAATAATAAAGATCAGAGCAGAAGTAGATGAAATTAAAGCCAAAAAAATATAAAATATGAATCAAACAAAAAGTTGGTCACACCTTTAGTCATACTAAGAAAAAAAGAGAGAAGATCTAAATAAATAAAATCAGAGGTGAAAAAGGAGACATTGCCACGGATACTGCAGAAACTCAAAGGATCATTAAAGACTACTATGACCACCTATATGTCAATAAATTGAAAAATATAAGAGAAACGGATAAATTTCTAGACATATACAACCTACCAAGACTGACCCAGGAAGAAATCCAAAGCCTGAGTAGACCAATAACAAGTAATGAGATAGAAGCAGTAAAAAAAAATCTCCCATTAAAAAAAAAGCCCAGGAACTGATGGCTTCACTGCTGAATTTTACCAAACATTTAAAGGACTAATACCAATTCTGCACAAACTATTCCAAAAAGTCAAGAAGGGAATACTTCCAAACTCATTCTACAAAGTCAGTGTCATCCTGATACCAAAACTAGACAAAGAAACAATAAAAAAGAAAACTATAGGCCAGTATCTCTGATTAATATAGATGCCATAGCTGCAAAAATCCTCAAGAAAATACTAGCAAATCAAATTCAACAACACATTAAAATAATTATTCATTATGATCAAGCAGTATTCATCCCAGAGATGCAAGGATGGTTCAACACATGCAAATCAATCAATGTGATACATCATATCAACAGAAGGAAGGACAAAAACCATGAAATCATTTCAACTGATGCTGAAAAAGCATCCAAAAAAATTTAATATCCTTTCATGAAAAAACTCTCAGACTCGTTTTTGCTTGAAGTTTAATTATTTTTTATTTTAATCAAATATTCCTATAGAGAACAGATAAACAGTTTGGAATAACATTTAATATTATTACATAGGACATAATTGTCATAGCTCTCAAGAGGCAGAATAAATTAAAAATGCAATAATTAGAAAAAAAATTTGTATTTTTCTTAAAAAATTTTGCAAACTGATTCTCCCTCTCTCCTTTTTTATAAAAATTTTCTGTGTGACTTTAAAGTAAATTAAAAGATTGTCATGTGACTTTTCCCCTTCACATTGAGAAGCACTCTCTATGACATTGCAAAGTATCCAGGAAATTGATGCCAGATGATCTCCCTCTGTGCTATTGAAGCCATGAAGCTAGTAGCAATAACTGTGTCCAGTTTTGCATTTTTTCCCCTAAGATTAATAGGTTGTCACATCTGTGATTATAGTAAGAGAAGATTCAAGCATATACTTATTACACAATAAATTTGGTAATATGTCACGTATTTCATCAAATTTTGATATCTATTAATGACAATCCCATTTCAACATTTTAGTGCTGTGATTTTCTCTCTTTATTCTAGGTATTTTTTTCATACCACCATCCATTTTATATTTTTACCTCTTAGTGATGTTTTACTTCAGTGTGTTTTCTTTGTGTAATTAACTTTTAATTTATATTATAGAGACTAGAACAGTTCTGTACTTATATAGTACTTTAGAGATAAGTATTGTCCTTCTATTTTTAGCAGTTGTTAAGTTATTCTAGCAGAGCATTCCTTTTTTAAATTTAAGCTTATTCAAGTATGAGTTACAGAGATCTTATGATATTGTCTCTTTGATATTTTCAACACCTTTGAATGCTCCTTGTGTTTCATTCTGGTGAAACATGCATTGACTACTTAGCATCATGCATCCCAACACATAGCCCTACCCCCTCGTCAGGTGTGTCATTTTCCAGAGTTACATATTATATATTAAACACAATAAAACAAGGATTTAAATTTTTTTTTTACAGGAGATGTAGTGAAGGAAACAGATACATCTCCATGGCACAAAAGGAAAGAAATTAAATGGTATTGGACTGACAAATGTATAGGTTTAGACCTAAAGATAATGTCTGAAGACAATAAAGGAGCAAGAGAGGTACTCATATAACTAAACTAAACTAAAAAAAAAGTATTTAAGAAAGAAATTTGGTAGCTAGGAATTATTCCTTTCTACATTCAATATTTTAAATCCAGTAAAAATGATTTTAAAGAGAATATCAGAAGATGCTATTTTTGTTTGAGTTTCTAAATTAAACATACTTCTATATATCTAATGTTCACTACATTAAACAGAATATTGGCTATTGTTACTCATTGTACCTGGGGATCAAACAGTCTACTTAAATGAAATGTTAAGATTTTGAAGATCCATAGACTTTGTGATTAAAAGATAACGTTAGCATCATCTTTGGTTATGCATACTGAATTTTGATGTGAACAATAGATTTAAAGAAACAATATAAAATATTTGCAATATAGCTTTGATGTTTCAGAAAAAGCAATTGAGTTTTTCTGTATTATATTTATACCCACTAGGCATTAATAAATATACAATGTCAAGGGAATGCTTTTAAAAGCAACAGAATATGAAAAATAGACCTAATGTGTTTCTAAAATATACCTGAAAAGATGCATGATTTTATGTCTTGGAAAAAACAGAGACCCAATACCAAGATGTCTTTTGTTACTACATGGTTCGGTTTCTGGATGGTTGTTTCTAAAGGAGATATGGATAGGAAAGTTTAATTTACTAATTATAAAATCAAGTAAAATTTTCTAAGAACAAAAGAAAAAAACTTGTTATTTTTCCATGTGAGAAGGCAGATTAATTGACGTAAGAGTGCTGTTCTAATTTTCTTACTTGATATTCCATAGAAATTGTCAAAGCAATAAGATCTTGTATATTGGGGAAGGGGAATATAGAAATGCCACCGTGATGAACAGGGATTTCTTCCAGATATGCTGAAATAAGTACAGATATCAATGTTACCCTTAGTTTTTATTTTTCCTGTACCATATTGCATTATTCCATATCTTCAAATCTCAGGCAGCATTGATGGATTCTATTAAATAGGCAATACTCTTCTCTTCTTGCTAAATTTTGAGAACTTGAGTAATCAATGTATGAGCCTGAAAATGGAAAAGTAGGGAGAATCAGAATTTGAAGAGGATGAGAAGAAAAGCAATAATTTAATTTAATGAAAAGTGGCTACTTTTGTGTATTTCTAGAGTGTTTACAATTGTTCCTTATTTAGGTTTTGTATATGTCTTGGGAATTCATGTCTAGTAATTTTATTTTATTTTTTGTTGGTATTATGAAGAGCTTCTCTCTCTCATTGCATCTCTTATTGGCTATTATTTGTATACATAAAATTCTACTCATATCTCAATTTAAAGTTTATGCCTTATTATTTTCGTATATATATACTCTCTTGTATGTTGTAATAGTTTTTCAAATATTCAATCAAATGAACTGCAACTAAAGATAGATTACCTTTTCCTTTCCAATTTCGACATAACTAGTTACTCTCTTTTGTGTACCTTTATTGTCCATATCTCCAAAAACATGTTTAATAGTTGTGAAGATTGTGGCCTTCATGTCTAATTTTTAAATTTAGTAGAAATGACTCTAAAATTTCTCCATAAATTAAGCTGCTTGTTTATGAATCATGTTAAGAAAGTATTAATTAATTTCTCTTTTGCTAAATGTTTTCTTCCTCAATCAGAATTGTGTCAAATTTCAACTGCCTTTTTTCATATAGAAGTAATTATATAAATTTCTCCTCAGTTTTATTAATATATAAATTATATTAATTGATTTCACATTAGTAAATCAGTTTTTGCAATGAATCCCACTTAATTATAATTTATATTTCATAATATTTTTAAAATATATTGCTAATATTTTACTTAAGGTTTTTTTTTTGGTATAGAAAAGGAATTTACCAACACCATGTGTGAAAAAGGCAAAGGCAATTAACATTTTTGTTATTTATCTGCCATGGAGTCTAGATATTAATAAATCTTATTTCCTTCTGATAATGAGAACAATATCTATTGCTGCATTCAAAATTCACAGGGCATAAACAAGATGAAGTTTTCACAAATTAACTTTTAATCACATTATGGTTAAGCATGAAGACTCTGTAATCAGACAGCATACATTCAAGTCCTGGCTGTGTAATTAAATCTCTAAGTGACACTGGGCAAGTTACATAAGCTTTTTATGCCTTGGATATTTCATCTGAAAATGGAAATGATAAACTACCTATCTCAAAAAGTTGTTGTAAGAATTAAATTAATGTACCTATGGTACTTAGCATAGCACATGGCACATTGTAAGTGCTTCATTAATGTTAAATTACAGAAAACTGAAAATTCAATGAGATCAGAATTCATACTGAAATAAGTAAAGTGTATACAACTGATCACAGGAAAAGACAATCATTCATGAAGATGTTAAATTTGAGGAGCTCTTTGAGAATGCCTTGTGTGGTAGATTGTTTGCAATATGGCCCTCATAATTCTCCCTTCACTCCAACTCTAGGCTTGGCCAGGTCACTTGTTTGACACAATAGAACTCTACAGAAGTAAAATGTGGCTTCAAAGCATAGGCCTAAGAAGCCTTGCACGTATTACTTGCACTTGCTTTGAACAGTGCCAGGGTCCAACTAGATGGAGTTTCTTCACATGATGGTCTCAGAGCATTGTTCCAAGATCAAGGGCAAAAGCCATCATCAAGGAGTTAAGTGAGGCCATCTTAGACGATATATCTAGGTAGAGTGTATTGGGGTTCTCTAGAGAAACAGAACCAACAGGGTGTGTGTGTGTGTGTGTGTGTGTATGTGTGCATGTGTGTGTGTGTGTGTGTGTGGAGAGACAGTGAGAGAGACAGAGAGACAGAGAGAAACAGAGATAGAATGACACAGAGAGACAGAGAGAGAGAGAGAGAGAATAACACAGAGAGAAAGAGATTTTAAGGAAATGGCTTACGTAATTGTGGAGGTTTGGTAAGTTCAGAAACTGCAGGGTAGGCCAGCAGTCTTGGGACCCAAGGAAGAGTTGCAGTTTGAATCCAAAAGCAGTCTGCTGGCAGAATTCCTTCTTTCTTAGGTGAGGTCAACCTTTGCTGTATTAATGCTATCAACCAAATGGATGAGGCCCACCCATATTATAAATAGTAACCTGCTAAAATGTTAATCTGATCCAAAAAACACTTTGACAGAAATATCTGGCCCAGTCAAGTTGACACGTAAAATTAACCATCACATAGAGCCACTAAGATGACTTTAGCCACACAAGCTATATCCAGGAGATGAACAGAATGGCCCATTTGAGCCCCACACACACTGCTGGCCCACAAAATTGGTAGCAAATAAAATGATTGTTGTTTGAACATACCAAATTTTGGAGTAGCTTTCTTCACAGCAGTAAATTACTGATACTCATAGGAAAAAATAAGTCAGAGGTACAAATGATAAAATATTTGCTATGAATTTTTGAAGTGTTTATTCAACATTAATAAATAATATTGCACATGATATGAAATATTGCTGTCTTGAAAATCAGTTTATTGGTAAGCTTTGAAGTTGGTGCATTATCCTGTGTTTATAATTCATTATAAGTAATGAATATTGCTGCCATTGGATTGGGGGGAAATGAATCATTTCTACAAAAAGCTTCAGAAACTTAAACAACGTTTGTGTTTTACAGAGTTAATTAGGTGTTTGCCTGCTAGTCTGTGAGGGAGTGTGACTAGGAACAGTGCTCATTCCATCTAGAAACTTAATAGAATGATAAGAGTTTGATAAGGCCTACTGTGCCCAACTTTCATTATACATTTGCCTTATTTTGAGTCTCTCTTCTGTCAAGTTGGGCACCCCCTTGATCAATATTTACAAAGTTAGTGGCTTGGATCATTCTGCAATGAGTTGAAATAGACATTTAACCTCTTGTAGCAGGTAAAAATCCTGGACAAGAAAAATCCTTTTTTACATTACAGCTATAATAATATATTTGATATAAATTTTACAATACAAAGATACAAACAGAAGAAAGCTTTTTATAAAAAAATGAAAGCTATCAAAGAAAATTTTGGGGGGTTAAAAAGGATATATATAAAAAGGATATTCAATAAATATATTGAATGAGTTTATTACCTAGACACCTTATGACAAAATAATTTATATGAATAATGTAAATGAAATACACACACATAGGCATTTTGGGAGAAAAAAGTTATTGATGTCAATGTTATCTTTTGTGACAGAAATTGTAAAAAACACTAGAGTATGATCTATCTAACAGATTTTTAGTGAAAAATGTAGGGATCAAATAAATTAATTATCACTCATCTGTCTTCCAATTGTGAAGGCAAAAGATATATCACTAGATGTATAAAGACTCAGAAAAGCTTTTATCTGAGGGCTCATGTTGAAATATTTACTTGAAGACTTTATTTAGCTGATAGGTAAATTATATTTGCAAATTAAAAATGGAGAAATCATTCTATAAAACATGCACTGATTCTCTTTTACCTAGATAGAACCTGCACTCCATGAATTGATAAAGAATATTTGTAGTCAGGCATATGCGGTCCAAGTTGACTTGAACTTGAAGAGCTGTGTTAGGCCTCCACTGTTGTCCATTGTTTCCTCTTCCGTGCCTTTATACAAAGTGTGTCTCTGAGGGACTATTCCATACTTACACACTGTATGGAATTTATTGCCACATTTGTTTATCAATTAAAGCAATAAATGATGATGTTCTATCTCAGCATTTAGTTATTACTAAATCTGACATATTTGGGACACTATGCAAAAGACATTACTAAATTATTATTTTCTCCTTCAAAAGGGTTGCACAAAGAAACACAACAGTAATTTTCTTTCTCAAGGATATTGCATAATGAAAGTGTGCAACTTTAAACACTTATTTATTGATCTAAATTACTGCCTTTTTAATAAATGGCAAAGATCAATAAAACTACCCACTCCTATCGTTATAAAGTTCAGCAAAATAAATTAATTAATTAAAAGAAAGACACGAATTTAAAAAAATTCTTCATATAATTAATAAAATAATTTTATGTTGCATAAATTTAAGGGATATTAATTTCACATACTTTGTAATAATCATCCCAAGACTATTAATCATTGTCAGTCATTATTTTAGATACATCTGGACATACTTCATTGTTGAGGTGGAATAAATTCTGTGACACAAAAGCAAAATTCAATGCAAATAGGTGCCTGGGAACCAATAGATGGTTAAGCCTTTAACAAAAGGTTAATGTGCTTCATAATGTAATGGGTAGAGAATGCTAAGTATAAACAAAAATCTGTATAATCTTTTCTCCATTTAAGATCACATTCCTCATCATATTACACATACCCAGCTAGGATTTATTTAAGTTCAACTTTTTCCTAATGTCAAATGAGTGCCACTAAAGTAGCTGCAGGAAACTTCAGGTAAGAAACTTGAAAACCTCATGATAATCAATGCATAATGTACATTTGGGCTTATTTTTTATTTTCTTCTAAAAGAAATACTAATCATTACAAGGTTGTGAGTTAACTTTTGGTTTGTTTCATTGCTTCTAATTGAAAAAAATTTTTCAGTTCTATTTTTAAATAATTTGAGGAGTTTTGTTCTCCAGATTTTATTCTTACCCAGGATAATTTTATAGATATTGAAGGAACTGTATGATAGAGAAGAAAATTGAAAGTTTTGTCTAAGCATGATCTCCTTGGTCTCTTTAAAGGTTCATCTCCTACCTCTATTTCCTACCAGTGGAGAGTTAATTTTTACCTTCATTAGGTAACACACAAAGTAACAAATAATAAAATTTATACTGATATATAGTGAAGACAAGGATGATTCTCACAAATGACCACTATGGTCTTTAAAATAACATGTACATAAGAGGATGCAAGATGTCATCCTTTGATGGGTATCTTATTTTCTTAATATTGTGTAATGGACTTTTAAATATTTATCTATTTTAAAATACACGTACTTAAAATATATATCAAATAAATTTATGCAAAATCTAATTTACATATTAAAAAAGAGAAAGGAACAAAATTTCTCTATAGAAAATTCTATTGTAAAAGCAATAACCAACTTTGGTAATGTAAATACGTTGCTTGCTCCCTTTGTGTGCAATTAAACAAAGTATATCTTTTATTATCATTGTCTATGATAAAAATATTTGGATATGCTAGCTTCTTTTCAAATGTTAGCTTTTACTCTAAACTCACTAGATTTCACCAATATATTAACCAGTTTTTAGCTATAGTTTCTTTCAAAAATTTTCTGGCAATAGCAGATAAGCTTTTAAGTGATCTTAAGATCAGAATAATTAAAATCACAAGTTCTAACCCTCATTTTTGGCAAAAAACCTTTTTCTTGTCAATATAACTTCTTCATTTAGTTTTCTATTAAGTTCAAAAACACCAATTGATCAAAAATTGAACCCCAATAGTTTGAGTAATTTCTTAATACTGGTCATATTTCTAAGATGTATAAAAAACATAGTTTATTGTGGTATGATACCGGTTACCTTTGTGCACACTGCTCATCACTTGGGTACTCCAGACTCCAAGATGAATACTAGATATGACATTTCTCATGAACACTTTCCTGTTCTCTGTCCTCCAATCTACCCCCACGCCCAAAAAGCTGAAAGCAATCTCTACAGAGCTCTGAAAACATTTAACCTATGTCATTTCATCTGAAGTCACTTGTCACTTTCTCTAGGTAGGAGAAGAAGGGATTACATAAGAAAGATAAATTTTAAACATCTTTTTTATTCCGGGTAATATGCTTGTTGCTTAATAAATATAATTTTATTTATTTAAATATCTTTCTTATATGTCAATATGTATTATTATATAATATTTTATGATATTTATTGCATAGTTCTCTCTTTTTTTGTGTGTGAGACACAGTCTCACTCTGTTGCCCTGGGTAGAGTGCAGGGGTGTCATCGTAGCTCACTGCAACTTCAAACGCCCAGGCTCAACCAATCAATCCTCTTGCCTCAGCCTCTGGAGTAGCTGGGACTACAGGTGCGCACCAGGACGCCTGGCTAATTTTTCTAATTTTACTAGAGCCGGGTCTCGCTCTTGCTCAGGCTGGTCTCCAACTCCTGAGCTCAAGCAATCCTCCTGCTTTTGCCTCCCAGAGTGCCAGGATTACAGGCATGAGCCACTGCACCTGGTCTCATTTTTTATATTATATATTAAAAAATATTATGTTGCTTATTTTATTATATTACTTTATACTCACAAAATCCTCTTAAGCTGCTTTTGATTTCCATTTTACAAATGAGAAAATCAAGTCTATTAAATGTTAAGCAGCATAATGTTAAGCTTAGATTCTTTGGCCTAATTGATTCTAAAATCTAAATTATTTCCACAATAATTTCCATAATATTATGCTGTCTAATATATTATTCTGATGTTTGTTACAGTTATGTATGTACTTTTCTTATGTTCCACCGATAGGCTATAAAATGATGGTGAGAAAGATCTCTTGGGATCATCTTTCACCTAGTAGGGGGTGTTGTGCATAGAAGGTACCAAATAAACACATGGTAACTGAGTAAAGGACTATATTTCATTGTCTAAAACTACATCTGATTCTCTGCTAGTAAATAAAATGAATAAAATGATAAAAGGGAATAATAACCAATTGTCCATCTTAGTGGATTCTGACAATTATTTTAAAGTTTCCTGCCAAGCAACTATGGACGAGGCTGACACCAGTAGGCAGAAATGACGTGCATACCATAAAATCTTCTTCAGAGAGCTTTGAAATCCATTCACAGCATTTGTGTGATCTCTCTGCTAAGCTTTTAACAGTACTTTGTAAAATGTTGTTTTAATGAAACAGCCAACACTTCACCACAGATTATGTTTGGTGATAGGAGAGCTCAGAAGACAGAATTTTATGACATAACTAAAAAATATACAATTTGTAATTTCAAGAGATTTATTCACAAAAAAGAGTCACTCTGCTTATTCATAGACATATGTATACACATGCACAATTTTCACAGAAATCATTTTACTGGGATTACTTGAACCAATACCATCCAATGTGTGTTACACATTTTATGTTGTGTCAGCATGTTTTAAGCAGTCTGTGGTTCCTATAGATCTCTCACAGTTGATAAGGGGACATGATACATTCCGATGGGCAATCTATCCTAATGGTTGATGCAATAGGCTCTGGAAGCCAGAGATCACTGAGACTGCTACCACCAGTTCCTTTCTTATTTTGCTGTATGAACTTGGCAAGTTAGTCAATCTCTTTGTCAGTGTCTCCTTCTTCATTGATGTGGGAATAATTATAGTACCAGCCTAATTGGTTATTTCTAAAATGAGAAATAATTGAGATTAACACATGTAAAACACTTTGCACAATGTCTGACATATAGCAAGGGCTTAATAAATGCTAGTAATCATTAAAGTCTGAGTCTAGATGTAAAGTAGATATTATTCACACAGGCTAGCTAGCTTTTGAGTAGCAATTTTGGTAGAAGAATGCTTGAATTAGTAATTCTCTTTAAATAGCCCCTATTCAGTAGTAACACTACCCATAATCTTTTGCATATATTACTTGTACATATTTTATTTATTTTATTTATAATATTTTTCTCAGTGATTAACATATTTTTCTAAACATATTATTAAAGTAGCAATAAATATTAACACTTACTATATGTATTATTAAAATAATACTTCACATTTTTACAAATATTCTTTGTAATAATCTTATATATTAATAATGGTCATAATAATATTTAATTGTTATTAACCAAATCATTTGAATGTATTAAATATTGAAAACTTACAGAATTAAAATTCTTACATTTCTGAATGAGTGTTGGTCCTATCTGAAATTTTAGTATCTAGGCCTGAGTTTAAAGTTGAGATATACAGTGGCTTCATGTAATTTAATGGTAAAAATTTAACAATTATGAGACACAAAGAAAGGGTTGAAGGATTGAGTTTGAGAGAAGGATCACAAAGCAGGAATTATAACCAAAGTTAAAGCAACAGGGTGAGAGGTAAAACATGTTACCCCTAAACCTGTAACTGCTATAAAATATGGAGCTATTTAGACTAATATTATTTGTTAGAGAGAAAGTTATTAAAGGGTATGAATGGTTTGCACCAAAACTGATAATTTTTTTTTATCCCTAGTTTTTGCTTGAAAAGCAGAGAGATCCATTTGCTTCACATCTCATCAAATCTTCTGCATCAAGCCACATCATGTTAAACAAGATTCTGCTATTGTCTCTTCAGACAAGTCTCCTAGGAACTACCCTTGGTGGGAATATTCTGATTTGGCCAATGGAAGGTAGTCACTGGCTAAATGTCAAGATAATTATAGATGAGCTGATTAAAAAAGAGCACAATGTGACTGTCCTAGTTGCCTCTGGTGCACTTTTCATCACACCAACCTCTAAGCCATCTCTCACATTTGAAATATATAAGGTGCCCTTTGGTAAAGAAAGAATAGAAGGAGTAATCAAGGACTTTGTTTTGACATGGCTGGAAAATAGACCATCTCCTTCGACCATTTGGAGATTCTATCAGGAGATGGCCAAAGTTATCAAGGACTTCCACATGGTGTCAGGAGAGATCTGTGATGGTGTTCTTAAAAACCAAAAGCTGATGGAAAAGCTGAAGAGTAGCAAATTTGAGGTTGTGGTATCAGA
The DNA here is from genome assembly GCA_023783475.1 of Daubentonia madagascariensis. Taxonomy (NCBI): domain Eukaryota; kingdom Metazoa; phylum Chordata; class Mammalia; order Primates; family Daubentoniidae; genus Daubentonia; species Daubentonia madagascariensis. The sequence continues at coordinate 215,677 of JAKFHU010001268.1, read as the reverse complement.
TCCGGTATTTCCTTGTGGTGATATAGTAGCTTTAAAACTGGGAATTCCATTTATATACTCTTTGAGGTTTTCTCCAGCCTCAACAGTAGAAAAGCACTGTGGGAAGGTACCATATCCTCCTTCCTATGTTCCTGCTGTTTTATCAGAACTCACCGATCAGATGTCTTTTACTGACAGAATAAGAAATTTTATCTCCTACCATCTGCAGGACTACATGTTTGAAGCTCTTTGGAAACCATGGGATTCCTACTACAGTAAAGCTTTAGGTATGTAACAATTTTTATTTTATTATTTGAATTTGAATAAACAGAACTTTGTGTCACTTCTTTAATTCCCTATGTTTATTCTTTTTCAATTCTGTGTATTGGTATATTATATATTACCAGCACTTGATAGCAGGAAAGAAACTAAAAGACATTATACTTCAGAACTACAGAATGCAGTTTTCTAATTTTATGAACTTGAAGGTACCCACTGAGTTCTTTTATGGATAAAATATAGTGACAAATACCTTAGTTCAAAAATAGGACTGGATCTCATGTAGATATTACATTAAAAACAATATTACAAATTGCCTAGAAACCTCAGTAGTGTGTGGAGAAAGCTGGAAGAGATTAAACTTTCTACAAGCCTATTATTAACATCAACATTTGTGTGTGTACGTTTAAGAATATACATATATATAGATAATCTCTGATTATTACTTAATAAACATTAATGCTAATAAGTAAATAAAAATAATTTAAGACTTTATCATCTTTATTTGATAATACATATATGTCTCTCTGATGGTAACCTCATTTCTATGTTTTCTGCTTTCCTATTGCATGCAGATTGTTTGCTATTTTTCTGCTTTCATACCTAACATATTACTGAAATTGTCAACTATCAAATGATTTAAAGTCAATCAATGCACTTACATGGTGTAAACATGATTATCTTCCCATGTAATTGTTTCATAATTCAGTTACAGCTCACACTTTACACATAGTCTTAGATGTTATGTATTTAATATTTTACTTCATTTTCATGGTAGATCTCAAAAATACAGGCATAAACTCAATCAGGTAGAGGTAGAATGTTTCCCACTTTTGACAAGTTATATTTCTCTATTATTAAATTTTTTATTGATACATAAAAGATGTACATATTTTTAGGGTACATGTAATATTTTGATACATTATATAAATGTATCAAATGCTATATTATATAATATTTTGATACAATATAAGGATGTAATTGGAATAGCCATAACCCTTAATATTTTTATTTTCTTCATGCTAGGAACATTTGAATTATTCTCTTCAAGCTATTTTAAAATGGACAATAGATTATTATTAACTATAGTCACCCTGCTGATTTATCAAACACCAGGTCTTATTTCTTCTAATTGTATATTTGTACCCATTAATCAATCTCAAATCATCCTCCCCCACTCTTCCTGATGTTATTAAATTTTGAGGCTTTAACTTCTCGTCAACATCAACAAACCGATTTTGGGGCTTTCATTTATTTTAACAAAATAATAAAACCAAGATTCAAAGAATGGTTAAAGAATTGAACATCGTTGTACCCACACTGCAGAGAAGACAATATTGTCTGCTATGTAAAACTTGTAAGGCCTAGAGATGTTTACTTGCTAATGAATGAAAATCCTAAATGCTACTAAAAATAATTTAAAGATGACAGAGTGCAATGTACAAAACAGTGGGTTCCATGAATGTTGGAAAGAGAAAAATTTGAGGTTCCTGTGTAGTGATAGCTGTTGACATACTGGCATCTTTTCTACAAACCTGTATTCTAAAATAGTTGTAAAGTTGATCTATATCAATCAAAATAAATTTGGATAGATTAATGTGTGCATGAGGATGTGAGATACTAACAGTGGATGAGTAGGACCCAGAGTTGCTGAGCCTTTTGTAACTAACACTGATAGAAAGTCATTATCTCCTCTCAGTATGTTAACTGGCCTGCTCAAAATTCAAACACAGATGTTTATCTTCTTGCATGTGAAAGACCATTTAGTTTTTCTGTCATTCAGAGAAAACAGGCATAACTAAAATTATAGATAAATATGCACGTGTCCTGGGAAAATAAAGGTAAAAAAGCAACATCATTGGGCTAAAGCTGGTTCTTAATAACAATGAAGGGAGAGGAGGAGAAAATGAAAACAGTATGAAGCAGTTAAGCTGTCAGGACTGCAGAAACCCTTTCACGTCGTCATGCATATGGTAGACTAACAGTGACATCTCAACATGTGCAGCACCTTAGTTCATGAAAGAGCAGAACGTACGTGGACAGTTCCTTGGTCACAATATATGTTTACATTTTTAGCCCATCACTTCTGTTTTTATCAACTACTCATCTTCAACCTTGGGATTCTAATTCTCATTATTATGATGCTACTTATTCATATTTGTGAGGCTATCTACCAGTCAACCTTCCCTCAAGCTGGCAGACTCAGAACCACCTGTTCTGTTGTATTTTGCCTGTAAGTTAATGCTAGTAATAAAAGCACACTGTTCTTCCAGTCTTAAGACGTAAGACTAATCTTTCTTAACAATTTGTTCGTGAGAATGTAATGAAGATTTATAAAGATGTTCTTACCCTCCGACATTGGTATATCATGTTTATAATCAAACTACACCCTTAGGACTTAGAATGACTATTTAAGTTTGTGTTCCCTAAAACGCAATATTCTTATTGATGCCAGGGACATGAACGCTTACACTCAAAAGACCAGGTGAGAAGTAAAATACCAACGTGTTGGAGTAAGTCATTTTTTTGTGCAAGACTTTGTAGATGTAGAATGAAAAATGAGAATAATAAATGGAACTGACTTGTAAAAACAATGTCTTTCCAATTTGCAATTTGAATTGATCTGCTTTTGCTTAAAATGCTCTAATCAAAGTCGTTGCAACAAATCCATGTGTACTCAGTTCTCAAATTTTCACACCTGAGTAAATATATAGACCAACTCTCCCTAAGATTACTTCACTGCAGTGGAAGGCAATTAGAACCTCAGAATGAGTCCTTAATCTCTGTTAATTGCTAGGAATTGGATGTTATAATGTCAAAATTACTTATTTTGTTTCAGGTCATGGTTATTTAGCTCAAACACAAGGATATCATAATAGTAAGAGCAGCATGTATTAATCTCTTCCTATGCACTAGATACTGTGATAAGTGCTTTATTTGTATTCTCTCTTAATATTTGCAGTGAACTTTTTGCAGGTCATTGCAAGAAAAACACCTGTTATCACAGATGAGAATACTGAGGCTTGAAAATATCAAGCATGTTGAAATCATACAACTACTAGTTTGAGAAAATAGTATTCAACCTAAATTTTTCTCACACCAAAGCTTCTATGTCATAATCCTAGTCTAGAAATTTTTTATTCTTTTTTTAAAATTTCAGGTGGACATCTATTAATTATTCAGAATATTTTAGGTTAAACCTTTCCTCGATACTTTTCTTCTTTACAATATATTTAGCATTGGAAATCTGCTATTTTATTTCCTGCCTATTTTTGATTTTCTGAATGGAATTTAATTGGGCTCTATTATTACTAGATAACTATTCCTTAAGGCGTAGTTCTCCATGTGACTCTGTTGTCTGGGGTGGATTGCTAGGGATATCTTTCTGGCTCTAAGCTTCATAAACAACTTCTCTGAAAGTAGGAAAAGTCTTCTGCAGATTTCAAGTATGTTTGTTTAAAATTGAACCAGGTAAATTTTGCTTTTGTTTTCATATGAACAAAAAAAGCCACCAAAATTTTGGGCACATATGAAGAGAGAATAATATAACAATTTTATGACAGTAAAAATACTTATAATCCATAAGCATTACATATTCTTACCAACAGAGTTTTACCCTTGGATCACTATAATAACTAGCAGGTTTTTTGTGAATAATATTTATGTATTAGATTTATATAAATATGTAAAAATCTATAATATTATTATATATAAATAGGTGAATAATCTCTAAGAATTAATGACATTATAATAATAGACTTTCTTGAAAATATATTCAATTAAATACCAGATCTTTGAAAATAATGACCATAATATCCAGATCTTTGCATAAACTAGATGCTCACTGAGCACAAGTAATTAATGTAAAATAAATTCCCATAGATAGCAAACATTCTATCTTTTTTGCTCCCACTTATGAAAGGGTATCAGAACAAAAGGAAAAGGAATGTACCATTTTTACTGGTATAATCTTAAGTATTATATCTGTGTATTTCTTAAAGTAAATCATTTGTGAACTTTGGTACTCCACACATTGTTAATAACAGATCAATTGTGATGTGCCTCAAGACTGAGCATGACTGACTTTTGTGGAAAAACTCATAGTTTGGGAAATTCTTCACTGAAGCCTAGGTGCCCCCATCTACCACTGTGGGAGGAGGGGAGGAGAGGAGGAAAGTCAAGATGATGAGATCTGATTAATTTGATCATTTTAAAAATAAGATGCTCTTCCTACATTATCATATACAGCTAATATTTATTGAGCTCAGATGCTGTTCTGAACAATTTATGTGTATCATTTCACTTAGTCATCACAAGTATTGGAAATAGGTGTCATTGTCCTCATTATTTTGTAAATGAGGAGGCTGTGTAACTTGCCTGAGGTTACAATTTAGAAAGTGGTGAATCATTTGATGTCCAACTCTGGTACTGAAACAAAGAAAAATATGAACGTACATCTAAATTTAAGCTTTCAAAGAATTAAGTAAATGTCAGTCAAGAAACTTAAATAAAACTGAAGCACTGATGTGAGTCTAAAATTTTAACGTTACTAAGGAGTCAATTGCTCATGTTCCTAAAACAGTATGAAGACTGGTTTCCAGGCTTTTGTGGCCTCTGGGAGACAGTGAAAAAAGAGCGCAGTTAAATCCTAGCTATCTAGTGCAATGCCCAGGAAGCATATAGGGAGAGGACACCTTCAGGCAAGGGCATGTCTTTGGTGGCAAAAAATTTTAAGGAAGAACTTCCATATAAAAATGTTGTTTTAAGAATTTTAAATTCAAACTAATAGCATTATACACTGTTTATTGTTCTTCACTAAATTAGATAATTATTTTATTGTCCTGTGGAGATCACTTGAGTGGCAAATTGACTCTTTGAAAACTTCAATATTTTTCCTAATTCCAAGAAATTTAGGGGTACCTACATGCATTTGAGATTCTGGGATATATTTTGATAAGTTTTTAAGTGCTATCATAGTAATAATTAGTGAGTAATCCATAATTATTATGTTTTGCTTATATATACCTCAGTAGTTGAACAAATCTAAGTATTTTATAGATAGACTTCTGTTTATGCCGTGTATGATATTGTGCTTTTTTTATTAGAAGGTCATGACAGCAGCAGATTTCTTTACAAAGATATTATTGAATTCCCTTAATGAGGCTCATTTTAATGTCCATCAAGATTAAAGTATTCACACTGTTCTCTGGCTGTTTTGTTTCAAAATCTAATTAATTTTAAAGGGACAGCCACTATGCTCAAATTGAAGCTGACTCTTAAGAGGACACAAATGCAATAATTCTCAAAGCACCACTTCTCTCTCCTCTCTTTCCCTTTCTCTGTTTTCCTGGTCTTTTTCTTACTCAAGGGACTGAAATTACACAATTCAAGGGCAACTGTATATGAAGCAAAAACCAACCACTTAATGTTTGTTCTTAATTTCTGGTTTCTATTCTTCTAATCACTTTACTTGTTCGTATTTCTCTTTTTAACGGTAGCTTCTAATGATTTAAAAATAGCATCATTATATAATTGCTATTCTTCAGTTTGGGATTCACAAAGAACCACAACCGATATCACTATACCCATGTCTACCCAGTTGTTCTATGGCTGGCCTACTGATTTATGATCAATCCTTAGACAAATTTGTTAAACTACTAAAATACTACATCCTTGTTCTGAACGAAGCAGTTTTCAGAGTAGCTTTACAAATATTTGTTAATCTACAAAATGACATAACAAATTAATGTCATTGTCTCTCATGTACCTTTGAGAAAACTGAGGATGAGAAGGTTCAAGTAATTCCCCAGGGTCACATATCTTGGAAAATGATTGTTTTTGAATCTGGGGATATTGAACTCTAGTGTCTGCCTAACTTAATCTACCACACAGCTATGAGTGGAAAAAAAAGTGTGTGGGTGTGTTTCCTTAGGGTGCCAGACCCTGTCCCCTTGATTTGTGTATGAAAAATGTCATATGGAAGAAACCAAAAAATTCCCTGTAACAAGGGGGTAGGAGACACTGACTAATTTGCTTTATTAGAGAGGAACAGTATCCTCTATCAAATGTGTTTACTCTATAAACCAATTAATCTAAAACATCTTAAAAAGTTTGATCAGACCTCTTAATGAAAGTTTTTGTTTTTAAATTTTTCTTTCTAAATATGAGCCATAAGGAAGTGATAATGTTGGTCCAGCAATGAGTCCAATAATGTTATGATTATAGTCCCAATTGTTCTACTTTGTCATATGCTTTTGTGTATGCAACTCAACTATGGTTTTGTTATTCATGAAATGAGGGAAATAACTTCAGCCACACAAAATCATAAAGAAGACTGGATAAGATAATGCATGCAAATATCCCTGATAATAGAGACATGCAACTTGAAAGTACTCTAAATTTTGATGAAGTGCTTTTTGCAGTAAAAGATTATTTTTCTTTTAGTCTAACTTTGGGAAAGATATGTTATATTGAAGACACATTTTATAATTCATAGTTATTATCACTGAATACACAGATACTAGGTGTACCTCCCTGCTTCTTTTTCTTTAAAATAGGATCAGATTTCATTTCTGTTGTTGGAATAATCATGTCAATGCATAAAAGAATTTGAATTATATTTTTTTTCTTTTAACCTGTAGATTAATTGACCTATGACTGAGTGTAACCATATCATTAAATATTATCTTGTTTGAAAAAAAATCTACCTAAATGTGCTTTGAAGATTTCTTTTCATCTTAAAAGATCTACAGTAGGATGGTTTCCATAGTGGATATCACCATGTCTAAGAAGTTTGTCCAGCTGCTGTTTCTTAATTTGACTCTGACTGAAATTGTTCTAAGTGGGAATGTGCTAATTTGGCCTGCAGAAGGTAGCCATTGGTTAAATATTAAGATCATTCTAGAAGAGTTGATTAAAAGAAATCACAATGTGACTGTACTGACTTCATCAGCAACTGTATTTGTCAATTCCGATCCAAATTCTTCTGTGAATCATGAAGTGATACCTGTTTCCTTCAAGAAGAGTGACATGGTTTCCTTAATTGCACATGCAATAAGGCTGTTGGCAGACCATAGACCAACTCCTCTCACACTATGGACTTTCTACAAAGAACTAGGAAAACTCCTAGATACTGCACTTAGAATTAGTATACAAACCTGTGATGGTGCATTAAACAACCCCAAGTTAATGGCAAGACTTCAGAAAGGTGGTTTTGATGTGTTGGTAGCAGACCCAATAGCAATCTGTGGTGACCTGGTGGCTCTGAAATTAGGAATTCCATTTATGTATACTCTGAGGTTCTCTCCAGCCTCAACAGTAGAGAGACACTGTGGAAAAATCCCAGCACCAGTCTCCTATGTACCTGCAGCCTTGTCACAGCTCACTGACCAGATGACCTTTGGTGAAAGGGTTAAAAATATCATATCTTATCCACTGCAAGATTATGTGTTTCATTCGTACTGGGAAGAATTGAATTCATACTACAGCAAAGTTTTAGGTAAGTCTCTCAAATTTTCTCTTATTAATAACTCCAGATATCTTATTATTCTTATTGTTCATACACCAAAATGTCTCCATCCCGCTCCATATGCCAAGCTGAAATAAATGTACTTATTATATCTTTGTACAATTCCTTGATTATTCTCTTTGGATAAATTCCTAAAAATTGAAATGGTGAGATTAATAGATATGCTATTGTTCTTTTTTCTTTTTAATTTTTTGAGACAGCGTCTTGCTCTGTCACCTGTGTTAGAGTGGAGTGGTGTCATCATAACTCACTGCAACCTCAAACTACTGGGCTCAAGCAATCCTCCTGCCTCAGTCTCCCGAGCAGCTGGGACTATAGGCACACACCACCATACCTGGCTAAAGTTTTTATTTTTTGTAGAGATGGGGTATCCCTATGTTGCCCAGGCTGGTCTTTAACTCCTGGCCTCAAGCAATCCTCCTGTTTTGGCCTCCCAACATGCTAGGATTACAGGTGTGAGCCACCACGCCCAGCCTTCTTGTCTTGTAATGCAAATAATGTAGTGCCTATTTAGGTAATAGCTTTTCAATGTGTTAATTAATCTTCAAATATAAATGAAAGTACCTTTACTAGGATAGATTATGATACTGCCAAAAAGTACCCTGGCAAGTATTTTGAGGTGATGACTTATTTTCCCTCCTTTGTTCTTCATTATTTTCTTTGTCTGCAGATAACTTTAAAAAGCATAGAATCGGGCATTAGGAAACCTAAGTTTATACCCTACCCTGCCTCTCATTATCTCTCTGCCGTTAGGCTTCTCTGAGTTCTTGGGCTAGCACTGTCTCTCAACTTAATTTCTCTGTATCCTTTGGCAAGCCTCAAGTTTCCTTGCCTCAAAGATTACTTATGAGATTCAAACAAAATAATGTCAACTGCCAAGGCCAGTTCTGATTGGTTGTTTATATTACTTCTCTTTCTGACTTTCATGAGCCTTCTTTCTTTTATTTTATTTTCTTCTCTCCTGAATGCTTTTTTAAACCAGATCTGTCAGTAATACCCAGGGGCATTAATTAATAGCAGGAATTCACAGTTGATGCTACCAGTGGTACTTTTTTACAGAGGTAATATGCAACATATTGTTTTTTTTAGACATCTTTTGGCTTGCCTTCCTCCCTCCCTCCCTTCTTTTCTTCCAGTTTTTCCTCTTCCTTTCCCTCCTTCTCTTCTTTCTTTCATTCATTTATTCCTTCCTCTCTTCCTTCTTTCCTGCCTTCTTTGTCTAAAAAAAGTATTTATTGAACGTGGACCCAGTGCCTGCCACTTTTCTGGGTACTAGGAATACAACAATGAGCAAAACAGACCAAAAATCTCTACCCCCGTGGAGCTTACATTCTAATAAGAGGAGACAGACAGCAAATAAAACAAATATCTAAAATATATAGGATGTTAGACGGTGCTATGTGCTCTGCAGTCAAGAGACAAGAATAGATAGTTCTGAGAGTGGGGATGCGCTTTTATATAGAGCAGCCAGAAAAGGTATCAGTTGAGAGGATGGCTGACATTTGATCAAAGACCTGAGGGAAGTAAGAATGAGATCCATCCAATAGGCTCCCTGGGGGAAAAGCATTTCAGGCACAGGTGAGAACAAGCGCAAAGCCCTGTGTGTGGCGAGCCATAGATGCAGGCGTACCCTTACTCTGACTAAAGCTTCATCTTAACGTTCACAAGTAGAATTTGTATAATGTTTTTTCTTCTCTTGATGTTGCAATATTCTTCCTCCAATTTCTGCCACTTAAACTTTTGAACTTCTTCATAGATTTGGTCTAGAGGGAAGATATTGAACATATAAATAAAACATGCAAGGTAATTAAAATTTGAATGTTTTTGAAGGTACGGTAATCAGAATTTTATAAGTAAAATCTTATTTTTATATTCTATATAATGTAATCTAACTATATTTCTTCTTTCTGGATTTCAAATTTCATATGCCTCAAAAACACATTTTGCTATAAATTTAGATATTATTCACGTGATTGTGTCCCAAGACATTTGAAATGTGTTCTATAATTATCCGTGCTCACATGCATATATTGCATACTGACTATTGCAGGTACTGAATGAGCTAACAGTCTGTATTTCTTAAGTAAGGAAATTAGGAAAAGATGGTGAAGGGTCTTGAAAAGCACCTGAGGTTCTGGGTTCAGGTTCCACTTGTTAACTGTGTGATCTCACACAAGTAACTTAAACTCTTTGAGTTACAGTGTTTTCTCCTCTTTAAAATGGGGTTAATGATTTCACTGTACTCTTTAGGAGCATCATGTGGATATATCATGTCAATTGTAAAGAATTATATTAAATATTATTGACACTGAACTACTCTGGACACTACAATGACAAAACTCCAATTATACTACCATGGGACTCTATAAATAAAAAGTAGTCAATATACATCTGCAAAACATAAATGCTCTCTGGTATGTACTAAGTCTTCCTTTTCAAAGGAATCCATGGCAAATTAGATCATGTGTGAAAAAGCCCTCGCAAAGCAGAAAGTTCCCAACTTCTCATCTTTACAGGATAATAATCTAGTTTCAGAATTCCCACCTTTCGAGCAATTAAATATCACATTTACTTAAATCCTTTATGCTTCTTGTGTTACTAAACATATTTGAACAAAAAATAATTACCTTGAATATTTTATCTCAAATTGAGGTATACTGTGAAGAAGAGCTGGTAAAATCCAATTTGTGTTTTGTTTGCAATTATATTCTTAAAGTATTAGTGACACCTGGTAAATGTAAACTGATACAGGCACCTTATATTTTACATTATTATGTTTGAACATGGGAGATTCAATAACATGTCAAATTTCTGTGGGATTTCCTTTACAATGTTTGTTCTTCAGTTCTGTGTGGGAAAATAGAGTTAGAAAAATGAGATGTTGAATTGTGGTAAAGAAAAATCTCAAATGTCTTGAAGGAGATAGAATTGTACAGCAAGGACATATTTAACTACACTGGCTAAAAAGCCTGTTTTCTATATCAGTGAAGAAATCATAAATCTTATGGATGTATGGATGGAGTAAATAAAACAATCACCATTTTTAAAAATGCTTCTAAAAGCTAACAGAATAGGGATATCAGGGAATATGAAAATCATTGCTATTCATCATCCAGAAGTCAATCTGTTAATAAATAGATGCAGGCCAAATGTTCTGCATGGCATTTTCAAATTGCACTGACCTCTCCCTCAACTTCTGAGAGATCTGCTGTACAGCACATAGATATCCTATCCTGCAGGATTTGGGACTAGCCTTTGCTACAGCTATAGAAAGGCTAAGGCTTTGAACACTGCAGTGAAAATGGTTAGACAAGCAAAGAAGCTGGATGGCTCCATTTTGCCTCTGTCCTTTGGGTTCCCAGTCAGGAGAGCAGAAAGCCCAATATTAATCTATACAACACTTGGCATTGTAGCCTACTTTTAACCATCAGTATCATGTTGGTCCCTCTTTCCCTGATGATACATTTTAGATAGATTCCCAGAACTAATGTTACCTTTTCCCAGCCCATGGAAAACAAACAAACAAACAAACAAAAAACAAGTGTCTTAACATTAACCCTCTATCCGTGTTATCTGGAACTGAGCTAGATTAATCACATTTTTTGTTTGTTTGTTTGTATTTGATCTATGGTTCCTTTCGCAGCCCCAGAGTTTTATTTATTGGTTTTCTCTGTTCCCCAACCCCACTGTAATTTTCATTCTCAACTTCCCACCCCTTCCCTGGAAAATTTGGAGCTTTCTGTTAATCTTCCTCACATAAAGCTTCTAATTCCTTCTTACATAAAGCTTTCCTGTGGTCAGTGCCATGGGTTTTTAAAAATTTTGTGTAACCTTTCTGTAAAACAAAAATCATAATTTTATAGCTCATTGAGTTTTCACAATGTGAACCCAACCCTTGCATCCAGCACCCAAATCAAGAAACAAACCATTATTACAACCCATAACTCTTCCTCCTTTCTCATACCAGTCCCTACACCCCCCATCTAAGGGTAACCACTTTCTTGACTTCTAATACCATAGATTAATTTTAAACTTTAAACTTTGTATAAATAAATCACACATTATGGACTTATTTGTATTTTGCTTCTTTTGCTTAATGTCATGTTTATAACATTTGTCCATGTTGTTGCATGTAGGTATAGTTTATTCATTCTCATAGCTATATAAATTCTATTGAATTCATGTATCACATTTTATTTATTTATCCTACTGTTAATGGACATTTAGGATGTCTTCATTTGGCTATTTATGATAAGCACTGCTGTAGACATTCTTGTACATGCCTTTTGTGCCATACTGTTTGATATATGCATGGGAGTGGAATTGTTGTGTCATAGGGCATGCGTATGTTTAGCTTTGGTAGATACCACTAAAATTTATTTTCCCAAAAGCTTGTATAAACTATTTAATAATAATCCCACTGGCCATATACTAGGGTTTCTGTTGTTCCCCATTCTCACCAACACTTGGTATTATTCTTTATGCTTTTTATTTTCATTGTAACCATTTTGTTTTTTATTAAGTAGTGTAGATTTTTTATGAAGAGATAATTTTATGTGATAAAAAAGTACATAAAGTGTAGAGTGTGATTTGTTTTGTCAAATGTGTATGAACATGTAACTAACGCACCAACCAATCTCCAGGATTCCTTCCTAACAAGACCACTACCCTGACCTTTCAGACACAGGCTGAATAGCTCCCACCACTTAGTTCTCACTCTTCATTCTTATTCACTTTGATTTTTCTTTTATGGGCTTTATAATACATCCTGTAATCATTTCAACATTAAAAGTAACATTATGATTATATTGTCACCCACATTCAGTTTGTGATCCATCAGGAATCTCTGGTCTAGCTTTCTATTCAGTTGTTTCACAACTAATATCCTTGCTTATTGTGCCATCTTTACTGTTAACTTATTAAATACATACTCTTACTAAACATCGACCTGATACCAACAGCTTTGATAGGAACATTGCAGATATTATTGCCAATCCACACACAAAAAAACATCCAAGAATGATCATTATCTACCTTTTACACATGAGGCATCAGAAACTCAGGAAGATTAAGTAACTTTGCTGGGTTCACACAACATGTAATTGAACAAGAAACTAAGTATAGTTAACCTAGTACATAAAGAAATATATTGGCCCCAGGGATAAACCAGTCCATATTTCCTAGAATTTTGATTAAAGAAATTATGATAGGGAAGAGAAATAAACAATTAAAAAACAGATATGCAATAACTTCTTTATCAGAAAAAATTGTTGCCTTTCATTTGGAGTACTTCCCTTTGTAACCTAGTTTATTTAACTAAAACAACTTGAAAGATTTGAAAAATTTGTGCAGTTATCTAAGTAAAAGAGTTTTTTGCTTCTTTAATCTTGAATGTTGACTATGAGGACATGAGGAAGTGATATCAATATTTATTTTTTTATTGCCAAGTTTCATTACTTGCATACATGAGGGAGTATTTCACGGAAGAATGGCGCTGAGCTAACATTGGGTTTAAAGTCCAGGTTCTAATGCTGAGTCTTGTATTTTTGGTGAACAACACAATTTGGAGAAAATAACCTTTGCCATAAAAGATGTTGAAAATATTCAATATATTATAGCAATGTGTGCAAAAGTTATTTGGAAATATAGACCTACATGGATAAGATAAATTATGAGAAGGGTATATTTTACTTTTTCCACATATGATATTCAGAAAAATGTGTTTCAGTGAAGATAGATTTTCTGTATTATATTAATAGATATTAACAGAGTACATAGATTGAAGGCTTATACACCCAGTAGACATCTTATTTTTTCTTAAAAATAAAACCCCAATTTTTTTGTTAAAATTAAAACATTAACATAAATAGAAACTTGAATTGTTTTGTCTCCCTTTTAATCTAGACATCCAAATTGACCTATAGATTAATACAAGCGTTGGGCCAACATAATGCATTCCTTGATTAAAAAAACAATTTGGGCTAAATGTGGTTTGTTCTTTGATTTCCATACTTAATGTCACCGTGCCTAAGAAGTTTTCCAGCTGCTTATTTTTAATTTCTCATGGGTAGAAATTGTTCTTAGTGGACTGTGCTCTTTTGGTCTAAATGATGAAGCCATTGAATGGTTCAAGAAATCACAATGCAGGTGTATTGGCTTAATCAGCACCTCGTCAACTTCAATCCTGACTCACCTATGAAGTTTGAGGTAATTCTTGTTTCCTGAGATATGGTAGATATAGAATCCTTAATTGATCCTGTGGTAATGCTCAATAGGCCAAATTCCACACACTCTGGACTTTGCCAGTATTGTAATTATGAAGAAATGATGTTGTTATAAAATACATTGCTTGCCTTTATTTATTCTTTCATTTGTTGGAATAATAAAAGTACTTTAATGAAACATTTGGAAAATATTGCCCATCAAATGAAGACAAGAAAAAATTACCACTAAAATCCATTCCCAGAGATAATTGCTGTTAATGACATAGAGGTTCCAAGTCTTTTTTATAAAAACACTCTTTTCCACTGTGGTCTGAAAAGACGCATGGTATAATTTCTATATTTTTAAATTTGTTGAGATCTGTTTTGTGGCCTATGATGTGATCCATTTTAAAGAAAGTTCCATGAGCCGATGAGAAGAACATATATTCAATGTTATTTGGGTGGAATGTTCTGTAGCTGTGTGTTAGGCCCAAACGTTCTAGAGTCCTGTTTAGGTCCATTGTTTCTTTGCTTATTTTCTGCTTGGAAGATCTGTCCAGTTCTGTCAGTGGGGTGTTGAAGTCCCTGGCTATTACAGTATTACTATTTATTATGTTGTCTAGATATGGCAGTATTTTCTTTATGTATCTGGGTGCTCTTGTGTTGGGTGCATAAATATTAAGGATTGTTAAGTCTTCTTGTAGGATTTTTCCCTTCACCACTATATAGTGACCATCTTTGTCTTTCTTTACTTTTGTTGCTTTAAAGTTGATGATATCTGATATAAGAATGGCTACCGCAGCTTTCTTTTGGTTTCCATTTGCCTGGAAAATTGTATGCCATCCCTTAAGCTTGAGTCTGAACGAGTCCTTATGTGTAAGATGCGTTTCCTGGAGACAGCAGATACTTGGCTTGTATTTTTTTTTTATCCATTCAGCCAGCCTATGTCTCTTCAATGGGCAATTCAAGCCATTTACATTTATTGAGAGAATTGATATTTGGGGTGGGTTTCTGTTTATCCTGTTGGGTAGACTCTTGTTTTGCTTTACCTCTTGAGCTAGAGTGAACTCTTGCATCTGGACTTTTAGCTTTTGGGTAATTTTACACTGGTGGGTGTCTGTTGTGCTGGTTAGTGTACAATGCAGGTCTAAGTACTACCTGCAGGTCAGGTCTCATCTTCTCAAATTCTACCAGTGATTGCTTGTCTGGAAAAGGGACACAAGTTATCAAATCTGTGTGATACAGCAAAACCAGTACTGAGAGGAAAACTTATCACAATAAATGCCCACATCCAAAAGATAGAACATTCACAAATCAGTAAACTAATGAATCATCTCAAGGAAATGGAAAAGGAAGAGCAAACCAACCCTAAACCCAGAAGAAGAAAAGAAATAACCAAGATCAGAGCAGAAGTAAATGAAATCGAGAATAAAAGAACTATAAAGAAGATCAATAAAATGAAAAGTTGGTTCTTTGAAAAGATAAACAAAATAGAATGTGCTAGAATGACCAGAAGCAGAAAGGAAAGGACTCTAATAAGCTCAATTAGAAATGAAAAAGGAGAGGTCACAACTGATATCATGGAAATACAAAACATTATCTTCAAATACTATAAAAATCTCTATGCCCCAAAACATGAAAATATGGAGGAAATGGACAAATTCTTAGAAACACACTACCTCACTAGGCTGAATCAGGAAGAAATAGAATTCCCAAACAGACCAATGTCAAGCACCAAAATTGACGCAGTAATTAAAAATATTCCAACAAAAAAAGTCCTGGAGCAGATGGGTTCCCGCCTGAATTCTACCAAGCCTACAAAAAAGAACTGGTGCCTATACTGCAGAAATTATTCCATAACATTGAGAAGGATGGAACCCTCCCAAACTCATTTTACGAAGCCAATATCACCTTGATACCAAAGCCAGGAAAGGACATAATGATCCTCTCAAAAGATTCAGAAAAGGCTTTTGATAAAATTCAGCACCCTTTTATGATAAGAATCTTAACAATATAGGCATAGTGGCTCATACCTCAAAATTATTAAAGCCATATATGATAAACCCGCAACCAATATCATACTGAACGGGGAAAAATTGAAAGCATTCCTCCTTAAAACAGGAACCAGACAAAATTGCCCACTGTCTCCACTTCTATTCAACGTAGTGCAGGAAGTCCTTACCAGAGCAATCAGAAAAGAGAGAGGAATCAGTGGTGTCCAACTAGGGGGCAGAAGAGATCAAACTTTAATTCTTTGCTGATGATATGATATTATATCAAGAAAACCCAAAGATTCAACCAAGAGACTACTGGAATTGATAAATGAATTCAGCAAAGTCTCAGGATACGAAGTCAATGCACACAAATCAGTAGCCTTCATATATGCCAATAACAGTTGAGACAAGAAACAAATCAAAGATGCAATACCTTTCACAATAGCACCAAAGAAAATTAAATATATAAGAACATATTTGACTAAGGAGGTAAGAGGCCTATATAGAGAGAACTATGAAACACTGAGAAAAGAAACAGCAGAGGATGTAAACAGATGGAAAACCCTACCATGCTCTTGGATAGGTAAAATCAACATCGTTAAAATGTCTTTACTACCTAAAGTGATTTACAGAATCAGTGCAGTCCCTATCAAAATACCAACATCATTTTTTGCAGATTTGGAAAAAATAATTCTACACTTCGTGTGGAACCAGAGAAGACCCCATCTAGCTAAAGCAATCTTAAGCAAAAAGAACAAATTGGGAGACATCAATCTACCAGACTTCAAACTATACTACAAGGCTATAGCAACCAAAACAGCATGGTATTGGCACAAGAACATAGACATAGTCCAATGGAACGGGACTGAGAACACAGATATAATACCATCCTCATACTGTCATATCATCTTTGACAAATTCCACAAAAACATACACTGGGGAAAAGAATCCTATTCAATAAAGGGTACTGGGAAAATTGGATAGCCACATGTAGAAGACTGAAACTAGATCCACACCTCTCACCTCTCACAAAAATCAACTCACAATGGATAACAGACTTCAACCTAAGACATGAAACCATAAGGATTCTAGAAGAAAACTTTGGAAAAACTCTTATGGACATTGGCTGAGGCAAAGAATTTATGAAGAAGACCCCAAAAGCAATCACAGAGCAACAAAAATAAATAAATGGGACCTGATCAAATTAAAAAGCTTCTGCACAGTCAAAGAAATTATCACTAGAGTGAACAGACAACCTACAGAATGGGAGAAAATATTTGCATGCTACACCTCTGATAAAGGGCTTATAACCAGAATCTATACAGAACTTAGGAAAATCAACAAGAAAAAAATCAAACAACCCCATTAAAAAGTGGGCAAAGGAAATGAACAGAAACTTCAAAAGAAGACAGAATAATGGCCAGCAAACATATAAAAAATTGCTCAACTTCTCTAATCATCAGGGAAATGCAAATCAAAACCGCAATGAGATATCATTTAACTCCAGTGAGATTGGCTTATATCAAAATGTCCCAAAACAACAAATGTTAGTGGATATGTGGACAGATAGGAACACTAATACACTGCTGGTGGGACTGCAAATTATTATAACCTCTATGGAATGTAATGTGAAGATACCTCAAAGAACTAAAAGTAGAACTACCATTTGATCCAGCAATCCCACTACTGGGTATGTATCCAAAGGAAAAAAAAGACATTCTATAATAAGGACATCTGCACTCGAATGTTTATAGCAGCACAATTCACAATTGCAAAGATGTGGAAAAAACCCAAGTGCCCGTCAATACATGAGTGGATTAATAAAATGTGGTATATGTATACCATGCAGTATTACTCAGCAATAAAAACAATGGTGAATTAACACATCTGGTATTATCCTGGATGGAGCTAGAGCTCATTCTTCAAAACAAAGTATCACAAGAATGGGAAAACAAGCACCACTGGTACTCACCATCAAATTGGTACTAACTGATCAACACTTATGTGCACACAAGCAAATTATATTTATAAGGGGTTGGGCAGGTGAGAGAGGGGTGGAAGGGATGGAAAAACTCACGCCTAATGGGTGCGGGCTGCACTGCCTGGGGGATGTTCACAATTGTAGCTCTGCTTGGGCAGTGCATAGGCAATATATGTAACCAAAGTGTTTGTACCCCCATAATATTGTGAAATTAAAAAAAAAAACCACTCTTTTCCTCCTTTTCTCCCAATACATCTTCCTCCTCCTACTCCTCTTCTGCCTCTCATTCTTATTTTTGCTCATTAATACATACAGACAAATAGAAATATTTTACATTTTAAAGTGACCTTTTCTCTTTTGTTTCTAGATTTTACTAAATCCTGATGGAACAATACTTGCACAACTTTGACATTTAGCTTGACAATGCTGTAACACTAAACCTTATCTATTACTAAATATGTAACATAACAATGTACATCATTCTTTCACTCTTTGTGTAAAGGGTTACATTTTTAGTTTATCTAAAAATAACATTTAGGCATAATACCTTTCCTTACTTACACACTCTCAAATGAATTATTATATTTCATTTCAAATCTTAAAATAGTTACTTTCTGATTCAGAAATATTCTAGTTGCCATATAAATTTGATAAAACGTCCCTTCACAAAATGATTAAATTTTTAGTACTGTAACATAATGTTTGACATTTCAGTAAAAAAGACTTCTGCCTTAAGTATACAATACATTATTATCTATAGTCACTATATTGTACAATAGATCTCCAGAATTTATTCATCCTGTCAAATTGAAATTTTGTACCCTTTAACCAATGTCTCCTTTTACCCCTCATTTTTAACATTTAAAAGAAATAAAAATGTAGCATATTTTTATCAATAAATTTTATTTACTTTATAAAATTGATCAAGTATGACAAATACTTATGGAAATTCTGTGTTTATGGCAATTTTTATCTGAGGCTGAAATTTCATATTAGAAAAAATAGATTTAATAACATTAAAAATTATATTAACAAATTTGTTGTAATATGTATTATTATCCTTTACTAGAGTGGATAATCATTTCAATATCCTCCAGTCACCATATGATAGAGAAAAAAGTCACTTGATATAATGAATTCATTATATTTAGAGTAAATTAAGTATGACTACTGAAATTCTCAGTGACCAAATTTACTACATGAATATTTTCATACATAATTCCTGATTTCTAGAAGTAATATGTCCCATGATTTCTAACAGAGGACTTGAATATATTTGAATGTTATAGTATTGGGGGGTTACAATTGAATGGGATATAACTATGTAAATATTAAAAAACATTGCTTCAATCCTTTTATCTTATCCTTATCTTTTCTTCTAACATCTGGGCTCCTCTGGTAACTCCAGAACTTGAATTTATGAAATTTGATAACAAGTCAGTATGAAGAGGAGGGTGGGATTATGCTCTAGACAAGGCCTTGCCTTTGCATATGCGTATGGCTTAAAAAGTAGCATCATTTAATTTATATTCCATTCTAAATATTTTATTTGTTTTTGAATATTCATATTTATTGATCTTATAATTATAGTATTTTTCACTTATATATGACATTACCTTACAAAGAAAAAAGAGTGCACAAACATGCAAAATAAAAAAAAAAGAGAAAAAATAAACTTACTTCAGATAATTCCTTGAAAAGCAAGTCTGTAGAAATAGGCCAGCTTTGATATACATCATGAGATGACAAACAATTTGGTTTCTATTTGCATAATCTACATTATTCTATAACTTGGGATCTTTCTCCATCCTTTCTCTTTATCCATTTTATTCATTTCTTTGTTAGCAGAGTATTTTAAAAAGCATGAATTCAATGACTTGTGTCTGAGTTTGTGTCCTGATTCTCCCACCCATTATATCTGTGCCCTTAGGAGACCTTGGGCCCTTCCTTAGCCTCACACTAACTCTGACCCTCCCCCTCTCTGTGGACTTAGGCAGGCCTCATTTTCCTGACTGATAAAATTGGTAGATTCTCTTGAGATCAAGTGGCACAAAACAAATTGTCAAGCACTAATCGAGGTGATTGATACCTTCAAACATTTATTTTTTATTGATATATTATAGTTGTATATATTTTGGGAGTACATGTAATATTTTGATACATGTATACAATATGTACCAATTGAGTCAGGCTAACTGGGATATCCATCACCTCAAACATTTATATTTTCCTTGTGCTGGGAACATCACAGTTCTCCTCTTCTAGTATTTGGAAATATAGAACAAATTATTGTTATCTGTAATTTACCTACTGTACTCTTGAATACTATGTCTTATTTCTTACATCTAAGTATATTTTTATACTCCTTAAAGAACTTCTTTTCATCCTCTTCAAACATTTATCTGCCATTTTTCCCATGCTTTTCTCCTTTTTAAGTTATCATTATGTCTTAATTTTAACTTCAAATTTTACATGGCTTAAAAACATTGCCTAAGATAAGATGCCATTTGCATGACTGTTTCCCAGACAGGTTGTCTTTCAAAACTAGTTCACATCAGTGTACATTCTCTGTACATATTTTGTACACATATATAGGCATGAATAAAATACAAACAAAAAAATAAAATAATAAACAAACAAATGTGTTTCTTGAAGATGGAAGTCATTCAGTCTCAGGGTCATAAAACAAAGAAAGTGAAAGATTTTGGAAAGGATGAGTCTTTTGTATAGAAAACTGTGTTTAAATTATAGTTGCTAACTATGTCATCTTGGGCTAGGGTTAGTAACATTCTTGAAGCAGTGGAGTTTTCTCTTCTTTGAAATGGAAATTCTAATCCCATGCTATTGTCCTTATTAAGGTCAAGTCCAATGATAGTATTTGCATGAGTATACTATGTCAACAATAAGTATTAAACATATAATATATTCAATATCATTTATACATTATCCAATATAGTCCTGCACATACTAGCTGGTCAACAAATAACAAAAATTATATAATTTTCTAATTATGATAATAAAAGATGAATTATACAAGTAGATTTCCTATTATTGAATCATTCTTGGAATGATTTTATTAATGTAATCATTTTTGTACAAACTGCTAATATTTTGATAATAAATTATTATTCATACATGAAGGATTAGATAGAAACAATTAACATTTTCCATTTTTGTACAATCTTTTTAAGGTTTTGAAAACTATATCATAAACATTTTAGAAAAATAATTTTAAAGTTTTCTTTCTCTTTCTATGCTTATAACACTTTAAAAGCTTTTTTACTGTCTTATCTTTTCAGGTTTGGTAAAATTTTATATGAAATATTTTGGGCTGGAGAATTCATTTCAGAGGAGTCTTTCAGAATTTCTATTCTTCCTAAAATTTAGAAGTTTTCTTTTTTTTATTTTTCAATTTTTTAATTTTTATTTTTATGTTGGCTTTCCAAGCATTTTATTTATTTATTTATTTTATATTTCTTTTATTAATTTCAGAATATTATGGGGGTACAACACTTTGGTTATATATATTGCCCATGCACTGCCCGCGTAAGAGCTACACTCTTGGACATCCCCCAAACTGTGCACGCCGCACCCATTCAGTGAGAGTTTTCCCATTCCCCCTACTCCCGTCCCGCCTGCCCACCACCTAATGAATATTATTGCCATGTGTGATGTAAGTATTGATCAGTTAATACCAATTTGATGGTGAGTACCAGTAGTGCTTGTTTTTCCATTCTTGTGGTACTTTGCTTCAAAGAATGGGCTCTATCTCCTTCCAGGATAATACCAGATGAGTTAATTCACCATTGTTTTTTATTGCTGAGTAGTATTCCATGGTATACATATACCATGTTTTATTAATCCACTCGTGTATTGATGAGCACCTGGGTTGTTTCCACATCTTTGCAATTGTGAATTGTGCTGCTATAAACATTCGAGTGCAGATGTCCTTATTATAGAATGTCTTTTTTTTCCGTTGGGTACATACCCAGTAGTGGGATTGCTGGATCAAAGGGTAGTTCTACTTTTAGTTTTTTGAGGTATCTCCATATTACTGTCCATAAAGGTTGTACTAATTTGCAGTCCCACCAGCAGCGTATAAGTGTTTCTATCTGTCCGCATCCCTGCCAATATTTGTTGTTTCAGGACTTTTTGATATGGGCCAATCTCATTGGAGTTAAGTGATATCTCATTGCAGTTTTGATTTGCATTTCCCTGATGATTAGAGAAGTTGAGCAATTTTTTATATGTTTGCTGGCCATTATTCTGTCTTCTTTTGAAAAGTTTCTGTTCATGTCCTTTGCCCAATATATAATGGGGTTGTTTGATCTTTTCATATTGATTTTCCTAAGTTCTGTATAGATTATGGTTATTAGCCCTTTTTCAGGTGTGTAGCGTGCAAATTTTTTTCTCCCATTCTGTAGGTTGTCTGTTCACCCTAGTGATAGTTTCCTTGGCTGTGCAGAAGATTTTAATTTGATCAGGTCCCATTTATTTATTGTTGTTACTGCTGTGATTGCTTTTGGGGTTTTCTTCATAAATTCTTTGCCTAGGCCAATGTCCATTAAAGTTTTTCCAATGTTTTCTTCTAGAATTCTTATGGTTTCACATCTTATGTTTAAATCTGCTACCCATAATGAATTAATTTTTGTGAGAGGTCAGAGGTGTGGATCTAGTTTCAGTCTTCTACATGTGGCCATCCAGTTTTCCCAGTACCATTTATTGAATAGGGAATCTTTTCCCCAGTATATGTTTTTGTGTAATTTGTCAAACATCATATGACAGTATGAGGATAGTTTTATATTTGGGTTCTCAATCCCATTCCATTGGTCTATGTCTCTGTTCTTGTGCCAGTCCATGCTGTTTTAGTTACTATAGCCTTGTAGTATAGTTTGAACTCTGGTAGATTGATGCCTCCAAATTTGTTCTTTTTGCTTAAAATTGCTTTGGCTAGACGAGGTCTTCTTTGTCCCACATAAAGCACAGAATTATTTTTTCTACATCAGCAAAGAATGATGTTGGTATTTTGATAGTGACTGCATTGATTCTGTAAATCACTTTAGGTAGCAAAGCCATTTTTATAATGTTGATTCTGCCTATCCAAGAGCACGGGAGGGTTTTCCATCTGTTAACACCCTCTGCAATTTCTTTTCTCAGTGTTTTGTAATTCTCTGTATATAGGTCTTTCACCTCCTTAGTTAGATATGTTCCTAAACATTTAATTTTCTTTGGTGCTATTATGAAAGGTATTGCATCTTTAATTTCTTTCTTGGCTTGACTGTTATTGACATATATGAAGGCTATTGATTTGTGTGCATTGATTTTGTATCCTGAGACATTGCTGAATTCATTTATCAATTCCAGTAATCTCTTGGTTGAATCTTTGGGGTTTTCTAGATATAATATCATATCATCCACAAAGAGTAAAAGTTTGACCCCTTCTGCCCCCATTTGGACACCCCTGATTCTTCTCTCTTTTCTGACTGCTCTGGCAAGGACTTCCAGGACTATGTTAAATAGAAGTGGAGATAGTGGGCAATCTTGTCTGGTTCCGGTTTTAGGGGGAATGCTTTCAATTTTACCCCATTCAGTATGATATTGGATGTGGGTTTATCATATATGGCTTTAATAATTTTGAAGTATGAGCCATCTGTGCCTGTATTGTTAAGAGTTCTTATCATAAAATGGTGCTGGATTTTGTCCAAAGTCTTTTCTGCATCTATTGAAAGGATCATATAATCTTTGTTCTTGCTTTTATTTATGTGGTGAATTATATTTATAGATTTGCATATGTTGAACCATCCCTGCATCTTGGGAATGAAGCCCATCTGATCATGATGGATTATTCTTTTGATGTACATTTGAATTCGGTTTGCTAGGATTTTATTGAGAATTTTTGCATCTATATTCAGAAAGGATATTGGTCTGTAGTTTTCTTTTCTTCTTGTGTTCTTTCCTGGTTTTGGTATCAAGGTGATATTCTTCATAGAATGAGTTTGGGAGGATTCCATCCTTTTGGATGCTTTCAAATAATTTCTGCTATATAGGCACCCGTTCTTCTTTGTAGGTTTGGTAGAATTCAGGTGTGAACCCATCTGGTCCAGGACTTTGTTTGATGGAAGATTTTTTATTACTGCTTCAATTTTGGTGCTTGATATTGGTCTGTATGGTAATTCTCTTGCTTCCTAGTTGAACCTAGGGAGGTAGTGTGTTTCCATGATATCAGTTGTGACCTATCCTTTTTCATTTCTAATTGAGCTTATTAAAGTCCTTTCCTTTCTGCTTCTTGTCAACCTGGCAATGATTTCGATTTTTAAAAATTTGTTGAGATCTGTTTTGTGGCCCAGAATGTGATCAATTTTAGAGAAAGTTCCATGAACTGATTAGAAGAATATATACTCAGTGTGGTTTGGGCGGAGTGTTCTATTGATGTCTTTTAGGCCCAAATGTTCTAGACTCCTGTTTAGGTCCATTGTTTCTTTGCTAATTTTCTGTTTGGAGGATCTGTCCAGTTCTGTCAGTGGGGTGTTGAAGTCCCCAGCTATTATGGCATTGCTATATATTATGTTGTCTAGATCAAGCAGTATTTGCTTTACGTATCTGGGTGCTCCTGTGTTGGGTGAATAAATATTTAGGATCATTAAATCTTCTTGTAAGATTTTTCCCTTCACCACTATATAGTGTCCATCTTTGTCTTTCTTTACTTTTGTTGCTTTAAAGTTTATGATATCTGATATAAGAATGGCTACCCCAGCTTTCTTTTGGTTTCCATTTGCCTGGAAAATTGTATGCCATACCTTCAGCTTGAGTCTGAACGAGTCCTTATGTGTAAGATGCGTTTCCTGGAGAGAGCAGATATTTGGCTTGTATTTTTTTTTATCCATTCAGCCAGCCTATGTCTCATCAACGGGCAATTCAAGCCATTCACATTTATTGAGTGAGTTGATATTTAAGGTAGATTTCTGTTTATTCTGCTGGGTAGTCTCTTCTGTTTTACCTCTTGAGTCATTGTGAAATCTGGGTTCTGGAGTTTTAGCTTTTGGGTGGTTTTACATTGGTGGTTGTCTATTGTGCCCGTTAGTGTGCAATGCAGGTCTAAGCACTTCTTCAAGGGCCGGTGTGGACTTCACAAATTCTATCAGTGACTGCTTATCTGGAAAAATCTTTATTTCTCCCTCATATAAGAAGCTTAGTTTGGCAGGATAAAGAATTCTAGTTGGCCTTCATTTTGTTTTAGGAGACTGAGGATAGGTCCCCATTCCCTTCTGGCTTGTAAGGTTTCAACTGAGAAATATACAGTTAATCTGAAAGGTTTCCCTTTGTAGGTTACCTGCTCTTTTTGCCTCACAGCTCTGAGGAGTGCCTCTTTTGTGTTTACTTTGGTCAGTCTAATAATTATGTGGCATGGTGAATGCCTTTTCTTGTTGAATCTCCCCAGAGTCCTTTGTGCTTCTTGTACTTGGATATTGAGATTTCTGGCTAGGCCATGGAAAATTTCCTCTATTATTCCTTCAAATAGATTTCCCAGCCCATGCGAATTTTCTTCCTCTCCCTCAGGGATGCCTATGATCCTTTTTTTTGGTCTCTTTATATAATCCCACACTTCTTGTATGCTTTTTTCATGCCTCTTTTTTTTATGTTCTTTCTCTTCGACTGATTTATTTAGCACATAGGAGTTATTTTCCAGCTCTGAGATTCTTTCCTCTGCGTGATCCAGCTTGTTCTTAAGGGTTTCCACTGTGTTTTGTAGATCCTTGAATGCCTCTTTCATTTCTAGAATTTCTATTTTATTTTTCCATAATAATTCTATTTCTTCAGAAAATTTTTTATTCATTTCTGGCATTTTTCTTATGGTTTCTTTGTGCTGGATTCAATTTTCTCTTGAATTTCATTGAGCTTTCTTATAATCCATCAATGAAATTCCTCTTCTGTCATTCTACCCATTTCATTTGAATTGGTATCCGTTGCTGAGGAATTAATGATTTCTTTTGGGGGTGACTTTTCACTCTGATTTTTCATGTTTCCTGAGTTCTTTCACTGATTTTTCCTCATCTGGCCTCTTGGTTGAGAGCTGGGGTTGTTAGGGCTAGTTTATGACCCTGTCCCCAAGCCCCCAAAGTTCGTTCCTTGGCAGAGCTGGGGAGAGGAGTACTGGTCTGTATTGCCTTAGGTGTATTTTAGCATGTTTGGTGGGTCTCTTGGCTTATCTCTGACCTGTTGTCTTCTCCTCTTCACGGTGGAATGTAGTGAGATTGTCCTCCCAGCTTGAGCTCCAAGCTGATGGATTATGCTTGAAGGTATGAATCCACAGCTTCCTAATAGCTAGGTATTCTGTTGTGTCTGTGGCAGACTCTGATATCCCAGGTGGGGTATACAAAAGCCCCAAGCTTTCGGAGGGGCCTTGTAGCTCCTAGGTGTTATTTTGACCCCGTTCCTCTGGAGGTGCGGGTAGAAACAGAGTTGCTTTTGGCTGCAGCCTGAGGGCTGAATTGGGAAAATACTACACAGCTCAGAGGTTGGTTATCCAGCCACGTGGGCCTGGCCTGCTGATGTGGTTCTCCATGTGACACTGGCTGATAGGGGGATCTCCAATTGTGCACCCCTTTTCCACCACTAGGCCCCAAGGCAAGGTGGATGGGCAGCTCTGTCCCCAGAAATCTCCACCAGGGGGATGTTCCTGCCGGGGGCAGTAGTGGCCACTGGAGACACTCTTGGTTCAAGCTAATTCCCTTATGAAGTGGGCAGAGTTAGGAGGAGGAGCTCTGGTTCAGCCTGTGGCTCTTGCAGCATTTGGTTGCCGTGAGAACTGGTACTTATACAAAGTGAGTCACTATAACCAGCAACCTTCAATATTACTGATCTCTCGGGCAAAGGAGGGCTGGGACCTGAGGAGCGGGCACTGGGACCAGCACATAGTGGATTCATAGGAGGCCAGAGCCAGGGTAGCAGGTCTGGATGGATAGGCTGCAAACTGTTTCCAGTACACAAAGGTTCTGCCCCTACAGTTCTGGGATCTCATCCCACCTGGAACCCAGGGATGCAGCTGTCCCTGGCCACCAAGGGTGATGCCTGTCATGCCCGCATCAAAGAGCCCCCGGGCCAATGGTGGGGTGAAGCTAGAGACCTGGCTCACAGCTCCAGGTGGGAGACTTTAAAGATGGCTGCTGGCCCCCAGTCTGGCATACAGCAGGGCTCAGACCACACCCATGGACACAGCTTTTCTCAACCAGCCTGTTTCCCACAGAGGCAATTGCCGCTAGCCCCTAAGGGCATGTCCCGCTGTCTGTGCAACTCCTGTGCCCAGGTCCCGCTGACTTCCAGTGGCGAGGTGCTGGTGTGCAGATTCCCATGTACTGTTCCGGGAAGCTGTATCTCAGCCCAGTCCTTACCCGGCCCTGAGTGGTCCCTATATAGTGTATCTGAGTGTTCCATATGGCTCCCACAATTGTTCCCTCTCCACAGAGCCTGCTGCCTTGAGCTACAGCTTTGCTCCAACTCTGGGCTTGTCCCTGACTGAGTGGATGGGAAGTCTGTGGGGAAGGTGCGTAACCGCTTATGGGTCTGGTCACACTGTGCTAACCAGGCGAGCATGTCCTTCCCGCGCTCTGGTCTCTATTGTACTCCCTGCGCTCTCTGATCTTTGTGTATGAATCACCCAGTACCTGTTTTCTTGGGCTGAGTGTCCCATGTTGTTTCTGTGTAAATTCACAGTGCTGTTTTCGGAGATTGAGCGATCTGCGCACAGGCAGCCAATGGTGTTTTTCACCTCCTTCCCTGGGAGCGGTAAGGTGGGAGGACTCTATCAGACCACCTTTTTTTTTTTCTCTCATAGGGGTGTATTTGAGGTTGAATTGTGTCCTCCCAAAAGATGTTGAAGTCCTAGCCCTGCTGTCAGGACCCACTTGACACCTGTGGCTTCTGCAGTTTTGGTCAAAGTTGAGAAATGTCGGTGTGTGGGTGGGCAGGCCAAGGCCAGAGGAGCTGAAGTCCCCAGGAAAAGGCAAAGGTTCCTGGGTGGTTAAGAAGCAATATGGTGCTTGCTGTCTGACTCGAATCTGTGGGATGGGATGCACCCCGGGGTTCTAGGTACCTGGTGTTATGTCCACAGAAAGTTTCCTGCACACTGATGGCAGCTATCTCTGGGCTCATATAGGTAGGACTCTCTAGATGTTTGGGAGCATGCAGATGGCAAGCCAACCTGAAGTGGGGGGCGTATTCAGGACCTGGGAGGAAGGAGGTGGCTAGGTCCTGGAAGGGCAGCTTTGGTGGGTAGGCTTCAGTCTACCTCTTAGGCTCCAGAGACCCACAGATACAGGTCTGCCACTCAGAAAGCTTTGCTCTCCTTGCTCCACCCGGGGCCAAGGAAGCACTGGGGCCTTGCCACCTGCACCCTGTTTCAAGAGCCCTTGGGCGGGGAGTGGGGTAGAGCCTGAAACTGAGAGGTCCAAACCAGACCTCTAAATGGAGTGGCCCTAAGGTGGCGGCCACAGGGGGTGATGGGAAGATGGCCCAGATTAATAGATTGCAATCTGTTTCTTAGGCACCAGAGTCCCACAGATGTTGGTCATACATGTAGAAAATGTGGGTCTCCTCGTCCCCCACAGAGCCCCTGGAAGCAGCCACCAGGGGCCATTTAGGGTGCAGCCTGCTGCACCTCAACAGGAGAGCCCTTGGGTCAAGGGTAGGGTGGAGGTTGAAACTGCTTTTCCAAACAGGACCTCCAGGTGAAGTGGCCTGAAGATAGCAGCCACTGGAGGTGACCCGGTAGATATTCTGGATCAATAGATTGCTCTCTGCTTCTGAAGCATCAGTCATTGGCTCAGAAAAACATGGCTCTCCTGGCCTCTCGCAGAGCCTGAGAGGATTGGCTGCCCACAGCTGCACAGGGTGGGGTCTGTTGTGCCTTGGCGTGCAAGCCCCTGGGCCAGGAGTGGGGTGGGGTCTGACACCGAACTTCCAAACAGGATCTCCAATGGGAGAGGTCTAAAGAGGGCGGTCGCCGGAGGCAACCTGGTGGACAGCCCAGATTAATAGATTGCTAACTGCTTCTTAGGCGCCTGTCCTCCGCACAGAAAACATGGCTCTCCCAGCCTCTCACTGAGTCAGTGGGAGCATCTGCCAGCAGCCGCTCTAGGTGGGGCCCGCTGCTCCCTGGCGTGCAAGCTCTTGGGCTGGGAATGGGGTGGAGCCTGAAACCAAGTCTCCAAACAGGATCTCTTAGCAAAGAGTTCCAAAGACAGCTGCCTCCAAAGAGCAGACTGCCCAAATCAAAAATGGCAGCTGGTGGCATTTGCTGCCAAAAATGGCAGCAAACAGCCCAAATCAAAGATCACGGCTGCTAGCGAGTCAACTGCCCAAGTCAAAGGTGGCGACCCTGGCTAGCAAACAGCCTAAATCAAAGATGGCGGCTGCCGGAGGGCAATCGGCCCAAATCAGTAGACTGTAATCCGCCTCTTAGGTGCTGGTGGTTTGGGGAGAAAACGTGGCTTTCCCACCCTACCGCAGAGCTGTTGGGTGCGGGAGCTGGAGGCTGTTCAGGGCAGGGCCCGCCGTTCTTCCGTCAACTCCCCCATGCCCTGATTTCCAGGGGAAAAATGCCCGTCTCCAAATTCCAGCATTCGGCCACAGGAACTTGCAATTCAGATTAGACCCTCCCCGTCCTGGTGTAACTCAGTGCGCTGGAGAGTTTAGGGTGCCTCCTGTAAACTTCTCCTCTCCACAGAGCCTGTTGCCCAGTGCAACGGCTTTGCACAGACTCCAGGCGTGTCCCTATCTGTGTGGGCAAGTTATCTGTGAGGGTGGCAGGCCTCTTTCCACAGTGCAGATCACTCCAGGCCCTGGGCACGGCCCTCCTGTGCTCTGTTTTCCACTGATTTCCTCACACTCTCCGATGCTTCCAAGTATAACTCCCCTTCACCTTATTTTCTCCTGCGCTGAATGTCCCACGCTGGTTCTCTGCTAATTCACAATGCTTCCCCTGGGGTTAGAGATCCACATGCAGGCAGCCCTCCATGCTTTCCACCCTCTTTTCTGGGAGCAGTGAGCTGGGATACCCCCACTAGTCAGCCATCTTTCACTACGTAGAAGCTTTCTTTTTTCTCTCCCTACTGGTGTCAATTTTGGGTTCATGTTCAATAGAATAGATAGATAGAATATACAGATAGAACATACAATTTTATCTATATCTAAATTATCAAATATATTTTCTTACAGTGTTGGGAAATAGCTTTTTGACGTGTCTTGTTTATATGTACTCTCTTTACATGGTTAGTTTTATAGTTGTTTTCATTATAATTTTTTGTGCTTTCCTTACATCTATATCTGTATGCGGTCATCTCCCACCTTGGCTCTGGGTTTGGCTATTTATCTTGCTAAGACCAATGTTACTTTAGTAAGTGTAATTCAGGCATCCTCTTAAAAAAATAAGGCTTACCCTTACTGCTCTGGGAACCTTGTGTGTGTGATGAAATCTATCTACTGGATAGTGAAGACACATAGCCCCATGATATGGACCCACAAAGACATGAGCCAGGCAACAGAAAAATATGCAAGTGATGGTCTAGCCCTTTGTTGACACATATTCATATGAACTTGAGCAATATCAACGAGAAGAGCTCTGCCTAGCCTAAATCAGAATTGCGAATAGAATCACAAGCTAAACAGAAAGTTGTTTTAAGACAATAAGGATTTGGGTACTTTGTCATGCAATAATGGAAAACACAAAAGGACATCTAGCACTGCGTTATTCCATTTGATAAATCCTAGAAGTCTACTTTGCTTTCATCTCTATATAATCACTCTCTTTTCCACACTTCCAGTGGAAGTGCAATAGGTATGTAGCAATGGTTCTCTGAGTGAAGGAAAAAAACAATTGCAGCATTTGCCAGCTTTAGTTGTGTAAATCCTCCCACCATGGCTGACTGCAAGAAACTAAAATATTTTGACCCACATCTTAAAGTTTAAGGTTGTAACGTTAGAACGATGCTGTGTATAAACTAGAAAAGAATTCCCGCAGTTGTAAAAAAAAATATTTTACCTTTAAATGCAGGCCTTTTATTAACCTGACAAACTTAGTTCTTTTGAGATTTGTAAAATCATGTGTTATGCCCTCCCTCATGTTAGCAAGTCAAATCATATTGTAATATTTTTTACATTTATATCACAATATCTTGAGCATTTAAAATTTTGCTCTGAATGTAATTTTATTTGAATTTATAGACAAGTTATTCTTGCAAATAAACATGTAGGCATATATGTCCCATATTTGTTAATCTGTCTTGAAAATGAAGACAAAAAATGTGTCACATAAGTGAATATTTTTAGGAATGAAAGAAAAAATAACAGTGACTATAAAGTGGTATATATCTGATTCATACAAATGGTGGCACTTCTATTGTCCTTTTAATATTTTATAGAATGCATATTTTGTGGTATTTTCTCTCTTTTCTGTTTAGAAGTGTTAATCGAAAATAATGTGAAATGGCAGCCTTGTCTTGGATTAGGAATTGAATTCAACCAATCTTTGTTTTTGGTTCAATTGAGATTTCATTGAAATTGATATCCCAGCATCAGTGGAGTCTAATAATCTAGGACAATACTCTTCAAATTCCCCAAGCACCCTGGTTGAGTGGCTATCCTCATCTTCATTTTTCAGGTTTTCAGTGTCTGATGCCTTCAATACAGTCAGGTAGGAGAATTGGTGAACACCACCAATGCTTATGTCCACACTCCTCTCCTCCCCTTACTTGGTGAGTTGGGACAGACACCAATTCTACTATTTTGAAGTTATGGACCCGCATCTCAAATAACCCTCCACATTTCTTAGGAAGCTTTTACTTATGCCTTGTAATATATTCAGGTTTTTAAAATAGGCATCTTAATTTCTAAGTCTCTTTTATCCTGTCTCCTTATACCCGATTTTGAGCCCTGGGGGTCATCATATGTATTCAACATATGTTACCATAATCAATTATTTTAAACTACCCTGTAAAACATGTAAGATTATTCTCAATTACTGTGTACTAAATAAATTTTTCTTACTTCCTTTTTATTCTTTGTTAATACACCATATGACTCAAAAACACTTCTCTTTTTACAATGCCACAGGACCTCTTCAATTTTGCTTCACTCAGTACAATCTGTGACACCCATGGCATAGAGAAAAAATGTTTATTTAAAAAAATATTGATTTCACCTTTTAAACCCAAATTTTTGGATATTTTTCTAGATATTTACTCCTCATTCTTCCAAACTCAGCCAGCTAAATATATAACATTTAACTTTGATTCTTAATTTCTATTTTCCATTCTAAGAATTATATTTTTCTTCTCCATTTTGTTGATCTTATGATCATGTTATTTTTCAAAATAGTATTATTAATTCTGTCATATTTTGGAGCATGGAAGTTTCACTAACCTATTTCTCAATATTGATGTATAGTTGGTCACTCTGGATAGCCTACTTTCTTTTGGTGTAATCTTCAATTTAGTATTAAAATCTGTGATGACTTAAACCCTCCACTGAAGCATTTTTCTAAATATTTGGATTATTATTTTTAATTTTCACAATACATTAACAAAATATTATCATTAACTCAATTTTATGATAAAATAAAAACTGAGAAAAATGAAGTAACACACTCATTGTGCACAATATGTGAATGTAGATCTGTTTACCTCCAAAGCCCAGTTAATTTGTTCCACTAAAAACATTATAGAGATCTTTGTGGTTCTAGAATTAACTGAAGCCCTAGTTCTCTGATTTTTAAAAAAAGAAGTCAATGGGAAGTCAAAAACAAATCATTTGATATTGAGACAGGTAACAATGATTTTCCTTTATATAAGAGAAAAATAGTGTTACAATTTCACAAAAAGGAACATTGGAGAAAGCTATATTAATGTTTTCTATATCTAGGCAGTTGAGGTATCCTTTTACGGAGAGCAGATGCAAGTTATTAATACCATTTGCATAATATTTTTAGCTCTGTCACTTAGTCATATGTTCTTTAGTAAACATCACAGTGTAATAATTTTTGCATGTATACATGTACATATATGTATCATTGATATATGAGGGCTGTCCAGAAAGCATCCAGCCATTGTTAATATAATTTTTCATATTACATGGCTGGATACTTTCTGGACAGCCCTCTGTAATGTAATATTATGTATGTGTGTGTCTGTTGCAGAATTGCATTGCTCCCCCGGTTTCAGATTTTATATAAAGTTTGTATTCTTTGATAATTATTTATACATTTGTACAGATCTTTGTTGTGCAGAAATGAGTTATTCATTGTCTTTGGTTTAAACTACACTACCATCAATGGTTAAATGTGACAAAGCGATTATTTTTGTTTGTTTCTTTGTATTTATTTTAATAACAGTACACATGTGGCCACCTATCACCCAGTGGGGAACTAGAACTTTGTTTATGACTTATACATATTTTATGTTTCTCATATATCTGTTCCCATCATTATAATCCAGATGTAACCACCATGTTAAATTTATGTTTATAATCTTTTTAAAAAATAATGTGTAATGTTATCATATGTCTGTGTGCATAATGTTACTAAGATTCATCCATTGGGTGCATGCACTAGTAGTTCATGTAAGTCTCACTGCTATATGGTATTTCCTTTTAGAGTAACACACAGTTCCCCTTTCAGTGGCATCTGATTCCAGGTTTTACTGATTAATAGATCATGTTCATGTAAACTAATTATTTCTCATGTAACCCACTGCCAATCTACAGAAGTTATTCTTTGGTGTATACCTAATAGCTGAATGACTGGGCCAGAGAACATATAGATATTCAATTTTAAAAAACAACACTTATTATCTATCTTCTAAATTACTCATGTTGATATACATACCCAATAGCAATACGTAAGTGACCCTTTGATCTACATCCTTTCAACATCTGGTATTTTCAGACCTCCTAAATTATGCTGATAAAATGGATATAAATCATACACTCATTTTGTATTGGTTTGCATTATTCTGAGTATTTATGTACACTTACCTTTCAATGAACAGAACTGCTTGGAATATAACCAAATTTACCATTGTATATGGTTTTTAATTTAATTCTTTGTGTCTTAAAAAAACTCCCCATTCCCAAGATCAGAGTAATTCACACAGATGTCCTACTAAAAGTTTTAAAAGTATTGCTTTTCAAATTTATATACTTAATTCCTTTGGAGTTGATTTTGTGAAGCAGAGAACCAATTTTATTTATTTGTATATGCATAACAACTTTTTCCAAGTCTGTTTATTGAGTCCTTTCTTGTATAGCTAACATGTCAAAGATATTTCATACAAATGTGAGTTTCTTTATGGTTTTATGCTGATTCATTTCATAATTTATCTCTCTCAGTAACAATACCACATTATATTAATTACTATTGCTTAATAACTACAATCCAGACATCTGACTGAGCTAGTTGTTTCTTCAGTTCAATATTAAAAAGAAATTGGCATTTGAAGGCATTCTTGTCTCATATTTCTTCTACTTAAGGTATGTTTTTTCTTTTGGTCATTTAATCTTACAAATGCATTTTAGAAGTGCTATAAAAACCCATATAAGCACTGTTTCTATCTGAATGGAGTTTCACCAAAAATTTCAAATTGGGAATAATTATCTTTTTATGATATTACATTTTTCTAGATATGAACATGAGTATTTTCCACTTATTTACTGTCTTTGGTACAGTTTCATAATTTTTTTGTAAGCTAGTGTACACATTTTGCACATTTTTAATGTTTTTTTCTAGATATTTTTCAATGGTCTTTTCAGATTCACTTTCTACCCTTTCTCAAAAATCACCATGAGGCTTGTTGATTCACTAAGAGTATTCATAGGACTCAGAAGTTGTTATACTTTGTTATAGTTTATTACAGCAAAACAGCACAAATTAAAATAAAGAGAGGGAAAAGGCACATGGGAGGAAGTCCAGACAAGATCATATGGAAGCTTCCAGGGGTCCTCTTTCAGTAGAGTTGCACAGGATTTTCTTAATTCTCCTAGCAACACTATGTGGTGACAGGATGCAGTGTTGTCAACCAGGGAAGCTTATTTGAACCTTAGTGTCCAGGGTTTTTGTTAGGGCTCAATCACATAGGCATCTGGGGCCTGTGTGCCTGACCTCAGCAACCAAGACTCCAAATCCAGAGCAAAAACTGGTGATCACCATAAATCACATTGGTGATATAAATTAGCTGGTCAAACTGGTGTGGACCAAGGCCTCAGGCATACAAAAGCAAACACTCTTATCAGACAGCACATTCCAAGAGGTTGGAGCACAGGTCTCAGGAGCCAGCTAAGGGCCAGTCTTGAACTCAGGTCTTTCTTGGGAATGTACAGTGTTTGAGCAACTCACATCTGCAGAGTTAACATTTTCCAGTACACCTGCTCAATGAACTCTACCCAGAGACCCAGGAGACCATCTTTTACTGACTATATCAACTGGCTTCCTTTCCCTTGGCATTGGTGTGGGGTCAGCCAGTAAGTCCCCTTTGAAATTAATAGCTGGGGAAATTAAAAACTTGTCTACCTGGGTGGAGAGTTGTAACTTAACAGTAGCTATAGGTTCCTTTGAATTTCAATATAGACAAAAATAGCATGAGAAGATGTGGCAGCCTTATTTTCTTCTTTTCAGTTCTTAGGTATTTAGTATACCTAAGAATTTGTTACTTGTTATATTGTGCTGAGACTTTCCATTTAATATTAAACAGAAAAGGACATTCTAGAACTTTCTTATATTTGTAAAATATTTAAAGGGAATGCTTTTTTTCCCTCCTATTTAAAATTATGTTAGTTATATGACCATTCATGTTAATTCAAAGTTCCCTTCTCTAATTTTTAAGAAACTTTTTTTATCAAAAATTGAAGGTGTACAGTTTAAGATTCTAATTTTATTCTTTTGTATGCAGATATCCAGTTTTCCCAACACCATTTGTTGAAGAGACTATTATGTCTCTATTGTGTATTCTTTGCACCTTGTCAAAGATCAGTCAACCATATATGGGGCAGAGTGTTTCTTGGCTCTTTATTTTGTTCAGTTGGATTGTGTGTCTGTTTTTATGCCAATGCCATACTGTTTGGATTCCTATAGCTTTGTAATATATTTTGAAATCAGGAAATGTGATGCTTCCAGCTTTGCTCCTCTTGCTCAAAAGTGCTTTGGCTATTCAGTTTCTTTTTTTAAATTTTTTTGTGGTTCCATATGAATTTTGGTTTTATTTTTTCTATTTCTTTAAAAAATGCCAATGAGATTTTGGTATGGATTCATTGAATTTGTAGATTGCTTTGGGTAGCATGGACATTTTAATATCTCAAAACAGATTAAATAGTTAAATGTAAGACCCCCCAACCATAAAAATCCTGGAAGAGATTGGAGAGAAAATACTTCTTGACCTTGGCAATAATTTCCTGGATACAATGCCAAACTTATAGGTAACAGAAGCAAAAATAGACAAGTGGGATTAGATTAATCTTAGAAGCTTCTGCACCGCAAAAGAAACAATCAAAAAAAATAAAAAGCAACCTATGGAATGGGGGAAAATATTTGCAAACCACATATCTGATAAAGGGCTAATGTCCAAAATAATAGAAGGAAGTCACACAATTGGGCTTTGTTGCCTGGGCTCATCTCAAAGTTCTGGCCTGAAGTGATCCTCACACTTTAGCTTCCCAAAGTGCTGGCATTACAGGTGTGACACATCATGTCCAGCCTAGTTAGATATCTTTTAACCAAGTGTTTTCTCTGATTTATAACAGGAAATTTTTATCTATGTCTATTTATTTTGAAAACTACTATATTTCATTTCTAACATCTTTTCATGAGCTTTCCATTTCTTTCTTATATCCCCTATTTTTTGTGTGTTTTTATAACTGAATGATTTTTAAATTTTGTTTGATCTTCCTTTCTTTTATTCTACTTACATGGAAGATAAATGTTATACTAATATATTTATGTGCTTCTTATAATCAATATATAACTGAATTGAAAAAATTAATGTGAGTTCTCTGCCTTGAACCTGGAATTTTTTTTATCTATTTATATTTATTGGGTTAACGTTTTAAAAAAATTTTTACAATTATATGTTTTCTATTTTCTGATTTTTTTCCATTTCTTCTTTTTTTGTTTCTTTTATGGTTAGTTTAGGACTAATTTAGGTTTTCTTTATTTTTTATGTTTTCCTCATATTTGCAAGGCTGTTAAACATTTATATCTACTGTTTTAGTGGCCAATATTACTACATATTTTAAAAATCATGAAATTAACCAACATTATTACTATATTGCTTAAAAGTATAAAATTTTTTATGCACTCAATATAAACCTAGTCCTTTCACAATCTTCCAATTAAATGACTTTAATTATCATTTGTATGCTGATAACTCCAAAATTTATATTTCTGTGTGGCCTCTCTCCATATACTGTCCACTTGTAAGTCCATCTGCCTTCTTTTTATGTTCACTTGTATATTCATTTCTATTTCAAAATTTTCCTATTTAATTTGAGTTCCTACTCTTACCCTACATTAAACATGTTCCTCTGGAAATTTACCCCATTTCTTTTAATGGAAACTGTCCTTCCAGTGACTCAGGTGAAAAATAACCTATGTCATTATACATCTAAACTTTTTTTTTCATAGTACATAAACAATATGCAATGAAATACTGCCAGCTCTACCCTGGAGATATTTGTAGAATTTGCCAACTTCATATTATCCTTTGTCACTATTCTGATTCAACCTACCTACATTTCTCACCTAGAGTGAAATAATTGACTGTGCAGTATAAGCTATGATTAAAAAAGAAACAACAAAATACTATACTATAATGCACAAAAGTTTATTTTTCTCTAATGTAAGTATCCAAAGGAAGAAAGTAGGTTCTCTTCAAAAAGTCATCCAGGTATCAAGAAACTAATTGTCTTATTGCTCTCGCATCCCTTAAGATGCAGTTATTGCCCATACAGTTGAGCAAGATTACCTGTACATTGGCCTGAGGGAAAGGGAAGAAAAACTGGGGAATGCATTTTACTTTTAAAAAAAGGGATCCAGAAAAATTGCACATATTAATTTTCTCACATGCCATTAGAAAGAACTTAATACCTAGGAAGCATAGAAAAATTTAGTGTAGATACCAACCTAACTAACATGACTTACCTCTGAGAGATTGGTAACTGCCACCCACTAAATTTCCTTCCTGTCTGACTCACTTCCCGTAAAGCATTTGGCCATACGTTCAAGCTACCTTTAAGAATTTTTTTGAATTAAAAGCCATCTCCTTAGACTCATCCCACAGCTTTAAAATGCTAGATTCAATCAATAACAATATTTACTTGGCAGCTCAAATTTGATTATCTGTTTACCAATTATTTATTTTATATAATTTTCCACTGTGTTTATAACTATTTTATGTAAATAATATAACAGAATGATTGATGAAGAATTTTAATTCAATATTTGTTTAAAAATTCATCAGTATAACAGTTAAAATGTCTTATGAAGTTATTTGCCAACTTTTTTTGGATTTCTCCAATTTTATTCTCTTTGCTTTTCATCAGCCTTATATTTGTTACTGTTAACCACTACTTGAAATATAGAATATTAGTGAATTCTTTAGGCTAGGTCTTTCTTAAAATATTTTCTAAAATTCACTCACATCAAATTCACCTAGGGATTTAGTAATCAAGGCAGGATTTAGCACACCTGGAATAAGGCATCTAGAAGACAGCAGTACATTGGTGTAGAAGATGTGAGGTGGGTTCTCATCCACTTTCTGGCAATTTCAAGCTAAGTGTCCTTGGGGAATTCTTCCTAATTATCAAATTAAGCCTTTGGGCTATAAAACCTCATACATAAATTGAAACACTACCAAGTGATAACTCTAGAAAGAGGTTATCCACTCTGGGATGTATGTGATCATCAATTTTGATTAGAATCTTTAGTAAGAAAGGATTCTGAGATTTTCACTTCTCAGTTATAAAACATGTTTTTTATGTGTAAAAATGGTTGACTTGGTCATTGGCAAATGCTCATTCTTCTCCACAAAACTCCTAAAACTAATACTTAGAATCTGTTCCTTTCAAAAAAATAATCATTTAAAGGTAACTGTAAGGTAAGTGGTGATATTGGTTATATGTCTATTTGTATCTCGCATCCCAAAGGGGGTTGTATTGGCTATGAATTATTCAGAAAATTCATACTAAGAAAATAATGGCAAGCCAATTTAAGTGATGAGATTTGACTCAGGAAGAAAGGATGGACTGAGGATGGAGGGATCCTTCAACAATATGTGAGTCCACAATGTATGTAAAAGACAGACATATTTCTGACTGGAAACTGGAAAACCATTAAGAGGTGAATTGGTCCTAATATGGTGGTGGTCATCTATTATCTGCCATTTAATTGGAGAGAGAAAATGAGCATGAAATTCATCATTAGTTGGAAATGTATTAATAGTAAAGTTTTTGGTTGATTTATTGCTGTGAAATGATACTTACATATTACTTTTCTTTCACTACCCCAAAATCCTCTCTCCATCCCTTCTCTCCCACATCCTTTTCTTCTCCCTTCTTTCCTTCCTCTCTCTTATTTATCCCTTCCTTCCTTCCTTCTTCCCTCCCTCGCTCCCTCATTCCATCCCTCCCTTTCTCCCTTCCTTCTTCCTTTAATTTCTTCTTCTTTTTAACATAATTATAAGTACTCTAATGGAGCTAAATTAATTTTTTCCTTAATAGTTTATCGGGAAATTAGTAGCACATTTTTCTCTCAGCTCAGCAAACATGTATGCTAATTCTCTCAACACAACTTTCTTCATTTTCTTCAGGAAGACCCACTACATTATGTGAGACTATGGGGAAAGCTGAAATTTGGCTAATCCGAACATATTGGGATTTTGAATTTCCTCGTCCATACTTACCTAATTTTGAGTTTGTTGGAGGATTGCACTGCAAACCCTCCAAACCGTTACCCAAGGTAGGTCTATGACAGTGGAGGATTTTATTACCTTAAAATAAAATACCTGATTTTCCTTTAAAGTTTATAGCCTTAATAACAGACAAATGCTGCTGGAAATCTTCAGTTTACCCTTCCAAATCGATGTTACTCACCATAGGGGTCTTCTATGGGTAATGTTCAGCCTTTTGGACTTCAAATTGAGAATTTAAGCTGCAGAATGAAATGATTCAAATGCTGTGTAACAAATATCAGCGTGTCTGTAATGTGGATACTGGACAGGAAGAACAGAAAATCAACCATGGAAATCACTAAGGACACTGCTGTAGTCTTAATAACAAGCTTGATAGAGTTATGAATAGGAACATTTTAGCAAACTGTTTGAGAGATAAAGATGCTTTCGTGAAAACCCTTGAGTGAATTCCGTAGAATGAATTCCACAGAATGAATTGAATGAATCCTTGAGTGAATTCCATAGAATGGTAAGAGGAAGTCAGTGTTGAGGTAAGACATGGAATGAGGTAGGGATCCTAGATTTTAATACTGGGGGTTTATTGGATGGTGGTGACCTTTTCTGTCAGGAAACAATTGGTGGTGGAAAAACTCCCTGGAGTTGATGATGATGAGTTTTTAGTTTAGACCTATTTACTTTAAGGAGACAAAATAATTTTAGGTGATTCCTAGAAAACATTTTGGTAGTACAAGGTCTCAATCTTAGCGAGAGCATTAGAAATAAATTCAGAGTCATCAGCATAAAGTAGACATCATAAAACTGAGAGATTCAAATATTGTATTGGTTCTTTATGAGCATAACGTTAGTTTTTTTTTCTGGAGTGAAAAAAATTGTGTATATACCACATACCAAAGTCTTCAAAGAATAAATGTGGAAGGCCAGAAATGTGAGAAAGAAAAAGTATTGAGAAGCAAAAGAGAGTAATGGTTAAATATGCTAAGAGCATTGCTTTTAACTTTCAATATGGAGTTCAGAGACAGACAATCATTTATTTGGTTTGTAGGCAAACATAATCTCTTTAGAAAGTTGCAGGTTAAATGGTGTTCTCAGGAGAGTTCTTGATTTCTGTTTTGGGTAAATGGTACATTTAAGTGAAAAATTTTATTTTAGGATTCTGAATATGCTTTTCTTACCATCAAATTATGACTACAAGCAAGCTGTATTGAGTCTTGTTATTAGAGGAGATAATATACCAATATCTGAATAAAAATACAAAAAGAGAAATGACATATCCATGATATCCGTGGCTCACTGTATGACAACCCATGCCACAGTGTTATCCTTATCCTCCCACCGTGCTCTCTCTCTCTCTCTCCCTCTCTCACACACACACACATACACACACACACACAAACACAATTTCACAGAAACAACTCAGGTATATTTTATAAGACAGAGAAATTATTTCATTTCAAACTCAAATTATCTATCATTATAGACTTTGGGAAATATGAATACCAATCTTGGATTATATTTCTGATGAAAGAATTGTGCCAGTCATTGGATACACAGAATAAAAAGCAAAGAGAGACAGTCAAATCAAAAATCCAAATCAGTATGGTACTCAGTCGGTATCAGTGTGTTATTTTACTCAATGGAAGATAAGTCAGAATGGTAAAACACCAATTCTTGAAAGTTCAGAGATATTCTCCTGACATTAACTAAGCTAAAAATAGCAGTCAACTTTCATTTAAGGTAGCATCGTCCTCTAATAATTTTACTAGTCATAAACTGAGAAATACAATGATTCCAGGGTGATCACAAATATAATATTGCCAGGGAATGCAGGATATATCTCTAGAAAGTGGCACAGATTATTATGTGAAAGGCCCCAATTCCAGACTTTGCAGTGCCCAAAACACTAAGTGATGACCCAGGGAATTTTATTTGTAGAGGAATTTATATTTTGCTTCTGTCCTAAGGCTTAAATTAAGGGCATATTGCTACTGTAACTCTCATATAGGAGTTTGTACATCAGGATAACAGAGAAGCACTGCCTCATAAATGTCATTACGATTATAGCTGAAGATTAACTATGCTATCTTCTTCTTCTAAAATATGTCACTTGTATATATTACATTTCTAACAAATTTATTCTTAACCTTATTAATGGGGGAAGATATAAACTTGAGAAAATAATCTTGAATGTTTGTCTAAAAGGAATAGGTAGATCAAATTATTAGTAATTTATTGGATAAAACTGGCATGTTAATAATTTTAAAAGTCTAATTCAGGACCCTTTCTTGGGATTCCTTTAAAAAATATTTTTATGAGTTTGCAAACAACTCTGTTGGTTAGTTAAATTAAGCCTGGGGGGTAAACAATTTCATCTACCATGAGAAGAGCTGCCCCTTATTCTATGTTCATTTCTGTAAAAGTTTAGGTTCTGTGCTTGTACTTGTAATCACTGTTTATATATTAAAGCCATAAATTTCAGAAACATGTTTCCTCTTACTGAGACTAAATGGTTCTCCGTGTCAGAAGACAGACCAGTCTGTCTAACTATTTCCTCTGACACTTCTCAACTTTACCTATTTAAAAGTGTAAGTAAAGCTTTTCTTCCCCTATGTTGCTGCACCTTTATAATAGTAAGAATGTTATGTATGCAGGAAATGGAAGAATTTGTCCAGAGTTCAGGTGAAGATGGTATTGTGGTGTTTTCTCTGGGATCAATGGTCAAAAACCTCACAGAAGAAAAGGCCAATCTTATTGCCTCAGCCCTTGCCCAGATTCCACAGAAGGTCAGTACAGCCTCTTATCCTGGTAGGCAGCATTTTATGAATTGAAGAGACAGTGTGGCTAATAGTGCTCTTTCCAGATGAAAGTTGAAGTTCAGTATACACTGAGTATCATTGGCACCAGCTATAAGTAAAGATTTGTAAAA
Organism: Daubentonia madagascariensis; assembly: GCA_023783475.1. Lineage (NCBI taxonomy): Eukaryota > Metazoa > Chordata > Mammalia > Primates > Daubentoniidae > Daubentonia > Daubentonia madagascariensis. The sequence goes on along the minus strand of JAKFHU010001268.1, from coordinate 172,846 downwards.
CATTAAAATAGTGTGCATAAGCATATTAAATCATTTGCTTACTAAGACTTGGCATTAATATGAAAGCATGCTTTTTTGTAGTCATTTATTTTCATATGGAATAGATACGAAGACTAGCTCCCACTGATCTTTTACTATTAGAAATCTTTTGTTCTGCACTGACTATTCCCAAAAGTTCTGAAATACGTTAGCTCCATGGTCCTAGAAAAGAGAGAGTTTATACGCAGAGTAGATAAAAATTATGCTTTAAAATATACTTCAAATGTATAGGTATTATTAAGACTTCATCAAAGTATAATTGGATTAGAAATACAAGCCTAGGTTCACTTAGTCTTTCTATTAATAAATTGAATACTCTTCAGCTAAAAACAATAAAAATTCTAACATTGTCAAACAATATGCATTTTCTAATATATGATATTCAATATTCAATTAACCTTAATTTTTATCACTATCATTCCATATTACTACTCTTTCTATACTCCTATTCATGAAATATCCAAAGACTCTCTATATTTATATATCAGTTAAAGTACATAAATCTTATAATGATTTTTAACCCCCATATTCTGATTGATTAACTAATCCTGTTTATTTTCTTTTTCTTCACTTACAATCTCACTTCTAAAAGCTGTTAAATGATCAATATCAAAATAATAATACTGTATTTGATAGACTATTAATACAAGCCTTTACAAAAAGGTAGTTGTAAACAATCTCCGTGTACATCTCAATGTTTGCAAACTACTGCTTATGTAACCCCCTCTCAACTATCACCTAAGTAGGGTGGCTATGTGTTATGTAAATTATTCTGCAACCTTAAAACACCCTCATTGTGTGGGCATTGGTTACTGAGCATTGGCCGTACTATGGAAACACATGCTTTTTTGCAGTTATTTATTTTACTTGCAAAATTAAAGCATCATCTTCCACAGGTTTTATGGAGATACAAAGGAAAGAAGCCAGCCACACTAGGAAACAATACCCGGCTCTATGATTGGATACCCCAGAATGATCTTCTTGGTATGATATGGGGAAAGAAAAGCTATACAGTTGGACAATAGATGAGTTAAGTAACTGTTTAACAGCAAATAAATTCAATACCTTTTTTTAATAATTTAAAATGTTCACATTTGACACCCAGTTTTAAAGCAGACATCATTAAATAATTAGCCATTAATTTTACAGATTCATGCTTTCTTTGGTTCACAAAAAAGCATCTTCAGGGAAGACTGTCATCACTCTTCAGGTTACATTCTCAGTTCAGCTCTTGCCTCCTCACTAGTGCATTCCCAGAAAATGCAGAGGGTGTTAATCCCTGATTTTCCTGGGATCGTAGTTTTCTGAGATAGCAATGCCCCACATGCTCAGCTTGTGTAGAAAATGTTTCCATCTTCAGTGAGTTATGCCATAGCTTTTTTCCCCTTCTGTCTCTGAAATTCTGCTTATAATGAAATCCCACCCACTTCTTACTCTATCCCCGAACTAGGTCATCCCAAAACCAAGGCGTTTATCACTCATGGTGGAACTAATGGGATCTATGAAGCAATTTACCATGGGGTCCCTATGGTGGGAGTTCCCATGTTTGCTGATCAGCCTGATAACATTGCTCACATGAAGGCCAAAGGAGCAGCGGTGGAGGTGAACTTGAACACAATGACAAGTGCAGATTTGCTCAGTGCCTTGATAGCAGTCATTAATGAACCTTCGTAAGTAATATTACTTTTAAAGGCTGACCTAATGTTGATTATGTTATCCATCATACCAGAAAATTTCCAATGTTTTATACCTTCAAATAACAACCACAACATGATCAATATAAAAACCATTTGTTTCATTTGCCAAACTGTGTAAGTAATTTGCTGAAATTGGAAATAAAAACCCTAAGACTTCAAATATTCCTTCAATGTTATGTCAAAATAAATAATGTTATGATTATATAAATTCTCAGATTTTTTCTGGATAATCTGCTTAATTTTATAAATAAGTAAGTGAATAAATAAATAAATGAATACTTAAATATTATAAATCATTCAGTAAGTGCAAAATGGAAGTGACAGTGTGCCCAATATTAATCATTCAGAAATAACTATTATTAGTACTGAGTATATACCATTCATTAGTCTATGCACACATACAGAGAGGAAAGATATAGGGTAGTAAATAATTTCACCAATATTTATTGATATTATGTGTGAGTTTTTAAATAAAATTTTAAATATAATTTTATCTGAATTCAGTTGAAAGATAGATTGAAATAAAACTATGAATTATGTTGAACTTTAGATATATGTCCTTATGTCTTAATTTTTTCCCTGAAAGATCTCATTAAGGATAAAGAATTAATATACTATATGTGTATGTAATTTTGAGTCTTTATTTTTGACAATGCATTTTAATTTTGCTCACTTACAGTTGAACTCTTGCTTTGGAATTATCCTCAATTTGTATTATTTACATCATAAATTATCAATATTAATGTCATTTATTTTCTTCACATTTTATTTGGTCTTTTTGCTGTATTTTAAGGGCATTGATATTCACCATTGAATCAGAGATTCTTTACTCCAAAATATTTTGGATTCATTTCTCTACTGTTGCATATATAATTTCCTTTCAATAAACACTCTTGGATATTGAATTCATTGAGATCATGTTTAGCAATAGTTGCTGATTGTTTTCATATGAGAACGACTTTTATCTGAATATATTAACAATATACTTAACTTTCTTTCTTCCTTCAGACCTCTGAAAATAGTACTCCTTTAAGTGGTACTGTAGAATTTCTGAGTCCTGTCTTTTTACAACACTGCTAATCTAGAATAAAAAAATTATCCAGTTTTTCTTTCCAGAAGTTAATTTTTCACTTATTATTTATTAGAATGCCTTTTAGTTCCATTTTTAATCTCTACTTTAAGAGCATCAGTTTTCAGTGCTTCCTATGTTAAAATATTTTGTATTTTGGTTTGTTCTTTTTCTCTGTTATTTTATAATTGTTCTAATCAAGTTTTACTATTAATTCATTGCGATTGCCTCAAGTAAACCACAAATTAGTAAATTCACCTTTTTGCCATGACCATTGCTTTCAGTTTCTAATTTCTTTATTAATTCTTTAAATTGTTATTTTAAACAATTCACCTTAACTACTCACTTCTTCTTACCACCTCTTCTTGCTTTATAATTTGATTTTTTATATCTTATTCATTACCCTCTCATTTTTAGTATACCTCATATTTCCTGTTTTTTGGACTATATATCATGCCTGATTGCATTCTTAGTCTTTTGTTTTTATTTATTTATTTCTCAATATGTGTAAATGACTATCAGGCCATGTTTTTCATCGTGCTCTCTCACTATTTTTTCTGAACTTGTATAGGTGCCTTAAACTTGTTTTCATGTTATATCAGACTCTATTTTAATACAGAGCCAAAGCTTAAAAGATAGATATAAACAACATCCCATTTATGATGGAATTGGTGCAACTTTTTTTTTTAATGGGACTAGTCTGCTTAAAATCATCTGTTCAAAGCCCTTGTGCCAGAGTTTCTAGACAAAGAGAGCAGTATATTCATTTTTAAATGTAAAGACCCTTAACACTTGGCTTATATTCATACTAAAGAGTCAACCCTAGTTGTACATTTTTGCTTCCTATTCACAGTCCAATCAACTGACTTTTATTATCACATACACTTTAAGTCATAATTTTCAGGATATTATAGAAATCATAAATCAGGAGCTGAGTAGGGGGTTAGGTGCTTCAGCAACGCTCAATATATTTTGTTGTTGACAAATTTTGACTTTAATGGCTCATCAATTAGACTAGTACCAGATTGTTAGTTGCTGATAATTTGTTTCATTTTATTAAATATCATAGTAAATAAGTTCTGTGATTCTTTTTAACTCTAATGCATATAGTGTTCATTAAATTTTATTATGATTTGAAACCTATTGGTGTGAAAAGACAGAATCATAAATACTCTTAGAGATTTTCAAGTAAATACCTAAAATTTATTTAATTGAAAACACCTTCATATTAACCCTAAACCCAGTACTACCTCTCAAATTACCTGGAAAAGCAAGAGTATGGTGTATAGTATATATATACATGGACATATTTGTATCCATTCTGTTATTCCTTAAAGAAATTAAGGAAAATACAAAACTGCATTTGTATTCATAAACCACAGTAATTTTAATTATTCAGCATGTTTTAACATATCAGTCATAAAAAATTACTGTGTGATACCATATGAAATAATGAATTTATGAACATGGTCCTTGATTATCCTACTTCATTTACAGGAAAGCATACTTTATTTTTATTTGGATTCACATGTACAAACATTTATCAAATATATATCTCTATCTACAAATAGAGAAAACCTTGAACAAAAATCTGATTTGGAAATAAAGGCTTTTTTTGTCTTTTTTTCATGTTCTCTCTTGTCCTAAAGAAAAAGGCTTTTTTTGCCACTTTATTTCGCCTAAAATGTATTAGCATGAACCATGTGAAAACTATTGTTTTGATCTTACCTGTGGTTCAGTTCAGCTGGAAGACAATATGACTATTCTCTTTTCACTACACTCAAAAAGAATACATGGAAATTACCTTCTGCTGCTGATCTAGTGTGGCATGAGCATTTCTGGGTTATGATTACATTCTCCTTCTCCAATCCCATCAATGCCCTGCCAGCACGAGGACATCTCTTCACAAGCCACTTACCTTCTCTCAGTTCCATGAATCCAAGCTGGAACATTTACTCATGGCACAAACCACAGTGAAACCTACCAATTTTGGCTCAGCCACTAGGAAACCGAGTAAAGACATAACTTGCCTTTGAAATAGATAGACCTGCAAGTAATGTTTGAGAAACAATGTCTGAGAAACCATTAGAGCTGTTAACTCTATAACTATTGCTATTGTGATGCCAAATTGATTAGGGGTTCTAATCAATTAGAACCTTAAAAACTCGAAGTCCATGTACTTGGATATGCCAACTCTTAAATTACCTGAGTATTTTTATTCAGTCTTGACATTGCCAATAGAGACATTATCCTTTTCATCAGAAACATACAAATGTGTACTAAGGAATGATTATCACAGTGCCAAGATCTCAGAATTGTAAAATGACTCACTAATATTGACTACCAATTTCCTGTGTTTGTCACATGAACTAGCCAGACATTAGAGACCATGCTTATAGATGTTTTAAAAGATATTGTTCCACAATATTGGGTTATATACCATCTTGGTCTTGAAACAGTCCTGGACACTATAGTTCACATAGTATCACAATTATTCCTGGAAAAATTGTGCTATACATTCACAACTGGCTTCTTCTACATTTTTCTATGTCTGCATTTGACCACATTGTGTTAAGAATATTCTTCCACGTCCTTCCATTTATAACTCTTAAATTCCTATTCAATTAGCAAAGTTCACGCAAGAATTAGACTTTTTCTGAACACATCTATGGCCTTTAACTTGCATAACAAATAATATGCATTACCTGTTTAGCTTTAATAAAAACAAACCCAAAAACTCTCTAATTTTTGTCTACGTATTTGCCTTCCAGTTATAAAGAGAATGCTATGAGGTTATCAAGAATTCACCATGATCAACCTGTAAAGCCCCTGGATCGAGCAGTCTTCTGGATCGAGTTTGTCATGCGCCACAAAGGAGCCAAGCACCTGCGGCCAGCTGCCCACGACCTCACCTGGTTCCAGTACCACTCTTTGGATGTGATTGGGTTCCTGCTGACCTGTGTGGCAACTTCTATAATATTAGTCACAAAATGTTGTTTGTTTTCTTGTCAAAAATTTGGCAAAACAGGAAAGAAGAAAAAGAGAGAATAGGTCAAGAAAAAGAGGAAATACATCTTTTTAAATTTGGCAAAGTTCTGAATGGGCAATCCTGTTAATTCCAACCACAAGGAACTTAAGAAAAACACATCTCCATCCTGTTTTCGAATTTTCCGTTTCTCTACCTTAGCCTAAAGGTAAAGCCTAGAATTCAATATGATCATTAACTAATGACTGTGTTCCATTCTTCCTTTGTCTTTTCCTGGCTGGCTTTACCCTCTTCCTTTTACATTTCTGACACAGGGCACTACCTAATTTTAAATATGTTCTATTCATAATATCAATATTTTCCTTATACGTAACCCTAATTGCTGACTAACAATATGCTGAATCTTGGGGCATGCACAAAGTGTAAATAGAATTTGTTAGATATTAGGAACCCCGAAGAGTCAAATTCACAAGTTTCCATTGACTACACAAATCAAGGACCCACCATAGGAGATTAGTGTGTTATGGGAAGAGTAATGATTTCATTTTTTAAGAAAAATATTCTTCTGCTTGCTCAATGGTACAATCCCTAATGTTATAGGGATTAGAGCATGAATTTATAACTGTGATAATGCCTCACTATTAAATGTCTACAAATTTTCTATGAGCACATCTAGATAATCATGGTCTAACGTGCGTGCCTTTCTTCAACAAATATTCTTGTGTGCCTTCTAGTGGAAGTTTGGGCACTGTCTTCAAAAAACAGATTAATTCAGACTTTTTTTTTCTCAAGGAGAAAGTAGGCAACATGTTAAAGGTGAACAGATCATTTTTAGGGGACATAACAGTAAGAAATATAGAAAAAAATAGCAATTTTGTAAATTTTAATAAATAATAAATTTTATAAAATGTTTAGTTAATAGTACAAATGATAACCTTAAATGTCAATTCATCATATTTAAAATTATGAATACACACAATCTGTAATCACTATTTATAATCAAAAGTTTAATTTTCTGTCAAAAAATAAGAAAATATTTACTTAAATATTTTGAAAAGAAAACAAACAGCAATTTGAGATCATTGTATTATTTTCCTCTCCTTATCTTCAATTGATTCTTATACTAAGTATATATTAGCTTACCATCTTGACCAAATTTTAAATATGTTCTATTTGTAATATGTTATAGTAAATATTTATCAATGGACAGCACTAATTGAAGGCAAATATTCATATTTGGATCAACTTTGAATTAATTTAACAAATATATTAAAGATTACACTTTCTTTACCATTTATAAACTTAATGACATGTCCAACTAAAGTTGTAATTTCAGTATTTGATATATAATCAAGGAGATAAATGATATCCATTGGCTTAGTGAAAATTTAGAAATTCATATTCATTTCTACATGACATATTGAAATTTATTTCCATTTAAAAAATAACTATAGGACAGGAACATGAACTTCTTAACTGTGTACATTGATGAAAATGCAAATAAATTGTAAAATTTTTTTGTGAAGACTCAAAATGTATTTGTTCAATGTTAACTTTTTAAAAAGATGATTCTCCTTCATGTGCTTTGAGAGTTACAAATTTTATCACATTTTGAGGAGAACTCCTTATGTTTGTGATATGCCCAGTTTGTTTTCTGCAATTAGAATGATGCAAATAGCTAAGATCCAGTGAGTTGTGGACTGGCTATCCCTGGGGATAAGCAGTACATAAGCTCGGGCACCCATTTGGTGTCTGAGACTGGCCACTCATTGCACATGAGACTTGCTGCCACTCACTAGCCCCCACTCACTGGTCTCCTCCTACTCTCTGGTATTCTGCTGGTCTCTTCCTTTGCCTAAATATCATTAGAAGCCAGTTGCAGCTGGGGAAAATCCTGAGTGATATAAACTGCATTAGTTAGTGTAACTGCAGTATGTACTTGTATTGAAAACAAAACAAACAAACAAACAAAACTGAGAATGGATTTCCCTTAACAGTCATTTGTGAAACTGTTCCCATAGGAAATTCTCAATCCTAACGCAGAGGCCAGGCCACATCAACAAAAGCAGTTTCACGTAGCTCTTACATTCTCAGCACTTAGAGCTGCTCAAGAGGCTAAGGTTGATAATTTAACTTATTTTGTTCCTAAATATTCCATGCACCCCTTATCCTCTGGCAGCATGTTTTCTGGTCAGCATTCTTTAATTGGTAGGATGATTCAAAATTCATCAGAAATAAATCTGTTATTTGGAAATTATAACTTCTGTGAAGAAAAACTGATGCATCCTCTAGCATAGAAGGTGACTAGTATAAATTGTTACCCTATGGCTGGCTAGAACACTAGTGAGTGATGTCATATTGGAGAGGCATTAGGATGACATCTGCTATTAGCAGATTGAGCATGTAGCAGCTTCAGTAGCCAGGTTAGCCCTGGTTGAAGTGAAGTTTATGCTGTAAAGTCATGTATGGTCTCTGTCCAAGCCACCATGACTTCTTTGTACATGAGCTTCATACAGTTCCAAATTCTAGAGGGTCAGGAAAAAGATACTGGCATCCAAAGGTCAGTGCATCTAGTCCACCTTATTATTGAAACAGTTTTCTGGAATGCATGATTACTGGTAGGAATTCCCATAAAATGTGAATACCTACATAATTTGTACCAATTCCAAGAGATGTATTTCCTAATTCTATCTCAGGTTTTCTTGCTTCCACTTTAATTCTTCCCAAGTCTCTGACTAAGCAATCCACTCATTAGTCACTGCACATGAATCTGTAGATCTGTAATACAGTTCATTGCAGTCACTTCTCCTTCCCCAAATATCCAGATGTAATGTTTCACATTCTGCCCATTAGGAAGACCTTTTTTTACCACTATCTTTCAGAGACAGTCCTAAGTGGGGCTGTATTAAGGGCTACTTTCTGCTGCTGTGTGAATAACAGGTGTATTCATACATAAAATGGCTCTGGTATATTTTTCCTGCTTTCAGTAAGGAATTCCCCCATGAATCTAAGTTGGGTGTTACCGTGATTCATTTTAAAACATTGGAAGGTCCCATGAGAGTTAAGCCACCTGTATGAAAATTTTACTTGTTTCTCTGGCCCTGGTCATGCCTATTCTCGTACACACTATATCCATTTAATGGTATAATATTGCTGTTAATGTTCACTTACATTTTTTGTTGATATCACAACATAATGGCCATCACAGGGAGCATAGACACTTGTGCTTATGGTCAGGTGTTCAATCTCAAGCAGAACTTAATAACAAGCTTGGAGCTGTTTTTCCTACAGAGGAAAAAGGTCAGGAAAATAGGTCATAGTTTTGCTACAAAATCCTAGGATTCTCTTTTTGAAGTTTGTCAAATTTAACATTGCTATCTGCTACAGAGACAGCAGGTACTCTTCCATTTTCTTTTTTGTTGTGGTGGTTAAAAAAAAACACATGACTTGAAATCTACCCTCTGAAATTTCTAGGTACACAGTAGTGTTTCACAAATATTAATTCTTTGGAATTTGGTCTTGAGGTCTGTCTCTGGAGAGTGGCTATAAATTCTAGCCCTGCCCTGATGAGGCTTCAGAGGAGGTGGTCAAGGACGTTTATAGTGTGTCTTTCATGGAATACTTCTTTATCCTGGTCCACAGCCTAATGCTTAAATGCTCAACCTATGAACAGTATCCCTTTCACAGGAAACTTGTTTCTACTGATGATGCCCTTGTGGATCTTGTCTGACCTGTATCCAGTTTATTCCTACCAAGATAGGCACACTCTAGGAGAGCCCTGACCAGGAAAGAAATTAGGTTTGGTGTTTCAGGTGAGACACAGAGGAGGCAACACAACAAAACACATGAAATAATAAAAGCAGTTTTATTACTTACTGGTCCCAGAGAGAAGAGGGCAGCCTGCCTCGCAGGACAAATGGGAGGTTGGGGAGCCATCTGGGACATGTGTGTTCAACCAGATGGTAGGGAGCAAGAGAGAGAGAATGAGAGAATCTGTGAACCAAAGCCTTGCCTGGGGTCCACGGCATTACCCAAGATGATTTCCTATGGGGAGTTCTAATTGGTGGGTGTAAAGCCAGCAGGCATGGGTTCTGTGGGGTGACGCTGTGACTGAGTGGTGATCTGTGGCATATATGTGCAGTTCCTGTAGGGTGTGGGAAACAAGAGTCAAGTAGGTTGTATCTAACCGCCCCTGTGATGCTGGCAGAAATACTGGAGGAGGAGGAGGAGGAGGTCACCAAGAGGCGGCTGTATAATGGAGACATCTGGATTGACCACATTGAGGAGCTGGGAGGAGGTTTAGAACTGGAAACTGTGTCAAGGGTGACTGAGCCCTACTTCTGGTATGAGAAAGTTAAACTTATAATTAAAATGGATGCTCAGGCAACATAAAATTATAAGAATTCACCTCAAGTACACTATTGTTAACTATAAGCACAATAGTTTTATACTATTGTACAACATATCTCTAGAACTTTTTTCCATTTTGTATAACTGAAACTTTGTTTCTCTTGAACAGCAACTACCCATTTTCCTCTCCCCCCAGCCCCTGGCAAATGCTATTCTATTTTCTTTATTCAATGAGTTTGATTTCTTCAGATATCTCATATAAGTGTAATCATGCAGTATTTGTTCTTCTGACAGGCTTATTTCTCTTAGCTTAATGTCCTTAAGTTTCATCCATATTGTCATAAATGGCAAATTTTCCTTCTTTTCTAAGGGAGAATAATATTCCATTTCAAGTTATCCACCACATTTTGGTTATCCATTCACCCATCAATGGGCATTTATTTCAATTCCACATCTTGACTATTATGAATAATGCCATAGTGAACACGAGAGTGCAAATAGCTCTACAAGATCCTGCTTTCCTTTTTTTATGGATAAATATCCAGAACGGGATTGTTGAATCACATGATAATTCTATTTCTAATTTTTTGAGGAACTTCCATAATGTTTATACAGCAGCTGCATCATTTCACATTCCCACCGAAAGTGAAACGTTTTCCAGCTTCTTCACATCCTCACCAATATTTATTTATTTATTTTTGATAACTTGGTAGGCAGTGATTACAAGTACAGGCATTACGAGAAGGATTTATATTAAATGTTTCGGAGAGTTTAACTTATTCAATAATGGAAACAACAATATGATTCCTAGATTTTCAGCTGTGCAGTATTCATGTCATCAACATTTCTGTTCCTTACAGTTCTCATACCAAACAATAGCATTTCCCAGTCAGTGGCTAACACCAGTATTGTGTGATGACCTTGTTTCCAGTCATTCCTTTAAACTTGCACCTGCATACCCACTGGCCTTTTGGTTCCTTCTCACAAGCATCCTTTGAATCCATCATCGATTTTCAAGAGGATATCTGCAAAGGGTCCTAGCTATATTTTATACTTCCATATTTGCCCCTTTTTTCCATAATTCTTTCTACAGCCAGCAACTAGAGTGATGTTTTAAAACTTAAATCAAATTTCTCACTGTTCAGTTCCAAACCCTTCAGTCACAAAGTCTAGCTCAGTGCCACGTCCGTTAAGGAGCCTTCTGAATGATGAAACTCTGACCCACCATTCTTCCCTCTGGTGGACCATGCTCCTGATATATGGAACCATTCCTGTCCCACCAGACCAAAAAAAAAAAAAAGAACAAGAAAAGAAAAAAAGAAAGAAAAATAATCTCAGAATCAGGCTCTTTTCACACTACATTTCCTTTCCCTGGAATACCTTTCCTAGCCCCTGTCTCAGCCTTCAGATTTCAGATATCAATTTTTTCTTGCCTAAAGTAATACTTTTCCACCCTATATAATTCCCCTTGAAAACTTAACTACTCTCTTTACCTTGTTTATTGTTCTTAGATATGCATTAATCAATAAAATATAAATAATGGAAGGCAAGGACCTAATTATCTTGTTTGTCACCACATTTCCTATACCTAGATGTCACCTAGGCACATAGAAGGTATCTGATAACTATTAATGAAATTAGTGAATAAATAACAACCACTCAAGTTTATTAAACAGGAAGAGGCATCCGTATCTGAAAAAGAGACAGAGATAGAGCAAATAGGAGATAGGAGAAAACCTTTAGAGTACGGTGTGTCAGAAACCAAAACAACAATTTTAGTGGATGAAATAAAATAGTATTGAATTCTAGATCATATTAACAAAATGATTGAATTTTTTAAATCTGATTTGGAGATTTTGCTGCTGGACCTGGTAAGAGCTACTTCAATGAAATGGTAGAAGCAGAAAATGACTTATAAGATGGAAGTTATGGAAATATAAGAAAATGTATTGACAAGTCTCATAAAATTGTTATGCATGGAGAAGAAAGAGATAACATTAAACTTGAAGATAATTTATCAAGCTACATATACCACCATGTATATAAATAAAATTTCTTACCACTGTTTAGTGTTAAATGATTTACATTATTCTAAGTGCTCTAAATGTTTTAATTCAATACATTTTTATAACATTATAGGAAGAGGATTTTATTTTAGATACATTTTACAGATAAGAAAACTGAGACACAAACATTTTTCCAAAGCCATATTGCTAGGTGGTATCTGGGGGAAGATTTACCTTAAGCAAATGGAGCTGACAGTCAATAATGTTAAAAATTACATTAGCTATTTCTGATTTATGAATGTACAGCTCTTTAACAGGAAAGAGACATTATGGAAGACAAGTTGAAGATGCAGAAAAGTAGAGGGATAATAAGGTGAGGACATCATGAAGATCAGTCTTAATAGGAGTGAACCTCATGATGGAAATTCATTCAGTATAAAAACAGAGGCGTAGGAAGGGATAGTTTACTTATAGGCAAGTTTTAACATTTAAGTTAGGAAGTAAAAAGTTTGAGTCCTTGCAAAGATAAGATAAAGTACACATTTTTTTTTCAATTTCTTTTAAGTTCTATATGGATTCAAGTGTTTTAAACTCAAGGTATGCACTATGATCTTACATATACTCAAAACACTTTATTCATCTTATCTGCCATCAAATTCCACCTAGTAGCACTTCTGAAACCTTCATGTCAGCGTTGTGAACTTCATGTCCCTTCCCTGTTCTCTTCAGCAACCTCCCCTCCTGTTATACGATGATTGCGTTCAGGTTTTGTGAACCATTCCATATTCCACATTCCACATTCCGTCTTCTCCACCTGTGGCTACACTCCACTTTCTCCATATTCAGCCAATCTCACAAGGTGGTGAGAGAGGCTAGTTTCAGTACTACTGCTCATAGTAAATGAGGAGGGGTCCTATGAAATAGGAAAATTATTTTAGATTTCTAACTACAGATAAAAGGAATGAAATAAGCATCAAAATAAAGGAAAGAAGACTTTTACGCGTAATCTTGCCTCTTTCCTATCACTTTGCTAAAATATCAATGTTATTCCGTGTCTCCTTCAGTGATAATCCTGGAAATTTTTGCTAAAAATTCGCAGTACTTTCAAAAATTCCTTCATAACACCTTAAATTTTCATTTTCCTAACTGTATCCTATCCTGTTTGTTTGTTTGTTTTTTGGATGTAACTGCTGGTCCTAACAATTAGCTTTTGGAAAAGCAAATTAAGCACTTGCAGAGGCCGTGTAATGACAAATACCACTAGAGTGGAGACTAGAAAGTGAAAATCCTCACAGCTTGCTTTGGAGTCAAGCATTGGGAGGACAAATATCTATATATTACTGCAATGGCAGAAATGGGACCTTAAATCAGTTCTAGCATCTCTGGCTACTGAGGAAAATAAATGTGTTAATAAAGCAGTTTGATTACAAATACATTCCATGTCTAACTTCCTCAATTTGTTTTCTGACTTATTTATATTTTTGCATATAATTGTAGTTTGTTCATTTTCACCATTTTAGTATCCCATTACATTAGTATACCATGTATACTATTTATACAGAGAAATTCATTCTCCAACTGTTGACTCTAAAACAACCTCACTAATGGCTTTTGCTAAGTTAGTGACCCTGACACTCTGAGCTGTCTCAGAGTTTTGTGTTTTACCAATACAAAAAATATTATCAGAGGCTTTGAAATGCCAAATCCATTCTCCTTCTTCTAAAATTTTCTGTCAATGACAAGATCCCTTAATTTGACTATGATACTCTTCCTAGAAGAAAGAAGTTAGTATAGTCACCTTGCATTTTAAATAACTTTCATTTGACTTTCCAAGCACCCATCAAAAAAGCCTCAGATGAAGCATGCTTTATCTGAAAGATTTCAATGCATTTGGCTTTCTCCACTGAGCGTGCTTCTTTACACACATCCTGACCATGGACATCTCTAATGGAGTCCTTTTTTGTATATGAAGAAAAGACTGGCCAACTTGTTTAAACATAAACGTGAGCTATGCGAACTCAGACAGGATATCATATTGTCATTTTTTCTGCACAAGAAATCATTCAAGATTGGATTTAATAGTGGCTGTAAAGTGTTTATTAAATGTGTAATATAAAAGGCACTAGAGGCACAGAAAGCTAAGTAAAAGTATGCACTATTCTTCAATCCCTATCTTTAAGTCTATAACTTTGCCCAAAAATGAGTCTCCAAGGAACATAAAAACATTTCCATAGAGAAGTCTTATTACTAGATCAATCACTACAGGAAAGAAATCACAGGTAGATCACAAATTCCCCAAACTTGCTACTAATTCTGTGTATCATATTCTACCTAATGGCATTATCAGCCTTTTATTCAGTGAGGTAACAAACATATCAGTGCCTTTGCTCTTATGAATTTTTCCAGTCTAAGATATAGCCAGTAATCACAAAATTTCAACTCTACTCCACATTTGCCGTCATCAAGCTGAGACTCAGTCCTCATGATCTCATGCTTAGGTTCCTAATATACATTTTAATCATTTTTCTCTACTTTTAAATTCTTGCCTTTACATGCCAGCCTAAGTTTAGTTGTCAGAATTGTTTGCTAAAGGAAAAATTTGATCTTGTAACTGCCTCTGTTTAATATTTGATTAAATTATTTTTGCCTATAAATTAAAATCAAAACTTGTATATGACATTCAAAGCTATAGAAGGCCTTCACATTCAATCTGTCTTCTACAACCTGCTGCCCACAACTCACTCTGAGAACCATACTCACTGAAATTCTTTCCAAATATCCTGACCTTTTCTCGTTCTTTTACTTGCTGTGAATTCTCTCCTTTTGCCACACTCTGCCTAGATTCTACCAAAGCTCCTTTGTCTCATCTTGTACGTTACCTGTCACACTAGTTTTTCCCAATTTTTCCGCAGAGGAGTAATAGTGCTTTTCTCTGGGTTTCTGAGCACACTACACCATTCATATGCCTCATCACAATATTTCTCATAGTAGATTTTGGACTATGTAGGTGTGTCATACCCAAACTAACAGTCCACATGGAAAAATAATTGGAGATTTGTAATCTCCTAAAAGACCTGACACATTACAATTTGGATTGTGTAGAATATGTTTGATTTTTTAGTGTGTGTGTGTTTGTGTGTGTAAAGTAAATGAACTTTAATAGTTTCTAATTTCTTATTTTTTTAATTACCATTCTATATATTGAATCTACTTCTTTTTTGTACATTTTAATTCTTAACTTCTAGAAAGCTGGAGCAAGTTTTCCCTGACAGTTTTGTATTTTGTTAATTCCCCAAGAAACATTAGTTAAACTTCCAACCACCTAGTGATTATTTTCCCTAAGAATGTGTAGTATATACCTATTGTATTCAAAATGCTATATATTTCCATTAGATCAAACCTGTTAGCTGTGCTGTTTAGATTTTCCAGAGACTAAACTTGATATATAAGTTTCTGAAATATTTGATACAAAATCTCTCCCTATGATAGTGGATTTTTAAATCCTACTCAATATTCTTTCAGTGTTTGCTTTATAGAGTTTACGGTGGTGATATTAGCTGAATTCACATATAGAATTATTACAGCTTCCTGGTGAATTAGAAATTTGGTTATTATTTTTGAGTTATGCTTTATTTTTGGTTATGCATTTCTAGTTAAAATCAATTATTTCCTAATATTAATATAGCAACATCTGTATTCTTTTTTAAAGTATATATGAATTTTTTTCATATATGCTTATATGTTAAATGTTTATATGTTTTAATGTTTTAGGTGTTGTCTCTTTTAACCAGCATATAATGAGACATTTTTTGAATTACTGCTTTATGTGTAATTTCTAAACACAAAATATGTATCTACTTGCATCTATTTTCAAGCTATTGATTTATAATATCTTTTAATGAACTTTTCATTTCTATGATATTTCCCCATTATATTTTTTCTTTGTAACTGAGTACTTTTTTCTTTGTTTTTTAAATTTAACTTGTGTTTATTTGGAAGTACACTCTCTGGATATTCTGATGTATTTCTTAAATGAATTTTTAGAATCTAATCAAGCTTTATATCTTTATTAAGGAATTTTCATGTAGTGACATTTGCTGTAATAACTGATATATTTTATTTTATGACTGTTTTATGTATTTCTATTTCTTTGTACTTTTTTCAACTTTTTTCTTTTTTTTTTTGCTTGTTTATGTTCTTAGGGAATAGCTAAAGTTTTAAAAAATGTTTTCATTAAGTTTTATTTCATTCACTTTTCTTCTAATTATAAGGGAGTCAAACATTTGTACCTATTATTTTACTGGCATTTTAAAATTTTTTTTTAAATTTCACAATATAATGGGGGTACAAATGATTAGGTTACATGTATTATTCCTTTTGCACTGCCCCAGTCAGAGTTATAAGCATGCCCCTCCCCTATACAGTGTGCACCATGCCCATTAGGTGTGAATATACCCATGCACTATTTCTCCCTCCCACCTGCCCGATCCCCAGTGAATTGTAGTTCCACATGGGCACATAAGTATTGACCAGTTAGTAACAATGTGATGGTAAGTATATGTAGGGCTTGCTTTTCCATTCTTGTAATACTTCACTTAGGAGAATGAGCTTCAGCTCCATCTGGGATAATACCAGATGTGTTAGTTCACCATCATTTTTTGTGGCTGTATAGTACTCCATGGTATACACACACCACTTTTTATTAATCCATTCATGTATTGATGGCTACTTGGGTTGTTTCCACATCTTTGCAATTGTGAATTGTGCTGCTATAACATTCGAGTGCAGATGTCTTTATTATAGAACATCTTTTCTTCCTTTGGGTAGATGCCCAGCAGTGGAATTGCTGGATCAAATGGTAGTTCTACTTTTTAGTTCTTTGAGGTATCTCCATATTCCTTTCCATAGAGGTTGTACTAGTTTGCAGTCCCACCAGCAGTGTACGAGTTCTCCTATCTTTCCACATCCACATGAACATTTGTTATTTTGGGACTTTTTGATAAAAGCCATTCTCACTGGAGTGAAGAGATACCTCATTGTGGTTTTGATTTGCATTTCCCTGATGATTAGAGATGTTGAGAATTTTTTCATAGATTTCTTGGCCATTAGCCGATCTTTTGAAAAGTTTGTGTTCATGTCCTTTGCCCACTTTTTAATGGGGTTATTTGATTTTTTCTTGCTGATTGTCCTGAGTTCTATATTGATTCTAGTTATCAGCCCTTTATTGGTTGTATAGCATGCAAATATTTTCTCCCATTCTGTAGGCTGTCTATTCGCTACAGTAATAGTTTCTTTGGCTGTGCAGAAGCTTTTTAATTTGATCGGGTCCCACTTGTTTATTTTTGTTATGGCTGTACTTGCTTTTGTGGTCTTCTTCATGAATTCTTTGCCTAGGCCGATGTCTATAAGAGTTTTTCCAATGTTTTCTTTTAGAATTTTTATGGTTTCATGCCTTAGGTTTAAGTCTGTTATCCATCGTGAGTTGATTTTTGTGAGAGGCGAGGGGTTCAGTTTTCTACTTGTGGCCATCCAATTTTCCCAGAACCATTTATTGAATAGGCATTCTTTTCCCCAGTGTATGTTTTTTCTGATTGTCAAAGATCAGATGGCCATCTGAGGACAGTTTTATATCTGGGTTCTCAGTCCTGTTTTATTGGTCTATGTCTCTGTTGTTGTGCCAGTACCATGTTGTTTTGGTTATAAAAGCCTTGTAGTATAGCTTGAAGTCTGGTAAATTGATGCCTCCCAATTTGTTCTTTTTGCTTAAGGTTGTTTTAGCTATATGGGGTCTTTTCTGCTTCCATACAAAGCATAGAATTACTTTTTAAAAGGAGAAAATTTCTTTGCTATATTGCTTAATAATGTAAGAACACTAGAATGTGTCATTTGTCAGCCAGTGCTTTCACAATTACATTTCTTGTGTTATGTCCCTCCTGTCCTACAGACTTTTAAGTACAACTTCCACCTCCATATCTACTGGTAAATATTCACATGTATTTCAAATGTTTACCATTAAAAATGGACTTTCTGCTCTTACTCCACATCAAACAAGTTCTCCTGAAATCTTCTCCACTTCAGTTAAAGTTAACTCAGTCATTCCAGGTATGAAGATAAAAAAATATTGAGTTCATTATTAATCACCTTTCATTTCCCTCCGTCTATACACAAATGACCAGTAATATCTGTTATTCTTCCCCTCAAATTATATCTAGTATTTTTACCTTACTCATCACTTCTACATATTTTCCTTGATTTAAGGCACCACCATTTCTCACCTGGGTTAACCTAATAGACTCTGCAGTATCAACTGTAGGAAAAGACAGACAAAAGATGATGTTCCATGCTGCACAGTTTGTTTCTCTCTAATATAACTCTCTTAAAGAAAAAAGGAAGATCTCCTGAAGATACTATTTAAGCATACAGGCACTGATTTCTCAATGCTTTGGCATCCATTCATCACTTACAATGCTATTCCTGCCCATATACTTAGGCAAGGACATCTATAATCCAAACTTGAGGAATTAAGCAAATGAAGAGCAAACGTTTTCTTTTTCTATTTATATTTTCATTATTTTGTATTTTTTTATTTCAGAGTATTACAGGGCTACAGATGTTTAGGTTACATGTATTGCCTTTGCTCTGCCAGAGTCAGAGATACAAGCGTGCCCAACCAGATGGTGTGCACTGCACCCCCAAGGTGAGATTTACTCATCCCCTCCTCCCCACCTACCCGACACCCGATGAATGTAATTTCCATATGTGTGCATAAGAGTTGATCAATTAGTATCAATTTGATGGTGAGTACATGTGGTGCTTGTTTTTCCATTCTTGAAATACTTTGCTTAGAAGAATTGGCTCCAGTTCCATCCAGGATAATAAAAAAGGTGTCAGATCACCGTTGTTTTTTGTGGCTGAGTAGTACTCCATGGTGTACATATACCACATTTTATTGATCCACTCATATATACATGGGCACTTGGGTAGTTTCCAAATCTTTGCAATTGTAGATTGTGCTCCTATAAACATTTGAGTGCAGATGTCTTTATTAAAGAATGTCTTTTTTTCCTTTGGGTGGACTCCCAGTAGTGGGATTGCTGAATCAAATGGTAGTTCTACTTTTAGTTCTTCGAGGTATCTCCATACTACTTTCCAAAGAGGTTGCATTAGTTTGCAGTCCCACCAGTAGTGTATGGGTGTTCCTATCTCTCTACATCCATGCCAACATTTGTTGTTTTGGGACTTTTTCATATAAGCCATTCTCACAGGAGTTAAGTGGTATCTCATTGTGGTTTTGATTTGCATTTCCCTGATGATTAAAGATTTGAACATTTTTTCATGTGTTTCTTGGCCATTAGTCTATCTTCTTTTGAAAAGTTTCTCTTCATGTCTGTTGCCCAATTTTTAATGGGGTTGTTTGATTTTTTTCTTGCAGATTTTCCTGAGTTCTATATAGATTCTACTTATTAGTCCTTTATCAAATGTTATAGCATGCAAAAATTTTCTCCCATTCTGTAGGTTGTCTATGCACTCTAGTAACAGTTTCTTTGGCTGTGCAGAAGTGTTTCAATTTGATCAGGTCTCATTTGTTTATTTTTGTTGTGGCTGTACTTGCTATTGGGGTCTTCTTCATAAATTCTTTGCTTAGGCCAATGTCTATAAGAGTTTTTCCAATATTTTCTTCTAGAATTATTATGGTTTCATGCCTTAGGTTTAAGTCTGTTTTCCATTGTGAGTTGATTTTTGTGAGAGGTGAGAGGTAAGGATCCTGTTACATGTGTCTATCCAATTTTCCAGCACCATTCATTGAATAGGGAATATTTTCCCCAGTGTACGTTTTTGCCTGCTTTTTCAAAAATCAGCTGGCTATATGAGGATGGTTTTATGCCTGGGTTCTCAGTCCTGTTCCATTGGTCTATGTCTCTATTGTTGTGCTGGTACCATGCTGCTTTGGTTACTATAGCCTTGTAGTATAGCTTGAAGTCTGGTAGATTGATGCCTCCCAATCTGTTCTTTTCGATTAAGGTTGTTTTGGCTTTACGAGGTTTTCTTTGGTTCCATACAAAGTGTAGAATTATTTTTTCTACTTCTGTGAAAAATGCTGTTGGTGTTTTTATTGGGATTGCATTGAATCTGTAGATTACTTTGGGTAGTATAGACATTTTAACAATGTTGATGCTGCCAATCCATGAGCATGTTACAGTTTTCCATCTGTTTGCATCCTCGTTATTCCCTTCTTCAGTATTTCATAGTTCTCCCTGTAGAGATCCTTTACCTTCTTAGTTAATTATATTCCTAGGTATTTTATTTTCTTTGTTGGTATTGTGAAAGGTATTGAGTCTTTTATTTGGTTCTCAGTTTGACTGTTGTTGTTGTATATGAATGCTACTGATTTGTGTACATTGATTTTGTGACCTGGTACTTTGCTGAACTTATTTATCAATTCCAGGAATCTCATTGCAGAATCTTTGGGGTTTTCTAAATACAAGATCATATCATTTGCAAACAGTGATATTTTGACCTCTTTCTGGTCCCATTTGGATGCCCTTGATTTCCTTCTTTTTACTGATTGCTCTGGCTAGGAATTCCAGCACTATGTTGAATATAAGCAGTGATAGAGGGCAACCTTGTGGTGCCAGTTCTAAGCAGGAATGCTTTCAATTTTTCCCCATTCAGTATAATGTTGGCTTTTATCATTTTGAGGTAAGTTCCATCTATGCCCATTCTTCAAGCATTCTCATAATAAAAGGGTGCTGAATTTTGTCAAATGCTTTTTCTGCATCTATTGAGAGAATTATATGGTTTTTATTTTTACTTTTGGTTATGTGATGGATTACGTTTATAGATTTGTGTATCTTGAACCATCCCTGCATCTCTGGGATGAAGCCCACTTGGATGTGATGTATTATTTTTTTGATCAGCTTCTGAATTTGATTTGCTAGTATTTTATTGAGAAGTTTTGCATCTATATTCATGAGGTATATTGATCTGTAGTTTTCTTTTCTTGTTGGGTTCTTCCCTGGCTTTGGTATCAGGGTGATGTTGGCTTTTTAACATGTATTGGGGAGGATTCCTTCTTGACATTGTGGAATAATTTCTTTAAGATAGGCACCAGATCTTCTTTGAAGGTCTGGTAGAATTCTGGCCAGGACTTTTTTTTTTAGGAAGGTTTTTTATTGCTGCTTCAATTTCAGTATTTGATACTGGTGTGTTCATGAAATCTTCATCTTCTGGATTGAGCCAAGGGAGGCCTGTGTGTTTCTAAGAATTTGTCTATTTCCTACACATTTGCAAGTTTGTGTGCGTAGAGATTTTTATAGTATTCAGAGATGTTATTTTGTATAGCTGTGGTATCATTTGTAATTTCTCCTTTATCATTCCTAATAGAGCTTATCAGAGTCCTTTATTTTCTGCTTCTGGTTAATCTAGTGAGAGGTATGTCAATCTTGTTTATCTGTTCAAAGAACCAACTTTTTGTTTTATTAATCTTCTGTATAGATAGATCTATTGTTATCACCTTCATTTAGTTCTGCTCTGATCTTGGTTATTTCTTTTCTGATCTTGGTTATTTCTTTTTTCTGCTGGGTTTGAGATTGGGTTTTTTCTGCTTGGTTATTTCTTTTTTCTGCTGGGTTTGGGATTGGTTTGCTGATCGTTTTCCAGGTCTTTGAGATGATGCATTGGATTTTTTATTTGTGATCTTTCCATCTTTTTGATGTAGGTATTTACAGCTATGAATTTTCCTCTGAGGCTTGCTTTAGCTGTGTCCCACAGATTTTGGTAACTCATGTCCCCATTATCATTTACATAAAAGAATGTTTTGATTTCCATCCTAATTTCCTCCTTGACCTGAAAATCATTGAGCAATAGGTTGTTTAGTTTCCATGACTTTGCGTAGAGATGAGTGTTTCTGTTGGAGATGATTTCTAATTTTATTCCACTGTGGTCTGAGATGATGCATGGAATAATTTCTATTTTTTAAAATTTCTTGAGACACGTTTTGTGCCCTAGGATGTGATCAATCTTAGAGAATATCCTGGGCACTGTTAGAACAAAATGTATTTGGGGGTTTTGGGGTAGAGTGTTCTGTAAATGTCTGTTAGGCCCATGTGTTCTAGACTTCTATTTAGGTCCCTTGGTTCTTTATTATTTTCTGTTTGGAGGATCTGTCCAATTCCATCAGTGGGGTGTTGAAGTCCCTTGCTATTACAGTGCTGCTGTCTATTATTTTGTTTAGATTGAGTAGGATTTGCTTTATGAATCTGGGTGCTCCTTTGTTAGGTGCATAAATATTTAAGATTGTTATGTCTTCTTGTTGACTTTTTCCCTTTACCATTATATAGTGACCATCTTTGTCTTTCATAACTTTTTTTAATTTAAAGATTAAGTTATCTGATATGAGAACTGCTATTCCCACTTTCTTTTGGTTTCCTTTAGCATTGAAAATTGTTTTCCGTCCCTTCATCTTGAGCCTGTATGTGTCCTTGTGGGTTAGATAAGTTTCCTGAAGACAGCAGATACTTACAACCAGTCTGTGTCTCTTCAGTGGGCAGTTCAAACCATTCACGTATATTGGGAGAATTGCTATGTGTGGTGGATTTTTGTTCATCCTGTTAAGTTGAACTTTGTTGTTTTGTTTTATCTCTTGAGCCATTGTGGTATCTGGTGTTCAGACTTAGGCTTTAGGGCAATTTTACCTTGGTAAGTATTTCTTGTGATACTCTGTGCATAATGCAGTTCTGAGAACTTCCTGCAGGGGAGGGCTTTTCTTCATGAATTCCCTCAGTATTTTCTTGTCTGGGAAAGACTTGATTTCCCTTTCATGCATGAAATGTAGTTTTGTGGGATACAAAATTCTATGCTGGGCATTATTCTGTTTGAGAAGACTGACAATGGGGCCCCAATCCCTTCTGGCTTGGAAGGGTCTCACATTGAGAAGTCTGCTGTGAGTCTGATGGGTATTCCTTTGTAAGTTATTTGTTGCTTTCACCTCGTGGCTTGTAAGAGTGCCTCTTTCATATTTATATTGGCTAGTCTGATGACTATGTGTCATGGTGTATTCCTCTTTGTGTTGAGTCTATTAGGAGCCCTATGAGCTTCTTGTACCTGGATATCTAAATCTCTAGCATGGCCAGGGAAATTTTCCTCAATTATTCCCTCGAATAGATTATCTAACCCTTGTGTATGTTCTTCTTCACCCTCAGGGATTCCTAGTATTCTTATTTTAGGCCTTTTTACATAATCTGACATTTCTTGTGGGCTTTGCTCATTCCTCTTGCTTCTCTGCTCTATCTCTGTGACTGACTTGTTTAATTGGAGGGTGATGTCTTCAAGCTCTGAGATTCATTCTTCTGCCTGATCTAACCTGTTCTTGAGGCTTTTCTCCGTGTTTTGTAATTCCTTGAAAGAATTTTTCATTTCCAGAAGTTCTGTTTGATTTTTCTTTAATACTTCAATTTCTTTAGTGAATTTTTCATTCATTTCCTGTATCGTTCTTGTGGTTTCTTTGTGTTATATTTCTACTTTGTCATGTATTTCATTAAGTTTTCTAATGATCCATGCTTAAAAGTCTTCATCTGTAGTTTCTATATTCTGCTTTTTGTTGATATCAATTACTAGTGAGCTGGTGTTCCCTTTTGGGGGTGACCTTTTGCTCTGATTCTTCATATTTCAGAGTTCTTTTGCCAGTTTCTTCTCATCTGGAACAGGTGTTGCTTCTTACTTTTTGATTTTCTTTTGTTTAGACAATGACATGCCCAGTGCAAACTATGAGCCAGTATGTGGTGCTTGTGGGTAAGAGAACTGACCACACACTGTGTGATGAATCAGTAGATGCAGTAAAAGGGCATGCAATTTGACCTCTCTATCAGTAGGTGGCACTTGCCAGAAAGAGCAAGCTGCAATGTGGTTTTTGGGTCCTGTGATCAGCTCTAGTTCCTCAGGAGGGAGGACTTTGATGCCCCTGGTGGTGGGTGGGATCCTGGGACAGTGGGGGAATGAGACAGGGCAGGGTTAAGTTCAGTGAGCCTGCCTTCAGGCTCTTCAGATGGTGTTAAGGGATATGCAGGCATTAAAGGTCAATTCTCCATCTCTGGCCTTAGTTCCCCAGGAAGGATTGAAGTGGCCCTGCTCAACCAGAGAGTCTGTGCTCTATCCCTGGAAGACTCTGCCAGGTGACTCTACCCCCAGGGGAATTTTGGCAGCTCAGGAAACTCTTGGATCAAGCTGACCTCCTTTTTAAAGTGATTGGTGTTGGGGGCAGCTTCTCAGATTCAGCGTGTGGCACCTGAGGCATTTGGTTGCAATGGGAACCAGTACTTATGCTAATTGAGTCTCCTAAGTTCATCAAACTCCAATCTGGTGTTTCTCTGAGGGAGGGGCTGATTCATCAAACTTCAATATGAGGGTTCTCAGGGCTGGGGCTAGTTCAGCAAACTCTCATATGGTGGTTCTCCAAAGGCAGGGGGAGCACACTTACAGATCCCTACTCTCCTGTGCACCTCCACACCCTCCCATTCAAGATGGAGTCTCACTTGCAGACCCGATCCTGAATCCGCACCCTCTTCCCCATGTCTCCATGCCCTGCTGTCTGTGCCTTTCACAAGCAGACTTGCCAAGCACTGTTCTGTTGGCTTGGGGCAGAGATGTGCCCCCCGCACTGAAAGGGGGCCACTCAGCCTAGAGATCTCCAGCGGCTGCTATGATGGTGGGGGAGGGGGTCACAGTCTTTCTTCACTACTCTCAAGCTGGGGGGTGAAAACTGGTCTGCTCTCCTCCTCTCTGAATCTACTCTATTAGTGGCAAGCTCACCAGATGTACACTATCTACTGCCAGATACAGGCCCCGACCGTCCACGTGGGCTTGGCCGGGAGTGTGCTTTTAGGCATTTCGTCACCTGCAGCCGTCTCACTCATTAAGAATGGGATTGGCAGGAGGGTACTTCCCACCCGCTGGGGCAGTGTGACCAGCCCAGTCACTCAGCACAGACACAGGGTGCACACTCCCCACCACCTGACACTCAGGCAATGCATTTTAGCTGTTGCTGTGGGGTAGATGTGGCCACAGGGTTACCAGTGGCTTGAGCCAAAATTACTTTCTGGGGTGCCAGGATTGTAGAAGGTGCAGAGGATGGGTCATCCAGATGCAGGGATGCCAATTATCTGGTTCCTCATGATACTCCCCCCAGTGTGAGAGACCTGTGCTCTGCTGCAGGCCCCAGGCACCCCAGTGGGGGTAGAAGAAAAAAAATCCCTTACCCTTTCCCTAGGCTCTGGTACTCCCTTGATTTGGTTTGGTTCCCTCTGACTTTTCTCCTCTATCCTCCTGTCTCTCGGCTGTTCAGTTCTTGCTGGTGGTATCCTGGACTCCACTGGTGTCAGACCCTGTGGTCCACTCCTGATCAGCAATCCTCCTCCACTCCTCTCAGTCCAACCTTCAACTCCTCCACCGGAAAGGTCCAACAAGTCCTGATGCTAGTCAGCCATCTTCCTTCTTTGTCCAAATATTTTCTTTTTAAGATGATGTGACTAAAAAATTATACAAATTAGGTTGCTCATATACCTTAGGCAAGAACTTAGTAACATGGCCATGTCCTAAGGAGCTTATAGAAATTGTCTCTATATCCACTTAACCTAATATGATCTGTTTCTGCAAGACTGGTAATTGCTGACAACTGAAGTTACCCTCCCCTCCTTTTCTTCCCCATATACCTCATCTAGAGTAAGACATTTGGCCATGCCCACTGACTATCTTCAAGAATTCTTTGAAATTAATACAGTCTAAGTTGATTCACAAGTAGACTTGGAAAATAGATTCATTCAATAAATGCATACTTGGCAGCCCAAATTTAGTAAAGTATTAATTAATATAAACACAAACCAAATAAGAAGTTTGAACAAAGAAATTGAAAACGTGAAAAAGAACCAAACAGAAATTTTGGAAATAAAAAACACAATGCCTGAAGTGAAATATTCAAGAGAGCTTAAAGAGAAAATGCCATTAAGCAGAAGAAAGAATCAGTGTGTTTTAATACAGATAATTTGAAATTACTCTGTTAGAGAAACAGAAAGAACATAGAGTGAAAAGGAGTGAAGACAGCCTGGAGCAGAAATTCTCAATATATGCATTGTCATATTCTCAGAAAGAGAAAGAAAGGGAAGAATAGTACATTTAGGAAATAATGACAGAAAACTTCCCATATCTTCAGAGGGAAATGAATGTCCAGATCCATTAAGCTTAAAGAACCCCTAAATAAATAAATTAATTAAATATAGAGAGATATTCAGTAAGACATATTATATTAAAATCCTCAAAAGTCAAAAAGAAAAATTGAATACAAAAGAAAAAACTTGTCACATACAGGGGAACATTAATAAAACTGAGAAATTGGTGAATTTCTCAGCATAAAGTTTGCAGTCTAGGAAAGATCAGAATGATATACTTACTGTGTCAAAGGGTGGGGGGAAAGCCTGCCAACCAAGAACACTATAAATGGCAATGCTGTCTTTCAGAAATGAAGGAGAGAGAAGGACTTTCCCAGATAAACAAAGGCTGTGGAATTCCATCTCCACTAGACAGGCCTTTCAAAAAATGTTGAAGGGAGTTCTTTAAGTTGTAATGAAAGGATGCTAACTAACAACATGAAATCATACAATATTATAAAACTCACTCCAAAGAGTAAATATAGTAAAATTCAGAATATTATAATACTGTAATGCATAAATCACTTTTAACTGTAGTCTAAAAGCTTAAAGACAAAAGTATTAAAAACTATAGCTTCAATAATTTTTAATGTATATATGATATATAACAGACATAAACTGCAACATAATAACATAAAATGAGGGGTGAGGAAAGTCAAGTGTATAGTTTCTGTATGCAGTCCAAGATAAGTTATTAGCTTAAAACAAACTGTTCTAAGATATTTTATGGATGCCTTATAGTAGTACTCACATAGAAAATATCTGTTGGAGATACACAAATGATAAAGAGAAATGAATCAAATCATAGCATTTCAAAAAAAATCATCTAATCTGAAAGTGAGATAGCAAGACAGAAGGAATGAAACAAAAGAACTACAAAATAGTGAACAATTAACAGAATGGCATTAGTAAGTCTTTTTCTATCAAAATTACTTTAAATTTAAATTCTTTATATAAGTTCTTTATATAAAAACATACAGTATCTGACTGGATAAAAACAACAAGATCCAACTATACACTTCCTACAAGGAATTAACTTTAGCTTTATGGACACACATAGGCTGAAAGGGAAGGGATGGGAAAACATATTCCATGCAAATAGCTATCACCAAAAGGGGACAGGGATAGCTAAATTCATATCAGATAAGATAGACTTTAAATCAAAAACCACCACCAGAGACAAAGATCATTATATTATGGTAAATGAGTCAATGAAAATGGAAACAAAACATACAAAAACTTACGGGATTCAGTAAAAGCTGTTCTAAGAGGGAAATTTGTAGCAGTAAACACTTGTGTTAAGAAAGAAGAAAGATCTCAAATAAACCACTTAACTTTACACCTACAGAAACTAAAAAATGTACATCAAACTAAGCCCAAAGCCAACAGAAAGAAGGGAATAATAAAATTCAGAGCAGAAATATATGAAAAAGAGAACAGCAAAACCATTTTAAAAATCAAAAAAACTATGAGTTTTTTTTGAAAAAAATCTATCAAATTGACAAATCTTTAGCTAGACTTAGGAAAAAAGGGGAGATTCAATTAAATAAAATCAGAAATGAAAGAGGAGAAAATAAAAGTGATGCCACAAAAATAAAAACAATCAAAAGAGACTACTATGTAAAATTATATTCAAACAAATTGGATAACCTAGAAGAAATGGTTAAATTCCTAGAACTATAGAACCTACTAAGATTGAATCACGAAGTAATAGGACATCTGAAGAGACAAATAACTACTAAAGAGATTGAATCAGTAATCAAAACATTCCCAACAAAGAAAATCCCAGGACTTGATGACTTCACTAGTGAATTCTACCAAACATTTGAAGAAGTATTAACAGCAATATTTCTCGAACACTTTCAAAAAGTTGAAGATGATGGAAAACTACCAAACTCATTTCACAAGGTCAGCATTACCCTGACACCAAATCTAGACAAGGAAACTATAAGGAAGAAAATTATAGGCCAATATCCCTGATGGACATAGATGAAAAAAATTTTTAACAAAATGCTAGTAAACCAAATTCAACAGCAGATTAAAGGAACTATTTACAACATAACTTATTGTGATTTATGTGCTAGGATGCAAGAATATTTCAACATATGAAAATGAATAAATGTGACACACCACATTAAAAGAATGAAAGATAAAAATCATGTGATCATCTTAATAGATGCAGAACAAGTATTTCACAAAATACAATATCCTTTCATGACAAAAACTCTCAACAATTAGGTATAGAAGAAATGTACCTCACCATAATAAAGGCCATATATGACAAGCCCACAGCTAACATCATACTTAATGATGAAAAGCTGAAAGCTTTTCCTTTAAGATCAGGACAAGACAAGCATGCCCACTCTCACCACTTCTATTCAATATAGTACTGGAAGGTCCAGACAGAGCAATAAGAAAGAAAAAGAAATAAAAAGCATCCAAATTGGAAAGGAAAAAGTAATATTGTCTCCATTTGTAGTTGACATAATCTTTATACACAGAATGCCCTAATGACTCCACCAAAAAAGTGTTAGAACTAATAAACAAATGCAATAAGGTTTCAGGACACAAAATCAACATGCAAAATTCATAGAATTTCTATACACTAATAATGAAGTATCCAAAAAAGAAATCATAAAAAAAAATTCCCACTACAATAGCATAAAAATAGTTTGGAATAGATTTAACCAAGGAGGTGAAAGAGCTGTATGTTGAAAACTACAAAATATTGATGAAAGACATTAAAGAGGACACGTATAAATGGAATGTCATCCTGTGTTCATGGATCAGAAAATTAATCAAGTTAAAATGGTTATACTACCCAAATATCTACAAATTCAATGCAATTCAATAAATATTCCAATGACATTTTTTCACACTAACAGAAGAAGCAATCCTAAAATTTGTAAGGAACCACAAGTAACCCCAAGTAGCTAAAGCAGTCTTGAGCAAGAACAAAGCTAGAGGCATCACACTGCTTGATTTCAAAGTATACTACAAAACTTGGAGATGGCCTTTGCTATGAGTCTGCCATCTCCTCGGGATGCCAGCTTTTGAATAAACCCATTTTCCTTCTACCAACCTTTTGTCTCTCAAGTTTGACTTTCCCTGTGGCAGGCAGCATAACCTGCTTTTGGTTACACCAGGACATGTCTGTCCAGCACTACTGCCTAACCCAGCGCCTGCTGTCCATCCTCTGCCCCACGGTGAGACCCTGCCCTGGGCCCCTCCAGCTGGCTGGTGTCTCTTGGCTTCTGCATGGGAAGGCCCTGGAGCCATTGGCCCCACATTAGGGTCAGGAGGGACAACATACCTTCACTGTGACATGGCCACACCCCAGACACTACCCCTTCACCTCTACCACCCACTCAGATGAGGGCTGGACTGCTCATGGTCCCACTGCTGGTTTCTGCTAGGGTGCTAGACCAGAAGGTTACCGGTACAGCACAACCCAGGTCTGTGGGAGGAAGGAGGGATCAGAGAGACGGAAAGCCAGGTGTAGGCAGTGCTTGCAGTGGGATAGCTTCCCCTCCATGCCCTTCAGCCATGATGCCCCATTCCAAGGCACACACCCTTCTTGGGAAGACCTGGACTCCTCTGTTCTCTTTTCCCTCCTGCCACTAAAATTTGCTGTGAAGGAGTTATGGTTACAAAATTTCTTACAGGGTGGGCATTTTGCAGTCAAACACTTTTGTTCTATGGAAAAATTAATGTCACCCATTAGCGCATGTGTCTTGGGGTATCTGGCCTTGGAGAGGACTGATCCATCTCCTTCTCCCATGCCTTGTCTGTCCAAAGGGTGGGTGGAGGGCCCTGCCCTGCTCCCTCCTGGCATAGCATGCCTCCTGTCTGGGCCAGCAGCCCCCATTCTGACCTCTAGGACCTTAACCCTGGTGGTTCCCTGTCCCTCTCTCCACCCAGGGCACTTTCAAAAGGCCCCTGAGGCTGCCCTTGTGGAGGCCTGCAGGTTGTGCCACCCTGGAGCCTACTAAGGTAGAGCTGGCTTGGTGGTGCCTCAAGAGCTGTGTCACCCCGTGCATCACTGCAGGCCTCACTCCAACACCATGTGCCTCTGAGTACAGGTCCTTCCAGGCCTCCCTAAGGGCTGCAGTCAGAGATGCAACAGTGCAGAGGCCCAGCACCTGCCCTCTGGGCCCACTGCCTAGTGGGGGACAGAATAACCTGGGAAAGATGGGATGAAACTGCTACAGAAAACAGAGCAGGTAAAGCTATAGACATTAAACACAGCCAGTGAAAATGTACTGTAACAAGGAAATGAAGGGCCCAATGCCCAGTGCCCAGTGTCCAGGATTACCTGGCAAAGAGATCAAATACAAATATGTCATCAGCTAGAAAAACACACAGCAGGATGACATTAAGGGCATAGGAAATAATGCCATAAATACACACACACACACACACACACACACAAAACAAAGCTATAATAATCAGAACAGTATGTATTGGCATAAAAACAGAACAGACATATAGACCAAGGAAACAGAACAGGGAGTTCAGAAATAAATCCACATATTTATGGACAATTGGCCTTGAACAAAGTTGCCAAGTACACACAATGGGGTAAGGATATCTTCTTCAATAAATGACACTGGGAATAGCAGAACATCCATGTACAGAATAATGAAACTGGACACTTACCTCACATGATATACACAAATCAACTCAAAATGGATTAAAGGCTTAAACTTAAGATGTCAAACTATAAAATTACAAGAAAATACATAGGGAAAATGTGCTCTTAATAATGGTCTTAGCAATGATTTTTTGGATATGACCTAAAAAGCAAAGGCAACAGAAGCAAAAATAGACCAATGGGATTATATCAAACTAAAAACTCTGTACAAGAAAGAAAGCAATCAAAAGCGTGAAGAGACAACCTATGGAATGCAAGAAAATATTTGAAAATCTTACTTCTGATAAGAGGTTAGTATACTAAATACATATATAAAAAGCTCAAACAACTCAATAGCAATAAAACAAAACAAAAAACAAAAACAAAAACAAATAATCAAATAAAAAATGGATGAAGAAACAGAGAGCAAAGCAGGCATTTCTCAAAAGAAGATATGCAAATGACCAAGAGGTATATGGAAAAATGCTAAAATGTTCAACATCAGTAATAACCACAAAAATGCTAATTAAAACCACAATAAAATATTAATTCACACCTGCCATAATGGCTACTACGAGAAAGACAAAAGATAACTGTTGACTAGAATGTGGAAAAAAGGGAAACCTTGTACACTTATGTTGGGAATGGAAATTAGTACAGCTATTATGGAAAGCAGTATGGAGGTTCCTCAAAACATTAAAAATAAAACTACTATATGATGTAGCCATTCCACTTCTGGATATATGTGCAAAGAATGCAATCAGAATCTCAGAGACATATCTGCACTCCCATGTAATTGCAGCATGATTAACAACAGCTAAGATATGGAATCAACCTAACCAAGTGTAAATAGATGGTTGAATATATAGAGAAAATGTGCATGTGTGTGTGGGGGGAGATGTGTGTAGGAATATTATTCAGCCTTAAAAAAAGAAAATTCTGTCATTTGGGACATTGAGGAACCTGGAGGAGATTATGCTAAGTGAAAGAATACATTCTCAAATTTGGTACATTTTGGCAATTTATTCTCAAGAAAGTTTAAAAAAAATTTCCCCCCACCAAACCATGTGTAAGAACTTGACTGGCCTCCCTGGATAGGATTAAGTTTCTTATATAAGTGAATTTAATTATCTGTCATACATACCACATATGTAATATTCCAGGTATTAGTAATTTGGTTTTCCTCTAATTTATGTTTTTTATACAAGAGATGTCTATATTTGTATCACTTCTGGGTTTTGTATCCAGCTTGAAAAGAATGTTACCTGTTCTGATTATAAAAATACTTAATCATGACAAACCCACATTACAAAATCATAGCTAACATCATGTTGAATGGGAAAAAGTTGAGAGATTTTTCTCTAAGATCTGAATCAAGACAAGCATGCCTAGTTTCACCACTTTTACTCAAGATATTAATGGGAATTCGACCCAGAGCATTTAGGCAAGAGAAGAAACAAAGGGCGTCAAAATTGGAAATGAGGAAGTCAAATTTTCCCTATTTTCAGAGAAAATAACTTCATAGATAGATAGATATACACAGGCAGAATGGAATGCTATTCAGCCATAAAGCATAATAAGATCTTGTCATTTGTGGCAGCATGAATGAACTTGGAGGACATTATTTTAAGTGAAATAAACCAGGCACAGAAAGACAAACACCACATAATCTCACTCATATGTGGAATCTAAAAATATTGATTTTATAAAAGAAGAGACTAAAATAGTGGTTACCAGAGGCTGGGGAGGGTAGGAGGGAGAGTGGGCCTGGAAGAGGTTGGTCAATGGGTACAAAGTTACAATTAGAAAGGAAGAATGAGTTTTGATTTTCTATTACAAAATAGGGTGACTAGCAAATAACAATGGACTGTATGTTTTAAGATAGCTAGAAAAGAAGATTTTGAATGTTATCACCACAAAGAAATGATAAATATTTCAAGTGACAATTATGATAATTACTCTGATTTGATCATTATGCAATGTATACCTGCATTGAAACATCACACTGCAACCCATAAATATGTACAGCTCTTATTTGTCAATTATAAATAAAAAAATAATTTTAAAATCTTCCTTTTCTTCTAAGAAATTTGTTTCCTTCATCATCTCTTTTGCAACCTTTTCCCTTCCCTGTGAAGTGTCATGCCTTCACACAAATTGCCACTAGAAAATCTATTTATAACGTAGTGTATTTGTGCAAAGCAATTTATTCTCTTACTGTTGACTCTAAAACTACCTCACTAATGCCTTTTGCTAAACAAACGACCCTGAAACTCTGAGACATCTGTTTTAAAAAAACAAAAAAATGATCAGGGACTTTGAAATGTAAGGTCCTCACTCCCTCTCCCAAAAGTTTCTGTCAATGACTAGACACCTTAATTTGACTATGATACTCTTTTTAGCAGAAAGAAGTTAATACAGTCACTTTGGGTTTTATTTATTTATTTTTTATACCAAAATATTATGGGGGTACAAACATTGAGATTACATATATTACCTGTACATTGACGAAGTCTGGGAATGTGCTCATTCAGGAATATGCTACTTGCATATGTGCACATAAGTGTTGATCAATCAGTACCAATTAGATAGTGAGTACATGTGGTGTTGGTTTTTCCATTCTTGAGACACTTCACTTAAAAGTATGGGCCCCAGCACCATCCAGGATAATACAAGAGGTGTTAGCTCACCATCGTTTTTTGTGGCTGAGTAGTACTCCATGGTATACATGCACTAGATTTTATTAATCCACTCATGTATTGATAGGCACTTGGGTTGTTTCCACATCTTTGCAATTCTGAATTGTGATGCTATAAACATTCAAGAGCAGATGTCTTTATTATAGGATGAATTTTTTCCTTTGGGTAGATATCCAGTAGTGTGACTGCTGAATCAAAAGATAGTTTTTAATCAAATTGCTTGTAGTTCTTTGAGGTATCTCCATATTACTTTCCATAGAGGTTGCATTAGTTTGCAGTCACACAAGCAGTGTATGAGTGTTCCTATCTCTCTACATCCATGCCAACATTTGTTCCTTTGGGACTTGTTGATAAAAACAATTCTCACTGGAGATAATGATATCTCATTGTGGTTTTGATTTGTATTTCCCTGACGATTAGAGATGTTGAGCATTTTTTCACGTTTCTTGGCCATTAGTTTATCTTCTTTTGAAAAGTTTCTGTTCATGTCCTTTGCCCATATTTTAATGGGGTTGTTTGATTTTTTCTTGCTGATTTTCCTTAGTTCCATATAGATTTTAATTATTAGCCCTTTTTCCGATGTACAGTTTGCAAATATTTTCTCCCATTCTGTAGGTTGTCCATTCACTGTAATGATAGTTTCTTTGGCTGTGAAGAAGCTTTTTAATTCGATCTGGTCCCATTTATTTATTTTTGTTATTGCTGTGATTGCTTTTGGGGTCTTCATAAATTCTTTGCCTAGGCCAGTGTCTATAAGAGTTTTTCCAACATTTTCTTATAAAATTATTATGGTTTCATGCCTTAGGTTTAAGTCTGTTATCCATTGTAAGTTGATTTTTGTGAGTGGTGAGAGGTGCAGATCCTGTTGTAGGCTTCTACATGTGGCTATCCAGTTTTGCCAGAATCATTTATTTAATAGGGATTCTTTTCCAGTGTATTTCCCAGTGTATGTTTTTGTCTGCTTTCTCAAAGATCAGATGGCTATATGAAGATGGTTTTATGTCAGGGTTCTTAGTAATATTCCATTGGTCTATACTTATATTCTTGTGCCAATACCATGCTGTTGTGGTTACTATAGACTTGTAGTATAGCTTGAAGTTGGTAAATTGATGCCTCCAAATTTGTTCTTTTTGATTAAGTTTGCTTTGTCTATATGGGGTCTTCTCTGTTTCCATACAAAACACAGAATAATTTTTTCTAGATCTGTGAAAAATCATGTTGGTATTTTAATAGGGATTGCATTGAATCTGTAGATCACTTTGGGTAGTACAGACTTTTTAACAATGTTGATTCTGCCTATCCATGAGCATGGTATGGTTTTACGTCTGTTTGTGTCTTCTGCAATTTCCTTCATCAGTGTGTTGTAATTTTCCCAGTAGAGGTCCTTCACTGCCTTAGTTAAATATATTCCTGGGTATTTTATTTTCTTTGTGCTATTGTGAAAGTTATTGAGTCTTTTATTTGGTTCTCAGTTTGACTGTTGGTGTATACGAATGCTACTGATTTGTGTATATTAATTTTTTAACCTGAGACTTTGCTGAACTTATTTATCAATTCCAGTAATCTCTTGGCAGAATCTTTGGGGTTTTCTAGATATAGGATCATATCATCTGCAAAGATGATACTTTGACCTCTTCAGCTCCCATTTGGATGTCCTTGATTTCCTTCTCTTGTCTGATTGCTCTGACTAGGACTTCCAGCACCATGTTGAATAGAAGTGGTGATAGAGGGCAACCTTGTCTGGTACCAATTCTAAGTGGGAATGCCTTCAATTTTTCCTCATTCAGTACGATGTTGGCTCTGGGTTTTTCATATATTGCTTGTATCATTTTAAGATAAGTCCCGTTTGTGCCTATTTTGTTGAGCATTCTTATCATAAAAGGGTGCTGAATTTTGTCCAGTGCTTTTTCTGCATCTATTGACAGGATCATGTGGTCTTTGTTTTTACTTCTATTTATGCAGTGAATTAAATTTATAGATTTGCATATGTTGAAACATCCCTGCATCTCAGGGATGAAGTCCACCTGGTCATGATGTATTATTTTTTTGATGAGCAGCTGAATTTTATATCTAGGATTTAATTGAGAATTTTTGCATCTATATTCATAAAGGATATTTTCTATAGTTTTCTTGTTTGTTGGGTACTTTCCCGGCTTTGGTACCAGGGTGATGTTGTCTTTGTAAATTGTTTTGGGGAGGATTATTTCCTTCTCAATGTTGTGGAATAATTTCTGTGGCATAGGAACCAGTACTTCTTTGTAGGTCTGGTAGAATTTGGGGGTGAAACCATCTGGTCTGGGACTTTTCTCTTTTGGAAGGTTTCTTATTGCTGCTTCAATTTCAGTAGTTGATATCAGTCTGTTTGGAAATTCTATATCTTCCTGATTGAGCCAAAGGAAGCTGTATATTTCTAAGAATTTGCCCTTTTCCTCCTCATTTTCAAGTTTTTGTGCATAGGGATTTTTATAGTTTTCAGAGATGATATTTTGTATTTCTATAGTATCAGTTTTAGTTCCTCCTTTTTCAT
The DNA here is from genome assembly GCA_023783475.1 of Daubentonia madagascariensis. Taxonomy (NCBI): domain Eukaryota; kingdom Metazoa; phylum Chordata; class Mammalia; order Primates; family Daubentoniidae; genus Daubentonia; species Daubentonia madagascariensis. The sequence continues at coordinate 136,642 of JAKFHU010001268.1, read as the reverse complement.
TCCTAATTGAGCTTATTAGAGTCCTTTATTTTCTGCTTCTGGTTAATCTAGTGAGAGGCACATCAATTTTGTTTATCTGTTCAAAGAACTAACTTTTTGTTTTATTGATCTTCTGTATAGTTATTTTGTTATGAATTTCATTTAGATCTGCTCTAATTTTGTTATTTCTTTTTTTCTACTGGATTTGGGATTGGTTTGCTCATCCTTTTCCAGATATTTGTGAAGATTCATTAGATTGTTCATTTGTGATCTTTCTATCTTTTGGATGTAGACATTTATGGCTATGAATTTTCCTCTCAGGAAAGCGTTAGCTGTATCCCACAGATTTTGATAACTAGTGTCCCCTTTATCATTTAGTTCAAAGAATCTTTTGACTTCAATCTTAATTTCCTCCTTGACCTGCCAATCATTCAGTATTAGGGTGTTTGATTTCCACAACTTTGTGTAGAGATGAGTGTTTCTGTTGGAGTTGATTTCTAATTTTAAACCACTGTGGTCTGAGAAGATGCGTGGCATAATTTCTATTTTTTTAAAATTTGTTGAGACATGTTTTGTGGCATAGATTTTGATCAATCTTAAAGAATATCCCATGAGCTGATGAGAAGAATGTATATTGGCAGTTTTTGGGTAGAATGTTCTGTAAATGTTAGTTAGGTCCATATGTTCTAGATTTCTGTTTAAGTCTTTTGCTTCTTTGTTTATTTTCTGTTTGGAGGATATGTCCAGTTCTGTCAGCAGGATGCTGAACTTCCTGGCTATTATGGTGCTGCTGTCTATGTTTTTGTTCAGATCAAGTAGGATTTGCTTTATGAATCTGGTTACTCCCCTGTTAGGTACAAAAATATTTAAATTGTTATGTCTTCTTGTTGAATTTTCCCCTTTACCATAATATAGTGACCATCTTTGTCTTTCATTACTTTTGTTAATTTGAAGTTTAAGTTATCTGGTATGAGAAGTGCTACTCTCGCTTTCTTTTGTTTTCCATTAATGTAGAAAATTGTTTTCCATCCCTTCACCTTGATTCAGTATGCATCATTGTGGGTTAGATGCATTTCCTGAAGACAGCAGACACTTAGCTTGTGTATATTTATCCATTTGACCAGTGTATGTCTCTTCAGTGGGCAGTTCAAGCCATTCACTTTTATTGAGAGAATTGGTAAGTGGGGTGGATTTCTGTTTGTCCTGTTGAGGGTAACTGTGTTGCTTTGTTTTGTCTCTTGAGCCATTATGGTATCCAGCCTTTGACCTTTAGCTTTTTGATAATTTTATCTTGGTAAGTGTTTCTTGTGCTGATCCATGAATAATGCAGTTCTGAATACTTCCTGTAGAGTAGGTCTTGTCTTGACAAATTCCCTCAGTGTTTAATTATCTGAGAAAGACTTTATTTCTCCCTCATATATGAAACTTAGTTTTTGCATGGCACAGGATTTTAGGCTGGGCATTATTTTGTTTAAGAAGAGTGAGGATAGGGCCCCAATCTCTTCTGGCTTGGAGGGTCTGAGTTGAGAAGTCTGCTGTTAGTCTGGTGGGTTTTCCTTTGTAAGGTACCTGCTGTTTTCATCTTACAGCTCATAGGAGTGCCTGTTTTGTGTTTATTTTGGCCAGTCTGATGAGTATGTGTTGTGGTCTTTTCCTCTTCATGATGAATCTCGCAGGGGTCCTATGAACTTGTTGTACCTGGATATCTAGTTTTCTGGCAAGGCCAGGGAAATTTTCCTCAATTATTCTCTCAAATAAATTATTCATCCCTTGTGTATTTTCTTCTTCACCCTCAGGGATGTCTATGATTCTTATGTTAGGCCTCTTTACATCATCTGATATTTCTTGTAGGCTTCTCTCATTCCTCTTGTATCTCTGCTCTATCTCTGTGACCTACTTGTTTAGTTGAATGGTGTTGTCCTCAAGCTCTGAGATTCTTTCTTCTGCCTGATCTAACCTGTTCTTAAGGCTTTCCACTGTGTTTTGTGATTCCTTGAATGAATTTTTCATTTTCAGAAGTTCTGTTTGATTTTTCTTTAATACTTCAATTTCTTTAGTGAATTTTTCATTCATTTCCTGCATTGATTTTGTGATTTCTTTGTGTTGGGTTTCTATTTTATCTTATATTTCATTAAGCTTCCTTACAATCCATGTTTGGAATTCTTCATCTGTCATTTCAATATTCTGCCTTTGGTTGGTTTCCATTGGTAGGGAGCTGGTGTTCCCTTTTGGGGGTGACCTTTCACTCTTATTCTTCATACTTCCAGAGTTATTTTGTTGGTTCCTTCTCAACTGGGACAGATATTTCTTCTTGCTTTTGGATTTTCTTTTATTTAGATAGTGACAAGCCCAGTTTCATCTCTGAGTCAGTAGTTGGTGCTTATGGGTATGCATCAACCACACCCTGTCTGATTGAGTCAGTAAATGCTGTTACGGATTTGCAAATTGACTTCCCTGTCAGTAGGTGGTGTTTGCTGGAGGCAATGTGCTGCACTGTTGTCTTTTGATTCTGTGACCAGCTCTGGTTCTTCAGTGGAAAACTTCTAATGCCCCAGGGGGTGGATGGGACCTTGGAACTTCCAGATGTGTCCTTTACTCACCACAGCAGAGGCAGGTGGGGGAGTGGGATTGAGTAGGGGTTTGTGTGGGTGAGCCTTCCCTCCAGCTCCCGAAATGCTGGTAAGGTTGTGCAGGGGTTAAAGGACCATTACCTGCCCCTGGGTTCAGCTGCCCAAGAGGGGCTGAAGTTGCCCCACTTAACCAGAGAGTTTGCATGTGTAAGCAGGGCTGTCTGAGACCCACAGTCTGGTGTTCTGGAGAAGGCCTCACTCCTCCCAACCCTCCCGTCTTTCTCAGTTGTTCCCGGGCCTCTGCCTGAAGGTAGTACTTCAAGTCAGCCAAGCTCCTCAACCACTGTGATGCAGGCAGGGAGGTTCTTTGGTCAGTGTCCCAGCCTGAGCTGGGAGCATGGCCCTCCTGAGCTAGGAAGGGTGCCCTGCTTGCTCACTGCAGCTAGCACCCACACTGCTTTCTCCCCCCTGTTCTGCTCCTTCAGGCACCCAAACTTCACAAGTCCAATTCACAAATATCCCCTCTGTGCCCTTGGGCAATGTGATTGTGACCTGGGTGTACAGGATCTGGCCTGTGGGCTCATCCATGGCACCCCAGACATCAATCCCTGACCATGCCAGGGAGAAGAATGCTGGTCCCGTGTCACCCATGGTTTGAAGCTCCACCACCTCAGGGCCTGTCTTTTCTCTGTTGGGGCTGCCAGGCAAGCAGCGGGGAGGGACTGGCAAGCAGGGGGCTTACAGTCCATACACCCTTCAGACCACTACAGGACCCCAGAAGGGAAGTCCTGAGCCCCACTCCCTGTGGGAATCTCTGTGTGGCAGCTCATTTGTCTCTCTCTGCAGCCATGGGAGAAGTAGGGGAAGAGGAGCAAAAGATTCTGGGAGGAGGAAAGCCCAGCCTCTTGTTGTCTCCCACCTTTTCTCTGGGAGGCAGACCACACAAAATGACCAGTCTCTGGGGTCATGCAGAACATCCCAGGACCCACTGGACCCCTGTGGCTTCTGCAGTTTGGGTTGAAGCTGAGAAATGTCAGTGTGTGAGTGAGCAGACTGCAGCCAGGGGAGTTGAAGCCCCCTGGGGAGGACAAAGGAGCCTGGGTGGCTGAGAAGCAATATGATCCTTGCTGTCTTACTTGAATCTTTGGGATGGGATGTGCCCCAGGAGTGCTGGGAGCCTAGTGTTTTGTCTGCTGAAAGGTTCCTGCTTACTGGCGGCAGCAATCTCTGGACTTGTATAGGTAGAAGGACTCTCCAGATGCTTGGTAGTGTGCAAATGGCAAGTTGACCTGAACTGGGGGGTGGGTTCAGGTCCTGCAGGTAGAAGGTGGCTAGGGTCTGGAAGGGTGGCTCGGGTGGGCAGGTTGCAATCTACCTCTTGGGCACCAGGGACCCACAGATGCAGGTCTGCCACCCAGAAAGCTTGGCTCTCCTCCCTTTGCCCAGAGTCTGAGGAAGGGCTGGGACATAGCCAGCCATGCCCCACTTCCAGAGCCCTTGGGCCAGGAGTGGGGTGGAGCCTGAAACCAACTTTCCAAACCAGACCTCCAAGCAGAGTGGCCTGAAAATGGCAGCCACGGGAGGCGACCAGACAGCTGGCCCAGGTTAATAGATTACAATCTACTTCTCAGGCACCAGAGTCCCACAGATGTCGGTCATCCACACAGAGAATGCAGCTTTCCTCATTCCCCACTGAGCCACCAAAAGTGGCTACCAGTGGCCATTCAGGGTGGAGCCTGCTACACCCAGTGAGAGAGCCCTTGGGGCGGAGGTAGGGTAGAGCCTGAAACCAAATTTTCAAACAGAACCTTCAAACAAAATGGCCTGAGGATGGCAGTTGCTTGAGGCAATCAGGCAGATAGCCTGGATCTCTGTTTCTTAGGCACCAGTCATCCTTGCAGAACATGGGGGTATCCTGCCCTCTTGCAGAGCTTGCAGGAGCGGCTGCCTGTGGCTGCTCAGGGTAGGGCCTGCTATGCCTTGGCATGCAAGTCCTTGAGCTGGGAGTGGGGTGGGGCCTGAAACTGAATTTCCAAACAGGATCTCCAATGGGAGAGGTCTAAAGATGGCAGCTGCCGGAGGCAACCCAGCAATTGGCCCAAATCAATAGACTGTCATCCGCCTCTCAGGCACTGGTCATCCACTCAGAAAACATGGCTTTCCCAGCTTCCCACAGAGCTGGCAGGAGTGTATACCAGTGACTGTTCAGGGTGGAGCCTGCACATTCCCATTAATTCCCCTGCGCCCTGGTCCTGTAGATTTCCAGGGGCAAAGTGCCCATCTCCATGTTTCAGTGTTCAGCCATGGGAAGCTGCAACTCAGAATAGTCCCTCCCCAGCCTGGTGCTGACTCAGTGCACTGGAGGGTTCAGGCTGGCTCCTGCTATTTTCTGCTCTCCACAGAGCCTGTGGCCTAGTACAATGGTTTTGCACTGACTCCAGGCATGTCCCTATCTGAGCAGGCAGGATGTCATTGGGGGTGGTCGGCATCTTCCCACAGTTCAGATCACACTGCATCAGCAGGGTGGGGCGGCCCTCCAGCACTCTGTTTTCCACTGATCTCCTCATGCTTTCCAATCCTTGCAAATGTATCTCCCCTTCACCTTTTTCTCCTGTACTGAGTGTCCCATGCTGGTTCTCTGCAAATTCACAATGCTGCCTTCGGGGCCAGAGATCCATGTGCAGGCAGCTGTCTGCACTCTCCACCTCCCTCCCTGAGAGCTGGGAAGCCCCCACTAGTCCACTATCTTTCCCCTGTCCAGAAAAGTACTTTCCACTTTTGTTTTAAATAATATTTCTTCAACTTCTAAGCAGCCACCAAGTCAGTCTCAGATGAAGAAATCCAATGTATTTGGCTTTCTGTACCAAGCCAAATTACACACCTACTGAGCATGGAATATCTCTGTAGAGGCCTTTCTTGAAAATAAAGAAAAGGCTAGTTAACTTGTTTAAACATAAACATGTGAGTTGCATGAGCACTGGACTATATCATGTCTTTTTTTCTCTATGTATCATCCAAAATTTGTCTTAGCAGGTGTTATAAACAGTTTATTGAATGTGTGTATAAACAGTTTATTGCATTCCTCTAAAAGGAATTAGAGGCACAAACACCAGATTAGAAGGATAAATGATTATCAAATTCATATCTTGAAATTCCATCACTGTGTCCAAAAATGAGTCTTGAAGGAACATATAAATGTTTCCATAGAGAGTCTTACCATTAGATCACTCAGTGCAGAAAAAACAATTGCAGAGAAATCATATTTCTACCAAACTTGCGGCTAATTTTTTTTGTATGTCGCATTTTGGCTAATGACATTATCAGTGTTTTGCTCATCTACGTAGAACCATATTTATGCCTTTAGTCTTATTCAATTTTCCATCCTATGATGTAAAAAATCAGTAATCACAAATTTCAATCTTACTGTTCACATTAAGGAGCAAATCTCAACATGAGTTTTGATGGTGACAAACACTATCAAACCATATCACTGGCCACTTATAATTCAATATTTTGGTTCACAATTCTTCATGTGTAACAGTTCAAATAGGAATTACAAAATAATTTACCAAAGTTTGTACATTGTCATTCAATTTCATTGTCTTTTATTCAATAAGCTTCATATTTATAATTGCAAACCCACCTATAAAGATAAAATTTTGGTATGTGCTATGAGCCCAATCATTTTTAAAATTTGACTTCAAGTTTTTGCAAATCAAAATCACCTATGTGTAGCTCCAGTGGACCCAGTTTTCAGGCCCACCCAATTTCCATGCTGCTCTTACAATCCCAGACCATAGGCTAGTACCCACAGACTCAGCTTCCAAGCCCACCCCAACACCAGTGCAACACTCATGGGTGCCAATTCCAGGCTGGCATCCAAATCTCCAGACTCAAGGACAGTACCTGCAGACTCAGTGTCCAGATCTGCCTGCACAGACCCAGGCTCTGGGCCTACTCTAGCACCAGTCTAACTCTCAGCTCCAGGCCAGTCCCCACAGCCCCAGGTTCTACTGGACCCAGGGTCCAGTTTCATTCCAGCAGATTCAGAGTCTAGGCCTGCCCTAATGGACTCTCATGCAGAGCCAGCCCCTTAAACCCAAGTGCCAGGATTCCTCCTTGGACCCAAGCTCCAGGTCACCAACTATAAGCATAGGACCCAGGCCTGCCCTTATGAACCCAGGCTCAAGTCCTTCCCCATTGCCAGGTGGGTCCCTGTAGTTCCAGGCTTTATGTTGGTCCCCATGGGCCCAGAGTACAGGCCTAACCCTGCAGACCCATGCTACAGGCTTATCTACAATGATCAGTCAATAGGTCTGCTCCTGTGGCCCTGGCACCAAGATGGACCCCGATAGATACAGGATCTATGTTTCCCCCAGTGAACCCAAGTTTCAGGAAAGACCCAGTGGACCTAAATTCCAGGCTAACCCATGTGGAACCAGACTCCAAGCCCACCTTTATAGATAAGTCAATAAATCCAACACAGTGAACACTGTTGTCAAGCCAGCCACACATGAATACAGCATTCAGGTTTGCCTTAGAGTTCCCAGGTTTCAAACCATGATCTACAGACACAGGCACCAGAACAACCCACTGAATGCCCAGGCACGAGACCCACCTACCTGCTAACCAAGACACCTGACCATGGACCCTGACAAACAGTCTGCCCAGAATCTCTGGACAGGCTTACTGGTAAAGTGTTTTCTCTGCCAAACCCAGTCTATAAAGAATTAAATAAGTACTTATTTCTTCAAATGAACAGACACCAACAGATGGCCACAAGGATGACAAAAAATCAGGAAAACATGACACCAGCAAAGAAATAACATAAATAGTCAGTAACCAAACCTAAAGAAATGGCAATGTATGTACTGCCTGACAAAGAATTCAAATAATCTACTTTAAAAAGCTCAGTGAGTTTCAAGACAATATAGACAGAAAATAAACAAAAATGAGAAAAACAATACACAAACAAAAGGAGAAATTTAAACAAAGAGCTAGAAACCTTAAAAAAAGAACCAAACAGAAATTCTGGAATGGAGCTAGAGAACACAGCTCCTGAACTGTTAAGAATTCCGTAGGGAACTTCAACAGAAAAATTGATCAAGTAGAAGCAAGAATCAGTTAGCTTGAAGACAGACTATTTAAAAATAGTCAGAGGAGCAAAAATAACAAAAAATTACAAAATGAAGAATGCCTATGGGAATTGTGTAACATCATCAAGAAAACCAGTATAAGTATTATGGGATCTCAGAAGGAACAAAGAAAGAGAAAGTGAAAATTTACTTAGTGAAATGACAGTAGAAAACTTTCTAAACCTGGAGAGAGAAATGAACATTCAGATCCATTTAAATTATTGCACCCTCAAATATATTAAATATAAAGAATCCTTTACTTATATATGATTAAATTCTCAAATGTCAAAGGAAATATATATGATTAATTTTGAAAGCAGCCAAAGAAATGCAATTTGTTATATACATGGACCATTTGATAAGACTATCAGAAAACTTCTCCACAGAAAACTTGCAGGCCATAAAGTAATAGTATAATATGTTCAAAGTGCTGAATGAAATTTAAAAAAAAAACAAACCTGGCAGTGAAAATTACTATACATGGCAATACTGTTCTTCAGAAATGAAGAGATGAGATAAGGACTTTACTAGATGAGCAAAAGCTATGGAAGTTCATCACCACTAGACTTACCTTGCAAGAAATGCTAAAAGAAGTTCTTCAAGTTGAAATTAATGAGCACTAACAAACAACATGAAGACATACCAAAGTTTAACATACATACTAAAGGTAAGAATACAGTCAAATTTAGAATACTTTAGTATTGCAATAGTGATGTGTAAATCACTGTATCTCTAATATAGAAGTTAAGAGACAAGAATATTAAAATAACTATAGCTACAATAATTTGTTAATGGATACACAAAATATGAGATATAAACTGTGACATCAATAACATAAAATGTGGGCGGAGGAGAAGTAAAGTGTAAAGTTTTTGTGCGTGATCAAAGTTAAGTTGCAATCAGTTTAAAACAAACTGTTACAACTAAAATATATTTTATGTATGTCTCATGTGTCCACAAGGAAAAAAACCTGTGGTAGATACCTAAAAGACATAGAGAAATGAATCAATGCGCACCACTTCAAAAACTCATCAAATCAGGCCTGGTGTAGTGACCCATGCCTGCAATACCAGCACTTTTGGAGGCTAAGGTGAGAGGATCACTTGAGGCCAGAAGTTGGATACCAGCCTGAACAATATAGTGTGATCCCATCGCTACAAAAAACAGAAAAATTAGCCTGGCATCATGGTGTATGCCTGCAGTCCCAGCTACTCAGGAGGCTTGAGCCCAGGAGCTTGAGACTGCAGTGTGCTATGATTGTGCCACTGTACTCCAGCCTGGGTGACAGAATTAGACCCTTTCTCAAAAAGACAAAATAAAATAAAAATAAAAAAGCAAAAAATCATCAAATCAAATCAAAAGAAGAAGACTGTAGGCAGGAGGAATAAAACAAGAAACTACAAAACAGTCAACAAACAATTAACAAAATGGCAGTAGTAAGTCCTTACCTATTAAGATGACTTTAAATATAAATGGACTAAATTCTACAGTCAAAAACATAGAGTGTCTGAACGGAGAAATAAACAAGATCCATCAAGATCCTGCCTACAAGAGAGTAACTTTATCCTTAAGGACACACACAAGCTTAAATTGAAGGGCTGGAAAAAGATATTCCATGAAAATATCTCTCACCAAAAGAAAAAGCTGATGGCAATATTATCAGATAAAACAGACTTTAAGCCCAAAGTGTCAAAAGAGACAAAATTCACTTAAAGGGGTCAATTCATGAAGAGTGTGTAACAATTGTAAATATATATGTACCCAACATGAGACACCTAAATATATAAAACAAATATTAATAAAACTGAAGAAATAAATAGAAATTGATAGTTACAGGAGACTTCAATATCCTACATGCAATAAATATTATCCAGACAGAAAATCTATAAGAAAAGAACAGACTTGAACAACACCATGCACCAATGAACCTTATAGACCTATATAGAATATTCTATTCAACAGTAGCAAACAAGTTCATCTCAACTTTACATAGAACAATTTGCAGGACAGATCATATGTTAGGCCACAAAACAATTCCTTAAAAATTTAGGGAAACAAAAATAATATCAACAGTACCTTTTTGGACCACAATGGTATAAAACTAGAAATCAGTATCAGGAGGAAATCAAAAAAATTCACAAATTTGTAAAATTAAACACAGCCCTGAAACCACCATTGAGTCAAAGAACAAATCAACAAAGCAGACAAAAACATACACTGGGGAAAATAATCCCTATTGAATAAATGGTGCTGGGAAAATTGGATAGCCATATGTAGAAGACTGAAACAGGATCTGCACCTCTCACCTCTCACAAAAATCAACTCACGATGGATAAGAGACCTAAACCTAATGCATGAAACCATAAGAATTCTAGAAGTAAATGTTGGAAAAACTCTTATAGACCTCAGCTTAGACAAAGAATTCATGAAGAAGACCCCCAAAACAATCACAGTATCAACAAAAATAAATAAATGGGACCTGATTAAATTAAAAAGCTTCTCACAACCAAAGAAACTATCACTACAGCAAATAAACAACCTACAGAATGGGAGAAAATTTTCACATTCTATATATCTGATAAAGGGCTGATAACTAGAATCTACATAGAACTCAGGACAATCAGCAAGAAAAAAATCAAATAACCCCATTAAAAAGTGGGCAAAGGACATGAACAGAAACTTTTCAAAAGAAGATAGACTAATGGCCAAGAAACATATGAAAAAATGTTCAGCACCTCTAATCATCAGGGAAATGAAAATCAAAACCACAATGAGGTATCACTTAACTCCAGTGAGAATGGCTTTTATCAAAAAGTCCCCAAACAAATGCTGGCATGGATGCAGAGAGATAGGAACACTCATACACTGCTGGTGGGACTGCAAACCAGTACAACTTCTATGGAAAGTAATATGGAGATACCTCAAAGAACTAGAAGTAGAACTATCATTTGATCCAGCAATTCCACTACTGGGCATCTACCCAAAGGAAGAAAAGACACTCTATAATAAAGACATCTGCACTCAAATATTTATAGCAGCACAATTCACGATTGCAAAGATGTGGAAACAACCCAAGTGCCCATCAATACATGAGTGGATTAATAAAATCTAGTGCATGTATACCATGGAGTACCAATCAGCCACAAAAAACAATGGTGAACTAACACCTCTTGTACTATCCTGGATAGAGCTGGAGCCCATCTTCCTAAACGAGGTATCACAAGAACGGAAAAACAAGCACCACCTATACTCACCATCAAATTGGTACTAACTGATCAGCACTTATGTGCACACATGCAAGTAACATTTACCGGGTGTCGGACTGGTGGGAGGGGGAAGGTAGGGGTGGGTATATTCACACTTAATGGGTGTGGTGCGCACTGTCTGGGGGAGGGGCATGCTCGTAGCTCTGACTCAGGTGGTGCAAAGGCAATTATGTAACCTAAACATTTGTACCCCTGTAATATTCTAAAATAAAAGAAAGACAAAACAATTATTTTAAAGTATATAAAAAATCTTGAAACAAGTGAAAATAGAAATACAACATAGTAAATTGTATTACATGCAGAAAAAGCAGTCTTAAGATTTCAAGTTTTAGTAATAAACATCTGCATTAAGAAAAAAAAAATCTCAATAAGCAACTTAATGTTATACCTAAAAAAAAACCCCACAAAACTAATGCCAAAGTTAGTAGAGGCAACAATATAATAAAGATCAGAGCAGAAATAAAATAGAAAACAATAGAAAATAAAAACAATAGTATTTTTTTTAAAAATCAACAAAATTGATGAACTTTTAGTAGGATATTAACTAATTAATATCACAGAAGAATCAAATAAATAATATCAGAAATGAAAGAGGGTACATTACAATTGATGGCACAGAAATAAGGGATCCTTAGACACAACTATGCGCAATTATACGCCAACAAATTGGACAATCTAGAGGAAATGTAAAATTACTTGAAATATACAACCTACCAAGATTGAATCACGAAAAATAGAACATATGAATGCACCAATAACTACTAAGGAGATTGAATCAGTAATCAAAAACCTCTCAACATAGAAAAACCCAGGACATGATTACTCCACAGGTGAAATTTAGCAAATATTTAGAGAAGAATTAACACTAATCATTATCAAAATTTTTCAAAATTTGAAAAGAAGGAAACTCTTATAAACGCATGAGAAGAATTAACTGGATACTAAAGCAGGAAATGGTCATTACTAAAAAGAAAATTAAAGGAAAATATCCCTGATGAACATAGATGGAAAATCTTCAACAAAATACTAGCAAACCAAATTAAACAGTACATTAAAATTATTCACCATGACCGAGAGAGATATATCCCTGGGATGCAAGGATGTTTCAACATATGAAAATCATTAAATGGAATACACCATACCAACAGAATGAAGGATAAAAATCATATGATCATCTCAATACTGTAATTAATGAATAAATTCACTGGAAAATTTGACATTTTTATTATAGAAACTGTCAACAAATTAGATACAGTAGGAACATACGTCAACATAATATAGGCCATATATGATAAGAACACAGCTAACATTGCAGTCAAGAGTGAAAAGCTGAAAGCATTTTCTCTAAAAAAGAAGAAAGGCAAGGATATCCACTCTCACCACTTCTATTCAATAAAGTACTAGAAGTCCTAACCAGTGGAATTAGGCAAGAAAAAGAAATAAAATTTATCCACATTTAAAAAATAATTAAAATTATCTACATTTACAGATGACATGGTATTTATATACAGAAGACCCTAAAGACACCACCAAAAACTATTAGAAGTAATAAGCAAATTCAGTAAATCTGTAATATACAAAATCTACTGGTGAAAAATCAATGGTGTTTCTGTACATTAACAATAAAATATGCAGAAAAGAAATCAAGGAAACAATCCCATTTACAATAGCATAAAAATACCTAGAAATAAATTTAACCAAGGAGGTGAAACATCTTACAGGAAAAAGTAGAAAATATTAATGAAAGAAATTAATGAAGACACAAATAAATGGACAGACAACCGACGCTTATGGGCGAAAATTGACATTTTTTAAATGTGTACTCTACCCCAAATGATCTGCAGATTCAATGCAATTCCTGTCAATATTCCAGTAGAATTTTTTTTGCAGAAATAGAAAAAACAATTCTAAAGTTTGTATGGACCCACAAATAATGCCAAATAGCCAAAGAAATCTTGAGCAAAAAGAACAAAGCTGGAGGCATTACAGTACCTGATTCTAAAATATACTAGAAAGCTATGCTAATCATAACAGCATGGTACTCTCATAAAAACAGGCATATAGACCAATGGAAGAAAGTAGAGAGCCTCAAACTAAATTCACACATTTATGGTCAACTGGTCTTTCACAAAAGAATCCAAGTGCACACAGTGGAGAAAGGACAGTCTCTTCGATAAATAGCAGTGGGAAAATCGGATATCCACATACAAAATAATTAACTTGGACCACATCATATATAGCTCGCACCATATATAAAAATAAACTTTAAATTCATTAATTACTTAAATGTAAAGTGTGAAACTGCAAAACTTCATTAAAAAATAGCAAAAAAGCTTCTTGACATTGGTCTGGGAAATGATTTTTTGGATATGACCCCAAAAGAGTATAGGCAACAAAAGCAAGAATAGTAAAATGGAATTGCACTAAACTAAAAGGCTTTTACACAGCAAAGAAAATAATCAACAAAGTGAATAAACAACCTATAGAATGGGAAAAAATTTTGAAAAGTATACATCAGATAAGAGGTTAATGTTCAACATGTATAAAGAATTCACAAAGCTCAGTAGCAAGAAAACTAATAATCTGATTTTAAAAAAGACAAAACTTTCTCCAAAGAAGATATATAAATGGCCAACAGGTATATGAATAAATGCTCAAATCATTATCTGTAAAATGTAAATTAAAACCAAAACAAGATTTCATTTCACACCACTAATAATGGTGATTATCAAAACAAACAAGCAAAAAAAGATGAGTGTCCTCTAGGTTGTGGAGAAAAGGAAATATTTGTTGGCTGGGATATGGAGAAGAAGGAACCCTTGTACACCGTTAGTGGAAACGTAAACTAGTACAGCCATTATGGAAAATATTATGGAGGTTCCTAAAAAAATTAAAAATAGAACAACCATATGATCTAGCAATCCCCCACTTCCAAGTGTACAGTCAGTCCTCACTTAACATTGTCTATAGGTTCTTGGAAACAGGCACCTTAAAAGAAACAATGTATAACAAACCAATGTTTTTTCTCATCTGTTATAATGAAAGGACATTGAACAAAATGACATTATTTGAGGATCTGCTGTCCACCATTTTGATTAAAGTCGAAGTTTTCAAGAACCTATCAATGATGTTAAGTGCGAACTCTCTATATAGCCAAAGAAATTAAAATCAGTATTTCAAAGAGATACCTGCAGTCTCGTGTTTATTGCAGCATTATTCACAACAGCCAAGATACAGAATCAACCTAAATTTCCACTGAGGTATGAATATATAGGAAAAATGCAATGCACACACACCCACTTACACACACAAAGTCATGTGAAACACAACATTGTTTTGGTCAACAAGACCTGCACATATGATGGTGGTCCCATAATAAAGTTGAAAGATTTCTGTTACTTAGTTATACAGTAGCTTTCATGATGTAGTACAATACATTACTCACAAGCTTGTGGTAATGCTGATGTAAACAAACTTACTGTTTTGCCAGTCATATAAGAGTATAGAACATACAATCAGGTACAGTATACAAATACTTGATAATGATAATAAACAACTATGTTACTAGTTTATATATGTATTATACTCTACTTTTTATCAATATTTTAGAATGTACTTTTCCTTATGTAAATAAATAAATAAATAAACAAAAGACCAGGGGCTGTGCCTCACCCCTATAATTCTAACACTTTGGGAGCCCGAGGTGGGAGGATCACTTGAGGCCGAGAGTTGGATACCAGCCTGAGCAACATAGTGAGACCCCATCTCTACAAAAAATAGAAAAATTATTCAGGCATGGTGATGCATGCCTGTAGTCACAGCTACTCAGGAGGCTGAGTTAGGAGATTGCCTGAGCTCAGGAGTTGGAGGCTACAGTGAGTTATGATGACACCACTGCACTCTAGCCCCGACAACAGAGTGAGACCCTGTCTCAAAAAAAAAAAAGTTAACTGTAAAAGAGCATCAGGCAGGTCCTTCAGGATATATTCTATGAGAAGCATTGTTATCATTAGAGATGACAGGTGCATGACTATTATTACCGCCTGCCCTAAACTTTCTCTGTGATCTATACCCACTGGGATGCTTCCCAAATATCCATGACCTTTACTCATTCTGCTATTCATTGTGAAATCCCTCTTTTGCCACATACTGCCTAAATTATGTAAAAGCTTTCATCTCATCTCATATGTTATCTGCCCTATTAAGCTCTTCCTAATTATCCCAAGTAGGAGTAATTGTGTTTTTTCTCTGGAATTCTAAACATTCCTTTACTATTCATCTGACTCCTATTAAAATATTCTCCATAGGTATCCAATGTACTATTAGTAAATTAGTGAGGTTCCATGTAGGGAAAACTGTGTAAAATATTTGTTCTAAACCATCTGGTACCTTTGGACTTTGTGTGAAACGGATCGAGTGTGTGTGTATTTGTTTTTGTGTGTGAATTATTAACTTTAAAGGGTTTTGTTTTTCCTTCATTGCAAATATAGATAATAAGTGTATTTCTATTTCATGTATTTTACTTTTAATTTCTAGAAGGTTGGAACAAATTTTTCCTGATATATTGCATTTTTGTTTGATTCCTGAAATAAACATTAAACTTGGAAATAATCAATGACCATTTTTCTTTAAAAATTATTTTTTAACTTAATCTGTATGTAAGTATTTTAAATCTCTGCCCAGTAAACACTCAATCTCTGTGGAGCAGTGTATCAGGGAGCTGCTGTCAAGGTGTCTAAGAAGTGGGCTTCAGCTATTTGACTCCTGCAGCTCTGCTGTGCTGCCTGTAGATTCTGTGGGAAGGCCTTGGTATGGCCCTGTGACTTAAACCATTGGCTTAATGTCAGAGGTACCCAGCCTATGATAGTGTATACCAAGAGTGGTCTAAAAGACAGAGCAGACACCAAGAAGAGATTTTGGAACTTGATCCTTTATTAACAGTTGTAATGAGAACCCTATCACTGGTGGTAAGTAAAACACCTGGGTACCTCTAAGCAGCAGACTCTAAGGGGGACAACTGGTTTCTGGGAGGTCATTAAAGAGTTCACTTGGAAGCAACATCTGTGAAAGTGAAGGGGAGGAAGCACAACTGGACAGTGGAAGAAGTAAGGGCATAATGCGGTACTATGGTCTGAATGCTTGTGTCCCCCCCAAATTCAAATGTTTAAATCCTAACCCCCAAAGTGATGACATTAGAAACTAGTACCTTTGGGGAGGTGACTGGGTCATAAGAGCAGAGTCCTCCTGAATGGAATTAGTGCCTTTTTAAAATAGGCCAAAGAGAACTCATCCAACCCTCTCTGATGTGTTGATACAGAGACAAGGTGTCACCTATGAGGAACGGGCCCTCTCCAAGACACCTAATATGCTGGTACTTTGGTTTTGTACTTTCCAGCCTCCAGAACTGTGAGAAATAAATGTTTATTGTTTATAAGCCAGCCAGCTTATGATATTTTGTTATTTTGTTATAGCATCCTGAAGGGACTAAGACATGCAGTCTCAGCATAGGTCTTGTCCAACCCACTAGAAGCTCTGGAGCTGAGTTATCCCCTCAGAATTGGCCCAAATTGAAATGAGGAGGCTGGGTTTTTAGAGTCCTACCTGTGACCAGGCATTAGATGTAGGCTGGCCTGGGGAGGAGACATCACTTTACACCAGCTAGCTCTTTTCAAGAGAGGTCATGCTTAAAGAGAGGGCTGAGAGATGAGCACCGTCAGCTAATAATCGTCTCATCAGCATGGGAATCACTACCACATTCCCAAAGGGAAATATGGGTAACATATCAAAGCATCTACAGAAAGGCATGCAAAAGGTTGAACAACACTTCTACTCTGCAGGCAACATTTTGCTAGAAACTATTTCAAATATCCTTTTAAGACAGATTTTTGTGTCAGTTTAGGCCAACAGATTATTGACAGGATGAAAACAAATTCGTCTACTTCATGACATACATTTTTCCCTCCTACTTATAATTTGATGAGAATTCCTGTTTTGACTTTAAAAAGCACAGCTTTCCAGTATTACAAAGGTATTCTGCCAAACAAAGTTCAGAAGAAGGTACTTAGAAGATAAATACTTTCTTAGAGTAGGAAACATAAGGAATGTTTCAAATGTTCAGAAATGAAAAAGGTCATAATTTACAGGAAATATTTTCAAAAGAAAAAAGTAATTGAAATGGTATTTGAAGGATGTCCAAGTTTGGATCAAAAGGATAAAAGGGAAAGAGTATCTATAGTCAGAAAAACAAAGACAAGGGAAATGACATGGACCTAATATAACAAGTGTGAAAATATGGAAAGGAAATGCAGACAGCTTATTTGAGAATGTTTAAATAAATCAGAATAGATCATTCTGTTGCCCTTGTGTTGAGACAATGCTGTTTTCTCATATTAGAGACTCCCTACCTACAACAAAATTTCCTCTTATCCTAGAGGCAGCTGCATTTACAATGAGACTTGAATTTATCATTCACACATACAATTGCAAGATTATGTACCCTTTTCTTTATTCACTAAAAACCTTATTGTTAGCTCTTAAATCATTGTATCTTTGACAGGTACCAGTTAAACTTTATCCACTTAACTGATTCCTTCCTAGATACAAAAAAGACCCATAGCACTAGTTAAGAAAAATTTGTAAAGAAGGGCTGTGTTTTACCAATATGTCTAAGAAATGGTCTTCTTGTGCTGACACATCTCTGTTGTTATTTTAGCAGCAGATTCCGTGGGAAGGTTCTGGTGTGGCCAATGCAATTACAGCCATTGGATTGATTTAAATAAAGATTAACTTGCTCAGAGAAGCCATCAGGAATCTTCATCTT
This sequence comes from Daubentonia madagascariensis, assembly GCA_023783475.1. NCBI lineage: Eukaryota > Metazoa > Chordata > Mammalia > Primates > Daubentoniidae > Daubentonia > Daubentonia madagascariensis. The sequence goes on along the minus strand of JAKFHU010001268.1, from coordinate 118,872 downwards.
CCATCTTCAAGGATCCCAACAAACCTTAATCTGCTGTTAATGGTGCAGTTTATCCTATAATCTTTACTAAGAATGAACTTGATTTCCTTTTCATGAAATGGACCAAGGCTTGGGCATATGAGTTACTGATGAGTACACTGTGGGCATATGATTCAAAACTGCAAAAATATCTATTATGAATATTCTGATACTGTTTAAAAGCTCTGAGAGGATGCAGTTTTGAACAAGAAACTTACGAAGGAACTGCAAGAATCCAGATTTGATGCTGTTCTTGAAGATGGCATTTCTCCTTGTAGTGATCTGCTGTCTGAACTACTTAACCTACTTTTGGTCTACAGTCTGCAATTTAGTGTCGACAATGCATACGAAAAACTCTTTGGAGGACTTTACCTTCTTCCTATATACCTCTTGTCACATCAGAACTTAATGACAAAACGTGAAACCTTCCTTTCTGTTAGGAGCAGTGATGAAATGGAATTACAGAGTTGTCAGTCAAAAATCTATCAACCTCTACGGAGAGCTTTTGCAGACAAATTATCTAGAATCCTGTGACATCGGAGTATGACATCGACCCATTAGATTATTATTCTAAGGATTTATTTATTTAAACAGTTACATAGGCACCCTATTTTTCATAAATCCTGAATGTCTCTGTTATTTATTAGCATATAACCAATCATCCCAAAACTTAGGGTTTAAAATACACAAAATTTTACCTTCTCATGATTCTGTGGATCAGCAATTTAGACTAGGCTCAGACAAATATTTCTCATTTGGGTCTTGCCTGGGTTCATTCATTCAGAGGCAGTTAGCTATCAGATTAGCTGAGGTGGAAAGGTCCAAGAAAACCTCACTCACATGTCTGAGGTTTGGTACAATAACAGGATACTTTGATTCTTTCCTCCATGTGGTCTTTCAGTTAGGAAACTTTGATCTTCTCTTCTGCCACCTCCTACTGGTAAAACAGGTCACCAAGCAGGCCTAAAGTCAAGGGGTAGAGAAATCACCTTCACCTCTTGATGGGAGGACTTGCAAAGAACATGCAGCCATTTTTAACATACTAGAATAAAAAACTTTTAAAATATCTTAATATCAAGTAAAGGTTAGTCATGGAAAACATATTTTCCAAAACTGTTCTACTAAAAAATTTATGTATAATGAGATATGGCTACTTTATGTGAACTTCATGTTTACTTGCCTTTAAAATTAAACAGTTCTGTAAGTGCATATCTAAGAGTTTTCTTCTGTTCTCAGAATCAAACTCTCTTATATCTCTCTTCTAGATTCAATTTTTCTGTTATTTTATCTGTAGTATTTCATTAATCAAAGATCTAGTATTTCCTTAATCAAATTTGGAAGATCATCCACCAATATCTTTTTTAAGAGGGAAATAGTCCTGGATGATTTGTCTCTAGAAATTACCTAGAAATTACACTTTTTTTCTCTATGGATTAAAAAATCATCTTCTAAGTAAACCTAAAACTTTGGGGATTAACATTAAAATTATCAATCTCTGTTCTCTGATTCTATATCCACTGTCCCCCCTTGGTTTGAGAAATACAGCAAAAATGGGTGTCTAGTGCATTTTTCATATCTGAACAATTTCTAATTAAGATTTTGAGAGCATATTCATTCCATAGCAAATATTTATTGAGCTTCCTCTATGTTTTGTTTTTCAGGGAGCATGAAGAAATTAGTAAACATTTATTGAGAGTTTACTCTCTTCCAGGCAATTTACTACATTCTTTATATTTATTAAGCTCAGGAAAAACTCACAGAAATCCTTTTTATAGGTATATTATTTTCCTCATTTTGCAGATGTGAAACAGAACTACAGATAATTCAGGTGATTTATTTAAGTTCTCATGGTGAAGATGGGATAGAAGCAGTCTGGCCCTGACCCAACCGCTTTGCATATTGCATTCCCTGAAAGAACATACACAGATTCTGACTTCAAAACTGCACAAACTGCTTGGAGATACACCGTACTAAGCTTTGAGTATATTACAATATGTAAGACTATAACGTTTAGTTTTTCTTAGCCTGAGTAATCTTTTAACAAACATTTTCCATAGATAACCTATGTCACTAAACTACCCAAATTTATCTTTTCCAAAAGAGATCTTTCCTCATCATATTTATAATATGTGTAAATCATTATTTATAATATGTGTAAATAAATTATATTTTTATTTGGGCAATATTGTACACATTTTTGAAACATATTCCCTTTAAATGGAATTTAACCATTGTTATCATGACTGTAATAATACTTTCAAGGACTAAAAAGTTATATAATGTTATTTTAAAACTATTAAGGAAATAAAGATCATGGATATTTAAAAAAACTTTAACCTTTGACTATATATATTGTATGAAAGCATGGGTGGCAGTGAGTTGAAGCATAGAACAAAGACTAAAGTCTCTAAGCAAAATATGCTCATAATTAAGCAGGAATCATAGGTCATGGAAAATAATCTTAATGAAATACCATTGTAAGGGCATACAAAGAAGTGCAAAAGAAACAGGGATCAAATGACAAACTAAATAGAAAGGTGGGTGCATCTGTGGTGAGTAAAAGACTAACAAAATAATCTAAAGACCAAAGTCTCTAAGATAAATCTGCTAAAAATTAAACAGGAATCATAGGTCATCCAAAACAAGCTCTTAGATAAGATACAAAGGACAAGGCATGCACAGCCATGTGAAGGAAACAGGGCATCAAATGGTAAATGATCAAAGTGGAAAGCTGGACAGCAAGTGGGGTAGGTGGGTGGAGCTGTAGAGAATAGAAAACTGAGGAAATAATCCAAAGCCACAAAGAGGTTTAAGAAATATTTTAGGTAAATAAGGGACAGAGGTACAAGAGATTGATGTCAACTGACTTTTACAACGAAGTCAGCTTCCCAGACTGAACCCAAAATTTTGTATCATTGCTTGAACAGGCACCCATCAATCACAGCGCTGCTGATTTCCCTCTCAGGACAGAAAGTGGCAAGGGAAGGGAGATCCCTTGCTTAAATAAGACTTACATAAAAGAGAGAATTTGTAGATTTTTATAGGCGAATCTCCCTTACATCCCATTCCTACATGCTTTGTAATATTTATCTTCAGTTTTTCCAATATTTGTTATATTTCCTGAGATCAAAGACACAAACATAGGTAATGGAAGACATCTGATGTATTGAATCATGGTATAGTTCCTCAGGCTCCCATTTTCTCCTGCAGTTATAGAGCAGCCTTCTCTTTCTATTAAATTGCAATAATCAATACATGTCAGAAAGTTTCAAGTATCCTAGGAGAGGAATTATAAATGATGTGGAGAAGGAGGTGAAAGACATTATATTTACTTAGGGTGTAATATTCCTCATGCCCTTTACTGATCAACATGGCCCAGGAATTTGGTTCTGCACGAGCTTTCATCTATGAAATATACCAGGAAAGGCCCGTCTTTAAGCTATGGAAGTGAAGGCTTGTTGATTCCTGGTGAGATCTGCATCTGCATCAGGCTGGACTCTGCCTGCCTTTCCCTACCCTCCTAAAGGAAATTCCTAAAGGAAATTCAGCTTCGCAGGGGTGACCTGTTAGTTCTCTGTGGGCTGGCTAAGGATAGCCTGAGATCAGATTGAGACAAGTGTGAAAATGCAAATTATTCATTCTGCAGATCTATACTTGACATAGAAGATCACTATAATCTTTAGAAAACAATTTCATATTCATCTACTCACATAGATCTTGGAGCATTTCTTCAGTTTCAATGAACAGTAAAGTGAGTCCCGAGTTGATCCCATGTACCATGTGAAACCCTGCCATATGAGTGAGTGTTCCCTTGAAGATGAAGACCTTCAGTTAGTAAAGAAAACAAGGCATGTTTAAAATGCCATCAGAATTAGTAAAAATGTCACAAATAACATAAAAGAAATAGAAACCTAATACTGTGGAGATGAAAAAAAGGTGATCATTTAGAATATAATTTTAATCATACATTTAACAATTTTACAGAAATATTGGCCTAAAAATAAAATCTATCAGCTAACTTGAATTTGTAATGCTAGAGTTAATATAGAATTCAGTGCTTTAATACATGGTATTACAAGAGCTAGCAAATGCACAAAGATTCCAATTCTTCCAGTAATATCTTTTTTTAAAAAATGTAGGGATGTACAAGGGAAAAAAAGTGTGCTTATAGTTGAAAATGTGGAGATTTCTACTACAATGTACTGATGGGTGTGTCGTTGGGCCAGGCATACAGCAGCTGTCATTGATTTCTCTAAATGTGAACCTTACAACGGCTTGCCAGCAGAAGTTCAGCTTATGAGATGAATGTATGTGTGTAAAGAGGAGATCAAGATATCCAGCTTAAACACTTGGCACCAGAGAAGTACAAGGTAGGGGAAAGAGCCAGATTTTTGTGGATGACATTTCTAGTATACTTCTAATGAGGAGTAAAGTGTATAAATTTGGAAGAAAGAAGAAAGACAGTACCTTTACACTTATGGTGTAATTGTGAAGGTAATTTTCAATGTAAATACAAACATTTATTTTCAGATTTTGTTTATTAACCCAGTCCTATCCTAAAGAGACATGGACACCTGAAAGAAGTGGACAGTGTAGCTACACCAAGTGGAATCAAATCATGGCTCCTGTTCTGCCATTTACCAGCTATGTGACCTTAGACAAACTGCTTAACTTCTCTGTGCCTCAGTGTCATTATCTCTAAAATAAGATATGCATTTCTGTGCATATCATTTTTTTCATGATATTATTGTTTAAAGTAGCCCCCAAGAATAAGACATTGCCCATTGTTCCTAAGAAGAGGCAAGAGGGCTCTGATTTGCCTTATGGAGAAATTATGTCTGTTAGATAAGCTTCATTCATTTTCATGAGTTATAGAGCTGTTGCCTATGAGTTCAATGTTAGGGAATCAGCAATACATATTAAATAAAGTGTCTTTAAATAGAAACACACATAAACAAGGTTATATGCTGATCAGTTGACAAAGATTTTGTGACGAGGGGCTTGTGGGAACCTAATGCTGTATTTCCTTTAGGAGTAATGACTTAATATTCACTAACAAAGTGTTGTGGCAACTTTATAGAATATAATTACTGTGAATAACAAGAATTGACTGCATAGGTAAGGCCCTCACCAAGAACTTAATGTTTAATAAATATAAGCTATTGTGGTTTTTATTTTTATCAGTCTCTCTTCTAAAGAAAAGATTTGATTTGATTAACAAAGTAAACAGATGAAAATGTTAAAATTCTACCTGAAGTTTTAAGCAGTCTCACCAGTAATCTAGGTTGGAGGGATCCCTTCTGACTTTTATATATATATTAGAGTATATGTTGACAAACTCATAATATTTTTTCCAAAAAACATTTCTGGATGTATTTTAGCATTTGGTCTTACTTAAGATCAAAGAGTTTCACTACACAAAACACACCAGACATCATTGTAGCTTGACAATATGATTCATGGAAATAAGCATTTCTCAGGAGTTAGCTGTAGGAGTATATTAAAAATCGTTCTGTAATGCAATAATTACAAAATATATAATTCTATTTCTACTTTTAAATTGCTTGATCTCACTAGCTAGGTTTGAAAACAAATATAGCAAGTAATATTTCAGGGAGAAAATGCCTGGTTTCATATTAACCTGTACAACAGACCATAAAATCAGAAATATATATGAAGGTTTTTTCCTATAACTTTATGTCATGGACTCATATTAGTTCACAGATTAATTCATTCTCTCAAGGAGTAAAATCCACACAAAATATATAGTTTACAAGTAAAATTTGTCATATTTGTTATCAATCATGGCTTTAATTACTTTAAAGATATCTGGGCCAGGATCAGAAATAGAATCAAACTTATACTGATTTGAGATTTAAGCAGTCTACATAAAAAATAATGTTAATGTGTTATTGCATTTTCATGAGTACTTCGACAATGACGAGAAACTTTGAAATAATATTTCTTTAATATGAGATGAAGTTAACATAGCATTCTCTAAAACAGCAATCATCAAGAATTAAAAGGGCGGGGGAGACAAAATGGCTGACCAGAAACATCAGCTGCCAGATCATCTCAGAAAGAAGGAAAAGTTTTAGATGAGAAAAAAAAAAAAAATATATATATATATATATACACAAACACACATATATAGTGTAATTCCAAGGGAAAAGTGCCATAATCTACCAGAGATTCCCCAAGAAGAACACACAGAGCAGAAGAAGGATCAAGATATCAGCAGAGATCAACTCATGAGAGGCTTGGAGTCTAGCAAAATGGGTAGGTGGAGGGAATTCTTTCTCTGTCCCTTACCTCTCTTTTGGTCAGCAGGCTCCCAAGTTGCTGCAAAGCCTTTCTACCCTCACAAGCCCAAAAGCTGCTACTTCCAGTGAAGTGGGAGCTTCTTGAGGACAGAGCACCAGGCTGCCAAACCCTTGGGGTCACTTCTCACCACCACAGATCCAAGCTGAGACAGCAGGCACCATGTATCCACATTCTGCACACACTGTGCACACACTGGCTCCCCAGGGAGCTTCAGTTGCTCAGATTTCATCTCTCTCATTCCCACACAAACATTTCCAAACTCCAGCCCAGACTGCAGGAGCCACAGGGGCTGGTGGGTTCCAGGAGATCTGTGTGACCCCAGAGCCTAGACATGCAGGGCAGGCTGCCTTCTAGAGAGAGGGATAGATGACCAGAGTGCTAGCTGTTCCCCATCCAGGCCCTTTTCCTTCCCCACCCCTCACCCAACTGCTGCTGCTGAGAGAGACTATTGAGCTGGGGCTCTCAGGAGATCCTGCTTCCCCTCTCTTGGTGTATTCACCACACCAAGGCTTCCACAGAGAGTAGGGCTCAAGCCTTTTCTCTTAAAGACCTGCAGTGGAACAAAAGGTGCTAGGAATGTGAGCTCCCTGCTCACCAGCCCTCCTCAGTGCTGCTTGCCCAGCTGCTACATCGCAGCAGGGCATATCCCAAAGAAGAGGGACATCAAACCTACTTCAGCAACCCCATAGGCATGGGAATAGCATACTTCTGCCTGGCGCAATCAAGGATTGATCTTCAGGGACCTGGGGACAGGCCCACAACCAGATTCCATACCCCAATGACTCTATTGTTTGCCCAGGAGCACTGAGGGAAGATTGGTGAACTAATCTCAGGAGGCCAGGGAGCCCTTGTCGACAGAAGTGAAAAGAGAGTGCAGTGTGGGTCCCAGCTGCAGTGCAGTCGTGGAGCACCACTCCACCTACAGGAAGGCCATGCTCTCAGCCCAGTGTGGGATGCTGGACAAGGAAGATCCCAGCCCACAGCACAATTGCTGGGAATCTCAGCTAGTTTCAGTTGCTGCCTGCTGGCAGATGTCAGAGGGAGACCACGGAGCAAGGGAAGGGGGGAGAAGAGCAAAACCCACTCCTGACAGCTGAATTGTGAATCTCAGATGGCTCTGTCAAACAAGCAGGCTCTCTGGCTGGGTGGAGCCACTTTAGCCCCTCCCTGGAGGCTTTCCCCAGCTTCTTGGGAGTGGACATTTGACCCCTGCAGAGATAGCTACCTTACCAGAATTTTTGGAAACTGAGGCAGGCTCACCCAACCCAGCCCTGCACAGCCTCACTCCCCCATCTTGCTCTGCTATAGTGGAGAATTAGGACTCATCTGAAAGTAACGGGGCCCCCTAGGGCATTTGAGTGCTTCTGCTGAAGGACTAGAGCCATTCACAGGTTTCAGAAACAACACTGCAGTTGATTCCTTCTGGCAAGTGCCAACTACTGACAAGGAGATCAATTTGTACAACCCCTTATAACATTTACTGACTCAGTCATACAGGGTGTGTCTGATTCTTACCCAAAAGCACCACCTACTGTCTCAGAGACTAAACTGGACATGCCAATACAATTCACACTGTTAAGACCACAGGGCAGGGGAAAGAGAAAGGATTTAAAAAACCTCCATCCTCCTTCATGAATGAAAGACAGGGAATCTGCCCACACATAGAGCTCAACATGGCTATAGCCTACAAAAAAACTAGCAACTGAGATAACCACCACATGGAGGATATCTATAACCAAGGCATCCATCCAGAACCTGGAGTGCCATAAAGGCACCCACAAACAAAGCCAAAGGTTCTTAAACAACATATACTATAGACACATCCTAAAGAGTGGGGGGGGGAGGAAAGACCCATCTAAACAAAAGAAAATCCAAAAATAAGAAGTGACACCTGCTCCACATGAGAAGGAATCAATGGAAGAACTCCAGAAATTTGAAAAATCAGAGCAAAAGGACACCACCAAGGGGGAACACCAGCTCTATAGCAATGGATACCAACCAAAATGAAAATATTTAAATGAAAAATAAAGAATTCCAAGTATGGATGATAAGGAAGTTCAATGGAATCCAAGAGAAAATGGAAAACCAACTGAAAGAAAACAGAAAAACAATTCATGGAATGAACGAAAAATTTACTAAAAAGGTCAATATATTTTTTAAAAAATCAAATAGAACTTCTGCAAATGAAAAATTCATTTAAGGAAATACAAAACACAGTGGAAAGGTTAAAGAAGAGACTAGACCAGGTGAAAAAAATAATTTCAGAGCTTGAAGACAACTCTTTTGAATTAACTCAGTCAGGCAAAAAAAGAAAAAAAGAATTAAGAGGAATTAACAATTAACAAAGCCTGCAAGAATTATGGGATTATATAAAATGACCAAGTATAAGAAACATAGCCATCCCTGAGGGTGAAGAATGAAATGCACAATGGCCAGAAAACCTATTTGTGGGAATAACTAAGGAAAACTTCCCTGGTCTTGCTAGAGGTTTAGACATCCAGTTACAAGAAGCTCAACAAAAAACTGGCAGATTCCTTGCAAAAAGGCAAACACCAAGACATATAGTCATCAGACTGGCCAAATAAACATGGAAGAAGAACTCCTGTGAGCCATGAGGTGAAAGCATCAAGTAAGTTACAAAGGAAACCCCTCATGCTAACTGCAGATTTCTCAACGGAGACCTTACAAGCCAGAAAGGATTGGGGCCACATCTACAGTCTTCCTAAACAGAACAACTTCTAGCCTATAATTTTGTATCCTGCAAAACTAAGGTTCATATATGAAGGAGAAATAAAACCTCTTCCAAACAAGCAAACATGGAGGGAATTTGTCAAGACAAGACCTGCCCTGTCGGAAATAACTCAGAATTACATTATACATGGATCAGCACAATAGGCACTGGCCCATGTAAAACCACCTAAATGCTAAAGCTCAGAGCTCATATAAAGCAATAGCACAAGAAGTAAAACAAAACAATAAGGTACTACCCAGCAGAATGAGCAGAACAGCATCCCCCATATCAATTCTATCAATCAATGAGAATGGTCTGAATGCCCCACTCAAGAGACATAGACTGGCAGAACAGGTGAAAAAATACAACCCAAGCATCCGTTGTCTCCAGGAAACACATCTAACCCACCAGGACTCATACAGAATCAAGATGAAGGGATGGAAAAAAATATTCCATGTAAACTGAAACCAAAAGAAAGCAAGTAAAGCTTTTCTCATATCATATAAAATTGACTTTAAATCAACAACAGTAAAGAAAGAAAAAGATGGTCATTATGTAATGGCAAAGGGAGTGATTCAACAAGAACACATAACAAGCCTAAATATCTATGCACCTAACACAGGGGTGGCCAGATTCATAAAGCAAATTCTACTATATCTAAGCAAATAGACAAATGGCTGCATTGTAATTGCTAGAGACTTTAACACCACACTGACAGAACTGGACAGATCATCCAAGCAGAAAATAAATGAAGAAACACTTGATGTAAATAGAACTCTAGAAGAAACAGGCCTAGCAGACATTTTACCAAAAAACTACTGAATATATATTCTCATCAGCACATGGAACATTCACCAAGATTGATCATATCTTAGGCCACAAAACATGTCTCAACATACTCAAAAAAAATAGAAATCATACCACATATATCTCAGACCACAGTGGAGTAAAACTAGAAATCTACTCTAAGAGAAACACTCAATTCTACTCAAAGTCATGGAATTAAACAAGCTGCTGCAGAATGATTACTGGGTCAATAATGAAATTAAGATGGAAATGAAAGATTCCTTGAACTAGTAACTAAGGGGATACAAGCTCTCAAAATGTATGAGATTCAGCAAAAGCAGTTCTAAGGGGAAAATTCATAGCCATAAATGCCTACATCAAAAAGACAGAAAGATCACTAATTAACAATCTAATGACATGTCTCAAAGAACTAGAAAAGGAAGAGCAAATCAAACCCAAAGCCAGCAGAAGAAAAGAAATTACTAAGGTCAGAGCAGAACTAAATGAAATGGAAAACAGAAAAATAATACAAAGGATCAAAGAAACAAAAAGTTGGTTCTTTGAAAATATAAACAAGATTGATAGACCTCTTGCTAGATTAACCAGAAATAGAAGAGAAAGACCCAAATAAGCTCAATCAGAAAGGAAAAAGGAAGCATTACAACTGATACCACAGTAATAAAAAACATCATTGTAAATACTGTGAAAATCTATACGCACATAAACTAGAAAATGTAGAGGAAATGGATAAATTCATGGAAACACATGACCTCCCAAGACTCAATCAGGAAGAAATAGAAGTCCTGAACAGACAAAAAGTGAGCAGTGAGATTGAATCAGTAATAAAATGTCTTCCAACCAAAAAAAGGCCTGGAGCAGATGGATTCACGGACAAATTTTTCCAGACATACAAAGAAAAGCTGGTACCCATATTGCAGAAATTATTCCATGACATCAAGAAGGAGGGAAACCTACACAACTCATTCTATGAAACCAGCATCACTTTGGTACCAAAACCAGGAAAGGACACAACAAAAAAAGAAAGCTATAGGCCAATATCACTTATGAATATAGATACAAAAATCCTCAATAAAATACTAGCAAACCAAATTCAGAAACACATCAATAAAATAATCCACCATGACCAAGTGGGCTTCATCCCAGGGATGCAAGGATGGTTCAACATATGGAAATCAATTAATGTGATTCACCACATAAACACAAGCAAAAACAAAGATCACAAGATCATCTCAATAATTCAGGAAAAGCATTCAACAAAATGAAGAACCATTTAATGATTAAAACGATCAACAAACTACTCATGGAAGTAACATATCTCAAAATTATAAAATCCACATATGACTAACCCACAGCCAACATGATAGTGAATGAGGAAAAACTGAAAGCATTCCTTCTAAGAACTGGAACAGGACAAGTGTGCCCACTGTCACCACTTCTATTCAGCAGAGTGTTGGAAGTCTTAGCCAGAGAAATAAGGCAAGAGAAAGAAATAAAGTTTATTCAAATCAGGAAAGAGGAGGATTGTGGTTTATCAGTTATCAGTGTACTTTTATATACTACCAACAAACAGAAAACCAACTTAAAATTCATTTCAAATACATCAACTTTTCACCAGTATACCTTATCTTTTGTATTCCTACATGCAACCAACAAACATTTAGAAAACAAGCTTTTTTCAAGATGTTATTTACACTTGTAAATTAATATGTAAATTTTGTAGAAAAATTCTAATAAATGCTGATATATATAGGTGTAGATATATGACATAAGTATCACATATATGATGGATATAGATGTAGATTTATAGATTGTATCATGTTGACAGACACTAAAGGATATTTAATAATGAAGATATGTCATGTTCATGTTCCAGAAAATTCAGCATCATTAAGATGCCAGTATTCTTCAAATTAAATTGATAGATTTAAGGCAATCCTGACTAAATTTTCAATATTTTTTAAAAATGAAACTTCATAGATTTATTCTAAAATTATGCAGAATGCAGAGGGACAAGAATGTACAAAGCACTCTTAAAGTAGAACAGATGGAAAAATATGCTACCATATAGGAAGACTTGTTATGAAACTATTATAATTAGATTGATATTGTAACACAGCCAATATAGGCATATTGACTAACAGAACCAAATACAGGGCCCAGACAAACATTTCTGCATGTATAGGTATTTACTATATGATAGACGTGGTTAGGAATATCACAAGGGAAAGATGAAAAGTGATAAATTTAAGCACATTAAAATGAAAAACTTCTGCTAATTAAAGACACTAAAGACACTATGAATAGAATGACTAGACAGGACACACAGGGAGCAGAGAAGTCTGCAACATAAACTGACATAAAACCGTCATTCAACCTTTATAAATATTTTCAGATGAATAACAGAGAACACAATACGAAACAGACAAAACTTAACAGTTACATCACAAAATGGAAAGTAAACATATGCAAGATCTTTAACTTCATTAGTTATCAGAAAGATGAAAATGAATATACTACAAGATGCCATTACTCACCCATTTGATGGCTAAAATTATTAAAAAGTAATCAAATGTTGCCATGAAGTTAACATAATAAATCTCTGACAATTTTTAAAATGAAAAGCTGTGAAAAACAGTTTGGAGTTATTTATTAAAATAAAATATTACATACTCTGTGATTTGGCAATTCCATCACTAAAAAAATACTTTTGCATAATTCATGTACATGTTTAGCAGACTTCATGTACAGAATAGTTCATAGCAGCATTATTTCAATAGTCAAAATTGGAAAGACACAAATGTTAGTGAATGTGGGAATGGAAAAATATGCAAAGGTATATTCATAAAATACAACTATAACAGCAATGAAAATAGGTGTAATACTGCTACATGCATCAAGATAATTTAAATCTCACAAGCACAATGTTTATAGGAAGAACCATGACACAAAATAATGTCTTATAAAAAATATATAAATATGTCCTATAAACTTCTGCTCTTCAAAAGACTATATCAAGGGAATGAGAACACAAAACACAGACAGAAAGAAAATATTTGCAAAAGACAAATCTTATAAAAGACTGTTATCCAAAATATACAAAGAACTCTCTTAAAATTCAACATTAAGAAAACAAACAATGCAATTAAATTATGGGCAAAAACCTTAACAGACACCTCATCAAAGATGATATAGAGGTGGAAAATAAGCATGTGAATAGATGCTGCACATTGTACATTATCAGGGAATTACAAATTAGAACAACGAGATATTACCACACATTTGTTAGAATAGCCAAAATCTGAAATTTTGCCAAAACCAAATGCTGACAAAAATGTGGAGCAACAAGAAAGTATATTCAATGTTGGTGGGAACACAAAATTATTCTAGATAGTTTGGAAAACAGTTTCATGATTTCTTATAAAACTAAGCATACTCTTACCATATAATCCCACAATCACACTTCTAGTGTTTTCTTAAAGAAGTTAAAAAATTATATTCTCACACAGCCTGTTTATGCACATGGATGTTTATAGCAGCTTTATTTATAATTTCCAAAACTTGGAGCCAAAAATTTCCCTAACTGATTAAACGGATAAGTAAAGTGTCATATATCCAGACAATGGGCTGTTGCTCAGCACTGAAAACAAATAAGTTTTCAAGCCATGAAAATACATGGAGGAAACTTAAATACATATTCCTAAGTGAAAAAAGCAATTTTAGAAGGCTCTATATTGTATGATTCCAACTATATGACATTCTAGGAAAAGCAAAACTATGGAGAGAGTAAAAAGTTCAGAGGTTCCAGGGGTTGAGAAGAGGGAAGGATATAAAAATAGAGAGCACAGAGAGTTTTTAGGGCAGTGAGTATCATACAGTATGGTACTATAATATTGGATATGCTTCATTATACATTTGTCTTAACCTATAGACTATATTGGTCACTGACTCTGTTTTTCTGCGGCCTTCATTTCCTTATGAAGGAACCCATGCCACATAAAATCTGTTTCATTTTTTTATCTTGTTAATCTAGCTTATGTTATTCAATTTAATTTATGGACTCAGCCAAGATCCTAGCAGGCTAAGACACCCTACTCACTCCAGGGCTTATAAATCATATCCTAAAAACCCTAACAAAAGCACGCTCACTCTCTCTCCCCCCACCCCCAGTTTCTCTCTCTCTCTCTTTCTATATATATATATATACACATATATATATACACACATACATATATATACACACACAGACACACATCCTTATGATCTATTATTTTTGCACATTAAAAAAATAAATTATGAGTTCGTTTTTCCTAAGAGTATATTGGAAAACTGTTTTACCCAAAATTTTGTCTTCAACCCTCATAATATTACCTTTTAGGGTGAACAGTTTTTAAGTTTAGCCTTGTCCCATTTTTTTAACAAGCTATTTGGATATTTTATTTCTTACATTTCCAACTGGCTTCTAATAAGCTGCTGAATTTATATTACTATGTTTTTATTCATGACTAAATTTTTAAAATAAAAACTGTAGGGTCTTACTGTAAGGCCTATATTTTTGTTCATTTGAAGGTTTTTATGGGTTTTTTGTGTGTATTTGCTGTATGTATATAGTATTTTTCTACCAGAATATATAAAAGAGCTCTGTTGGCTTAAAGGGAAAAATAAGCGCTTATATCAGGTAGTTTATCAAAAAAATTGTAATTAACCCAAATAACTTCAAGTTTATGTGACTTCAATAAAAACATATGTAATATTGTTGGTTTAATTAAAGTTTGTGTATCTTTAACTGTCAGCCTTAAGATAATACAGACACATACCTTTATTTCTATTAGATATGCAACATTATAAAAATATAAATGTCACCTAAAAAGAAATATACAAATTAGAATATAATGCAGTGTCCATTGCTTCCTCTATATCAAGTACAATAATAAAGCAAAAACACATGTTTATAACCTTCAGGGTTTCTTTGATGGAGAAATAAATTATGAATAGTTTTTCCTCATGTATAAGTTTTCAAAAGTACTCTAGGTATAATAGTCAAAAATGAATTAATTAGGTAAATGTAAATGGGCTAAACATTTATAAATACACTTTTTATGTAATTTGAAATCCAAGTTATATTATGTTAAATTAAATAACAGAAAGTCATACAATAAATCCTTTCTAAATAAATGGAAATACTGAAACATTAATTGCTAAGCATACTTTCAATTTTATTTATTTCTGGCTTCTTAAATTTCATAGAGTGATGAAAATTATTTGGGTCTATTAATAAAAATGTCCTATTTCACATTAAAAATTGTTCCATGAAAAAATTAGTTTCTAGAGATTATAAAATATATACCTGAAATGGTAATTCATATCAGTTCAAAATTATTTACTTTCTGGATTTTTAGTAACAAGAAAGTTTACTAAAAATTAAAATTTCTAAATAATATATATAATTCTGTATACAAAATATACAAAAAGAAGATACATTTTAATAATAAAATATTAGTGAAAAATGAATCCCACAAAAATTTTGTGTGTGATCACAAAATTATACCCAAAAAGTTGGATATAATCTAAAAAATAGTTTATTAATCTTTCTAAAAATCAAACATTAATATCAAAAATACATTGAGGTAAAAAGAGAATCTAGTGCTCTATATTTAAAAGAATCATGGTTTTTTTTGAAGTATTGATCTACTTAGTAAAAATATTGCAAGAGGTTTTGATTTTAATTATGAAATCTGTTAACTTCCAAACTATAACTTTTTCCTGTTTTGCATTTTCTACCAAATCTCAAGTTGGAAGTACTGTCCTCTTTATTTGTTATAGAATGATTATTTTATTCTTCAAGGGAGAGAATTCCTTTTGAAACTTTTCAGATTTATATCTCAAAAGTTCACCTTTTTGCTGAATCTCACTACTCACGATTTGCAGCTCATACATCATTGCCTTCAGCTCCTTCTCCTTTCCTTGAGAAGGTACATCTTTTTGTTTAACTAGAGTGATGACACTGTCCCTCAACATTTTAGTCAGCTCCTGCAGCCTTTTTTTTTCTTCTCTAGTTCTAACTCTGCTATTGTAGCCTAACACTTAAAATGCTTGCCTTGAAGCCCTAAGAACAATGTTTTCTTAAGTATGACTTGATTCTGTGCACTTTGTGTTTCTTGATGCGTCTGAAATGTTCTATGCAACCAGGAAATTTGATATGTGTTCACTTTTTTAAAGACATGCATTTTCCTTCAGAAGCTACTGTTTTTATTGTTTACATTATTCTTCTATATTATAATTTACACTCATAACCTTGGACACATCTTCCTCAATTGTCTGATTGAATTCAAGTGCCCTTTCATCCGATTTGACTTCCAAGTTACCTAAAAGGGTTTAATGTAAAGAGAAACAATCACACTACAGAATTTTTAAAAATATATTTTAAAAAGTTTGGCCTAATATTTTTTAAAAGGCTCAGTTTCTTATTAAGATAATCTTTTGTACTTTGTTTTATCTTTATTAGGTTTTTGATTGTTTGGAAAAACTGAATCATTTCTAATAAAGGTCTAAGTTTTTTTTCTCAGCTATATAACCTTTTCTATTTCCCTGTTAATTCTTTTAATTATAACTCTGATGAAATAAATGACTATTTTTTTCTTAATGACATGTTATTATATTTTAATTAAATGCTTTAAGCCTTTAATTTATTTGACAAATTTCATCAAAATCAAATTCTAATTTAAGTCTCTTTCACCCAAAATAGTTTTGGGATTTTCCAGTTTGTCCCATGGAAAGCATCAAAGGATGTATCTCTCATTTTATAAAGATATTAAGTTAATTAAGCCTGTTTTATATGTTAAATTATGCTATGTTTTGAATATTTGTTCCTTCCAAAACTCATGTTGAAACTTAATCCCCAATGTGGTAGTATTGAGAGGTGTGGCCTTTAGGACTGCAGTCCCCAACTCCCAGGCTGCAGACCAGTACTGGTCCATGGCCTGTTAGGGACTGGACCACAGACCTCTGATCCCCCGACCCCCTGTCCATGGAAAAATTGTCTACCATGAAACTTTGGAACGTGAGGGCTACACAGCAGGCAGCAGGAGGTGAGTGGCCAGCGAAGCTTCCTCTGTATTTACAGCCACTCCCCATAGCTCCATTGCTCGCATCACCACCTGAGCTCTGCCTCCCACCCACCCCTGGCCCATGGAATTGTTGTCTTCCATGAAACCAGTCCCTGGTGCCAACAAGGTTGGGGACCGCTGCTTTAAGAGGTGATTGGGTCATTAAGGCTCTGTTTTCATGAAGGGATTAGTCCATTCATGGATTAATGGGTTATTAAGAGGGTGAGACTGGTGGATTTATAAGAAGGGGAAGAGACACCTGAGCTAGCAGGCTTAGTCCTCTCACCATGTAATACCATATGCTGCCTCAGGACTCTGCAGACAGTCCACACTACCAAGAAGGACCTCACACAACATGTGGCCCTTTGACCTTAGACTTTTAAGCCTCCATAACTGTAAGAAATAAATGTATTTTCTTTATAAATTACCCTGTTTTAAGTATCCTGTTATAAGCAACAGAAAATGGACTAAGACAGAAAATTGGCATCAGCTATAGGAGCAGGACTGCCACCAGGACCCCAG
The DNA here is from genome assembly GCA_023783475.1 of Daubentonia madagascariensis. NCBI lineage: Eukaryota > Metazoa > Chordata > Mammalia > Primates > Daubentoniidae > Daubentonia > Daubentonia madagascariensis. The sequence goes on along the minus strand of JAKFHU010001268.1, from coordinate 101,367 downwards.
AACTGTGGAATCACCAGCAGCATACAACACCTACCTGGGAAAAGATCAGGCACTAGACTCCAACCTATACCAGCAGCCACAAGAGCTGCACCTAGAAATGCCACAGGGGTAAAACTGCCTTAGGCCTTGGGGACCCAACACCCACCCCAGTGTGTCCCAGAGGTGGCACATGGAGCAAAAGAGATTATTCTCCAGCTTTAAGATGTAGTGTCTGCCATGTTGGGTTTCAGCTTGCTTAGAGCATGTTACTCCTTTCTTTTTGCCTATTTCTCTCTTTACAAATGGGAGTGTCTGTCTTATTTAATATGTTTGCGCCACCATTGTATCTTGAAAGTACGTAACTTGTTTTTGTTTCATAGGCTCACCGATAAGACTCTGGACTTTGGACTTTTGAAATGGTGATGGAACAAGTTAAGACTTTGGGGTTATGGCAATGGAATGAATGTATTTGGATGTGAGAAGGACATGAATTTGGGGAGACCAGCACTGAAATGCTATGAGTTGAATATTTGTTTTCTCCAAAATTCATGTTGGAACTTAATTCTCAATGTGGCAATATTAATAAGTGGGTCCTATAAGAGGTAATTGGGTAATGAGGCCTCTGCCTGCATAAATGTATTAATCCATTCATGGATGAATGGGTTATCACAGGAGTGGAACTGGTGGCTTTATAAGAGGAGAAAGACAGACCTAAGCATATGATGCCCTGCACCGTCTTGGGACTCTGAGGAGAGTCTCCACTAGCAAAAAGGCTCTCACCAAATGTGCCCCTTTGACATTGGACTTTTCAGACTCCATAACTGTAAGAAATAAACTCCTTTTCTTTAGAAGTTACCCAGTTTCATGTATTCTGTTGCAAGCAACAGAAAAAAGACTAAGACAAATTATATTAAAAACAACATTGTCAAATAATAGAGTGATGCTACATCTTCTTTAAATTATATTTATGTGGATGTATTGTTGATGTGAAAACTCTAATAAAAGTATGTAAAATTTCTAAAAGTCTGATGGTCCTGGTGTGACACTATCAGACATAATTCTGGTTGTTATCTTAAAACACTGCATGCAATAGAAGTAACTAAATTTCCCTGATAATTGTTGGTTGTAATAAATTCTCATCAGATTTTTAACCACGGATATTCTACGTTTTTGTTATCTATAGCTTTGATTCTTCTGTGAAAGCATTAACAATCTGCTACAGTCCAACATTGTTTCTTGTGGAAAGGACTCTGATGAGTATCCTTAAATATGGTTTTCGGATGACTTTGGAATCAAAAGACCAAGTAAAATTTCCAAAACCCTGTGAAGAAAATGATGAGTTCATAAAACTGCCAACCAAGGTCAAACAGCATAAGAATTAATTGCGTGGAACAAAACTGATAAAAAAATTATAATTTTTTAACTTTTATTCAAAGATTGCTTATTCTTTATTTGAATGTCTTATTTTCCAGACTTGAGAAAACTCTTTTCTTTCAAGGTTTTGTATGGCTTACAGCAATTTGGTAGAATATATTCTTGTCAGTAGAGTTAAATATGTGCTTTTTCTCCATATGTGATACCTCCAAAATTCAAATATTATTCATGGGTATATTTATTTATCTGCAATATAGTTATTTGCATAAGTTCATTAATAATCTATTCTCTTTATGACAAGAACAATTGAAAATGTTAATTATATTACCAAGGTTTGACTAGGATGTCATATTTAAAATTTTTTTATAGGTACTGAAGATAAAACCTAAAACCTGCCTTGATTTAGATTCCTAGCCTCAAGAATTACCAAAAAAATTCCAACCTGAGAATCATTTGTAGTTCTTGCTGCACTTATGTATAGAATCAGGCTGAATCTGATAAAATTAAATTTATTTTGCAAATAAATTCGTCTTACTTTGATTATCTTTGGTAAAATTAAGGATGATTATAGTACACCTGTTATTAGGTTGTAGCCCATTCATTGTGTTTTGAGTCTTTATTATTTACCTGTAGACTGGATCCTGAATTATTTTAGGTTCCTTCAACTGAATCCAATTTGCTCCCATGAAATTACAAAGAATGAAAACTACTCTTTTCTAAAGCCCTAAAAGCTAAAGCTGAAATACTTGATATCAAGGGACAAGCCTCATGTCTGTATGGGCCACACAGAGGGTTCACCAAACCATTTGATGACATAACCAGAGATATTCAACTGTAAAATTACTGACTTCATGCTGTAGACAGCCTTTCCCAAACCCACCAAAACAAGACTATATATCATAACGTGACTCTTAATTCTCTTATGTCTACCTTTTCACTCAACAGGATAATATTGTAATTAAAATTTTACAATTCGTAAAATAGATAACTTGACAGAACCTAGCTTAGAAAAAACATTAACCTACCTAATGGGTAACATTGACAACGTCCCCCACACACCTTTTTGTTCAAATTGTAGTAGCAATTCCTTTTCTAGAGTTGGTATTCTCTGCTTTACTTCAATGAAGTCATGGAATGCTGCTCAATAGCTATAATATGTCTCAGCCAGTTACCTTATAGTGTTTTGGTTTGTTTAGTTTATTGCCCTTAGTCTTAAGCTCTTGGTTCAAATCATTGTACAAACTGAAATTTTTATGCTTCTGTTGGTTTTACTTATTTCCTCTAAATTTTTTACCTGTTGTCTGTCCAAACTCTACAGGTAAATAATAAAAACTCAGACACAATGAACTGAGCTACAATCTAATACAGGTGTACTATTTATAATCATTCTGATTTTTACCAAAGATAATCCAAGTAAGACTAACTTCTTTGTGAATAAATTTAGTTTTATCAGATTTGGCCTGATTACATACATTAGTGCAGCAAGAACCATGATTGAATCTCAGGTTGGATTTTTTTTTTTTTTTAATTCTTGAGGTAGGAAGCCAAATCAAGGCCAGCTTTAAATTTTGTCTTCAAAACCTATAAACAATTTTAAATATGACATCCTATTCAAACTTTGGTAATATAATTAACATTTTAAATTGGCTTCTATTATAAAAAGAACATATTCTTACTGAACTTATGCAAATAACTATACTACCATTAAATAAAAATACTCACACATAGTTTTTGAATTTTGGAGGGATCAGGTAGATTTAGCCTGAAAGCCACTCCCTCCAAAGCTCCTTTGTTTCTCAAAACTGGCAAAAGGGTTTTTACACTGTCTTTTGGACACCAATCCCTTCTGATGAGAAATCAGACCAACCAGGATAGGTCCATCCTGGCACCAAGAAAGACTCAAAATGTAACCACAGGATGGTTGATCAACGATGCTTTCAGATAAAGATCTTGACCAAAGAGGAAAATGTGAAAGTTCTCTATTTCAAAATGGAATCACTTGTGTCAAACTCTGGCAAAATGGAACCAGTGAAAGCCATGAAGGGAAGGCTCTCATGCATCATTTACCTCATAACAGGAAGTATCACAAAACATTTTTTTCAAACAGCAGCTTACTACATGTGTCGCACAAGGGCATTTGGCAACACAAAGACAGCTGCTATACACTAACACAAAAATATTTTGCCTGATGAATTGTCTCAAAACATCAGTCCAACTAAACAGCCTACTATAACTTGAAGATTAGAAATTTTACCTAGCAACTTCCACCACTCACCAATCAGAGATTGCCAGCTCCCAGAAGACACCATTACTGCCAATGAACTTAAAAAAAAACCCAAAACAAACAAACAAACAAAAACTTGCATAACCTCCTCTTTCCTCAATAAAACTCTCAACTTTTCTTTTGTTCTTTAGACATAATGTAGGTCACCCTGGTCTGTATGCATGTCCCAGATTGCAGTCTTTCTTGAATATTCTTCCCAAAACAAAATCTTTATACTTAGAGATTTGTCTCTCTATTTTTGTTTTATGACAAGAGTAAGCGGTACTGTCTAGGCTATTGCAATATGTTCTTTTTAAATGTATCTTCACCTTATTGTACATTTCCTTGATGGTTACTTAAAGAGTTTGTGTGTTGAAAATACTTTTCATATATTAAATGAAATAATTTTTTATACTCTTTGTTAACATAATGGACACGAGCATTTAGAGAAAAATATTTTGGGCATTTGATGGAAGAAATTATTTTCTGCACTGTTTCTTTAAAACAAAGTTTTTAGTAAATGGGGACAGCTCCTGAACTCGCACAAACCATTTTGTATGTTAGAAATTTTGATGGGTTATGTTATGTGGATTAAGGACCTTTAAAGTGCTGCATAATGTGAGCCAATACCAAAGAACAACAACAGAGGACCAGAGAAAAGAGACATGAATTTATTCAGGGGACTTACACTTTAAGCACCAGTGGCAACAGGCTGGGCAATTCTCCAAGCCTTTCCCAGAGATAGCAAGTGATTATATAGGCAAAAACAAACAAACAAACAATAACTTGGGGATAGCATGTGCATCACTGGGTAGGGCAGTCTTCTGCAAAGGTCAGCATAGCTCCATGAGGGGGTGGCTAGTCCCCTGAGGCTCTTTGTTTGTTTGTTTCTTCTAACTCTTTCAGCTTCCTTGAGAGGGATTAAGGCCAGGACCTCTACCCCACATTCTATTTCAGATCATGGACTCAATTTGTACTCTGTTACAATCTATCTATTATATCTCCTGTGTATATTTTGGGATGGCAGAGCTCGAGGTCAACATTGTATTCAAATTCCACAACAATAATATATTAAGCAACCAAGGCAGTAAAGTAGAATAAGAAAGTCTACAATTCCCATGAGTACCTTGCCCCAAGGCAAGATTAAAAACTAAGAAGATTTGTTTTCCTGTCCACTGAGGGCAGACAGGTCTACAATGTTGGTGCCTACTTGATTAAGAGCTTGAGTAATATCATGTTAATTGTCAGGAATATATATATAGCATTTAACATTTAGCATAATACATGTCCCATGCTGGGTAGCAGTCAAGATGTCTAGGGCCATTCTATTCTGTAATACCACTTTGCTGATTTGACTTGTTCCTTGTCTTGAGAAGGTTACACCTAATTCAGTCTCATAGAGCACAATCACCATATGGGAGGTGAGGACTTGTATCTGTGCCTCTATAAAGGTGGTGTCAGCACCAGGGGAGAATATAGTGAGGGGATACCACCACCATGTCATTTTCTGTGTTATTTTATATAAAACAAGATGCAGACCATAACCAGGCTTTTTTTTTTTTTTTCCTTTCTTTTGCTCTCCCTTTGCGCGACAGTTGGTCCGGTTGTTATCTGTACCATACGTATCACGCTTTGTCAGTCTGTATCTTGTTCTTGCTCTATAATCCTATCTTTCTCTCCTCAATAAACCTCATGTTCATGCTTGCCTTACTTTGGTGCATCTGGTCATTCTTCAGCCATGAGTGCACTAAGAACCAACGTTTCAGACTGGAACCTAACATTTTGAGAGGTCAAAGTGGGAGGATTGCTTAAGGAGTTCAAGACCAGCCTGAGCAGCACAGTCACAGCCCATCTCTACCAAAAATGTAAACAAAAGAGCCAGGTGTGTTGCTGTGTACCTGTAGTCTCAGCTATTTAGGAGGCTGAGGCAAAAGGATCACTTGAGCCCAGAAGTTTGAGGTTACAGTGAGCTATGATGACACCACTCCACTCTAGCCTGGGCCACAGAGAAAGACCCTGTTTCAATATTGGGATAAACAGAAAAATATTAAATTTAAACATATTGTTCCATATCTTCTTTAATCAGTCTCTTAATTCTGTGAATCAATCAGTTCAGTTAAGTAGTTGTGTCCCATTCGAGGAGATGACATTGCAGAGGAGCTCTTAAACAGAAGACAAACAAAGGTAAATATTTGGAATTGTACCTAAACCAATTTTCTTAGAGTCCATAGTGTATCCCCTTGAGGTATCAAGATATTAAACTCAAAGAAGCATCTTCAGTTACAGTGAAAGTGGGCAGTGGAATTTTGACAGATTTTTTTTTTTTTTGGTCTGGAGTTGGTGTGTCACAAGTATGTTTGCAGGGTCTCAGGATAAAGGTTGTAGCAATTTCATTGAGTGCAAGTAAGAAAAATGGTAGAAAAATTTGAAAACATTATTTGTGGACTTGTAGCCAGGAAAGAATTCAGGACTCAGTCCAAATTGTAGGTCAAAAAAAAAAAAAAAAACTGAAAAAAAATGGACAAAGCTATAATCTAATAATGGGTCTTCTGAAACTTATTTCTCACTCTCCAGTTTCCCATTTTTACTAAAGAAAAATCATAGTTGGACAAATTTGTTTGCAAAATAAATTTTAGTCTCAGTATGTGTGGCATGATTATTTGCATTAAATGTAACAAGTATAGTTATCGGCCATATAAGTTTTCTTTTTTTTTAAATTGGCGTTGTTATACTTTTTAAAATAAGGAATCTCAAGTTATATTTAAAAGCATCTGAAGGCAAGCCAAAGATAATTGTGCATACATGAATTTGGTAAATTTCTCTTTTCTTGAGGTCCCAAAGTTACCTGGGATCCCTGAACCTGTCAGAAAATGACATTCTTTATTTATCACAAATCAGGAAATGTTACAGATGAGATACCAGGCCAGTTTTTCCAGAGGGCTTTTTATTGGCTTTATAATTCCTTAAAGCAGTCTTGTATTTGCCATTCCAGTCAAATAACCAATAACCTTGGTAAAAATAACCAGTGTCTTCCATTGTGTCCTATTATAAAAGAAAACAGATTGTTATTTAACTTATGCAAATCACTATATTGCCATAAAATAAGAATACTTATAAATATTGATAGTTTCCACTTTCTGGAGAAATCCAGTAGAGAGTAAAATAAAAGCTTCAAATTGCTCACAAAAATATACTTTACCAATTCATTGTAAGCCATAAATAACTCAAAAAAAGAAAAAAAGTTTTCCTGCATTCTGGAAAACAAAATATAAAGAGAATCAGCAATGTTATTAACAAAAAGTCATAAAAATTAGTTCTGAGGTTGAGTTATCAATCCTCATGAATGCATGAGGTTTTTAATTAAAATCTTGTAAGTTTTCTTAATTCAAATGGTATGATCTCAAAGTTTTCTGAAACATGTATTTAAAAGTACCTGTCAGTGTCTTTTATTTAAATTTTCTTGAAGAAGGAAATTTTGGACTGTCATCAGTTAAAAACCACTTTTATTAAAAAAGAATCAAAGTAAAATAATAATTGTCTGTGGATGACAAAAAGTCTTAGACTAGTTATGCTTAAAGAGACAATTGACAAATTTGGTTATTTTGGGGGGCACAAAACAATTTAACATAATAACCATACTTATTAATGATAACCTACACTATGACATATCAGAATTTTAGGAATCTCATACAATTTTGGAACACATATTAATAACATGTTTATGTAATTATAACCCAATGACAATTAAACTCCATTTCATATTTGACAAAGCTTCTTGTATAATTTTAACATAGCAAATAAGCTGAATGTCTCTCTTGGATTTTCAGTGCCTCTAATATTAAAAAAAAAAAAACTAGTTTGAGTTCAAAAAGACTAAATTTAGAATTTTGATTCTAGAAAGTTTTTCAAATATTGAATGTTGAAAACATTCGTTGTCATAAAACAGGACTACAGGTTACTATAAACTGATAGTCATATTTAGTCAAAAGTAATAATTCAAAGTTTTTAAAGGAAAATACTTTACTATTTAATAGAGAAGAGACTCTGTTCTCAAATAATAAGCCCTAATAAAGACAAAGTGGGAAAAAAGCTAATAAAGAGGCAAACTGAATCTGTTTTTCTTTCTCCCCTTTTTCTCTTCTGTTTTTCCAGTTAACTCAAAAGGTGAAAAAGTCTTTGACTGTCTTGTTAGGAACAGAAAAACAAGTGAGAGGTAACGGAAATCAGAAAAACTAAAAGGAGCAAAAAGTTATAGAGAAACAATAAGGAGGAAATGGTTCCAGAAAAATAACCAGGGGAAACAGTTATTTCAGTCTGAAAGAATGGGGAGATTAGGCCATTAACACTGACCACCAGTCAGAGACTGGAAGTGGAAGTTTCCCCACAGTACGTACAACATAACCTTCAAGCCACGTCCAAGCACAGAAAGGAATTCAGTGCCAATTACAACTAACCTTTACCTAAATATAAAGCATATAAAAAGGAAAATACAGAACTAAAGGGGTTCTTCTCCACTCGTGGAGATAGACCCCTTTCCCCTCAGGAAATGTCTTTGCTTTCCTCTCCTATACTATCTTATAACTTCACTACTTCCAATAAATTCTTCACACATACTTGCTGAGTGTCTGTCATGTCTCTCCATTGTGCGGCCCGGCTTGCGATTCTTCCAAGCTGGGAGCCCAGGAACTGGGGCAACACTTCAAAGCCCAGCCATGGACTGAACCATGGCAATCTCTATTAATATTACATGAAAATCTCATTTAAAAGGGAAAACCAATTTTTATCTTTGAATTAGTATATTAAATGTTAAATTTTAATAAAACCTTATAAACAAGTCTATTTAATTGCAATCAACTTGAGCATAAGATTTCTACAAACCTTTTATAATTTTTACCATTTTTCCATCTTTTATATCCATTTACTTTTATCTATCATTTATTTAACAAAACAATTTTTAAAACTTTTAATTATGCAAATTTTTTTTTCTTTAAGATAAGTCACAATTTCTTGTGGCATTTTATAACTTTTTTTACACCAAAATACCTTCTACTTTTTTATATATTTTGTAAATATAATTTTCTTATATTTAGTAGTTTTAATCACATACATTAATTTAAAAAGTTAACTCTTATTAACCCTCATTTTCAGTGAAAAACCTAGAGGGTATGCAATTTTAAATACATATCAGATACAGAGCCCAAAACAACAAAAAAAAATGTCTGGAGTATTTAATCAGCACAGCTGGGCCGGCAAGACAGGCTCTTGTTTCTTCCTGCCCCCCAACAACCTCACCACAGCTTAAAGCTCAAATTTAAAACCATATGCACATAGAAAAGTTAAGCAGTTATTAAGAATATCACAAAAGCAAAAGTTATGACTGTAAACCATTTAGCTGAGATAGTATTATGTAAACCTGTCCAACCAGTGTATTCAGAAAAAGTATGTCTAAATTAAATTTTAAAGACATATTCATTTTATTTTTACCAATAATTTTAAAACTATCTTTACATATCAAAGATTTTAAATTCATGTGAAATAAAAAGTATTGGGCTTAGTTACTTAATTTATGACACACACATGTGCACAGAAGAACCCTATAGCCTTGATTTTAAAACTCTAACCATGAGACTGGCAAAAGTCTTCAGTCCAAAAGGACAGTTGGATTCAAACTAGGTCAATGAAAAGGGAAAAAGCAAAATTTACCTCGTCTCACACATAGCCTAAGAGGAAATATGGTATTATTTAACATCTTAATGCACAGAAAGAGAAAATCCAAGGCCCTTTAAAAAGTAATTTGAGTGTGCTAGAAAGAAGACTAAAATGAATGCCAAGACTTATAAGGAGACCAACTTCATTTAGATAGGTAACATTAAATCTCAGACTCCCAAGGAGATGCCATGGGACCATGATGGGACTGAGCCAAGCAATGCTTTTAACAATATACTTTCCTGCAAGGACATTTCTCTGTCTAAATTACACCCTTTCTTATCTAAGGCCTAAAGAAAGGAGAAGCCTCCCACAGTGTATTTAGCTGCCTCTAACATGGTATTCCTGTCTAGCCATGACAAACACCAAGGTTAATTTTTTTTATAATACAAAGTAATCTCTGGTATCCCCAAAAGCCAAATAGGTGAAATGATTAAAAAAAGAGCAGAGTTTTATGTCTGAGAGGAATCTGTTTATGACTTTTTAGACTCCATAAGGAAAACAGAAGACCCTCCGAAAAAGGGGCTTAGTGGTGATTTTTTCAAAGTTCCTTAAGGGGTGTTAGTCATTAGAGGTTCCCTCTAGGTCTTTTTTTTTTTTTTCTTATGTCATACCAAAAACAGAAAAGAGGAAGGAGGAGTAGAGAGGACTAAAAGTAAATGGGAGCAGATTTTAGCTGGAACAGCCAGTCATGTTTTTTAGGGTTTCACCTTCTCAGCTGACCATTTACATACAAAAACCCCCATGCCTCATGTGCCTCCCAAAGGAGAAGAAAAAAGGAAATTAAAGGTTGTCTACAGAAAGGAAAGGATCAATAAATGTCAAAAGTCCCACAACTATCAAACCAAAACAGACTCAGTTCTTAACCAGGATTCAAACCCAGGTTGCTAGGGGGAAGGCACAGAATTTTAACCACCAGGCCATAAAACAAATTGGCTTTTATTGTTGTTTCTGCATAGGCAGCTGTTCCCACAAAGGCAGCATACAATGGACTTTTATATTTTAGGTTAGATTTTGCTCTTTGATTTTGTCAAAAGAAATTATAATGCTAGCCCCAACATTATGTGTCTTTCTTTTAATCCAGTTCTTCTGCTAATACAAATAAAGCAATTGTTTAGAATAAGAGATCACTAAAATTCATTTTCAAAAATTTAGGAGTCTTTCTAATTTAAAGGAATCCATATTTTGGTTATTAATAATTAGAATTATTGTGAACTAAAATAAAATAAAAGGCTTCCCCACCACCCCCACTGGCTGACTGAATGGACCCCCTCCTGGCCAAGGGGATATCCTAAGACCTAAATTTTCTGCCACTGAGGAAGGAGGTCAGACATGCCTCACCATGCCCACCTCCCTTCTTGCAGATATCCTTTATAACTTATTAACAGGACTAAGGCTATGCAAGACAAACCTGCAGGTCCTCAAATTATACAACAAATATATGTCCCATGGCTTGTCTCTTCCTTATCTAAAAACATTCTAAGCCTTTAGACAAAGCTTCATTTTTTTAACCAATTACAAGTTAAGGAGTCTTTAAACCCACCTATAACCTTTAAGCCCCCTGCTTTGAGATGGCCCACCTTTTCAGGCCAAACCAATGTATACCTTCCATGTATTGATTTATGACTTTACCTGTAATTCCTGTCTCCCTAAAATATATAAAACCAAACTGTAACCCAACCACAGCAAGTCCACTTGCTCAAGGCTTCTTGGATGTGGCTCCAGGTCGTAGTCTTCAAATTTGGCTCAGAATTAACCTCCCTCTTTAAAATCATTTTACAGAGTTTGGCTTCTTTTCCATTGACATTATCAATGGTATATTTATTCTGAAAGTGATTCAATCCAGTAAGCCTCTTCATGGAAAGCCCAGGTGGTAATTTCCCAGGTTTAGGGTTTCCTGGAGAGGGCATAGCAGAGGCAGTCCCCATGATGCCCAATAGTTCACTGTCAGAAATATACCTAAGATAGCAAAGATAATGGGAGTTTTAAGGCAAAGACTCCCCTGAGATCTTGACATGTTCCGTACAAAGAGTGTGCTGCTTGGAATCTTATGTACCTTGGACTCCCAATCTTTTCAGACTGGTCACCTGGCACAATCCTGAAATAATATGCCCCTTGAATGGTGGAAACCATGAAAGAAGACTCCCTCTTGGTCACAAGAGAAGCTCTCAGGCACACAAAAACAAAAAAGAGGGGAACCTCATCCAGTTTTTATTTCTGGGACCTGCAGAAAAATACATCTTGGTAGGTGCTGGTCGAGGCAGAACCACATAACTGACTAGTCTGCAGGGCTGTCTTGAACAACAGGCTTATGGCAGATCTAGGCGTGTATTCTACACTGTGGTGCCCCTATGAAAGGATACTAAGAGAGATAATGACAAAGGAAAGAAACAAAAAAGATAAATTATGAGAGGAAAAGGATCAAAACAAAATGAATATTGTGGACAGAAAAAATCCAAACTCTGAAATAATTGAAAGAAGTTTATTTTGGGCCAAATTTGAGGACCATGACCCGGAGCCACGCTCAAGAAGTCTTGAGCAAGTGGACTCGCTGTGGTTGGGTTACCGTTTGGTTTTACACATTTTAGGGAGATAGGGGTTACAGGAAAAGTTGTAAATCCATACATGGAAGGCATACATTTATTTGACCTGAAAATGTGGGCCGTCTCGGAGCGGGGGGCTTACAAGTCATAGGTGGGTGTAGGGATTCTTTAGCTGACAATTGGCTGAAAGAGTTAGGTTTTATCTAAAAGACCCCAAAGGAAATGCTTAAGTTAAGATGAAAGCTTTCAGCACTCTGGGAGATTCAGACAGGAGGACCTTTCTTAAGATAAGGATCTGCTAGGATGCTTTAGTTAAGACAAGGGGAGTCTTCTTTCTTTCGGATGGTGTTAATGCTATACCAGACTCAGGTTGCGATGTTAACCTCATCATAAAAACCTGTTTACTGAGATTTTATTATGTGTGGGTGTGACTCACTAGGCCCCCTTAGCAAGGAATTTGAGCAAAAGAAAAAGATCAGAGTTTAGTCCTCAATATTCATACCATAAAGTACTGAAAAATGCATACACCAGAGTCACTTTACCAAGGCTAGTCACATAAAATGCTTTCTCTCAACCTTAAATTTAGAAAGAGAAAAGGAGACAATCATTTTTTTCAGTCTGTTCAACCAGAGATTACAGAGAGAGAGAAACCAGGAGTCTGACTGGTAAGAAGCTCTTACCCTCTTTAGTGGCTTTGTCAGGCTCTGGATTCCATTCAATGTGGCCCCCAGGACAGTAGAGCTGCTTTGATGACCCTGCTCACTGTGCAAACTGTTGGGGCAAAGGTAAAACTTTCCCTTCACCCTTGGAAAGTTTGCTGAAAAGTCAACTCACAATAAAGTGGATTAATAAGAGAAAAGCTATACACATTTATTTTAATGTGTATACATAAGAACCCTCAAAAATGAAGATTCAACTATTCAATGAGGTAAGAGGTTTTTAAAGAATGTGGGCTTAAAAGCAGTAAGACAGGTTTTGGAGGAAGAGAAAAAGAGGTTTGAGGAGCAAGGGCAGTTGGTCTTGTTATATAAATGAAACCTTACAGGTAGCAGCCCTCAAAAAGAATAGAAGGTAAATGTTTCTTTTCAGACTGTTAAAGGTGTCAGACTCTCACTTAATTTTTTGTAGATCAGGGGAGGATAGAACTGGCTGCATTCTCTACAGATGTAAATTTCCCTCCACAAAACACAGATTTCAGTGTTGCTTCTATCTGTGAGACTCATGACAGCCAATTCAAAATACATCAAATAAATACATTTTGGGGTAAAATATTTCTAATTTCCTACACAAACCATGCCGTAAGTATTTAAATCAGCTTTGCAAACAGATTGTTTCATAGTGGTGGATAAAACTTAGGTCAAGCATCCAGTATGGAATGTGGATTTTTCTGATTTCATCTCCAGGAAGGAGGAAGCATGGTATTGTAACAAAAAAAGAAAAAATAGGCACTGGTTATTTTCTCAGGAAATCTGCATGTCTGGTTTAAGGAGCACAAGGAGATTAATTATGAAAGGGCTGGACTCCTGCAAAAGTTACAAATATGTAGTTACATCAGTGAATGTACATATTCAGGTTTTGTCATGTAATTTATTTACTATCACAGAGAAACAACAAAGAATATCAGATATTTCTCTGACTCTTGACAGAAGAAAAAGCAAACACATTTACAATTTACATATCCTTTTGCTGTGGGAAGAGTTGGTATTTCCTGTTCTAGGTGTACCAAACACACTAGTGTTAGGTAGCTAGTGAGGGATTCCAGGTCTTCTAGGGACAAAAGTGGGTGCCACTGGGATTCATGCCCCCCATGGGCATTCAGAGAGGCTCATGGGATATCTGTATGCACAGTAAGGCTCAAGTCATGCAGCTCCCAACTGTCCAATCAAAGTGTTTCCGTGATGACATATGAGCCAGGAGGGAAGTCCCAATTCGGGCACTATAAACAAGATACAGACCATAACCAGGCCCTTTTGTGTCCCTTCCCCTTGCTCTCTGTTTGCGGCAACAGTGGGTCTGGTCATCATCTGTGGTGTATGTATCTCACCCTATAAACCTATATCTTGCTCTTGCTCTATAATCCTATATCTCCCTCCTCAACAAACCTCATTTTCATGCTTGCCTTACCTTGGTGCATCTGGTCATTGGCCATAGACTCGCCAAGAACTGACATTTCAGACTTAAACCTGACACTAGGACTTTGAATTGGGAAGCACAACTTTAACTACTGAATTACTAAAGCAACAGCCTGCGTATTGCAATTGGCTGTTAGATTAAGCATGAAGCCACCTGGGTTTAGTTCAGTAATTCCAATAAGTATACACAATCTTGCTGGTTCTCTTTTATTGAAGATACTCTTTTATTTCTTCCATTTGTAATTCTCTGGAAGAGTTATATTTGTTTTTGTTTGTATGTGTGTTTTCTTTGCATTCTATATCTTGTATTTGTCCCTAAAATATTATGTGCTTAAAAAAAGATATTCTTTTGTGTTTATATAGATACTTGCATGATATAATGTAGTCTACAGTCAATTCCTCAAAAGGTCTTACTATTGTCAGGTGTTATGCCCTATATCCATCATAATTATATTAAACACATTTCCTATTGTCAACTAAAATAAAATCTTAAGGCTCCCCCCACTGGCTGACTGAATGAACACCCTCTTGGCCAAGGGGATACCCTAAAATTGAATTGCTGGCCATGGGTAGGGAGGTCAGATATGCCTCTTCATACCCACCTCCCTTCTTGGAGATATCCTTTGTAACTCATTAACAGGACTAAGGCTATGCAAGACAAACCTGCAGGTCTTCAATTTACACAACAAATATATGTCCCATGGCTTGTCTCTTCCTTATCTAAAAACATCCAAGCCTTTAGACAAAGCTTCATTTTTTAACCAATTACAAGTCAAAGAGTCTTTAAACCCACCTATAACCTGTAAGCCCCTGCTTTGCCATGGCCCACCTTTTCAGGCCAAACCAATGTATGCCTTCCATGTACTGATTTATGACTTTACCTGTAATCACTGTCTCCCTGAAATGTATAAAACCAAAGTGTAACCCAACCACAGTGAGTCCACTTGCTCAAGGCTTCTTGGGTGTGACTCTAGGTCATGGTCCTCAAATTTGGCTCAGAATAAACCTCTTTAAATTACTTTACAGAGTTTGACTTCTTTTCAGTTGATGATATGTTAAAAAAAATAGCAGATTTGGCAAAAAAAAAATTCTAGGAGATTGTATTAGATAGTATGCTGGGGAAAAACCTTCACAAGAAGGTAAAATTTACTGTGAAATTAGAAGGATGAAAAAAAGACCAAAAGAGGGGAAAAAAGTGCAAAGGCACTAAGGTAGGAAAGTTTTTCATATTATTACAAAGCTCAAAGAAAGCTGCTATGCATTGAGGGGGAAAGTAGAAGAACATGAGTTTAGAAACCATTAGGATCTTAGGAGCCATTTCAGAGAGTACACATTTTAACGTACATAAAAAAGAAAGATACTAAAGTGTCTTCCTCAGAAATGACATTCTCTGAAATAGATTTTTTTTAAATCAGAGTATTTTCTATGTGGAGGATGGATTGTAGGTGTACCAAAATAGAAGCAGGAATACTAGAATTCTATTGCTGTAACTTCCTATAATATATGAAAATGACTATGTTTAGATTCATGGTAGTGAAACTGATAAAGGAGAATGAATTGACATATATATGAGGGATCAAATTTGTATGATATAGTGATCAATTGAATAATTATTCAATAATACTTTTAATTATTCAATAATTCTTCTGGTAATGAAAATGATAATGTTACTTTCATTATATATTCTTATTGACTTGGGAAAAATTAACTTTTTAAGCAAAAACAAAATTATAGACGAAGTTATTGTACCAAATAATATTTAATCCATTTCTACATGAGGAGGTGACTTTCAGGTACAGAGATCCAGACAAAAAACAGTGGAATTGCACATAATAAAATGTTTTTGAGAACAAAAAAGCAAAAACAAACACAGAATTGGATGTGCTGTAAAGATGAGATTATCAAGTTATCTTCTTCATGATTTGCCTTTTTTTAATCCTAAAATATCTGTTCTCAACATAAAATTAATCTGCCCTAAAATCAGAACTTGAACTCATATTTTCATTAATAGTTAAAAAATTAATTTTTCCCCCCTAAAGATAAATGTGACTTTACAGAAAGGTAGTGGACTTTAAATTAGGTATTTTTGATTTAAATCTTCTCCCTCTCAATGTACATGTGTTCTCTCCTTCTGGCACTAGAATATAGCTCCTTTTCTAACTAGAATATCTAGCAGAATTCTCAGTAAAAAAAAGTCTAGAGAGACCATTCTTCTCAAATGACCATTCAAATGAAACCAGAGAAAAAGGCACACACACACACAGATCCATTGCATGTGCATCACATGGCTGAAGGAGCTCAGGAAATTTCACCCCAAAATATGACTCCTTAGTATAAATAGTATTTTGAATTAAAGGCCCTTAAAAATCAGCAGAATTCGAAAGGGGCTTTCCCTCTATCTGCATAAACCAGAGAGACCCATCAAAAAGAACAATTGATTTCCTATCCCTTTTTTATCTCAATATATTACAAGAAAGAATCAAGAATGCAGCCAGACCTGGCCCAAATCATTTTAAATATAATACCTGTCTCTCAGGTTAATTTACTTTGCAAAGACAATAATTTACAAATTAATCTGTTTCCCCCATCCATTCATCCTCCCTAGCAACCATTTATTGTCCCTAAACAGAATTTCTATATTCCTCATCTCCAATTCCCCTCTAAAAGGAGGATATAAAAATGTCTGGACCCCACTGGGATATTGGGTAATCAGTCTGTGATTCTCCCTGTGCACATGGTAAATAAACTTCTTTCTCATATTAATCTGCCTTAATTGTGGTCTGATCTTTCAGTGAACTTTCAGAGGTAATGGGAATTTTCCCTTCACCCCCACAGTTTGGCATATACACAGGATCTTCAAAGTCACTCTGTTCTTCTGAAAGCTGCAGTGAGGAGAATCAAGATTCTAACCAGCCAGCAACACGGTAAAATAACTTCAACTTACCAGTCAGAATCCTGGTTTTTCTCTCTCTGTGGGCTCCAGTTGAGCAGATGGTAAAGATTATTGTCTCTTCTGTCTTTCCAAATTTAAGGTTAATGAGAGAAAATGTTTTTGTAAGTGACGAGTCTTGGCATAGAGACCCTAGTATTGGTATATTTTTTCATACTTTGTGGTATGACTATTCATTTTGTCTGATTCCCTATCCACTCAGAAAGAGCTTTTTTGTTGTTGTTGTTGTTGTTGCTTTATTTTGTCATTGTCTTTCACTGTCATTTTGTCATGAAGAGGGTTACCATAGGTTAGAACACAGGCCTAGAACCCCTGTAAGCCCTGCTGTTCAAGCTGGCTCTGCAGGCTTGCCAGTTATGTGGTCTGACTAGACTGGCATCAATTAAGACAAACTATGGTACAGGTCCCTCAAAAAAAATGAGGTTCCCCTCTTGTCTTGTCACATGCCCCTGAGCTTTTCCTGTGACTGAGTGGGAATTTTCTCCTCAGTCTATGCCATCCAGACTGTGTGTTTTTTGGGGAACACATCAGACAAACAATCTGAAAAAGATTGAGAGTCTAAGACATGTAAGGTTCTAAGCAGTACACTCTTTGTACTGAACGTGCCAAGCTCTAGGGAAGTCTTTTTCTTAAAATATGTACCTTGTCTATTTCTGAGAGTGAATTTTTGGGAATAATGGGAACTGACTTCTCTGGGCCCTCTCCAGGCTAAACCTGAAAAGTTAACATCTGGGCTTTCTATGAAGAGGTATTGAATTGAATTATTTTTGAAATAAATATACCATTGAGGATTCTAAATATTAATAACCAGAAGATGGATTATTTAAATTAAAAAAGACTTCTAAATTTAAAAAATATACATATAAATAAATTGTAGAGGTCTCTTATTCAAAAAATTATCTTATTTGTATTAATAGAGAAATTAGATTAAAAGAAAGATACATAATGTTGTGGCCAGCCTTAAAATTTTTCTTAACAAAATTGAAGAGTAAATACCTGATCTAAAACAAAGATAAAATTTCTTTAAACACTGCCCCTGTGGGAATAATAGCACAGGCCAATTTACTTGTAGCATAATGGTTAAAGTTCTGTGCTTTCACCTCAGCAGCGTAGGTTTGATTTTGGGGAAGAGAAAGAGCCTGTTCTGGTTTTATGTTTGTATAAATTTTGCCATTTGTTGATTATTTTCCCTCTGTGCACAGCTTTTGGTTTCCTGTATTCTGTGGGGGCATATGGGAGTTTTAGACATTTATGAATAAATGAATAAATGGTCAGCTGAAAAACTGGTACCCTAGAAAATATGGCTGGATGAAAAACATGGGTACACACCAAAAAAAAAAGAAAACTATAGGCCAAGATCTCTGATGAAGACAGATGTAAAAATCATTAACAAAATACTAGCAAGCCAAATTCAACAACACATCAAAAAGATTATTCATCATGATCAAGTGAGATTCATCCCAGGGAAATAAGGGTGGTTCATCATATGAAAATCTATCAATATGACACATCATATCAACAGAACAAAGGGCAAAAGCCATATGATCATTTCAATTATTGCTGAAAAAGCATTTGATAAGATTCAACAATCTTCCTGATAAAAACTCTCAAATAACTGGTTATAGAAGGAACATACCTCAACATAATAAAAGCCATATATGACAGAACCACAGCAAGTATACTGAATGGGGAAAAACTGAAAACCTTTCCACTAAGATCTGGACCAAGACTAGGATGTCCACTTTCACCACTATTATGAAACATTATTTTGGAAGTTCTAGCTAAAGCAATCAGACAAGAGAAAAAAATAAAGGACATTCAAATCATAAGGAAGAAGTCAAATTACCCTTGTTTGAAGACAATATGATCTTATATCTAGAGAAATCTAAAGACTTTACAAAAAAACTATTAGGACTGATAAACAAATTAAGTAAGGTTGCAGGCTGCAAAATCAACATACAAAAATTAGCAGCATTTCTATATGCCAGCAGTAAACAATCTAAAAGAGAAACCAAGGGAATAATCTCAATGCAAATAGCTGCAAATAACATAAACTATCCAGGAATAAACTTAACCAAATAAGTGCAAGTTCTCTACATGAAAACTCTAAAACACTGAGGAAAGATGTTGAAGAGTACACGAGAAAATGGAATGATATTCCATGCTCATGGATTGCAAAAATCAATATTGTTAAAATGTCTATACTAACCAAACCAATCTAAAGATTCAGTGCAATCCCCATGAAAATACCAATGATGTTCTTCATAGAAATAGAAAAAAAAAATCCTAAAATTTATATGGAACCACAAAAGATTCAGAATAGCCAAAGCCACCCTGAACGAAAAGAACGAAACTGGAGGAATCGTTCCTGACTTCAAATTATACTACAGGGCTGTAGTAACCAAAACAGCATGGTACTGGCATAAAAACAGACCAATGGAACAGAACAGAGAATCCACAAATAAATCCACGCATCTATAGTGAACTTATCATCAACACAGCTGTTGGCCAAAAACATACATTGGGGAAAGTACGGTCTCTTCAATATATTGTACTGGGAAAAATGGATATCCATGTGCAGAAGGATGAAACTAGACCCGTGTCCCTTGCCATATACAAAAATCACATCAAAATGGACTTAGACTTAAATCTAAGACCTGACAATATGAAACTACTAAAAGCCAACATTGGTGAAATGCTTCAGGACATTGGTCTGAGTGCACAGCTTTTGGTTTCCTGTATTTTGTGGGGACATACATGACTTTTAGACACTTATGAATAAATGAATAAATGGTCAGCTGAAAAACTGGTACCCTAGAAAATATGTCTGGATGAATAACATGGGTACACACACACAAAAAAGAAAACTATAGGCCAGTATCTCTGATGAAGACAGATGCAAAAATCATTAACAAAATACTAGCAAGCCAAATTCAACAACACATCAGAAAGATTATTCATCATGATCAAGATGAATAATCAAGAAGTCCTAAAGAAAGGACTTCTTTAATACCCTCAAAGCACAAGCAACCAAAGGACATTGGACAAATGGGATCACATCAAGCTAAAAACTTCTGCACAGCAAAGGAAACAATCAACTAAGGGAAGACATAACCCACAGTATGGGAGAAAATATTTGCAATCTACCCATCTGACAAGAGATTAATAACTAGAATATATAACTAGTTCTAAAAACTCAATAGGAAAAAATCAAATAATCTAATTAAAAATTGAGCAAATGATCTTAATGGATATTTCTCTAAAGAAGACATACAAATGGCCACCAGATATATGAAAAAATGCTCATCATCATTAATTATCAGAGAAATGCAACTCAGAACTACAATGAGATATCATCTCACCTCAGTTAAAATAACTGTTATAAAAAAGACAGGCAATAATGTATGCTGGTGAGGACGTGCTGGGGGGAATGTAAATTAGTGCAACCACTATGCAGATTGGTATGGAGGTTCTTCAAAAACTAAAAATAGAACTACCATATGACCGAACAATTCCACTCCTAGGTATATACCGAAAAGAAATGAAATCAGTATGTCAAAAAGATATCTGCACTCCCATGTTTATTGCAGCAGTATTAAAAATAGCCAAGACTTGGAATCAACCTAAGTGTCCATTGTCATAAAAACGAATAAAGAAATTGTGGTGCATGTATTCAATGGAATTTTGTATAGCCATAAAAAAGAATAAAATCCTGCCATTTCCAACAACATGGATGGAACTGGAGAACGTTATGTTAAGTGAAATAAACCAAGAACAGGAAGACAAATCTCAGAAGTTCTCATTCATTTGTGGAAGCTAAATATTAAAACAATTGATCTCATGGAGACAAAGAGTAGAATGATTGTTACCAGAGGGTGAGAAGGGTAGTGGGGTGGGGGGAGGTGTTTAAATAAAATGGGGATTATTAATGTGTGCAAAATATAGTTTGATAGTATGAATAATATTTGATAGCACAACAAAGTGACTATAATCAATGATAAATTAGGGGATACTTTAAAATAACTAAAAGAGTAGAATTGGAATGATTCTAACACAAAGAAATGATAATGCCTGATGTCTCATGCCTAATGTACTCATAATAATTTAAATTTTTTTTTATTAAAGCAAGTAGAACAGAATTGAAACTCAAGGCCTCTCAATATATCACTGGTGATATGTTGATAAAGTATCCTTCCAGAAAGCTAAGGGAATTTATGTAATTTATGAGGTTACAGAGAACATATTCCCAAGTCATTTCTTCCCTTGTTTTCACACTTAAGTATGATTCCAGCTTTCCATTTTTAGGTAGGAAAAACAACTAAAAAAAAAGAAAAGTTCTTTATCACCCCTTTTCTATACCCAAGGAAAATTAGCCACTCCCTGAGTGGTGACAATGACCAATTCCTTATTACTTGGCTCAGGAAACAATCTAAAGTAAGATTTGTAACCCAGAGATTACTAAATCTAGTAGTATCAGATAAAAGATCAGAGGAGAGGTGAGAGCCACCAGCAGTGGCTCTGATGAGAGCAACACCTGCATCACCACTCCTGCCCCCTCTTCTCTGTTGCCTACCTATCTCAGAAGGGATTCCACCTAACTTGAATAGTTCCTTCAATCCCTCCAGTTTGTGGATCCTGGTTATGACTGTTTTATCTCCAGATATAGGGAATGGGTTAGCAAAGGGCAACCTGCTACTTACTTCAGGGAGGAGCAAACAAGTTTGGGGACAATTGGTTGATTATCACACTAACACTATAAAATTCTGAACGCTTGGAATTGTGAAAGTGGCTTGCCATTTCTGAGTCACTAAAAGTAGTTTTAATCATCTCGTCTTTCCTTATTGTGAGCAAGTATGTGGCCATTTACAAATTATATAATATGGAACCTAAATGTTATCAAATTTAGGAGGAAAAACATGAAATGTTAGGGAGACACATGTAACTTAATTCTTTATTCTATGGTCACTGTTTCTACCAGTTGAAAATGAAAAAATTCTAATTATAGGATATAGCTGGGCATAGCATTGAAGGCATATAAATGCTAGAACATCTTTGTGTTGTATTAATTTCATTTAAGTAAATGAAAGCTAAATATGTGAGTCTTAGTTAAAAAAAATTAACCTATACCTTTGCCTCAATTGTCCCATTAATTTACATGAAAATGGGAGAACAACAACTTGTATATATGTATTAATTCCTGGTTGGTTGTTTCCTTTCATGAGCTTGAATTAATCTTTGGATTTGATTTCCAAAAAAAAGCAAAAAGATTGAACAATATTGCCACTGTGCAGACAATATTTTGCTTAGAAACTATGTTGAGATACCTTTCTGAGGGAGACTTTCCTCTCATTTTAGGTCAACAGATTAGTGATTGGATGAAAACAAATCTGTCTATCCTATGACACGCAGCATCTTTCCCTTTTTACATGTAACTTGATGTAAATTTCTGGTAAGATTTTTAAAAAATACAATTTACTTGGATTACAAAGGTAATCTGCAAAATGAAATTAAGAAGAAGGTATTTAGAAGATAAATATTTTCTATGAGTAGGGAACATATGGAATGTTGCAAATGTTCAGAAAAGGAAAAGATTATGATCTAGAGGAAAAATTTTCAGATACTCAGGAAAGTAACTGAAATGGTACTTGAAGGATGTCCATGTTTGGATAAAAATGGAAAGAGTATCTATAGTCAGAAAAGGCAAAGGAAATGAACAGGAACTAATATAACAAGTGTGAAAATATGGAGAGGAAATGCAGACAGCCTATTTAAGATTGTCCAAATAAACAGAATAGATCATTCTGTTGCCTCTGTGCGATACTGCTTTCTCATACTAGAGACTCCTACATGCAAGGAAATTTCCTCTAATCCTAGAGGCAGCCACATTTCCAATGAGACTGCAATTTATTATTCATACATATGAGCAAAAAAGTCATCTATTCTTTTCTTTATTCACTTGCTTTCTAAAGCCTATACTATCAACTCTTAAATCATTGTGACTTTGATATTTACCAGTTAAACTTTAACTACTTAGTTGATTTTTTCCCTAGATATAAGCAAGAGCCACATCATGTTAAGAAAAAATTATAAAGAAGGACTGCATTATACCAGGATGTCTAAGAAATAAGCCTTTTTTTTTTGTGCTGATGCAGCAGTATTATCATTTCAGCCATGGGTCTTGTGGGAAGGTGCTGGTGTGGCCAATGGAAGACACTCACTGGATCAATTTAGAGGTGATAGAGAATGAACTTGCTCAGAGAGGACATGAGGTGACTGTGCTGGTATCCTCAGCTTCCATCCTTGTGGATCCCAACAAACCATCTGCTGTCAACTTTGCGGTTTTCCTACATTTTTACTAAGAATGAACTTGATTTCCTTTTTATGAAGTGGGTCAAGGTGTAGACATATGAGTTACCAAAGGGTACACTGTAGGTGTATGATTCAAGGATACAAAAAACATATTATGAATAGGCTGATGCAGTTCAAAAGCTCAGAGAGGACACAGTTTTGAATGAGACACTCATGAAGAAACTGGAAGAATCCAGATTTGATGTTATTCTTGGAGATGCCATTTCTCCTTGTAGTGAGCTGCTGTCTGAGTTGCTCAACCTACCTTTGGTCTACAGTCTTTGATTTACTACTGGCAGTACATACAAAGAAATCTGTGTAGGACTTATATTACCTCCTTCCTCTGTACCTGTTGTCATATTAGAACTTTGTGGCAAAATGACATTTATGGAGAAGGTGACAATTATGTTGCATTTCCTGTAATCTGACTTTGCATTTGAGACATTTAACAAGAACTGGGATCAGTTTTACAGTGAAATATTAGGTAAGTCAGTGGTTTATTTAGTACATTTCCCTCCAGGAGGTGGAAAGTAAGTAGTCTATTTATCACATTTTCCTCCTCCCTTTCTTTCTGTGTGTTAGGTTGTATGTCTGTATGTATATGGGTATATGTAAATTAAAATAAAAATAACTTGTGCTTTGCTAGGAGTAGTGACAAAATAGAAATATGAGAATTTTCAGTAAAAAATTTATGAACCATTACAGAGAACTTGTGCAAAGTAACCTAGAACTCTGTGATATTGAAAACCTATATCCAGTTTGACATTGATCCATTATATTAATATTCTTAGGGCTTGTTTATTTAAAGAGTTACATGGGCACTGCATTTTTCATAAATCATGAATATCTCTGTTATTACTGTTTAACCAATCATTCTAAAACTTAATATTTAAAACAACCATTTTAACTTTTGGTATTCCTGTGGATCAGCAGTTTAGGCTGAGCTCAACCAAATGTTTCTTTTGGGGCGCTGAGGGGCTTACTTATTCAGAGGCATTAGCTATCAGCTTGGCTGGGTTGGTATGGTCCAAGAAATTATCACTTACATGGCTGGGAATGCTGAGGTTTGGCAGATTAGCAGGACACTTTGATTCTCACCTCCATGCAGCCTGTCCTGTAGGAAATCTGGGGATTAATTTACGCCACCTTCTATTGATAAAACAGCTTACAAAGCAAGCCTAAATACAAGGGGTAAAGAAATTACATCCCCCTCTTGATGGGGGGAGTTGTAAAAAACATGTGGCCATTTTTAATATACTACAATAGAAACTTCATTAAACATGTTAAAATCAAGTAAATGTTAACTATGAGGAAATATATTTTACAAAACTTCATCAGGTAAAAAATCTATTTATGTATAATAAAGTATGGCTACTTTATGTGAACTCTATGTTTACTTACTTTTAAAATTAAACATTTCCATGAGTTCATACCTAAGGATCCTTTTAGCTCTCAGAATCAAAGTCTCTGATATTTCTGTTCTGAATTCAATTTTTCTGTTATTTTATCTGAAGTATTTTTGGATCAAAGATCCAGTATTTTATTGATGTAACATAGATGATTACCTACTATTGCTTTTAATAAAGGAAATTGCTTAGTTCTGGATGAAATTTCTCTGTGCATTATCTAGTGATTATGCATTATTCTATATGGATTAAAAATCATCTTGTATGTAAAGCTAATACATTGGGGACTAACATTAGAATTATAAATCTTTGTTCCTTGATTCTAGATCTGCTATTTTCCCTTGCTGAAAATGAAGCAATTGTGAGGGTCTAGTACATTTTTCATATCAGAATGATTTCTGATCAAGATTTTGAGAGTATATTCATTAAACTGCAAATATTTATTGAGATTCGTCTTTGTTTTCTGTTTTGTGAGGAGCACAAAGAAATTAGTAAATATTAATTGAGAGCTTACACTCTTCCAGGTAATCATCTAAGAGCTTTATATTTATTAACTTAGGGAAGACAAGTGAAAACCCTTTTCATAGGCACTATTATTCTCCTCATTTTATGGATGTGAAACTTAACTACACAAAATTCAGATAAATTTCCCAGATTTTCATGGGGAGGAAGTGATGAAGATGGGATAGAAGCAGTCTGGCCCTGAACCTTCCCACTTTGCATATTGCATTCACTGAAAGAAAAGAAAGCGCCCCTGACTAAAAAAGTCTTCATACTACTTGGGAGGACATCATGCTGAGCACTGAGTATATATTACAATAAAGAAGACCTTGAAGTTTAGTTTTTCGTGATCTGGGTGATCTCCCTAACAGACGCTATCCTTAGCTAACATATATCACTAAACTACTTAAACTTATCCTTACCAAGAAAGGCCTTCCCTTATCACCATTTATAATATATGTGAAGTATCATTTTATTTGGGCACTATTATAAATATTTTGGAAACCTAAGAAACACATCCCCTTCAAATGGAATATAACCATCCTTAGGATGAATATAATAATTAATCCCAAGGACTAAGAAGGTATGTAAGGTTATTTTAAGATTACTAAGAAAATAAAGATCCCAGTTCTCAAGTGTCTGTGTGTATGTGTATATATATATACTTTTTATATATATATATACACACACTTATATAAAAAGTATGAGACCATGAGTAGCAGCGGTCTTAGAAAATAATCTCTTATTGAGATGCCATGTTAAGGCCATGCAACACAATATAAAGGAAACAGGGCATCAAATGGCAAACAATTGCAGCAGAAAGTTCGATGGTGTGTTGGTGGGTCTGTGGAAATAAAAGACTAAGCAAATAATTCAAAGACCAAAGTCTCAAAAACAAACCTGCTAAAAATAAACCAGAAATCATGGGACATAGAAAACAAGTTCTTAAATGAAATGCAAAGGATAAGTCATGTACAAGGATGTAAAAAACAAAACAAAACTGGGCATCAACGGGCAAACAATCAAAGTAGAAAGATAGTGTGTGAGGTGGGTGGGCGGGTCTATAGAGGATAAAAGACTAAGGAAATAATCCAGAGCCACAAAGGAGTTTAAGAAATATTTTACGTGAATAAGGGGACAGAAGTGCAAGAGATTGATGTCAATTGACTTTTACAACCAAGTAAGCTTCCCAGCCTGAACCAGATATTATTATTTTGCGTCATTGCGTGAACAGGCACCCATCACAGTATTGCTGATTTCACTCTGAGGAAAATAAGTGACAAGGAAGATCTCTTGGCCAAGTTAGAAATATTTAAAAGGGAGAATTTGCAGATTTTAACAAGTGAATCTCCCTTACCTCCCATTCCCACATGCTTTGTAATATTTATCTTCAGTTTTATCAATATTTGTCATTTTTCTGGAGCTCAAACACAAACTTAGGTAAGGGAAAACACTTGATGGATTGAAGCATGGTACAATTCTCCAGGCTCCCCTTCTCTCCAGGCAGTCATCCAGCAGCCTTCCTTTTTCATTAAATTGCAATAATCAATACATGTCAGAAAACTACAAGTTTCCAAGGAAAGAAAAAAATAAATGACATGGAGAAGGAAGTGAAAGTCATTATTTTCTTTTAGGGTGTAATATTCACCATGAACTTCACTGATCAAGTATGGTCCAGGAATTTGGTTCTGCAAGAAGCTTTCTTCTGTGAAATATATTAATGAAAAAGAAGGTCAGCCTTTAAGCTATGGAAGGGAAGGCTTGTTGATTCCTGGTGAAATCTACATCATTAGGCAGGACTCCTGATACACAGGGGTGTCTCTGCCTGCCTTTGCCTATACTTCAAAAGCAAATTTAGCTTCCCAGGGGTGACCTGTTAGTTCTTTGTGGGCTGGCTGAGTACAGCTGGAAACCAGATTGAGAAAAGTGTGAACAATATAAATTCTTAATGCCGCAGATACTTATTTAACGTAAAAGATCATTATGATCTGTAGAAAACAATTTAATATTCATCCACTTATATCGACCTTGAGGCATTTCTCCGGTTTCAATGAGCAGTGAAGTGGGTCCCAAGTTAGTCCCTTGTCCCATGTGAAACCCAGTCACATGAGTCTTCCCTTGACAATAAGGATCTTCAATGAATAAAGAAATTAAGGCATGTATAAAATGTCTTCACAATCGGTAAAAATGTCACAAATATCATAAAAGAGATACAAACCTAATACTGTGGAGGTGAAAAAGAAGATGGTCATTTTAGACTGTAATTTTCATCACATACTTAAACAATTATAGTGAAATATTAGCCTAGAAATAAAATCCATTAGGTAACTTGTATTTGTAACACTTGAAAAGAGGAATGAATCTTTAATAAATATTTGAACCTAATGACTGCAGAGGTGCGAGTATCTTATTAGATATGGAAGCTTCTCATTTACATGGATTTCTTCTCTTTTTTTAGTTTATGTCTTTTTTAAAATTTTTAAATACTGACATATTTTTAATATCTTGAGCCATGGAGACCTAAAACTTTATTGATGTATCTTCTAAGAAAAAAAATGTAAGAGGCAATATTTACACATTTACAAACACTCCTTTCCCTGTTCTCTTTTTCAGGAAGACCCGCCACATTGTGTGAATTGATGGAGAAAGCTAATACGTGGCTGATATGAACATATTGAGATTTTTAATTTTCTCACCCACTCTTACCTCGTTTTGAATTTGTTGGAGTACTCCACTGTAAACCTGCCAATCCTTTGCTTAAGGTAAAACTTCGGTCCCTTGGAAAGAGTTTTCCATTCCACATATAGATGTAATCTTATGAAAAAGACATAGGACAATGTATAAAATTTCCTCACACCATTCCCTCCTATATTATGTGTTTCATTTCTTGAGAAATGGATAAGTGAAAAAAATGCATGACCATGTGCATATAGCCATGTTAAAACAGTCTTTCACAATCTAACACAAAAGAAAGGATAATTCTTTTCAACAAATGTATATTCTGTGTGTGCTACATTTCAGAGTCTACACGTGACTGTAGAGGAAGAAGTGAACAAGACAGACGCAGTTGCAGCCCTTGAAGATCTTGTAGACTAGTTGGCTAGGAAAAGCTATAAACACTTAACAAATACAAGCATTTATTTACAACAAAGTGCACATGACATTATTGCAGGTAAATCTGAGGTAGTATGGGTGCACTTTTCTTGTAAATTGCAATCAACTATTATAAAGGAGTAGATTCTGATAAAAGTGAATATATGAGGCTATTTAAAGGCTGTACCAGCAAATGCACAAAGATCCCAATCCTGCTGGTAATATATTTTCTATAAAAATACAGATATACAAGGAAAAAGGAGCAAAATTAGAAACAAAAGGGGGGGTTTCACTTATTCTGTCTTAATATGTGCTTATAGTTGAAAATGCGGAGCTTTCTACTACAATGTACTGATGGATGTGTCTTTAGGCCAGGCATACAGCAGCTGTCATTTATTTCTCTAAACGTGAACCTTACAAGAATTTGCTACCAAAAATTCATGTTATGAGATGAATGTATGTGTGTAAAGAGGAGAGCAGGGTGGCCAGCTCATAGACTTGGCACCACAGAAGTACAAGGCAGGGGAAAGAGCCAGATCCTTGCGGATGACATGTTCAGGTATATTTCTAATGAGGAGGAAAGTTTATAAATTTGGAAGGAAAAAAGAGACAATATCTTTTTACTTGTGGTTTAATTGGGAAGGTAATTTTCAATGTGAATACAAATATGTACTTTCAAATTGCATTTAATAACTCAGACCTCTTTCAAAGGACATGGACAACTAAAATAAGTGGACACTGTATCCAGATTGACTGGAATCAAATCATGGTCCCTGTTCTGCCACTTACCATCTATGTGACTATGGACAAATATTTATTTCTCTGTGTCTCAGTGTCCTTATCTGTAAAACAAGAATAATGGAAGCTTCCATCTCATTGGAATTGTGTGAGAATAAAATGGCCTAATATAGTGAATGTTTATTACTGCTGATTCTGTATTTGCAAATTCACCTAGTCATTAAAATTTATTTATAACCCCCAAATCAGTATTTTCAATGTTTTCATGGTCATTCCTGGACATGCCCAGAGCAATGAAAATTTGAATCACCTGTAATGTTCCTAGCTGAGATTGTACAAGGCAATGCTATGCATTTTTATTTCAGCTCTATGTGCTGCCACCTTTTTGCATTTCTGGGTGTTTTTGTAGTGATTTCATTGTTTAAAAGGGCCCTTAAGGATAGGGCTGAGATGCTGTTCAGTGTTCCTAAGAAGAAGCAAGAAACTGTGAGGTGCCTTATGGAGAAATTGTGTTTCTTAGATAAGCTTGATTCAGTGGCATGAGTCATAGAGCTGTTGGCTATGTGTTTAATGTTAATGAATCAATAATATATATTAAGTAAGGTGTCTTTAAACAGAGACACACATGAAACAAGGCTATACATTGATCAGTGGATGAAAATGTGACAAGAGGCTTGGGGGAACCTAACTCTATATTTCTCCTATGAGTAATAATTCAGTATTCCCTACAGAAGTGTTTGTGGAGGCTTTATAGTACACAATTACTGCAAATAACAAGAATCGACAGTGTACGTAAAGCCCTTAAACAGTGCCAAGAACACAATACTTAATGAATGTTAGCTATTGTGGGTTTTGTTTTTATTAGTGCCTTTTCTAACAAAAGGATTTAGTTTAACAAACCAAAGTAAGCAGATGTTAAAATTCCATCGGAAGTTTTAAGTAGTCTTAACACGAATCTAGACTGGAGGGACCCCTTCTGATATTTATATATATTACAGTATGTGCTGGTAGACTTGTGATATTTTTTCCAAAATATTTCTGGATGCAGTTCAGTGTTTTGTCTGGTATTATTTGAGATCAAAGAGTTTCACAACAACAAACACTGTACAGATCATTTTAGCTTGATAATACGATTCATAGGAATAAGCATCCTTCAGGAGTTAGTTGTAGTGGTGCATTAAAAATCATTCAGTAATGCATAAATTAGAAAACATATAATTCCATTTCAGTCTTTTAAATTGTTTGATCTTACTAGCCAGGCTCGAATACCAATTTAGCGAGTAAGACATCAGAGAAGAAATGCCTGGTTTAATATTTACTTGTACAGTGCTGCAATAAACATGGGAGTGAAGATATCTATTCAATATATGGATTTCCTTTTATATATATATGTATACCTAGCAGTTTGATTGCTGGATCATATATTAGTTCTATTTTTAGTTTTTTGAAGCACCTCCATACTCTTTTCCATAATGGCTGTACTAATTCACATTCCCACCAAAAATTTATGAGAATTCCCCTTTCTCCAAATCCTCACCAATATTTGTTATTGCCTGTCTTTTGGAGAAAAGTCATTTTAACTGTGCTTAGATGACATCTCATTGTAGTTTTGGTTTGCATTTCTCCAATGAGGAGATATTCACATTCCAATGTTTATTGCAGCACTATCAAAATAGCCAAGATATGGAATCAACCTGGGTGTCCATCACCAGATGAATGAATAAAGAAAATGTGGCACATATACACAATAGAATGTTATTCAGCCATAAAAAAGAATGATATATTTTCATTTGCAACAACATAGGTGGAACCGGAGGACCTTATGTTATGTGAAATAAGCAAGGCTCAAAAAGACAAATTTCCCATGTTCTTACTCATATGTGGGGGCTAAAAATTAGAACAATTGATCTCATGGAGACAGAGAGTAGAATGATGGTTAACAGACACTGGGAAGGGTAGTGGGCAGGGGGGATAGAGTGGGGATGGTTAATGGGTGCAAAAATACAGATAAATAGATTGAATAAGATCTGGTATTTTTTAGAACAACAGGATGGCTATAATCTACAATAATTTATTGTATATTGTAGAGTAACTAAAAGAGTGAAATTGGACTTTTCCTAAAACAAGGAAAAGATAAATGCTTGAGGTAATGGGTATCCCAGTTACCCTGATATGATCATTATGCATTGTACACCTGTATCAAAATATCACATGATATATATCCACTTATTATGTATCCATAATATCTAAAAATAAAAAAATTAAAAATATATTAACCTTTACAAAAAGGCACAAAGTTAGAAATATACATGAAGGTTTTCCATAATTTTATGTCATGGACTCCTATTAGTTTATAGATTAATTCATATACTTTCAATGAATAATATCCACCCAAACTAAATGTTTAATAGTTTATGAGCAAAATTTGTCATATTTATTATTAATTATGGCTTTAACTCCTTAAAAATATCTGGGCTAGGATCCAAAATAGAATGGAATTTATACTCATCATTTAAACTGTCCATATAAAATGTGATGTTAATATATGTTGTTGCAATGTTATTAGGAATTTGAACGAGAATGGGAAGAAACACTGCAAGAAGGTTTGAAATACTATTTTTTTAATATGAGATGAGATTAACATAGCACTCCCAGTGTTAACAAAGCATGTGCCAGAAAGAAAAATAATATAATACCTTGAGAAAAAGGAAAATTATTTTTATCAATCTTTATCTCTTTCAGGCAATTAATATAATATCACCAGAAAAAAAAAGTTAATAGATTAAAGTCTTATCTGAAGCTTAAATTCCAGGAACTTGTTAGTAGTAGGAATTTGAAACACCAGAAAAAGTTGAGGTTAATAATGTGAGAGTTCTTATTTATGTACATATAGGTGACTTAACAAAAGTAATTTTTCTTCCATAGCAAAGCAATTACATGTAATCTGTCTTCAGCCTTCGTAATCAGGAAAGCCTGCACTCCAAAAAGACTTCTTGAAAAACTTCCTAAGAGAAAAGTGGATCAATTTAGTAACAAATATATTGGGCATGGAATGATATACATATTCAAGCAGCCTAGTTACAGACTGCCTTTTCACTTTATTCAAGGAATTCTGTTGAGAGTTAAGACCTTCTTGAATACTGAAGTCAACTGTCAAACCCTCAAATGAACAACAACAAAGCTCTGTTGATCAAGCAAAGCTGAGTTTATTTGACTCATCTCAGGAAGGGAGAATACCACCTTGAGATAGATTTATTACTTCATCAGGTGGATGAAGTCAGAGGAAGATAATTATAAGCCGTAGGGGCCTTCGGTTCAGTGATCTTAAGCAGGACTTTGTAAAGTAGGGAATTGGTTAGAACTGGACAGAGTTTATTATGTAACTTGAATTGCTGGACACAGTGAGGTGAGGTGAAATGAAGTGAGGTGAGGTCTTAAAATGTGCCCTGGTGAGTAAGTGGTTTACCTTAATAAATAAACTACTTTTAGTTGGTCAGTCATGTCATCCTGGGAAAAATTACTATTATTTTGGCTAAGTATCAGTATTGTTTAACACAGGACTAGAAAAAGAAATTGATCTTGGTATTGCTTAACACCTGAAATGGAAATTGTGCTATTATTAGTACTCAAAAAATTTAAACCTGTATTGCTGCAAAGTGGTAGATTCTCCAAAATAGACGTTTTCTTTGCTGCCATCTCTTGATTAGTAAATATTAATATATTGCCATATTTGTCTAGTCATCAATGACTATAAATTGGTTAAAGAAAATGGATTTCATGTCAATTTTCTCCTTCTAAAGGGATTTATTGGTTTGGCATGTTAGAAGACAGCACTACAATTCTTCTTTATTTAGAAATATGTGTATTCATTCTTTCAAACAAACTAAGAAAAACAACAAAACAAACTGTCTCTTTGTACTGATGTCCTTTCATAGTACAAGAAATTATTTATTTTCAGGAAATGGAAGAGTTTGTATAGAACTTGAGAGAAAGTGGTATTGTAGTGCTTAGTTTGGACTCAATGGTCAAAAACCTTACCAAAAAAAAAAAGGGCTAACATGATTGCATCAAAACCTTTACCAGATGCCACGGAAGGTCTGTGTGCTGAACAACTAAAGCTTTTCTTTCTTCATTAGTCATCAGGAAAATGTACATTAAAACCTCACTATGGATCCATCAGAATAGCTAAAATTTAAAAGAGTGACAGTGCCAAGCAATGGAAAAAATGTTGACAAACAGGAACTCTCACATATAGCTGGTAAGAATGTAAATTAATACAAAAGCACTCTAGAAAACTGTTTTTAATACTAATGGTACTTAATATACATGCCTGCTTACCCCAGCAATTTCATTCCTAGGTGTACACCCAACAGAAATGTATAAATACGTGAACCATATGTTGTATGGTATATTTCTTCTATGTAAAAGACATATATAAGAATTGTTATAACCACATTATTACTAACAGCTGAAAATTAACAACCCAAATGTTCACCAATCCTAAAGTGAAGAGATAGTCTGTGGGACTGTGAAATAATGGAATACTATGCAGCAATGGAATTAACCAAAAATTGTGACAAAAAAGACAGACATAAATGACTACATAGTATACGATTCCAATATATAAACAAGCAAAACTAATCTATGGTGCCAAAAGTCAGAATAGTACTTAATTTGGTAAAAAGAGTCGTAACTGGAAGTGTCCACAAGGAGGGGGTGTTTCTGAGGAGCTGGTGATACCCTATCATGATCTGATAGATGCATTGATGTGATCACTTTGTGATAATTTGGGAGTTAATTTTAAAATCTCTAATTGTTAACGTAGAGTATGTTCCTTTGTCTTATGTATTTCATACTTAAAGGCTTATTCTAGGCTATATAACGTATTTTAAAATTCTAAGAATCAAATAGCAAAATAATTACAAAACAAGAGAAAATGCCTAGGAGTGCTATCATAGAATGACCAAAAAAGCTTCTTTGAGAGATGACACTTGAGCAAAAGTCTAAATCAAGAGATAGAGGCGAGCCTTGAGGTGTTGTTGGGAAGAATGTCCCAGGAGAGAGAGAAGGGGGACAGAAAGTGTAAAGGTGCTGACGTAAGAACACCTTTGGTGGCTTCAAAGAACATCTAGACCACTGTGCTGGGAACAGACTGTGCAGGGGCAAAGTGGTAGGAAAAGAGATTGCCAAAGGCCGACCTTGTAGGGTCCTGTAGTCCAAACAGCAGATTTGGATTTTATTCTTAACGTAATGAAAAGCCAGATGGAAATTTTGAGCAGGACAGTGTCATGATCTGACAAGTGTATTTCAGAATCATTCCAGCTGCTGTGTAGAAAATAAACATGGGGGGAGTAGAAGAGAAGAGAGGAAGCGGAGAAACTAATTAGGGTTTTTTTTACCCACTCTGACACAATTCCTCTATAAAAACATGAAAACTATCATTGTCAAATTCCACCATCCCACTTGAAATTAAAAAGGCTCATTACCATTTCCTTTGCTAGAAAGCATTTAACTTACCCTCTTGACCTTTTATTTTTACTAATGAAAATACTTGCCAGTCAGAAAATTATAATTTGAAAGCAAAAATTTCTATAATGACCCAAGTTAAAAATATACTACTTCTAAGGAAATTCTATGGCATTTATTTTGAATCAAAAAACTTTCATGGACTTGATATACTTAGATTTTAGAATCCAGAAATGTACCCACAGGTATATGGTTTTTAACAAAGGTGACAAAACACTTTACTGGTAAAAGAACAGATTGTTTAACAAAGGCTAGTGGGAAAGCTGATTATTCACATACAAAAGAATGAAATTGGACCCCCTACCTTAAACCGTTTATAACTCAAGATAGATAAGAAACTTAAAGTAAGGAGTAGAACTATAAAACTCTAAAAATAAAACACAGGGGCTAATCACTGTGACTTCGGATTTGGCAATTTTTTTTTTTAAGAAATGACACCAAAAGTAAAAGCAAACAAATTAAAATTGATAAATTGGACTTCATTAAAATTAAAACTTTGGTGCTTCAAAGGACATAATCAATGAAATAAAAAGGTAACCCACAAAATTAGAGAATATATTTGAAAATTATATATCTGATAAGGAACTTGTGTCAAAAATATATAAAGAGACACAACTCAACCATAAGAAGAAAAATAATTCAATCAAAAATGAGTAAAGGATTTGAATAGCAATTTCTCCAAGAAATATATATAATGCCTGGTAAGCACACACAAAAAAAGTTCAAAATCATTAGATATCAAGGAAACATAAAGCATAATGAGATACCACTTCACTCTCACTAGCCTGGCTATAATCAAAAGACATATAATAAGTGTGGACAATGAGGTGGAAAAATTGAAACTCTCATATGTTGCTAGTGGCAAAGGAAAAATGGTGCAGCCACTGTGAAAAATAGTTTAGCAATTCCTCAAAAGGTTAAACATATGGTTCCCATATGACTCAGTAATTCCACCAATGGGTATATGACCAAGAGAAATGAAAACATGTCCACACAAAGCTTGTTCACGAATGTTAATAAACAACATTCTTTGTAATAGCCAAAAATTAAAAAAAACTCAATGTACAACAACTGATATATGATTACATAAATATATATATATATATATATGTATATGCATATACACACACACACACTATGGAATACTATTTGGCAATAAAAAGGAATGGAGTCTTTATACATGATATAGCATGGATGAACCTTAAAAATATTATGCTAAAAGTGAAAGAAGTGAGTCAGGAAAGCCCTGATATTGTATGATTCCATTTATAAAAATTGTCCAGAATAGGCAAAACTATGGAGACAGAAATTAGGTTAGTGGTTATGTAAGATAGGGGGGATGGAGAAACTCTGGGTGGGGAGATAAAGCCTAAAGCATACAGTATTTCTTTTTGGGAGATAGAACTGATTGTTGGGGTGGATGTACAATTCTGTGAATATATTAGGAAGTATTGAATTTTTTCATAATAATTGATAATGTGGTATATGTATTGTATATCAACAGTTTTACAAAAAAATCCTTGAATGATGATATTCAAGAAATGCTGATTCAGTTGTATAATTATTTTATTTCTATTTCTGTATCAAAAGGACTGCAGACACACCTCTCACTTGCCACTGTTCTTGACACGATTCTCACATATTTACATAAGACAGGTGAGTTGCACATGCAAGGTCATCAGTCTTGGCTGGATGAAAGCACTAGCAAACATAAAAGGGACATTAACCACACTTGAGTAGATACGAGGACACCTCCCCTTTTTTGTCCACTTGCCAACTATGTTCTCAGACTGCTCAAACCATATTCTAAAATGGTTCAGATAATGTACGTATTTTGAAGTATAGGAGTTATATTTTAACGTGATTGATTTATCCCTGGGTATAAGCAGGAGAAATGTCAAAAAGGAACAGCAACTGTAAAAGAAGCATTGCATTGTACCAGGATGCCTGTGAAATGGACTTCAGTCCTTCTGCTGATACAACTGAGTTGTTACTTTAGCTCCGGGAATTGTGGAAGGGTGCTGGTGTGGCCCACAGAATACAGCCATTGGTTAAATATGAAGACAATCCTGGATGAACTTGTCCAGAGAGGCCATGAGGTGACTGTGTTGACATCTTCAGCTTTTGTTTTTGTTGATCCCAATAAAACATCTGCTATTAAATTTGAAGTTTACCCTGCATCTTTAACTAAAGATGATTTTGAGGGTCTTTTTGTGAAACTGATCAATAGAATAGTGCATGATTTTCCACAAGATACATTTTGGTCACATGTTTCACACATGCAAGAAATACTGTGGGGATATTCTGACGTTGTTAGAAAGCCCTGCGAAGATGCAGTTTTGAACAAGAAACTTATGAGAAAACTACAAGAATCAAAGTTTGATGTCGTTCTTGCTGATCCCCTTGGTCCCTGTGGTGAACTCCTGGCTGAGCTACTCAAAACACCCCTGGTGTACAGTCTCCTTTTCTCTCCTGGCTACACATTTGAGAAGTATAGTGGAGGACTTCCGTTCCCTCCTTCCTACGTACCTGTTGTTATGTCAGAATTAAGTGTGCAAATGACATTCTTGGACAGATTAAAAAATATGATATATGTGCTTTATTTTGACTTTTGGTTCCAAACATTTAATATGAAGAAGTGGGATCAGTTCTACAGTGAAGTACTAGGTAAGTCATGTTTTTAATAGGTAGTTAATTCTGAACTTTTCTTGTGCCTTGGAAGCTGAGCTTGTATGAATAAAATGTCAAAGGAGTTTGTGTTTTGTATGTGAAATGATGAAATGAAAATAAAAGATGCTCTATCACTCTCATAAATAGTATAGAAAGACTGACATTATAGCATTAGTTAGAACCCTGTGGCCATCACTCCTACAGTATACTCCAGGAAGTCATAAACCAGCAAATTATGATTTCTTTAAGTAATCACATATCCATTTTACTGTATGTTTTTTCATCTTTGAAAAAAGAGTCAATAGACACATCAAGAAACATCTTGATGAAGGCAGATGTGTGGATCGAGGAGTTACACATATTTCTACCACAACTATAATTTCTATGTAGCATTAAGGAATTTGTTGTTCCTTGGGTTCCTCAGTTAAAATAATTAAAATAGTTTTCCATATTATCAGAAGGATTCTTTCACAGTTGAAAGATATAATGGCTCTATCCCAGGAATGGAAACCTAAAATTTTAGTTTTCTAGTGGATCTATATTTATTCACTAAGGGCTTGGGCATTATTTGATTTAAGGCCTAAAATCATGTTAAAATGTGAACATCCAAGTTTTTAATATGTATTCTATTCAACTATATCTCCCCGTTAAGGAAACTGTGAGGCAAATAAAGTAGGAGCTCAAATCTCTAGTTCAATGATTTCTTAAAAATTTTGTTACCATTTGTAAATTTATTTATTTAAAAAAACTAATATTATTAAGACCCTAATTTGAATCAAAAGCAATAGTAGGTACAAGGATTTCATCCATAATCTCAAAAAACTCCCGATTCACTTGGAGAACGAAGGATCAAGGGAGAAGCCTGATAAATTGTAGAAACTAGACTGTGTACTTATTAGAAAGCTATTTTTCTGGGTATGGTAGGATTCATTGATCTTGGTGTTCAAGGAGTTGTTTATATATATATTTGTTACTATTGCAGCTTTGGAGAGTAAATAAATGCATGTTTAATTCTACAGTGGTTTATTTTAATGATTGTTTATGGTTGTGAATATACTGATATGATGTTAGAGGCATAGTCTCCTCTCACAATTCTCTTAACATTTGCTTTTCTTGTACATATTTTAAGACATATGAGCAACATACATAATACATGAAAATTAGATTGTGTCTTAATACATAAATATGGGTACATATTTGTTTTGTCAAAGCATGCTTTTATAAAAATCTTTGGCTACATTATTCCAACTCCTCTGAGGAAATTACTTTTATATTTACATGACAATTCTCCTGTGTCATCTACCTTTTGTTTTCTTTCTTCCCCTTAGGAAGACCCACTACGCTGTATGAGATGATGGGGAAAGCTGATATGTGGCTTATTCGATCCTACTGGGATATTGAATTTCCTCGCCCGCTCCTACCAAATTTTGATCTCGTTGGAGGACTCCACTGCAAACCTGCCAAACCCCTGCCTAAGGTGAACATATTCCTGTTTGTTTTGTTTATTTGTTGTAAGAGTTGCAGCTCTTCCCCAGTATTCTAGCTTAAAATGAACACCAGTCATCACCAATATAAATGTATGTCCCCAAAATATTTGCAGCCAAACCCAATCTTCACTCATTTTCACTCCAGCATTTAAATGATTCCTCACTGGGATCCCAGAGATTTACCTCTTAGAGCATAAAAGAGATGATTTACCTTATGACAGAAGGTATTTGCTGCCTTATACCAAACTTATAGGACACCTCAGGAAATCTTCCTGGGGGAACTGAGGTCTAAGCGTCATAGCTGCCTGACAGACAAGCACAGAAAAAATGTACATTGCATATATAATAAAGACCAGATAATTTCTACCACTTGTATCTGAACAGTGCCCTTAAAAATAAATTACCAAAGAATTCTGCCAGCATATAGGATGATATTCCTTATGATGGAACATAAGAACTTAATATATTTTACTTTAATATCATACTTTTAAAACAAAAGTAGAAAGCAGGCTTTCTTTACTGTATTCCTATGTGATCTCTTGAAAGTTCTTTTTTGTTTACCTTCTTATTAGCAGCAACATAAAACTGAAATCTTATTCAAGAGATAAAAACCAGTACCTATGTAGAATGCAAATTCTTTAAGCTGTATGTGGCATTTTCACAAGGGACAAAGGCAGAGGTAAGGTTAATGAAAATTCTAAGCACTCTAACCCTATTCTCAAAAAATTTTCCCGTTCACGTTAAGGGAAAGTTATAGTACCAGTAGTGGGGAGAAGAGAGAAGGAACAGAAGTAAAACAAGGAGCAGGATGACTAGTAGTACAATAGTGATCATTACTAATAGTAGCTATTGTTTTTAGCTTACAGAAAAAAGATTTGTATCTAAGTCAACAGATTTGAACCCTGCCCTCTAATTCTTTATTATATCAAGTAATTGTACCCCAATTGCTTTATCATTAAGTATTAGATTTTCAGACAATTCCTGTATATTTTAAAAAGAATAATACATTTGGCAAAATGTATCAAGCATTTTAAAAATGTGTATGGCCATTTTATATTTATATAAAACCATACAGAGAAAAAAAAATAACCCAAGATGTACAGATTCAATATTTATGGATGGTATTCATAAAATAACTTTTGGAAGCAATCCAAATATCTTATGTTAGGAATGATTAAAAACTTATACTATGTGCATACCAGACAACTACAATAAAAAAATTACACTGTCATCCATAATGCAAGTTTAGTTGGAAACTGAGGAACAAAATGATAAATATAACAAAGCCACAATTCTTTGTAGGAAGAAAAGATATATATAATAAATTTTAATTTTCTAAATAAATATGTACATTGAATTATATAAATATAATAAAAACCATAATGACAACATAAAAATTTTAAAGTGGTAATATCTCTGAACAGAGATTATGGCAAACTCTATTTCTTTTTTAATACTATTCATTCGTTTATAAGATTTCTTATGTTGATCTTGTATTATTATCATAAAGATGTCACAGAATGAGGTCAGTGATGCATCTGTAAACAGAAGTTGTATTAGTTCAATACTGGGTAGATGAAGAAGGCTCTGGGCAGTGAGACAAAACACTCAACACCAGTTACTTTAAATGTGGCTTCAGGTAACTGGAATCACACAGAATACCTGGATGTC
The DNA here is from genome assembly GCA_023783475.1 of Daubentonia madagascariensis. NCBI lineage: Eukaryota > Metazoa > Chordata > Mammalia > Primates > Daubentoniidae > Daubentonia > Daubentonia madagascariensis. The sequence continues at coordinate 60,980 of JAKFHU010001268.1, read as the reverse complement.
CCATGTATTACCTGGAATAGCAATACAGTGATTCTTACATTTAAACTTATGTCATATGTTTAAAATTATATTTTTGAAAAATATTCAGCAATATATGTTCTACAGAGTCAATGTTTGGAAAAGTGTTTTTTTCTTTGTTTGTATAATAAAAAACAGTTTTAAAAAGAAGGTTTACCCCAATGGTTGGTATCTGAAAGTATTTAAATTCAAAAATGGGAAAAAATTGAGGACCACAAGTTAGAGTAATTTCAGTCCATTCCAAGCAAATATGCTTTCAGGAACTTTATATAGTATATGTGAGTTATTCATAAACCCTCTTGAGGTGGACCTCTCCCTCTGTGTCGCAGTGCTTCCTGTGGGACACAGCCACCAGATGATGAGGATCCCTCACAGCCAGTTATAAATACCACATTTATATGGGACATCAATTTTACAATGTGATTTCAGGGCAAAAGATGTCATACCTAAACAATGACCTAAGAAATATGATTGTTCAACTACGTGACTATATACTGTATAATGATGTATTATAAATGAGACTCTCGGGACTATTGCACAGAAATTCCAAACCATAATACCAGATCCCTGAATGTCAGTGATTCTTAACCTCCAGCTTTTAAGGTTTTTGTTTTTGTTTTGTTCTGTCTTGTTTTTTTAAGAAAGGACTATGAAACTCTCACAAATTTTAAGTGAGATATAAAGGATTATAGAGCTAGGAGAAATATAGCTTTAAAATCATCTGAACTGTGAGTAACTTTTCCGCAGGGCTCATAGAAAAGTAAAACACTAATGGCTCTAAACAAAAAGAATTCTACAGAATGTGTGCTTGAGATAAGCAACAGTGATTTAGTAGAACTACAACATAGAATTAAAGCCGAGTGGTGCCAACATCCAAGAACCTACATTAGTAATTATAATATTATAAATGAAGAGTTACGGTATAATATTTTCTAGTATTATCTCTCCTGACTCCTATGTAATAGCTCTATTTCATTTTTTTCCTTACACACACACACGTACACATATACACACACACACACACATTTACACAAATACCCATAATAGAGGCCATCTATCTCATATTATACATCTTCTTCCAAAGAAACTGAATGACTGGGTCAGTTAAAAAACAGCTGTTATTCTAATAATTCCTGATAATACTTGATTAGTACATACTGAAAGGATTATAGCAATCTTTTTAATAATGTTTGCTGTGTTGTTGCTCTTTTGTGATGAAGTAATTTCTTTCTTCACAGGAGATGGAAGACTTTGTCCAGAGCTCTGGAGAAAATGGTGTCGTGGTGTTTTCTCTGGGATCAATGATCAGTAACATGACAGAATAAAGGGCCAATGTGATCGCTTCAGCCCTTGCCCAGATCCCACAAAAGGTCAGATAAAGCGCCTAATGGTGGACAGCCACTGAATGACTCCGTTAAACTCTGTAAAGAGTCCCATTATAGTAATTTCCTGTCTGAAAAGGTAATGGTTAAGATAGCTCTAATTATTTCAGCTATCACTTCAAAAAAATATATACATGGAAGATTCTAAAATGGTACAGACTGTGTTTTGATTGATAATAACTTTGGCATTAATATTGCAATGAGAAAGAAATACATGTAATATTTAAGAGGTGCATGTAAAGTTTTGGTATTACCATGTTATTGCAGGCAGGTATACAAAAATCACCAAATTCTGCCCTATCATTTGATCCTTTTGCTTGCAGGATTCTTGAGGGCACTGTACACACTACATATGTTATCAGAAAGAAGTTAAAGATTAATTAGTAACTGCGCTACCACAATAGCAATAGGCAGGTATTGAAAAATGTCTCAGATGCATCATGATGTTTAGGCTTGCCGTGAAATCTTGCCTCTTATACTTCCTGTATGTTTTGGAATAGGCCTATTCATGTGCTGCTCAGGGTGCTGTTTAGAGAACGAATGGCCTGGCTGAGAAACCACTAGTCCTGGTTCTCACACATCCAACAGGTTTTAGAGAAATAAAGAACTGCTCTGCCTTGCTGCGCTTTGCCCTGCCAATGTCTTAAGCAGGAAGATGTAAGAGAAAGGGTGGAGATGAATCCTGTCTTTAACATGGACTCTGTGCGTGGTAAAATGTGGCCCCACAAGGACTGCAATAACCATCAGATTAACGCCTCGTCCAGGCTGAGGAAGGAGAATGGCATCTGGGAAAGAAGAGTCAAGCAGAAGGAAGCCAGGCATGGGAAGAGGTTTAGATGCCCTCCTCCACTAAATATAGTACAGTAGTAATTTATTTTCTGATATATAGAGTGTTATTTGGTGAATTACTTTTTATTAATAGTGTCCTATCTGATATAGACTTCTTATAATGGCCTATGCTAATTTTTTGCTGAAAACCTGAAATTACTTTAACACTCACATAGCAAATAGAAGTTAAACACTTGTAAATTATACTCCAGTTTATGAGGATTGCTTGGGAATTCCAAAATCTGTACCTTATTTTGGTACTTAGCATAAAAATGACTTGGTTACAGCAGAACACATTAATCAGGGTTGTTGATGTATGGTAGCGCATCGTCTAAGTGTTAATGATCAGCTGAGCAACGTAAAATTCTGATTTTTTTCAACAGCTGTATTGTTCTTCCTGATACCAATGTCTCTTCATTTCTAAGTTGAAAATATTTCCAATATTAGCAAAACTGATAATACTCTGAATTCGTGTCAAAAACTCTCACTTGAAAATTTTCTTCCAAATAGTGCTTAAGAATTTATAATCTAAAAGAAGTTATACATACTACCTATGCAGCATAATTTATTTCTCACAAGTAACTGATTTCATAGATTTGCTTTTTTGTAGATCAAAAGATATGAAAATCTCATAACTTATGGAACAAATACATACAGTAAACCACTTCCTATATAATTCAAAAGGAAATAAACATATCAATATTAAATTTGGAAGATGAAAACTAGTATAAAATACATAATACAAAATAAATGTATAGGTCATTACTAATTTGTTACTGTTTTTTGCACCATAATTATAATGACTGCCTAACAATTTCCTAAATACTTGAATTTGTCACTGATAATCTCATTTGTTTAAACTACTATGTTTGAGACATAATGATTTCCTTATATACCAAATTAATTATAAAGTTACGCACATGAAATGTGGGTGTTCTATTTACCTTCGACTTGTAGTCATTCTCATTACTTAACATCCCTTGTTCTCATTTCTTCATCTTTCACATAAAAGGTTATAACTAGATAATTGTTAATCTCTTTGGAATTCTAATATGCTATAACTTTGGAGTTCCACTAATGGAACAAGGTATTTTCTTTACTCTGGCAGGTTCTATGGAGATTTGAAGGCAAGAAGCCAGCTGCCTTAGGACCCAATACTCGGCTGTACAAGTGGATACCCCAGAATGACCTTCTTGGTGAGACTCTGGAGAATAAACACTGAATGTAAGAGTAATTGCCAAGTAGAAATCATCAGGAAAAGAATTATGGAGTGTGTTATTGAAGAACTCAAAAGTAAAACCTAACTTCTTTGTATTTATTTTCCAGTATTAAGGGGAAAAGGATAAACTGGAACAGTTGGCATTTTATTATGTAAACTCACATTCTTTATGTCCAGAATCAAAAGATCTTTATTTCAGGTGTAATTGCCTCTCACAGAGAATTTTTCATTAACTTCCTGAGTTGTCTCACTATCTCCTATTTCTACAACTTTATACTGTCCTTTCCCCTACTGCAGGGTTATTTCAAACTCCAATAAAAGACAACAATTCCTCTTCTATTACCAGTGACTCTGCATTTCCTAGGGGAATAAGTTCCCGGTCTTTATCTTAGAGTGATAACACATTTCATGCTGAAGTGCAGCCTTTCTTTCTTCTGATGTCAGCGCCGCTCCCAGCCCACCCCCTGCTGCCTTGGACACCCTACTTAGCAGACTCAGTGACTGTACTATTTCTTCAAGAGAATATGTTATTACGTTCCCAACCTTTTTCTTTTCTTTTCTGTTTCTTTTCTTTTTTTTCCTTTGTACATTTTATTTCTTTTATCCAGCATGTGCTTTTTCCTTTTGTCTACCTGGTAATATTGTATTCATTTCTTCAGTCTGAAATCACACACCATTTCTTCCATGTAGGCATCACCTACCTCTCCAATGGACTTAGGTACTTCTGAGATATGAAAACAATTTCAGTACAGTCTCCTGGGTATAATAGTCTGTTATCTAGAATTAAACACTACGTATTTCAGTGCCCTCTATGTTGTATTTCTCTTTTTATTCCTAAGATTTACAATGAATGATTTTGCTGAAACGCACTCAATTCCAGGTCATCCAAAAACCAAGGCCTTTATAACTCATGGTGGATCCAATGGCATCTATGAGGCCATCTACCACGGGATCCCTATGGTGGGCATTCCTTTATCTGCGGATCAACCTGATAACATTGCTTACATGAAAGCCAAGGGAGCAGCTGTTAGAGTGAACTTCAAAACAATGTCAAGTACAGATTTGCGCAATGCATTGAAGGCAGTCATTAATGATCCTTTGTGAGTATAATAAATTATTTTTACCAGGTGCTATTTATAGATGGGTTCACTTGTCAAAAGCTATGATGAATATCCTCCTTCATTTAAAAGGCTAATCTTGAAAAAAAATTAATGGATTTAACCAATCTGAAATCTGTTTTTATTTTCTGCCAGATACTTATTTCCAAGTTGTATTTGAACCCCATACATTTAATGGGTAACCAATTAGTGCAAACATTTTCTACACAAAAGTAATTTTTAAATGATATAGATAATATACAAAGATACATATTAAAAAAATATGACAGAAAGGATAAACTTGAAGATAGGATAAAATATTTCAATTCAATACCTAAAATTTCTGAAAGCATAACCGTTTTCTTGCTTAAAAATTCATTTTTATTATTATTTTAACAGATTTGATAGAGATATTATTTGAATAGCATAAAATCAACCTATTTGAAGTGTAAAATCCAAACATATTTAGTATGCTTAAAGAGTCTTAAAACCATCACCATAATAAAATTTTAGAATTTTTTATTAATTCAAAAGAAACCTCATATGACATAGATATATAATCCCTTAGCCGTAGTCAAACATCAACCTACTTTCTTTCTCTATAGATTATTCTTTCTGAATATTTCATAAAATGTATTCATATAATTTATGGTGTCTTAAAAACAGCTGCTTTCACCTAGTAAAATCTAGTAAAATGTCTTGTTTTGTTTTGTTTTTAGTTTTATTCATGTTGTTGCATCTATCCATAATCCATTTGTTTTTATTACTATATAATAGTTTATGATATGGCTATACCATATTTTATTTGTCCATTTATCAGTTCATGGACATTTTTGTTGTTTCCAATTGTGCCATTATGAACTTTGGTACAGATGTTTTTGCATGAACATTTATTTTCACTTCTTTTGGATAGACTAGAAGTGGAATTACTGTCTCATATGAGAAATTAGAATTTATTAAGAACTGCCAAACTCTTTTCTAAAGTATTTGGATCATTTTTCATCACCACCAGCAAATATGGGTTCTAATTCCTTTGCACTGTTGCCAACACTTATTATCATCTTACTTTTTAATTATAGATATCTCAGTGGGTGGTCTTGATTTGCAACTCTGTTATCGCTAAAGATGTTGAGCATCTTTACATGTGTTTATCAGCCATTTATATATCTTCTTTGGAAAAATGTGTATTCCAGTCCTTTGAACACTTTTATATTTTGTTATATGTGTTATTATTGAGTTATAAGAATTCTTTATATATCATGGATGCAGTCCCTTATCTGAAATGTAATTTTAAAATATTTTCTCCCAGGCTGGATGGGTTGATTTTTTTTTTTACAATTTTGATAATGATTTTTGAAATACAAAATGTTTAATTTTGATAAAATAAATCTTTAATAACTAGTTGTCCCATATTCTAAAGGTAACAATGTAGAAAATTCAATGCTTAGTATTGAATTAATGCTCAGTATTTATGTCTACTATCAGTATTATTATTTAAGGAGGTTACCACTTAAAGAAATACCTTAAAATATTTTATCCAGAGGAAAATTGTAGGATAGGATAATAAATGATAAGAATGTTTTAAAAGAAGACAGGAAAGAATCCAATAGAAATATAAGGGAGTTTGGGGAAATAGAAAAGAAAATATAAAATAGATGGTAGATTTAATTGTGACTATATCAGTAATTACATTAAATCTTTTTTTTGTAATTTCAGAATATTATGGGGGTACAAATATTTAGGTTACATACATTGCCTTTGCACCTCTCAGGTCAGATCTACAAGTGTACCCCTCCCCCAGACAGTGTGTACCACATCCATTAAATCTTAACAGACTTAAAAATTTTCAGCTACTCTCTTAATGTTTGTATGTTTATCTTATGTATTTGATAATTAAATGTTTATTTTAGAAGATATATAATGGATTTTAAAACACTAGGCATCAAAGAGCAAATTAAGCATAAAATAATAAAGTAGATCCAAGGGCTGTTATCCCGATGTGGCCAGGAAAAGCCTCTCTGAGAGACAACATTTCAAGAGAAGCCTCAAAATGAGATGAAGCAAGCTTTGGGTTTCTAGAAAGAATGCTCCAAGACAGGGAGAGAGGGGACAAAAAGTATAAAGGTGCTAGGTGAGAACATATTTGGTAGCTTAAGGAACAATAGAAGGCCAATATCCCTAGAAGAGAATGTGCATGAGGACAATATCAGAAGACTTGCCAGTGTTTGGCCATGTAGCGTCCTGTAGACCACAGAATAGATTTAGATTTTATTTTTAATGTGATGAGAAGCCAGATGGAAATCTTAATCAGGGAGTGTCATAACCTCACTTTTGTTTCAAAAATTCATTCTGGCTACTGGGTTGGAAACAGAGTAGAAGACAGAAGAGTAGAGTAAAAGCAGAGACACTGGTTAGGAGGCATTTCACCCACCATGACACAATTTCTCCTTAAGAACATAAAGATTATCACTATCAAATTGCATTTCTACTACCTTTCTTACAGTGTTTAAAATGGTTTATAATATTTCCTCTATTAAAAAGAAATTAACTTTCCAACCTGACCTTCCATGTTCACTTTTCAAAATATTTATCAAAGATAAAATCCCAATTTAAAAGCCAAACTTTCTATAATGATCCAAATTAAAATACATGGATTCCCCATAAATTCTCTGAAACTTACTTTGAATAATTTGTATGATGCTTTTCAAATCCTTTTGTGGACTGGATCTGCTTAGGCAAATTCATTTACTTTTAATGTTGGTACCTTTATGTTTCTCCTTCAGATATAAAGAAAATGTTATGACATTATCAAGAATTCAACATGATCAGCCAATGAAGCCCCTGGATCGTGCAGTTTTCTGGATCGAGTTTGTCATGCGCCACAAAGGAGCCAAACACCTTCGGGTTGCAGCCCACGACCTCACCTGGTTCCAGTACCACTCTCTGGATGTGATTGGGTTCCTGCTGGCCTGTGTGGCAACAGTGATATTCATCATCACAAAATGTTGTCTGTTTTGTTGCCAGAAGTTTGCTACAACAGGAAAGAAGGAGAAAAGGGAGTAGTTGTATCTGAGACCTGAAGCTGGGACATCTGAGAAATGGATCTCCTGCAATTTATTTCAGCAAGAAGGGGTTGTTATAGAGGATTCTATTTCTGTTGTGACAAAACAACTTTTCACTACTTCCCTCATGAAGTAAAAATTTGTTATCCAGAGATTAAGTACTGTTTAAAGGTTAGGTATATTTTATGTCAAAGAGGAAAAAATTAGGGCAAATAAAAATAATAAAAATTATATGGTTTTACCTTGAAATTTATTATGCTAATTTACAAGTTATACCAAAACAAATTTGCTGAACTTTGTTTCACAGTTGTATATGGACACAAGAACTTTAAAAAGTCCACTTGCATTATCAACACTGTTTTGAAAATACTCAAATACTCAAATATTTTGTCTCATTTTAGCAGAATTTTTTTGTTTTAGCTGTTGCCATCAATAAAATCCAGACCCTTTCATGAGAAAAGTCCCCAAAAAAATAGGCATAGAAGGAACATACTTAACAATTATAAAAGCCATACGTGACAAACCCATAGCCAACATCATACTGAATGAGGAAAAGTTGAAAACATTCCCCCTAAGAACTGTAACAAGACATGGGTGTCCCCTGTCCCCACTTCTACTCGACCATGGCACCGGAAGTTCTAGGCAGAGCAATCAGACAAAAGAAGGAAATAAAGGTCATCCAAATCAGGCAAGAAGAGGTCAAACTATCCCTGTTTGCTGATGATATGATCTTGTATCTAGAAAACCTTAAAGACTCCACCAAAAGACTTGTGGAATTGATAAATAAATTCAGCAAATTCTCAGGTTACAAAATCAAGGTACACAAATCAGTGTCATTTCTATATACTAATAATAGTCAAGTGGAAAATAAAATCAAGGACTCAAAATCATTCAAAATAACTACAAAGAAAAGGAAATACCTAGGTATGTACTGAACAAAGGAGTTTAAGGAGTTTAAAGACCTCTGCAAGCTGACCTACAAAACAGTGATGAAAGAAATCAATCATAGGTGACACAAACAAGTGGGAAAACATCCCCTGCTCATGGATTCGTAGAATCAACATCATTAAAATGCCCATACTGTAACAGAACAGTCACCCCTCCTCCCATAGATACGGAAGCATAAAATTGAGAGTGAGGAATATGTAACAGAGGGAATGGCCTGAAAAAACCGGCAAAAAATTTTCTTTCTCTTTGAAACTTCCCCCACTCTTTTCGGGAACTGAAGCCTACATCCCTACTGCAGGCCAGCAGTCGGCTGGGGCAGGGGAGTGTCTTTTGTTCTTTGCACTTCAGGAGATGGCTCAGTGGAACCATCCTGGTGAAGGTCCTGGCAGAGGTCTGGGTGGCATAGGTCCCAGTAGGTTGCAGCCAGTGGTGTCAGGGCTGACAGGAGGTCCCAGCAGATTCTGGAGATGAAAAGATCAGAACCATCAACTGTAGTTGAACAACAATACCCGGGACCTGAAAACCCTCCCTTTTAAAGCTCTGTGTTTCTGCTTATTGTTAGGACAATGGCATTTTTCAGACAATAGTGTCCATCCTGCTCATTTGCCAACAAATTAATCAATTTCTCTTTCCTTCTCCTCAAACCACTTGTTCTTGTTCCTCTGATGCGGCCTCAAGGACACATGCCAAGCTTTCGGTAATGATACTGCCCAGAGTGATTTACAGATTCAACACAATCCCCATCAATACACCAGCATCATATTTCACAGATCTAGAAAAAATAATCTTAAACTTCATTTGGAACAAGAACCTAAATAGCCAAATCAATCTGAAGTAAAAAGGACAAATCTGGAGGCATCACATTACCTGACTTCAAATTATACTGCAAGACTGTGATAAAACAGCACGATACTGGTACAAAGGGGAAAAGAATCAATGAATGATGAAAGTTACATAAGTAACAAACCAGAAGAGGCTTATTCTCTGTCCAGGAGTCAAACCTAGGCTGCTGAGGTAAAAACACAGAATGTTAACTACTAGGCTACAAGGTGAACTGGCTTTTATTTTTACTCCTACTGGGGCAGTATACAGTTTTTGTTTTGTTTTTTTTAGGTCAGATTTTGCTCCTTAATTTTGTTAAGAGAATTTTTAAGGCTAGCAGCAACATTATGTGTCTTTCTTTTAATCTAATTTTCTCTATTAATATTATATAAATAAGGTGACTATTTAGAATAAGAGAATGCTAAAATTTATTTATTTTTTTAGAAAATTCAGAAGTCTTTTTAGTTTAAAGGTTTTATATTTTGGCCATTAATAATCATAATTCTCAAGGGTATATTCATTCCAAAAATAACAGAATCCAATAAGCCTCTTCACCAAAAGCCCAGGTGGTAATTTTTTAGGTTTAGCCCAGAAAGGGCACAGAGAAGGCAGTTCCCATGATTCTCAAAAATTCACTCTCAGAAATAGACAAGATAGACAAAGAAGATAGGATCTTTTAAGACAAAGCCTCCCCTACAGCTTGACACATTTGGTACAAAGACTGTGCTGGTTATGTGTCTCAGATCCCCAATCTTTTTCAGACTGGCTGCTTGGTGTGTTCACCCCAAAACATACCCATCCTCTGAATGGAAGAGACTGAGGAGAAAATTCCCACACAGTCACAGACAAGCTCAGGGACATATCACTTGATGACAGAGGAACTTCATTTTTTTTTTTTTTTGCCCCTTCAGCAAAGTTTGTCTTGAATAGATGCCAGTCCAGTCATATATAATGGGCTAGCCTGCAGGTCCAGCTTGAGCAGTGGGCTTACAGGGGTTATAGGCCCATGTTCTACTCTATGGTAACCCTCTTTATGAAAATATGACACAGAAAGACAATGACAAAGGAAAGCAACAACAAGAGCAACAACAGCAAAGGCTATTTCTGAGAGGAGATGAATGCGACAATATGGATATTTATACCACAAAGTACCAAAAAAACCACATCAGAGTCACTAGACCAAGACTAGTCACTTACAAAAACCTGTTCTCTCATTAATCTTAAATTTGGAAAGGCAAAGGAGACAATGATCTTTACCATCCCCTTAAACAGAGTCTACAGAGATACAGAGGAAAGCTGGTAGTCTGTCTGTTAATTAAGGTATCTCACCATGTTGCCAGTTGGACAGAGTCCAGATTCTCATTTCTTCAGCTTTCAGAAAAGCAGAGCAGCTTTGAAGATCCTGCAAGCTATGCTGAGCTATGGGATTAAGGGGAAATTCCCTGTCACTCCTCAAGGTTCACTGAAAGATCAACTCACAATAAAGCAGATTAATAAGAGAAAAATGTTTATTTACTATGCACACAGGAAGAATCACAGAGTGAATACTCCGTATCCCAATGGGGGTCAAGAAATTTATATATCCTTATTCTAGAGGGAAGGGGGAGATGAGGAATATAGGTAATTCTGTTTAGGGGCAATAAATTGTTAGAAGGGAGGGTGAAGAGATACTTGGGAGGATGAATGAATGGGGGAAACAGATTGACTTGTAAATGATTCCCTTCGAAAATTAAATTAACCTCAGAGAAAAGTAATATATTTAAAATTTGGGGGGCCAGGTCTAGTTGCATACTTGATCTTCTTTCCTGTAATATACTGAAATAACAGGAAAGGGAAGGGAAGTTGATTGTCCTTTTATAGGTCTGTTTGGTTACACAGATAGGGGGAAGCCCCTTCTTCCAAGGGCCTGTGTTCAAAATGCTCTTTATACCAAGGAGTCATATTTTGGGGCAAAATCTCCTGAGTTCCTTCAGTGTCATAAATTAAGTAAATAAGCCCAAATGCTTTTCAACTTCATGTGACTTTAGTAATCTTTAATGAATAAAATGAGTATCAAAAATCATTGGTAAAATAAAAATAAAATATCTTCAAAATTTAATTTAGACATTTTCACCTGAACCTATTGGGTTAAAACATGTCTATCTCTGCTAGGCATTTTAAGGTCATCAAACTGCTGCTTCTGTAATATTTTTAATGTTTGGCTGGGTTTGACTATGCATATATGGCTGGTACCTGTGTAGTTTCATAATTCTTTTCACTAAATTAAAATCTTAAAATCATGTTACATTAAATTAAAAGATAATCCTAAAGTGTCTGAATCATTTGTAAGTAACTTAAAATACTAAATCATTGATTATTAAACATAAGTTTAAGCTTATAAAAGCTGACATCTTATTTTTATATAACACAGAAAGCTAAATAAATGCAGATGTACTAATAAAATAAGGGACTAATAACAGTTCAAAATTACTTTAACATCATAGGTATTTATTAAAAATAAGGGTTACTAAGAGTTAACATTGTAATTAATGCATGTAATTAAAACTACCAAATAAAAGGGAAACAATTCTATATACAAAATATGAAGAAAAAATTGGATTTTTTTGGGAAAAAAGGTTATAAGATGACTTAGAAATTTGGTTTTTGGAAAAATAATTTTTCCTAATTCAAAAGTTTTAAAAATAGTTTCAAATTGAGTAAATAAAACTAAAAGAATATAAAAGTATAAAAAAGGGGAAAATGCTGTGCTGTTTTTCTCTTAATTATTTATTGCTTATTTCAAAATATTGCAGGGGTACAAATGTTTAGGTTATATATATTGCCTTTGCACCGCCTGAGTCAGAGCTACAAGCATGCCCATCCCTGAGACAGTGTACACTGCACCCAGTAGGTGTGTATACCCATCTCCTCCTCCCCCCTACCTGCCTGACACCTGAAGAATGTTACTTTCATATGTGCACATAAGTATTGTTCAATTAATACCAATTTGATAGTGAATATATGTGGTGACTGTTTTTCCATTCTTGTGATACGTCACTTAGGAGGATGGGCTCTAGCTCTAACCAGGATAATACAAGAGGTATTAGTTCACCATTGTTTTTTGTGGCTGAGTAGTACTCCATGGTATACATACACAACATTTTATTAATCCACTCATGTATTTATGGACACTTGAGTTGTTTCCACATCTTTGCAATTGTGAATGGTGCTGCTACAAACATTCAAGTTTAGATGTCTTTAATATAGAACATCTTTTTGTCCTTTGGGGATATGTCCAGTAGTGGGATTGCTGGATCAAATGGTAGTTCTACTTTTAGTTCTTTAAGGTATCTCCATACTACTTTCTATAGAGGTTGCAATAGTTTGCAGTCCCACCAGCAGTGTATGAGTGTTCCTATCTCTCTGCATCCACGGCAACTTTTGTTGTTGTGGGACTTTTTGAAGAAAACCATTCTCACTGGAGTTAAGCGATGTCTCATTGTGGATTTGATTCACATTACCCTGATGATTAGGGATGTTGAGAAATTTTTCACATGTTTCTTGACCATTAGTCTATCTTCTTTTGAAAAGTTTCTGTTCATGTCCTTTGTCCACTTTTTAATGGGGTTATTTATTTTTTCTTGCTGATTGTCCTGAGTTCTATATAGATTCTAGTTATCAGCCCTTTATCAGATGTATAGCATGCAAATATTTTCTCCCATTCTGTAGGTTGTCTATTTGCTCTAATGATAGTTTCTTGGGCTATGCAGAAGCTTTTTAATTTGATCAGGTCCCATTTATTTATTTTTATTGATGCTGTGGTTGCTCTTGGGGTCTTCTTCATGAATTATTTGCCTAGGCCAATGTCTATAAGAGTTTTTCCAATGTTTTCTTCTAGAATTCTTATGGCTTCATGCCTTGGGTTTAAGTCTGTTATCCATCGTGAGTTAATTTTTGTGAGATGTGAGAGGTGTGGATCCTGTTTGAATCTTCTACATGTGGCTGTCCAATTTTTCCAGCACCATTTATCACACAGGAATTATTCTCCCCAGTGTATGTTTTTGTCTGCTGTGTCAAAGATCAGATGTCTATATGAAGATGGTTTTATATTTGGGTTCCTAGTCCTGTTCCATTGGTCTATGTCTCTGTTCTTGTGCTGGTACCATGCTGTTTTGTTTGCTATAGCCTTGTGCTATAGCTTAAAGTCTGATTAATTGATGCCTCTCAATTTGTCCTTTTTGCTTAAGGTTGCTTTAGCTATATGGGGTCTTTTCTGGTTCCATATGAAGCATACAATTATTTTTTCTGGATCTGTGAAAAATGATGTTGGTATTTTAATAGGCATTGTATTGAATCTGTAGATCACCTTGGGTAGTATAAACATTTTAACAATGTTGATTCTGGCAATCCATGAGCGTGGTATGATTTTCCATCTATTTACGTCCTCTGCTATTTCCTTCCTTAGTGTTTCATAGTTCTCCCTGTAGAGAGTCCTTAACCTCTTTGGTTAATTATATTGCTAGGTATTTTATTTACTTTGTCACTATTGTGAAAGGTATTGAGTCTCTGATTTGGTTCTCAGTTTGACTATTGTTGGCGTATATGAATGTGACTGATTTACATACATTGATTCTGTAACCTGTGACTTTGCTGAACTTATTTATAAATTCCAATAGTCTTTTAGCAGAATCTGTGGGGTTTTCCAGGTATAAGATCATATCATCAGCAAACAGCGATAGTTTGACCTCCCATTTGGATTCCCTTAATTTCCTTCTCTTGTCTGATTTCTCTGGCTAGGACTTCCAGCACTATGTTGAATAGGAGTGGTGATAGAAGGCAACCTTGTCTGGTTCCAGTTCTAAGCGGAAATGCTTTCAGGATTTTCCCCATTCAATATAATGTTGGCTGTGCATTTGTCATCAATGGCTTTTATCATTTTGAGGTAAGTCCCATTTATGCCTATTTTGTTAAGCATTCTTATCATAGAAGGGTGCTGAATTTTGTAGAATGCTTTTTCTGCATCTATTGAGAGCATCACATGGTCTTTGTTTTTACTTCTGTTTATGTGGTGAATTACATTTATAGATTTGCATATGTTGAACCATCCCTGCATCTCTGGAATGAAGCCCACTTCGTCTTGATGGATTATTTTTTTGGTGAGCAGCTGAATTCAATTTGCTAGAATTATATTGAGAATTTTTGCATCTGTATTCATAAGGGATATTGGCCTTTAGTTTCCTTTTTTTGTTGAATCCTTTCCTGGTTTTGGTATCAAGGTTATGTTGGCTTTGTAAAACATGTTGGAGAGGATTCTTCCCTTTTTGATGTTGTGGAATAATTTCTGCAGGATAGGCACCAATTCTTTATAGGTCTGGTAGAATTCACATGTGAAACTGTCTGGTCCAGGACTTTTTTTGTAGGGTGAATCTTTTTATTGCTGCTTCTATTTTGGTACTTGATATTGTTCTGTTCAGCAGTTCTATTTTTCCTGATTGAGCCTAGGGAGGCTGAATATTTCTATGAATTTTTCCATTTCCTCCATGTTTTCAAGTTTATATGCATAGAGATTTTCATAGTACTCAGAGATGATATTTTGTATTTCTGTGGTTGCAGTTGTAATTTCTCCTTTTTCATTCCTGAGTGAGTTTATTAGAGTCCTTTCTTTTCTGCTTCTGATTAGTCTAGTGAGAGGTGTGTCAATTTTATTTATCTTTTCAAAGAACCGGCTTTTTGTTTCATTAATTTTTCATATGGTTATTTTGTTATTAATTTAATTTAGTTCTGTTCTAATCTTGGTTACTTCTTTTCTTCTGCTGGGTTTCAGATTGATTTGCTCTTCTTTTTCCAGTTCTTTGAATCAATTCATTAGATTGTTCATTTGTGATCTTTCTTTCTTTTGGATGTAGGGATTTAAGACTGTAAATTTTCCTCTGAGGACTGTTTTAGCTGTATCCCACAGATTTTGATAACTTGTGTCTGCTTTATCATTTAATTCAAAGAATCTTTTTATTTCTGTCTTAATTTCCTCCTTGACCCAACAATCAGTCAGCAGTAGGTTGTTTAGTTTCCACGACTTTGTGTAGAGATGAGTGTTTCTGTTGGAGTTGATTTCTAATTTTATTCCACTGTGGTCTGAGAAGATGCATGGTATAATTTGTACTTCTTTAAATTCATTGAGATATATTTTTTGTTCTAGGATATGGTCAATCTTACAGAAGGTCCCATGAGCTGATGAGAAGAATGTATATTGAGTGGTTTTTGGGTGGAAAGTTTTGTAAATGTATTTTAGGCCCATTTGTTGTAGAGTTCTGTTTAAGTCCATTGTTTCTTTGTTTATTTTCTGCTTGGAAAGTCTGTCCTGTGCTGTCAGTGGGGTGTTGAAGTCCACAGCTATTACAGTGCTGTTGTTTATCATTTTTAAGAGCAAGTAGGATTTACTTTATGAATCTGGGTGCACCTGTGTTGGAAGTGTAGATATTTAGAATTGTTGAATTGTTCCCTTTACCATTATATATGGCCATTTTTGTCTTTCATTACTTTTGTTGATTTGAACACTAAGTTATCTGATATGAGAACTGCTACCTCAGCTTTCTTTTGGTTTCCATTTGCAAGGAATATTGTTTTCCATCCCTTTACCTTGAGTCTGAATGAGTCCTTGTGGTTTAGATGTGTTTCCCGAAGAGAGAAAATACTTGGCTTGTGTATATTTATCCATTTGGCCAGCCTATGTCTCTTCAGTGGGCAGTTTAAGCCCCTCACATTTATTGAAAGAATTGATAAGTGAGGTGGATTTCTTTTCATCCTTTTGAGTAGAATTTTGTTGCTTTGTTTTATGCCTTGCACCATTGTGGTATCCAGGGGATGATTTTACACTGGTGAATGTCTATTATGCTGATCCGTGTTTAACGTAGCTCTGAGTACTTCTTGCAGGACAGGTCTTGTTTTGACAAATTTCCTCAGTGTTTGTTTGTCTGAGAAAGACTTTATTTTCCACTCACATGTTAAACTTAGTTTTGCAGGATACAAAATTCTAGACTGGCCATTACTCTGTTTGAGAAGACTGAGAATGGGGTCCCAGTCCCTTCTAGCTTGTAAGGTCTCAGTTGAGAAGTCTGCAGTTAGTCCGGTGGTTTTCCTTTGTAAATTGCCTGCTGCTTTCACCTTACGGCTCATAAGAGGGCCTCTTTTGTGTTTATTTTGGTCAGTCTGACGACTGTGTCATAGTGTTTTTCTCTTTGTGACGAATCTCCCAGGAGTCCTTTGAACTTCTTGTACCTGGATATCTAGATTTCTAGCAAGACCAGGGAAATTTTCCTCAATTATTCTCTCAAATTGATTATCCATCCCTTGTGTATTTTCTTCTTCACCCTCAGGGATGCCTGTGATTCTTATGTTAGGCATCTTCACATAATCCTGTATTTCTTGTAGGCTTTGCTCTTTTCTCTTATTTCTCTGCTTTATCTCTGTTACTGATTTGTTGAATTGAAAGATGTTGTTTTCAAACTCTGAGATTTTTTCTTCTGCTTAATCTAACCTATTCTTAAGGCTTTCCATTGTGTTTTGTAATTCCTTGAAAAAATTTTTCATTTGCAGAAGTTCCATTTGATTTTTCTTTAACATTTCAATTTCTGTAGTGAATTTTTCATTCATTTCCTTCTTTTTGTGGTTTCTTTGTGTTGGGATTCCACTTTGTCTTGCATTTCATTGAGTTTCCTTATAATCCATGTTCAAAATTCATCATCTGTCTCTTCAATGTTCTAATTTTGGTTGGTATCTATTGCTAGAGAGCTGGTGTTCCCTTTTGGGGGTGTCCTTTCACTTTGGTTCTTCATACTTCTGGAGTTCTTTCACTGATTCTGCCTCATCTGGAGCAGCTGTTGCTTTTTACCTTTGGATTTTTTTTGTTTAGATAATGCCATACCCACTTTACTCTCTGAGTCAGAAAGTGGTACTTGTGGGTAAGAATAGGCCACACCTTGTATGATGAGTCAGTAAATGCAGGAAAAGGGCATACAAATTGACCTCCCTGTGAGTAGGTTGCACTTGCTGGGAGGAACAAGCTACAATGTTGTTTTTGGGTCCTGTGACCAGCTCTTGTTCCCCAGGACAAGCACTCTAATTCCCCAGGTGGCGTGTGGGGCCCTGTGACTTCCAGGTGTGTCCTTATTCTTCACCTCTTCAGGGGAAGATCGAGGAGTGAGGCTGGGCATGTCAGGGTTGGGTAAGCCTGTCCACAAGCTCCAGAAATGCTTTCGGCAGGGGTCAAATGTCTGTTCCCTGCCTCTGGGCAAAGCTGCCAAGGAGGGGCCGAAGTGGCCCCACTCACCTTGTGAAGGCAGGGCTGTCTGAGACCCACATTCTGGCAGTCTGGAGCAGGTCTTGCTCCTTTCCACCCTCTCCTATTCCACAGTTTCTTCTGGGCCTCTGCTGGAAGGCAGGCCCTCAAGCCAGCCACTCCACCATGACTGTGATGTGGGCTGGGAGGTTCCCTTCCCAGGATCTTATCCTGAGTTGGGAGTGTGGCCCTCCTGTGGGGGGTGCCCAAGCTGATTCAATGTCCTTCCACCTGAGGGTGTGTTCCTCCCTGCTGGAGATGCTGGGCAAGTAGCACCAAGGAGGGCCAGCAGGGAGGGAGTTCGCAGTCCAAGCACCCCTCAGTCTGCTGCAATACCCCAAAAGGAAATGTCTGTGCTCCATTCCTTGTGGAAGCCTCTGTGTGGTGGCTTAATTGTCTGTCTTGGCAGCCACCGGTGGAGGAGGGGAAGGGTCAAAAATGTGTCTAGGTGGAGAAAAGTCTACCCCCTGGTTGTCTCCAACCCTCTCTCTGGGAAGCAGTTCCCCCAGAATGAACGGGCTCTGGAATCATGCAGGTCACCTGGGACCCACTGGAACCCTGTAGCTCCTGCAGTGTGGGCCAGAGTTGGGAAACATCTGTATGGGGATTAGCAATATGGATCCTGAGGGTTGAGGACCCCTGGGGAGGACAAAGGTTCCCAGTGGGTAGAGAAGCAATATGGCACCTGTTCTCTGGCTCACGTCTGTGGGGTAGGAGGTGTCCTGGTGGGGGTGTGGAGCAAGAGCCTGGTACCCCATCCACAAGAAGCTCTCTGCTCACTGGCAGCAGCAGTCTGTCAGCTTGTATGGGCAGAATGTCTCTCTAGCAGCTCAGGAGCCCACCAATGGTCCAAGATATGAGGGAGGGGGGTTGTTAGTCAATCCACCTAACATTCTCACTGGTCTCTGAGCCCGTCTGGGCTTAATCCTGGTTGATGCCTTTCTTCTTCCTGTTCTGCTCCGCAACTTCTTCCCATGGAGTCTCCTGTAGGTTCAGGAACCCTTCCTTCATGCCCTCATCTGATTTATGTTTGCCTGTCTGTTTTTTTTTTTTTCCTCTTTCATCTAAAATTCCTCCTTCTTACAGATATGCTCAGGCTGGTGGTGCCTTTGGTCCACCAACTTCCTAACTCTCTGCTTTGCTTTTTAAAATCTTTCAATTATTGCTTTGACTGAATAAATGACTTTCATAGTAACCTGTGATCCTGATTTATAATAAATGTTTTATGACAACAAAGACTTTAAACCCTTGATATTTGACAAAATTTCCAAAATCAAAATTCTAAATTATCTTTTTGATATCAAACTAGATTTTTAAATATTAGTGTTGCTGTCCAACCAGGTTCATTTTCCTGCTGCCCAAGAGGAAGCCAATATGCTGAGACAGCAGGATTTATGGCAAAGAAAGAGTTTATTCTGCAAAGCTGTAAGTGGGAAGATAGGAGAAATTTCTCAAATCTGCCTCCCCAAGAATTTGGGAGACAGGGTTTTTAAAGACAGTCTGGCATAGACAATTGAGTCTGTTAATTGGCTGTGTGGGCAGCACCATAGGGCTGTAGAAATTTTCTTCTTTGCTGACCAGGTTCTTGGGTGGGGGGGGTCACAAGACAAGTTGAGTCAGTTCCTCATTATGGGCCACTGGTCTGGGTGGGTGAGCCATTCAACTGGAATGCGGGACCTGGAAGATATCTCAGAAACTACCCTTAGGTTTCAAAAAGGTGATGTTATCTATTGATAAAGCTAAGAATCTTTATGTCCAGCAGCTATGTGGCTCCAGAATAGCAGTTACACAGAAGCAAAGAGGGGCACAGTGGCTAATTATTATCATTAATTTTAACTAGGCCTGTGCCTTATTTTTAACTAGGCCCTTATCATAGTTCTCACCTTGTACCCCTTTTTATTCATTTGTAAGTCAGGTTTCATTAGGGTCACTGAAAGTCTAAGAGAGTCATATTTGGCTTATTTGCTGTGTTGAAACCATATAAGAAGCATTGTCAAATACAAAATGGTGATTAACTTTCTTTTGGTTATATTTATATAAACATGTTATTAATACATGTTTCAATTGCATGCATTTCCTAATATTCTTAAATTCTTCAATATATGTTATCAATAATAATTATGGATATTATGTTAAGTTATTATATGCCACAAAAACAACCAAATGTTTGGTCAATTGTCTCTTTAACTGGCTATTCTAAGACTTTTTGTCATCTACAGACAGTTATTATTTTACTTTAATTTTTTTTCAAAAAGCAGTTTTCTACTAACTTTAGAGACCATACATTTTGGACTGAATCCTAATTCTTTCCCAGATACAATTATCCAAATAATGGTTGACTTTATAAGGCTAATAATAAGCCCTCTGGAAAAAAAGAATACTGACCTAATACCTCATCTATAACATTTTCTGATATGTGGTAAGTAAAGAATATTACTTTTTGGTTTTTTAAACAGTCTCACTCTGTCACCTGTGCTAGAGCACAATGGCATCATCATAGCTCACTGCAATTTCAAACTCCTGGGTTCAAGCAATCCTTCTGCCTCAGCCTCCTGAGTAGGTGGGACTACTGGCATGTGCCACCATGCCTGGCTAATTTTTTCTTTTTTTTCTTTTTTAGAGATGGGGTCTTGCTCTTCCTCAGGCTGCTTTTGAGCTTCTGGCCTCAAGCAATCCTTCTGCCTCAGCCTCCAAAGTGCTAGGATTACCAGCATGAGCCACTATGCCTGGCCAAGAATATTACTTTTTGACAGGTCCAAGAACTTCAAGATACTTTGGGACCTCGAGAAAAAAGGAATTTACCCAATTCATACAGGTACCTATAGGCAGTTAATTCCTTGGCTTAGCTCAAGGACCTTTAAGTAACCTGAAATTCCTTTTAAAAAAGTTCCAACAAAACCAAAAGGCTACATTGCCAATGATTCTTCTTACTGCACTTTATGCCAATAATCAGACCCAGTATGAGTTTCAAATTTATTTTGCAAATAAATTAGTCTTACTATGAGTTGTCTCTAATAAAAATGAAAAACTAAAGTGATAAAATTATGTTTTAAAAATATGTGTATAGTGAACTCATTTTTGCATTTTATTTACCAATAATTTTTTTTACATTGGTCCATCTTAACTTAATGTTTTCTCCTCTGAGGGTTATGATCTCCTAAAAATGAACCTTCCTAGAGATATGGGATTTGATTTAAAAAAACAACCATGAACTCTTGTCTTCTACAATGCTTTCTTTTGAAAAACAAGATTTTGAAGAACAAGAGTGAGTGTAAAAAGAAAATCAAAGTCTTAGGGCCACCCCCTCAAATTTTTATGCAAAAGAGGTGAAATCCTCAGGCACCTGTGAAAAAAACGAGCCCCACAGATCATTCATTAAGGAAATTCCTTGCTAACTTCTCATAAGCAAGCACATGCAAATTGTACCCATGTCTAGCACCTAAAACTAAAGCCTATCTGATTACACACTAACAATGAATTCCAAGTTTAACTTACAGGTGACAGAACTGGAGACAAGACAGAATCTACCTACTCAAGGATATCTACATAACTGATGCTTCCTTCACTCCCTTGGACCTTTTAAGAATGTAACAATTTTGCCTCATCACCTCCCCCTCCTTCTTGCCATTTTCATTCTTTCTGTAAGATTTTAAAATGATGAAGGTATCAACTTCCCAATAGGAAATATAGCCACAACTTGTTTGTGGTTTGTGTTTCTCCCAGGCATGTCCTCAAAACCTTGGCTTAATAAACCTTCATTTATTGAGATTGTTGACCTCACTGATTTACTTGGGTCAACATAGAGAACATATAACCCCATCTAATCTCTTGCAAGTGCCATACAGTTTCTTGCAATTTCAAGCTGAATGTCTTCAAATAAATCTTATTTATTATCAAGTTAAAGACATCAAGCTGTATGGATTTACTACAACATTTGAGACTCTCAGGAAAATTGAAATTTGGCCAATCAGACCATATTAGGATTTTTAATTCCCTCATTCATACTTAACTACTTTTAAGCTTGTTAGAGGATTGCACTGAAATCCTGCCAAAATTTTACCTGAGGTAAACTTGTACAGTGGTAGTTTTTATCTATATTATGGTATAAAAACTGATATTCATTTAAATATTACAGACTCAGTAACAGCGACATGCTACCGAACATTTTGGATAGCCACTCTAAATCCATTTCCACATCACAAAAGATCTAATAAGTGATATTAATGTTGTGGACCTACATTGGTAAGAGGATACCCTCTTCAATAAATGGTACTGGAAAATCTAGATGTTCAAATACAGAAGAACAAAACTAGAACCTTATCTCTCACTATATACATAAAATCAACTCACAATCACTTGAAGACTTAAGCATGCCATCCAAGACTATAAAAATACTGGAAGAAAACATAAGAGAAACACTTCAGAGCATTGGTCTAGGCAAAGATTATAGTGGTAAGACTTCAAAAGCACAGACAACATAAAACAAAACAAAACAACAAAAAGGAAAACGGGACTACATCAAACTAAAAGTCTTCTGTAAGGCAAAAAAACAATCAACATAGTACAGAGACAAAATGTAGAATGGTAGGAAGTATTTGCAAACTATTCATCTGATAAGGGACTTAAATCAAGAATATACAAGAAACTCTCAATTAATAAACAAATAAAATAAAAATGAGCAAAGGATCTGAATAGATATGTCTCAAAATAATGCATACCAATGATGAAAAAGTATATAACAAAATGCACAGCATCACTAATTATCAGGGAAATGCAAGTCAAAACCGCAAGAAGATACTATCCCACCCCAGTTAGAATGGCTATTATGAAAAAGACAAAAACAACAAATGCTAGCAAAGATATGAAGAAAAGGGAAATTATACACTGCTGATGGAAATGCAACCTAGTACAGCCATTGTGGAACATAATATCAAGGTTTATTTAAAAACTGAATATAGAAATACCACATGATCCAGCAATGCCACTATTGGATAATTAGTATCTCAAAGATATACCTTCACCCTCATGTTTATTACAGATTTATTCACAATAGCTAAGATATGAAATCAACCTATGTCCATCAAATAATGAACAGGTAGGTAAAATATAGTATATATACACAATGAAATACTATTTAGCCATAAAAAAGAATGAAATTCTGTTATTCATGACAATACAGATGATCCTGGAGGACATATCCACATATTCATGCTAAGTGAAATAAGCCAGGCATAGAAAGATAAATACTGAATGTACTCACTCATATGTGGGGGTTTAAAAAGTGAGTTCATAGAAGTAGGGAGCAGAATTGTGGTTAATAGAGGCTGGGAAGGGTGATGGGTATGAAGGATAGGGGTATGTTGGCTAACAGACACAAAAGTGTAGCTAGATGAGAGAAATACTTCTCATGTTCTATAGCACTGTAAGGTGAATATGGTCAACAATAATTTTGTATATACTTTCAAAAAGTTAGAAGAGAGTATTTTTAGTGTTTAAAACACAAAGAAATGATAAATGTTGAAGGGGATAGATATGCTACTTACCCTGATTTGATCATTACACATTGTATACATATATTAAAATATCACCCTGTATTCCATAAATTTGTACAATTATTACATGTCAACTAAAAATATGAGGGAAAAAATTAAGCATAATAAAACTTTAATGTTAGAATCCAGTTGGTGGTTATATGATTGCTCACTGTATAATACTTTCAAATTTCCTGTATGTTTGGAACTTTCTTAATAAAAAGACAATTTAAAAATGCCAATGAAATTAAAATGGAGATAAATTTGATTTGCAACTCCTAATCCATTTTCCACATCAGAGGATCTTTAAGTAATATTAGTCTTGTGGATTTTACATTGAGAATTTTAGCTGAAGTATAATATGGTGAAAAGACATCTTAAAAATGACAGTGGGTATAATAGCATCAAGATGGCTGACTAGAGGCACCCAGCATTTGCCCCTCCACAAAGAAGGACCACAACAGTAGGTAGATATCTACATGTTGAATAGAACATCTAAGGGAGACTGAACTCAGCAGAAAAATGACAGGGACCTTCTGAGGCATGGAAATTTGAAACTGCAGCATAAAAGGGGAAGGAAAGCAGCTGACCAAGATTGGCTCAGAGTCAGAAAGGACTCCCTATTGTGGGGAAAAGGTAAATGAGTGATTCTCAGAGGTCTACATTCCTACCATAGATGACTGCAATCCTAGCTACTTGAAAGTCACTTGGTCCTCATAGACCCTGAGGCTAGTACAGGGAGCTGACTGGAGTCCACATGACTATATTGTTCCAGAGAGAGAATTTACACTGGGTGCCTCCTACCCCTTTGGACTCAAGCCACTGCAGCAGGTGAAATTTTGAGAACACAGCAAACACCAGACTACATCCTGACCTGGGGTCCATTAAGCACTGCATCTTCAAATTTCTTAGGCCCCAGTATCACATCCACATCTTTACTCAGTGGGCTACATCCTTATGAAGCCAGCTGGACCCAGTGGTGTGGTTATGTCCCTGGCACCTAAACCCATGTACTGCCTTAGGTCCCAGAAAACAATTGATTTAACATATCAAAGAGGCTGCCCAAGGGATATTGGAAGCCAAAGCTTATACTTTTCAGAACCTTAGAACAGTCTGCTTAAGCTCTGAAAAGTAACCACCAACATTAACCTACAGTTACCAAACTTCCTTCAACAGTGGGTGCCACCACATGACTGTTCATGCTGACAAGGGACCCAAAACCCAGCCTTTGCATGCCACCAAGGCCACCACACATGACCATGCATGTCACCTGGGGCTTGATGACTGGCCAACCCAGCCCACTTCCATGTCCATTGGCACCTGTGTGCTATGACCAGAAACCCAAGGACCTATCTGACCACCCTGCCACCATCACTGCTAACACCCACACACCTCACCTGAGGGCCTAAAGAGCAGCCTATCTGGGGCCCATAACCACTATAATCAGCACTCACATGAGCCCCCCAGGAGCCCAAAAACCAGGCCATTCAGTACACTGCTGTCACTACTTGTGCCCAAATGCCACACATAGGGCTCTAAGGACCAGCCAGCTCAGGGCCTAAATGAAGCCTGCTGCTTCTACTGACAGTGGCTAAATGTCCATATCAGAGGCTGAAGGACTGTACCATCCAGCCTGTCACCACCAGTGGTACTACCTGAGAGCCCACGGATGGTACCACTTGGGCCACTGCCACCACTGTAGGCACCTAAGAACCCAATATATTAAAACCCATGGGATACAGTGGAAAAAGTACTAAGAAATAAGTTTATAAAAATAAAAGCATACATCAAAAAATATATTTCTAATAAATGAAATAAAAATACACTTCAAGGAACTAGAAAAGAAAGAACAAACTAAATTCAAAGCTAGTAAAAGAAAAGAAATAATAAAGATCAGAGCTGAACTAAACAAAATAGAGACTTAAAAAACAATCCAAAATATTGATAAAATTAAAAAATAGGTTCTTTGAAAAGACAAATAAAATCAACAAACTTTTAGCTAGATTAACTAAGAAAAAAAGAGAGAAAACAGAAATAAATAAAATCAGACTTGAAAAGGGAGACATTACAACTGATACTACAGAAATATAAAAAATCATTACACACTAATATGAATATAAACCAACAAATTAAATAAAATGGAAGAAATTAATTAATTTCTGGACGCATATACAGTATCAAAATTTAACCAGGAAGAAATTAAAAAAAAAAAACTTGAATAGACCAATAGCAAGTATCAAGATTGATTCAATAATAAAAACTTTCCCAAGAAAAAAATCCTGGCACCAGATGACTTTACTGATGAATTTTACCAAACTTTTAAAGAAAGACTGACATCAATTTTTCTCAAATTATTTTAAAACACTGGAGAAAAGAGAATCTTTCCAACTAATTCTATGAGGCCAGCATTAACATAATTCCAAAAAGAGATAAAACACAGGAAAAAGAAAAAGGCTAATATCCCTAATGAACACAGATGCAAATATCCTCAACAAAATACTAGCAAACCAAATCAAACAACATATCATAAAAATAATACACCATGATCAAGTGGGATTTATTCTAGGATGGCAAGAATGGTTCACCATATGTAAATCAGCAAATATGATACAACACGTCAACAGAATGAAGAAAAAAAGTTATCATCTCAGTACAAGCAGAGGAAGCATTTGATAAAATTCAACGTCTTTTCATGATTAAAAAAAACTCTCAATAAATTAGGTATAGAGAACACCTCAACACAATAAAGGCCACATATAACAAACCCATAGCTAAAATCAAACTGAAGGAGGAAAATCTGAGAGCCTTTACTGTAAAAACTGGAAAAAGACAAGAATGCTCACTTTTACCACTCTTATTCAACATAGTTTTAGAAGTCCTAGCTGGAGTAATTAGCCAAGAAGAAGAAATAAAGAGCATACAAATTGAAAAAGAGAAAGTAAAATTGTCCTTCTTTTCAAATGACATGACGTTATATGTAAAAAAAAAAAAAAAAGCTAATACTCTACCAAAAAACTCTTAGAACTTATAAACAAATTTAGTGAAGTTGTAAGACACATCAACACAAAAATTAGTAGTGTTTTTATACACCAATAACAAACATACTGAAAAAAATAAAAAAGGCTAGCCCAATTACAATAGCTACAAAAAATACCTAGGAACAAATTTGACCAAGAAAGTAAAAGTTCTCTCCAGTGAAAAATATAAAACACTGGTGAAAACAAATTGGTGAGAACACAGTGAGCATGAGCATGGAAAGACATCCATGCTCATGGTTGAAAGAATAAATTTTGTTAAAATGAACAAACAACCAAAGCAATCTACAGATTCAGTGCAATCCCCATCATAATATCAGTGACATTCTTCACAAAAACAGGAAAAAATAGTAAAATTTGTATGGCACCACAAAATAACTCAAATAGCCAAAGCAATCAAGAGCAAAATGAAAAATGCTGGAAAAAGTGTCACACTACTTGACTTCAAATATGCTACAAAGCTATAGTAACCAAAACAGCATGGTATTGACATAAAAACAGACACATAGAACAATGAAATATATTAAATAACCCAGACATAGATCCATATATCTACAGCCACATGATTTTCTACAAAGGCACTTGGGACATACATTGAGGAGAGGATAACTTCTTCAATAAATAATGCTGGAAAAAATATCCAAATGCAGAAGAATTAAAGTAAACCCCTATCTTTCACCTTATACAAAAATCAACTCCAAAGGGTTTAGACAAATGTTAAACTTGAAACTATACTACTACAAGAAAATACAGTAAAAACACTTCAGAACATTAGTCTATGCAAAGATCATATGGATAAGACTTCAAAAGAATAGACAACAAAAACAAAAAATAGATGACACTATATCAAACTAAAAAGATTCTGCACGGCAAAAACAAACAAACAAACAAAAAAATAATAATTAAGAGAGTGAAGAAAACAAACTCCAGAATGGGAGAAAATATTTGGAAACTATTCATCTGACAAGGAACTTATATTCAGAATATCCAAGAAACTCAACAGCAAAAAATAAAATCCATTAGAAAACAGACAATGAACTGAGTGGACATGTCTCTCAGAAAAGGCATATAAACAACCAACAAGTATATGATAAAGTGCTCAACATCACTAAATATCAGGGAAATGCAAAATAAAACCACAATGAGATATTATCTTGCCTCAGTTAGAATGGCTATTATCAAAAAGACAAAAATAATAAATGCTGGAGAGGATGCAAAAATATAGAAGTTATACACTGATGGTAGGAATGTAAATTAGTGTAGCTATTATGAAAAACAGTATAGAGGTTTATCAAAAAACTAAAAATAGAAGTATCATATGATCCAGGATTTCCATGACTAGGTACTTGTCTAAATAAGGTAATCAGCATATTAAAGACATACTTGCACCCTCCTATTTACAAAAGCTCATGAAATATTATTGAGCCATAACAAAGAATGAAATCCTTTTATTCATGGTATCATGGATGATCTTGAGGATGTTGTGTTAAGTGAAATAAGTCGACACAGAAAGAAAAATCCTGCATGTTCTTACTCACATGTGGGAGCTAAAAAAAAAAAATAAATGAGTTCATAGGTGTATAGAGTGGATTTATGGTTATTAGAGGCTGGGGAAGGTAAGGGGCAGGGATGAAAGATATAAGTTGGTTAATAGATACCAAGTTATAGCTAGATGGGAGGGATACAGCTCTGTATCACTGTAAAATGAATATGGTCAACAATACTTTTGTGTATATTTTCAAAAAAGTAGAAGTGAAGATTTTAAGTGTTTGCAATGCAAAGAAATGATAAATATTCAAGGTGATATATATACTTATTACCCTGATTTGATCATTACACATTATGTACATCAGTCAGTATCCCATAAATTTGTACAAACATTGCATGTCAACTATAAATAAAAGGAAGAAAAGGAAGTAAGTATAATAAAATTTTAATTTTAGAATTCAGATGGTAGTTGGTAGTTCTATGGTTGTTCACTGTGAAATTCTTTCAAATTTGCTGCATTTTTTAAACTTTCTTAATAAAAAAGATAATTTTAAAAAGTCAGTGGGACTAAAATATACATAATGGATTTTAGAGACAGGAAAATATTAACAGAACTAGATAGATATGAGTGAATTCAAGATGGCTGACTAGAGACATCAGGCACCCATCCTCTCTGGAGAGAAGAGTCAGGATTACAGGTAGAAAATTGTGCCCTAAATAGAATATGAAAGGAAAGAACACTGGAGTCTAATGTAGAAGTCAGGGAAACATCTGGAGTGGGGAAAGAGAAGAAAGTGACCAGCTCAAGACCAGAGGGAATCAGTATATCAGGGAAAATGTGACTAAGAAAATTTCAGTGACCCACATCCCTGCTGTGCACTACTGCAATCCCAACCACAGGAGAACTCCTCTACCAAAAAGGAACCTGTCACTGGTATGGGCGGTGATCTGGACACTCCCAGTAGGCATTGCATGGGGCTTGGAATTCCCTCTGGATCATTTGCTCCCCACCCCACACCTTGGCAGCAGTGGCAGTGCCATTGTAAGAACACACTCAGGACTCCACCCTCCCCTGGGAGAAAAGGACCTTGTACCTCCATTTCCTGGGAGTTCCTACTGACATCCTCCAGTGTCCACCCAGAGGTCTGCGGCACAGCAGCACTGGCTAGACACCAGGGTGCTTTAGGGTCTCTAGTACTCTAGCCCCAGGTGACATAGCAGCATACCAAAAGGAACCCTAGAGACAAAGGAAAAGAAGGTGTGTCCTTTCTAGAGTTTGAGAGCTCTCTACCTCATGCTGTGAAAGATGATTCTGTCCCCAGTAGTGGCAGGCTGGCTCAGGACTCCATCCCCCAGCAGGAACCAAAGCCCCTGTGTCTCCACATCTTGGGAATTCCTGCTAACTTCCCCTGGTGTCCACCCAGAGGGCTGCAGTGGTGCAGCACTGGCTTGACCCAGAGGTGCTTTGGGGTCCCTAGTACTCTAGCTCACAGAAAGTGCTACCCTTCTGGGAAAAGGACACAGCAGTGAGCCAAATGGGTGGCCCTGAGGACAAAGAAGGAAGGAGTATGTGCTTTTTGGAGTCTGAGAGTTCTCTGCTTTGGACTGTGAAAGGTGACTATGCCCCCAACAGAGACACAAACTTGGTGTTCTACCTTGCAAATGGAGAGTGATATCCCCTCCCACTGGTGGCAGAACAGCCTCTGTGCTCCAGGTCATGGGTAAAGAGCAGGATCCCTTCTCCTCCTCTGAGCAGTGCTGTAACAGAAAGACAGAGCAGGAGAACACGAATGCTGTGTGTTTGGGGCTGTGGGTGATGTCCTTGCACTACAGCCACTGCCAAGAGCCATCAGCACTGCTTGGGGCCAGATGGTCATATCACTACTGCTACTGGAACTTACACACTCACCTGGCCCACCACTGACACTGCACCCCCCCAAAACATTGCTACCTCTGCTGAGAGAGAACAGGGATATCAGTCCTCTCTCTGAGCTGTCTGTCCCTTCAGGGAGGAGCCCAACCTCCCTGGAGGCAAACCCCTGGCACAATTGCACCTTCCCCACCAGACCATTTCAGCCATAGCCCACTGCCAGTCTAGCAGCCTACACACAATGGGTTAAGCTGCTTCCCACCAATTTTCCTACATCTGGACCAGGGTGGGAGCTGAGAACCTGCAATGTTTTGTGCCCCCAAAGGACAGAAACCACTGTCACTGCCAAGAAAGGGAAGTGTGATAGCCCCACAGCTGAAAGCCTCTGCTAGACTTCTCAAGAAGGGCCCACACCTGCTGTCCCAGACCCACAGTTCATCTGCCATTCTCCTGCCTGAGCATTCCTCTGGAGCAGGAGAGCACCCTACTCTTCACTATCACAGATAACACCTGGACCCAGGGATACATGAAGGAAAGTTTGCTAGCCGATCTCAATATGCTCCCCCAGGACTCAAGAATGCCATCCTAGGGCCTGGGAGCTGGGGATTACCTAATGTAGTCCATTACCACTGGCACCTGAACACTCTCTCAGAGGTCTGAGGTCCAACAGACCCAAACTGCCAGCAACACCACACTGTTCCTACATGAGCAAAAGGGCAAGGTACCTTTCCCTCTAAAATTAGAACAGCAGAGTTCCCAGTAAAGAAGAGGTGAGCTACAAAGTTATTTGTTTTGAGCTGAGAGAAGAGGCTCCACATGAGAAGAAATCAGCATAAGAACTCTGAAAATCTGAAAAACAAGTTGTTTTGACACTCCCAAGTGATCACACTACCTCTCTAGCAATGGACTTCAACCTAAAGGAAATTTTTGAAATGTCAGTTATGGAATTCAAGGTATGG
The DNA here is from genome assembly GCA_023783475.1 of Daubentonia madagascariensis. Lineage (NCBI taxonomy): Eukaryota > Metazoa > Chordata > Mammalia > Primates > Daubentoniidae > Daubentonia > Daubentonia madagascariensis. The sequence continues at coordinate 30,407 of JAKFHU010001268.1, read as the reverse complement.
ATCACAAATAAGATCAATGGTGTCAAAGAGAAAGTTGAAAACCAACACAAAGAAACCAAAAAAGTAACTCAGGTCATTAATGAAAAATTCACTAATGATATAGATAATCTAAGAAAAAATATAACAAAACTTCTGAAAATGAAGAGTCTGTAGGGAATTTCAAAATACAGTGAAAAGTTTTAACAATAGACTATACAAAGCAGAACAAAGAATTTCACAGCTAGATGACACTCAGTGGAATAAAGAAAAAAGAATCAAGAGAAATGAACAAAATTTTCAAGAAATATGGGATTATGTAAAGTGCCCAAATAAAAGAATCATAGGTAGCCCTCAGGGAGAAGAAGAAAAAGCAAAAAGCATGGAAAACCTATTTAAGGGAAAAATAAAGGAAAACTTTGCTGGCATAGCTAGAAAAGTAGACATCCAGATATATGATGATCATTGAACACCTGGAAGATTCATGACAAATATGACATCACTGAGGCACATAATCATCAGTCTGGCCAAAGTCAAAGTGAAGGACAAGCTGGGAGACAAAAACATTAAGTAACTTAGAAAGCAAAACACATCAGACTAACAGCAGACTTCTCACTAGAGACCTTAACAGCTGTAAGTAATTGGGGTCCCATTTTCAGTCTATTAACAGAATAACTGCCAGCCAAGAACTTTGTAACCTGCAAAGCTAAGTTTCATAAGTGAAGAAGAAATAAAGTCTTTCAAGGTCACACCAATGCTAAAGGAATTTGTCACAACTAAACCTGCCTTACAAGAAATGCTTAAAAGTGCTTTACACATGAAAAAGAACAACTGATCCCTGCCAGAATAAAAACACCTGAAAGTTAAAACTAACAGCTCTTATAAAACAGTGATACAAGGTAGAAAAGAAAACAATTAGGTACAAAACAACAAGATAACTAGAACAGTATTGCACATATCAGTATTAACATTGAATGTAATCAGTTTAAATGTCCAATGTAAAAGATACAGATTGGCAGAATGAATAAAAAATGCAACCCAAATATATACTGTTTCCAAGAAACCCGTTTAACTCACAGGATTCTCATAGACACAAGATAAAGGAGTAGACAAAAATATTCCACACATATGGAAACCAAAAGCAAGAAAGAGTAGCTATTCTTATATCAGATAAAATAGACTTTAAATCAACAATAGTAAAAAAAGACAAAGATATTTAATATATAATCATAAAGGGATCAATTCAACACAAAGATATAACAATCCTAAATATATGTGCACCTAATACATGAGCTCCCAGATTTGTACAACAAATACTACTAGACCTAAGAAAAGAAATAAACAGCAGCAGTATAATAACAAGGGACTTCAACAATCCATTAACAGAACTAGATGGATCATTGAAGAAGAAAATGAAAAAGAAACATCGGACTTACACAAGACTCTAGAGCAAATGGACCCAACAGACATTGACAGAACATTCTACCAAAAAACTACAGAATATACATTCTTCTCTTCAGCACATGGAATGTTTCCTAAGGTAGATCATATATTAGGCCACAAAACAAGGCTCAGCAAATTTTTAAAAATCTGCATCATACCATCTATCTTCTCAGACCATAGTAGAATAAAATTAGAAATCCATTCCATGAAAAACTTTCAAAACTATACAAATACATAGAAATTAAACAAGTGGTGGCTGAATTATTTTGGGGTCAATAATGAGATCAAGATGGAAATCAAAAAATTTTTTGAATTGAATGACAAAGGTAACATAAGCTTTCAAAATTTCTGAGATACAGCAAAGCAGTGCTAAGAGGAAAGTTCACAGCACTAAATGCTTACATAAATAAGACAGAAAAATCACAAATAAACAACCTGATTTTATATCTCAAGGAAGTAGAAAAAGAAAAACAAACCCAACCTAAAGCCACCAGTAGAAAAGAAATAAAAAATCTCAGAGCAGAATTAAATAAAATGGAAAACAAACAAACAACACCACAAATAATCAATGAAATGAAAAGTTGATTCTTTGCAAAGATAAACAAAGTTGGTAGACTAGCAACCCGAATTCAACAGCACATCAGAAAAATAATCCACTATGATCAAGTGATATTCAGCCCAGGGACACAAGAATGTTTCAATACATGCAAATCAATCAATGTGATTCACCACATAAACAGAATTTAAAGCAAAGACCATATGATCATCTGAATAGATGGAGAAAGAGTATTCGATAAAATCCAGCACCCTTTCATGACAAAAACCCTCAACAAACCAGGCATAGAAGGAACATACTTCAAAATAACAAAAGCCATGTATGACACCCACAGCCAATATCATACTGAATGGAGAAAATTTTAAAGCATTCCCCTAAGACCTAGAATAAGACAAGGATGTCCACTGTTACCACTTCTATTCATCATAGTACTGGAATTCCTGACCAGAGCAATCAGGCAAGTGAAAGAAATAAAGGCATCCAAATCAGAAAAGAGAAGGTCAAACTACCTCTGTTTTTCAATGATATAATCTTATATCTAGAAAATCCTAAAGACTCTGCCAAAAGACTTCTAGAATTGATAAAATAATCCAATCAAGTCTCAGGTTACAAAATTAATGTAAACAAATCAGTAGAATTTCTGTATACTAATAATGGCCAAGCTATGAGTAAAATAAAAAAATAATCAGTAGAATTTATAATAGCTGCAAATAAAATAAAATCCCTAGGAATATACTTAATCAAGGAAGTGAAAGATTGCTACAGGAGAACTGCAAAACACTGGTGAAATAATTCATAGGTGACACAAACAAAGAAAAAATCCCATGATCATAGATTGGAAGAATTAATATTATTAAAATGTCCATACTGCCCAAAGTGATATACAGATTCAATGCAATTTCCATCACAATAACAAAGTCCTTTTTCACAGATTTAGGAAAAAAAAACCCTCTCAATTTTATATGGAATAAAAAAGAGCCCAAATAGCTAGAGCAATCATAAGCAAAAACAATGAATCTGAAGACCTCACATTACCTGACTTGAAGATATACTACAAGGCCATTATAACCAAAACCCCATTTATTCCAAAAACATTTTACATGATACTGGTATAAAATCAGACCCACAGATCAATGGAACAGAACAGAGAACCCAGAAATAAAACCAAATACCTACAACCAACTGATTTTGAATGAAGCACAGAAAAATATACACTGGGGAAAGGACACCTTATTCAATAAATAGTGCTAGGAAAATTGGCTAGTCACATGCAGAAGAATGAAAGTGGATCTGCATCTGTTATGATATGTAAAAAGTAACTCAGGATGGATTAAAGACCTAAATGTAAGACCTGAAACCATAATAAATCTAGAAGAAAATGTAGTCAAAACTGTTTTGGACATTGGCTTAGGCAAAGAATTATGACTAAGACCCCAAAGCAAATACAGCATCAGTAAAAATAAATAAGTGGGAATTAATTAAACTAAAAAAAAAAGTTTCTGAACAACAAAGGAAATAATCAAAAAAGTAAATAGACAATTTACCAAATGAGAGAAAATATTGACAAAGTATACATCTGACAAAGGGCTGATATCCAGAATCTACATAGAAGTCAAACAAATTAGCAAGAATAAAACAAATAACCCCATTAAAAATTGGGCAAAATCATGAACGGATTTTTTTCAAAAAAATATATTCAAATGTCCAACAAACATATGAAAAAATGTTCAACCTTACTAATTATCAGGGAAATTAAAATTAAAACCACAATGACAAACCATTTTACCCTTTTCAGAATGGTCATTATTACTAAGTTAAGAAACAACAGATGTTGGAGTGGATGTGGTGATAAGAGGATGCTTATACACTGTTGTTTGGCAATGTAAAGTAGTACAAACTCTATGGAAAAAAATATGGAAATTCCTCACAAAACTAAAAGTAGACCTACCATTTTACCTAGCAATTCCACTACTGTATATCTACCCAAAGGAAAAGAAGTCATTTTATCAAAAAGACACCTACACCTGAATGTTTATGGAAGCAAAATTTACAATTCAAAAAATAGGGAATCAACATCAGTGTCCAAAGGGTAATGAGTAGAATAAGAAAATATGGTATATGTATACCATGGAATACTACTCAACCATAAAAAAGAATGGAATAATGTTTTTTTTTTTAATTTCAGAATATTATGGGGGTATAAAACTTTGGTTATATATATTGCCTATGTCCTGCCAAGTCAGAGCTACAATCATGGACATCCCCCAAACTGTGCACCCCGTTCCCATTAGATGAGAGTTTTCCCACCCCCTCCACCCACTTCCTACCTGCCCAACCCCTGATGAATATTATTTCCATGTGTGACATGAGCATTGATCAGTTAGTACCAATTTGATAGTGAGTACCAGTGGTGCTTGCTTTTCCATTCTTGTGATACTTTGCTTCAGGGAATGGGCCCTAGCTCCATCTAGGAAGTAATAGTTAGCATTCAGTAAATGCCAACTGGCATCATTATCTGTACTACAGTCACAGTCATCGTCAGTATTATTGTCATAGTATTTTTGTTAGTTGTGATGGTGGAATTGTCTCAGCTCTGTTGACACTTGGAGCCAGATAGTTCTGCCTTGTCATACTGTAGGTGAGAACATGGTCTTGGGGCCAGTCTGCTGGGTTTTAATCTGAACTCTATGCATTATTTCCCTAATATTGCCCTAGCTTTTCTGCCCCATTTATTCCAAAAACATTTTACAAAAATGGGGCAGAAAAGTTAGAGGAACAACTTGTAGAATGTGCCTCAGTGTTTTGTTGGAAGTAAGTAGAACTCTGAACTCTATGAATAATTAGTAAAATGTGCTTCAGGGGGTTGTTGGAAGAATTAGATGAGATAAAGCATGGAAAGTGTTTCAACTAGTGCCCAAGGTATAGTTAGCCCTCGCTAAATGCCAACCGTGATATTTTCTGTACTATAGTTGTCATAATTATTAGTAGTATTGTAGTAGTATTGTTGTCAGTAGTGACGATGGCATTGCCTCAGCTCTGTTGACATTGGGAGTAGTAGAGTTGTACCTTATCATATTGTAGCTCAGAACACGGGCTCCACAGACAGATGCTGGGTTTCAAACTCAACTGTAATAATGATTGCCGTAACATTTGCCCTAATTCTTCCGACCCATTTATAGGGCAGAAATAACAAGAATAATTAGTAGAACTTGCCTCAGTGGGTGGTTGGAAGTTAGTGGAATTTACCTCAGTGTCTTGTTGGAAGGCTCTTGACGAGATAAATCCTGCAACCAGCTGAAATTATTGCCTAAGGCATAGTGAGCACTCAGTAAAGGACAAATAGCACCATTATCTTTACTATAGTCTCCATAATTATTAGTAGTATTTAGCAGTATTGTTTTTAGTAGTGATGGTGTTAATAGCATAGCTCCTGTAGAGGGTGTGTGTGTGTCTGTGCATGTGTGAAAGAGACAGAGAGAGAGAGAATGTAGAGAAACAGAGAGAAACATAGTCAAAAAGTACTCATGTTTGTCATTATATCTTACCCTTCCCAATAATTCTAAAGGGATTTTTACCATGTTCACCCCCTACACATCTCTGGGTACACAAAATACCTACACTGTGCATGTTGAATGGGTAAGGGCAGATGGTCATTGCTACAGAGGGCTCTGCTGTCACCATCTTTCTGCTGAGTGCTGAAAACCAAGGCAATGTGGGCAGCGGGCAATGCACTAAGATGCCCTGGATTATTGGCTTAGCTCTGTTGACATTTGCAGCCATATAGTTGTGCCCTAACATGTTGAACTGGGTACATTGGCCCTGAAGCCCGTCTGCTGGATTTCAAATTCAACTGCACTGGAAACAGTACCCAGAGAAAAAGGGGCAGATGCAATAGGCAGATAATTAGTAGAACTTGCCTCAGAGGGTTGTGGGAAGGGAGCTCAACTTGCCACAGTGAGTTGTTGGAAGGCTTAGATGAGATAAACCATGTAAAGTGTTTAAACTAGTGCCTGAGACATAGTTAACCCTTAGTAAATGCCAAGTGCTCTCATTATCTGTACTACAGTCAGATTGGTACTGTGTGCATGTCAAACTGGGTATTGGCAGGTGGCTATTGCAGCAGAAGATTCTGCTGTCTCCAGCCCTCTGCAGAGCGCTACACAACAAGGTAATGCATGCATGGGGAAACATGTTGAGAGGCCCTGATGGATTCAATCAGCTCTGTAGACCTTTGGTGCCAGATAGATGTGCCCTTTCCTATTGTAGTGGTGTACATGGACTCTGAGGACAGTCTGTTGTATTTCCAACTCCACTCTAGTAAATATTGCCCTTTTACATACTCCAGCTTTTCTGCCCCATTTTCAGAAATGAGGCAGAGGAGTTAGGGGAATAATTGGTAGAACTTGCCTCAGTGGGTTGCTGGAAGGCTTAAACGAGATAAAGCATGTAATGTGCTTCAAATAGTGCCCAAGATATAGATAGTCCTCACTAAATGCCAACTACCATTATTTTCTGTACTCTAGTCACCATAATTATTAGTAGTATTGGGGTATTATTGTTGTCAGTAGTGACGGTGGTATTGCCTCAGCTATGTTGACATTGGGAGCAGTAGAGATGTACCTTATCATATTGTAGCTCCGAACACTGGCTGCAGAGCCAGATGCTGGGTTTCAAACTTAACTATAATAATGATTGCCCTAACATTTGTACTAATTTTTCTGCCCCATTTTTAGGGCAGAAATAACAACAAAAATTGGCAGAATTTGCCTTAGTGGGTGGTTGGATGTTAATGGAATTTACCTCAGTGGCTTGTTGGAAGGCTGTCGGTGTCGGTGAAATAAAGTATGTAAACTGTTGAAAATCTTGCCCAAGACATAGTTAGCACTCAGTAATGCCAAATAGAAGCATTATCTGTGCAATAGTCACTATAATTATTAGCAATATTTAGCAGTATTGTTGTTAGTATTGATGGGGGTAGTAGCATAGCACCTGAGGTGGGTGTGTGAGTGTCTGTGTGTGTGGGAAAGAGAAAGAGAGAAAGAGAGAGACAGTCAGTAGTCAAGATGTATTCATGTTTCTTATTATTTCTTACAATTCACAATAATATTATGTGGTTTTTTAAAATATTCAAGACTTCCTGGTACCCAAATTGTACACGTTTACTTGTAATGGTGGAATGGCCATTGCAGCAGAAGCTTCTGCTCCCCCCAGGCCTATGCTGAGTGTTAAAACTAGATAATGAGGGCAGTGGGCAACATACTGAGACACACCAAGTTATTGCCTCATCTTTTTTGATATTAGGGGAAGATAGTTTTTCTCTATCATATTGTAGTGGAGAACATGGACCCAGAGCCACACTGCTGGTTTTGAAAATCAACTGTGTTAGAAACAGTAGCTGGAGAAAATGGGGCAGGAATGATAGAGCAATCATTAGTAGAACTTGCCTCAGTGGGTTGTTGGAAGGTAGATGTCCTTGCTACAGTGATTTTATGGAAGGCATAGATATGATAAAGCATGAAACATGCCTAAACTAGTGCCCAAGACATAGTTAGCCCTCAGTAAATGCCAACTGTCATCATTGTCTGTACTATAGTCTGATTTGTACAGTGTGCATGTCAACTGAGTAATGGTGGATGGCCACTGCTACAGAGGGCTCTGCTGTCACCAGCCCACTGCTGAGTGCTATAAAACAAGGTAATGCATGCAGGGGAAAACATGATGAGAGGTCCTGAAGGATTGATTCAGATCTGTTGACATTTAGAAACGGATAGTTGTGCTCTGTGATATTGTTGCTGAAAACATGGGCTCCGATGCCTATCTCTTTGGTTTCCATCTCAATTGCGCTAAATATTGCCCTATATTTTCCCCTAAATTTTCTGCCCAATTTTTTCTAAAAATAGGGCAGAATTATTTGGGGAATAATTGGTAGAAGTTGCCTAAGTTAATTGTGAGAAGGCTGAGATGAATTACAGCACGTAAAGTGTTAAACTAGAGACAAGACATGTTTAGCACTCAGCAAATGCCAACTAGCATTATTTTCTGTAGTATAGTTACCACAATTTTTAGTAGTATTATAGTAGCATTGTCGTTAGTAGTGCTGGTGGTAGTAGCATAGCACCTGAGTTGGGTGAGTGGGTGTGTGTGTCTGTGGGGGGGGCAGTCTGTAGTCAAAAAGTTTTCATATTTTTATTATTTCTTACACTTCAGAATAATTCTACATTTTTTTTTTACCATGCTCATCTATTCCTTGTCTCTCCCTACACTAACTTCCCTACACTGCGCATGTTCACTGAGTAAGGACGGAATGTCCATTGGTGCAGAGGGTGCTGCTATCACCAGCTCTCCGCTGAATACTATAAAACAAGGTAATGCGGGCAGTGGGCAACAAGCTGAGATGCCCCTAATTATTGCCTCAGCTCTATTGACATTTGGGGGCAGAGAGATTTGTCATATCATACTGTACATAAGTTATGGGCTCCAGAGCCAGAATGCAGATATTGAACCTCAACTGTCCTAGAAACAGTGCTCAGAGAAAATGGGGCAGAAATGATAGGCCAATAATTAGTAGAACTTGCCTGAATGAGAGGTTGGAATGCTTACATGAGATAAAGTGTGAAAAGTGTTTAATCTAGTGCCAAAGACATAGTTAACCCTCAATAATTGCCAACTAGCATCAATATCTGTACTATAGTCACCATAATTATTAGCAGTATTGTAGTAGCATTGTTGTTATCAGTGATGGTGGTATTGCCAAAGCTCTGTTGACATTTGGAGGCATATAATTGCACCTTATCCTATTGTAGTTCACAACATGACCTGTGGAGCCAGTGTGCTGGGTATCAAACTCAACTGTAAGAATTATTGCCCTACCTTTTGATGTAACTATTCTTCCCCATTTAGAACTGGATAGTAATAATAATAATAATTAGGTAGAAATAATAAGAATAATTAGTAGAACTTGCCACAGTGTGTTGTTGGAAGTTTACTGAATTTACCTCAGTGGCTTTCTGGAATGATTTTGATAAGATAAAGCATGTAAACTGCTTAAATTAGTGGCCAAGATAGTTAGAACTCAGGAAATGCCAACTAGCATCATAAACTCTATCATAGTCACCATAATTATTAGTAGTAATAAATATTAGGGAAAATGGGGGAGAAAAGTGAGGGGAAGAAGAGGTAGAACTTACCACAGTGGGATAGTAGACATGAGTAGAACTTGCCTCAGTGGGTTGGTAGAAGGCTAGATGAGATAAAGCATGTAAATTGCTTAAACTGGTGCCAAAGACATAGTTAGCACCCATAAATGCCAACAAGCATCATTTTCTGTACTATATTCACCACAAGTATTAGTAGTATTAGAGTACAATTGTTGTTACTAGTGATGGTAGTATTACCATAGCACCAGAAATTTGGGTGGGTGGGAGTGTGTGTGTGTGTGAGAGAAAGAGAGAGACAGTCAGTAGTCAAGAAGTATTCGTGTTTGTTATTATTTCTTACAATTCAGAAGGACACTACATGGTTTTTCAACATGCTCAACACTTCCTCATACCCTACATTGTGCACGTTGACTGGATAATGTTGGAATGGCCATTGCTGCAGAGGCCTCTGCTCTCTCCAGCCCTCTGCTGAGTGTTAAAAACTAGATAATGCAGGCAGTGGGCAACACACTGAAACTCACCGAGTTGTCTCATCTCTATAGACATTTGGGGCAGATAGTTTTTCCCTATCCTATTGTAGCAGAGAACATGGGCTCTGGAGCCAGACTGTTGCTTCTGAAAGTCTACTGTACCAGAAACAGTACTCGGAGAAATTCGTGCAATAACAATAGGGCAATAGTTATTAGTAATTGCTTCCGTGGGATGTTGGAAAGTTGGTGTCCTTGCCACAGTGGATGTTTGGAAGGCTATGATAAGATAAAGCATGAAGCATGCCTAAACTAGTGCCTGAGACATAGTTTGCCCTCAGTAAATGCCAACTATCACCATTACCTGCACTATAGTCTGATGTGCAGAGTGTTCATGTCGACTAAGTAATGGCAGATGGCCATTGCAACAGAGGGCTCTGCTGGCAGCAGCCCACTGCTGAGTGCTATAAAACAAGGTACTTCATGCAGGGGGATATGTGCTGAGGGTCCCAAAGGATTCAATCAGCTCTGTTGACATATAGAGCCAGATAGTTGTGAGCTTTCAATTTGTAGCTGAAAACATGGGCTCCGAAGCCCGTCTCTTGGGTTTCCAACTCAGTTATACTAATTATTGCCCTATCTTTTCCTTAACTTTTCTCCCTGATTTTTCTCTGAAAATGTGGCAGAATAATTTGGTGAATAATTGGTAGAAATTGCCTCAGCTGGGTGTCAGAAGCCTTAGATGTGTTAAAGCATGTAAAGTGCTTAAGCTTGAGCCCAAGACGTATTTAGGACTCAGAAATGCCAACTAGCATCATTATCTGTACTATGGTCACCATAATTTTTAGTAGTGTTATAGTGGTATTGTTAGTGGTGATGGTGGTAGTACCCTGGCACCTGAGTTGGGTGTGTGGGTGTTTGTGTGTTTGTGAGATAGAGAGAGAGAGAGAGACAGTCAGTAGTCAGAAAGTTTTCATGTTTTTATTATTTCTTAAACTTCACAATAATTCTAAATGTTTTTTAAAATGCCCACCTTTCCTCATCTTTCCCTGAACTAACAGTTCTACAGTGTGCACGTTCACTGGGTAAGGTTCGAATGACCATTGCTACAGAGGACTCCGCTGTCACCAGCCCTCTGCTGACTGCTATTACAAAAGGTAAGGTGGGCAGTGGGCAACACGCTGAGATGCCCCAAATTATTGCATCACTCTGTTGACATTTGGAGGCACAAAGTTTTACCCTATCATACTGTAGCTGAAAATATGGCTCCAGAGCCAGACAGCTGGTATTGAAACTCAACAGTCCTGGAAATAGTACCCGGAGAAAATGGGGCAGAAATGATAGTGCAATAATTTGTAGAACTTGCCTCAGTGGGTTGTTGGAAGGCTTAGATGAGATAAAACATGAAAAGTGCTTAAGCTGGTGCCAAAAGCATAGGTAGCCCTCAAGAAATTCCAACTGGCATCAATATCTGTACTATAGTCACCATAATTATTAGCAGTAATGTAGTAGTACTGTTGTTAGTTGTGATGGTGATATTGACAAAGCTCTGTTGACGTTTGGATCCTTATAGTTGTAATTTATCCTATTGTAGCTCAGAACATCACCTGTGGATTCAGTGTGCTTGTTTTCATACCCTACTGTAAGAATTTTGCCATATCTTTTGACCTAACTTTTCTGCCCCATTAATAGGGCAGGAATAATAAGAATAATTAGTAGAACTTGCTGCAGTGGGTTGTTGGAAGTTAGCCTCAGTGGCTTTCTGGAAGGCTTTGGATGAGATAAAGCAAGTAAAGTGCTTAAATTCCTTCCCAACCTACTTTGCACTCAGGAAATGGAAACTAGCCTCATACACTGTACCATAGTCACCATAATAATTAGTAGTATTGGGTAGTATTGTTGTCAGTATTGAAAGTGTTAGTAGCCTAGCACCTGAGGTGGGTGTATAAGTGGCTGTGTGTGTGAGAGAGAGACAGAGAGAGAGACAGTTCATACTCAAAAAGTATTCACATTGATTATTGTATCTTATCCTTCCCAATAATTCTACCCTACTTACCACTACCTCATTTCTGCCCATGCTATACATGCTACACTGTACATATGGACTGGGTAGTGGTGGATAGCCATTGCTACAGAGGGCTCGGCTGTCACCCGACATGTGGTGAGTGCTACAATACAAGGTAGTGCATGCAGGTCAATACAGGATGAGAGGCCCTGAAGGAATGAATCAAGTCTCTTGATATTTGAAGGTAGATAGTTGTTCCCTTTCATATTGTACCTGAGAACATTGGCTCCATAGCCTGTCTGCTGTTTCCAACTATTGTAGTAAATATTGCTCTATCTCTCACACTAACTTTTCTACCTTCTGAAAATGGGGCAGAAAAGTTAGGGGAATAATTGGTAGAAGTTGCCTCAGTGGGTTGGTGGATGTTAGTAGAACATGCCTCAGTGGGTTAGTATAAGGCTAGATGAGATATAGCATGTAAATTGCTTAAACTGGTGCCCAAGACATACTTAGCACCCCACAAATGCCAACTAGCATCATTATCTGTACTATATTCATCATAATTATTAGTAGTATTAGTGTAGAATTGTTGTTAGCAGTGAAGGTAGTATTGGCTCAGCATCTGAATTTGGGCGGGTGGGAATGTGTGTGTGTGTGGGAGAGAGAAATAGAGAGAGAAAGAAAGAGACAGTCAGTAGTCAAGAAGTATTCGTGTTTTTCTTACAATTCAGAATGACACTACATGCTATTTCAACATGCTTAACACTGCCTCACACACTACAATGTGCATGTTGACTGTGTAATGGTGGAATGATGGAGAGGCTTCTGCTATCTCCAGTCCTCTGCTGAGTGTTAAAAACTAGATGATGCAGGCAGTGGGCAACACACTGAGAAACACAGAGTTATTGCCTCATCTCTGTAGACATTAGGGGCAGATAGTTTTGCCCTATCCTTTTGTAATGGAGAACATGGGCTCTGGAGCCAGACTGTTGCTTTTGAAAGTCTACTGTACTAGAAACTGTACCTGGAGAAAATGGGGCAGGAAGGATAAGGCAATAGTTAGTAGAACTTGCCACCGTGGGATTTTGGAACATTGGTGTCCTTGCCACATTGGATTTTTGGAAGGCTAAGATAAGATAAAGCATGAAGTGTGCCTAAATTAATGCCCAAGACATAATTAGCCCTCAGTAAATGCCAACTATCATCATTACCTGCACTATACTCTGATGCATTGAGTGTGCATATCGACTGAGTTATGGTTGCTGGCCATTGCTAGAGAGGGCTCTGCTGTCACCAGCCCACTGCTGAGTGCTACAAAACAAGGTGGTTCTTGCAGGGGATTCATGATGAGGGGTGTCATAGGATTGAATCAGCTCTGTTGACATTCAGAGCCAGATAGCTGTGCGCTTTCATATTGTAGCTGAAAACATGGGCTCCGAAGCCCGCCTTTTGGGTTTCAACTCAGTTATACTAATTATTGCCCTTTCCTTTCCCTAACTTTTCTGCCTGATATTCTCTGAAAATGGAGCAGGATAATTGGGGAAATAATTGGTAGAAATGGCCTCAGCTGGGTGTCAGAAGCCTTAGATGTGTTAAAGCATGTAAAGTGCTTAAGCTAGAGTCCAAGACAAATGTAGCACTCAGAACATTCCAACTAGCATCATTATCTGTACTATGGTCACCATAATTTTTAGTAGTATTATAGTGGTATTGTTGATAGTAGTGACGGTGGTTAGTAGCCTAGTAGCTGAGGTGGGTGTGTGGGTGTTTTTGTGTCTGCAAGATAGAGAGAGAGAGAGAGACAGAGAGACAATCAGTGGTCAGAAAGTTTTTGTGTTTTTATTATTTCTTAAACTTTACAATAATTCTAAATGTTTTTAAAAATGCCCACCTCTCCCTTGTCTCCCCCTGAACTAACAGTTCTACACTGCGCATGTTCACTGGGTAAGGGTCGAATGACCATTGCTGCAGAGGACTCCGCCGTCACCAGCCCTCCGCTGACTGCTATTACAAAAGGTAAGGCGGGCAGTGGGCCACACGTTGAGAAGCCCCGAATTATTGCATCAGCTCTTTGACATTTGGAGGCACAAAATTTTGCCCTATCATACAGTAGCTGAGAATATGGCTCCAAAGCCAGACAGCTAGTATTGAAACTCAACTGTCCTGGAAAAAGTACCCTGAGAAAATGGTGCAAAAGTGATATGGCAATAATCATAGAACTTGCCTCTGTGGGTTTTTGGAAGGCTTAGATGAGATAAAGCATGAAAAGTGCTTAAGTTGGTGCCAAAAACATCAGTAGCCCTCAGGAAATGCCAACTGGCATCAATATCTGCACTATAGTCACCATAATTATTAGCAGTAATGTAGTAGTATTGTTGTTAGTTGTGATGGTGGTATTGCCAAAGCTCTGTTGACATTTGGATCCTTACAGTTGTAATTTATCCTACTGTAGCTCAGAACATGACCTGTGGAGTCACTGTGCTGGTTTTCAAATCCTACTATAAGAATTTTGCCCTAACTTTTGACCTAACTTTTCTGCCCCATTACTAGGGCAGGAATAATAAGAATAATTAGTAGAACTTGCTCCAGTGGGTTGTTGGAAATTAGTTGAATTTACCTCAGTGGCTTTCTGGAAAGCTTTGGATGAGATAAAGCATGTAAAGCACTTAAATTTGTTCCCAAGATAGTTAGCACTCAGGAAATGGCAACTAGCCTCATACTCTGTACCATAGTCACCATAATTGTTAGTAGTATTGAGTAGTATTGTTGTCAGTATTGACAGTGGTAGTAGCATAGCACCTGAGTTGGGGTGTGTAGTGGCTGTGTGTGTGAGTCAGAGACAGAGAGACAGTTCATACTCAAAAAGTATTCATGTTTGTTTTTGTATTTTACCCTTCCCAATAATTCTACAAGGGTTCTTACCCTGCTCACCACTACCTTATTTCTCCCCATGCTAAACATGCTACATTGTACATGTGGACTGGGTAATGGCCGATGGCCATTTCTACAGAGGTCTTGGCTGTCATGAGCCTTTTGCTGAGTTCTACGATACAAGGTAATGCTTGCAGGGCAATAGAGGATTTAAGGCCCCGAAGGATTTAATTAGGTCTGTTGACATTTGAAACCAGATAGTGGTTCCCTTTCATAATGTATCTGACTACATTTGCTCAAAAGCCAGTGTGTTGGGCTTCAACTCATTGTACTAAATATTGACCTATGTCTTACCCTAACTTTTCTGCCCCATTTTCAGGGGAATAATTGGGAGAACTTGTCTCAGTGGCTTGTTGGAAAGCTTAGATGAGATAAAGCATATAAAGTGCTTCAACTTGTGCCCAAGATATAGTTAGCCCTCACTAAATGCCAACTATCATCATTTTCTGTACTCTAGTCCCCATAATTATTAGTAATATTGTAGTAGTATTGTTGTCAGAAGTGACAGTGGTATTGCCTCAGCTCTGTTGACACCGGGAGTAGTGGAGTTGTACCTTATCATATTGTAGCTCAGAACCTGGGCTCCCAAGCCAGAAGCTGGGTTTCAAAATCAATTGTAATAATGATTGCCCTAACATTTTCTCCCCATTTTTAGGAGAGAAATAACAGTAATAATTAGTAGAACTTGTGTCAGTAGGTGGTTGAAAGTTAGTGGATTTCCCTTAGTAGCTTGTTGGGAGGGTTTTGATGAGGTAAATCATGTAAAGAGACAAAATTTTTGCCCACAACATAGTGAGCACTCAGTAAATGACAAGTAGCACCATTATCTCTACTACAATCACCACAATTATTAGTAGTATTTAAAAGTTTTGTTGTTAATAGTGATGGTGTTACTAGCATAGCTTGTATGGTGGGTGGGTGAGTGTCTGTGTGTGTGAGAGTGACAGAGAAGGAGAGAATGTAGAGAAACTGAGAGAAACATAGTCAAAAAGTATTCATGTTTCTTATTATATGTTACCCTTCCCAATAATTCTAAATGGATTTTTACCATGCTCAGCCTCTTCTCATCTCTCTGTACACAAAATACCTAAACTATACCTGTTGACTCAGTAATGACGGATGGTCATTGCCACAGAGGGTTCTGCTGTCACCAGCCCACTGCTGAGTGCTTCAAAACAAATAATGCATCTAGGGTGATACATGATGAGGGGTCCCAAAGCAATGAATCAGCTCTGTTGACATTTGGATCCAGACAGTTGTGCCCTATCACATTGAGCTGAAATGTGGGCACCGAAGCCAGTCAGCTGGATTTCAAAGTCAGCTGTACTAGAAACAGCACCCCAAAAAAATGGGGCAGATACGATAGGACTATAATTAGTAGAACTTGCCTCAGAGGGTTGTTGGGAGTTGAACATGTCACAGTAGATTGTTGGAAGGCATAGATAAGATAAAGCATGGAAAGTGTTAAAGTATTGCCCGAGGCATAGTTAGTCCTAAGTAAATGCCAACTACCACCATTATCTGTACTACAGTCACATTGGTCAATGTGTATGTTGACTGGGTATTGGCAGGTGGCCATTGCTACAGAGGGCTCTGCTGTGTCCAGCCCTTGGAAGAGTGCTACACAACAAGGTAATGCATGCATGGAGAAACGTGATGAGAAGCTCCAAAGGATTAAATCAGCTCTGTTGACCGTTGTAGACAAATAGATGTGCCCTTTCCTATTTTAGTGGAGAACATGAGCTCCTAAGACAGTCTGTTGTGTTTCCAAATACATTCTACTAAATATTTCCCTATATTTTACCCTAAGTTTTATGCCCCATTTCTCTGGGTAGAAATGGGACAGAAAATTTAGGGGAATAATTGGTAGGACTTGCTGCAGTGGGTTGGTATAACATAGCTGAACTTGCCTCAGTGGGTCGTTGGAAGGCTTAGATGTGATAAAGCATGTAAAGTGCTTCAACTGGTGCCCAAGATATAGTTAGCCCTCAGTCAATACCAACTACCATCACTTTCTGTACTCTAGTCACCATAATTTTTTAGTAGTATTGTAGGGGTATTGTTGTCATTAGTGATGGTTGTATTGCCTCAGCTTTGTTAACATGGGAGTAGTAGAGTTGTACCTTATCTTATTGAAGCTCAGAACACAGGCTTCAGAACCAGATGCTGGGTTTCAAACCCAACTGTAATAATGATTGCCCTAACATTTGTCCTGACTGTTCTGCCCCATTTTTTGGGCAGAAAAACAAGAATAATTAGTAGAACTTGCCTCAGTGGGTGGTTGGAAGTTAGTGGAATTTACCTCAGTGTGTTGCTGGGCATCCTTTGATGAGATAAACCATGTAAGCAGCTTAAAATATTGCCCAAGACATAGTTAGTGCTCAGTAAATGTCAAATAGCAGCACTATCTGTGCTATATTTACCATAATTATTAGTAATATTTGGCAGTATTTTTGTTAGTGATGGTGGTAGTAGCATAGCATATGAGGTAGGTTTGTGAGTGTCTGTTTGTGTGTGAGAGAGACAGAGAGAGAATGTAGAGGAACAGAGAAAAGCTTAGTCAATAGTATTCATGTTTGTTATTATATCTTACCCTTCCCAATAATTCTAAAGGGATTTTTACCATGCTCACCCCTTCTTCAACTCTATGTACACTAAATACCCTTCACTGTGAATATTGTGTAATGGCGGAGGCCATTGCTACAAAGGGCTCTGTTGTCACCAGCCCTCTTGAAATTCTAAAAAACAAGGTAACGCGGGCAGTGTGCAACATGCTGAGACGCTCTGAATTATTACAATAGCTTTGCTGACATTTGGAGGCAGGTAGATGTACCCTATCGTATTGTGCTGAGAACATGGGCTCCGGAGCCAGTCTGCTGGGTTTCAAAGTCAACTGCATTGTAAACAGTACCAAGAGAAAGTGGAGCAGATATGATAGGGCTATAATTATTAGTACTTGCCTCAGAGGCTTGTTGGGAGGGAGCTGAACTAGCCACAGTAGGTTGTTGGAAGGCTTAGATGAGATAAAGCATGGAAAGTGGTTAAACTAGTTACCAAGACATAATTAGCACCCAGTAAATGCCAAACACCATCATTATCTGTACTACAGTCACATTGGTCAATGTGCATGTTGACTGGGTATTGGCGGGTGGGCATTGCTACAGAGGGCTCTGCTGTCTCCATCCCTCTGCAGAGTGATACACTACAAGGTAATGCATGCATGGGGAAACATGGTGAGAGGTCCAAGTGATTGAATCATCTCTGTTGAATTTGGAGCCAGATAGATGAGACTTTTCTTATTATATTTGAAAACATGGGCACCAAAGACAGTCTGTTGGGTTTCTAATTCAATTCTACTAAATATTGCCCTATATATTACTCTAAATTTCCTTCCCCATTTTCTTTGAAATTGGGGAAGAAATGTTAGGGGAATAATTTGTAGAACTTGCCTCCGTAGGTTGGTGGAATGTAGCTGACATTGCCTCAGTGGGTTATTGGAAGGCTTAGATGAGATAAAGCATGGAAAGTGCTTCAACTAGTCCCCAAGATATAGTTAGCCCTCACTAAAAGCCAACTACCATCATTTAGTGTACTCTAGTCTAATTATCGGTGGTATTGTAATAGTATTGTTGTCAGTAGTGATGGTGGTATTGCCTTAGCTCTATTGACATTGGAGAAGAAGATTTGTAACTTATCATATTGTAGCTCAGAATATAGGCTCCAGAGCCAGATGCTGGGTTTAAAACTCAACTGTAATAATACCTGCCTAACATTTGCCCTAACTTTTCTGCCCCATTTTTAGGGCCAAAATAACAAGAATAATTAGTAGAACTTGTCGCACTGCATGGTTTGAAGCTCGTAGAATTTACCTTAGTGGCTTGTTGGAAGGCTTTTGATGAGATAAAGCATGTAAAGTGCTGAAATTATGGCCCAATACATAGTTAGTACTCATTAAATGCCAACTAGCACCAATATCTGTACTATAAGCACCATAATTATTAGTATTATTTAGTAGTATTGTTGTTAGTAGTGATGGTGGTAGTAGCATAGGACCTGAAGTTGATGGGTAAGTATCTGTGTATGTATGAGAGAGACAGAGAGTGGGAGAATGTAGAGAAACAGAGAGAAACTTAATAAAAAATTATTAATGTTTGTTATTATATCTTACCCTTCCCCCAATAATTCTAAAGGGATTTTTACCATGTTCAGCCCTTCCTCATCTCTCTGTACACAAAATACCTACACTGTGCATGTTGACTGGGTAATGGTGGATGGCCATTGCTACAGAGGACTCCGCTTACACCAGCCTTCTTCTGAGTGCTAAAAAACAAGGTAATGCAGGCAGCGAGCAACACATTAAGACACCCTGAATTATTGCCTTAGCCTTGTGGACATTTGGAGCCAGATAGTTGTGCCTTATCATATTGATCTGAGAACATGGGCTCCAGAGCCAATCTGCTGGGTTTCACACTCAACTGTCCAGGAAACAGCACCCAAAGAAAATGGGGTGGATTCGATTGGGGTATAATTAGAAGAACTTTCCTCAGAGGGTTGTTTTAAGTGAGCTGAACTTGCCACAGTGGGTTGTTGGAATGCTTAGATGAGATAAAGCATCTACATGATTTAAACTAGTGCCTGAGACATAGTTAGCTCTCAGAAATGCCAAGTAGCATCATTATCTGTACTACAGTCAGGTCGGTACAGTGTACATGTTGACTGGGTATTGGCAGGTGGTCATTGCTACAGAGGGTTGGATGTCACCAGCCCTCTGCTGAGTGGTACACAACAATGTAATACATGCATGGGGAAACACGGTGAGAGGCACTGAGGGATTGAATCAGCTCTGTTGACCTTTGGAGCCAGATAGATGTGCCTTTTCCTATTGTAGCAGAGAACGTGGTCTCCGAAGACTGTGGGGTTTTCAACTCAATTCTATTAAATATTGCCCTATATTTTACCCTAACATTTCTGCCCTATTTTATCTGAAAATGGGGCAGTAAAGTTAGGGGAATAATTGGTAGAACTTGCCTCAGTGGGTTGGTGGAAGACTTTGATGAGATAAAGCATGTAAAGTGCTTCAACTAGTGCTCATGAAATAGTTACCCCTCAGTAAATGCCTACTACCGTCATTTTCTGCAATCTAGCCTCCATAATTATTAGTAATATTGTAGTAGTATTGTTTTCAGTGGTGATGGTGGTATTGCCTCAGCTATGTTGATATTGGGAGGAGTAAAGTTATACATTATCATATTGTAGGTCAGAACACAGGCTCCAGTGCCACATGCTGGGTTTCAAACTCAACTGTAATAACTATTGTCCTAAAATTTGCCCTACTTTTCCACACCATTTTAGGGCAGAAATAACAAGAAAAATTAGTAGAACTTGCCTCAGTGTGTGGTTTGAAACTAGTGGAATTTACCTCAGTGGCTTGTTGGAAGCCTTTGATGAGATAAAGCATGTAAATAGCTGAAAATATTGCCAAAGACATAGTTAGCACTCAGTAAGGGCCAACTAGCACCATTATCTCTACTACAGTCACCATAATTACTTTAGTATTTAGCATTATTGTTGTTAGTAGTGATGGTGGTACTAGCATAGCACCTGAGGTGGGTGGGTGAATGTCTGTGTGTGGGAGAGAGAGACAGAGAGAGAGAGAGAGAGAGAGAGAGCATAGAGAAACAGAAAGAAACTTAGTCAAACAGTATTCATGTTTGTTATTATATCTTGCACTTCCCAATAATTCTAAAGGGATTTTTACCATGCTCAGCCCTTCTTCATCTCTCTGTACACTAAATGTCCTACACTGTACATGTTGACTGGGTAATGGCAGATAGCCATAGCTACAGAGGTCTCTGCTGTCACCAGCCCTCTGATGAGTGCTACACAAGAAGGTAACACATGCATAGGGAAACATGGTGAGAGGACTTGAATGTTTGAATCAGCTCTGTTTACCTTTGGAGCCAGAAAGATGTGCCTTTTCCTATTGTAGTGGAGTACATGGTCTCCAAAGACAGTCTGCTGGGATTCCAACTCCATTCTAGTAAACATTGCCCTCTATTTTACCCTAACTTTTCTGCCCCATTTTCTCTGAAAATGGGGCTGTAAAGTTAGGGCAATAATTTGTAGAACTTGCTTAAGTGGTTTGGTGGAATGTAGCTGAACTTGCCTTAGTGGGTTGGTGGAAGGCTTAAATGAGATAAAGCATGTAAAGTGCCTCAACTAGTGCCCAAGATATAGTTAGCCCTCATACATTCCAACTGCCATCATTTTCTGTAATCTAATCACTATAATTATTAGTAGTACTGAAATAGTATTGTCAGTAGTGATGGTGGTTTTGCCTCAGCTCTGTTGACATTGTGAGAAGTAGGGTTGTACTTTATAATTTTGTAGCTCAGAACACTGGCTCCAGAGCCAGATGCTGGGTTTCAAATTCAACTGTAACAATGATTGCCCTAACATTTGCCCTAATATTTCCATCCCAGTTTTAGGGCAGAAATAACAAAAATAATTAGTAGAACTTGCCTCAGTGTGTGCTTTGAAATTAGTGGAATTTACCTCAGTGGCTTGCTGGGAGGCTTTTGATGAGATAAGGCATGTACACAGCTGAAATTATTGCCCAAGGCATAGTGAGCACTCAGTAAATGCCAACTAGCACCATTATCTCTACTATAGTCACCATAATTATTGGTAGTATTTTGCAGTATTGTTGTAAGTAGTGATGGTGGTGGAAGCATAGCACCTGAGGTGGGTGAGGGACTGTCTGTGTGTGTGTGAAAGAGACAGAGAGAAAGAATGTAGAAAAACAGAGGGAATCTTAGTAAAATGGCATTCATGTTTGTTATTATATCTTACCTTTCCCGATAATTCTAAAGGGTTTTTTACCATGCTCAGCCTTTCCTCATCTCTCGGTACACTAAACAAACTACACTATGCATGTTGACTGGGTAAAGGAGGATGGCCTTTTGTACAGAGATCTTCTATATCACCAGCCCTCTGCTGAGTGCTAAAAAACAAGTTAATGCTTGCAGCAGACTGCAGGCTGAGATGCCCTGAATTATTGCCCTGGCTCTGTTGACATTTGGAGCCAGATAGTTGTGCCCTATCATATTGAGCTGAGATCATGAGTACCAAAGGCTGTCTGCTGGGTTTTAAAGTCAACTGTCCTGGAAACAGTACCCAGAGAAAATGGGGCAGATGCAATAGGACTATAATTAGTAGAACTTGACTCACAGGGTTGTTGGAAAGCTTAGATGAAATAAAGCACATAAAATGTTTAAACCAGTGCACGAGACACAGTTAGCCTTCAGTAAATGCCAACTACCATCATTACCTATACTACAGTCCAATCAGTACAGTGTCCATCTTGTCTGGGTTTTGGTGGGTGGCAATTGCTACAGAGGGCTCTGCTGTCACCAGTCCTCTGCTGAATGCTACACAACAAGGTAATGCATACATGGGTAAACATGATGAGAGGCCCTGAATTATTGAATCAGCTCTGTTGACCTTTGGAGCCAGAGAGATGTGCCATCTCCTATTGTAGCAGAGAACATGGGCACCGAAGACAGTCTGTTGGGTTTCCAAATCAATTCTACTAAACATTGCCCTATATTTTACCCTAACTTTTATGCCCTAATTTCCCTGAATATAGGGTGGAACAGTTAGGGGAATAATTGGTAGAACTTCCCTCAGTGGGTTGGTGGAAAATAGCTGAACTTGCCTCAGTGGGTTTTTATAAGGCATAGATGAGATAAACCATGTAATGTGCTTCAGCTAGTGCCCAAGATAGAGTTAGCCCTCAGTAAATGCCAACTCCCATCCTTTTCTATACTCTAGTCACCATAATTATTATTAGTATTGTAGTAGTATTGTTTTCAGTACTGACAGTGGTATTGCCTCAGCTTTGGTGACATTGGGAGCAGTAGAGTTGTGCCTTATCCTATTGTAGCTCAGAACACAGGTTCCAGAGTTAGATACTGTGTTTAAAACGCAACTGTAATAATGATTGCCCTAACATTTCCACCCCATTTTTAGGGCAGAAATAACAAGAATAATTAGTAGAACTTGCCTCAGTGGGTGGTTGGTAGTTACTGGAATTTACCTCAGTGGCTTGTTGGAAGGCTTTTGATGAGATACACCATGTAAACAGCTAAAATCATTGCCCAAGGCATAATCAGCACTCAGTAGATGCCAACTAACACCATTATCTCTAATATAGTCACCATAATTATTAGTAGTATTTTAGGCCAGGGGGAGGAAAAATGGCAGTCTGATAGAGTCCTCCCACCTCACTGTTCCAAGGAAGTAGGTGTAAAATGCCATCAGCTACCTGTGAGCTGATTGCTCACTCTGAAAACAGCATTGTGAATTTACAGAGAAACATCTTGGGACACTGAGCCCAGGAAAACAAGTGACTGGGAGATTCATTCACAAAGATCAGAGAGCACAGGGAGTACAATGGATCCCAGAGCATGGGAAGAACACGGTCCCCAGGTTAGCACAATGGGACCTGACCTACTAGTGCTTATGCACCTTCCCCAAAGACTTCCCATCCACTAAGTTAGGGACAAGCCCAGGGTTGGGGCAAAGCTGTTTCTCGAGACAGCGGGCTTTGTGGAGAGGAAACAACTGTGAGAGCCATATGGAACTCTCAGCTGCACTATACAGGGACTGCTCAGGGCCGGGTAGAGACTGGGATGAGCTATAGCTTCCTGGGACAGAACATGGGAATCTGCAGACAGGTACCTTGCATCTGGAAGTCAGTGGCACCTGGGCACAGGAGTTGAACAGAGAGTGGGACATGCCCAAGGCGCTGCCGGCAATTGCCTTCATGGGACCCAGGCCAGGTGAGAAGAGCAGTGTTCACAGGCACGATCTGAGCCCTGCTGTATGCCAGGTTGGTGGTCAGCAGCCATCTTTAAAGTCTCCCATCTAGAGATGTTAGCTAGATATCTAGCTTCACCCATCCCTGACCTGGGGGCTCTTATGCCTGGGTTCAAGAGGCTTCGCTCTTGGTGGCCAGGGCAGCTGCATCTGTGGGTTCCAGGTGGTAAAAGATCTCAAAACTGTAGTGGCAGAACCTTTGTGTATTGGAAACAGATTGCAGCCCATCCATCCAGTCCTGCTACCCCAGCTCTGGCCTCCTATGAGTTCACTACATGCTGGTCCTGTGCCTGCTCTCCAGGTCCAAGCCCTCCTCTACCCCAGAGATTGTTGATTTTGAAGATTACTGGTTGTAGTGACTGATTTTGTATAAGTACCCATTCTCATAGTAACCGAATGCCTCAAGAGCCACAGGGTGAACCAAAGCAGCTCCCCCTAACCCTGCCTACTTAATTAGGGAATTTTGCTTGATCCAAGAGTGCCTCCAGTGGCCACTATTCCCCCAGGTGGGAACATCCCCCTGGTGGAAACTTTTGGGGATAGAGACACCCACCCACCTCAACTTTGGGTCTAGTGGTGGAAAATGGGTGCAAAATTGGAGATCCCCCATCAGCCAGTGACACTTGGAGATGCATGTCAGAGGGCCAGACACACATGGATGGATAAGCACCTCCTGAGCTGTGTAGAATGTTCCCAATTCAGCACTCAAACTGCAGCCAAAAGCAACTCTGTTTCTACCCACACCTCAGGAGGAGCAGGGTCAAAGTAACCCCTAGGAGCTACAAGCCTCCTCCCAAAGCTTGGGGCTTTCATATACCCCACCTGGGGGACCAGAGTGTGCCATGGGCACAGAATACCCAGCTATTAGGGAGCTTTGGATTCATAACCTCAAGTACAGTCCACCAGCTTGGAGCTCCTGCTGGGAGAACAATCTCACTACACTTCACTAGGAAGAAGTGAAGACTACAGGTCAGAGGTAAAACAAGAGGTCCACCAAACTTGCTAAAATACACCTAAGGCAATACAGACCAGTACTTCTCTCCCTGGCTCTGCCAAAGAAAGAACCTTGGGGACTTTGAGACAGGGCCATAAACTAGCCCTAACACCCCCAGTTCTCGACCAAAAGGCCAGATGAGAAAAAATCAGTGAAAGAACTCAGGACACATGAAAAATCAGAGAGAAATGTCACCCACAAAAGAAATCATTAATTCCTCAGCAATAGATATGAACTAAAATGAAATAGGTAGAATGACAAAAGAGGAATTTTGTTTATGGATTATAAGAAACCTTAATGAAATTCATGAGAAAATTGAATCCCAGCACAAAAAAACCACAAGAAAAATGCAACAAATGAATGAAAAATTTTCCAAAGAAATAGAAGTATTATGGAAAAATCGAATAGAAATTCTAGAAATGAAAGAGGCATTCAAAGATCTACGAAACACAGTAGAAAGCCCTAAGAACAGGCTGGATCACACAGAGGAAAGAATCTTAGAGTTGGAATACAACTCCTATGTGCTAAAGAAATCAGTCGAAGAGAAAGAAGACAAAAACAAGAGGCATGAAAAAAGCAAACAAGAAATGTGGGATTATGTAAAGAGGCCAAACATAAGGATTGTAAGCATCCTTGAGAGAGAGAAAGAAAATTCACGTGGGCTGGAAAATCTATTTGAAGGAATAATAGAGGAAAATTTCCATGGCCTAGCCAGAAATCTTGATATCCAAGTACAAGAAACACACAGGACTCCTGGGAGACTCAACGTGAAAAGGAATTCACCGCACCACATTATTATTAGACTGACCAATGTAAACACGAAAGAGGCACTCCTCCGAGCAGTGAGGTGAAAAGAGCAGGTAACCTACAAAGGGAAACCTATCACATTACTGCAGATTTCTCAGCTGAAACCTTACAAGCCAGAAGGGATTGGGGACCCATTCTTAGTCTTCTAAAACAAATTAATATTCGACCCAGAATTCTTTATCCCACCAAACTAAGCCTCTTATATGAGGGAGAAATAAAGACTTTTCCAGACAAGCAATCACTGATAGAACTTGCGAAGTCCACACCAGCCGTTCAGGAAGTGCTCAGACCTGCATTGTACACTAACCAGCACAACAGACAAACACTAGTGTGTAAAACCACCCAAAGCTAATATTCCAGGACCCAGATTTCACAATGACTAAAGAGTTAAAATACAACAAGAGTCTACCCAACAGAATAAACAGAAATCTACCCCAAATATCAATCCTCTCAATAAATGTGAATGGATTGAATTGCCCATTGAAGAAACATAGGCTGACTGGCTGGACTAAAAAATACAAACCTGGTGTCTGCTGTCTCCAGGAAACACATCCTACACACAAGGATATATTCAGACTTAAGGTGAAAGGATGGAATACAATTTTCTAGGCAAATGGAAATCAAAAGAAATCTGGAGTAGCCATCTTTGTTTCAGATGATATAAACTTTAAAGAAACAAAAGTAAAGAAAGACAAAGATAGTCATTATTTAGTGGTGAAGGGAAAATTCCTAAAAGAGAACTTAATAATACTAAATATTTATGCACCCAACACAGGAGCGACCAGATACAAGAAGCAAATACTGCTTGATCTAGACAATATAATAAATAGCAATGCCATAATAGCTGTGGACGTCAAAACCCCACTGACAGAACTGGACAGATCATCCAAACAGAAAATAAGCAAAAAAACAATGGACCTAAACAGGACTCTAGGACATTTGGTCCTAATGGACATCTACAGAACACTCTATCCAAATAACACTGAATATATGTTCTTCTCATCAGCTCATGGAACTTTCTCTAAAATTGATCACAACCTAGGCCACAAAACAGATCTCAACAAATTAAAAAAAATAAAAACCACACCATGTATCTTTTCAGACCACCGCAGAAAAAATTAGAAATCAATAACAACAGAAACTCACATCTGCATCCAAAAACGTGGACATTAAACAATCTGTTGCTGAATGACTATTGGGTCAAGGAGGAGATTCAGATGGAAATCAAAGGATTCTTCCAACTAAATGATAAAGGAGACACAAGTTAACAAAATCTGTGGGATACAGCAAAAGTAGTCCTGAGAGGAAAACTTACCGTCTTAAATGCTCACATCCAAAAGACAGAAAGGTCACAAATCAGTAAAATAATGAATAAATTAAGGAAATGGAAAAGGAAGAGCAAAGCAACCCTAAAGCCAGCAGAAGAAAAGAGATAACCAAGATCAGAGCAGAATTAAATGAAATTGAGAACAAAAGAACAATACAGAAGTTTACTAAAACAAAAACTTGCTTCTTTGAAAAGATAAAGAAAATAGACAGTCCACTTGCCAGGTTAACCAGAAGCAGAAAGTTAAGGACTCTAATAAGCTCAATTAGGAATGAAAAGGAGAGGTCACAACTGATATCAAGGAAATACAAAACATCATCTTTGAATAGTACAAAAATCTCTATGCTACAAAACATGAAAAAGTGTAGGAAATGAACAAATTCTTAGAAACACACTACCTCCCTAGGCTCAATCACAAAGAAATAGAACTCCTAAAAAGACCAATATCAAGCACCAAAATTGAAGCACTAATAAAAGTATCTTCAAACAAAAAAATGTACTGGACCAGATGGTTTTGTGAAAGAATTCTACCAAACCTACAAAGAAGAACGGGTGCCTATACTGAAGAAATTATTCAAAAACATTGAGAAGGATGGAACCCTCCCAAACTCATTCTACAAAGCCAATGTCACCTTGATACCAAAGCCAGGAAAGGACACAAGAAAAGAAAACTACAGACCAATATCCCTTATGAATATAGATGCAAAAATTCTCCATAAAATCCTAGCAAACGAAATTCAAATGTACGTCACAATCAGGTGGGCTTCATCCCTGAGATGCAGGGATGGTTCAACATACACAAATCTATAAATGTAATTCACCACATAAAAAAAAGTAAGAACAAAGATTATATGACCATTTCAATAGATGCAGAAAAGGCTTCTGATAAAATCCAGCACCCTTTTCTGATAAGAACACTTAACAATATAGGCATAGATGGTTCATACCTCAGAATTATTAAAGCCATGTATGATAAACCTACAGCCAAGATCATACTGAATGGGGAAAAATTGAAAGCATTCCCCCTTAAAACTGGAACCAGACAAGATTGCCCACTATCTCCACTTCTATTCAACATAGTGCTGGAAGTCCTTGCCAGAGCAATCAGACAAGAGAGAGGAATCAGTGGTGTCCAAATGGAGGCAGAAGAGGTCAAACTTTAACTCTTTGTGGACAATATATTATATCTACAAAACCCCAAAGATTCAACCAAGAGATTACTGGAACTGATAAATGAATTCAGCAAAGTCCCAGGACACAAAATCAATGCACACAAATCAAAAGCCTTCATATATGCCAATAACAGTCGAGCCAAGAAATAAATTAAAGATGCAATATCTTTCACAATAGCACCAAAGGAAATTAAATATTTAGGAACATCTCTAACTAATGAGGTGAAAGACCTATATAGGGAGAATTATGAAACACTGAGAAAAGAAATTTCAGAGGATGTAAACAGATGGAAAATCCTACCATGCTCTTGGATAGGTAGAATCAACATTGTAAAAATGTCTTTGCTACCTAAAGTGGTTTACAGAATCAATACGTTTCCTATCAAAATACCAATATCATTTTTTGCAGATCTAGAAAAAATAATTCTACGCTTTCTGTGGAACTGGAGAAGATCCTATCTAATCAAAGCAATCGTAAGCAAAAAGAACAAATTGGGAGACATCAATCTACCAGACTTCAAACTATACTACAAGGCTATAGTAACCAAAACAGCATGGTACAGGGACAAGAACAGAGACATAGAACTAAGGAAAAGGACTGAGAACCCAAATATAAAACCATCCTCATACTGTCATCTGATCTTTGACAAATTACACAAAAACATACACTGGGGGAAATATTCAATAATAGTGCTGGGAAAACTGGATGGCCACATGTAGAAGACTGAAACTAGATCCACACCTCTCACCTCTCACAAAAATCAACTCACGATGGATAACAGACTTAAACCTAAGATGTGAAACCATAAGAATTCTAGAAGAAACATTGGAGAAACTCTTTTGGACATTGGCCTAGTCAAAGAATTTATGAAAAAGACCCCCAAAGCAATCACAGCTGCAACAAAAAGAAATAAATGGGACCTGATCAAATTAAAAAGCTTCTGCACAGCCAAGGAAACTATCATTAGAGTGAACAGACAACCTACAGACTGGGAAAAAATATTTCCATGCTACACATCTGATAAAGGGGTGATAACCAGAATCTATACAGAAGTTAGGAAAATCAACAAGAAAAAAATCAAACAACCCCATTAAAAAATTGGCAAAGGACATGAGCAGAAACTTTTCAAAAGAAGACAGCATAATGGCCAGCAAACATACAAAAAATTGTTTAACTTCTTTAATCATCAGGGAAATACAAATCAAAACCACAGTAAGATATCACTTAACTCCAGTGAGATTGGCTGTTATCAAAAAGTTCCAAAACAACCAATGTTGGCAGGGATGCAGACAGATAGGAACACTCATACACTGCTGATGGGACTACAAATTAGTACAACCTTTATGTAAAGTAATATGGAGATACCTCAAAGAACTAAATGTGGAACTACCATTTAATCCAGCAATTCTACTTCCAGACATCCACCCAAAGGAAAAAAAGACATCATATAATAAAGAATTCTGCACTCAAATGTTTATATCTGCACAATTCACAATTGGACAGATGTGGAAACAACCCAAGTGCGCATCAATACATGAGTGGATTAAAAAATGTGGTATATGTATACAATGGAGTTTTACTCAGCAATAAAAAACTACGCTGAATTAACACATCTGGTATTATCCTGGATGGAGCTAGAGGCCATTCTTCGAAGCGAAGTATCACAAGAATGGAAAAACAAGTACCACAGGTACTCACCATCAAATAGGTACTAACTGAGCTATATTTATGTCACACATGGCAATAATTTTCATCAGGTGGGAGGGGGTTGTAGGGGATGGGAAAACTCTCACTGAATGGGTGCAGGGCACACAGATTGGGGGATGTCCACGATTGTAACTCTGACATTGGCAGTGCATGGGCAATATATATAACCAAAGGGTTGTACTCCCATAATATTCTCCAATAAAAGGGGGAAAAAAAAGAATATAGTTGCCATTCGTCCATGGAAGTCATGGTTATAAGAGAGTACATCATTTTTAAAATACAAAAAAATTCTGCATTTAACGATGTAATGTATTCCATCATCTAATAAAAAATTACTTAAAAATTCCCCCCGAAAAATTTGGTTATTTCTCTTTAGTCTTAAGTAGAAAATATGTAA
Source organism: Daubentonia madagascariensis (assembly GCA_023783475.1). NCBI lineage: Eukaryota > Metazoa > Chordata > Mammalia > Primates > Daubentoniidae > Daubentonia > Daubentonia madagascariensis. The sequence continues at coordinate 587 of JAKFHU010001268.1, read as the reverse complement.
TTAATACAATTGCCGTGATTCTGCAGGTAATATAATATGTATATGTTTTTTACTTTCCCCGAATCCTTGCCACTGGCAATCTTTGTGAAAAAGCTATGAGTTCTTGTAAATGTACATCATTCTATAATTATATCACTCTAAACAGGGATAAAAATGCATAATAAAGACCTTAACAATGAAAGATTAAAAAAAATTATTAGTAGCACCTAGCAGTATTGTTGTTAGTAGTGATGGCAGTAGTAGCATAGCACCTGAGGTGGGTGGGTGAGTGTCTGTGTCTGTGTGACAGAGACAGAGAGAGAATGTAGAGAAACAGAGAGAAACTTAGTCAAAAACTGTTCATGTTAGTTACTATATCTTACAATTCCCAATAAATCTAACGTGATTTTTACCATGCACAGCCCTTCCTCAGCTCTCTGTACACTAAATACCCTACACTGTGAATGTTGACTAGGTAATGGCAGATGGCCATTGCTACAAAAGTCTGCTGTCACCAGCACTCTACTGAGTGCTAAAAAACAAGGTAATGCAGGCAGCGGGCAACACGCTGAGATGCCTTGAATTATTGCCTTAGCTATGTTGACATT